>OX388150.1:4439766-5918855 GCA_947579745.1 Apocheima hispidaria | reverse complement strand
AGCCCTCGTCCAGGATAACTGCCTCCTGGCATGTATCTGGCCCTAGAGCTAGCCGTAAAGCGATAGCCTCTTCAGCAGGTCTCACACAGGCGCCGGGACAAAAATTTTGTCCACCATATTTTATCCCGCGAGAACGAGACGGATGTATCCATATTCTAGCTTTGACGCGAAGACGCGAAGACAATACGGACTTATAACTTTATCCCGGCGCCCGTGCTAGGCCTGCTGATGTTGGATTTTTAATAAATTATTATGCATGTAAGTATTGATAAGTACTGCTGTCTAATGTTTAGTAGATTGCACTTTCGTATAGCTAATAGAGCTGATGCAGCCGCTAAGCGACTCAAATCTATATAAAAATGAACCCCTATTTTTCCTGGTCACGCTATAACTTGAGAAAGGCTGGACGAATTTTGATGATTTATTTTTTGTTGTGTTCCTAATTATGAGAGTTTTGTATGAAGAGTTTAGCGAGGCCGAAGGCCGAGCTTCGCGGGCATCAGCTAGTCTATAATAAATTTAGATTTTAGACGTTCTATACTTACTTACATAATATTATGTTAGTAAGTATAAAACGATAATAAGTACTAAGGTATTTTTTTAAACATTAAATATACATAGAATGCTTCTAAGGTAATCAAAGTATTTCAGATATAAAAAAGTAATTTTAGTTTTAAAAGTTTGTGACAAATTTATGCAATTTTTCTTCTTCTTTATATTAATAAATAAATGGTTATACGTTAGTTTTTTCTTTATTTATGTTAATTATAATGTCTGTTTTCAGTTCAGTTCGGCTAATATCTGATAAAACACTTTTTGTAAAGTTAAAATAGACAATTGATCCCGTAATTCTATTGTAGTAGACGCGATGTTGCAGCGAAAAGACATAGCTTCGCGGAGATTATCATAGATTATGTTTGAATATTTACACAGGACCGAGGCCGATGGGACAGCACGAGAGAAGCATGTACCCAACAGCGGGATAAAGACGGCTGTGGATGATGATTGTGAAATATCTATTAATTGAATACCTAATCATAATATTAAAAATACTCATAAATATTCCAAAACTTGACACCGGAGAACGCATAAGACGTGCGTCGCCAAAAGGGGTACTGCGGCAGCTCATACCACGTGTAGCTCGGACCATGGTGCTATAAATTAATTGTCTCTTTCGCACCGCGGTCTGGGACCCTATTCGGAGAAATGACATTTTATTTCGGTCACTCTCACTCCCATTAAATTCTAAATTAGAGAGACAGTGACCGAGATAATCTCGAGCGCACAGGAATAGGGTCCCTGAATCACCTACAGTTTTTCTAATATTGGGTCCATTCGACCCGCGGTGTGAATCGCCCAAGTATTTATTAGCCATTTATTCGGACCACCACCAAAAAAATAAAAAAAATATATGGTGGGTTTTGAAAATTTGTACTGACGTGTAGAAAAATGGTAGCTCATCGGATAGCCTCTGAGAAGGAAAGAAGAAAAAAATACACTCACCACAAACTAGATAATCCACTCTAAAACCTCTTTAGATCGAACACAGAAACTTTCATAAAGTTTCTTAGTCCGAACTCTACACTCCCGGAATCATTGTTAATTCACATAATGTCTCTTTCACAAACATACAAAACAACAATAAAATCACATGGCTGACCCTATCAATCACAAGTTTGTCCACACTCGTTAAACTATTGTTTAATAATTAATCAATAAATCATCCACAGACTTATACGTCTGCGAAATCATTTGTTTAAATCTCCGTTTAAATCAAACAGCGAGTTTTGTAAGCGGTGATCGGTGGTAGATAATAGCTATATTTATCGCCCAATTATAGGGCGCACTTGAAATGGGTGCATGTTAAACCGTTTGTTTATAAACACGATTCGAATGTTCGTAGAGTGAAAGGCGAAGTGACCGACTGCCGAGCGTTGGGCCCGAGAGGTAAAGGAACACTGGCGCTTAGTTGGCAAACGTGAAACGAACTCCTTTCAGTTTTCTTTGGTAGTTGGGTAGCTAATGACAATAATTAAGCTAGCTCTAGAGATGCAACTGCAAAGGCTGATGCAGTCGTATCTAAAACTGATCAAATATAATACAATAGATATAATAGATAGTTAGGTAACTCTTTATTGTTCATACCAGAAATTACATACATAATACAAAAATCTACTTAAAACTAGTGTTACAATTGGCGGCCTTATCGCTTAAAGCGATCACTTCCAGGCAATCCTAGCATGGAGAGGATTTATAAGGAAGAGGTAAAGGTATAAAGAAATATTGTAAAGAAAACAGTTTTTTTTTTTTTTTTTCGTTATTAATTATTGCATTTATTATATTTTACATAGTATTATATTTATAATTATGAAATAATTCTTGAAATTACTTAATTATAAAGTAATATCTACAAAGTTATGTTACAATAATAATGTCAAAATTTCTACGTCATTATAATTAACGATAAATAAAAAATTAATAAAAAAAAAGTTTTTTTTATTCATTCTCATTGATTTTTTATTTTCCATTAGCTGCGACCCGGGCTGACCGTGTGGTTTTTATTTTTTCCTAAACCGCCCCGGGTAAAGAGGCGAACAAAAAAAAAACTTAATCAAATCGGGTGAGTTTTTTTGTTTGCTTTTGAACGGCAATTCTTTTTTATGACGACAGAAGATACCTAATGCAGATGTTAAACAAGTGCGAAAGAGATAGCCGAATTGGGGAAAAGAGCTCAACACAAACTTCAAATTAATATATAGGTTTAGGTAGGAAGAAGTGATACACCCAGGTGAGTTACCCCCGAATACTGAAACGTTTGTTAACTTTAACAACAGATTAATTCTAATACTGCCTTTGTTTGGCACTACGGAAATGACAAAGGCAGCAATAGACTTAATCTGTCGTCAAAGTTAACAAACGTTTCAGAATTCGGGTTTTTTTTTTATACATTTAGGAGTTGGGGAGGAGTTTTTAGATAACCAAGACCGGTGCTAATGGAGTACTCCGGTCTTGGTTATGTTAGGGATTGGGGGTTGTGGAGAGGGCTTAGTTTTGTGGGGAGTATTCGGGGGTTAGGTGAATAAAGTTTATTTCAAGTGAATTTAATGCATCCAGGTGATTAATGCTTACGAAGAGTATACATAGTTCACCTAGGTGAATTAAGTAAACGATACTAAAGATTTTGAGCACTGGCCCGAAATAAGTAGGTATGTAAACTTAATTAAAAAAGTCTTCTGAAAATATTTGGAACACTTAAGTACGAAGTTTAATAAGCCATCTCAAGGTATTCAAATTTCATTTCAATACGTAAATGTTTTAAGTTTTTCAGATGAAATGCACACTTCTTCAAAACTTAGATACCTACCTAAGGTTGAATATACAGGTCTATAAGAAAAGGGTTTGCTAATCTGAAAACGTTCATAGTACAACAACTAAAAGTTGTTGTACTATGACAACTAAAAGTTGTTGTACTATGGGACAAACCCTGAAACCGAGAAAAGCTGTTCCTTAGAAAAATATCAATGGCCTTCGACAAAATGTATGGAACAGCTATTTTCCCCTCGATGTCAGGGTTGGTCCCATAGTAAAAGTTGTTAGGCTTAGCATACCCTTTTCTTATAGCCCTGTATACTATACTAGCTGCGCCCCGCGGTTTCACCCTCTATTCTACAGAAACCAAATATTTTTCCGGGATAAAAAGTAGCCTATGTGTTAATCTAGGGTATAAGCTACCTCCGTACCAAATCTCATTCGAATCCGTTCAGCCGTTACAAAGTTTAACGGGAACAAACATACTTACACAAAACTTTCGCATTTATAATATTAGTGTGATTCAAAGGAACTTAGGCTGGTACAGTTTAAATAAATATGTTTTCAGTGGTACGTTGCTTACATAATTAAATAAGTAGGTATTATAAGGTACGAGCGCTAAGAAAGCCGGAACCGGACACGGGCATAATAATAATTATGCTGTCGGATGCGTAGGTACTTTTCATTTATGCAATAAGACCAGGCGAGTATCCAGCCCTCAAAAAAGGTTGTGGTTACAGCCCGAACCCGAAAATCGGCCAAATGCGAGTCGGGGTATGAACACGCTCTTGATCAATATAGTGCATTCCTACAAAGGAGATGCGTACAAAATATATGGCGCCTTGACCAAGATTTTGTATAGTCTATAGTTCCATGTGCATGGGCAAAGCCGTGGGGCGAACACTAGTAAATTAATAGAAAATTACAAAAGTCACTTTGTGCTTGTTGGCATATCACAGTAGACTCTAACAGTGATGACATATGCAACTGAAACGTGGTCCTTGACTACTGGCCTTTTGGAGAAACTCAGAGTCGCACAGCGGGCAATGGAGAGAGCTATGCTCGGAGTTTCTTTACGCGATAAAATCCGAAACGATGATATTCACCGAAGAACCGAAGTCACCGATATTGTTTCGTTTATAAAAACATTGTGACTGGCAATAACAGCAATTTCAAATGAGATGGAACGCGGGGTCTGAGTGAAGCTTAGAAAATAACTTTAAAAAAAAATCCAATCGAATATTATAGTTCAGAGGAATATAACCACAGTCGAAACAGAACAGTAATGAAAGCTTCGAGGTAGAGGTATAATATAAAAAATGAATAATTATGTTCGTCTCAAACAAAAAACTTCGTTTGCGCGATTCAGAACAGTTCAGAGCTCCCTACATTAGAACTGCTAGCCCATAGATAAAACGTCAAAAAATGCACAAAATGGATTAACGCCATGTACTTACCGAACTATAGACAGTAGCTTTGTCAATCTGTCTGGAAGTTTGTCGCGCTAACGGAGGTAAACGGCTGAACGGATCTTGATAGAATTTGTTAGGGAGTTACTGTTTTTCACAAAGATCGAGACAGTATAGTAGGTAATACTTTTATGTCCACGTGAACGAAGTCGCGGATAACAGCCAGTGAGGATATAAATTTTGACCACAAAAATATGTTTAGCATAATGCATAACTGGATACTGACAATAACATGTCAACCCACAAAAAAAAAAAAATTTAATGATACATTAATTCCTCCAAGATGATACAGAACGCTTCTTTGTCAGCCAAAGAATCGTTCTGTATCATTAACAATTTTTTTTTTTTTTGTTTATCATGTTATTGAACGTAACGTGACAAAACTTAGCTATTCCTATTGAATTTCATCAAAATCTATTATGCCTTATAATCATGAAAAAGCAACAAAATAATACCTTGAAAATAATATCTTGAATGTAAAGTCATGCAAGTATCAATACCTACATAAATTATTTGATAGCTGCTTGCTCCAACTGGCTGGTTGCCTCTTGTATGAATTACTCTTCGTGCAGGATACGTGAATTTATTATTTCGTACTCTCTGACAAGCAATCCAGTTACACCAAGGGATTTCATAATTATTAAATGAGGAAAGTTAAATTACGACGTAAGTCTCCCAGATTGCGTGGGTTTACGGAGCGAGACGGATTTCTTCGTGGATTATCTACCTTGAATGTGGTTTTCAAAGATTAGGGTCGATTAGTTAAAGTAGGTACCTTATATTCAATTAAATAAAGTAGGTATCTACCTACTTTATTTAATTGAGTATCTACAAAATCACTGAAAAGTTTCTAAAAGGAGTGATCAAATTTTATAAATATATTGAATGCACTTATAAGTCCTTTCTTCAGATATCAAACTCAACATATTTGTCCCAGTTTTATAATTAATCTTGTATTTGTCTCCGAGATTTTCTATTTATTTGTCGTTGATTCACACGTCATATTAAAATGTATAGTAAATCTTTTCGACGTTAATTGAGATCGAACTTCACTTCATGTAAGTTCGTTCGATCATACAATTTTTCTGTAGCGAAGTTAGGTTATTAAGACGGCCATATTGGATTTAGTGTCAATCCTCAACCCTCGTCGTATTAAGACGCTTCTTCTTCATCTTCTTCTTGGCTAGCGATATTAATTAGTCGCATAACACATAATTTACTAAAATCTGATTAGTTGTTTTGGAGATACGAGGAAACAAAGAAACGTGAAAATAATCATCTTTAGACATACATTAATCTGTTCATGTATAGATTTAGACATCCTTTTTTACATAATATTTGGAATGTACTCATGAAGCCCTTTGTTTAGATACCAAACACGATATTTATAACTAGGTACGTAATTTTTTTTTGTGTTGTCATATTATGTTATATAATCCGCCAATTGGATATGTATACTTCCATATAGCCTAGCTTATGACACGCGAAGTGTGAAAAGCATTGATAGACGCCCACCTTGTCAAAATTGAATAAGCGGTCTATGAGATTGGAGGGAACCTTATGAACTTAAGTACTTATATACATTACATATATACATACTTACTTACATACATATACCAAACTCATAACCCTCCTATTTTTCGTAGTCAGGTAAAAATAATTATATTTCTCTCGTTTGTTAAACAGCGGTAGGCGTCAACAATGAGTTGTTAAAAAAAGTGATTTAGGTTTAAGGCCTCGCTAACTACATGGCCTGACCTGACATCGTTTGAAAGAGATGGATATATATAAGTTTCTGGGGGAGCGAAAGGGAGAAGCTATATAACCTTAATAGTTTGTTTCTTTTGCTCCCGTGATATTCAAATCTAGCTGTCCCTTTCACACGCTGTCAGGTCAGGCCATGTGTAGACACCCTTATTGACGTGTGATAACGCTATTTCGATAAAATATATCATGCCAAGCTATAGCTACAGCCTACAGCTATTACACAGATAATAATGGTTGTGGTTGCTCGGTTGCTGTGTTAAGTTATTCTGGCAACATTTCTTATGAATTTGGCTGAATCCAGTGTTGTTCTCCATAGGGCAATTGCCGTATTATACTATACGGCTTTTAGGTACGGTGCGCTTCAAATATACGTCATACGGCAGCACTTCCAGAGCCATATAATATTTTGTATGAAATATACGGCAATCCACGGAAGAGTTATCAAAATCTGCCATTACTAACTTTACGTTTAACGTAACGCACCAAGTTCCCGGAATTCCCTGTTGAACAACGCCCTCCATGAATACCACAAAATTGAGATGTTGGACTAATAAATTTAGTGGTTTGTGCTTACATCGTTTCACTTAGTTTAAAAAAGGTGTACGATGAGTGAGCGAAGAAACCTCAGAAAAATAAAAAAATAAAAGGGTGATACTATCAATACTAAGGAAGATAAAAGAAGAAGAGATACCATTTATAAGTGAAAATGAGACGAATTCAAAATCTATATGGAGACCAGTAAAAAAAGCTAAGAATCATAATCTTGTATATAAATTAATGAAAAATTAGTATATACGCAATTTTCCTTGATTTTGTCCCAAATACGGCAATTTTGAGGTCTAGATACGGCAGCCCCAAAATCGACTAGGAACAACACGAGTTTTGGCGGGATCAAGAAGAAGTCATGTCGCGCTATTGTATTATTTTCCAATACTTTTGTTATATCGAGTGTTAATGCATAAAAATTGTGGATTTTTATCCTAATGGATAAAAATCGAGAAAGTGGTCGAGAAAGTGTACGAGTGTTGGTAAATAGTATAATATCGTGAAACGTGACTTTTCGTGATGTTTCCAAAACTCCATAGAAGCTTCTAGTAAAGTCTCTACCACATTACCGAGGCAAAAAAAAAATTTGGGAAAAAAAATTCGGAAGACAAGGCGGTATGGCCTTAATGGCGTTGGCCTGCCAAAAAAAAAATTGGAACAACTCTGACACTGGCTGAGTCTGACCAATTCTGACATTAGAATGATAAATTAATAAATATTGTGCGACAAATATTTCGAGTTTTAACTCATCAGCAAAAATCTAAAAGAAAAAAAAGATGCCAACAGAAGTGGCCACTAAGCCTCGTGATTGTCTTGCTTGCAGACTGGTTGGTTCAGCCGGACTCATCGGCATCGGAGGTTATCTTGGGAACATCGCTTGGAAAAACCAAACATTTGCCGGGAGATACACAATATCTACACTATCCTTCGGTAAATACCTTACTTATTTCGTACTAGAAGTAATCTGAAAGACTTGCCCTACGTGCCTTATAAATAAAAATATTATGTCCATTTTGCCGAGTGAGCTCTGCTGTTTTGCTCGCGAGTATTTGCGATTTTCTAGGTAAAAGGTAGTAAGTACTTTTTTTTGTCCGTCCTCAGTATTAGTCTACATCCTGAAGAAAACTTCGAAATTTCATTAAGATGTAGATGAAGACGGAAGGACTTCGAAATTTCATTAAGATTGGTTGAGCTATTTGTATGCTTAGTAGTGAAAAGGGCATAGACAGAGAAATAGACCTAATCCTATTATTTAAAAGCGAATATGTGAGTATAATTATATATACATTAGCTGCCTCTGTGCCTCAGTGGTTTTATCTGCAATAGGTATTCCAATTGTTTGTGTATTTTCTAGTCTATACATAAACTATGCCAACTTTCTACTTACATTCATCGCTACCTATTGCTTCATTTAGGCATTCAAAACAGGCAGAAAGTTAAGTTTTACATTTTTTTTACTTTATAAATAAGATTTATTATATACTACCGACCCGCCTCGGCTTTGTACGGGTACCAAACTTCACAGGGTCACCTGCGGGGCAAATCTTAAGGTTGCCTGAAAATGTCATCAAGATTGGTCCAACCGTTTTGGAATCTAAGGAAAATACATACATCGCTTTTTATAAAAATTAAGATTTATTGTTATAGTAAGTACATATTTACAAAAAAATAAGAGATAATCAATATTTTAAGAACTTGAATAGAACTAAATACTTAATCTACCTATTTACAATAATAAAATAACAACTAAAAAAACAATATTTTGCAAGAATAAAGCCTAAGTACCAAGATCCTTCTATACTTTATCCACGGAACAGAGACAAAACCAGAAAAATCACAGCATAGCCAGTGGTTGGCGATAACAAGCTAAAGAAGCATTACGAGCTCAAGAAACATGGCGACAATTGCACGATGCGGACCTGTCTTTGTGTTCTTATGCTTAGTGTTCCTGTTTACATTACTACTTAGCGTGTTTCTCAGACTGATATCTGTTTATACATTAATAATGATATTTTCTTGCATTGGTAAAAAAACTACTATTAAAAGTAGTAGGTATAATACTCCCCGTAAAGCAAGCCATCTTTTCATATCTTGACAATTTTTTACCCCCACTTATTTATTTTAAGATGCAGTTATCTGACCTTATCACTTGCATACAAAAGTATAAAACAGAGAACGCTATATAATCTCTTTTCCTTGGATAGAGTATAGTACCTAATATAATTTCGACTAGCCTTGTGGCTTAGTGGGAGGATTTCCGC
Organism: Apocheima hispidaria; assembly: GCA_947579745.1. Lineage (NCBI taxonomy): Eukaryota > Metazoa > Arthropoda > Insecta > Lepidoptera > Geometridae > Apocheima > Apocheima hispidaria. Next base: position 5,909,503 of record OX388150.1, on the reverse strand, counting down.
CTTCTTTGTGGCTTAGTGGGAGGATTTCCGCCTTCTTGTGGGTTCGATTCCCACCCAGGACAAACATTTGTGTGATGAACATGGATGTTTTTTCTTTGGCTGGGTGTTTCTATGTATTCTATATATGTATTTACAAAAAAATATGTATTTATGTATTCTATCAGTTATCTGGTTAGACTTTTTGTTTTGATGATGATTTTCATCGATTGCCGTTCACATATAGTTTGATTTAAAATTGTTGTCATGGTATATTTATGTTCTGTAGTAATGTACCTACAATGTTACATAGTTTTATTAGATTAAGAAATGAGCCTGGTGCAAAAGGCTTTTTACCGTACATTTAAGTCTTTTAATAGTTTGTTTTCACTAATACAATTTAATACAATTCATGGATTTAAATATAATATAAATCAAACTTAGTTTTTAAAAGACTTACAGAGGCGGTGCTAGCCTGAAAAAGTGATTCACACAATATTGGCGTATACAATATTTTAGACTGTGTCTAGTTTGTACGTATTTTATTATTATGTCAAACGAAGAACTTTTGAAATAATAATAAATAGTTATCTGGTTCCCATAGTACAAGCTTAATTAGTTTGGCGCTAGATGGCGCTGTGTGTGAAAAACGTCCACTAATATTTATTAATAAGGTAGGCAACTGACTACTTATCTGAACACAATAAATAAGTAATTATCTTTACTTATCTGAGTATTGTTTTGTTTCAGCATTCATAGTTCTCGGAATATCCCGGTATAAGCAAACATATCCATTTAGCAAAAGATTGGAAGAAGCTTAATTAACATTAGTTATGCATAAATTATCATTAGCTTAGTAATTATTGTTGTAAAATATCTGTAAATAAAAATGTAGCAGTTTAAATTAGTCGTATTTATTGAGATTTTTTTCACTGTGCCATAATACTGAGTATTTATAGTATATGATGATATTTAGAAAGGTTGAGTATACATTTCATAGTCGTTATGCAGATATTAAATATTTATTTGATTGTAAAAACCTAAAAAAATAAATTGTCTTTCAGTATATTTTATAGAATCTTAAAACACGCCATCTATGAAGCGCGGCAAAAATCTTTTGCAACTCAAGTGATACAACTGCTGTTCGCTAAAATAGTAAGCTGATGTTCCATTAGATGGCATTCATATAATGTTTTACATCATAAACCTTCAGTCGGTTATTACTTATTAGCAACTTGCTACCATGGCAATATCCTACCCATAGAAATTTACCGATTGCAGTGCTGCCAGGTGCTTTTTGCTAAAACCAAAATTGTTCACATTGCTACCGTAGAGGGCTTATAAAGGCTTAACCAAGGAACCCTTACCTAGTTACGCCATGTCTGTCTGTATGTCATGCTCATTTTATTTATACAATATAAGGACTATCGCAGAACATTTGTACACATATAGATACAATAAATGTTTACTTGCTTACCCCAGCGAGTGTGGTAAGAATACAAATCGGAAAAACTTTATTGTATCTACCTACAATAAAAGATTTCTGAAATCTTGTTTTATTTTTGGAATATGTAGGTAAGTAACTATCTACCATGGTGGTGGATTTGGCCTAAACAGTCCACCGACCCGCACTGGGCCAGCCTGGTGGACATGGCCTCTAGTCACCCTTCGAGGGTATGCCGATATCCCAAAGAACTATCTACCAACGATGAAACTGTTCAAATTCAGAATGAAGTGTCTTAAAGGTGACCTAAATGGCTAATTAAAAATTTACATCACACTGTACCTAAACTACACTTACTGAGTCATAAAATTGAGTATCCACTTAACCGCGAACTCAATAAACTACCTCAAGCGAAATGGGTTTCTATTGCTTTTACATAGGTAGCTATACTTATCCAAGAATATAGGTAACCTAATTGTACGTACAGATTGCACAAAAAGTAAATAAAATTTAATTTAACTATTACCTACCTGAAGGGAAAAAAACTCAATTGAGTGCAAGAAATAAGAAACTTAGGTACCCCGGGATTCTGAAACTTTGACAACAGATCAAGTCTATTGCTGTCTTTGTCATTTTCTCCTCAAACGTTTGTTAACTTTGACAACAGACTAACTCTATTGCTGTCTTTGTCATTTGCTTCTGAAACGTTTGTGAACTTTGACAACAGATTTAGTCTATTTCTAAGTCTTTGTCATTTGCTTAGTGCCAGATAAAGGCAGCATTAGATGAATTTGTCGTGAAAGTTAACAAACGTTTCAGAATCACGAGGTTAGGCGTAGTACAGGATTCCTGAGGTATAATCAGCATACTGACAACATTATAAAGAAAGCTACACAAGCCCTCGGCTTCATTTTACGCGTGTCCACTTCTTTTAATAATATTAAAACGCAAATTTTGTATTGCGCCTACCTACGCAGTATTCTTGAGTATTGCTCGCTCGTATGGAATCCATTCTATAAACGCAATATCTATCGTATTGAACGAGTTCAACACGGTGTTTCATCAGGATTCGTTGAAAAATACGACCTACGCGAGTACCAAAACACGGACTTATGAAAGCAAACTTTTCCAGCTGATGCAGAGTCCGTTCGTTTCGCTCTCGCGGTCAATAAAAAAGAAATAAAAACCGACTGCAAACTGTAGCTTATTTCACAGCATAAAGAGAAATCCAACGTGACCTCGCTCATCACAGTCAGGCGCGGATCCAGCCTTCAAAAAAGGTTGTGGTGACAGCCTGAACCCGAAAATCGGCCAAGTGCGAGTCAAGGTATGAACTCGCTAATGATCAATATAGTGCATTCCTACAAAGGCGCTGTTTACAAAATATACGACGCCTTGAAGATTTTGTACTGTGAATAGTTCCACGTGCATGTGCAAATAAATGGGCTAGTAAATTGATAAACCTTAAAATGTTTGTTCGATCACGAAAATTACAAAGTAAATGTGTTTGTTTGCTAATCACACCCCCGAATACTGAAACGTTTGTTAACTTTGACAACAGATTAATTCTAATACTGCCTTTGTCTGGCACTAAGCAAATGACAAAGACAGCAATAGACTTAATCTGTCGTCAAAGTTAACAAACGTTTCAGTATTCGGGTAACAGTGTCACATTTAGACTCTAAACGTGAAAGTGTGAACTGTGACGTCACACGTCTATTAGGGTTGTGGGCATGCCCATCGTGCCCACAACGGTGGATCCGCGCTTGATCATAGTCGGTCTTAGGATCCAGCAGGTAATGTAGGTACACACAAACATTCACCCTCCTCGGGAGACCCCTAGATACCTAGATTTGTTCCGTCAATACGAGTTTTTGAATCGTTGCAAACTTTTTCCAGAACAAGTAAACATGCCCTGATTACAATTCAGGGCAGGCCTCGCAGTTAATAATGATATCCGCGCCATCACTCAAGCTTAACTTGGTTCGCTGTAATCAACTGCAAATTTACTGTCGCTTGTTTTATTTACTTTTCGACTGTATTTTCAAAGACGTGTTTTCTTTTTTTTCTTTTGGTCACAATTCACGTGAAGTGGTCAAAGATGGTAAACACACCTAGCTAAAATTGAAACTGGCTCTCGAAAATGCCGTAACACATCATAGATGCTTGGCGACAGATTTTCAACTTTAGGGCGATAGCTAGCCAGCCTAAGGTGTTTGGTACCACCATGCTATTGTTTCCTCACGATATTTTCTTCGCAGATAGCGCAAGCTCATTGTTGGGATTTGAACCCACGCGTGCGGTGTGCGATCTGGTTGTTTGGTTACACGACGAATATATTAAGTAGTATATCATTGATATTCATTTCGTCGAGTGTAAATTACATTTTCTATGAGGCAGTCGTTTTTTCGGGATTTCAGAGTTGGTCCTAAAATAAAAGTTGAGTAGATGCCATAGACATACAATGATATCCGTGTATATTTACGTCATCTAACCGAACACTAAGTATAATCATCAGATGACGCTCATAGCTAAAAAAATACTTCTGTACAAAGGGTTCCTGGCTACTGAGCAATCGTCATGGTGTGGGGGGTGTTGCCATAATCCCAACGCTTGACAGCTAAGAGGACGCTGCTGGCCGGTCCTGAGGTGTTTCTGGTCGCAGTTTTAGGATACCAACCTATAGGCTAACTCTTATCATCATCAGCAGCCAGAAGACGTCCGCTGCTGAATAAAGGCCTCTTCCGGGAAAGAAGTGCCGTAATCGCCACACTTGGCAGGCGGCATAGGGATCGCAGAACATTCACCGTTTAGTAAGAGGACGCTGCTGCCCGCGCGTCCTTCAGTAGTTCTAGTTGTAGTTTTATATCGCACCTATCCAGTTTCTACTGCTGTCTATTCTATAGTATACTTATCTGCGTTCAGCACGTTGTCTCGTAGGTAGACGCGATCAGATTGAGAGCAAAGCCATCTAACTACATCAATATCTGTGTAGATATTATACTGACCCAGATAAATAGCAAAGCAATCTCAAAGTTTTTAACTTGGGGTCAGCTAGAGTTAGGAAGACTTACCATGAATTGAAATGAGAAATCGGTAAGTAAGAGCCACTTTGCCAAAATGTTTACGAAATGCCGATAAATAAAACGAGTTATCCATAATTCAACAAACATATAAATAATAATAATAATAATGTAATTTTTATCGCCAGATAATCATAATCATTTTCGTTTCAAGTAACAGAGTTATAAATCAATTAGTTATAAATGAATCTTTACATAATTTGCATCGCGTCCCAAACTAGGCAGAGCCTGTGTCTTGGGCACCCTGAGGCCAGTTGCCAGACTTTGTTTGTTTACCTGTTTTCGCTGGGGTTTGTACACATTAACAACTCTGGTTAGTAAGGTAAAGTAGGTTAGATAAAACTAAGTTTTCCTATCATTAAAATATGTTTCAGCATTGGCAGTGCATCATCATCAACATCAGCCATAAAAGGTCCACTGCTGAACATAGGCCTCCCCCTTAGAGCGCCACATCGACCGACAACGGGCCAATTGCATACACCGGTTGCCCGCGACTCTCACATTGTCGTCGGTCCACCTAGTGGAAGTACCTAGTATCCTTGAACGAGTCCTTAGACTTCCACTATTGGACGAAGCCTATTAGGAGGGTTTTTGCCATAATCGCCACGCTTGGCAGGCGGCTTGAAGATTGCAGAATGTTCACCAATTAGGTACTACGAAGATGCTGCTGCCCGTACTACGGTGGTTCTGGTCGCAGCTTTAAGACATACCTTGGAAGCGGGGTTGTAGTTGACTGTACCAAATACCTACACTAATCCCCGCCCCTCCTGGAATGCCAGGGCAAATCTGGTGTCCCGTTACCGGGTGACGGCCCAAGCCGAGCTTCAGAACGCAGCGGTGCCTAACAGTCGCCCAAGTTTTAGGGCCCAACGCCATCTGCGTTCCTTAAAACTCAGGTAAAGCTGGAGACCGTTAGAGGCCAACAGCGTTAATTTTATGAATGTAATTAGTAAACGCACAACTTGTGAAACGGACGTTGTGAATCTGAAAATTACGTATGTGGGTACACTTTAAACATGTGTTATATAGGTCTGAAAGTCGTGTGCATTAAAGGCTGTTAATATAGTTACATTTCGGGAAGTGGTCTTTACATACGAAATGCCAAAAAACATTGCCCTCCTTCTTAGGCAGTCGGGTAAAAAAAGCCTGTAGTACACGAAGATCGCAATAACAAGTTCATCGCGTCGCGCCAGCTCACGATCCACGGCATCGGGTAAACAAGCCGCGATAATGATAAGGTGCGCGCCGCCGGCCAGTCGCGCGCGCCCGCCCGCCTTACGCACGTGTCGCCGCCGCCCGCCCAGCCGATATACGGGAGGAAGTGAACAACGACACTCATGGGTGAGTTTAATACTTTTCACTTTAAAAAAAATTACTTCATGCATTTTTTTTTAATTTGTTATAAATTATGAACGGCGGAATACTATTAAAAGTGACATTGATAACATCTGTTGTTACTTTAACTTTAAAGTATTTTTGTAAAACTCTGTTTTTGGGTAATCGAAGTTTTAGTAAGATAATATGATAGTGGCAAAATAATTGTTTAACCAGAATCACTTCGATAATTTTAAATAAAAAAACCGATTTCATATCAGAACCATCTAGTTAAATTTGCTTGTTCACAATCGCCTAACTATCATAATCTAGATTATCTTGGCGCTACCCGTGAAATACAATCCATCTGAGGCCATCTGTGGTCTTCTTCATCAGTTCCATTTTACCAAATGATATTTTCTGAATGCAAATGCTTGACTTGTTGATGAAGATACCAAAATCGCTAGAAGTACAGGGTAACTTTTTAAGTAGTACGCAAATTTTGTCTCCTTAAAGGTTGTTGAAAAATAAAGGATACGTATTTTTTGGTTTTACCCACCTTGGTACAAAATTATCAGATCTAATTATCACAACTGGATTTTACCACCGCCACCAAGGTGCTTAATACCTTTTAGCATGGATAACAAAACACACTTACTGAATTACTATTAATAACATTTTTCACAATTAAAAAAACACTAGAAGCTATTTCGTTTTCCATAAGCCTAGAGAAATTATATAAATTTCTATGCCCTAAGAATATGAGGCAACGATTATGGGACAAGTGATTGAGACGCTAATGTGAGAGAGGATGTGTCTGAGTTTAGGTATTATTTTGTGGTGAAAGTGTAGTGAGTGTGCGCGTACATGATTATATTTCTTCGTTAGATATTCGTGGACAAATAGATAAGTTTATTAGATTATTTTACTCTTGATGTATATAAACATTATCATCATAGGTACTTTGGTTCATACATGTACCTACCGGGTGATAGATTACACAAAATCCGGACGGACAGAGGACCGGACTAATAAAACGTTCTTATAATATTTTATTCTTTTGATAAGGTTTCCTAAAGATTATGTCGATGTTAGCAAAAAACTTTATAGTCAATTATTCTACTTGATGATTATGATTAGATTTCATTTTAATAAAACGGGAATACTATATAATTCAGTCGGTTGTTCCGACTATAGTTTTTATGACATTCGGTGATCTTTCCCGTTTTATGTATGACTAGCTGTTACAGGCGACTTCATTCGCGGGGAACTACAAAAAAAAAATACTTATAATATTTTTTTAAGGTTTAACTTAACTATATCTATCAGGTCAGGTCGATCCGTTCCGCCGTTTAGCCGTGATAACGCGACAAACACCCAGACAGAGAGGCAGAGTTACTTTGGCATTTATAATAATAGTTAGGATGTGCATGGTAGCGAAAATAAAGTTATTTTCCAAATAGACGTGTGCACGGTTCCTCGATTTTGAGACGAACCTTCAAATACGCATTATGCGCAAAACGGCAACATCGGCTCTGCATATAAACGTCAAATTAAATCAGTTTAACGAACCGACATGACGCTGAGAAAAGCAGTTGTAGGTATCAATTCTGTGCAGAATTCTCAGGAGCTTAAGCTAAATTAAGCTTAATCTTCTGTGTATATTATTACTAGCTGTTACCCGCGAATTCGTTCGCGTAAGCTAACAAAAACAAAAGTAGCCTATGTCCGTCTCCGACCCATAAGCTATATCTATGCAAAAAATCAGGTTGATCCGTTCAGCCGTTTAGCCGTGAAAACGCGACAAACACCCAGACAGAGAGATAGAGTTAAATTCGAATTTATTATATTAGTTAGGAAAGTAAGGATTTTACTGATGACATTCATGAAGACTCCAAATAAAAAAAAGATAGAAATAGCAGAATGTACTGGGTATCTAGTAATGGGAATATCAAGAGACATTTCTAAATATGATACATCTGCAATTTGGTACTGGGTTTCGGTATATGGAGCTATGATCAACAAGTGCCTGTTTGATCTATTTGGTCACGTACTCATGCCCTACGCTACGTAGATTCCGTATTCGAAGCGCTCCAAGCGTCGGTCGAAATACACCTATTTTTTTTTCGGATATCGAAGTGTTATTTTTATCTAGCTTAATATAAAAGAACAAGCCCTTTTCTAGGAATCAACGTCCAGACGAAACCGCTTATGATAGAGACGTGAAATTTAAGCCCAATACTTCTAGGTGATGATGGTATAGTCTAGGTGAATAAAATGAAATGGTTTCTTTTCTACTTCTAAAATAGACCCCCAAAGTTTGTATTGAAATAAAACATTTTTCACCTTACAAGCTCGAAACCACAGAATTCTCCTTATAAATCTCGAAACCAAAAAAATACAAATAAATCTCTTTTTTTTTAAATATACGTAAGTAATGACGTGCACTCAACACTGAATCTAAAAGTCAAATTTTTTTCAAAACAGACCGTCATAAGTATTTAAGATTTTTATATGTTTGTACTGTGTTGCAAAAATAATATAGGCACATTTTTCCTGTTATTCTTTTTTGACTAAAACGGTAATGTTTGTGTCGACCAAACAGTCGGAAATCAGAAATATGAATGTATAAAAATTAATCCCTATTTCCCTTGGTTACGCCATAACTTGAGAACGGCTGTACCGATTTATTTTTTGTTGTGTTCGTAATTGTCAGTACAAGGTCTGCACGAAGAGTTTAGCGAGGCCGAAGGCCGAGCTTCATCGCGTACGAAGTCGCGGGCATCAGCTAGTAAAATAATAAAAATAAATATTAATAAACAAGAAAATAATAAGTACCTATAGTGACCAAAACAAATATATATATTTTTCACGGATTGTTGCGATGTCAAGCTCGGAAAGGAAAGTCATAACATAAATTGTTGTTTGGAAATATATATATATATTAGGTATGTGCAATGGAGAGAGCTACGCTCGGAGTTTCTTTGCGCGATAAGATCCGGAACGAGGATATTAGCCGAAGAACCAAAGTCATCGACATAGCTCTCAGGGCTTGCAAGCTGAAGTAGCAACGGGCAGGCCACATCGCTTGAAGAACCGATAACCGACGGTTAAGAAAGGTTCTTGAGTGGCAACCATGAGCTGGAACCTCCCACTAGTTGGACTGATGACATTTGAAGGTCGTGGGTAACCGGTGGATGCAAGTTGCAAATTGTCGTTCAGTATGGCTGTCTAAGGGGGAGGCCTTTGTTCACCAGTGGACGTCTTCAGGCTGTCGATGATGATGATGTACCTCGGTGCTCGATTTCGACTCGCAATTGACCGTTATATTTACAGATAAGTATAGTTTGTTGTAAAAGTGTTTTTTTTTTCTATTCTAGGATATATTGTACTCTTCGTAACAAACGACTTTACTATGCGGCCAACCATAAAATCACGAAAACAAAATCAGCTGTTCCAAAGAAAAATGTCATTCACTCGAAATGTATCGAACAGCTGATATTTTTCACGATATCTGTGTTTGTCCCGTAGTAACGGTTGTTCTTATATTATGCCCATCGACTAACCGAACAACCCAGTACATTGAGCAACACAGACCTCCGGCCGACTCGGACCAGTACCGCGTTGCTAATGACCCAGTATAAATATAAATGCAGCGAGAAAATTACAGATCTTTTTATAGCTACGTTTCGATTAGCTTATAGAGTAATGTATAAGAGAGACAGATATAAACGACCCCTATAAACCCTATCGTGATTTGTGGCAAAGAATTGTGTTTGCGTCAGAGATTTTATTATCGCTGTATAACCTCGGCTCTACTCTAGCCATCTGCATAATGTAGTAGTACTCAAGATAAGTCCATAACATGTACAGTATAAGGCTCAACAAACTAATCTGGTAATCTGAGAAAGTTCCATCTAGCATGATAAGTAAAATAGTTTCATAAAGGAATCTTTTAGTGATCGGGTGCCTAATGTTCGCATTTTTAAAATCGGATCTCAATTTTCATCAAAAAGTTAAGTCCATGCATTGTAAGTAGATAAATAAATACATTGAGGACGATCCTCAAAGATCAGTTGGCAGCGCATAATTATGATTTATGACCGTGTTCCATACCCAGCCGGCAAAATGTTGGAATGATGAATTTGAATATCTGCTCTGGGTTTGGGTGTTATTTGACCGCGTGTGTTCCATGGCTTCATCGTAACATTGAAATCTAATGGAGATATATTAGGGTGAAGCCTTATTTACTTATGATTGTGACAGAGAAAACCTAAAGAGTTTGCGATGCAATACAATGTTTTTTTTTTAATAGTCTTTCTAGGCGATTTATCTAAAGTCACTGATGTCGTCGAAGAAGTCACCAAAGATAATAAATTTACATTTATTTATCAAAATATTAGAAAAACTATAAATCTGTAACTTTAGCCATTGTCACGTACATTCATTGTCACGTACATTGTCATTTTTAGGCTAAGTAGTTTAGGTAGTTGTAGTTTGTATGTATTTTGCTTAGTTAATAAAGGCACTAAATTTAAATTGTATAAAAAAAACATACATAGAAAAAACACACCATGCACATTATAATTTTATTGATCTATACTTTATTAGTAAAAACTAATAGGATACCGAAATAAAGCAAGAAATGTACTTTTTGTCGTAACCACTATGAACAGTTTAGGACGAAAAACTCAAACCCGCGACTACGTCCTTACGTGAGCTTAGTTTTATCGGGTGCATGGAAGGAAATCCGCGATCAACAGCTAAAAAATTTATATAATTATAAATTTGAAATGTGCTTATTAGCACCTTTCATTTGATACCCAACACGCATCATAAAAACATTTATTTTTTGTCCTTTACTTTATGTGCTCTAAGAGGGTGCGATATTCAATTTAATGTGACGTCACATCTCCTACACCCTCGGGCACAGAAGAGATTTTTTTTAAGACGCTTTCAACTATTCCTCATATGTCATATTATGATAATAGTTTAGAAGTTATGGACATACAAAGAAACATGAACAGAACAGATGAACATACATACATTCATACCGGTCAAAATCATAACCCTCCTTTTTGCTTCGCTCATTTGGGAGATAGGACGTAGAATATAAGAGAAGTCCGGTGACTCCCGCTCCGGCTCGTTCCTGGTGCAAAGGTTAGCCATTGCTATTACACGCGGCAATGCGGCCAGCGTAATGGGCACCTTTGCGCCGGGTACAGTTAGGGGTGGGTAATTTTTGTAATTTAATTGACTATATTTGTAAGTGTTATTATGGATTTATATTTATTGTTAAATTGAATTGAATTTATTATCTTTGTATTTAATTACTATTCTAAATATAATCTAAACTTAAATAAAAGAGCAAAAAGTATATATATATAAACAGCTTGCTTACTTTCACAATACTTGATTATAACATTAGATAATTTCTCTATGATTATAGTAAGCAAAACAACTTAACAAATAACATGTTGTAAAAAAATAAATAGCATATTCATAATATTTATCTATCTTAAAAAAATTACAAAAATATAGCAAAAATTTTTCAAAGAAAACTATAAATCCGGTATACATTTTTGTATAAAAAAATTGTTTAATTATAAAAAGATCCATCCATTTTTAAAGATTTCAAAGTCGGATGGTCTCTCGCTACGCTCGTACCGCAAATTAAATCTGTTTTTTGTGCCCGTGTAAAGCAATGTGGTACTAAAACTTTTCAAGTTCTGACAGAATAATGTTGTTTAAGACAACGACATACAAAATATAATTGATTAATCGCTGAGTATGTGCATATTTTACCATGAAGGAAATTTTTCAGAATTGTTTTTAAAAAAAACCAGGTATCAGAGAGCGTGCGCGCACCGAGGTAATACATAAAAATGAGATTTTTTTTACAAAAAAAATATCCAAAAACCACATCATGCGTATTGAGGTCAACATTTTTTTCCGAAATTTTGCATTATTTTTCCTGGTAACCCAGAGGGAGCGCGCACCAAGCCCCATACTCAGAAATGCCGAATTCCAACAAATTTTACAATGCAAGAGACAAGTTGATATGCGCAGGCTCTACCCATCGAGCTATCATGTACCTACTATGTAGTAGAGATGACGCCGCAGTACATCGCGATAGCCCACATAAATGTGGTCACTTTGCTAAAATTTCAGTCAGTCACTCGCTAGAAAAAAAACATTATTCCCATAAAATGTGCCCGGGGTGTCTCGTAGTACCAACATAAATTTAGGCAACTAATACAACTCATCTCAGATAAGGTCAATTTACACATTCATTGGTTACACAAACAATTACACAATGAAACATTTATATATTAACATTTTCATTAAAAAATTATAACTAAATTAATAAAATAAAAGTAACATTACTCATCTCAAAACAATACAATACAAAGCGAGATCTAGCGAGTGACCGAGGGAAGTTGAGTAAAGTGACCACATTTATTATAGGACATCGAAATATAATCTGACCTCTAGTACGTAGTACATATTAATTGCTCAATGGATCTACCTAGTATCTACCAGATATAAGGCGATGAAATTTTCAAGCGGGGACCGTAGCAGTAATAATCTTTATCAAGGCAACACAAGCACAACAACCTGGCCCACATGATAAATATCAAAAATACTTAATCTAAAATACAATTAATTAACAATACTTAATAATATAATAAGCAGCAATATTATAGCCCTATGGGACTTGGTATGGACCCGGAAATAATTCATAACATAAATATAAAATTGTGTTTGGAATCATTTTGTTGACGTTGAATCAATATTATGCTAAATGAAACAGTCTGGAGGTACGGAATATAGAAAAAGCATTTATGCTTGAGCCATTATACATTGTCGTCGCCGACGACTCACTGCGGTCCTTACGATAGTCATATAAAATAGACTGTAGTAACTCTAACGTAGCGCAAATAGAGACGATATTGCAAAATGAAAAATTTTAGTCTGTTCCGGATACGCATTTTGTTTAATTATTGTATGTTAATATGAGAGGTTGGTTCTACAATTATGTGCAAGTAAGTATGGACGAGCACTGAAATGTGTCATAAAATTACCAACGACATCAATACATTTTTATTTAGATATACATAAAATATTATAGTTTTGTCGTTTATTTTATTTTGTACTCACAATTAGTACAAATAATACAATTACACGTACGACTTTTCTTATTTTCCAAACAATTACTTATATTCAGACAATAAATAAATAGTGCTTGTGAATAAAATGTGTAATCTGTATTTGTTAATTCGTTTTCAGATTTAGCTTGTGATGACTATGAGTAAGCATGAATGTTATTTAATGCCTACGAAATCGGCTATCCATCCTGGGCCGCCATTATTCTTGGTAGTATATAAAACTATCTTAACAAAGTTATCGGGGCTCGTATAATCAGCCGGTTTCTCACTACAATACGATGATACAGCACTACCCTTTCTGTCAACGAGTTGCAAATAATTCTGATCACAGCTTCTGCCCAAATCAAATATTTCAAAATGTAATTTCAGGCGGGTACCGATCGGAGTTTCTAACTCCCACTCGCATTTTGATTCCTGTCTATAGATATCAGGGTACAATGGACTAGTCACTCTACCTAGCTCGATGTTCAGTTTACCGCCACAGCCTCGTCCTTTGTCTGTGGTAACGTAATTCATTTCATACTGCACAAGGTCGTTGTTATTGGCACGGTTATGCAGCAATAAATACCGTCCTGTAGAAAACAAGGGCAAAGTCGTTGAGTAATCCTTATTCATAGTAATCATCTTTGTCGAAGAAGTGTCCTTGCCGTCGAATATTTCGAGGTAAACATCATCATTCCAATAATCTGGATTTACTACTACAAAATATGCAGATATCGTATGGTTATCGGGAGCAGTAATTAGAGTATAACAATCTTCAAAATTATTAGATCTTTCATTGTAAACATCATACTCATAATGCCCATAGTAGCTTGTTGTTTGAATCTTACCTTGAGTGCCAGTATAATTCTTACCACAGAAACCCGTCAGGGCGAATTCAAACTCAATACCCTTATGAGACTTTGAATCAGATTCCGGTGAAGTTGCCAGTGCTAGAACCAGACTGCCTTTAAGGTATATATCCGAAGATTTGATAGATCCGCAATATTCCAGTCTTTTAGGCATGTCAGCATCTTCTACTTCATAGAAATATTCCGAATAAATGAATGATTCAGCCTCACTATTTATTACATAATCTTTCCCCATGGAAATGTTTCGTGCTGCAGGGTTGCTGGCTACAATAAACTTATCCTTATCGCATACCTTGATCCCGTTTAGGTCATTAGGTGGCTGTATATCCAAATCAAGTATTGAAAGTCGGACCCCAGAATTCTCATGAGAGGTTGCATCCAAGTAATATACACAACGTAGGCCCCGAGGAATTGTACCACTTTCGTAACTAGGTGATTTAATACGTGTTACCTTGTCGCTTAATGTAAACCGAGTTTGGCCACACAAGGATTGCTGTACAGAAAACCGCACTTCAAATCCAGAACTAGTTAATTCTCCGTCTGTTGAAAGTCTAACACTCATTAGATTGCCTGACGAATGAAGCAACGGTGGCAATGTGTGACCACAGTAAGTACCTATTATAAAACTATCTGGATTTAAACCATCCTTTATTTCAAAAAAGTCACAGTCACACTTGCTAAGCCCTAATGCTGTCTGATTAACATTCAAACATGGCGAAATATGAAAAGATATAAACTCAATTTGAATTACAGTATCTGGTGGTGATGTTATTATCCAATGACAATCCAAGTAGTTTTCATAGACCACATTGGTTCCTATTAGAGGTGATTTCAATGTTTTTGTGGACGAAGTTTCTAGATCTAGTCGCCCCCCACACCCGATCGATTCCCCGTATGTAAATAGAACCTCAACTTTGAATCCTGCAAAAGTATAACTTTGGTCGGTCACAAACTGCAATACGACTTTATTTCCGTGACTTCTTATTACTGTAGAAGAATTCAAATATCCGCACAATAATGCTAATCTTTTGTTTTCATCTATTACTAGGCCATCAAAAACAGCAACAGAATCGCTGTAACATTCGATGGAACTTTCCAAGTCAATGTACAAGAATCTTAAGATTACTATTTTATTTGTAGGTGCTTGAATGAGCCATGTGCAATTCATATCGTTATCGTAAACATCGTCACCATAATGTGACGTCAACACAGTTGGTTCTTTCACTTGTCCACCGCATTCATAAATCTGGTAGAGCAATTTAAATCCCCTCTTCTGTACGAATCGGTCTGATTTTAAAGTGACAGTTACTTTATTGTATTTTGTTATGGCAGGTGGAATTTCAGTGCCGCAATAAACATTATATAAATAGTTGTAACTGTGTTCGTCTGTTCCAGTAACTGTGATATTGTCATATTCACATTCTGGGTAAGTGCCTTCAAGTTCAAATTCTACAAACTGTATCAGTACCTTCTTATCATCTGGAGCCCTTATTTCATAAATGCATTCTGAGAAAGCGGAGTAACCATAAGGAAATCCTGGACTGTACAAAAATTGCTTTTTATCTGTCGCCAAATAATTTGCCCCACATATGGGCGTCCAAGATCCTCTGAACCCATCCAGATTTGTGGTGGCGTCTGTACGTAAGACAACTTTCATTTTGTTGTGCGTCGAATTATATGGTATCGGTATTTGCCGTCCACATATTCTTGCCATTTCAATATAGGTATCGTCTTTCCAATCGTAGATGATAACGACATCCTTAGTGCAATTGGGAGTATCTTCAACAACAAATCGATCAACAAAATGCAGTGATATGCGATTACCTACATCTGCTGTTATTAACCAAGCACACTCTTGGTTGGGCTCATAACTTTTGGGATAATTCGGTGAAGAAAATACATTCTGATAGGAAGACAGTTGTCCACCACATTGACCTTTCGCTGTTTTGGCCATAAGCTTTAAGCTGGAAGAATTTGTAGATTTTGTATGAAACTCAATATACATAAACCTAAAATTAACAACGAAAGGCTCATCTAGAGTTTTATCCTTACAATAAACACCTAAAGGAGTCGAATACTGTGCCGTACCTTGGCTAATCTTTAGAAATTCGTCGTCACAGTTAAACTGAAATATTCCTTCCATTTTAAGTTCCATCCTACTACTAAGAGGCATTGTTATCATCCAAGCACAATCTATCGTATCATTAGCAGTATAAGGAACTTCTAATATATTAACTGGAGTTTCACCAACATTTACGAAGCCGCCACAGGGTTGAGATTTATAATCTATGTGGAAATACAAAGAATTACTGCGACTTCTAGTCGCTTTCAAGTCCATGGCTGACGATGGTATTCTGTAGGTCGCTTGCATACTTCCACAAAGATCTCGATAAAACGATATGCCTTGGTTTGAAATAGACGCTTTGATATTCAATTTAGGGTCTGAATATCGACAACGACTTCTTGTTAAAGAAGAATTAACTCTAGCTGTCACTAATATGGTATTATATTCTGTCTCTTCAGTTCCTACTCGGCTATTATAATGCCATTCACACGAATATGATCTATCTAGGTCCGGGGATGAAAGTTCTCCACTAGCTCCACTTAAATTACCACCGCATAATGCCGTTTGGTCGGAACTAAACCTAGCTTTGAATCTATGTTTTGAAGCCTGTGGGTTTAACCTTAAGAAAACTAATATTTTGTTTCCTGATGATTCATAAACGCGTGTTGTTGGAATGTAACCTTCGCCTGGTATTGACTGAATAAGCGATTGAAATCTATTGTCATTGTATATCCCAATGTTATGCTTATCTGCATCTACGTCTATAAGTTCTAGTCGTATCCTGTGAGTTCTGTCTGGAACCGTTATCATCCAACTACAGTATCTTAGGACAGTTTCTAAAGGATATCCCGGAGTAGTAAGGAATCCTTCAGGCGTTCTTACTGGTTCTCCGCATGTCCGCCTAAATGAAGTAAAAGTAAAACGGAAGCCACGGCTTTCAGCTCGTCGTGACCACTCACTTGGTTTTCCAGAGTAAAGTTTAATAACAACTTCATTTGTCGACGTTTCAATAGACTTTTCAGCCTGGTTTATATCACAGAACTGTTTCAATACAGTTGCAGTATTAGCTCCGGGAATGATTTCTTCAATGGTGACTTTCGTTGCACAATCTGTTTCCGATTCTGGCAAATCAATATCTTGCGCTGTTATATTGAAGACAAGTCTTCGCTCTCCTTTAATACGCCATTCGCAGACAGAACCATAAGGTATATTGATCATGTGAGGATAGCCCGGTGACTTTATTTCTCCACTTCCAGCTATTATTGTTCCACCACAAATATCAATAGATACATTTGCTTTGAATCCATTTCTTGGTTCAGAAATTTGAGTTAAATATCTTACATATAGCGCATTACCTGTCGTTTTAATAGTTCCTGGACTCTCACCACAGAAACGTCCTAGGCGCGGTGACAGATTTGACAAACCATCGCTAAGCTCAACAAACTCGTTTTCGCAATTGTCGACGTTATCTAAATCGAACCTGTCTATAAAGTCAATGCGTAAAATCTCACCAGGCGGTCCAGTAAATGTCCAAACACATTCAGCAAATGGAACTGGAACCGACGGGTAGTTTGGCGAGCTTATAACTTCCCAGCTTTGAATACTATCTAATTTTGATGTCACACCACATTCAGTATTTTGCTCTTCATATCGTATTTTAAATGTTAGAAATGCTCTGGCATTGTTACTGAGATCATTGGAGTACGATATAAACAAAGAATTACTCGACGTTGTCAACTTTTCCCTTTTTTCATGTGAATATCCGCAATATTTTCCGCTTGCCAAAAGTGGTGCTTCTATTGAATCACCATTCCTCAATATTACTGATGTAAAACAATTGTTATCTCTGTTACTTATATTAAATTGTTTGAATTCTAAGTCTATAAGTCTACCTGGGCGTACTTTAATGGTCCACTCACATTTTATTTTGTAATTTATAACAGAACCAATATTATGTACATCATCCCAAGTAGGTCCAACTTCACCTGACAAGTCAGTGATTAATCCGCCACATACTGAGCTCACCTTACCTTGAAATCCTTTTTTAGTTATTGAAGAATCTGTCCTGAGTTTTACTTTTAAGTACTTACTTGAATTCGTTTCTTGTAACGCTGGTTCCGTTTCACAAATTTGTTGTCTTATCTGTTTCCAGTGTCCTGGAATATCAGAAGAATAAATATCAACGTAATCAGCAAAACAGTGACTTGTTTCTTCGAGATCGAATTCAATAAAATTTAATTTTAGGTGTCGACCACGCGTTGCTTGAAAAGTCCATTCACAAATTAAATCATTGTCATATTTTTCTGGATAATGTGGTGATATGAATACACTAAAATTACCAGGTGATACAATTGTAGTATAGTTAGAACCACAATTAATATTTTCCTTGTCAGCATTTTCAGCGTCGACATTCTGCTTTTCCCATTTTAAATGAAATTGAGAACCGGTATTAGATTCATCCAGAGATAGTTTTATAAATGCCATATTAGAAGATGTTTGAAATACTTCCTCTGGATAAGACAACTTTCCACACAGCGTGGATAATAGAGGCGCGGTGTCATCGTATCCATCGTAAATAGATAAATAATTGTTACAAACTTCACCAAATGAAGGAATTTCCAAATTATCAATAGTAATAACAATGTCTTCGGTACCTTTCGACAGTATTCGCCAGAAGTATTCAGCAGCACCATGATACAAATGTGGATATAAAGGAGAGGCTATTTCCCCACTTTCCATATTAATCAATTCGTTTCCATGCACAAATCCGTAATGTAATACAAAACCTTTACCGTTATTTTTTTCACTACTGTGGAACTTGATGTACAATTTTGACGCGGTTGTTGTGTTTGTAGGAATTTCTGTACCGCAATAAACTCCAAAAAGCACACCACCGCCATTATCTTGGCGGATTTCTAGGTAATCCTCGTTACAGCCTTCTGAATACTCTAAATCAAACTGTTCAAAAGTAATATAAACTTGACTGCCCGGTGAAGTACTTAATGTCCATTCACAGTTAGCCCCAATAGGATATGACCGCGGGTAGTTTGGCGAAGCTATAGTCCCTTCTTCGGAGGTGAATATGCCACCGCATGCCTCATTTAGGGAAGAGTAATGAGCAGAAAAGTGTCCAACAGTGCTGTTGACGTAACTATCGAGTAACACAGTAATGGCACTACCCCTACTCACTATCATTGGAGGCACCTTTTTTCCACAGTACTCGTCAATAAGGGGCGCGTCAATATCATCACCATCGAATACTCGAATATAAGAAGACCAACAGCTTCTGTTACTACTAATATCACTATAAGTTGGTAAGGATAAATGTGTGAATGTTAAGGATACCTTTTGATCAGGCTGTGCTGCACGAATAGTCCACGAGCAGCTCTTGTTCGAACCACCGATATAGTTTTCATTAGTTATTATTCCATCATTCAGGGCCGTTATCAAAGCTCCACACGTGACACTAAAATTAGCTTTGAATCCTTTTGCGTTCCCATCGTTATTGCTTGTAAATTGTATCATAATTCTGTTATACTTCGTTGTTATTTTTTTATCATGCAATACTGGACAAATCATAGTCGTATAATTTGTGTTTAGTAAATAAGGGTTATCAAATATCTTTATATTATCGCCGCAGTCAGCAATGTCTTTGGTATTTGAATATAAATCAAAATCCATAAAATTAATTTCTATGCGATGATTTGCAGGAACTGATATTATCCATTTGCAATCGAGATTATTATCATAATTTTTGGGATAGTTATTTGAATATATATAACCAGATAGAGATGCTATATTTCCCCCGCACGTTGCTTTGGGTGAAGTAAAGAACGAAGAGAAAAAAGCTCCTTTCAATGCGGAACGCTTAGTATATTTAACAAACATAACATTGGCAGTCGACTGCACAACCGATATTTGATGATTACATATTCTTGACAAAAGAGGTGATTCCGTATTTTGGCCATTATATATTTCAACAGCATCTATAGAACAATTTTGAGATTCTTTTAAGAAGAGATCACGAATGGTCAACGAAACACTAGTACCTATAGGCGTTTCTATAAGCCACTCGCATTCTAGTTCTTCTGAAGACATTGTACTTCTATCAACTGAAACTGAACCACCGTAACGCTTCTGGATATGTCCACCGCATCCATAGCGAACCCATTCTAAGCGAAAACCTGTTTTAGCGCCAAATGCTCCCGAAGCAAACTTAATTTGCAACGAGTTACTACTAGAAGTGATCATCGGAGGTGATGCCGTACCACAAAATTTATCACTGTATGCAGTTTCTGTAATTTCTTTCCACTGTAAATAATCAGTATTACAGAGATTATTTTTGAAATTATCGAAATTATTGTGGCTGATAAGAGGATAGGCAAGGAAGAGACCGTGAGGGCGAAAATATTTAAAAACGTCAAAATGGGTAAATGTGACATTTATTCTATTACCCTTGGAAACGTTTATATTCCATAAACAATTAAGGTTTAGTGGATAGTTATTCGGGTAATCAGGGCTTTCGATGGCACCGTAACTACCAGTCAAATTGTTGTTACATATTGTGAAATAATTGAGTAAAAACCCTTTCCCACCTATATAGGCATCAGAGCGGAATTTGATGAACGCATAATTACTGGTTGTTTCAACGTTATTCAATCCTTGAGACATACGGCAATGTTTACCTAAACTACTGGCTTCAAAATTTTTTCCATCAAAAATTTCTACGTAATCATCTCTGCAATTAGAGGTTCGTTCTAGTTCTAAATCTGTAAACGATATACGTATGCGGGATCCAAAACTAGTCACAATCCTATAAAAACACTCAGTGTTTTCATTGTAACTATCTGGGTAGTTTGGAGATGATATTGATCCTGAAGAACTCGTCAGAGTCCCACCGCACCCAATTACAGAACCATCCCATTCTAAGCGAAAGCCATTACCCGTTAAATAGTAATCAGAATGAAAATGTATGTGCAAGCTGTTAGCTAAAGAAGTAATAACTCTAGTTTGAAAGCTGCCACAAAATTGACCAATCATCGGCGAATTAGGAGTAGCGCCGTTTTTAACCTCCAAAAAATCTCCATGGGTGCAAGTGCCTCGTATAGGCCGCTCTAAATCAAACTGTGAAATATTAAGTCTGATTTGCTGTCCGACTGGTACTGTTAACACCCATGTGCAGTCTCGATTTGGTTCATACCGCTGAGGCCAGCCAGGGGAGTTAATAAACCCGTGACTTCGATAGTAAAATCCTCCACAGTGAGATTTTTCATCTAAGAATGTGTACGAAAAGGAAAACCCGGAAGATCTAACGCTGCTGTCGGAACTAAATTTCATCATTAATGTATTAGTAGAAGTGGTCAAAGCAGGAGGAGTTTTAGTTCCGCAAAACTTCCCTAAAGTGAAATTCGTATTGTTATCATCGATTTCAATAAGTTCCAAATAATCACTATCACATGATGGCATATTTTCAAGTTCAAACCTGTGCCAAGTCAACTTAATGTGCATTCCTTGGGGCGCTATCAACACCCAACTACATGTTTGATCGTTTTTGTAAGAAGAGCTATCCCCTGATGGGTGATCGATCAAGCCTGTAGTTTCCCTATATATTCCGCCACATTCAGTAACGAATGTTGTATAATTTGCATAAAAGCCCGGTCCTGTTATACTCAAATCTGAATTAAATCGAACATACATGTGGTTGTGTGTAGATATTTGTACGGGTGGTATGTGTTCCGAGCCGCCGCAGAATCTTCCAAGGAGGGTGGAGTTTACATTGGTACCATCCCTTATTTCAACATTATCATATTGACATTTATAATAACTATTATCTTCAATGTTAAAGTCTTGAAAAGATAGCTGTATTGCTTTACCAGGACTAGTGCTGATAAAATATTCACATATTTTATTTTCAGGATAGTTAAATGGATACCCGGGAGATGTAATTACCCCACTGTCACCATACAAAGTCTGTTGACAGATAGCATCGTAAGATATCTTAAATCCGCCAGTGGTCATTGTGACATCGCTACGAAATCTAAAAAACAGTGTATTCGATGTAGCAACATAAGATTTCGGATACGTAGTTCCACAAAACTTACCAACCAATGGTGACTCTTCAGAGGGACCATCGTATATTTTTAAATAATCAAATCTGCACCTGACGGATCTTTCAAGCTGAAACTGCTTGAAATCTATACGTATTTTTGTGCCTTGACTAGTTTTAATTTTATACTCACACAACATATTGTTCAAATAGGTTCCATTAAACATAGGTGCGGTTATTTCACCCCTGTCCTGTGTAAAGTACCCACCGCAACCTGGTATACCAGAGACTGATGCGTATGCTAATTGGAAACCGAAACCCGCTCCGTAGGCATCGGAATGAAAATGAATTAAAATATCAGAACCAGCTGATGTAAGCGGCGCTGGTTGAGTCGAATCACAATATTTATTAAGCAGTGGATCAGCTTGTCGACTACCATCGTAAATAGCTAAATAATCAAAACTACAGTTTGTATGATGTTCGATGTCTAAAGCGAAGAAATGTAACTGTATTTTTTTACCAAATGGAGCCCTTACTTTCCAATAACAATCACGATTCGGCGGATATTTTCCGGGTGACCCCGGCGAGCTGATATGACCGTGCGTCCCGGCATCAACTATACCACCGCAAACCGGATCTACACTGGTCCAATGTAAAGCAAACCCTTCTTTAGCTATGGTTCCGTCTGATCTAAACCAGAAGTAAAGATTATTGTGACTCGATACAATATTACCACCTTTTGGTAAAACATTACCACAAAACCTTCCTATTAACTGACTAGCAGAACTGCGACCATCGTGAATTTGTAAAAAGTCATATGGACAATCTGTGTTTCCTTCTTCTAGGTTAAATTTACTAAACGTTACATTTATAACTTTACTTGGGATAGTGTGGATAACCCAAGCGCACCTAGAATTATGAACGTATGTTGAGTTAGTTAAGGGATATACTATATTACCTTCTTCGCTATCACGCACACCACCACAAGTTCTTGTTAAAACTTGACAGAGAGGGCCCGAATATTGTGCAGTACACTCACATCTGAATCCTGTTGTTGTGCTGTCATCTTTTATGCAGATACCACCGTTACGACAAGGGTTAATGGCACATAAATTTACGGGTGCATCACAGTGTGGACCTCCGTATCCCTTTTGACAGATGCAAGTATAGCCTGATCGTAATATGTGGCATTGTCCATGATTGCCACAGGGGTTGTTGTTACAGCTTTCCGTAATATTTTCACTAACAGAAATGTAACAACCATGAGTTCCGACGCCATCACCGTCCATACCATTCGGACAGATACACTGTGCCGTCCGCCCGAGGGATAAATTTTCAACGCATTGTGCAGTTGGGTGACATCCTCCGTGGTCGATGTTGCATAATCCTTTCCAAGAGCAAGTTACCCCATCTCCTTGATAGCCAGTGGGACATGGCCCGCATATCCTAGATCCAATGGTATTGTGACAAGCGACCATTGGGCTGCAGCCTCCGTTAGGAATCGTAATGCATTCATCGATATCTGCACAGGTGTATCCATCACCTTCGTAACCTGGAGGGCACTGGCCACATCTAAATGAGCCTGGAAGATTAATGCACTCAACTCTAGGGTTAACAGAACAACGAGAACCTTGATGAGAATCACATTCATTTACATCTGTTAAGCACGCGACACCTGTTCCGTTGGTGGTCCATCCTTGATGGCATATACATGCGACTCCTTCACCTGTTTCGACTTTCAGACAAGTGCCATGGCCGCACATTTCAAAGTCACCGCCACTGCAATCTTTCGCTTTTCTTGTACAATGTAATCCAAACCATCCAGATCTACACAAACATTCGTAATAACCAGGTTTGTTAATACACGTCGCCCCATTTTGACATCCAAGGTCTGTGCCGGCAAAATTTCGGCATTCATTAACATCTATGTCACAATCTTTTCCTTCCCAGTTATTCGGACATAAGCAATGATAACCGTTAACTAAGTTCAAACAAGTCCCTCCATGTTGACAAGGATGGGATTGGCATTCATCTTTTGCGCGATTATTAATTTGTGTTTGCAGGTTATTCACTTTTCTATGTAAATTGTTGACTCTTCTCCAAAGCGTGGAAACGTTCATAAACAAATCGTCTGGTGTAGGTATCGTTTTGCTTTCAAGTTTTTCTAATCTTTTTAGTATTCCATTGGGGCCATTCAATAAATCCTGTACGTCGTCATTAGGTGGTTCTTGATACTGAACTATATTATTATCTGGTTTAGATTTGACATTAAGAATATTGACTTCACCGACAAAAATTGATGACTTTGGGCCATTTGGACGTAAAAATATACTTTTATCGTAAGCGGGTTCCAAAATGAGATCTCCATCAGAAGTCTTGATTTTTGGTCTGTCTTGATAAACTTCACTATCAACGTTTGCAAACAAAGTTACTAATAAAACACGGGACACAATTATTCTAGCCATGCTCCATGTGTTAATCGTTTGAAACGTGGTTTAATAATGAATTTTTCAGTTTCGTATTCGGATAAAAACGAGAAAGGGGGCGTACGCAACGCCCCTAACGATCGAATTACATTCGGGTTAGGTGACAAACATGAGCCATATGCAGTTTGATCATAACATTCATAAATATAACTAGATCTCTTTGTATATTGAACTCGGCTAATGTGAAATGCTGTCTTCATACAAGAGGAATCTTTTAGCAGTAAGATTATTTTAAACGGAGTCTTGTATAGGACTTGAACCTTTGTAATTTTTAGGGTTCCGTCCTCCAGATTTTAGCAAAATAGGTAACAAGACGTCTTAACACTCCGCGTGTCATAATGGTAAATGACGTAATGCCGTATTAAATATGGGGAACTACAATATATAACTACAAATGTTCTAATAATGTGTTCTTTTATTTATATAGTATATATATATAAAAGAACAAGTCCTTTTCTAAGATTCAACGAACAGGTAAAACCGCTTATGATATAGTGAAATTCGGACACAATACTCTTCAAAGGATTTCTAGCTAGGTGAACAATAAATATATATTTTACTAAATTCTACATCTAACGGGGTTCGGTAGCCTAACTAACAGACATACGAAAATATAATGTAGAGAGCGACAATCTTGTTAGTAGTAGGTAGAAGTGGGTGACATCGGTTTTGTTGAATATCAAATCGAAACTATCCACATCCGATATCGGATGTCGAAGCTATATATTATTTCCTTCAGTGTAGTTATACTGACAGTCGTAGCAAGCGGGGGAACGGAAAAGTCTGAGCCTCTGTTATGGGGGTAGCCCAGGGTTCCTCCGTGTCCAATGTACTGTTCTCGTTACTCCTGAATTATCTTATGCTGTGTGTGCAGCGGATATATTTATTTATCTTCCTTATCCGCGGTGGATCAACTAGAGTGGAGATTGAACGACACAACCTCTCAAGTGGCGAAATGGTTCAGGGTAAATGGCCTAGTTTTGAATTAATCCAAAACCCTTTTCGTCCATATTTGCTTCTCTGAGCACTAAACACTAATACAGTACAGTAATGTTTGCAAACTACTGCTTGGCGGTTGACGCTCGGAACGCCCTCTAACAAACAAGAGAGAAAGGTTCCTCTTATGTTAGTAAGTAATGTAAGTGGTTGGCGCGTTTGTATCGCACACCGTGGCGTGGGTTCAAATTTATTAACATAGCCTCTAATACCACATTCGTCCATTGCTCGCAACAAGCGGCCGTGGTCCAAAGTATCGAACGCCTTTTTAAAGCCAATAAATACAGCAACTACTTGTTTTCTTTCGTTTAGGTAACTATTTACGTCGTCAGTGAACTGCTGCAACGCCGTAAAGGTACTTCTATTTTTTCTGAACCCGTGTTGTATTCTTTTTATTCTTTTTTTTTTTTTTTTTTTTTCCTGGAGTTTTGTCGATATTCGACCATGCCACTCCCATTGTAACAGTTATACATATGTTTACTACTAACCTAAACTAAGCCCTTGTCCTTCCAAAGAGAAACAAGTACAGCTTTAAACCCGTGTTGTTATTCTGATAATACATTATTTTTTTCAAGAAATTGTGAAATTTGAGATACTATAACCTTTTCTGTGATTTTATTTATACTATTTAATATTGCAATCGGCCTATAATTATTAAATTCTTCATGACTTCCCTGTTTATATATTGGCCTTACAATAGATAACTTTAATTCCTCAGGATAACTACCGTTTAAGATACTTAAATTTATGAATTTTGCTAGTACAGGGCTTAATTTTTCTTTAATATATTTTATATCTTTCATTCTTATACCATCCGAGCCAGGCGACTTGTTGGAATCTAGCTTATCTATTAATTTTACAATATCTCTCGCACCAACTTTATTGTATAAAAATGTACACTCACTATTTATTACATAGCTAGATCTATCTAAAAATATATGATTACAATTATGTTTAATAGTGTCTACTTAATCTGTAAATGTTTCACAAAATTTATTACATACTGTATTTGTGTCTTGGTTCTGACACATATGTTTCTGTATCAGTTTATCTATACTAGGTTTCTTCCTCCCTAACCAATTATTTATATTTTGCCATATTTTTCATATATCCCCTTTATAGTTATTTATTTCCTGACGTCTAAATTTATTTCTTGCAATATTTATAAGTTTATTTGTTTTATTTCTAGCTTTTGTATACTCTAAGCGTAGGTTCATATTAGTAGGCTGTGATTATTTCGCTGTTGGGAAGCTACACTATCCCCGGGTGACATAGGCTATATTATACCAATAGTATAAAGATTTTTTAGTAACCTGACGCAAATAAATATATAATACACACAAATGTGTGTGTGTATTTTTTTTTTTTGTTTTACACCCGCGCGAAGCCGGGGCGGGCTTCTAGTGTGGTATATGACGTAATGCCACATTAAATATGGGGAACTATAATATCTATATCCTTTTCTAAGAATCAACGCAAAGGTCAAACCGCTTATGATATAGGCGTGAAATTTGTGCACAATAATTTTCAAATGCTTTGTAGCTAGTCGAACAATAAGAATGGATTTTTTCTAAATTCCACATCTAACGGGGTTCGGTAGCCTAACTATCAAGTTAAAAAAACACAACAAAATGTAATGTAGAGAGCGACAATCTTGATAGTAGTAGGAGTGGCGATATTGGTTTTGTCGAATATCAAATCGAAACTATACATCGATATCCGATATCGGATTTCAGAACTATATATTTTGAAACGTGCTTAGATTTCGGTGTAAAAACAATGTCGAGCGTAATATCGCCGATATGCAATAATGTTATATTGATATCGGTTTCACGATTTGTTTTGCCGTAAAATAAATCTTATGAACTTTTCTTCATACTTTATCAGGCTGAGGCCTTACTGCATTTTTTTGTGAGATCTTTTCCAACGTTATTTCAAATTAGGCACGTAATGGATGACGATAAATTAGTTATTATAATATTCGTAAAAACGCAGCCGTATTTAAAAGTTCATATTTGATGATAATTTGTATAATCAATATTTCCAAAAAAAAATTACATGAATTTTCGTTATTTAAAAAAAACGGATATATCGATAAAGTGGTCCAGCGAAGTAATCGCTGCTACATCAAAAAAACTTTTAAAGTTCAAATCACGTACAATCAGTAGCATCAACCTCAGCGTCTTCGCGATGTAGATATTTTATAGAAGAAATAATGCTTGGCTATTTAGAACTTTAACTAACTGCATTTTATAAATTTTTCAATAATATACCTACCTTCCATGTGAACCTCTTAAACTCAAATAAAATCAGCAAATTCTGGTGTTTTTTTTTCATTGTAACTTTTCAAAATCTGGTGACATATGGCACTCTATCTAGCCACTTCGAAAATGCTTAGGTGGCAGCAACGCACTGCGAACACGTCCGCGTGTCTAGATACCGAAATAACAGTCGATTTGATATTCTACCTAAACACAATCCTGATACTCGGTTTGATTCGGATTTGGATACGATACGATACGCGACTACAGTCGATTTGATATTATACTCAACCCAATCCTGATATTCGATTTCGGATACGATACGCGACGGAGCAATATCATGTTTTGGTACAATATATATTATAGTTTCATCGCGGCCCGATATCGGTTAGTTTCAATAACTATATAACGCCCACATCTAGTTAGTAGAGTTGAGTGGAGGAGCCACCGTCGTATTTTGTGGAAAAAACTGTTAGCCACCCGAGGAAACTTTTTAGTTTTCTCATTTGGCCAGCTCTACTGATGATTTGGTCGTACTATGCGGGTGCGTCACCGCGTCTAACGTTATGATTTGCATATGGCATGTTTTTAGCAGATGCTGGAACCCGACGAATCGACGCCGGGTCTAAGAATCGTAGCTTAATGTTCCCCCATAGTGGTTGCACTATGGGGTAACATTGGTTACACTTAGGTTGGGTTTTATTCCGATGTAACAAAATTGTATTAGGCACGAATTATACAGAATGTAATAAGACGCGAATGCAGATGCGATATCGCCTCGGTGTAGCTTCAAAACTTGTTCATACAAAATGTAAGAAAGCGATGCGTTGTGAATTATACAGAAGAGATGGGGCGGGAAAACGATGCAGACGCGATATGAGACTCAGCTCGGTCGTTATTCCGTCATCACCCAGCACCGTGTTTTTAAGCTGCTCGACAGCCATTCTAATCTCGTGCAGGCTGATGTCTGGAATGCGGTGTAGTATCGGGTGAATTCGGCTCTGGAGTCTTGAGCTCTAATGACCACTGCTGACTAAGCTCCATAACAGTCGAATTGGTTAATAATAATGTACTAACTTGCCCATATAGCTTGCATAGGCTAAAGTACATCAAACAGTCAATTTCACCGCTGTAGAGGTTGATTTTCGAAAATTCTTGAGACAGTCCTTTCTTTATGTTTAATACAAAAACTAAGTTTCATCGGCGTAGCAAGAAAAAATGTTCTTATTTCCACACAAACTTTCGGTGTCCATTTTACCCCATTAGAGGTAGAATTTTTCAAAATTAGAATTCCGCAAATTTCAATTTTTGAGGAATTTTGAGTCCAAATTTCCCGTCTATATTAAAAGC
This sequence comes from Apocheima hispidaria, assembly GCA_947579745.1. Lineage (NCBI taxonomy): Eukaryota > Metazoa > Arthropoda > Insecta > Lepidoptera > Geometridae > Apocheima > Apocheima hispidaria. The sequence continues at coordinate 5,880,462 of OX388150.1, read as the reverse complement.
GGTTTGGCCTGTGCGTTGATTCCTAGAAAAATCCTTGTTCTCTTATACATAGATTAATTAATTTAGTTCAATTATAACATTCAGTGTTGGTCAAACGGGAAAATTTGTTAAGTAAAATACTAATAATATATTTTTTAAATATTCCTAGTAACCGAATACTATAAGTAAATAAAAAAAGTCTATAAGCTATTAGTTCTGCGAACAAAAGAGCTCGCAAGCAAAAACTTTTTTAAACAAACTCATCTCTACAATATTTTTTTTTTGTCGTCCGGAAATTTTTGATTGGAGTGGAGAGACTCCAAAATAGGAGGTTGATTGGAGAGGTATTTCCTCCAAAAAGGAAGGAAGTTTGCTGCGGCACCATTTACCGGCCTATTTTGATAATATTTGGCAGAAACATTCGGTGCTCAATTCTAAACGGTGAAGAGGTTGTGAAAATAATAAGGTCCTGAACTGAAAGTGAGAACTTTTTGGAAGGAATACCCCTCCAATCAAAAATCGCCGACGATACAAAAAACTAAAGATCAGGCTTGGACAAAGTATGATGCTAAATCCATGAGATCAGGGTTCATCAAGATTACTTGTAAAATACGACCTGTACGCGAGTACCAACATACGGACAGACGAAAGTAAATTTTGCCAGTTCAAGCAGACTCCGTTAGCTTCGCTCACTCTGTCAATAAACAGAATAAAAAAACACCAGAAAAAACCAGAACCAAAACTAGAATGCAAAACTGTTCCCTTGTGTAAACATACCCGAAATAATAAAGCCTGACAAAAATTTAGAACAATCTATTTTTGCCACAAAAAGGCTTCACGTGTGTCATCGAGTCACGACACAAGCTTTCCACACAACATGCTATCCTCACAACGGATCGATGTAACACCATTGTACGTCGGTAATTTCGTTATCTCACAGATAAGCAGTGGGCAGAGAGGCGCTGGCTCGCGACGCCATGGGATCGAGCGGGCAAAGATGAAAAATACGCAGACGTGCCAACTCATTCCTCAAACACTATGAACCAAGTTCTCCCGCCGCAAGCTCGAGTAGCCGTACCGGGGAGTTGGGATGATCACGGGAATGCCTGGAGTGCGGCTTTGGGAGCCGTAGGAGGCGCTGGGACGGTGCTCCTGGTAGCCGTTCTGGTGCTTTTATGGAGGAGACCGAGACGTAGGGAGCTACCGCTGTTAGCTCCGATGGATGTAGCGCAAAATGTAAGTACATTCTGTAATTACTTGCCTTGACATCGTTTTTTTTTCAGAGAACAATACTAAACTACCTAAATTTTTTGCTGCCCTTTTGTAATAGAAGGCAATAAAAGCGACATCATCATTTTTGCTGGTAGAAATTGTTCACTATCAATATCATTGAAATCAATGTCCTCTTAACCTGATTCTACTTTGTCCTTATTTTAAGGAGAATTCTGTTTGGCTCATATATTTTTTGCGCAAAAATGTAGGTACTGTTTTATTGAAGCAAATCTCTTTTTACTTTCTGTATCGATATTTATATTTAATCTGTGTACTCGTGGCTATAATTTTCAAGATATTGAATTTAATGGATTCTCGTGCTAGCCGTCGGCAATGCGATTCCTTAACAATGAAATTATTTCCGGTCGTATAAAAATATTTCCTTTGACGAAGCTTCAAAAGTTATTGATAATTGTTCAGTCGATCGCAGCTATGAAATGTAAAGAACCGCTTTCTTTTCTCGAAGAATTATTAAAACCATATTTAAGAACTTTTACGATTCAGCGTTCATAGCGTACTTGGACTAGTGGATAATAGATTACCGATGATAAGCACTGGAGGACACGGTCAGTCTTCGGATGGGTGACCGTAAATGGCATTTACAATTGATCGCTACCGCAGCTTGGATGACACGTCAAATTATAGGTCACGATTGTTTGTCTTATAAAAACAACCGCTAAGCTATGTCAGAGGCCTTCCGACGGCCTAAAAACTCTTACACCAGGGGTAACCACTGGGCCTATGTGAACATATTACTTTTGAGTTAATTTACGCATTTTGAGTGATTTGCGTATTATGCGTATTAGGTTGGTAAAAAATATTGCGCAAAAAAGTATAGGTGACACCAATAATATATACAGGGTAACTTTTTAATTAGTGCGCAAATTTTCATCATGCAATCAGTATCTTGTATAGAACAAAATATTTATCCACATACTTACACACTTAGGCGCAAACTTTCACATTTATAATATTAGTGTGATTGACCACGATATGTCGAAAAACCTATAATACAATAATTACCTAACTACTCATCGCTGTAGCGAGCGAGAAGAAGCGATGTAGGTACACGTATCGTCGGTACGTGTTCGTAGTATAGTCACGAATAGAATGACCATGACTATAGCTCTTCCTGTAGCTACTTTTATTTGAAGTTATTTCGATAATTTAGTGCCAAGGTGGGTAAAACCTAAAAATACGTAGAGTCGTGAGGGGCAAGCCGCCACACCGCCACCGCGCTGTTTTGTTTCGACAGGCAAGTGAAGTTTTTTGCTCTGAAATGATTACAATTTTTTCACATTATATGGTGACCGAATTCGGTCGCAAAGTGCTGTAGCGAAAAGTCGAGACTAGCACCCCAGGTTCGAATACAAAGCGTGAGCACGTATTTTTTACATTGAACTTTGATATAACTCTAGTCACAGAAGTTTTATTTTTTTATCTTACTCTTTTCTGTGACTCTAGTAAACAAGACATAAGTACGAACAAATATCAGTTGTCACAAGGCCGTGACTTACGTTAGCAACCAGGGAAATCTTATAAAGGTCAAGCGAGTGACACAGTCTTTATATCCAACAATTATTATTATACATAACAAGTATAATATACCTAGGTCAATTGGAGAGAAAGTATGAATAAATCCTAACAGTACTAATATTACTAGTAGTTCTCGCCGAACTGAGACCTCACGACCCCTATATCTTCACAACCCCTGGACCGATTCAGCTCGTATTCGAACTTAAAAATTGTATTGACATTTCAATAAAATTTACTACTTGGCTACAAAATTTCATGAAGATCCGATCAACGGTTCGCAAGTTATCGTCGGACAAATATACACACAAACATACGAACATACATACACATTACTATTAGTACTCACGGGATATTTACCACGGTTATTGTTTTTGTTTAGTTCCCGATATTTCGGCACAGTTGCATGCGCCATGTTCACGGGTAGACTACCCGTGAACATGGCGCATGCAACTGTTCTACCCGTGAACATCGCGAATGCAACTGTGCCGAAATATCGGGAACTCAACAAAAACAATAACCGTGGTAAATATCCCGTGAGTACTAATAGTAATGTTGTAAACAACCACGAAAGTCTAAAACTGTGTTTATACATACACATGCCGATTTGTCCCAGTAAACTCTGGGACCTTCGCTTCGATCGGTCAATAATTCAGAGGAATATAGCTGCAGTTGAATCAGGACCAATAAAGCTTCGAGGTATGAAAATTAATACGTTCGTATCTAGGAAAAAAATTGGCTTGCGCTATTCAGAACTCCCTACATTATAACCCGCTTATTAGCAATTATCAGTACCGCTTCGTCCCCACTGCTATACTAAATTGCTCAACTGCATCAAGTTGAGCAGTGCGTAATTCCAACGGCTCAACTGGGAATTGCTTAACTATGAATAGTTGAGCAGTGGGTTATACCCCCTGATTGCTCAACTCCATACAAAATGTCAAAAAATGCACAGAAATAGATCAACGCCATCTAGCGAACTGAAAGTAACTTTGTCTCTCTGTCAGGACACAGAATAGAATTTCTTTTGTGGTCAGGATGTTTGTCGCGTTAACACGGCTAAACGGCTGAACGGACCTTGATAAAATTTGATAAGGGTTTACTGTATATCACAAGGAAATAGGATACTTTTTTATGTCCACGCTAATGAAGTCGCGGGTAATAACTAGTTATGTTAAAAACAAAAGTAAAGTCGCACTTAGCGCCACATGTAAACCTTTTTCAGTAGTTAACCATGCGCAGCAATGGACTACGCTGTTCCCCCTGAGATATAACATGTTAAATATCTTTGTGCCCAGCTATTTCGCTGGAAACATTGTCCTTCAATACGGAACACAGTAATGTTTGCACACTACTGTTTGGCGGTTGAATAACTAGCAGAGGTGTGGCACTGCCCCAGACAGACGGCAAAAGAGTCGTACCCCTACAGGAACCTATTCTACTACTTTACTATTAAGTATGTCGCGGTAACTAAGTTTCTATGTTTTTAAAAAGCTTTTGCACATTTATTTGTAAGGGTTAAGTCGGTCTAATACAATACGCCCAATCATAATTTTTAATTATACGAAATTATAGAGATTGATATTCAAAGTCAAAGTCAAAAATCTTATTTGCGAATATTGCAAGTTCTTAAATCTTAAAATGTCCTTCCATTAATAACGGTTACAGGTTTGCAAAATTATTTTACAACTCTATCTAATTATTAACATAATTTAAAAAAAATATGTGTTGGGAAGTTTTCTTCAGTACAACATTTAACATGATTTGGATCCTTATCAGATATAAAATATATTTTATACCTTAGCTAAATGAACATGAAAATTAATTTAAGGCAGCCTAAATGCTGTAAGTAATTAGAACACCAAAAAGTTGCGAAAACATTTTTCATACAAAATATTGAAATAACGAGGGAGCGTTGATGAAAATGAGTTTACCCCTCTTAAATATTACATTAATGGTTCGCTTTTAGTATCTCTTTTCGTTTTTCCTCTTTGTATTAATTTAACATTACCACGCTATAAAAATGCTACAAACATGGATAATTATCTGGATGGCTGCGATGCAGGGCTGGAATCAGAACATCAGAAATTTATAGTGTATGGGAATTAATTTATTACTTACTAATAAATACTCACAAAATCCTTTGATATTGAACGTATTACACACGACTCCAAGCCACTGTTAGAGGATAGTGAAACGTAGGAGTTGGTAAGCAAACCCTGCACCCACGCTTACGCGGACACTACAAAAAAAAACACTACAAGTGCTGCCAGTCAAGTTGTGTTGTTGTTACCGGCGTCCTATAAGCTTTTTCCCCACAATCGATCAAAATTAGGCCAAACGAGGCATTATACTCGTATATGGCGTTCATAAAGCGATTAATGCTATTTATAGATAGCGCTGATCGGTTCATTCATCAGATAGCATACTTAATTCGCTTTGTCTGTTCTGTCCTCGGCTTTGTGCTCTCTTTCTATTTGTATTCCTGTCTCTCGATGCGATCACGATTTTATATAGATTAATTTCCTCGCTTCACTGAATCGTCGACAGTAAGTTTTCGATTGCGTTTCGTTTTTATAATGAGGCTTATATTGGCTTGCTGAAAGTGAGCTTACCTACTATAACTGACCTCGCACAAAGCGACGATTTGAGGTCTGGCGATTCTCACACTGCTCCGCGGCACGCGACGGTGCGAGGGACTGCGTTTTTTAATGTTGTACCGAAGTATTTCAATTTGTATTGAAAACACACAACACACTGAAAACGCTTCTCCGCGCGGCGTGCTAGGCTCTGCATCTCGCGCCCCATTATGTGTGAGTGCCGATTATTTTTAGACCACATCGCCGCTTTCCATCCTTTTGCGGCCTGGTGGGGGGTCTACTTAAAATTTTCCTACAGCCTTTAGGGAATCATCCATATTTTTAAAAGATCGGAACTTCTCAGTATCTTCGCGGTGTAGAGTATGAGTTATTTTTACTACTACCGTCCGAGTAGCCCCTTTGTTAAATGCGTTCGTTCCCTTCCCTAATAACCCTGTATAGTTCTAACTAAAAACAGTGAAAATATAAATTGAAACTTTTTAAAAACAAAATTGTAATTATTATAAAATATTTACAGATAAAAAACAGAGCTCAGGTCACTATCCACAAGCAGGGTACCCAAATTGCTGGTGACGTTATCTCGTTGAATAGTATGCCTAATTCTCTGGCCGAAGTAAGCACCAGCCCGTTGGTCCTTTGTTCTTTCACTTTGTTATAGTTTGTATGTATTTTTTTAATAACTAAGGCACATGGCCGATTAAAAAAGCAATTAAGCATAATTACAGACGATTAAGCGAACTCTAATCCTAACACATACTGAATTTATTACAATTATTATTACTGCCTATTACATGCTATTACCAAATATAGGATTTGTCTCAGTGAAGTACCTAATCTGTTCGGCATTCGATGCTTGTGTTCAGATAAATCCCTATTTTGATAATTAAGATATCATTATACTTTACTTATATTATATACTTATATATTACTTGATACAACATATCATTAAAACTCTCGTTTTTATTCATTCTAATTATAGCAAATATTCCATGGTTTCTGAGGGTCAACAGCTGAAATCGTTACAGCTGCACGGCTTCGATCTGGGCATGCTCCACTAAATGATATGATGAGAAAAGTTGAGTCACCTTCTTGTGACCGATGTGGCTCAATAGAGGATGTCTACCAATCTTATTGGAGTGTGCCTGGAACGAGGGATTGCGTCATCAACTATTTAATTGTGAACACGTTCTCTGGCAAGTGGGAGGTTGTAATAGCGTGCTGGCCGAATCTGATTCACAGAATGCCAAAGGATTGTACGACATACAACATGCAGCTCTCAAAGAGAGAAACCAATTAATCTAAATTTATGTTATTGTTTAGCTATAAGTCATTTTATTAAAACCCTCTGTAAACAATAAAATAATATTTTTTCTTGTTTGTGTGAGTTTTGTAACATATAATTGTTATTTTTTCCGAGCTTTGGCTTTACTGCGAGGCTCAATTAGTTGAACAATTTTGACTTTTATTTTTTCACATGTATGGTGTGTTTCTAAATTCTGCTATATAGAAGATAGAATCCTCACATTTTAATGTCAGGGCTTGTCTATTGAATCACTGAATAAGAACGGACACAGAAGAATGAATGAAGTTATGTGAATCAACTATTACGCGGGTAGCACATCTTCGCTGCGAAACCATAGCCGCGAAATCGCTACGCGTTGTAATAAGAAGTTGATATCATGTTACTTAGAGTATAATTTAAAATCGCACACTACTCTAGATCTTTGATAATTTATCACAAACCTCGTAGTTTGTAATTAGAAATCGTGCTGTACATAGCACGATATAGGATTCACATTTAAACTAGAACAATTGCGCTGCTATAGTTGCGTGGCTGAGGTGTGCTACCGACTATGTCTTGCTTTATTCATGGCCTGACATTTGCTTGCCAACTTTACTGCTGTCATTAATGTTTATAGACGCAATCACTACCTTTGAGGTGACGACATTTACTGCCTCCAGACCTAGATTGTGGCCTACCTATTCATTAATTGAAGAGCAATTAAAAGTTGCCGATAAAAAGGAGTTGTAGGTAAGTAGTCAAAGACTTTGCAGGTTCAAAATGTATAACAAATAGATTATTTTTGCAAAGCGTTTAGTAAGTTATCTTTCCATTTAGCCAACGGGGCTGTGATTTCGTCTTTAAAATTATCAAGTCAGTTCAAACCTTACCATCTTGAATTATTTATATACATATATCTTTTATTCATAAAAACAGAATGATCGCACAAAAACTTATATTTTTCATAACTTTTACTTCAGTACGTAGGTATCATACCAATAATATAAAAATTTCCGTATTTCTGTATATTATAAATGGGAAAGTTTGTGTGTACCTAAGTGTGTTTGTTCCCGTAATTCTGTAACGGATGAACGGATATGAATGAAATTTGGTAAGGAGGTAGCTTACAACCTGGATTAACAGTTACTTCCTATCCTGAAAAACTATTCGGTTTCTGTAGAATAGCGGTTGAAACCGCGGGGCGCAGCTAGTATTTCTATATTTGTTTTCTATAGGGCAGCCAAACCTGGGTGAAGGCCTCTTCGCGGTCTTACGCTAGACGGGTCCAGGTTGCAGCCTCGACGACGTCGTCACACCATCTTCTCCGAGGTCGTCCCCTGTCTCGTGTCGTGTCTCTTGTCTCCACCTGTTTGTTGGACGGGCGAGATGGCCAGCCCACTTCCATCTGAGCCGAGATAGCATCGCTACTGCATGCAAGATTTTGGTCTTCTTTCTTATGTTCACATTCTTGACCCTGTCTTTAAGTTTAGGACCCAACATCTAAAGCTCTGCTGATCTTTGACACGTGGATATTGTCTTTACCCGCTTTTTCGATAGTGCCCATGTTTGACAACCATCGAGCAAAGATGGCAGTATTGTGTTCTTATTCTTATTCGAGATGGGGGCGACGAGTCCTGCACTGACGTCCCGCATGGGGTGTATTGTGCATTCCCCCCTGCCAGCGTCTACCCGAGCCAACCCAGCTCCTTGAAATAACGGAGCGAGGCTCCGGGCCGCTGGCACAGCTGCTCCAGTGTTTTAGATAGTGTTAACGATGATAATGATACCAAGTCAAGTTGTCGGGATGACATGGGTGATGTTGAAGCTGCCTCAAGCAACCTAGTGGCGTTTCTAGCTTCTTCTGTGGCTGTACAGTGCCACAGCACATGTTCCACTGTCCACAGTATTGTGTTATCCATCAGACGTTTTTTTTTTCAAGATGAACGGGTATCTTACTCTAAAGTACAAGATGAGATGATAGGATAAGATGACTCTTTATTGTTCACACAACATTTTACGTACATTAGAGAAAGAGGCTTGAAAACTAATAAGTACTCAAGTTATTTTTAAAGTTATTAAGGAATAATTCCAAAAATGTTTTTTTTTTATGTGAAATTAATTATAATGTATGAATGTGAAAGTAGTAATAATTGTTTATTGTCTTCACATTTTTCAGGTTTTTGTCATACAGACAAGTATTACATGACATGAGTAGTACAAAAATGAGTATGACATGAGTAGTACAAAAATGAGTATGACATGAGTAGTACAAAAATGCACGAGGAACAACATTTAGTGCATTTCATAGAAGAGAGAAGTAAAGTAAAAAAAATTCCTCGTCTCTGGTGCATTTAGTGCATTCAGTGCATTTCATAAAGAAGCTCTTTGATCAAAATACAAACTTTTTTAAAAGCTTTTATTTAACTTGCATGTATGTTCGGGTCAAATCTTGCAAATGAATTTTAGACCAGGTTCCTTGGTACCTTGGTTCCTTGTTCAATTGAGTTGAAATTTTGCATGCCTTGTTAATGACAATACAATATTATGCTGATCTGATGGCGGAACTTCTCTGTAACTAACAGCAGATTGATGGAGTTTGGCCTCATTTTGATCAGCTTACAGTACCAATATCGGATTTTATAAAAGCTTAGCTTGTCTTAGCTTTAGCTTGTCTGTCAAAATCACAGAATTCTCCTTTTACGTCTTTGGTCAAAATATATTTTTCCACAAAAACTTATTCTCATTATAAATGTCAAATTTCAAGCAGGTTTTAATTGAAGGGATCATCATCCCTTCTCAAGAGTTACGCTGTTCAGTCAAACATGTTGGGAAACTTTCTACCTTGCGCGTAAAATTAATTTGGTTTTGCCTTTCATAAAAACTTCTGCAAAGTCCCTTTGTGCCAATATTTAGGGAAATGCTTGATACTTTTATTTGTAAGCTGGAGTTTTTAAGCTGTTGGTGATGATGAAGTAATATACGTCCACGTCCAACTGAATGAGGCTGAGAGGTCCTCCTGATGACGTTCACTGCTATGCTAGTTCGGGAACCAGAGGCTTCGAAACTTATGTGTCAAATAAAAAACTTTGATTGATTGATTGACTGCTGAACAAAGGCGTCCCCCTTAGACTTCCACACTGAACGACAATTTGTAACTTGCATGCACCAGTTACCCGCGACCTTCAAAATGTCGTCAGTCCACCTAGTGAGAGGCCTACCCACGCTGCGTCTTCCAGCTCGTAGTTGCCACTTAAGAACCTTTCTTACCCATCGGTTATCGGATCTACGAGCGATGTGGCCTGCCCATTCCCCTTAAGCTAGCAAACTGTTGAGAACTATGTCGATGACTTTGGGTTTTCAGAAAATATCCTCCTTCCATTATAAAAGCATTATGCCATTATCTACCTAAACTCTAATAAAACCTGATAAAGGGTTATTTATGTACCCATGTATTTTTCCGAAAAGTGTACATAGACATTAATTTCCTTGGAGTTAAAGAAACAAACCACAGAGGGCATAGTTTGTATCTTTCACTTCTACGATATTCATATCTAGCTATCTTTTTCAAAAAGTGTAGAGACCTTGAGATCTACTATAGTGAGGCGTGTTATAGTCAGGCTTATTATAGTCAGGCTTATCTTAGTTTATTTTTTTGTGTAACTGAATGACGAGATGAGCAAGTACCTCGCCTGATGGTAAATGCCACGCTTGCCCATAATAACAGTTCAGTGCCTTCTGCACTTGTACTAATATTTTATTCTGTGGTATAATCGCTGCTACTTATAATAAGGTTTTTAAGTTGTTATAAAACTATTAGATTGAGTTAGTTGCTTTTCAGATGGACTTTCGCAAAGTTTCATAAATCTTATTTAAGACCCAGGTTTTCCTCCCTTGGTAATACACGATTATTATCCGAACGAAGTGAGTATTCAGTGTATGGGTACAAATCGTCGTTTTTTTAGTTTGTTTGAGAATTTGCAAACCGTCAATAAAATTTAGTAAGCAATAATTTAATGTTTGTTGGAGTATGAGTAAAATTGGTCAATCGTCACAGTTCGAAGCAAACTACTAGTGGATTTAAGTGAAAAAAAAACACATGAGAAATTTGAAGCTTGCTTTTAAGATTTTAAGAAGGTTGCTTTTAAGTATCCGATGAAATTTTAGTAGTAGTTTTCGTAAATGAAAACTTGCGAGGGTTAACATAACAATTAGTAAAATACTTTATAATATTTTTTTATAATGAGGTATTGTTCCTAAAACGTTGTTCCATTTAAGAAATATTGAAAACACGAGCGAAAGAGAATGATCTATATACGGTTTTCTGCTTTATTATGCTATTACATGCAAAAAAAAAAAAAAAAACCATCAAAATTAGTGAGGGTAACATAAAAAGTATTTTTGTTTTATTTTCAATTTAATAGCAAATTAAAAGATCTATAGAGAAATCATCTTGTCGTTCATTTATATACATGAAAACTTACAAGATGAATATGGGAATTTGTTTAAACATTTTATTTATTACAAAAAATAGAATGTGCCGAAAATATTATTCAATGTTACCACTCACTTTTTGTCATTATAAAAAAGTTTATATATATAAATACAAGATATACGTTGAAAAACTAAAACCTCTCGGCACATTTTTACTTGCAAATATTTTTTAATAAAGTGTTTGATTAAAAAAACAGCTAACAATATATATGTTTTTGAAATGTGCCAATTAAGCCATTTCATATGAGGAAAAGGGCATCATAAAAAAAAACATGACTATGTTCTCTAGCGGGCGCCATATTCAATTTAATGTGACGTCACATAACCTTTATCCAGGGATCGATCAAGACGCTTCCAGCCATACAACCACAGAAGAGATATTTTTTTTTCTATCTTTCTCTTTTCTGTGCATACAACGATACAATTATCAAATAATGATAAGTAGTTAACAAGGAACAGAGGAACATACATACATACCGGTTAAAATCATAACCCTCCTTTTTCGTAGTCGGATGAAAAGGACAAGCCTTTTTCTAAGAAACAACGCACAGGCCAAACCGCTTACGATAATTAATGTCAAAATAAATATATATATATTTTTTTTTTTGTTTGATAGAGACGTGAAATTTGCTCCCTTTATTCCTCAAACAGTCTAAGTGAACAATAATAACGAATGTGGCGAAATTCTACCTCAAACGGGGTGAAATGGACCCCCAAACTTTGTAATGATATAATTAGTTTTTTCATGCTAATGAGAATAAAGTTTATTACAAACATCTCTACCTTATTAATATTCTGTTCATTGGCACGTTAAACATTTTTGCCTACGCATTTCTATTATTATAAAACCTATTAAAGTATCATGTTTAGCTGTGTTAGGCTGCCTTTCCACCGCAGATGTGCCACGCTGACAGATGTGTTTGAGATCCAGCAATAGGGAACCTTTATTTTCATAGCTTAGTTTAGCACTGTTGATAACGGATTCAAAGTAGCAATTTTTTTTATAATGAGGAATGTGTGCTAAGAATTGAAGGTACGGATGGGAGCTGCGGATGGGAACTGGAAATAAGAGCTACGGATGGGAGCTCAGATGAGAGCTACGGATGGGAGCTGCAAATGAGAGCTACGGATGGGAGCTGCAAATGAGAGCTACGGATGGGAGCTACGGATGGGAGCTACGAATGGGAGCTGCGGATGGGAGCTACGGATGTGAGCTAGGGTTGCGCGAGTGGTGTAACTATGTACAGAGCAGACTACACGACGTATAAATCTTCATAGCACAGTTAACTTGTAGGTTTAGTAGAACTCGCACGATAAAAATAATAAGACTGAATTAACGAACGGTAAAATATAATTTGGAATTTATCAACAGGTTAGCCAAAACATTGCGAAATAGAAATAGAAAGTGAACATGGTATTAACAAAATAACAAAACGTTTAGGCGAATAAAAGACGAGCGCGCGATAAGCGAGTACACAAGCTCGTAGCAAGGCTAGCCGTCCTTGTCTGTCCTCTGGCGCAGGCGGCGAGTCGCTGCAGTCGGCCGGCCACAGCGCTAGCATAGTTAGTACGCGCCTGTGCAAAACCAGATCAACAAGACGCGGAGCATACCATAAGCGGTAGCGATTTAATAAAATATATTTATTTAATTCTTATCTGGTTTTTCAAAGGTGGCGTGTGATAGTACGCCGCAAACTCACGCTGCGCATCTTCAAAGTACATCTCACTGGGTCCGCTATACCTACATTAGTAGCAACATTAGTGCATAAGTGGAAGCTGTCGCATAGCCTAGCTTTACCTCGTTCATAGTTAATATTAAATATAACAACAAATTTAAATTTAAGAAAGCATTAAAGAAATTAATGTTAGACAGATTACCGGAGCAAAACAATTAAGAATATTTGCGAGAGTGGCGCGGCAGTACATGCTGTACACTACAGTAGGTGCTGTTGTGCTATTTCAGTACATGCTGTACACTACAGTAGGTGCTGTTGTGCTATTTTCGTAAATATTCCAATATAATTATAACTATTCAAGTCATAAATACTAGGAAACCTAGATAATAATATACCTACTACTTAGTTACTCACTTAATCCACCTACTCGTACATAGTAGCTACATAAGACAATGTTTACAATGAGAGTTACACTCTGCCTACAAACTGCTATGCAGTTTGGCAGAATCAGGAAAAATGCTATGTATGTTTAACTATTGAGAAATAAATAAATTAAAAAAAAAAGCTGCATAGTACATCTTTGGTGGAAAGGCAGCCTAACACGACCCCAGCTGTGTTACGTATTAGAATGAAGTCCCAGAGCTATTTCAGTTTTAAATTATGATTTTATTGTTGTTCACATTCGCACGTTCCCCTGAGTGGTAGTTACTACGGCGTGATCAAATTACGTTCGCAAAAGCATTTATTAAACGAGATAAAAGCGTTAATTAGAAATGTGGCTGTTCATGTGTCTTACAATATTAAGTACGCGCTCTACTTCCCTAATTAGGCTATCTCGCTCGCGTCTTTTCAGCATTTTTCAATTTAAATTATCACTGAAAGAAAATTAAAAAAAAACTGATAGCTCGCTAAAATAAACTCGCTCCCTTGTTTGGGCTATTTCATTCCCACATAAAAAAAAATTATATGAAAAATCTTTCTTATCATCATTTGAACGTTCACAGCTGGGCCGTGTTCAGTAAGATCGTCCGACGACGCTCCATGACATTACAAGTATGGTGCAAATGTCATCGAGCGTCGTCGGAACACGGGTCGTGTCTTTACTGAACACGGCCTTGGACGAATCTTCCTCCTACAGGGTGGGTGGTAGGCCATAATCCCAACCATCGGCACGCAGCTTGGAGATCGCAGAATTTTCACATTTACTAAATAGCTCGTATTAGTAAGCCTGTCGTCTCGTAAAGATTATACTCCTACCTTTGCCTTGACTAACTTTTGCGTATGTCCCTTCTGTTTCATTAACTTCGCTATGTGGTTAACCAATGATGCCTGTACAAGGGTTGTGGTTGTGACTTCATTATTTATACCATATTAGTGTTGAAATTAGCCGGCATACTGTTACACTTGGGGCATTGAGAAATAGGCTTTGCTAGCGGCATACTAGGGTTCTTTGCTTCTAATAAAAACTACCAACGTGACATGGTGACGTTAGTTAGTATTGCTAACTTCATTTCTGTTTTGCGCAGAACTTAAATGAAGTTTGAGAATTTCATTTTAATGTTATATTCACACAAGTGTCCAGTGTCATGTTTTACAATAGTGAAACTAAAATATTTCACAATTAAAACAAGTCTCAGTCAAGCTAATTAAGTAACGGTCAAGCCCAAGTCATGCCCCAGTAAAGATGTGGAGACTTTACTAGAGGTTTACTAGGGAATTTGGGAAATAACAGTTACTTTTCACGACATTATACTATTCTCCACCACCATAATGGAATTTGCTGTAATAAAAAGCTTTAGTTTTGTATTTGTTGTAGTCTAACGTCCGAGCATAAACTTGGAAATATACATCCTTAGTTCAAAAGCCCCATCTTGCAAAAGTCGCAGTAAACAGTTTAGAAAATAAAATAAAAATTTGTTAAGTTGCTCCATTGTCACCAAATTGGTTGATTTTCCATGTATTTAGCGCCATCTCTCGAAGTTCACTAAAACCTTAAACCCTATATTCTTACAAGCTTTGGGCACTCTCCTGCCTCTAAAAATATTGGGAAATGATGCTAGGTGGCGCCACTTATTCGCGCATTTAGCCGTACTTTATACACACAGTTTTCGTAGCCGTAGCGAGTTCTACGTCGTAGCAAATTGAATTCTTGGAAGTCTCGCAAAGAACGATATTATTACGTAGTTTTATTAACGATTTTCCGCAGTAGCAAGTATCCACTGCGGAACAAAGGACCCCTTAGAAAAGTGATGTGTTGCCATAATCCCAACGCTTGGCAGGCGCACGCTCACCGTTTACTACGTGGACGCTGCTGTTCGGTTCTGGTGGTTCTAGTCACAATTTTAGGCCAGACTTGTATCCGTTATTACATTAATGTGACCATGCTTTCCAAAGCACAAGACCAGCACAGCATCGGATTCCAATCTCATTGAAAATACATAAGTATTAAAACATTATAAATTCGAAATCAAACGCATGTAACGAACTGTTAATACAACGCGCACTCGGCGTATGCATAATGGTGCGTTTCATATTTCACGCTTCATTTCACCGGCTAGGATGGACTAAGGTTCAATTACAAGCAGCTGCGTTAATGGAAAACTCTTTCTCTTGTATACTTCGTTTTAATACGAGAATGTAAAAATTGTACTAGATTACCCGCACAGCTGAGACATGACTTTCTTTCTTCTTTATGCTTAACTAGCTGTTACCCGCGACTTCGTTCGCGTGGACAAAAAAGTAGCCTATGTCCGTCTCCGACCCTTAAGCTATATCTATGCAAAAATTCAGTTTGATCCGTTTAGCCGTAATAACGCGACAAACACTCAGACAGAGAGACAGAGTTACATTTGAATTAATAATACGAGTTAGGATTTATTAATTTGACGTCGCTTCTTCTAAATTTATTTTAATTCAAATTCAAATATTTTTATTTCAGATATAAATCCATAATATTCACATTAAAATTAATACAATTAATTGAATTAAATTAAATTGAATAGCATAAAATTAAGTTATATTAGATTAAAAATTACAATGACAAAAAATTACATTAATGTTTTTCTTTAATGGGCTATGTGTTCGTTACATTAATATCATTAGTGTTATTTACGATTACGTGTTAATTGAAATAATAAAATCACTTTGACGGATTCAGTGACAAATTTTCCTACAAAACTTCGCCGCAAGTTGAAACGTGTATACATTTTCTGTTTTGTTTCATTATTCTACTAGTTTTACATACGGGATGGATCAAGGAGTAGTTTTTGAGCCCGTTTATTTTTTCCTTCTTCTTAGCTAATCCAGCCCTGTACAACTGGTTATAACCAGTTGCGGTCGTTATAGCCAGTTCATAAACTGAAAAACTACAGTTTGCGTATAATATAATCTATGGTATAATCTACAACGCTGGTTAGTGAACTGGTATCGGAATATGAATTCCATTTTAGGTAAACTAGTAACAACTCTATGAGAGCCATTATTGGGCTTCTACGAACCAAATGCGTGTCAAGCAAAGCTTGATGGCGGGCCGCCCTTTTTACCCGACTGCCCAGAATCAGAATCAGAAAAACTTTATTGTATAAACTGTGTAAAAAGATGGTAAAGATAAAGAAGGAGGGTAATGTTTTTGGGTTGCAAGTATGTATGTTTGTGTGTTCGTATATTACCTACTGTAGTAGCCTAAACGGCTTGACCGATTTTGACGAGTTAAGTGTCGCTGGATTCCGCTTTACGTCTTACGTCTTCAGTGACATTTTAAAGATAAAAAAATCACTTAATGGGAATTTAAAAAAAAAATAACAATGCAAATGTTTTAAAGCAAGTTTTATGTTGTCAAAAAAAAGAAAACATTTTTTTTTAATTCTCTTTTAAAAAAATAGCAACAGTTATTATTAGTCTTCAAAAATGTGTGAAAGAAATCACTCTGGGACCCTATTCCTGTGCGCTCGAGATTATCTCGATCACTGTCTCTCTAATTTAGAATTTAATGGGAGTGAGAGTGACCGAGATAATCTCGAGCACACAGGAATACGATCCCTGGTCAAATCGCGCCCATAAATTATTAACGATTTATAATTTACTTTATTACTTTAACGTTTTTTAATTAATTTAAGATAAGAAATCTTATCTTAAATTTTAAGATAAGGAATCTTATCTTAAACTTCGAGCTAAATTATTTGATGAATACACGCGAGAATAAAACAGAATAAAAAAGTATTAACTGTTTGTTCCTTTAACAATCGAAAATAAATATATTCAAATTGCAAAAGAGTTCAGCATTGAACCGAATTATAGCTAAAATACGGGAAATAACTGGTTGTAAAAAGCACCTACTCGTAATCGGGTTATGATGGTACGCTCATAAACCGGTTATATCCGGTTACATGGTAATATAAACTTTACATCACTCATTACTCAAGTCCTTAATCCGAAAAAGAATACCTTTATTACGTACTAGCTGTTATCAGCGACTCCGTTCGTGTGGACAGACAAAAAAAAAGCAGCTACCCTTAAGCCATATCTATGCAAAAATTCAGCTTGATCCGTTCAGTCGTTTAGCCGTGATAACGCGACAAACACCCAGACAAGAATTAAACAAAAATAATTTATCGATAACCATTGGGGAAGAAGGGTTTTTAAATGTTTTCAATTACAGAAGGAAATAGAAAAAAAAATGTCTCGTCCTTCAAATAAAAATAAATTTAGAAATAAGAAAACTTCTTTAAAATATTTCTGATATTATTCTAAACAGATGTATACAACATGCAGCGCTTGGACTCTTGACTACAAAGCCTTGTAAATGTGCTGTGCTGTGACGGATTTACCAGCAGGCTCTGTAGGCTTTATTCTAGAGCGGCAGATTCAAGAGGTGCCAAATTTAGGGACCGGCGTTTTTTTTTTAAATTGTCGTCAAGGTTAACAAGCGTTTCAGTATTCGGGGGTTAGTAGTTCACGCTTAACTGAGACGTCGCGACTTCTATAACTTCACAACCCATAAACCGAGTCTGCTCAAAATCGAACTTAAATTTGGTATTGAAATTAACTACTAGCCTACAAAATTTAAAAAGATCAGATCAACCACTCGCAAGGTATCGTCGAACAATTTATACATACAAATGACGACTCTTATAAACACGCCTTCCTCGGCGTTCAATAAAGATATTGTGCTTCTAGAACCTTATTTTTTTCTTTTGAGTCTTCGTGAATACAAAAATCAAGTCTTACTTATACTCGTCTATATAATAAAAGAGAGAGAATCAACGCACAGACCAAACCGCTTATGATAGGGACGTGAAATTTGAACCCACTCCTCAAATGTTCTGAACAATAACTACGGGTTTTGCATAATTAAAAAAAAAAAACCATAAAGTAAAATAGACCAGCAAAATTTACATGAGCATTAAATCTTTTTTTATGCCATATAAGCAAATTAACCTTGGTTTGTGTATTCTATGTAACTCTGTCTCTCTGTCTATCCATCTCACTGTCTCTCTGTCTGGGTGTTCGTGTTATAACAGCTAAACGGCTGAACGGATCCAACTGAATTTTTGCATAGATACGGCCTTTTGTTTTGTATGTCGACGCGAACGAAGTCGCGGGTAACAGCTAATTAAGCATAAAGAAGAAAGAAAGTCATGTCTCAGCTGTAAGGGTAATCTAGTACAATTTTTACATACTCGTATTAAACGACGTATACTCGTACGTCTCCTGAGTTAAGTACTCAGGAACTAGATCGATCGCTACTAAGCTCTGCCATACATAATTTACGTGCGTGAAAAGTTCGAATCGTGGCCGGATTCACCCAGTTTATGAGGCGTAATATAGCTCCGGCGGGCTTTATTGCCACTTTAATTTAATGCCGCATTGTGAATGTAATATACTTCTAATATTTATCTACTGTCCTTACTGAACACGTCATGTTTTCTTTTTTTAAATCGATGTCTCAAAATTGGATCATAGTCTTTAGATCCGGTGCTCGGATAATGAGGCATTTGCCAAAAAAAATGAAATCCTGGTAATAAAAGTACCCAATAGATGGCGTTAGATGTACCTTGAGGATTTTCTGTCACTGTCAAGACATGAAAGGCAAAAAATGTACGTGTGCATTTTTTTCTCTCGTGTTTTTTGGCTCCACATGTGTATTTAGACAATTTCAAGTAATGCAACTATGTATTTGACTTCATTTGAAATATAACAATAGTTGACACTGGCTAAATACACAACGTGTAGAGCCAAAATTTACGATTTAAAAAATAAACAAAATATTTCAACAGAAATGACAATGACAGGTAAAACGATAGGACTATTACGGCATCTAGTAAGTATTTTAGAACTTTTTTGAAAACGCCTCGTTGGTAATTATTGGTTATAAAACCCGCACTCATTTTAACTAAAGTTATTTCGGCGTACTTTTATTCAATAATCATGACTATGCTCGGCCTCGTCCTTACTCGGCTAAAGTGGAAGAGCCAACAGAATTTCAGGAAATTTAAACTTTCAATAACTTTAGAATTATGACGTAAATCCAATTCTGTGTTATTCCTGCCAGTCTCTTCATTCACCGCTGTGAATGATAAGACGACAATATAATCTATTCTTAAAACTTAACGTGAATATTAAGATGCAACGTTTCGCTCAGCGCGCGAAATTCAAATTTTCTAGCGTTTTTTGTCAATTACAGCTCAATTACTCATCGTAGGTTGATGTAAACTAATTTTGCTATAATATATAGATTGTTTCACGAAATTACACCAACCAAAAATTCAATTTGAAAGCTTGTATAAGTACATTTCTCACTAAACCAAAAACCAAGATGAAAATCAGCTTGAGGTTTGTAGCTAAACCAATGTTATCTAGGTGATCATTTTACCCGTAATTTCTTAAAACAACTTATTTATTGGCGCAAAATTGGTTTCAATAAATCCACGATGAGTAATTAAGCTGTTATTGACAAAGAACGAAAGAAAATTTGAATTTCGCGCGATGAGCGAAACGTTGCAAGAAGTTCGCTTACAGCCTGGTAACAACGTTACGATATTAGGAAGCTGTTGAATCCGATTAGCAGGAACGGAAAGTATCGCAAGCAAGTTAATAGGCAGCTTTACCCGGGAATACGTACAGCGCTATTCATACATTTTCAGGGTTACACACTACTGCTGTGTTAAACTGAAAGGTTTGTATGTACTCATCGAACAAATTTATTGGGCTCAATTCAATTCAATTCATTTTTATTTCCAAATAGGTATTAAAAATACTCTTATGGATAGTCATCACTAGATATAACTAGGTTAGATAAACAAAACGTCACAAAAGCACAACAAAAATTGTCAGCACTACAAACATTTGTAGGCTTAAAATAAATGTCAATAGTAATAACCAATAGCTGCTTTCCAAAGAATGCTTACGGCGCTATTAATTCATACACAGAACTGCTATGTTAATCCGAATGGGTTGTAGGTGGGCATTGATACTATGGGACAAATTCTGATACTCATATTCACTGTTATCAGTTTTGTTTTGTTTTTTTCTATCTGCGAGACGGAGGTGTATTTTTACCGTATTTTAAACCTGTACCCATAATCGGTGGTGTTTTTTTCACACAACAGAGGATTTCGAAAACTGAAAAATCTGCAAAGTAAACATAGCATAGCAATGCTGTCTAACCTGAAAAAAAAAAACTACGTCTAACCTTGTCTGATATATTGAATTACTTGTGATGCTGCGACCTTGGCTATACATTGAATCCATATATTTCTTTTTACAATATGTCATTCGCGCTAAATGTGAATGATTGGTTGTTTTATTAACCCTTAGGACGGAAATCCATCGAAGCTGTGAAGTCCGGCTGCATTAAAATGAGTATTTTAAGCGAAATAAAAGCTTAATGTGTTTTTTTCTTGTTCGGTGTATTTTGAACCAGAAGCACTCCACTAATAATAATGCCCATTAAAATTAGCTACTAGCTACTAGTTGATTGTTTCAGGCGTAACTTTGCAGAAGTTCATTTCCAAATTGTGTCTAACATAACTAATCTGTAGTCTCTTTCCGCTGCAACCTGCTGCGTTGCAGCGTAAAGACACTACAAATTGTTTATTTTAGACACAGTTTTACTAGCTACTAGCTTTCGAGTTAATCCAGCGTATAAGCAACTTCCATACCAAATGCCATCTAAATCCATTCAGACGTTACGGAGTTGACTGGAAAACCCTTACATACTTATATCTAGAATTAATATAGTACTATAGCTGTTACTCGCGACTACGTTTTCGTGGACCTACAGAAAAAAGATACCTATGTCCGTCTTCTACTCTTAAGCTAAAGCTTAATCTATGCAAAAATTCAGCTCGACCCGTACAGCCGTTTAGCCGACAAACACACAGGCTTTATATTTATTTATACTTAACGGCGCGCGGCGGACGCCATTACGTTGGTGGCATTCAACCCATTTGCATCGCGTATGTGCATTACGTGTTCGGCGGAGTGTCTTCCCGTGATTGCTAATTGAACTATCCCCACGTGTATTAAGAATCATATTTTGATGAACTAAGGAAGAATTGATGATTATAGTGTCGGAATATTGAAGGTGCCGTTTTTATTCTTCTCGCCCGATTATCCACGCCTACCCACAGAATATTAGTATGGAACTTCCCGATAATAATCCTGATATTGGCCGTGTGTTTATACTTATTATTATTTCCGAATAATTAATGGTGTGGACATATTTGAATTATTAGATATAAACTCTTGACTTATTTATTTACATTTATAAAACTTGCTGACATTATTAATATAATAAATAATTTTAATTTTATTGTTCTAGTTTTACATTTTTATGGGTATGTGGTTGCCTGAAATAAATTAATTTAATTTAATTTAATTATTAATCATATTTGATAAAAAAAACATTTTTAATTAATTTATTATTAGTACTTACTTTTTTATTGTGGCTTTTGATTAGATATTGGAAATTAATTACGAATTATGTAATTATTAACTGAATATTTTGTAAATGTGACTTGCCCAGTGTAACTAATACCAATGTTATAAGGCCAATAAACTATTCAATTCTATTCGAGTCTATTCTATTCAGAGAGACAGAGAAACATTACTTACGAATTTATAATATTTGTTAGGATAAGGATTATTTTGTGTATTTATTCTATGTATCTATGTCATATTTATTGTATTTACATGAATTTATAAACACCGACCATATTTCTGTTTCAAATTTATGTCCATACCAAGGTTGCGTGACGTATCTCTGACCTCAAGGATCGTAGCATCGCCAATAGAGAAAAACTCAATAAAAAGTGGCCCATGAAGAAACTTGCAATTTCTTCTTTTTGTTTCTTGAAACTTGGCTTGGTGGGGAAAGTAAAAATAAGCCTTATTTTGCATAGCATGAGTTGCAAAATTATTTTTTACAGGAAAGATCGACGTAACCACACTTTCTCTGTCTTATCGGCTTCACCCATGTAGTCATGCGGTCGGTCATGCCAACGTTATCATAATAATGCTATTAAAGCTCCATTTTCGTTAAAAGCTCTCAATTATGTCGGTCTCTTTTAATGGGGAATCTGTAGCGAACGACAACTAATAATAGATCTTAATTACGTTTTCTGTTCAAGCTAAATTTAACTCTAAGCTCGTGACTAGAAAGTTCACTTTCAGGTTAAATCGAAATGATTTAAAGCGTTTTGTTTCGATAAATGACTTCCCGTGATCGTACTTGACCTAGAAACCTTTATTCCGATTTTTAATGAATTTGTAAGATACTGAATCTTATTTTTTCTCTTTGGTGGTAGGTTTTTTCTGATATTTCTGATATAACTTATATTATAATTCAGAGGAATATATAGCTGCAGTTGTATCAGGACCAATAAAGTTTCGAGGTATTAAAATGAATACGTTCGTCTCAAGTAAAAACTTCGCTTGCGCGATTCAGAAATCCCTACATAACAACTGTCAGTACATACAAAACGTCAAAAATGCACAAAAATGGATCAACGCCGTTTGGCGAACTATACGAAGTAACTTTGTCTCTCTGTCTCGATGTTTGTCGCATTATCACAGCTAAACGGCCGAACGGATCTTGATACAATTTAATATGGAGTTACTGTATATCACAAAGACGGACACACGATACTTTTTATGGCCACACGAACGAAGTTTCGGGTCATCATCATCATCGTTAGCCACAAGACATCTACTGCTGAACAAAAGCCTCCTTCTAGAAAAGGGAAGGTCAGGAAAAAATAATTAAAAATTGACTTCGATGATTTTAATCGTCGTTATTCGAACTATACCTACCTAGAAAACTTTTAATTATTTTTTAAATTAAATTAATACATTATTATTATGTTTTAATTCTTCTAAGCCATTTTTTCTTCTTAAATAATTTAGCCTCCATTACTTATTTTTGTCAATATCGATAAGACTGCCATTTAGCCATCAGGCCATATAACTAGCTCATTCCTAAGCTCGGCATTCAACTCGCACGCGGACTGTACGTACCAATGAATTTTCGGTGTTCGTTTACATAGCATCCAATTTTCAGAGTCTTGTTTCGAAACGAGGGACGCTGTCAAACAAATTATGACAAATGAATGTGTGAAAATTGTTATGAATAAATAATGTTGTGTTGAGCGGGGGGCACAGATCACACTAGATATAGATACCGCATTACGAGATTCGTTGTTCGTACAAAAAGTCACCAAAGTTTGAGGAAGGCGCGGGTCGCGGGGAGTGCGACCAAGCGTCTCATTGGCTATCTCAAGGTTACGCCTACTCGCGCCTAACAATCAAGCAATCAGAGTAGTTTCTTATAAGTGTATTTAGCCTAATGCGTAGTGAGATTCGAGCGTCCTAAATGCAGAATCTAGGGTGTGATCTGTGGCGGAGGGTATGCCCCGTACCGTGGAGAAACGCAGTGATGCTATGAAAATTAATGAGGTCATAGCGGCTTTACCTATACGGGTTGACCCATACAGGAAAAAGTGCAAACTTGTCTTTGAGTAAAATTACCTATATCTAGTTACGTTAAAACGTTAACTATGCGACCTATTTATTCCTCTATTACGTAATTGGGACTTAACTCCCCTACACAAAGATTATGTCGCACCTATAATGAATTTAACGCTTACTTGGATGATCTTGATGTGTTTAATGATTCTCTAACTGTTTTCAAAAACAAACTCTGGTTAGAGACTGTAAAGTCTCTAACCAGCGGTGTTATCCTCTAACTTTGAAACGTTCGTGATTCTGATTGCGAGAGCATGCCATCTCGCTCGTACCAGCTTAGTCGCACTATGCGCGGTCCCGCTCACGCAACTCTCGCTATCGCTTTCAGAGTTACGGGATGACCCCGCAGAGTTTGTTTTTGAGATATAAATAATGTTTTGATTATGTTGTTTTATTTTTGTTTTATCATAGAAAATGTTATATGTTCTAAGTAACATTCCGTTTATATTATAGTTTACATTATTTTATTTCCCTGTCTTATCACTATTTATGGCGAACGTTGTATTTATGCCTCACGTAGAAATATATTATAAGAATGTAAAATATGTTCACTGTAGGCGTATCTCAATAAATAAATGAATTCAATACAAACGTATTCTCCTGTTTCCCTCCCTGAATAATGAAACTACAGTTTTTTTTCTATAATATAATCTACCATTGGGGAGGCCTATGTTCAGCAGTGGACGTCTTCTGTCTGAAAATGTAATGTAATCTACCATTCTCTTTCCGCAGAAAAAATGATGGAAAATAAAGTATTATTAATGAATACGGAACCCTAATAATGAAAAAGGACAAAGTTATAATATTTGTATCCCGTAGCGTATGTTCAGTTTTTTCAAGTGCCAGCTATTATTACTGCATCCTGATTGGTCGAAAATTGGCGTCTGCAATAATTACTACATCCTGTTTGGTCGAAATTTGCAAATGCATTAACATTACCAATTGTACTGGTAATCGTGATTGGTCGATATATTTGATGTTTTGTCTCATGTGCGGCCACGCTTACCGACGTTCTATACCTATACTTTTTTTAAGATCTCAACAGTATTACCGTTGTTTTTTTTTTTTTTTTTTTTTTATTCTTTTTTTTTTCCTGGAGTTATTACCGTTGTTTCACCAAAAACTTTTGCTCCATGAGTATCTGGCCTTAGTGGAAGTGAAACATCTCATTAAATATTAAACTCCGAATGTGCCATCAGCCGTGAAAATATTTCTTGGAAGTAACTGTTCTAGTATTCCGCTTCTTGAGTTTTAACTTAGTAGCGAGGGTAAAGGTCTGTCCCTAAGGGGGTTACTCTGGAAAAACAAGATAATAAATACGATTTAATATTCGATTTTACATACTATTTGGTTCAAACATGAAACAAACGATATCTGTAGTAAATTAAAATTTGTAACACCCCAAGTTATGTAAACCAAAATCATTAGACTTTTTTTATATTTCTTTTCTTACTACTTTTACACCGTAATATGTACTCATAGAAAGTAGGGTTCCGTGGTCGCACGATATATATATACCCAAGGTTTTATTTCCGCGACGAAAGTTTCTATTTTTTTTAATTTTTGCGCCATAAACACTCTTTCTTGTACTGTATTACCCGGTTAAATTAAAAACGCTTCGTATACATACATGTAACTTGCAGTGAGGTACAAACTTAACTTAATCGGGTAAATATCATTACAACAATAGTGCGATGAAAAGTAAAGAACACGCGTGTGTAATAACATGGACTAAGAGCCTAAAAGCGATACAATAATATTGATTTTACGAGCAACTGTGTTGAAAAAATCGTTAAACAAAACCGGAGGCCCACAGACTCTACACTCAAGGTATCTAACCTACCAGAAATTCATCATTCATCATCATTTTCAGCCCGTAATCGCCCACTGCTGAGCATAGGCCTCTCTTCTTGTACGCCACTCATCCCGGTCCTGTGCCAATCTTGTCCAGGTTCGACCCGCGATTTTCACAATATCGTACCCTCAGAAATTACAAATTTTTATTTTGTTTCAAATTCGATCACCCTAGTAATAAAGTTATATGAGTAATAAAGTTAAAGAACCATAGTAACCCCGGATCTTTATAGTAACTTGGGCTTTGTTAACGCGACCACGGATATCGAACATCCTAACTAATATTATAAATGCCAAAGTAACTCTGTGTCTCTGTCTTTCTATCTGTGTGTTTGTCGCATTTTCACGGCAAAACGGCTGAACGGAATGGACCTGAATTTTTTGCATATATGTAGCTTAAGGGTTGGACACGGACATAGGCTACTTTTTTTTTTGTAGGTCCATGTGAACGAAGTCGCGGGTAACAGCGAGTTCTATATAAATGTACGTATCTACTTGTTTTTTTTTTTCGGAAACTACTCGTGCTCTTTTGATGTAACTAAGTGAGTATATTTAAATTCGCAAAAAGAATGCCTGAAATAGTTTTTAAAAAAACGTGTTTTTTTTTTTGCTATACTTTAAAACAGCAAATCATATTAGTCTTCCATATTATATTTGATTTCATTTGATTTGAAATTTTGATTAATTTCCTTGTTTTAATTAACAATGATCAAGTTTTTATGAGCATCATGCACGTCTAAATGTAATGAGTAAAATGTATAACGCGTGCGCATTGATCATTACACTCTCGGCTCCCTTATCGCGCTCGCCTGCGACTTGCGCCGCCTCAATTGTAATGACCAACATAGCACACTCTTGTATAATAATGTTTTTTAATTTTTTTAATTTTTTTAATTTACAATATTGCTCCACGGACTCCGGGGTCCGTGCCATTTATCAAATTTTACAAATATTTTATCAACTAAAACGGAATATTAAAACTAAAGACTTTACAAAAGGACAGTGTATAATGTTACTATTATTATTATTATTCTGGACTTAGAACCAGCAGGCAGCAGAAATTGCAGCTAGCGTACCGCGAAAAAAAAAATTATCTACTCGTTTTGTCTCAAAAACAGATCACGGCTACGATTATATATACGTTTGTCTCACTTTCACACTACATAAAGAGTAGAGAAGATTTTTTCACGGTTCTTATGCTAGGAATGCAGGTAATTTCTAGCCTGTCAATATGTAAAAAAAAAAACTAGTTTAAAAAAAATCAGAAATATATAATACGTAAAATACGTTCTATGAAAATGTCCCGATGTCCGGAGCGCAAGATGTATTCGTACGTGATAACATGATTTTAGTTTTTGACGGCTACATGTCCCACCTTTTCGGCGTATTTTTCGCGAGAATAAACTTATACGATAAGATGGAGGTATATCTTATTTTATGCTCACTTAGCAATATTTTTATTTATTTTACTGACTGAGGAGAAGATCAATTCGTTCGCCTGATAGTTAGCTTCACACTTGCCCAATATAATACAACAACAATAATAACAACAACAATTCACAACAACAACAACAATAACATTCAGTATAACAATTCAGTGCTACCCAGAAAATAATCTTGCGCGGCAACGCACTGCGCTCGACCCCCTGAGATACGATGTTAAATCTCTTTATGCTCAGTAATTTTAATGAAAATTTTGCCCTGCAGTGCGGAACACAGTAATGTATGCGCACTACTGCTTGGAGCTTGAATAACTGGCAAGAGCCACTACTTTTATGTTATTCGTACTCCTTGTAACAACATCGTGTTGTTCAAATCTATCGTTTGAATATTACACCCGAGCACTGCTAAGAATCATTTTAACAGCTGCAAGAACATTGTAAAAATATAAATAAAAACTGTGAATTCTGACTTTGCTTGATTTTAAAACACTGAAGCTAACATGCAGGCCCTATAAACACGGATCGCATACCAACTAGAGAAAATAAAAGGAAAATATATTTCGTTCTCTTTCTCTCTCCGTTTGTTTGACAACGGCCGGCGCCAAATTTTTTTTTTTTTTCTGAAAACATACAGTGCTATCTTAGCTAGCTTATTAATGAAATTATTTCTAAACACCATTTATTAGCTTTCGCATTTTGAGTTTCTATGTTGTACTGTAATTTAAAAGAAAATGTTTTCATTTAGCTTTTTATAGTGTTATTCCAGCTGTCAGAGCGTTTCTTAAAGCGCGACTCGAAAATAATTAATGTACGTATAATACAATGACAGGTACGTTTTCAATTAAAAGCGGCGCTGAAGCACTGGCGGTTTTATTAATTAGTTTTCCCGGAAACAATCCATCAGCTTTAAAAGTGATATCTTTGTTCAAAATGTTGATATCTTTCTATCTAAAACGTATCTCTAGTATTATTCAGCTGCAATATCGCGTCTAGTACAGTAGAAATACGGGATCAATTATTTACTAACACGCAACGTACTAAGATGAACGCCTAAATGTAATTCGGGCGACTTACATTTTGGTCGTTCTATATATCTTTAAAGGGCTCTCTGCAAATAAAGTGCCTTCCAACCTTCACCACAATAGCTCGTTTGCATCGTATCTAAAGGCGTCGCTACATTACCTGACCTGACATCGTGCGAAAGGGACAGCTAGACTTAAATCTCACGGGAGCAAAATAAACAAACTATTTAGGTTATAGCTTCTCCCTTTCACTCCCCAGAAACTCATATATAGCCGTCTCTTTCACACGATGTCAGTTCAGGTTATGTATAGCCACTTTAATAAATTGGATATTTTTTTTAAGTGCTTTTGTCTGAAAGAGTGGCTCCAAAGTTGGTGACAATTAATTGAATTTTATAAAAGATCACCTCAGTCAGGACCCCAACCCTCGAATACTGAAACGTTTGTTAACTTTGACGACAGATTAAGTCTATTGCTGCCTTTTTCATTTGCTTAGTGCCAGACAAAGGCAGTATTAGAATTAATATGTTGTCAAAGTTAACAAACGTTTCAGTATTCGGGGGTAAGTTTGCTGAGCAATTGCTTAAAAATGAGGACGGAATCTTGGCCTTTTTTGGCGGGGGTTGGCTTGGAGTGCTTTGTCCCACCCGTGGTTTTTTTTAACGCAGCTCCATCTAAGCAAGCTTGTATACTATTGAAACCTGATAACTGATAGAGCTGATAGAATACATAAATACTGTTTTTTTGTAAATACCTACATAGTATACATAAAACACCCAGACAAAGAACAAACATCCAAGTTTATCACACAATTGTTTGTCTTGGGTGGGAATCGAACCCACAACCTAGAGCTCAGAAGATGGAAATCCTCCCACTGAGCTAGTAATAAGTATAATGTGCGACCTCTCTGCATGAGTTAAAAATTTTAGAACTTTTTTTTAGAAAGATTAAAATTTTGTTTTCGTGGTTTTTGAGCGAGCGAAGTGTTGTGTGTGAGTCTAAGGGACCAAGTAAATGTTTGTATGTATTTATACGTCGATAACTTGCGGAACGTTGATCAGATATTTAGTTTTTTTTTAAACGAGTTGTTTATTGCAGTACATTTTTTAGGTTCGAATTTTTCTGATGTCTGACGCTGCTCCTAGTATATAAGGCAATCAAAATAATCAGTCAACTAGCCCATTACAAATTTGGGGCCCAATTTCGGGGCCCGTTGGTTCGGGCGGGGCGGGGGGTGCGGCCCGCGGGTGGCGGGGACTTGCGTCATTGATCGATGCAGCACTTGTTGCCGCGCTCAACAGGCGCCAAATATTGCCCAAAATGCTATATCGCACTTGGCAATTGTAACCTCTTCGAAACTCCTGGTATCCTGGTAGCGGAAATTCCAAGAAAAAATTATCTTGCCCCAATTCCTCTATTTTCTTTTAAGAAGTTGAGAATTTCTTACATGATTGTAGAGGAAAGTTTTCGTTATTTGATAAATGATAGATTAACTCTTTATTGTTCACATAATTTAAAAACAAAGGCTTGAAAACTAGTGTAATAACTGGCGTCCTTATCGCTGAAAGCGATCTCTTTCAGGCAACCATAGGATGGAGAGGATTCATAGAAGAGATAGAAGACGGGGCAATGATGGAGATTATGTGATACTTATACTCTAATAAACCAATATTTATATAATTATAAACATACAAACTAATAATAGTACATACTAATAATTAAACTACTTATGATAACGACAATAATACATTATTAAATAACAGATGTATAGTTTACATAAAATAAATATACGAATAAAATACACAAAATATATATATATGTATATAAAAATAACAGTAGATATCAACGAGGTAGCAACAGCGAGAGGTTTGATGCTAGCTTTGTCCCTAAGTTTTCACCCTCCATCCGCTAGTGCCTAAAATATGTTATAAGCTACATATTTAGACTTAAAAGTTCATTGAAAGTTCTCATTTACGTTGTAGATAATTTTTTTTCGTTTCTATTATGAAAATGATTTCTTTTTTGTAGTTTTGCGAATTTACCTCGAAATCTATCGCTAAGCATAATTATAAAGTAGTGCATTGTAGTAAAGTGGTAGTGCTCGTTTGCAGAGTCCGCCTGGGGAAGTACCACACCTTTGCCAGTTATCAAACCGCCAAGCAGTTACACTACTTTTTAGTCTGTCTATAAATTGTGTAAAATTTTTGTGTGAACAATAAAGAGTTAATCTATCTATCTATCTATCAAGCAGTAGTGTGCAAGCATTAATTACTTTGTTCAGGATTGAAGGGCAATGTTTCCAGCGTAATGCGCATAATTATAGACATTTAAAATCTAGTTCAAAATTCAGGGTAGCGTTGAACTGATAGGGTAAGCATGACGCTTACTATCGCGCGAGCAACTCGCTCGTCTTGTCCCTTAGTTTCATAATAAAATGCTTTGCTCCCTGAGATTCCCTCTTGCTTAGCTACAAGATTTTTGCATGGTAGTCATAGTCATTTAATTTGTAAAGCCAATTTACATGTCAAACTTAATAGATAAAGTCATATTATGGCATACTTAATGTATGTAAATTAAATTAAATTTAAATCATTTAACTTAAAAATTTATAAAATTCGTCATAGCTGTAGAATGCTTGCTCAATAAGCCAACGTTGTAGACGTATTTTAAAGCTTTGCAGGCTGGGAGCTACAAGTAACATGTTCTGGGAGGTGATTGTATACATCGGGGCCATGACATGAGTAAGCTTGGCCGAATTGGTAAACATTAAAGAACAAAAACAAAAAGAAACATCCAGTAAATGCCAGTAAATGGCGCCGCAGCAAACTTCCCCCCTTTTGGGGGAAATACCCCTCCAATCAAAAATCTCCGATGACAAAAGAAACTTTAAAAATATACTAAGTTTCATCAAGATTAGTTGAAAAATACGACCTGTGTGCGAGTAACAACATACGGACAGATGAATGCAAATTTTATCAGTTGAAGTCGAGACTTCGCTCGATTCGCTTTCTCGTTGACCGAGTGATCGAATGCAATATAATGTTACCATATAAAACTTATCCATCAGTTTTATTATGAAACAAAAGATGACTCTTTCTTTGTAGAAAAATCATTTGCGTTATAAGAGCCCAGATGCTGAATAAATCAGCTGGTTTTTATAAAAATAACGGCGTGGAAAGCCTAATACATTTTTAAAATGGTTTGCATTAGACCGTAGCAGACGCGACCCAAAAAATTCAGACACTAGGTTAGCTTACAGGATAGCAAGCAAGCAAACAATGATTTGCTAATGAATCCCCACCTCTAGTGTGCTTGAGAGCCAGTTCCTACTTTCGGTTAGGTGTGTTTATTATATTTTTTTATTTAAGAATAGAGTATACCGCCGTCTTGTCCATACAAAAAGCGTAGTCTGATACCTCTAAATGTTATCCGATTGCTATGATTTTTTTATATGTTATTCTATGAAGTTACAGCAGGTAACTTCTCAGAACACCCAAATAACCAGTCTACATAATTATCACACTAATATATAATACATATACTAATATATATGTTTTATATTGATTTTATTATTATTAGTTACAAATTAAGGAATATTATTGCATGCTGTGCTTCCTTAGATATATAACGCATTTTGTTTAAATTGAGTGTAAGATTATGGTGTTAGAATTAATGTTGTTATAAATGTGAAGCCTCAATAAATAAATAAAATCACTGATGATTGATTTGAAAGTTCTTTATTAAGATAAATAAGTACAATTTTTTGTAAAAACTCAGCGTTAATTAACTAAGCAACAAGATCTTAATTCTAAATTGTTTTCTAGGCTAGGATTGCCTTTTAAAAGTTTTTTACTTAACAAGAAGTTAGTACATTAAAAAGTGCGCATTAAGTCGAGGACATTGGGGGTAGTTTTGAAAAAAGTAATCAGTTACATAATACTTTGCTATTTCGTAAGTTTATATCTTAGCAATACTATATATTATCACTATCTATGTACATTTCAATCAAATTGAGTGTATGTAGGTATAGTTGTGCCACAGAGCAGTCAATCGGACATCTGTAATTTCCTATCTGTAATTTTTGAACTCTCCTGCACCAGAAGACTTCTAGAGAATTTTCTTAATGTGAAAAAATGTAAATGATATAGATATCAATGATATAGATAAAACGTACAGTTTCTCAAAGAAAAAATAAGTATAAAAAGGTATCAGTTTGTCGGTTCTGTTTCAACCAACATTGAGTATATTACCTGTGGTAACACCGCACTTATCAGCTCGAAATAGCCCAGCGGTCTGAGACCGCGTAAATATAGCAATTTGCATTGTGAACTGGGGATTTCGAGCTGTATACAATCTGCTTCTGACTGAATATGGTTAGTGGCAGAATAGCAGAACTTAAACTAGGCTTTTAGGTTCATCATCATGGTTCTCATGGTCAACAGCCTTATCATGGTCATGGTCGTCTGTTGGACATAGGCTACTCGTAAGTTTGGTATATTTTCAGGGTTTTTTCCCGGATATTTTCCTCATCAGTCAACCACCTCTCCCGAGCTTTCGACTTAAATCCTCCACAATCAATTCCCTACAAGAAAATTAGGTATACCGTGTTGCTTTTTTGTAAGTTGGTAGTATTTATTAGTGTGGGATAAAAAAGATCTCTAAAACTATAGAATTGTAGTGGCTCTCTTACAGAGTCCGCCTGGGGAAGTACCACACCTTTGCCAGTTATTCAACCGCCAAGCAGTAGTGTGCAAGCATCACTATGTTCCGGATTGAAGGGCAATGTTTCCAGCGTAAAAATTACAAATTACTAAAAGCCATTACAATAACCTGAAAGCTGTATTTAGTTAGTCAAATCGATTTCGGTCACAGAAGTGCTTACATAGGGGGAAGCACACCATAACCCTCAGTCAGACGTGTGAAAAATGAATCGTAACAGTACATAAATATGGTTAGTTTTTCAAAGAATTGTTGCCACAAATTATAACTTTAATACACTTTTATTGGTACCTTTAACTTTAGAGATATTTTGTGAAATATGAATGTCATAATTATGTAGTACTACTTAATTATTTTCCTCATTAAAATTTTAATCTAGCAAAGTATTTGTTACAGTTGTATGTTAAATAGTATTTAAATTTTGTTTTAATAAAACGGTACTCACGTTAAATTGAGTCGGTTATTCCGACTATAGCTGCCATCACATTCGGTGACCTTTATCAAGAAATGCTAAGCTGTAAATGTGTCAAAACCACGTCAGTTTTCATAGTAATATAATATTTACCTTCTCCGCAAAGTTCAGGTAAAACCTTGTTATCAAATTCGTGGCACGTTTTTTACCCAACTGCCCAAGAACGAGGGTAATGTCTTTGTGGTGTATCTAATTTTCTAAGTACTCGTGTATATGAGTATGTTTATTCTTATATTACCTCCAGTAGCCAAAACGGCTGAACCGATTTTGTAGGGTCGGGTGTCGTTGGATTCTTCTTTATGTCCGGAGTAACATAGGCAACATGTTGCAGTCGGGTATTTTGTTTTTCTTTTGATAATATTACGTGTCGCTTGAACGAATTACCGCCGTATACAAAAAGCGTAGTCTGATACCCACCCTTGAGCGTTATCCGATTTCGATGTTTTTTTTTAATGTTATCTACACCGTAAAAAACTGTGCTGGTAAGATTGTTTTGTTTTTTTTAATTTTTCATTATCTGCGTTCTTATATGCACTTAAAGTGTCAATTTTTATTGCGTCGAAAATACAACGAGGAAAATTAGTTATTTAATAAATAAATAAATTTAGGGAGTGATAACACCCTAACATAGCGATAACTATGTCTATCGCACGCACGAGAAACAGAGCGACAGCTATATAATTTCAAATATCGAATGCGCCAGAAACGCACGGAAGGACTATCCTCTTTAACATTCCAGATATTATCTACAGAGTGAGTGAGTACACGTAATACGCAAACATATATACCTACGTACTTGTATAAGAATTATAGACATTGAGCTACGGAAGCGAACGAAACTTGGAAGTTGACCTAGTTTTTACCCGACAGCAGCACAGCCAAAACAAGTGTATTGTAGTTAAAGTGAAATACCTCAATTGATATTGAAAATGAGGTGAAAATTTCAGCCATAGTCGCTGGTTAGGATGTGTCACCATCTTAGCTATACAGGAAAAGTGGGGATGAAAAAAATATTGTGTGTTATCCACTCATGGTATTACTGAGACACTATTTCCCAATTAAAATGTTTAAGAGGACACTACAGAAGCAAGACTTTTGGAGAATAGGTATTTTTCAGATCTAATGCTATCGCGCTATACCCGAACGACTGAGCTCCCGTTGTGTGAGAGTACTCTGAGCAAGTGTGTGTGCTCGCGCCGGCACAGAATAGCTAATAGTGTCTCCGGCGTTTCCTCGCAGTCGGCAAGTTGATGTTGGTATTTGCAGAAGAGTTCCGTCGATTTTTTCGTATGGCGTTTATTACCTACATGCTCCTAATATTTTGAAGCTGACTTTCGTTTACTGGACTTGTTAGCCGCGGCATCCATCGCGTGCACGTTACTTCACAAAATAATCTCGATACATGTTTTAAACTTAGTATGTTACCCGGTGAGGTCAAAATGAACTGCCGGTAAATTCTAATAAATCATAATCTAACACATACACATGTTTCCTCTTGAGCCACGCATTTTTTCAAAATTCCACACATAAAGGACCCCGAAAGTTTGTATATAAATAGAAAAAAAAACCTTTTTAATGCTATGCCAGTGCAACTCGGTTTTTTGTACTAAGCCTAAAAAATAAAGAAAAATGTCTCAGGATTTTTCGTAAATCAACCCCTAAAATAGGATCACCTCTTTAGGCTTTAGGTTTGGGTTGTTTAAATTTCCTATACGAGCAAAGCCGTGCCGGAAAGTTTGTACGCCTATAAAACTTCACCCTCGTTGGTTCATTGCTAACGCTCTATAATTTGCTGGGCTTTCGGTTTCCTGCAACCTTGGTGCGATTTTTTCTGAACAAAAATCTCGCATTGCGGTATCTATAGGTAATCAGTGAAATAAGCCAGCATAATTCGAGTCAACCGGCAGTGAAAAGTTGTTCGTGTTTCATACAGTTGTTTTTGAAATTAAATGTGTGGAACATGAAAAAGTTTCAGGGGCGGCCTGCCATTGACTGAAACTCTACGTGGAATATAAATAGCCTTTTTTCCTGACTGTCCAAGAAGGAGGGTAATGTTTTTGGGTTGTAATTTTTGCGAAAACAGATTTTAATGATACCTAATAGATCAGATACTCAGCAGTTCCGCAGTAAAGCGCATACCGGTTTCCGACAGTAGCCGGAGTGTAAATGATTATTTACACATATTGAACTTTCTTTGCAAGCGCAAATGTCAGATTTTTGGTCGCTATGTATTCTTAGCTTTATCCTGCTGGCACGATTCACACCTGTTGGATCAAGATGGCGCACGGGCGACGCGATTTTACCGCAAAATCGATCGACCAATACTAGCGCAAGATTTTAGCTTGCGTAGTTGCCATTGGAGTTTCTTGCGCTACTATTA
Organism: Apocheima hispidaria; assembly: GCA_947579745.1. Classification (NCBI taxonomy): domain Eukaryota; kingdom Metazoa; phylum Arthropoda; class Insecta; order Lepidoptera; family Geometridae; genus Apocheima; species Apocheima hispidaria. Next base: position 5,844,718 of record OX388150.1, on the reverse strand, counting down.
TTGGTCTACTGCGCAGATACATCCGAAGGAATTATTTGTTGGGTAAACTCTTTATCATCATATAAATTACTAGCCGTTACCAGCCACTTCGTTCGCGTGGACCTAAAACAAAGTCCGTCTCCGACCCTATATATATATAAAAATCAGCTCAATCCGTTCATTTGTTTCACCGTGAAAACGCGAGGAACACCCAGACAGAGAGACAGATAGACATAGAGACAGAGTCACTATCGAATTTATAATATTAGTTATGATAATAGACTTTATTTTTAGTGGAATATTTTTTATTTGATTTCATCAACTTCATTGTTAACGTGTCGCGCTGTCGGAAACAATGCGATGCCTTCCGGCGGACGTCCGGCTCTCGTCCGGTTTCCGTCGCTACCTGCACCGGCCACCAACTGTTTGTTTTTAATTAAACTCTTTTTGTTCACATCTAATTGCTTATTAACCTCAAATATATCAAACTGTGGACTCGGTTTTGCCAGGTTAAGGTCATATTTTTTCAGTTTTAGCAAGTGGTTATTTTTGAACGACTATTGTCGACTACTTTTATGAGTAGCCCAGAATTATGAAATTAGTATCCCAAAATTGAACATATTAAATTCAAATTTCAAGACAGAAATAGCGTTAATTCGGTCGATAATAAATAAGGGTTGTTTTTTTACGCTTTACCAAATTATAACGTTGACTAGTAAGAAATCCAATCACTAAATTATGCCTAAACTGTAGTAATAAAAATAGCGTATAATTAATAAGCAAATCCGAGAGACACTTGTTTCTTTTCTTCTATACTTTTCAAGAAAAATGAGGAAAACCTCAAAAATCTAAATTTGATCTCATGCGACCTTGCGTAAACGCCATATTTTTGCTCCGCTAAATTCGACCCTGAGTTCATCGTATAGAATACGCCTAATTAGCGGTAGACGTGGTTGCAAACGTTTCTTAAAAGCTGGAATCCCTACCTGTCATAGTTACGAAAATTCAATCCGTACCCCCAAAAAAGTTCAGGTTAGTTGCTTTTTTTTCTGTTCAATTTTGGTTCTACAGTTAGCTGTGTAGTATTTAGCCAGTCACTGTCTAGACCAAGTCATGCTTCAGTAAAGTGGTGGAAGCTTTACTGGGAAGCTATTGAAACAACACGAAAGGTCACGTTTCACACCATAACACTACTATTCACCAACCCTCCTGCACGTTCACGAACACTTCATCATAATCATCATCATCAGCCAGAAGACGTCCACTGCTGAACATAGGCCTCCTCCTTAGACGCCACACCGACCGACAACGTGCCACTTGCAACCGGTTTCCCGCGAATTAATGTCGTCGGTCCACCTAGTGGTGGTAGGCCTGCCTACGCTGCGTATTCTGGTTCTGGTCGCCACTCAACTCAACTTTTTATCCCCACCAGTTATCAGTTCCTCGAGTGATGTGGCCTGCCTATTGCCACTTCAAGTTGCAAACTCGGAAAGTTATATCGGTGACTTTGGTTATTCGACGAACATCCTCGTTCCGGGTTATATCGCAACAAAGAAACTCTGGGCCGAAACTCTCTCCATCGCCCGCTGTGCGACCTCTGACTTTCTTCAAAAGGCCAGTGGTCGAGGACCACGTTTATGTTCCATATGTCATCACTGCATAAATTTAATTAACACTTAGGTAATGAATAAAAATCCAGCGCTTTTACAGTTTTGGAAAATAATACAATGACACGCACCAGCCAAAAACCCAGATTAGCAGTTACCCTCACAAAATACTATTACTTCTAGCGCAGGTTACCCTCTTCCTGGCTGTTTATGGGGCTGCCATCTCATCATGGACAATTAACCCTGTTAAAAAGCAGTGTCGACCAGTTGGCAAGACGTCCCTCATGACCTTCCTTACCTGTTGCTTACGCCCGGAGAAAGTGACTCGACCGACTACGACGTCGCTGCTGGGGTTGCTAGCTTACACATTATGGCATACAATAGGGAATTTAAAAATGTTTGCCAATTTCTTTTATATTAATAATAAATTGAGGTATTGGTTTGGTAAACTAACCCACTTAATACGCATAAACGCTTAATAAGGCAATTTGTGCTATAAATGATCTAATTCTCGCGGACGAAAAATGTCGTTGTTAAAGCGAGGCCATTTTTTTCCCGACTGACCAAGAAGGAGGCTAATATTATACGGTGACGGTGTAGTCGAAGATGGTGAACACACCTAACCTGGAATGGGATCTGGCTTTCAAATGAGGCTGCCGTAACACACCATTAGCTGCTTGACAATATATTTCATTTTGACGGTGGTAGCTAGCCTTACTAGAAATTACCCAAACACATTGTATATCTTCGCAAAGTTTTTCTTCGCCAATACAAGCTCATTGCTTTGAACCCACAGTCACAGATCTAAATGCGCAAACCAATGACCGAGCAACGCTACAAAGCTATATATATAACCATACGTCTCTCGTCTTATGCCTCTAAACCGAGTAACATGACTATACCCGGTAACGATAGTCATTAACCTAAATCCGTAATTGTAGTTAATCTGCAGTTCCCAACAATCGACGTTGACCCCGGAGAGCCATAACACGAGTAGGTACATTGAAAACTACTTACTCGGCATCCGCTTTACTTAGAAACACCTGCTTCAGGGCACTGTTCTCCCGATATAAATGATGAAGTTTGAAAAAAAATACACAAACACAGTTTTCATGGTCAAGCCAATAAATTGTACTTTTTGTGTGAAGTATGAACTATGAACTATGAACAGTATGAACTAGGAACTATGAACAGTAAGTACACTTTCAAGTATGTGGCTCTTAATTCTCCCGACATAAATGATCAAGCTTAAAGAAAGTATAGAACAATTATAATTTATGAAGTAAACAAACACAGTTTTCGTGGTCGATCCAATAAATGTAGGTGCTTTTTGTGTTAGAAACTAAGAACAGTAAGAGTACGTTCAAGTACCTTAGTACCTTAGTTTCTCCAACATAAATGATGAAGCTTCAAGAAAATCCACAGACACAGTTCTCACGGTTGAGCCGATAACTCTTAATTTTTTGGCCATAAGAAATTTAAAGAAATAAAAAAAAATATGAATAAAGAAAATAAATAACTATCGATAACGCAGTTATATTCAACATAAAAAGTACAGCGTATTCGTATAACTGAGCTTCAGTTTGAACGCAGTCATATATTTTTGTATGTTTTCTAATTTGTCTTCTGAAATGAACAGAGAACTTGTACAGCGTTCTGTACTGTACTGTAAGTTCTGAGAACTTGTACAGTATGCTGTACAAGTTCTCTGTTTCTTCACTCCTTGGTTTCTATCATGTCAATCATTATTGCTGGTCAAACTTATTGATCATCTTTGACAAGGGAACGCAGCCATTGATTTCAACAATTCAGAATCCCACACGAAAAAGAGAAGGCTCAAAAGAGGAAGGAAGAAAGGTTAAAGTTTCGAATATAGAGGAACACATTTAATTAAAGACCTTTATACTGTACCTACAATAATATTAGAATAATAATAAGAATATATTTATTGTCACAAACGAAACAAAAAATTTACATGGAAACAAAACGAAAAACAAGTTAGAGTTTGGCAATAGGTTTATAGGTTTGGTTTGGTGATAATAATATGTTGTAGCAAATAAATGATTTGATACGAAAACTGGCATTTAAAGACATTTGAGCAATAAATTGTCTATCGAGATATTGTCATGGAACAGTTCGTGTATATTCTAGCAACCCTACGGACCCGGGCGGCGGCAGTGTGCGCGAACTTTCTGCCGCGCCGACCGCCCCGCCGCGTTCTAACATAACATAGAAATTATCACACCCTGTACCAGTTTTATGTGTCTACGTAAAGTCTGCGTTCTTCCATTACTTCACCGTGCTCAATATTACCTTACGTGTATTTGTGATGTGAATAGAAGGAAACTATCGGGTATATAATTATCAATCTTATATTATTGAGTACCTAATTGAAAGTTTGATGACAAGTGGCAATGAAATGTGGCTGGTAGAGGACATGATTTAGTTATGTTGTAATGTGACTTAATGTTATCTTTTGTAGTGAGAGATAGTACTCGATTAATAAACTATTTGAGTGATACATCTAGTAAATAGGTAATAGGATTAACAATCGTCTTTAAATCTTCTTTTAGTACGAGACCGAGCAATTTGGTTGAGGGCAATTAAGTGTTTAAAATTAGTTGTGTATATAAAACACCCTACCACTATGTCTACAGTAAAATATCTCGTGTTTCTCAAAATCTGTCATTATTTTCCTTCTATATCACGGTTCGGGATTGCTATAGGCGCAACAGTTAGCTCGTAAATCCTCGCCGGATATACTGTTCCCTCAATTTATTATGTCTGAATCTATGTAGGTATACAGTGAAACTATACAGAGTTCTACGGAACGGGTGTACCAAATGGAAATGTGCTCATTGTATTCATCATCATCAACCACTTTATGTATAAAACCAAATCAGAAATTTAAAAAAAAAAATTTTTACCCATTCTGTGACACTTTGTAGATACTTGCATTGCGACCGAGTACGTCCTCATATCAAATCATATCAACTGTCGACATCCGAATCCTAACTAATTTTATAATTCTGAGGAATATATCGTCGGTGGTATCAAGACCAGTAAAAAAGTTTTTTTTTTTAATACGCATGCATTTGTCTCGAGGAAAAATTTCGCTTGCGCAATTCATAATTCCCTACATCACAACTGTCAGTCCATACAAAACGTCGAAAATGCACGAAGATGGATCAACGCCATCTAGCGAACTATAGGAAGTAACTATGTCTCTCTGTCTGGATGTTTGTCGCGTTATTGCGGCTAAACGGCTGAACGGATCTTTATAAAATTTGATAAGGTGTTACTGTCACAAAGACGGACATGGGATACTTTTTATCTTTTTATGTCAACGCGAACGAAGACGCGGGTAGCAACTAGTTCGTAATGAGATGAATTTAGTTTCGTTAACCTAAAGCACTCGCTCCCCTCATTCAGCTATCTTCTTTGCACTTGTTCAATATTTTTTTAATTTATTAAAATTACTGAGTGGCAGGTAATTAAAAAAAAAAAGTCATTTATCTTTAGAATAAAAATGCCAAGGTTTTATCGCATTTTTTTAGGTTAACATTTTCTATTTTAACGACGACTGAAAAGGCAGTCTTTACTCAATTTTTTCATCCTCCTTCGCCAAAATTATAACTTGAAAATTGTTAATAACATTGGAAAGTGTATTCTTAAGATAAAAGATTGTTGATATTTTATTTTTATTATACTTGTTAAATTTTTAATTTAAAAATGTTTAAAAAGTGAAAGAGATAGCTGAAATTATTCAGTGATGTGAATTTTGTTTCATTCCCCTACGCCAATATAAAAACATGAAAATTGTTAAAAACATTACATATTCTAAAGATAACAGATTGTTTATTTTTTTTAAATTTACTCGTTAATTTTTATGACGTTCATGATTAAAGTGAACTAAATGTCTCGTTCAAAATCCAAGAAAATTCCCTCAGTTCCATTTTCAAAATAAAAATGTCTTGTCTTCTTTACAAATAGATAGCGAACTGACGTCCATAATAAACAGGAGGTACGGTAATAAAAAGCTCTCCTTTTTCTTGACGCCTTTAGCACTTTTTTTTATTTAATTAAAGTCGGTTGCAATGGTTATTGCATTCATGGTACCTAAGTATATATTTTCTTTTTTTTACTTTTGATAAAGAGCAGATTGTAGAGTTGTCTACAGTGCGATTTAAAATGTGCACATAGTTACCATTTGCACTGTCAGCGTGCAAACAGTCGGTTTAAAATGCGCATGAGTGACGTCATTTTAGCGAGCTCACTGTGCTCACAAGAATGAGGTAGTGCACTGTGTGCGCTAATGTCAAATTCAAATTGTCATTTGTGAATTCCGATATCTGTTTTTTTATAGAAAAAACATGGATTTAATGCAGGCCAAAGCCTTCTGTGAAGACATAATTTAAACTGTGACCATCAAATTATGAGACACTGAGGCCGATAACCTGAAAAATGAAACTATCTGACATAAGCACGCTCATGAACGGTTTAATTTGTTGGCGCGCTGTGAGCGTACTAACAATTTAAACCGATCGTTAGCAGTGTTTGTGGTGTTTCCACTGTGAGCGCATTTTAAACCGCACCCATAGTCATCTTTAGGTAGCTAGACATACCAGACAACCACGGACCGCAGACCAACGAGATAAAATAATGAATAAGAAAATAAGAGGAAAATAATATAATTATCTCTTTCTCTCTCGTTTATAAGACGGCAGTAGGCGCCAGCCAAGTTGTTATAATACGCTCTTAGGTTAACTATTTCACATTAACGAAAATTCTGAAATCACACTTTTTGTCTTTAATTTTATTAATTCATATATTAGGCCACTTAGCCCCATCTCTTAAGAGGATAGTCCTGCTGCGAGGTTTTGGCGCAATAGGGATTTAAAAATTGTATTACTGTCGCTCTGTTTGCCATACTTGCGATAGAGAGATAGTGAAATTACCTAATGTTTTTGATGAAATTAGCGTTTCGGTGGAAAACTGCTATCGGCCGTACATCTTACAAAAGATTTTGATCTTTTGTTTTTAGGGTCAATGTCTTGGAAAAATAATAGTACCTATAGGTGTTTTTCTACTAAAAACTTTTTTTCGTCATAATTTCAACGTTAAAAAATCGTCACTTTAGGTTTAGGTGCCTATAACAATGAGGTTATTGCGACAACTCAAAAAAAAATGTGTGAGAGCAGCTTTACATAATGTCTGTCGTTCATCCAAAACCTTCCTTTATCTTTTTTTTTTCTTTTGTGTTTATGAACGGTCAGGAGTGTCGGTGAATAGTATAATGTCATGAAACATGACTCTCCGTGTTGTTTCCAAAACTCCATAAAAACTTCTAATAAAGTCTCTATTACTTTACCGTGACTTACTATGCTTGACTTGACTAATGACTGAGACTTGTGTTGATTGTGAAATTTTACTTCACTTGAAATAATACAAAACTTGACACTGGCTAAATACACTATGTGTGGAGCCATAATATAAGAGAAAAATATCGAGTCCACAAAGTGTCCAATTATTTTGCATTATAGTAGTTATTTACCACAAACGTAAACATACATATTTGATAGCTTTCCTATTTCTGGCGCCCAACGTGGTACTGACCACCGGCCTTGATTGCTACGCGCCGTTTTATTGACATAGCCTATTCATATGGCCCCCAAAGGAACTCAATTAAGTGTGGTCGTATTTCCAATACCTGCTAGTACGGCGCGGAAGGTGTAGTTATTGCTAAGCATCACAGATCTGTGCTAAGCATTGATGAAGTGCGGTCTATGTCTATGTAATCCTAACTAATATTATAAATGCGAAAGTAACTCTGTCTCTCTATCTGGGCCCTTATTCTCTATTGACAACTAGCTTGCTACGCGCCATGTTAAGTGCACTCCGTGTTAGTCGCACGAAACGGTATTCTCTAAGTTTCTTAAACGCGCGATTCTTCACGATTAGGAGCCGCGTTTAAGTTTAGAGCATGTTATGACGTCACGCGTTATTGGCAAGTTAACTCATGTGCGATAGAGAATAAGAGCCCTGCGTGTTTGTCGCGTTTTCACGGCTAAACGGCTGAAAGAACCAACCTGAATTTTTGCATATGTATAGCTTAAAAATCTGAGAGGGACATAGGCTTTTTTTGTAGGTCCGCGCGCACGAAGTCTCGGGTAACACCTAGTGGTTTCATAAAGTGTCTAAATGAACACAAAAATACTTAGAAGGTATAGGTGCGACTGTTTTGCAAGAACAGTACCTACTTAGTATTAAGATTAGAGTACCGCCTGCTTGTCCTAGCAAAAAGTGCCAACTGTTTTCAATGTCAATGTCAATCGATTTAGTTTGGTTTTTTATTGCTATTTTATCTACACCGCGGAAACTATGCTAACATGTTAGATTTTTTTTCAATATTTGAAAAAATATTTAATTTTTCAATTTCAGATTTATTGCAATATCTTCGTAGTTATAGGCACCTTTTTTTTTTTTTTTGCGAGGGGGAAATCTTCAGCAAGATACCTTTGGGGTGCAGCCGGGTTATGTGGGATTATACCCACTAAAACCCCTGCCTTGGTGCTTGACCGAGAGCTCCGGGATCTCCAAGGGAACGCACCGGAGCCCTCAGCACTACGCTTCAGCTCCTCCCGGGACAGCTAGTACCTGTCGTGAGACGTTTAAGCCTACAACAGCATCCGCCACTCGACGCCGTTGTCCTTCCCGGGTTCGCTTTGGTAGATGGTGGTCAGAACCCCACCTCTAACCACCCCAGAGCCCAGAGGTCCCCTTTTAGTAGGCTCTTACTACAGGCAGGGGATACCGATGCCGTATTCTAGTGCCCCGGCATCAGGGCAAAGTTATAGGCACCTAGAGTGACGAATTTTTCGCGTTGCAATTATGACGAAGAAAATTATTTTTATTAGAACACCAAAAATAGATTACTATTTATCCAAGTCATTACTCCTAAAAAATAGTTTTGATAAGAATTATGGATAATCGTTCAGCCATGTTAGAGACCACCGGATACCAAAAACTCTGACATTAGGTCTGACCACTTATCCTATACGAACTTAGTTTTTTTCCTATTAATTTATGCATGTATCTGTAATTAGTTGTCTATATTAGTTACTAGCTGTGCCCCCCGGTTTTAACCGCTAACAGAAATCTAATATTTTTCCGGGATAAAAGTAGCCTATTATGTGTTAATCCGGGGTATAAGTTACCTCCATACCAAAATTCAATCAAATCCTTTCGGCCGTTACAGAGTTGAACGGGACGAACACACAAAATTTCGCATTCATAATATTAGTGTGACATGTTTTATCTATGTGTCATGTATCTATAAGGTCAGTTTAGCGCTTATGGTTATAAATTCAAACAAAAAAGAACCAGAAATATTAGATACATATTTGTAGTAATAGGGTTATCGTTTGATAAATCACTACTCTCTCTGTCACTTTCTCATTCTTGATCAATAACTCAAGTGGTGCTGAAGTCAGCTTACCTCTTGATTCCGTCCTTGTCCCGCAACATTGTCTTAATCTGATCTAAACGAAAATAGACATAAAAATGTTACACTTCATTTTTATAGCCCTCACCTGCAGCGCAAGTATATGCGCACCGCGACAAAATCTTTATGTTATGTAAGAACAGGACGCGGCTGCGATTATGTATACGTTTGTCTCATTTTCACGACATGAAGAGTAGAGGAGATTTTGTCGCGGTGCGCATGCTAGCCCTCCTGGTTCACGCCAACCACCGTCTAACAAACGAGATAGAAATATAGTTTTCTTTTATTTTCTCTTATTGGTCTGCCGTACTCGCACCGGGATAAAGTTTTGTCCACCCGTTTTGTGTTAGCATCAACGTGACAAAGCTCGAATGTCATTTGTATACGACCGTCTCGTTCTCGCGGGATAAAAATGGCGGACAAAATTTTATCCCGACGCGCGTGCTAGGTTTGCTGGGACCCTATTCCTGTGCGCTCGAGATTATCTCGGTCACAGTCTCTCTAATTTAGAATTTAATGGGAGTGAGAGTGACCGAGATAAAATGTCATTTCTCAAAATAGGGGCCCTGATCGGAGCGTCTATCTCTTACTGTAAACAAACGCCCACCGAGCTCGTGGAGCGTAGTAGCGTAGTATGGCGCCCACGCAGGCCAAGGCCCGTCTGCGACCCACTGCTTCTACATAAAGCTAGGATTGTCGTCTGCAGACTAGGTATCAGACAAGGGAGATGTATTTTTCGACAAAAAAAAACGTGTAATGCCTCCGCGTTTCTCTCACATACTTTTATAGGAAAATAACAATATTTTAGTACGTGAAAAACGTACTGAGAAAAATATGAGAACGAAATGAAATGAAAATGAACCTACGCGAACCTACGTGTAAAATGAGATGCCATCTTTCGATTAGTTTAAATCACAGCTGGTGTTTTTTTTAAGCAACAATGAGGGATTTTGTCAAACTAGCCCAGTCAATTTAGCTTCTGACCTGAAACTATTTAAGACATAGTCATTAGACATTATTTATTAATAATTGTAAAAATTACAGGTCAGCGTAACATAATAAAATTATAACAAATACTATACTTATCTTTTAAATAATATAATGCGGTATTTTAATACCAAAGAACTCGTCATAGTCATGAAACGCTTGTGTGATAAGCCATTTTTTTTAAATGGTATAAAGCTCGGAGCATAAATTACTGTACGTGGAAGTCTATTGTGTACATCAGGCCCCATTACGTGTAGCATTTTAGCTGATTTGGCTAATTAATAACAATATTATTATTTTGCTGTACATAATAATGGGATCAACAAATTATTTAAATTGCAACTTCATCTAGATACGTGTAACTATCTATCTTAAGTTCAGGTAGATATTGTTGATTCTGGTGTACCACTCACTAAACTTCGCCAATCTAATAGGACAACATTAATATGTAGATAACTAAAATTAAAGACCCTTTTTTTTTTCATTTGCTGAGAAAAGGGTATTTAGCTTTTTTTTTAGAATCAGCGTCACTGGTATCAAATCTGTTACCATTCCTGAAACTAAACTAATCTGACATGACTAAAATTATCTTCATTTCTTTTAATTTTTAGTAAAACTTAAGGAGTTACCATCATGGTAACGATTTAATTTAGTTATTTTTTAATTCGTGTATTTTAAGGTGATTCGCAGTAAAAAGAGCGCCGAGGAAATGATTTATTTCAGACTACTTGGTCTTCGACTAACCTCGGGTTTCTGAACCGTTTGTTAACTTTGACAACAGATTATTTCTAATGCTGCCTTTCTCTGGCACTCAACAAATAACAAAGACGGCAATAGACTTAATCTGTTGTCAAAGTTAACAAATATTTCAGAAATCTAAGGTAAGAGATTAGACAGTTAATTCATTAGGAAATATTAGCTACTGGCTAATACATTAGATATTTGCTACCTTAGTTTTTCCACTTTAGAACCCATTCACTCATTGCCACACAAGCTGTCTAACTCAACGACTGGCTAGTTACGGTTTAAGACTTTCCGAAATGAAATAAAAGCCATCCGTTGTCTCGTTTAGATCGCCCCGTAGATAAAAGAGATCTTAAATTTTCATTTAATGACTAATTTTCAGGGTGTAATTATAGAGCTGTGTTTTATGGGCCTTTAACAAACAATAACGGTAAAATAAAAAAACAAAATACCCGACTGCAAAATGTAGCTTATGACACTCCAGACGCAAAGAGGAATCTAACGAGACCTAGCTTGTCAAAATCGGTCGAGCCGTTTAGGCTACAGGTCGTCTTGTAGGAACACACAAACAAACTTACATACAAACATTATATGTAAATGCGATTTATTTATTGTTGCCATCTCGGTGTAAATTGGCCCTGAAATAAATACTTATCTACATACTCACCCTGAAAACATTACCCTTCTTCATGGGCAGTCGGGTAAAAACAGCTGTCACACGTCAGTCGCTGACCACTTACGTTATTTTTTAATGTTTCTGGGTGCTATAAATTCTATTTACCTTTGAGCCTGAACTGAATATATTGAAGCGGTGGATATTTAAAATATTAGTCAGTTATAGTGATAAAGATAAAATAAAAACTAGTGAAAAATTAAAATCGGAAAAGGACTAGTGATGGTAGTATAGTTATATAGTGTAATCAAGATGAGTGGACTCGGCCCGCCCGGAGTTTGGGCCGCCCAGAAGCGGCTCGAGTCTTGGGCTCGAGCTGCCAGAGAGAGAACATCAAGCGCCAGCAGTGGTCAGAGCCACAACTCGACTGATAGCTTCGGAGATGACAAGTCTCACGGAAGTCCCCATGTAAGTATGAATATGACCAAATCAAAGTCTAAAATAAAAAATAAAAGTAAGCACTTACCTGCTCAAAAATGCTTATAATTTTTTTAATTAACACATGTTACATATTATATTGTGGTAAGTTCGATTGTGGTTCGATTATTACAACTCAGGGGCTCCATTTTTGATGTCGTATATCACTTAACTAACTTTCAATTTCTTTGAAAAGAAATCCCAAAAAAAAGTCGCATTTTTGAAATAATCATATCTCTCGCTATCGCAACGAGTTCATGGTTTGAACCATTCGAATTTGCTTTCAATCAATAGGTAATCTTTCAGTTCGCATGATATTTTCGTGCGATATCATACGAGCGATCCAAAAAAAAAGTTCAGCCAAGTTTAAAGCAACGCGGTTTAGGCCGTTACCCGCTTTGCTCTAGCTGCAAGAAATCGAAATCTTTTTATAGAACAACTTATAGCTTTCACCCGCTATTCTTCGGAAATCAAGCATATAATAATCCAGGGTGTAAGGTAACTCCATATCAAATTTCATACAAATCCGTTCAGCCATTACAGAGTTGAAAGGTAGCAACAACAACTTTCGCACAAACTTTCGCATTTATAATATTAGTGTGATATACGGTCCGTCCACTAATAAAACTTAATCTTACCACAATTTATATCTACTTAGTTAAAAAGAAATCTAAGAAATAATATTCCTAGACTTGCAAGCGACTTCGGAAATTTCTTACTCTCGTCGCTTTTAAGTATATATTTCGTAATTCTTAACTTTATTGTGGAGAGATTGTAGATTTTTATTCCTGCTTTATCAAGGCCATTGAAAGCACGATGTCTTTGTGTTCATTGGATAAGGACCGCGGTTGCTTCCAACTTCAGTCGGTATTCAATCTCAATTTCAATTATAAAACATCAAAAGATATTGAGAGATCCTTGAAAGTCGCGCATCTCTTTGTGGACAAATACGTAATTTTATTGTTGTATTTGTGATCATCAAATGTTGGGTTTTCAAACTCGACGAGTTGGCAGGAGTGGTCATTGTATGAGAGGATCTGTTTGATCCTTTCTACCCAGATGCTTCAATTTTCTTTTATCAGGAGCTCATCTTTCTACCTAAAGACCATCAGTCAAGACCAGCTCGATCACGAACTAACAAAACAGAAAGGAAACCTAGCAAATTAAATTAAGGTTATCACTGATTTCAGCGTATAGGTATTATATTAATTAATTAATTAACTGATATTATAAATTCGAAAGTAAATCTGTCTCTCTGTCTGGGTGTTTTTCGCGTTATCACGGTTAAACGGCTGAACGGATCGAGCTGAATTTATGTATAGATATAGTCGGAGACGGATTTATAGGTCCGAGCGAACGAAGTCCGTGCGTAACAGCTAGAAAATGATACAAAAAAAATATTGCATGTCCCCCACATGGGGGGTTGAAAACGTCTTTTTAAGTAAACTTAAGGTTTCCTACACCATTTTTTTATCAGATCCACTGCTTGCAAAATATGGGCCAACAATTTTCCTTACAATGTGCCCCCTCCCCCCCCTGCCATTCCTAGACTATGCATCTCATTAACTTGTAAGATCTTTGTAAAAACTTTATTTTAAAATTATTTCAGGCAACTTGTGATAATTTCTTTTTGAGAAATGCGGTGAAAACGGATAAATACTTCAAACGTCCTACGCACCTATGGAACCCTACTAAGCATGGCCCGACATGCTCTTTACAAGTTAAAAGTGTTGAAACAAATGTTCAAAGCAATGCCTGTTTCTTACAACAAATAAGCACATTTCTTTTAATTCTATAATGGCGGGAGGATTTTAAGTCGTTTAAACAGTGGTTTGCAATGAGCTAGGAAACTGGCTGCGCGATTGCGCAGATGGCTCGTATATATTTTTTCTGGACCTTAAAAACCTTCTGAATATTGACAGAATTACCGTCGATTATAATTCCATAGTTTAGTACAGATGACACATACCTGTGGTAAGCAGTTAATGATGCATGATCAGATGCAACTTGTCTTAGTCTTCTGAGAGCGAAGACAGATCTATTTAATTTATCGCTGACCGCATGCTTTCTAGTTTAGGTGTTCGTCAAATAATAATTTTCTACAGTTAACTTTACTTATCGGATTACTGTTATTGTGTATATTTAATTTAAGATTTTTTTAATTATGTGTTTGATGTGTGTTAAGTTTTTCTTGCTAATATTAATATTTAGTCCGTTTTTGTTTAGCCAATCTATTGCGTTATTAATTGTGTCATTTATATTATTCTCAAAGCTTTCTTTACTTTGACATTTAATTAGAATTGTAGTATCATCGGAAATTAAATTGCACTTATTAGAGTTAACGTCGAGTAAATCATTGAAGCATTGTGTGAAGAGGATAGGCCTTACAATGCTGCCTTGGGGCACTCCAGCAACATTAGTTATGAACTCCGATCTATGTGTACGCCTTTCATTTCTTTCCAATTGGGCTGTTTCGGTGCATTGCCTTCTATCTTTCAAGTAACTTGCGACCCAGTCTAGGGCGTTACCACGTATGCCGTTTTTTCCTAATTTATCTAGAAGAAGATCATGATTTACAAAGTCGAATGCTTTACTCATGTCGATAAAGACGGAAACTATAGGGGAAACTAAAATATATATATTTTTTCATTATGATTCTCCGTAACCATTTTAACCAAATTAAAATATGCCAGTGTGATTAACTTCCTTTTCGGAAATCTGTTCTGGCTTCAGGATGTTTTTTTTCTAAAAATTTATAGAGTCTGCTATACATAGCTTTTCCAACATCTTAGACATTACTGGTTTAAGTTAGTTATTCATGTCATGTGGCTCTAGTTTTTTTAAGTATAGGTAACTATATAGAATTTTAGTCGATTTGGAAATTTCTCTTGTTCAAATGTTAGATTAATAATATAGATATGGACAGTACAGATAAAAGGAGCGTCAATCTTAATAATCTTTGTATTAAAGCCGTCACAACTTACCGCTTTGCTATTGTTTAAAGACATTATTATAATTTTGTAACCCTCTTTTGGATGAGTTGATGAAAAAAAACTGTAAATTAGAGCTCTATTTTAAATTACTTAAATGGAATAGAGTTGAGAAAGACTTTGTACTGCAAAGCAAGTAAGACAAAGTATTATTGGTATTATGATCCATAGGGATCATGACAATGGTTATCTACGAATACTAATAGTTTAATAAGTATCAATTCTTCACAACAATTTAATCTTAATTTCTCTGTGTTTTTTTCCCATTCTTCTCTTTATCTTATCTCTATACTTATATATCTATTTTTCTTTTCCTCACTCTGCCTTTTTTGTCAGGTATTTTAAATTACCAGTTATTTCGTTGTACAGCCGTCTTCACCGCCTTCTGTTTTCACCAAACCTACAAGCACGTCAGTTTTTTTGATTTAGTATTGCTTGTTTTGCTTACAGGAAATGTTGATACCGAAAGAGCATTGTCGGATTCAGCCGCTGAGCATGGAGGGGCGAGCAGCCAGCTCACTGCCCCACGCTCGCCTCACCAGGACACCTTCTATATCCTCGCAGAGCAGCTTGGATAGCGGCACTTCTAGAGCTACTGTAAGTAATAACCAACATTTAAATTTTAATAAAACGGGAATATCTATATCAGCCTTTAAACATCCCGCTGCTGAGATGTCAGCCTACCCTCAAAGGGTGCTTAGGCCATGTCCACCACATACGCCATCGAATTTCTTCTTCGGAAATATGCAGGTTTCCTCACGATGTTTTCCTTCACCGAAAAGCCAGTGGTATATCCGTACGTGAGTTCCAATAGAACTCATTGGGTGGGATATCCATACGTAAGTTCCAATAGAACTCATTGGTACGGGCCCGCCCTGGTTCGAACCCGCTACCCCACGAATGTCAGGCTAGCGTGCTCCAACTGAGCAATCACGAGGAATACTCACGTTGAATTGAGTCGGTTATTCCGACTATATTTTCAATCACATACGGTGATCTTTTTCAAGTTATGGTATAAGCGTGACGCGTGCTTGACCTCGTCTTGCCTTGCACTGACAAAATATGTCAAACGCACGTCAGTTTTCATAGTAAAATTACTTGAAAATTACCAACATATTTATTATACAAGGCTGGTATTGGCTTGAATGTAATCGAATTAAATATAATTAAATTAAGTTCACTAGATAAATAGTAGAATAAAATAAAATAGTATATAATAATGTATATAATATTCCCGGAAATTTGCAAAGAAAAGAAAAGGACTATGGATAAAAGACTTCATTTTGTTTGTGGTGTTTAAATTCATAATTCTGCAGCTTCAACCGCTCTGTATACTTCCTTGGAAAATGGACTAAATGCCACTTATTATCTCGCTTCAACTTACATCGTAACTTGGAGCAGCTTGATGGATGACGGCATTTTTCATTGTCAATCTAAGTTGTGTTTGCGGGTGTTGAAGTTAATTGAACATTTTTGTTTCATAATTGTTTTTGTTTTAATTAACTTTACTATTAAGTATCTAAATACCTACTTGAGTACAGTATTTCCAAGCAGAGCAGTATATCATATAACATTAGAGTTATAGAGCAAATTATTATAGAATTGAATGCCTTATTGATTCTGAAACCCGAACATTCATTGACTGTTGTAGTTGATAGTGTTTAATACAGTTAAATGAGATAATAGATTAAATATTCGAGTACCTACCACTTGAGCACTGGCTGGGTGCCCAAGTGTTAGGCACCTAATACATATAATAGATTTTTGAAGCAACTGAATGATGAGACGAGCATGATGGTAAGCATCACGTTTGCCCATTACCAATCAGCGCCATCTAAAAATTTTAATTTCAACTGTTCAAAACCCTTCGCAGCAATGTAAAATCATTTGTGCCTAGTAATTACAGGAAACATTGGCCTTCAGACCACATTGATGTTTGCACTGTAGTGGTTGGCGGTTGAATAAATGACATAGGCGTTTGCAAAACTTAATAGTCAACGCAAAAATATTAGTTTATTTGTTTTAGTTAGAGGATAAGTGTTAGATACTTTTAATTTGATTTCTATTTCCTTTGCAAATAACGTATTTTTGGAGTTTTGGCGGGAACGTGTAGATGTCATGCCACGTCATTGTATTATTTTCCAAAACTTGTGTTATTTCGAGTTTTAATGAATGAAAACGGTGGATTATTATTCATTGCGTGTTCGTGAATGTGCACGAGTGTAGGTGAATATTATAACGTGACACGAAAAAAATGGGGTGTGAAACGTGACTTTTCGTGTTGTTTCTAAAACTCCATAGAAACTCCAGTATAGAATCCACCACTTTACTGGACTTCACTGTGACTACTTTGTTTGACTTAGGCTATGACTGAGTCTTGTTTCAATAGTAAAATATTTTACTTCACTTGAAATATTACAAAACTTGACACTGGCTAAATACACAAAGTGTTAAGTCTAAATTTAAGAGAAAAAAGAAACAGTTTTTTTTCTAGCCTACGTTAGTAAATTTTACAATGTTTTTGTACTCCTGCCGCCGCCTAAAATCCCGGCGTTTTGGACAACTCTACGACATGAATCCACTTATTAGATAAACAAGTAGTAATCACAATTAAGTTCTCACCACTTAATTCATCCATTAGAGCTCTGTCTAAAACATGCTTTTAGCCTGGAAGTCTGCAAACTGCATTCAAAATGAGAAGCCTGCCCGGTCCGACGCTCTGAACTCATCTGCTATTCCCTTTGCTTCACAGCTGCATATTGGATAGGCATACATAATTAGACATATTCGAGCCTCGGGGACTTGTGATTTTAACAACATTTAATTATAAAGGCTCAATTAATGCATGAACCTAAATTGTTTGATATTATTAATATCACAGAGCTCGAGAAAAACAAAAGCCTATGCCCAGCAGAGCAGTGGAAATCTAGCACCCGTGAGAATGTTGACGATAACGATAATATAATTATGATTGTATCGTGGGCCGATCGAGATATGTCTAGGCAGATCACGATACGACGGCATTTGCCTGACTAATAACCGCCATATCGGTCAAAGCATAACGTTTGGCGATTTGCCAGGCCATGCATGGGCAAAATGATTTGGAACTGAGACGTGGTCTTTTGGAGAAACTCAAGAGTCACACAACGGGCAATGAATTGAGCTGTGCTCGGAGTTTCTTTGTGCGATAAAATCCGGAACGAGGATATTCGTCGAAGAACCAAAGATACCGACGTAGCTCTCAGGGTTTGCAAGCTGAAGTGGCAATGAGCAGGCCACATCGCTCGAAGAACTGATAACCAATTGGTAAGAAAAGTTCTTGAGTGACAAACACGAGCTGGAAGACGCAGCGTAGGTAGGGCAGTTAGAAGGTCGCGGGTAACCGGTGGATATAAGCTGCAATTTGTCGTTCAGTGTGGTGGTCTAACGAGGAGGCTTTTGTTCAGCAGTGGACGTCGTCAGGCTGTTGATGATGATGAAGATTACATTCGAGGCCAATCAAAACAGAGCCTTGGTCCCGAGCCCTGAAACTGCGAGCCGGCTAGTCCATAGATGAACATAATGTTTAGCATAAAACATCTAATTATCATTTTAACTGCGCAAAGCTGAGGAAAAAGGATAAATAAAAAGCGTAGTAAATAAGCTCGTAAAACACCCGATCCGACAGCTCCCATCTATAGAAAGTTTTCAGTATTTGGTACAGGCGCCGGTTACCAAAGGCACATACATCGACCTCGCCGGCGTGGTCGAACGGCCCCAGGATCTGTAAGAAGATCGGTTAGATTCTCTCCAAATATAATCAAACAGATAATACACAAACTCTTAGGTCACACCCCTTTTGGGGTGCCAGGACTAGTCTGATTTCCCCCTCCCGGGTGACGGCCCAAGCCGAGGTTCGTACCACAGCGGTAGCCTTGCGCTAATCACCCTCGCGCTTAATAACAGTTTTAGGGCTCAACGCTGCGTTCGCGTTCACCAAAGTTCGTTAAGGTTGTAGTGGTCAATATTGGCCAACAAATTAGTCACTAATAAAAAAATAAGCTCGTAAAATTGTTTGTCTGAATATCCTGAATTAAACCAGGCGTGACGAGTTTCAGAGTTTTTACTCTGGGGTCGTATTCAGCAGGAATGACTGAACATTTTCATGCATCTACATTATTTATGTCCACTTAATCTGAGTAGAACTCTCGTGAATATTTAAAGCAAAATTAGTATTCACGACAACTCCTTCGTTGTGCAAGAACTCATCGGATATTATTATTTATATCAGACTGGATGCGACCGGCGATTTCAGCCGCCTAGAAATTTCTTTGTAAGCTTCCCCAGTATTAAGGTAAACAAGACAAAAAAAAAACAAATAGCCTACACATACATCACACATGTGACACATGATGTACACATGTGTACATCATTCGTAACAACTCTTGTCCCATGACTTTTTATTATACGTATTTTTTTCTCTCAAAATAAAAACAAAAATGTTTATATTAGGACCCAGAATAACAATAACATTAAGCTGTTTAAAAGAGCTTAAGCTGAAGCTTAGGAGCTGACATTTGCACCAAAATATACAATATTGTTTTTTGCATTAAAAAAAAATTTGTTTTCTGTGAATTTATTAAGTTTTGTACAAAGTCATAGAAAAAAAGTTGTCAGGAATGATGTAGGGAACTCCATAGGGAGAGTTTAGCGTTATTTACCAAGAGCCCTGTGTGAGTTCCCTGCACCAAACAGCGTTATTTGTCTATACATTTACAGGTCCAAAGTGAAAGTTACAGACTTACTTAGAAATATGTAGCAGCTTCATGCTGTCATGAAATCATGAGCGCGTTATTCATTTTGCCGTTCCCCCACTTGTCAAACATTTCCAAAATGGCACGTGGTTCAGAAAAATTAACTTAGGTTTTAAACTTCTAATTTAGAATCAGCTTTTAAACGTCCACTTGTGGAAGAAGCCTCTTAAATGTTACCACCATTTACCATTACCGCCATTTGTTACACTAGTTAAAAAAAATTGTTTTCTGATTAGCTATGTATGTTCTGGTCTGAACAATAAAGAGTTTATCTATCTATCTATCATATTGGCGCTTGGTAGGCGGCTTAGGGATCGCAGAATGTTCACCATTTTCTAAGAGGACGCTGTTGCCCGTTCTCTGGTGGCTCTCGTCGCAGTTTTAGGACAAACTTATTTCTTTTGATTACATTTTTTTCGAAATCATTCAATGGACGTGGACTAACATTATTATTTTTCACCCCTATATTATAATAATTTCTATTGTTAATTTCAATGCGTTTCCTAGTAGCAATTACATTAAAAAAATTATCTACCTACATGTTTCGTTTCATTACAAATTTAAGTTTGCTTCGCGTAGGTATTAGTTTATCTTAAAACTTACTCTAAGTAATTATATCAAATAAAGGTTTCTTTCCGCCGACGATCTAAGGACTATTTTCTCGCTCAAGAAACGTATAATAGATGTAAGTAGATCCTGTGTGAATAAAAGAGACACATATAATAATAGTTGATCACTGACTGTTCACACTGCCGGCGAGAACTCTCTCTACTAGTTTGTCGCAGCGACAACAGCTTTCCGATAACTCGCTCTTTTAATTTCCTGTCCTTACTCCTCCGGTTTCGTGGAGGTAGGGAACCGGCCTCGAGGCCAACCTCTTTACCGAGACTGGGCGCCGCGGGCAACTACCCCCGGGGAGCAATGGAGGGTGTGAGCGGCCTGCCCAGTGCGAGCCGGGCGGCGCCTCGAACACCCTCGTGGTCGCTTGACCAGGTTGGCCATCTGGGCTTGGTGGCACTTTCTTCTGGATTACGGGCCTCATCTTGTACCGCTTGCTCCTTCTTCTTTTTCCTCCGGGCCAGCCAGGAGGAGATCACGAGGAAGGGCACGCCATTTACGTACGTCAGGGGGACGAGCATGGTGCGGCGCAATGTTCCTAAGGTCGGGGGTGTGGCCCATTGTCGCCGCGGTTCATAACACTCGCCGAGAGACTCTTTCTCTATTACAGTGCGAGTAATCGCCCGTCGCACGCGAACACTCGCTTCTCGCTGTTAGCTAACTCGTTTCTAGCTCTATTTGCTTCCGTATCGTCGGCGGTGGGTTCCTAAAGGCCAAGTTCACAAAACAACCCAAAATTAACAAAGCAGACGTGGTTTGGACGATCGTGTTAACTGATTACGCGGCGTTATGGCGCTTGAAAGGAACCAACGTCTGCACGCAAAGCTCAGAGGCTCAGGGCGGCACGGACCGACCGGATCTATAAACGTACCTATATCTGTTATTACATGGCTACAGGCTGTTACAAATAATTTATGCAGTCATGTAATAAAGAGGAAAACAGCTTATTGATAAAAACGATTATATAGCGGAAGATATACAGGTGGTTAGCGTGGCATATTCAAATCCCAACCTTGAAACCGTTAAAAAATATCTCAAACAAAACCGTTTGTATTTTGGAAAACGCAGTATAATAAAGAAAATTGAAAACTTCAAACCGAATTAATAACAATCAAACTTAATTTTTAACTGTTGAATCAAGCGTAATTACAGCAGAAGACGATCTAACACACAGAAAAGAAAAAGTCTCTTCTGTGGTCTGACATTTTCGTTTATTTCTAAATCCTGTAATGTTTTTGTACGGCGAATATACATCGTAAAATAGCACCCTGTACACTCGAGGTTTTAAGACTCGTTTCAATAGCTTTTATAGGTGCTTACGTTATTGAGGTTGCCGGTTGAACTTTTCAAAATGTAATGGAGTTGGGATGCGCATTGACTGTTGAAATATCGGAAAGATCCTTTGAAATTATCTCGAATCTGCAGAATGGGGAAATGTTTATCATTGTAAAATAAAGTTAAAATGCGACGGTCATAAAATTTGAAGAGTCATCTCTGTGAAGATTAATAGGTTGCTTCCCTAATCAGGGCATCTCGTTCTTACAAAAAAAATGAAGTGTAGAAATACTCGTAACGCGGCCGCCATAATTTAACTCCGTGGAATTAGCATGGACCGGTATTGTGTGTGTAAATAATACTATTACACGCTATTTACGCGGAGAACCTAGAAAATTTTGAAAATTAAACTGGTGGCTACCGGACCACCGCCGGTCTACTCCAGGCCTACGCCGCCGACGGTTGCATCCCGGTCCACTACTACAGTGTGCTGCAGACGTGTCCCTATCTACCGGTACCGCAGCCAGAGCCTTTCTGGTTGCTTTTAAATAATAAGTGTTGTCGATTAATCCTACTAAACTTTCTCTAAATAGTTGGTTGCAAATCAGGTGATCTTTAGGTTGGGCCCTACGCCCTGAAGTATCACTGTAATAGCCGGCATTAATATATCTAATCTTAAGGCGCCCAAATAACTCATCATTTACTAATGGTCTCTCCGACCAAAATGTAATGCTTTAACTAAAAATAACAAAATATATCCAACTGTACTAAAACTGTATAAATTATTATAAACCCTACCCAATCAAAAATCAAGCGTTACAGTGGCCACCAAATTAAAAAATATATAATCGATAACTTTACTGATATTATTAATATAAAAATACTCATAACAAGTCGCATTTTTTATCCGTACTATTACGAATGAGTTAGCTGGGGTTTCTATTTCAAGTCAAGCAGAAATTGTGACGATTATGTCGGAGTTTATAGCGCTAGCGACATCTTACGTCGTTATCGGTACTACAATTGAGTTACGCATTTTTTCCTCTTTCCTCCTGAGAGGATTTTGGCGTCGCACGTCTTATGCATTTGCCAGTGTCAAGTATACATATATATTCTCAATTTTTGCTAGATATTATCAAACAAGTCATAGTCACGATCAAAGTAGAGCAAAGCAAGTCACGGTCAAGTCCAAGTCATGCCCCAGTAAAGTGGTGAAAACTTTACTAGAGCCTTCTATGGAGTTTTGGAAACAACACGAAAATTCACGATTCACGACATTATACCATTCACCAACACTCGTGCATGTACACGAACACTTATCGGGTAAAAATTCACCGTTTTTACACATTAACACTCGAAATAACACAAGTTTTGGAAAATAATAAAATGACGCGACATGAATTCTTCACGTTCCCGCCAAAACTCCGTTACGCATCTTTCTCAGGACATTAGCACTAGTATAGTTTCTCTATGGCTTTCTATGGTTTATCTATAAGTTCTCGCACCAGGAGCCGCGCTTATTTTGACACCACTATCGATCATAGCCAATCTGTTACAGCAGTCACGTAATGCGACCGGAAAATGCTATTTTCTGATTGGCTTTTAAAATGGTATTACAGGCACATGAGGAAGGTTGAATTGAATCGCTTTATGCATGACGTGATCGCACGTACATGTTAAACTGGATTTGAAAAACAGAGTGGAAATTTAAAACGTATCTACGCAAACCCTAGATTTGTCATGCGAGGGCAGGATACCACTATCTTGCCCACGCAGTAGACTGCTATCAAACTCGTAACTGGATATATAGGAAAGGCTATCACTATTATTATTATTAATTGATAAACAAAAAAACCTACTGCAAATAGACATATAACACTCCGAACATAAAGAGGAATTCAACGACACCTCGCTCGTCAAAATAATGCTAATATAGGCACACAAATACTTACATACAACACAAAAACATTACCCTCCTTCTTGGGCAGTCGGGGAAAAATGTACAAGGTAAATACTTGAAAACCACCTTTGATGTATATATCCACTACATACTATAGACAACGAATGTCAACAGGAACGGACTGTTCTCAATTATATTCTTCAAGTCCCGCTATCCACCGATTAAGATAGAGCAATGGGGAGGACAGGAACTATTTTAATTTTTTTAATCTATTTCCGCTGTCACCATTATCAATGTAGATACAGCAATGGGAACCATGAGAACTATTTTAATATATGTATTTTTTTAATTCCCGCTGTCCTCATTAATGACGATGGAGTTATCGGGTATACACAATTTCTTCGGTTATCACAAGGATAGCAGTAAAACCATTTTACTATAAAAACTGACGTGGTTTTCACACATTTTGTTTTAAAAAAACGGGAATACACACGTTAAATTGAGTCAGTTATTCCGACTATAGTTTCGATGACATTCGGTGACCTTTATCAAGGAATGCTAAGCGTAACACGCGCGCGACCTCGTCTTGCCTTGCACTGCGGGCTGTGGCGCGTCGCGCGCGTGTCGTCATCGTCTCAACCGACGTCATAACCGACTCAATTTAACGTATTTCCGTTTTATTAAAACAAAAACCATTTTAACTGCAAAATAAATGCAAGGCAACATGTAGCCTATGACACTTAAGTAATAAAGATGAATCAAGCCGTCTAAACGGTAGGTCACAAAATAAACGTAACGTAACACCAAGACACACCCTGACATGCATATCCACACCCGTAAAGCATGACTCTCTACCTGGGCAGACGGTTAAAAATTTAAATTAATATGTTAAGTAGGTTGACCTACTTCACACCTGAATAAAAGATACATCCCATAACGCAATACATAATAAGCAATTACTATTTTCACCGGGGCCATAACGTTGCCTATATTGAAAGCCATAAAACATCTCCTTAAAGACATCTACTTTTATATTAATATCTCTATTTAAAGCGGAATACACTGTCTATGTACTTTAATCTTTCTTACGTACGTCTGTAAAAGTAATTGGAGAGTTTTGTGTAAGTTTATCGGATAAAATCAACTAAATTGGATATTTGCAAATTGAGTATGTAGATCGTTAAGTACCAATGTTATTTTTTACCCGACTTTCCAAGAAGGAGGGTAATGTTTTTGGGGTGTATGTGAGTATGTAAGTATAAAAGTAAGTACATATATAATTTATTACCTCTTAAACCCTAAAAATGTAAATGTAGCCTTAACGGCTTGACCGATGAAGACGAGGGAGGTGTCGTTGGATTCCTCTTTACGTCTGGAGCGCGATACAAAAGAGCCGACTACATTTTGTAGTCGGCTATTTTGTTTTTCTTAATAATATTACTTGCTTCAAACATGATCGAAAAGATATCCATTATTTTGAGAAATGTACAACCCTTGGCAGTAACTGGCATTTATGTACTTAAGTACGTATGCTCGTCACGCCTACCTCTCAGCTCAGCCCACATGTTCACGAAGATCTACAAAAGCCGCTGTGCTCCAGCAAAAAAAAAATGTACTAGCAGTTACCCGCGACTTCATTCGCGTGGACATAAAAAAGTGTCCTATGTATATCTAAGTATACTATGTCCATCTATGTGCTCTAAGGTAACTGCTTATCAAGATCCGTTTAGTCGTGATAACGCGACGCAGACAGAGAGGCAGGGTTATTTTCGCTTTTATGATGATTTCACTTGATGTTTTTACGACTTTTTTTTGTTTGTTTGTTTAACTAATGTAATTGAAATACATGTTACTTTAATTTATGTATGTAAATTTTATTCTATTCTATTCTATACTAGTTAGGATTACTGAGAGGCCTTTGCTCAGCAATAGGACAGAACGGTCTGATACAATAATATATACTTTTACAATTTGTCTGATATTGAGTTAACCGTCACAGCTCAAATGAGTCCACTAACTGGACATTAATGATGCTTCTTTCAAAACAGATCCTTTTACCCCATTATTTGGCATTTTATCAGGCGCAGTGATACTCTGTAGTTTCTGTAGGCATTTATTTTTATCACTACGGTGTAGGTAATAAGAGCTAAGATGATTCTAAAAGTTGCCTGTTCAGCTATAATTACGCTTCCCTACTTAAGATTTCGCTTTCTTATGGTGTAGGTACTGTTAGGCCGTTCACACACGGTGCGATCAAAGCCAAGATGCGTCACCCTCTTTAACAGCTTCTTATTCTAAGTGGGGGTGATAAGAACTGTGGCCTTATTATGAACGTTCGTGATTCTGATTGTGATAGCATGCCATCCCGCTCACAACAACATACACGCACTATGCGCGGTCCCGCTCGCGCACTATAACTATCACAATCAGGTACATCCATGACAAGGGGGCTGCACTAGCGTCGCGCTTGGGGTGTTTTGTGCATTTCCCTTTCTGCCAGCCTGCTTAAACTAGTCGACCGCCTTAAAATTATGGAGCGCGGCCTTGAGTCGCTGCATAGCATAAATGTTCCACTCCTATTTTGCCCAGCGTTGTGGTATTGGAGACTTGTTGTGAAGTTTATTTGAGGAGAACTGTAAGCACTCGAGTTGCAGCCAACCACCTTGTGGTGTGTATTGTTTTTCCATCGGTTTTCCACGAGGTGGTCGATCGGCAAACATCGTAAAAATACTGCCATTTGGTTGTATATGTCTTCAGATTCCTTGCAGTGCTACTAGCATAATAAATTATACTCAATAGCATCTTGAATTACGGATGTCGATGATGACGGCATGACATGTGTCATTCAAAAGCTCACGACGAGAGTCACGACGACGATAATCGAGTCGCTGATTTGCGTCACCTTGTATACGAACGGCCTTACGATTTCATTTTCTTACGGT
Source organism: Apocheima hispidaria (assembly GCA_947579745.1). Taxonomy (NCBI): domain Eukaryota; kingdom Metazoa; phylum Arthropoda; class Insecta; order Lepidoptera; family Geometridae; genus Apocheima; species Apocheima hispidaria. Next base: position 5,818,289 of record OX388150.1, on the reverse strand, counting down.
GAAGTAGAGTAATAACACGGTAGCAACGGGTAAATGGGTGAAGATTAATCCTGGCCACAATATCTTGCCTTAGTAGAACCCTTCTTTCGGATGATGAAGGTTTACCCTAAATCAGGGACCCTATTCCTGTGCGCTCGAGATTATCTCGGTCACTCTCACTCCCTTTAAATTCTAAATTAGAGAGACAGTGACCGAGATAATCTCGAGCGCACAGGAATAGGGTCCCAGCATTACGTGCTTATTATCTCTTTTGTTTGTGTGTTCTTCTACGTGGGAAATTTTTGTTTATACATTACGTTACGTTTCTACGTTATTAAACCATGGTGAAAGTCCCTATAAAGATTCAATTCAATTCAATTATTAATTTGCTCGTTAATGGGTAACATGGATCTTAAATTAAGTTTTAACAGCCAATAACAACCTCAGATCGGGCATGCAAATTAAATATTCCAAAATTATTCAAATACTTATGTCAAAAATAACTAAATCTAACATTTTAATATTTTGTGTGATATGCATACAAGCGACATGATGTCTTGTCCAAAAATTCTTTAATAGTATAAAAGTTTTCGCTCACTAACCACTTGTGTAGCTCCGCACAAAATTTATTAAAAGGCAAATCTACCAAATCATTAAGCAGGAAAGATGGGTGTCAAATTACTCGTAATAAGCATGGCCAGTGAAAACTGGTCATTATTTATTATTCGCGTTCGGTCAATATTATAAAAAAGTGCAAATGAACTGACTAATCGCAATTTTACTGGATCTAACCTAAATCAATACCATACTAACTTGTCCAACTAATCAATAACCATATACCAATTTCCACAGAGTCACCGCGGATCATCGCCCGCCATCCGCACGTTTGCTCCCGACGGGCGTACTCTAGAAGCTGGGCCAGGAGGTCCGCGGTCTCCCTCGCCTCTTCGAGCCGCCTCCCTTGACGTGCGGGCTGCCCCCCTGGCACACGGATCCCTGGCCTCGCTCGCTGACTCTCCTGCGCCAACGAGCCCAAGACATCTGCCGCCCCGATGCCTTTCACCACTTCTGATGCCTCCAAGGTATGTACCTTATAGTCCTTCGATATGGGTATTCTAGAACTCTTCAGTCGGTCCACTTTGTCGAGTGCTGTTACTGCTCATCCCGACCTCATTACGAGCCTACTACGAAACCGACTCCTCTATCCCGACGAGCCTAAGGCTTTGCCCCACGATGCCTTTTCCACCTTTTATGCCTTTACTGCCTTGCTATAGGGTTACGTATGTCTTTAATGGGTTATAAGGTAAGGTTATACTAAGTCGAAAGAAGCTCATATTTCTCATGATTGTGAATAACTTTTACTATGGTATCAACCCTGCAAACGCGAAAAAAACATCCTAATACGTAAACAGACTATTTACTAGCCCCACCAGTCTTGTAGCACGTAGGTAAACATACAGTGCCGAAAAAACAGATCTACGATTCAACATGAAGAGATGGAGAACATTTACCACATGTTTAAAAATAACACTTTTACCCAGGCTGTTTTGGCCTATAGAGGCAATGCACACACAAACGCCTTCGCCGCATCTTTTTGTGCGTCAATTTAAAAGAAATAGCCGTAAATGGCAGACCAAAAGTCGGCGAAAGTTTCGCGGACTCTTATTTTTATCTATACGATTAGACGCGCGGAACGCCATCTAACAAACGAGAGAGAAAAAGAGCGAAATACATTTTCCTCTTATTTTCTATCGTTGTTGGTCCGCCTTCCATAATTTTCAGAAGTGTGTTTTGGCAACAGATATGTGGTTTTCGCTTATAACTTGCCTACTCCCGCTTATTTAGAGAGCCCTGATATTAGCCGCCCCCAATGACTTTTTGTCGAGAGGAAAGAAAAAATATACAAGTAAGTAAATAAGGAATCTACTATTTGTTTTTATCTTTATAGAAAGTAATTCATAAATCTAATTTAACCTAACCTGAAAAAAAAATACTTAAAACAAAACTGTTATTAACCTGAAATTTTATTAATTTAAGTAGATACATTTCTTCTCCGGAAATTTCTGACACCCTTCGAGGGTAGTCCGATACGCTAGTATACATTCTTATCTATGAGTCCGATATCCCACTAGTGTGATTTTAAAAACGCTGGTGTAGAAAATAGTAAAATTTAACTGATGACATTAGACTTTGTCAGTCGAGTTATATGTAGAGTCTCTCGTACTCGTTAACTTGATTCTTAATTATCTCTAGTGTGTTCTCTCTGAAATATCTCTGTGGCAGGTAACTCGTAAGCAAAGGTATTTACATAGTTAAATCGAAAACCTTTTTCAAATCGGCCGCAAATGTCAAGTGTTTGCAGGATGGCTCCTACTTTGCGTAGAACGTAGAATTCAATCCAGGACTCAGGTGTCTCTTTAGGGTTATGACAATTTGCGAAATAGATTGTTAATTGCGTGTTTAATGACACGTTACATACAAATGACACGCTTAATGTTAAGATTGTAATGTATGAAATACCAAAATCATAATCAAAATACCGTCTTATACCTAGACAACCTTTTGACAAATAAAAGATAGGTAGGTCCTAGCAAACATTAATTACAGGATAGTTAGTATCTCAGATGACAAAATTTTTTTCACTTCACAAGCTCGGAAAAAATCTAGTTATCATTCGAAACCTAAGTGCATTTTATCCGCTAACGTGGGGTTTTTTTTAATTCGACCTTTCTGTTCAATAATTTTCTATAACGCCATTCCACTGAAAATACATTAATACTTATTTCATCAGTTTATCATCAGTGCGCCAACCTCATTTTTAGAATAATCGCACTGGCCAGCACGACCATTGCATGAAAAAAAGTTTTTAAACATTTTCTTCTCATTATTCAATTCACTTTCCGTCATCCTAGCCAAAGAGAATATAAATACTACGATCCTAGCATTTTCCTCGCTGTAGTGGGGTGCATAGATAAGAATGTATACTAGATGGGGTGAAAAGTTGTGTGTATCGCTCGGCAGCAAAGTTATTAATCGTCTCGTACCTTTACAACAAGCGTTTACCACGTACAAAAAGTAACTTTGCAGCCTAACACAACAATGAGGCGTTTTCCAAAAAAAAAAAAAACCTAGTACCAGCTCTGTAGGATGGTCTACTTTCAAAGGCTATTGGTTGTTAGTATTATTTATTTTCTTCGTTTTCTGAAAAACTCAGTATAATGGAAGTAAGACGTTTCTTGCACTCTGCACTTTCAGTGATGGCGTTTTGGTGGTAAAAGAAAATCATTGAAATGCGGACATTTTGAATGTTTCAGAATTTCACGTGACAATGAGGCGTTTACCAAAAAAAAAAAATCTTGGTAATAAAAGTACCCAATAGATGGCGTTAGATGTACCTTGAGGTTTTTCTGTCACTGTCAAGACATGAAAGACAAAAAAATGTACGTGTGCCTTTTTTTTCTCGTGTTTTTTGGCTCCACATGTGTATTTAGACAATTTCAAGTAATGTAACTATGTATTTGACTTCATTTGAAATATTACAATAGTTGACACTGGCTAAATACACAACGTGTGGAGCCAAAATTTTCAATTTAAAAAATAAACATAAAATATTTCGACAGAAATGACAATGACAGGTAAAACGATAGGACTATTACGCCATCTAGTAAGTATTTTAGATTTTTTTTTTTTTTTTTTGGAAAACGCCTCATTAACTATTGTTGTAAAAGAAAAAGTGTCTGCTCAATAACTGACCGCAATTTCAGGATATAAAAGGATAAGCTGAAAGAGGCAAAAATAACTGTGTAGATTTTTAATTTTTTAAAAACTACACAGTTATTTTTGCATACCTATACGAGTAAGTAGTATTAGTGTTTCTATGGTAAGCCTTCAAAACTTGCTATCCTAATATTGCTATGCTAATCTACTTGGTTATTTAGATGTGGATATGAGCCCCTGCACCCGCTATCTCGACTATTATTTCTGTTAAATTACCCCAGAGACGTGAAAAGGTTTTTCCTAGTGCTAAGTAAATGGATGCCACTCTGGCAAATAGATTAGAGGAAGCTGAGATATAAACAAATTGAATGATCGAGAATATGTTGAGACATACATACATGCCTATGTCTCAACATAGAACTATATATATACTTCGTTCGCGTGGACATAAAAAAAGTATCCTATGTCCCTCCTTCTTGGGAAGTAGGGTAAAAAGATAGATTAACTACTGCATTACGGGTAAAGCTTTAAAAGCGTCAGTAGCATCAACTCTCTCCTCGCTAAGTGTTAGCACATTACGCTCCGTTAACTTCCAGGAGTTAGTGATTAAAGATACTGACAGGTAAGTAGGTCAAACTCGACCGCAATTCAGAATACTCACTCTAGAACGTTGTTAAACAGGTATATATGTCTATGACTTGACTTAGTAGTTCTTATGATTTAATGGTAGTCGTCAGGAGTTAACCACGCCAATTTTTTTTTTTTTTACCTCGACGTTTCGTTTTTTTATTTTATTTTAAGCCTTTTTATTTCCTGTTACGTTTACATTTTAATTACATTATATATTTCAAACTTAAATTACTTAATAATTACTTTAACTAATCCTTTTTTTTTTCGACGTTTCGTTTATTTCCCTATAACTGCACAGCTTTTTTTCTTGAAATGAGCTACTTGCTTACAACGTTATATGAAGATAGGATCAAAGATTCTCATGTTAGTGTTTTTTTTATTTATTTTTTACGTCGGACTAGGCATTCGTTTGACCACAATCTCACCTGATGGATAGCGACGATGTGGTCGAAGATGTAGCACGCTTGCCTAGGAAGTACCTATTCACTCTATTTTTGAACAGCCCCGGATTGTATTTGTTCGGAAAGACAGACGCAGGTAAAGAGTTCCACACCTCTGCTGTCCTGTGTCGGACAAATATACACACAAACATACATCCAACTACTTATTCTACAAGCATTGTAGATAAGCTTAGTAACAATCATCATCACCCGAAAGATGTCCAGAGCTGAATATATTAAGACACCATACTGAACGACAATTTGCCACATGCATCTACCGGTTGCCCGCGACTTACACAATGTCGTCTGTCCACCTAAAGAGAGGCCTAACTACGCTGTGTTTTCTGTTTCGTGTTTGCCACTCAAGAACCTTTCTTCCCCATCGATTATCGGTTCTTCAAGCGATATGGCCTGCGCATTACCACTTCAGCTTGCAAGCCCTGAAAGCTGTGTCAGTGGCGAAGTGGTGTGTTCTTCGGCGAATATCCTAAGTATAGTTCCGGATTTTATCGCGCAAAGTGACTCCGAACATAGCTTTCTCCATAGCTCTCTGAGTTCAGATAAGCTGAGTACTAACGAGCTAATTATAAGATTATAGCAATTTTTTTTTTTTTTTTTGTAAAATTACGAAATAAACATTTTTTTTTTAATTCTTCTTGTCCACTATACTATACACTATACTTTCTTGACCAACTATAGGTAGGTAGTAATCATACAGTTGCCGAATTCTGTAAAACAATAGGTGCCTAAACTAGTTGTCTCTAATATTAATCTCAACGTCGACCAAGGTAAAATGAATGGACAGACCCAAGTAAGAGACTTCTATAGTAAGCGCCGGCGTTCACCTCGCTTCAGTCGCTCTCAGTCTGTGAAAAGTGCGAAATCATCTGTGGTGCGAAACGTACGTTCGTCAATACATGCGATCCCAATATTCGCAAAAATATGCCTTGATATTATATTATTATTTGATATTTTTGTGACAAATGTACTATTATATACTCGTACATACTTTTAATTACGTATTAAAACCTAAGTTAGATTGTTTTGACTTGTTATTTTTACGGAAGTTGTGTGGTTAGGACCCGTCCATTCATTTTACTTTGGTCGAGTGTTAAAAGTATTGAATGTGCGAGTAAAAGACAACGAAAATTGGTTGTATCCTCTTAAATTGTTCGCTATATCCAGAGAAAATACTCGTATATTCCATCACGACGTCGTTTCGTAGAGGGATACGTAGTAGTAACTAGTATTAATTCCGTGCCCCGGCCTCGAAGGGCAGAGTGACGAAAATTGAGTTTGTAGCAATTTGCGCCGAGGCCCGGGTACAATACTGGATTAACATACCTACGTTGCGATCGTTTTAGGTTTTAGTTTGAAGGAGCTCCATTTCATGAATAATACCATTGAAATCTACCTACAATCGTACTAAGTAGGTGTATGTATAACGACAGAAAAGAGAAAAAGCACGTCTGGGAATTTTTAACAAAATTTACCCCTGAAGAAGGGGTGTCTGTGCACTGACTGAATGTAAAAAAGAATCTTCAACTTGAACGGGATCTCTGTCCAATCTCTATTTATACAATTATCCTTGTTTGTAGGTAACAATAGGTTACCTATCCTGGGATCTCATCTCAATGAAACCAAATATTTATTCCAGACGAATAGACCGAAGCAACTCGTTGGTAGAGAGCAGCAGCGGTGTAGGGCCACTTAGCCCGGGCACCAGTGCTGCCGCCATCTCCGCCCTCGGAGCCCTACAGCCCGACCTGTACACAAAGCGGGAAGCGCCGCTGGTTATAGAACTGGAGGGCACAGGCCCTTCGCTGGGCAGGATCCATCTGAGACTGAAATACGACTTTGATCGATCGGATTTGGAAATCCATCTTATTGAAGGTAAGTTTCAAAATATCTTCAAAGCACACTGTGGCCAAGCCGAAGCGCTTCATCATCATCAGCTAGAAGACGTCCACTACTAAACAAATGCCTCCCCTTGCCGTAATCTCTACGATTGGCAGGTGGCTTGAGGATCGCAGAACGCTCACCATTTACTAAGAGAGAGCTTCTACCCAACGTCCGGTGGTTCTGGTCGCCGTTTTAGGACATAATTTATATGCTTTCCATTACATTTCACAGCCCACGATCTAGCAGGCTATGAAGCGGGTGGTTTCAACGACCCGTACGTGCGGGTATCTCTAGTTCCTGAGGTGGACACGCGCGTCAGACAAACCCCTGTGCACCGGAATGAAGCGAACCCTTTTTTCGACCAGCATTTCAAGTTCCCAGTCTCGCATGACGACCTTGCTGACAAGACGTTGCTGTTACAAGTGTTTGACTATGACAGGTGAGGGAATAAAGTGAAGTGAACAGTGACCAGCTTAGCAACATTTTTCCATTATTTTCGGGAAACTGATAAATCCACAAATCCAATAGGAAACAATACGGTTTTTTGCTCATAAATAAATTGTTCACTTTTCCAGATTCTCCCGCAACGAAGTTATGGGCTCGGCGAAGGTTCCCCTCTCCAAGGTAGAGGTGGCTGGAGGTGCGGAAGTATGGGCAGAGCTGTCCCGAGAAAGACGGCCGCCAGAGGAGCTGCAGGAACTTTTGCTGTCATTGTCTTACTTGCCGTCAGCTGAACGGCTGACCGTCGTGGTGCTTAAAGCTAGGAATCTGTTGCCGCCACAGGAAGGAAAGGATGCTTTAGGTGAGGGACACAACCTATTTATAAGGTCATGTAGATGTTATGATAAAGGTCGCTGGCGGAGGTGCAGGAACTCTTACTGTCCCTGTCTTACTTAAATCGTTTGAACTAAACGTGTCGTAATTATTTGGTGCCGCCACTCACAGTGTTGATGTTTTAGATGACAGAAAGGATGTTTTAGGAAAGAGATGCAGTGAGCTTGAGCTCGTAATTTTAATCCACATACCTATAAGAGTGGAGGGAGTTGTTATTTTTAAACACCTTCCTTTGCAAAGTACACACATACATAAAAAGAGTACAAAATATTGCCAGACCAAAAATTTTCCGAATATAATTTTAACTATTGTTCTGTTGTAGATGTGTACGTCAAAGTGTACCTGTTGGTGAATGGGAAGCGAGTGAAAAAGAAGAAGACCAATAGAAAAGACCTGAACAGTCCTGTTTGGAACGAGGCCTTGTCGTTCAGTCTGCCTTCCGGCAACCTTCAGGAAGCTTCTATTGAGGTGATTCTATTTCTACTGAAGATATTCAGCAAGATTCAAATTTTAGTTCGTAAGACTGAACGTATTCACCTGTAACTATCTAACTTATTGCGGCTAAATCGATGCAATTGATGACCGAGTGAGCCAAGCGAATCTATATCTTTCATCTATCCTTAAGTTGGTACTCGCGTACAAGTCGTATTTTTCAACCAAGCTTGACGAAACTTGGTATACAGGTTTCTATATATACCTACTTACAACGTTATAAAAAAAAATTCGTTTGTGATTATTGATTGGAGGGGTATTTCCCCCAAAAGGGGGAAAGTTTGCTGTGGCGCCATTTACCGGTCGATTTTGATTTGATTTTGTTTGAATAATAATTGGCAAAAACATTCGGTACTTATTTCTAAACGAAATTTCGATTATAAGCAACATTGGTCAAGATGTTGTTAAGATATATACTAGTAGTTCGCGCCGAACTGAGACCTCGCGACCTCTATATCTTCACAACCGCTCGACAGATTCAGCTCATATTCGAACTTAATTTGTATTTACCAAAATTGTATTGAAATGAACTACTTGCCTATTAACTATTATAGGAGGTAACAGGGCTAACATAGAATATTTATATATATTTAACAAAAAGCACTTTCCGAGCTTAGTGGTTACACAACCCCGCGACGATGATGCTAAAACCCTTGCTTTCAGCTCGGGCTTACAAACATCTACCTGTTTTTAAGAATTCATTGTTTTTTGCACTTGTTTCAATATTTAATATTTACTACTACTGAATCAACGTTCATGTGATACATGGCACATGGTTATTTAATGTGTTCCAGGTGTGCGTGGTCGTGGGCGGGGGCGGGCTGGTCGTGGGATGGTGCTGCGTGGGCGCCGCTGAGCCCGCCGCCGAAGGGCGCCACTGGTCGCAAATGGCACACCACACGCGCAAGGCAGTCGCCATGTGGCACACGCTCAGATAGGCTCACTACTACTGCCGTACTACTATCGCGCGCACAAAATATCTAATGTTGACTCAGGACCACTTTAAAAACAGCCCTTGTATTATGTGCTATTTAAAGGAAAAAAAAATAAGCAGATGCGCGCAAGGCGCCTTGGGGTACACTTTCGGATATGCACACTACTATTATACATACCTACCTATAGCATTTACTAAGTAAGTATCAGTATATATTATGTCGTGGGCTAATCGTTGAACTGGGCCGATTGAGATCTGCCTGGGCAGATCACGATACGCCGGCATTTTTGGATTTGGCGGATAATTTCATAATCTGCCCAGTATACAGTTGGGCAGATCGATCAGAGCAATCTATTTGTCAATTAGCCCTTCTAGTCACCTGGCCACTTCGAGATATGGCTGGACGCATCGTAATGTAATTCCGTTTCGCGACGCTTGTGGCACTGTTTGCGCTCTGTCAGCTGTGTGTTTACGTGCGAGAAAGATGGCGGCTTCACAACAAATTATTATTATTTTTGCTAATACTTTGGTCACCCTACATACTATATACACGAGCATGGGTGGGTAAATCTTTATAATCTAAACTTATTTTTATCTAGTAAAATAATTATTATCTAAACTTCATTTTATTTGCTTGTACTTTGGTCATCTTACAGAATCGATTTGCCCAAGCATGGCCTGTCAAATCGGCATACGTTATGCTTTGAACGATATGGCGGTTATTAGACAGGCAAATCAAGAAATGCCGTCGTATCGTGATCTGCCGAGGCAGATCTCGATCGGCCCAGTTCAACGATTAGGGCACCACATATACCTACATCCGGTTTTTTTTTTGTCGTCGATAATATGTGTTTTAATAATCGGTGGTAGATGGCGCACAATCCGGTGGCTGACTGACTTTTAAAATATAACCGGACCAAACCGAAAATACCAGATTAAAATGTCTCCAAAGTTTACGGGCACCGTTTGAATTTATTTAATGAAGACTTTCAAGCAGTTTTCATGAAATCTTTGTGCATTGTTAGATTCAGCCATTGAAGCTGCGCGATCGCGAATCGTATAGCATCGCGATAAGTCTCACGGTCCTGCAGCATCGGCGGCTGAACCAAGAACTCATCGCGCAAGGATGTCACGGTACGGGTCTAGATGAATAATTTGTTTAACGTCTGTATCTATACCGATATGCCTGGCGAAACCGACGAGGCAAATCAACAGCATCTTCACAAGTAATATTATTAAAAGAAAAATAAAATACCGGATTGCAAAATGTAGCCTATATTTATGTCACTCTAGACGTAAACGAATCCAACGACACCTCACTTCTCAAAATCTGTCAAGCCGTTTAGGCTACAGGTACATATAGGAACATACTTAAATACAAACATTATATTTATAGGCGATTTATTTATTGTTGCCATCTTGGTGTGAATTGGCCCTAAGCTTAACAGCGCCTCTATAGTGCTTTTGTACCTACTACCGATGATTATTAGTGGTAATAGACTTCTGATTTGGTACATTTCTCCCTTGTCCGTATGTATACCTTCTAATAAACGAGAGAGAAAGATAAATAATTATATTTACATCTTATTTTCTCTCTTGAACGAACCATAATTATATCCACTCGTCTGTTTCACACCTGAAAACAACAACCGCCAAGGAACCGACAAGAGAAAAGAAGAGACGACTACCTACTTATGTAATATATAATAGATATATTTCTCTATCCCCCGAATACTGAAACGTTTGTTAACTTTGACGACAGATTAAGTCTATTGCTGCCTTTGTCATTTGCTTAGTGTCAGACAAAGGCAGTATTAGAATTAATATGTTGTCAAAGTTAACAAACGTTTCAGTATTCGGGGGTTAATCTAGTTTTTTCGAGCGCCGCCGCTCCGCGATGTGTATACTTAATACAGGTTGGAAAGTACCCTAAATATTGATCTTAGCAAAATTTACTCATAGAAACATTTCTTTATTTAAAGAAAAAAATAAAGTTCATTTTTTTTTAAAGCCATTTGCCAGAGCCGGGAATCGAACTCGCCAAATGTAGCTGATAAACAACCTGTATTTTTAATATGATACCGACCGAAAGGGTCAATCATAGGTAAGGTTTTTTTTTGTAATGAGATACTTAAATAAGGAACAAATCTCTCCAATAAACACTGCAATTAAAATTTGAGGATTTAAGTTGAGTTTATTTACTTACTACTGTTATGTTTATTTTATAAAATGAAGAAATGTTTCCTTTGTGTAAAATTCGGTAACTTCAATATACAGGGTCATAAGGAAGCTGAGCCGAAAAGGGCTCATGGTACTCATCATTATGAACAACTTTTACTATGGGACCAACCATGAAATCGAGAAAAAAATCAGCTACTCCATAGAAAAATGTTAATGACACTCGACAAAATGTAAGGAACACCTGATAATTTTTTCTCGGTTTTAGTTTCGGTCCCATAGTAAAAGTTGTTCACAATCATGAGTAATATGAGCCCGTTATGGCTTAACGTATCCTTTCCTTATAACCCTGTATATTTAGAGTAATCCCTCCGTGGACATTGGTTTGGTTCAGCCTGTATATGTAAAATGTTCGCATGGTGTACCTAAAAAGTATGCTCTATGACCTAATCTATGCTATAACATTATCTGCACGCGTGAGAGCGAAACAAAAGTTTTCAGAACACTGGGCTTATCCCGTAACTCTGAAAACGATAGCGAGAGTTGCGCGAGCGGGACCGCGCATAGTGCGACTAAGTTGGTACGAGCGAGATGGCATGCTCTCGCAGTCAGAATCACGAACGTTTCAAAGTTAGAGGATAAGCCCGCTGATTGGCTTATCGAGCGATTATGCATAAAGGCCGCTCCAGCTTGGTCCGCGGATGGGGCGCGAGTTTAGGTAACAGCCGTGTCGCATATTCTACGCGGCTTCGCGCTTTGCTTTCGTTCTTTGGTTTTTGTCCCATGTCAAAGGGACCGCGAAGGAGTTTTGGCGGGAACGTGAAGAAATCATGTCGCGTCATTTTATTATTTTCCAAAACTTGTGTTATTTCGAGTGTTAATGTGTAAAAACGGTGAACTTTTACCCGTTAAGTGTTCTTGAACATGCACGCGTGTTGGTGAATGGTATAATGTCGTGAAACGTGAATTTTCATGTTGTTTCCAAAACTCCATAGAAGGCTCTAGTAAAGTTTTCACCACTTTACTGGGGCATGACTTGGACTTGACCGTGACTTGATTTGCTCGCTTTTGACTGTGACTATGACTTGTATGATAATATTTAACAAAACTTGAATATATATAACCATACTTGACACTTGCAAATGCATAAGACGTGCGACGCCAAAATCCTCTTACGAGGAAAGAAAAAAAAAAAAAAGGGACCGCGAAGCGCATGGCGATGACGCGACAGAATCCACACTCGCACTCTTTCGCGCGCCAAGTGTGTAGCGGCCTTTAGAGGGGTTGTACAATACTTAACTAATCATAAAATTAATATGAGTACATAAGTACCTACTTACTTACCTAATTTCAAACTGCCTAAATCGTATTTCATCAAATACAGTGAGAAGAAAGGCTCTAAAATAAGTATAAATATTTAATTAATGATTGTATCTATTAATGCAATTTATAATTGTCTATATAAAATGGCGTGGTTGGTTTACTGACGCTGCGAACCGCGTATATAAAGCTACCCACAGAGTGATCCCTAGATTCCACATTCAGGACGACAGAAGAGCGCATGGGTCAAAAACACCTATAAAATTTGATTCTCATTGGTTCATTGCTAAGCGAGTACTTAACCGTAGATATCCAATAAGAACGCTTGGTCTCCGGCCCCGCAACCCAAGCTTGCTTCCAACTTTGGCGAGTGTATGTCGGAACAACGATTATCTAAACATAATATTATGTTACCTTGACAGGTACCTAACTATGCGAACTTATATTCCATACAAGCGTATTCTCCTGTTTCATCCATGAATCAAATATTTTTTTTTGCCATAAAATGTACATTTTACATAATATATTATATGTATTTAATATATATATTTTTTTAAATGTAACAGTGGTAACATGGCAGTGGTACCTAGATATATACCGAAATTTTATGGCAATAAGAAAAAAATATTCTTTATTGTCATTATTCAAAAGGGAACAGGAGAATGCGTTTGTATGGAATATTCGGACGCATAGTTAAATTATAATTTCTTTGCCTCTTATCAAAGATAATAAAATCAGTTGGTAGCGATAACTTTGGCCGCAAATTTTAGCGCGATAAGTAGACGAAGCTTCATCACAGATACGTGTGAGATAGACTTTATTCTAAAATGAGAATTATGTATTATCCGTCTAGCTTTGATTTTTCTATTTTTTCTAAGATAATGAGGCTCAATCGACGATCGACACTCAGGACGGACAAAACTGCTGCACAACCCTTACATTCCTCAAACTTTAGTGCAATGATCGTAATGCAGTTTCTAGCGACTTTATTATGTGCGTTTCGTAGTTTCGTAACGTCAGTAACGCGCTGCGAACATTCCCTGCCTTCTTGTGTACTCTGAACTTTACTGTCCAATTTAGACTGTGGGCTCTCCATAACTCTACCTAAATACACCTACTTAACTAAAATGGGGATGGTTCATTTTTTTCTTTGCTTTTTAGATAAAAATTCTTTATACGAATAGGTGAACTCCCTGGTCACGATAAGTAGGTACCTTGTTGTCGAAAAATAATGCTGGCAAATAATGTCTGATGCTGGATTTTTATTCGTTATTAAATAACTGAGGTTGTCATATATTTGCCTTCGAATAGCATTGAAATCCTAGCAAGCGATATGAAAAACAGATCTGATAATGAGATAAAAAAAAAACGTATAGCAACGCACATTACGTCGATTCTGACGTCATCGGATCACGTAGATTTTTAAATATATCCCGCAAGAAAAAGTTTTATTCAAATTACTAGAATGATATTAATAACATAAAAAGTAAGAGCCATAAAAAATGAACTATCCCCTTTTAACTTATATTTGTAATAAAATATACATAAATATCGATACATTTTCGTATCTTAAAGGTACTACTTAGAAATAAGAATTTTTAAACCTTCGTGTCTGCAAGTGAGCTTTGGAAACACCAAACAAATCTTATGAAAAATTGGGAATTTTGTGTAAAAAATATGTCTTGGAATAAAAGTTTATAATATTTGTCCAATAGATGTTTCAAACATTGTCGTGTACTACGCCCACAGTCCTTCTTGTCAAATAGATAGAATAAATGTGAACTTTTAGTAGTTATAAAACGACCCCCTTATGTTTAAAGGGTTTTATGAAAATATATCGAATTTTATTCCTATACGTACATAATACTTCATCTAAGTGTATGGTATGTGTGGAGGAAAGTATTTTACTTTATATTTTCTTTACAATGTCTGAATAAAATGTCTTATTTGATAAAAAAAATAGTTTCATTTTTGTAGAAACAAACCGTCCACAGTAGAAAATCTGGTACCCAAGTAATTAGACACTTATGTACTTTTAAAACCTCTATTCTCCTTTTAGGCAATAAATCTGGACAAGTTTATTATTTGTCTACGCTCTCACACGAATATTATAAATGCGAAAGTTTGTAAGTATAGGAAGTACGTAAGTGTGTTTGTTCCCGTTCAACTCTGTAACGGCTGAACGGATTTGAATGAAAATTGGTATGGAGGTAGCTTATAGCCTGGATTAACACATAGGCTACTTTTTATTTCGGGACAATATTCGGTTTCTGTAGAATAGCGTAGTATTCTATAAAATATCTACCAATTTCTCACTGAGGGTCACTGTGAGAGACACAAGAGAAAACTGACACTTTTTATAACAAGTGTTACCTACTATAATAGTAAACGCATTATCATCCAAATCGTCGGGTCATAAATCATTCAATATACCTATCTCGCTCGCATTTACAGGTCGTATGGAGTTTCGTTTATTGCTCGAGGACTCGGATGATAATGCGTTTACTATATTAGCGATGTGTTCTCCAATGCTTGGTCGATTATGGCTGGCCACTTCTTTTTGCAAAGTGGTGGATTGCCATAATCCTTTGTTCAGCAGTGAACGTTTCCTGGCTGACGATGAAGATGATGATTCTAGTTCCCTACCCATGTTTTCCCCTAGCATAGCAACCATCTTAAACACTCGTCTCCTATTCGATAGAAAATAATATAATTATGAAAAATGTATGTTGTTAATTACGCGCTTTTCAATTTTTCATATACTTTTGCTACCGAATACCGGTACCAATTCTTTGTACGTTTTTTTTTTTTTGTAGTTATGCTAAATACTTATTAGTTAGTTATAAAAAATGCTTCGCTAGTAATATGAGCTTTTTAGAATGGTCAGTCTATTTAAAAAAAATGTTGCCGTAATTTTAGCAGTTTTTTGTAATGTTGTATCTAGTTTTAAAGATCTCTAAAATAAAGATTCATATTGCAATAGAAATAATTAATCAGGATTTTTGCATCGTAACTAAGTACCTATAAGAACCGAGCTTCTTGTAGCTAGGATCGATCCTGATCAGAAATCCTACTTAAAAAATCGCTTATAACGCAAACTAAATACTATTTGGTATTTAGGAATAATTAATAATGAAATACCTAGAATTCAAAACACCTAATGGGTCCAATTTCTACTCTACGAAATAAAAATCAGATAATACAAATAATCATTTTATTAAAACTTTTTACATTTTTACAATGTTTTAACGATAAAATAATATTTTATATTTAACTTAGGTATGTACTTATTTAACACGACACTTTACCGAGCTTTGGAGGTTGGTGCACAGCTGGTAGTAAAGTGATAGTCCCGAGGCACTACAAATGCACTAAAAAAGTTACTCGTAACTTACCACTCCTGAAGACCGTGCGCGATGTAACTGTAGCCTTTGCTGAACTCCACGCCAACTACAATTAGAAAAATATATAAAGGCCTGCAAATTGGACATAGCCCAGTGAATTTAGCGTGAGACCTGGAAGTAACTACTTAATAACAGGTTTTTTTTTGTACAGATACAGATTATTTATTAATAAATTATAAAACTATGTCTGTATGTATATGTATCCGACGATAACTTAAGAACCCTTTATCTGATCTTCATGAAGTTTTGTAGGCAAGTAGTTCATTTCAATACAATTTTTAAGTTCGAACATTTGCTGAATCGATACAGGGGTTGAGAAGATAAGGGGTCGCGAGGTCTCAGTTCGGCGCCAACTAATAGTTTAGCCGAGACAGATAAAGTTATTTTAAATTTCAAAATAGACAGGTGAAATCATACTATATTTACAAGTTTTAAAAAAAGTATTAAAAAAAACAAAAAAAAATTATTCTTGTTGAGTAATAATTTCACCCCCCAGTAATAATATATAATCGACAAGAATCCACCATCAGCCGGATGACGTCCACTGCTTAACATAGGCTTCCCCTTGAGAGCGCCACACCGATCGACAGCGTGCCACTTGCACCCACCGGTTGCCCGCGACTTTCACGTCTTCGGTCCACCCATAGGTGGAAAGATAACAGCCTGCCTACGTTGCGTTTTCCGGTTCAGTGTCGCCACTCAAGAACCTTTCTTCCCCATCGGTTATTGGTTCTTCGAGCGATGTGGCCTGCCCATTGCCACTTCAGCTTGCAAGCCCCTGTAAGCTATATCGGTGACCTTGGTACTTGGGCCAATATCCTCGTTCCAGAATTTATCGCGCAAATAAACTCCGAGCATAGCTCTCTCCATTGCCCGCTGCCTGACACAGAGTTTGCGCCACGGCAGGTGAGCCGCGAAGTCATGCTTCGGGCGAGCAGTAGACTTTTGTAGTTAGCAATTATCCTCTATCTTTGAAACGTTCGTGATTCTGATTGCGAGAGTATGCCACCCCGCTTGTACCAAATTAGTCGCACTATGCGCGGTCCCGCTCGCGCACTATCACTATCGCTTTCAGAGTTACAGGATAAGCCAGCTAGTAATAATAGATAAGCTAGTAATAAAGATTTAACCATTTGCATTGCTTGTTATAGCTTTCTGTTTTGCTACCTTTACGTGGGCCAAAAATCGATTTATCGTCTGATCGTCTCATCTCGGGCAAAACTAGTTTTCACGTGCGAGCGCAGCTCGTGTATACTGTTACATTTCGTTCCTTATCACAAAACTACGTCATAATAATTTATACGGTTTCACTATTGATAAGAACAAACGATAAACAGCATCGATTGCGAGCAAACAGAATAAATTGGCGGAGCACAGATTCATGGTTACAAATTATTTTGTAGGTACATCTGTTTTGTATGAATTTTAATGAAACGTTTGAATTATTTACGATTAAAGGTACAGTATTTTAACGATGTTATTCATTTAAACGCTCCGTGTTACAAACATCAAGTATGAGGGTTATTCAAATGACAAGCTCTCTCATGGTGCTTTTTAATCCGCTAGGGAGCGGTTTTGAGGATGTTGTATACAAGATAACGAACAACTTTTGTTCTACGACCATTGAAAATTCACAAATATTGTCAGAACTATAGAAAATTCAAATGGGATAAAAAAATAACCGGTATCTAGAAACATATTATAAATGCATGTAAATACTTTACACATCTCTGAAGAATCCATTGGCAGTCGTAGGAAGGATGGGATATGTGTAGGTATGTGTGTACAGTCTTTGAATTACGGCAGTATGAGTATGTGTAGTGAATATGTGTGATGTGTCATTGTGGTGGAGTGTGTAAGTATTTGCAGTCGGAGTCCTTGCACTCGCCGCCGACTTCGAACGGACACAAAATGGCGTTCGGATCCGCTTGCCAACTGAAAAATATGCACATAGTCACTACAGGAAAGCTATACCAGTGGACAGACTTACTATGCATACTTACATCACCGTTGGAGAGGCGATGCATAAGCATACCGCCATCCACTACTCAATGATAACGACAGGCATGCGACTGTTTATATGGACACTTTCTTGCTTTTCTATGATTAAACCTAATGAACAACAATCGTTATTTAGCTGACATTCAACGCACAATGATTACCCCTCCGCGACATGCTGAAGTTAATCTCCGAAAGGCGCTGATAGACAACGTATGTTATAAGCTGAATCAATAAAACTTTGGCTGTAACTTTTGCCAACCATCAAATTTGCATGTAACTTGTGAGAAAAAGGACCTTGAAAATGATTTTTAGCTATTTTGTTATAGTCAAGGAAAAATTAACCATAAATATACATACCTAATTTATTTTTTAGTTTAATGTTTACGTAAAACAAGCAGTAAAATAAAAATTAAATCCGCCAAAAAACGAAAACTCGCTCGTCAAGGGTTCCGTACCTATCGTACTTACAATAAGCACGGAACCCTAAAATTTACCTACCACGCGTGCAAAAATATTAACAAATTAATGGGTAAATATACTGTTAACAAGTTCCTAAGGGTGTCTACACATGGCCCGACCCGACATCGCTTGAAAGAGATGGCTATATATAAGTTTCTGGGGAAGCGAAAGGGAGAAGCTATAACCTTAATAGTTTGTTTCTTTTGCTCCCGTGAAATTCAGATCTAGCTGTCCCTTTCACACGATGTCAGGTCGGGCCATCTGTAGACACCCTTAGAACTGAGCACCACAAGATCCATTAAAAAATAGGTATCAATTAGGTCTCTGGCAGCAAAGAAAGAGAACATATATCTGTACATATAAGAACAAGCCCTTTTCTAGGAATCAACGCACAGATCAAACCGCTTATGATAGAGACGTGAAATTTGGACCCAAAATTCCTCAAATGGAACAATGAACAATAAGATTGCGAAATTCTACCTCTATAAGGGGGTGAAATTGACCCCCAAATTTTGTACGTAGCGTAACTTTTTTTCAAGCTACGCCAATAAAACTTAGTAGGTAGTTCTGAGGAGTTGCAATTTTATATCCACACGAAACATGAATTTCACAACAATAATTTCCTCGACCTGAACAACGGATGTTCAGTTCGAGGAACGGTGACTATTGAATATTCCGATGCAAAATTTAATTCTCAGTCTATTAGCGCCTGAAGATTTGATGATGATTTGATCAAACGACAAGCAAAAGCTAAGCAATGAGTGATTCGTACATAAAAGCATGCACACAACTTACGTGGTACTTCCTAAAGCGTCTAACGGTGATTTATAGTCATCGACAGATATGTAATATCGCTTGTTCCCGTGGTCGCATACCGCTACCAATTCCATATTTTTAATAATTTCTTCTTCATTCTCTTTTGCATTATTTTGGTCATTACAATTCTCAGACAATCGTTTGTTTTGTTCCTCTAATTGTTGGCCTTCTTTGTTATTGTTATGATTGCTTTCACTAGTTCTATCTGTTTCTACCTCAGAACTTGGCATTTTAACAAACTTTTTATTGCTGCTTACGTCAAGCTGTACAGACAAACTATGATTGATAGTGGTTTCGTTCACAAAATCATTCACAACGCTAATTTGTACAGACTTTTGCACGAGTGGGTTTTTATATTCTTCTTTTGGGTTATTCTCCTTTTGTAAATTATTTGAGAGGTCTTTATTGCCTAGATGACTCAAATGCGGTATGCGACCATTTACATTGGAATGTAATGAAGTTGTAGAGCTGAAAAGTAGATATAAAAAAAAAAGATTCCCGACACACAGAATAAACAAAAAAGACAATCTAGTGAAACTATATATTTTTTAAAGACAGCGAAATAAAAACGTAAGTCTAACCAACACATACCTCTGCAGTAGTGACTGATGTTGTAATCTGATTTTGCTCAAACTGACTTGGACAGATCTTTGTTGTTTCTTGTTCAAAGTTATGGCAGTGCTAATGTTTCGAAGTTCCGTGGCAGCAATTTTATACCTTTGTGATAATTTTGTAGCCTCATCTTTTAATTTTAACATTTTAACTGACTCTTCAGCAATTGTTTTCCTGAAAAAAATGCACCAGTTGGAATTCAGGACTGATTTTATTAAGTAGCAAAGAAGAAAAGGTGACTTACCTAGATTTTGCAATCTGTTCTTCTAAGTTACTATTTATTGTAGCTATTGCGGCAATTGTAACATTCCGTGGTTTTAATGTATCTTTTGAATGCTGTTGTTGATTAAGTAAACTCAGTGTTGCTTGTCTCGTCTGCTTCATCTTTTCTAATTCAGCCATTCTCCTAACTAGATTCTTGTACTCTATCTGTTCTGATTTAGGTAAATGATTTACAGCCTGAAACATATTACTTTCGTTAGTAATTCACGGTCCTATTGTAGCAAAACATAAAAAACTGTATTTAATCGAACCTTAGCCACAAATTTGTTCGGTTTCTTCAGCACGGGCGAATTTTGTACAACGTTGGGAAGTTTCGACTTCTCCACTTCTAATCGTGTCGACTTCAAAAACTGATCTAATTTTTGTTGAAAATCTATCTGTTCTGATAATTTCATATGCATTTTTGTCAAATTTTTTGTTGCCTCGTGTTCGCCTTCAGAATCCGATTCATCAAGTTTAATAATAAATTTCTTTGCTTCGGGGGCATTAGCAGTTTTGGCATTAGTTTGTAGTGTCGAGTTTTCACATTTCACTTCATCAACTGTTTTCAAAACTTCTGGATTTACTAGATTAGTCAAATTCTTGCTCAAAGACGTAAGCAATTTGGCTCTTAACAAATCTTCATCATCATCCAGCTCATCCTCTTTTGTAGCAGAGTGGATATTATTTATGGCACAGCAGATCAAATCATTGTTTTTGTTGCTATCATGAAGTCTTGCATTGTTTTTCTTTTCATTTTCATTAATGTCCTTCATTTTATCTTCTACATCAGAACCCATATCCATGTCCACTGATTCGATATCTGTATTATTACCATCTTCTTTAACTGGAAACAGATCATTATCATTAAGCAGGTCATCTTCTAAGTTAGAAGATTGTGAAAGCTTTTTCTGCATTTTCTGTTTTTGCTTCATTTCTATAGCTTTTTTTAACAATGCTGATTTAAGACAAATAAGTCTCAGTTCTGCCGTATCACTATCTTCGTCTTCTGACAAAGGCTTCTGTTCTGTCTTAGTGGGTTTAGGTGCATTGGGTTTCGAAGGCTTTGATTTTAGAGCATGTTGCCTTAGTAACTCTAGGTCTTCGTCGGAATCCTTTTCAACCAGTACTTGGGGCTCTTTTACATCTTCATCCCTTTGAAGTTCACCAACTTTATCTTTTTCTGGAATCTCATCAATGATAATTTTTACATCATCATCTGTAGAAACTTCTATGGGTTCACATATAGTTTTGTTTTTGTCTTTTAAAATACTATCCGTTACATCAATGCTTCTAGGGTCATCTGTGTTTACTGATGATATTGGGGAGAGTGCTTCTATTACATTGATATCATTATCAGGAACTATTGTGTCTGTACTTTTATCATCGCTTATGGGATGTATGTGCGCTTCTGACCAATGAATCATTTTATGCAACCTCGCACTCAGAGAAGATTTATCTGCTGCTTTGTGTACTATCACTGCATTTGCTAGTTTTTTTCTTTTATTTCTATATTCATCTTCAGATTCATCGCTACTTTCGCTAATAACTTTGACACTTAGTTTCTTTTTGCGAAAATTTTTCTTTTTTTGGCTGTCCTTCTTTCTTCGCACATTGTTTTCATCAACATATGGTATCTCTTTTTTCCGTTTTAGTTTATTTTGTGGCTTTGTATGTCGCTGTAATTTTGTATGCTTGTATATACCATGTGTATGTGAATCTTCTAACTCGGTTGCAGAAACTTCAGACAGACCATATAAAATGTCTCGATTTTGTTTTGTACCTAAAATTTTATAACATGCACAACACCTTACAAAAATTAAACAGACACGAGAAAGCAACAAGTTATTATTTATAATTTGAAAAATAACATTATAGTATAAGTAATTAGGAAAAAAAAAACTATTGAGCGACAAGACAAGTAATTTGCTCGCCTGATGGTATGAGTCAGGCATTGCCCATAACAGTTTAGCACCACCCAGAATTTTAAAATTCAACAGAGTTAAAAATTTTGAGTTGCAACATTGCATTCATCATGCAATTTTTTTTATTTTTTTTTAATATTCTCGGATTTCATTTATTTAAATCAGAATATTCTGATTTTAATACTAACTTTAACTTTAATTTCATTTGGTAATCTGTTTTTATTTTACACATTCATAATCATTTTAGTTTATTTTTATCAACCTTTAAACATCCCCCTGCTGGGCATACATATCGGCCTTCCCTCAAAGTGTAATTAGGCTGTATCCACCAACCTTGCCCAGTTCATATACGCAGCGGATTTATATACGCCATCGAATTTCTTCTACGGAATTATGCAGGTTCCCTAGCAATGTTATCCTTCAGCGAAAAGTCAGTCGTATATCGGTATGAAAGTTCATAAGAAAAAAAATATTCCAAACTTCAACATTTGCTTAGTACACAATCTTTAATCACAAGATTATTTTAAGAAAGTGTAATTGTTTTTAATTCAATGTAATAAACAGGTGTTTTTTAAAGAACTCCTTGGTACGACCCTCAACCCCACAAACGTGAGGCATGTGTACTGCCACTGCACTAAGTACTACTACTGAGATACTATTTACTACTTCTTTTTTTTATTATTTACTAACAGGTAACAGAAAATCAAAACTTATAAAATCAAACCCCAACCATACCAAAGCTTTTAGGTTTTACCACATGGGGGTAACTTTTTATTACTAGTTGAGTACTTCATAGGCATGGAGAGTAGATAACTATGTCATATAGAGTCAACTCAATGTCTCAATATGCATATAAACATTTATTATTGTAACCTTTATGTACTCTAACTACATAAAAATTTAAATCTGATAAGCTACGTTAAGTATTGTAGGACCACAAATGAACACAATTTTGATCTAAAAAGTCTTTGGGAGTCCACAGGGTCCTGCAGAAGCCTGTGAGTCATTGGATATCTCCATGCCCGGAGGATGGACGACGTTGGCTGATTTGAATATGCTAAGCCTTGAACTTTAATGCCTCTCCAAGACTAGCGCATATCGCCCCGAATTATCGCGAAACGAGGCGATATCCGCCAATCAGAGATGCGTATACTGGTCCCTGATTGGTAGAGATCGCTTCGTTACGCGAACATTCGGTATTCGGCCTGCAAGTCTGGGACCGGCATTAGGCTAGCAAGTGTTAGGTGCTGAATAATATTTTGTGCTCTACACTAAAACTCTCGCTCGAGGCGGACATTCGCGAACCAAATCTGCCAGGTGCTGATTATTAACAAAGCTCAAAGAGTATGACACAAGTATGTCAAAGTAGTCAAAATACCTGGGCCCATCGAAGAACGCTTCGCTTTCTTCCTCTCGAGGACATTGTTGTAGTTTTCCAAGACTTCTAGCCTCTGACGCAACAGAAACTCTTCCTCTGACGAAATATCGGAAAGGTCATCGAGCTCGTCCACTATTTCTCCTTCCTCCATCTCCGATTCCTCATTGACTTTGGGCATTTTACCAACACATGCCACCTTGTCCTACGCAGAGAAATTCGAATGTTCTCTCTCACAATCGCTGAAAAACATGTTTGCCTTCAGCAAATATGACGTGGGGTAGTATAATTCTAGAATTTTACATTTATCTTACCGTCTTTTGCTTAAACACAGAGAAAAATATCACAGCACAGCATAGTTCTCGATAAAAAAATTTATAAAATGAGTTAATTATTAATGTGAAAAATAAAAATCCGAAAAAGGTGTCGATAACAGCCCGCCCGATAATTGACGACCCGATAATCAGTGTTGTTCCAAGTTGATTTTGCCGCTGCCGTATCTAGACCTCAAAATTGCCGTATTTTAGAACAAGATTTAAAATATGCCATATGTTCTAATTTTTCATTAATTTGCATAGAAGATTATGATATTTAGATTTAAATGGTCTCCATATTGATTTTGAATTGTGGTTAAAAGTAATGTCTCATTTTCACTGGGAAATGGTATCTCACCTTCAGTTATTTTATTTTCATCAGTATCGACAATATCACCCTTTGATTATCTATTTTTTCTGAGGTATCACCGCTCACTCATCGTAACACCTTGTCTTAACTCAGTGAAACGATGTAAACACAAACCACTTATTAGTCTAACATCTCAATTTTGTCGTATTCATAGAGGGCGTTGTTCAACGGGGAATTCCGGAAACTCGGTGCGTTACAATACACGATCAATTTGTAATGGCAGTTTTTGATAACTCTTCTTTGGATATTTCATACAAATATTATACGGCTTTGGAAGTGCTGCGGAAGTGAAGCGCTACTTGCCTAAAAACCCTATAATACGGCAATTACCGTTTGAGAACAACACTGCCGATAATGTACGGCCAGGAAAGAACGACACGACGCTTCCAATTATCCGGTCCATAGATAAGAATGTTGATCCGGTCGTCCGATAGTACCATGAAGCTCTTGGACGAAACATCATAAAATCCATGTTGAAGCTACTTGGATGAAGCTATCTTTAAGTTCTTTTAATTCCTCCAAGCAAGAAGCAAGCTTCTTGCCTCCAAGCTTGGACGAAATGCCAAAGCCATGCCTCCAAGCCTTGGAGGAATGAAAGCTCCAGGTTTTTCCTTGGAAGAAAAAAACAGGATCCTTTTTTTATCTTGTTTTTTGGCTCCATATAAAGCGTATTTAGCCAGTGTCAAGTTTTGTTATTTTTCAAGTAAAGAATTAACGCCTTGCTTGACATCATTTGAAATAGACGGCTATATATAAGTTTTTGGGGGAGCGAAAGGGAGAAGCTATAACCTTAATAGTTTGTTTCTTTTGCTCCCATGAAATTCAAATCTAGCTGTCCCTTTCACACGATGTCAGGTCAGGCCATGTATAGACAGATTGGAGGGAAAAAAAATAAAGTTATTGAGCGCGGTCCGAGCAGTGCCGCTGAAGCCAACAGGTCTGCGCTAGCTTGAATGTGGGCCTACGCTGTGGACACAACCAACAGCGCAGAAAAACGGCCTGCGACTCTAAAATATACAAGATACCTAGTTAAAAGTGGGACCCGAAAAACTTTTGACGGCGGATTGCATACTGATCCTTATATTGATCAATGTTTTTGGCGTTATTGACATTGACAGGACCGAGCGAGCTAGCAAATCAGCTGTTTAGTAAACAGCTTGTTTACGAAGATTGACGCCCCTTTGTTTTGTTTGATACTGTCCTTTTGTTGTAAAATTAAATTAATAAATCTATCAGTTGTCTATAAGGCATAAAACTAAACCAATAGTGTCATGTATACGGGAGATGATGACGACTATAGATTCGCCGCCTGTACCTACTTCGCGAAAAACCATCCCGGTGAAAATTGTGGTAGCAATGGTTTACCTTTAACCCCCAGTTCTATTACCATATTGGGGCGATCTCAGCGCTTGTTAACCATAGAACACCCCAATTTGTGTACTTATCTCGATATTATTCGTGGGAAACATGGTAAGGAAATATCTTATTTCTTATTATTTTATTTAGATTTCTCGGTTTTCATTATTTGTATGCCTGCTAGTTCTTCTGTGACCGTTTTAGCCCACCTTGTCTATTCTTCTTGCTATACTATGTCCTGTGTCCTGACCACATCTAAATTATCCGTAGTTCTTCGTCCACCAACAAAACTTGTTAGTTTCTAAATTCTGCGGGATAAGTTAATTTTGATTACTAGGTATGTACATTTTGAGCTGCTTCTGTTTCAGAAAGGATAATAGTAGTGGCTGAGACAATAGGCAAGTCCCTCTCAGAACACAACTCAAAGTTCTCTTATGATGAAACCACAAATATAGCATACCAAGTGGCGATTGCCCTTAAATTCCTTCATGATCAGAACATAACACACAGAACGCTAGCATTCGATAACATTTTACTGGATAAGAATGGAAGAGTGAAGCTGTTCAATTATGGAATGTATTATATGACTGGAGAAGGGAATGAAGTCCCTTTTCCCCTTGGGTATGTAGTATATATTATTTTCTTTTGCAAAATTAAGACCAGGCCATACATGACATTGATTTGATTGATTTGACACAAAATAGACATTCAATTTGACTTCTCTGGCCAAGAGTTAAAGGATTTGTTTTAAGCGAAGCTCAGGTGTTCACGGTCTATAGAATTTGTATGTATGTTTGTGCATTTGTATGTATGTATGTATATATTTGTTTCATGATAAACATTGATGATTTAAAAAGTAAATACAAGATCTACATAGTAAATAGCACTTTTACAATAATTCCAGTCTACCAAGATACTTCAGCCCCGAAATCATCCTGAACGGTGGTGGCCCAGCCGCAGACATCTGGACATTTGGCATAATCCTCCTAGAACTGTGCATTGGCAAGTTATGGTCTAACCTGAAGCCTGGCCCAATACTCCGAAGGATATTAACTCTGGTGCATGCCAACAACCCCGCAGAAAGGATAGCCAGGGAACATGATTGTTTTGACAATTACAAAGTAAGATAAGCTATGTAATTTTAAGAACTCTATTGACTTGATCACACGAATATTATAAATGCGACAGTTTGTGTGTAAGTATGTAAGTGTGTTTGATCCCATTCAATAATGGCTGAACGGATTTGGATGAAATTTGGTATGGAAGTAGATTATTCCCTGGATTAACATATAGGCTACTGTTTATCCCGGAAAAATATTCGGTTTCCGTAGAATATCGGGTGAAACCGTGGGGCGCAGCTAGTATCTTTATTAACTAAATGGCATTACCATCCTCATCATAAGTAGAAATAGAAATAGACATTGACAATTTTGACTCTGCAAAATTATTTTTGTTTGGATATTGATCTCACCTATTATAAATAAATTATTTTCGTTTGGACATTATATCTCACCTATTATAAATATACTCATCTATTGACTAAAATAAAAAAAGGGGTTTTTAGATTTTGTCATATATTTTAAAACTTACTACTACCATAGAGAAATTATACTAAGAGTGCTAATGTACAAAGAAAGATGCATAACTCGATTGAAGTACTGATAAGGACTCAAGATTTCGCTAGTGCTTTAATCTGCAACATGATACTCACAATTTCTGCTCGACTTGAAATATAAACCAAAGCTAACTCATTTGTTGTGGTACAGTGAAAAAACGAGAGTTTTTATGAATATTTTTGCTTTAATAATATCAGAAAAATTATTAATTTTATATTTTATTTGCATCAGGTTCTATGAAGATGGCATTGAAAACATTATTATTAACGTCGTCTATTGCAATCTAATTTGAACTAAACCTAAAATAGCGGACATAATTGTGCTAATACTACTAAAAGGGAGGCATATGTTGAGCAGTGCACGTCTTCTGGCTTATTTTGATGATGATGACTAATACTATGTTTCTGTATTATCCATATTTTTATCGGATTTTATAGAGGTTTGGACAGATTCTTAGGAGGTACACTTTTTTGTATGAGATTGTTATTCTTCTCGTGTAGATTTTCTTTGCTACTACTGTGTATCATAGACTTGAATTTCTGTAAAACAATATTTCTAGAGCCAATTCATACCTTCAATTTACTGTCGGCACCACAAGTGTAACTTTGAAAGCGTATATCTTAGAAACGTGAAGCTAGAGGAGATTTTGTCTTACACAAACCTTGTTCGTATTAGTGCCAGCTATCGATTCGTATAGATTTTATGAGTGGCTGCTATTTTGATGAAAAACAAGACGGCGGACAGTAAGGTATGCCAAAATCTTAAAAGCCTTTTACACTATTTTTTTCTCAGTCAATTAACAAGTAAGGGTGCCTATATAATACATGGCCTGACCTGATATCGTGTGAAAGAGATGGCTACATATATGTTTCGGGGGGAGCGAAAGGGAGAAGCTATAACCTTAATAGTTTGTTTCTTTTACTGCCGTGAATTTCAAGTGTAGCTGTCCCTTTCGCACTTTGTCAGGTCAGGCCATGTATAACCCTGAGACACTAATTTCTTTCTACATTTTTCATGTTTCAGCAAGTTCCAGAACATCTCCGCAATGTCATTGAAAAATGTCTCAAAATCTACCCGAGAGACAGATCATCATTAATCGAACTTATCGATGAGCTGTCAAAGGCTAATACGAAACAGATAATAGAAGGCAAAAAGCCAAGAGGACTGAACAGCTGCAAGCTACAGCATTATTACCACTGGTGGCAGTTGGCTGGCGGTGATATACAGGCGGAGCTCAAGAAAAATGGTCTCATTAAGAATACTCCACCGATATTGTCTATGCCCATGTAAGGTTTTTTGCATAATTCTCAGGGTTAGAAAAAATCCGATTTTTATAATAAATATCAAAAATCTGTTTTTTTTTATATAAATCCGATATATATCCATGCTAAGAAAAACATGCAAATTTTACCTAGAAAGTGAAAATTATTAAAGCTAGGTCACCAGGGAATCCCCATTTTTTATTACCTCGTAAAATAAACCTTACATGGTATGAAGTTAAGGTTTGAATTTCAATAAAAAGCTAGCCGTACTGGTAAGTTAAAGGGTTTTCCTTAACTTTAAATGAGGTTGCCATTTTGGGAAACAATCTAAATTATTCTGAATTGTAGTTTTTCGCTACGTGTTGCCAAGGTAAACATTAATACCAAAAATTTTAGTTAAGAAGACAGGAAAAACTCAATTGATATATATCAAGATAAAAATCAATTGATATTTATCTTGATATATATCGGCGAACCCTGATAATTCTTAATTTTAGAGTCAATTTTAGAGTCAATTTTGTTCTAAATAGAGTTGAAAGTTAATAGTTAATATCTTGTAAGAATTTCCATAAGCACCAGTTCTGTTTCTTTTAATTCAGTTATTCTTAATCTTTTTGCTCAAGGCTATTGGGAAACGTTTTATTCACATCTTTAATGGTTCCGCACCAGAAGGGCAACACCCTATTTTACTGTCACTGTTGTCTGTATGTATATTTGTCTGGGTCTAGTTTGTATTAGAAAATGTTAAAAATCTGAAAGTTTTTTGAGTTTTGAAGGGAATTTCAAGAAGTCATGTCGCGTCATGTATTATTTTCCGAAATTTGTGTTGTTGAGTGTTTATGTGTAAAAATTGTGGATTTTAATTAAATTAATTAATAGTGGTTGTGAACTTGCACGAGTGTTGGTGAATAGTATGTCGTGAAACGGTACTTTTGGTTTTGTTTCCAAAACTCCATAGAAACCTCCAGTAAAGCCTCCACTACCTAACTGAGGCATGACTTCGACTTGACCGTGACTTGCTTGACCTACTTGACTTAGACCATGGTTGAGACTTGATTTAGTTGTGAAATATTTTACTTCAAATGAAATATTAGAAAACTTGACACTGGCTAAATTGTCTGAGTGGAGCCAACATAAGAATAATAATAATATAAGAAAAACAAATTGGATATTTAGTTTTATTTGTTTTTGTTAATATTTTTTTATACTATTAGATATTTTTTTCATAAAGTTCTGTAAAAACATTACCATCCTAGGGCAGTCGGCTAAACATTAGGCGCTGCATTAATTTACCTTTAATCATAGAGAAACATTTTCTTTGCCATTAGGATATTTTTGAATAAAACGCTTTTTATCTTCTTATCCAGAGCGATCCTCCTTGGCGGTTGCACAATCGGTGGCAAGATCGGAGCCCTATACGACCGTCGGACCGCCAAGTACACGCTCGACCTACTAAAGACCAGGCTTTGTCACATCCCCGCCAAAGAATTCTACCCTCTCATGCATGAGCCAAGGAAGTTCTCCGACGCAGTAGATCTACCCAAGGTTATAAGAGAGAGGGATACGGAGTACCAGCTCTGTAGGATGATCTACTTTCAAAGGCTATTGGTTGTTAGTATTATTTATTTTCTTCGTTTTCTGAAAAACTCAGTATAATTGAAGTAAGACGTTTCTTGCACTCTGCACTTTCAGTGATGGTTTTGGTTTTAGAGCGTTTTGGTGGTAAAAGAAAATCATTGAAATGCGGACATTTTGAATGTGTTTTCAGAATTTTAGGTGACAATATAATGAGGCGTATTCCAAAAAAAAAACCTTGTAATAAAAGTACCCAATAGATGGCGTTAGATGTAACTTGAACTTTTTCTGTCTATGTCAAGACATGAAAGACAAAAAATGTATGTGTGCCTTTTTTTTTCTCGTGTTTTTTGGCTCCACATGTGTATTTAGACAACTTCAAGTAATGTAACTTTGTATTTGACTTCATTTGAAATATTACAATAGTTGACACTAGCTAAATACACAACGCGTGGAGCCAAAATTAAAGATTTAAAAAATAAACATTAAATATTTCGACAGAACTGACAATTACAGGTAAAACTCTAGGACTTTACCAGCCATCTAGTAATTATTTTAGAACTATTTTTATTTTTTTTGGAAAACGCCTCATTGTATAATAATGTATAAATTTTCAATGTATATAATTTTTAATTCGTATACAATGTATTATTAACTTGCATATTGCTAAAGTAATTGATAAGTACCGTATTAGTTAGATGAAGTATGACAATGACTCGTGGAACATATATATATATATGAAAACCGTTGAGCAGTTCCATTTTCCTAAATATAAAATTTAGGTCTATCTTCGTACAGTTTTACACTACAACTACACCCGCAGTACACCAATTGGATACTGATAAGCAATAACATGTCAACTAACAAAAAAAATTTTTTTTAATGATACAGAACGCTTCTTTGTCAGCCAAAGAAGCGTTCTGTATCATTTAAAAAAATTTGTGGGTTGACATGTTATTGCTTATCAGTATCCAATTTTAGTAGAGCGAGAAATTTCGATCTACCAATGGCAAAGTAGAGTACTACGCGCGCTAAAATCTTGCGCTGTTGTTGGTCGATCGATTCGCGGAAAAATCGCGCCCCCGGTGCGCCATATTGGCCATAGTACGAATCGTGTAAGCGGGACGGAGCTAAGAATGAATAGCAAGTAATACTTTGCCAATTGCGCTTGCAAATAAACTTCAAATGTATGTATAATAAATGTATAAATGTATTTTAGGAAATTGATCTGAGCTTTCCTGCGCTTACGAAAACTGCCGATCGAAATTATTCTCATGCTATGATTTCCAAGTTAGATCAGGTTGTATGATGTAACTCGCTAACTTTTTTTAGGGTTATCCGTACACAGCGCAGTATATCCGCCAAGAAGCAGAGGTGGACATCCCGCCGCTCTTACGCGGCGAGGTGTGGGCCGCGCTGCTTGGTGTTAAGGGAGATATAGAGGAACAGTACGAAAGGATTGATAAGGAGACCCCTACACCTACTGATAGACAGGTGAGCTTATGTACTGATGTACAGTGCACGCAATAGACAATAGACAGCTGGATGCATGTACCTTTCCCACAAAAAAAAGCCTATTTATTAGCGCAAAATTCGTTTACGTGGGTTCATCTGTAATTGAGCTGTAATTGACAAAAAACGCATAATTTGAATTTGGCGCGCGGAGCCAATATATAAATTACGCTTCTGTCGAGACACAAGCGCTTACTTCCGAGTAAACGAAAATATTTGCGCGAAATTTACCATAAAATAAATCAATAATACTACAAGTAATGAAACTCGCTCTGAATCGCCATTTAAATAAATAGGCACTCGTTGGTCGCAATAAAACTAATTTTAGCTTGCACAGAAAAGCTGAAAGAGATCGCTCTCAGCTATAAAGCCGCCAATTGTTGTTACACTTAAAAAAAAAATAACTTACATTCTTTGCTTGTAATTTATGCGGTAAACACTAAACAATCAAAAACATTATGTATCTATCAAATCATAACTACAATTTTACACAATTCATAATAAAATAATTCCTATCCTAACAGGAGACTAAATTTTAGTAGCGCGGGAAACGTGCGCTAAAATCATGCGCTTTTATTGGTCGATCGATTTAAAAATTCGCACGTCTTGTACGAATCGTATAATAGGGACAGAGCTAAGAATGCATAGCAAGCAATACTCTGTCATTTGCGTTTGCAAATAAAGTTCAATATTGATTATTTACACGTTCGGCTATTGGTCTGCACTTTTCTGTGCAAAAGAAAACTGCCATCGAAATTATTGATAATGTAAAACTGAACCATCATAAATACTTACAGGACTCAACGAGTGCGAATGAATCACCTGAATCATACAAAAATAATTCTTTGAACAGATAGACGTGGACATCCCGCGTTGCCACCAGTACTGCTGGCTGTTATGCGGCTCGATAGGACATAGGACACTCAAGAGGTTATTAAAGGCATGGCTGTTAACCAACCCACAGTACGTCTACTGGCAAGGGTTGGACTCGCTCACTGCGCCGTTTCTGTATCTCAACTTTTGTAACGAAGGTACGTAGAAAAAACTGTTGACTTGATTAAATACTCATGACCTTTCCGTCATCACACCACTGATGCCACAGGTTATGTAAAGATACCACAATACGAGATCGTCGTTCAGACAAAAAGTTACCAAAGCAGGAGGAAAGAGTGGAGACTGAGACCAAGCTAAGGGCACAGAATAAAATATAATAGTACATTAATAATTATAAACATTCATTCCAAGATGATAAATTAATAGAGGCTGAATTGCAAAATCAATTTAGTAAATAATTAAACTGTAATAAAAGTATATTTAGACCGATACGTGGTGGGTTTCGAAGGCTCTTGCAAAATCAATTTAGTAAATAAATAAACTGTAATAAAAGTGTATTTAGACCGATACGTGGTGGGTTTCGATCGTCCTGAGTGAGGAATCTAGGGGACGATCTGTGAAAAATGTGGATGTAAGGACTGTATCGGCAAAGATACACATGCATGATGTTAAACTTCAACCAAGTATTATTATTTAACAAGTAATATTATTTTTAAAAAAACCGACTGCAAAATGTATATGTCACCCAGGACGTAAATACGAATTCAACAAAACCTCATTCATAAAAATCGGTCAAGCCGTTTGGGCTATAGGAACACACAAACAAAAATACTTACATATACCCCAAAAACATAACGATTCTGCCCAATTGGGCAAAAATGGTTGTGAACACCAGCGAATTTCATTTCAAACAACCACGCTAATAATATAATTGCGAATGTTTGTATGTAGGTTTGTTTATATGTAAGCTCCTACTCCCTAAGCCAAATGAAACGAAATTTGGTAGGAAGGCAGCTTATTTTTTGGATTTACAACAAGAAAGAAACAAACATATAAAATAACAAGCCCATTTCTATGAATCAAAGCTTAGACCAAACCCCGTATGATAGAGACGTGAAATTACCTTAGAACCAATACTCCTTAAATGGTCTAGGTGAACCCACCCCCGAGCGTGAACAGAACAGCTGTCCTGGGCAGAACGAGGTCCCCTTTTAGTAGGCTCTTACTACAGGCAGGGGATACCGATGCCGTATTCTAGTGCCCCGACATCAGGGCAAATCATGCTACGCCTATGAAACTCGATGTATGTAAAAAGCATAAAAAATATATGTATGTCTCAGAGTTTTTCGAAAATCCACCCCTATAGAGATGAAATGGGGTTTTGTAGTTACTGTAGCCTAGGCGAGCGAAGCCGTACGGGTAAGCCGGTATATACATATACGTAGGCAATTTTTTATCCTGCTGGACAAATAGCAAATTAAACCGCTGTTAGTCAAAAAACAAAAAAGTATGTATAACTTATTCAAAACAATTCGTCATAGTCAACTTCTAAGTATGTATATTCGATAAATAAAGTCAAGTGTTTTTAACTTCACCAGCCCGAGCCTTCGCCTGTCTCTCGGCGTTCGTTCCGAAATTCCTTCACAAGTTCTTCCTGAAAGACAATAGCGCAGTTATAAAGGAATACCTGGCCAAGTTCTGGCAGATGACCGCGTTCCACGAGCCCGTGTTGGCGACGCATCTGCACGATATCAACTTTGTGCCAGAACTGTTCGCCATACCTTGGTTCTTGACCATGTTCTCACGTGAGTATCCTAGTAAAATTCTTTTAAGCTTTATTGTTGTGCACTATATCTAAATTGTTACTCATATTAAAAAATATATCACATTGTTTCAAAGTTTCATGGTTGTGCCCTACATTTAAATTAGCGTTCATACTGTTCTAAAGTTTAATGGTTTTGAACTACATTTGAATTAGCATTCATGCAGTTGTACATTTTTTTATGGTTGTGCACGAAATTTAAATTAGCATGCATACTATTCTAAAGTTTCATGGTTGTGAAATACATTTAAATCAGCATTCATGCAGTTGTAACTTTTTTATGGTTGTGCACTAAATTTAAATTAGCATTCATATTGGTCTAAAGTTTCATGGTTGTGCCCTACATTTAAATTAGCGTTCATACTGTTCTAAAGTTTCATGGTTTTGAATTACAATTACATTTGAATTAGCATTCATGCAGTTGTAATTTTTTTATGGTTGTGCACTAAATTTAAATTAGCATTCATATTGTTCTAAAGTTTCACGGTTGTGATATACATATATTTGTATTAGCATTCATGCAGATCTAAATTTTCATGGTTGTGCACTACATTTAAATTAGCATTCGTACTGTTCTAAAGTTTCATAGTTGTGAACTAAATTTGAAATAGTATTCATAGAACATTAACCATGGTTTGTACAATTACTGCGTCTGCTCTGGCTGTTAACATGGTGCATGCAACTGCGTCAAAATATTGCAAACACAATAATATATCGTGGTAAAATATCCTGTAGATAAAGGTTGGCTCGAGTCTTGACAAAGTAATTAACAAAACAATGTGGTCGATTTTGAATGCTATAGATGACAGTAGTAATTTAAATATCACTGTCCTTTATGTCCCAGGCAATACCTTAGTTTAATTTTGACAACTTCTGCAGCTGCATCAGCTTTTTTCCAAACATCCCACTGCTTGGTTATCGGCCCACCCTCGAAGGGTGATCAGATCATATCCACCACTCTGGCCCAGTGCGGGTTGGCGGATTCAAGCCATCGAATTTCTCATCCGGAAATATGCAGGTTTCCTCACGATTTTTTCCTGCACCGAAAAGCCAGTGGTTTTTCCTACGTAAGTTCCAATAAACTTATTGGTACGGGCCCGACAACTTAAACTTCCAAAATTAACCACAGTTTAAAAACTATATTTTTATTGTACGAAAGTATGAATGGCACTAAGAATCACTTACTTTTAGTGATTGATTGAAATGTGAATAAAGAAAAAAACATAAAATAACAAATTATCATACGATAAAAGGGAGTACCCCAGAGTATCACTGATTTTTTTATTTTATTTATTGTTTTACAGACGTATTCCCCCTCCACAAAATCGTTCACCTATGGGATGCGCTATTGGTCGAAGGGCCAGCTCTCCCCCTATTCATGGGAGTGGGGATACTGCGGCAACTACGAGACACGCTGCTTGAGTCTGGATTCAACGAGTGCATATTACTGTTTTCTGACCTACCTGAGATCGATATTGGCCAGTGTGTCAAGGTAAATAAAGATCATAATTACAAGAACCCTAAAAAACTCTGAATTAGCACCCAAAATACTGGGATATGAGCCTTAAGACTTAACTACTTCCAGAAGAATTTTAAATAAATTTAAATGCATGGCTCGCGTGAATAGATGTGCATTCGAAGTTTATCGTTTGAATTTCTGCTGTATGTGAAACGGATATAGGATTTATAATATAATATCAGTGGCCGGTTAGCCCCAATGTAATGGGAATAAGGCATACTTTGCATTAGACATAAATGTTCAATAATACCATTATTTATTTCATAGCAATCAATAGAAATGTGCCGAAGTTCGCCCAGAAGCATAAGTTACAGAAGATTTACGAATGAACCTCGCAAAACAGACGCTATGGTGAGTTGTAACTTTTGTTTCAGTTTTGAATAGGTGGCGCCACCGTACATAACATAAAATTCAACTAAAACAAGTATTGTAAATTGACAGTTTTTAAATTAAAATGAAATTTATACAGCTCTGCCATGTTTAAATAAGTTTCTACTTTATTGAGAAGTTAGTTTCAAATCTATCGGAAAACTTCTACTGGACCAAACAAACAGACTAATAAATAAACACATACAAGAAAGGGAATTAATATCTAAAATACTAGCTGCGCCCCGCGGTTTCACCCGCTATTCTACAGACACCGAATATTTTTCCGGGATAAAAAGTAGTAGTAATAATGTTTAATCCAGGGTGGTAGCTACCTCCATACAAAATTTCATTCAAATCCCTTCAGCCGTTACAGAGTTGAACGGGAACAAACACACTTACATACTTACACACTTGTAACAAACTTTCGCATTTATAATATTAGTGTGATAGTATTTTTGTGAAAGGTTTCACAATGAAAACTTTCAAGATATTAAGAATGGTACTGAAATTTTGTAATATTTTTTTTTGTAAAGGAACTGGTAGAAATTCCCTTGGACATGCTGTATACAGAAATATGTCCCAGGATAAGCCTGCTCGACTTCTTCACATTGATATGCGAAGACAAGTGCTGCGTCATCGACATAAGGTCCAATTTGCTGTGAGTATAAACAAGTGTTCAATAAAAAATCTATATAATTATAAAAGAATATCTGTATGTAAAAGAAAACAAGTCCTTTTCTAGGCATCAACGCACAGACCAAACCGCTTATGATAGAGACGTGAAATTTGGACCCAATACTCCTCTAATGACAATTTAAAAAAAAACACAAGCATAGGGGGGACTAGGGTTTTTTGTATGGACAAGACGGCGGTATACTCTACTCTTAAGACTAGCTAGTCTTTAAACTTTACCTTTCCCAGTTGCCACCTCGTTGATATCTACTGCTATTTTTATATACATATATATATATTTTATATTCATATTTATTTATTTTATGTAAATTATATTTCTCTTATTTATTAGTATATTGTCGTTATATTTTGTAATTTAATTATTAGTACGTATTATTAGTTTGTATGTCTATAATTGACCGAGCGAAGCGAAGGTCTCTGAGTTTACTGGAACAAATCGGCATTTGTATGTATGTCTGTATGTTTGTGTGTATATTTGTCCGATGATAACTTGAGAACCGTTGATCCGATCTTCATGAAATTTTGTAGGCAAGTAGTACATTTCAATACAATTTTTAAGTTCGAATATGAGCTGAATCAGTCCAGGGGTTGTGAAGATATAGGGGTTGCGAGGTCTCAGTTCGCCGCGAACTACTAGTTATATTGGTTTATTAGAGTATAAGTATCACATAATCTCCATCATTGCACATCTCGTCTTCTACCTCTTCTATGAATCCTCTCCATCCTAAGGTTGCCTGAAAGAGATCGCTTTCAATGATAAGGCCGCCAGTTGTTACGCTACTTTTTAAGATTCTTTTTAAATTTATGTAAAATTTTGTGCTATCTATCTATCTATAGCGTTTAAAGAATGATCCGTTACCCAGGTACGAGAAGAGCTGCATTGCGGGCAGTATCAACGTACCGTACAGCGGGGTGCATTTGGGACAGCACGAGCTGCGCTCCCTCGGCCTGGCGCCGTACAGGGCTCTCACGGACGCCGCTGACGAAAAACGGACTGTCGTTGTCGCCGCCGCTGATGATGACACCGCGCAACTGGTGAGAATGAGAAATACAGTTTGTCCAAAATGCTTCTCTGTTTTTGACGGTAGTTAAGTATTTTTCCTCTTGTTTTGGCTCTACACGTTGTGTATGTAGCCAGTGACAAGTTTTGTAATATTTCAAGTGAAGTAAAATATTTCACAGTCAAAACAAGTCCCAGTCATAGTCCAAGTCAGGCAAAGTAAGTCACGATCAGGTTCAAATCTTGCTTCGTCTTGTCTTGTTTTCGTGTTGTTTTAGAAACAGCAAGCCCGGTTTTAGGTGCGACCTCGTCTTGTTTTGTCGCGCCTGTGTCTCGCTTAGCATTCCTTGATAAAGGTCACCGAATGTGCTCGAAACTATAGTCGGAATAACCGACTCAATTTAACGTGATTATTCCCGTTTTATTAAAACAAAATGTATCAAAACCAAGTCAGTTTTCATAGTAAAATGTTTTTTTTTTATGTAGTCATAGTTTTTTTTTTCTACTAGGTGTTAAAATGCACAAACGAGACAGCGTTTGGATGATGCGACTTTTTAATGTATGGTTGTTTGTGGACAGTTCAGCGAATACGTGGTAAAGTGCGGCGTGGCGCGAGTGTGCATCCTACAGGGCGGCATCACCGCGCTCCACACTCACCTGCCCTCACTCTTCACTACACCCACGAGTGTACCCGCTAGGAACGGGCATAAGTGAATATGGAAATAGTTATAATAAAATAATTGTAAATAGGTATAATTGTAGAACCTATAACTGAATGTTAAGTATTATTACAAGTTTTTTTTTTCGAAACGGAAAATTTTGGGTGGGGCCAGCAATTGGAGTATAAACCTATGGTTAGTTCATTAAACCTTTTTTTTTCTTTTTTAATTCGTTTTTGTATGAAGGATGTGTATCTTAGAAGTGAATTATTCATACAAAAGCGGAGAAAATTGAAAAGTATTCAGTTGTAATACCATAATTTTTGCGTTTCGGTAAAGTATAGAAATAACTTAAAGTAAAAAATTTAAGTTAAAATAAATGTTGTTAGTAACATGTTGTTGTTGTTTATTACATGGTGAAACAGATGCGGATTTACACATTTTCTAATTACAACCCAAAAAACATTACTCTCCTTCTTGAGTAGTCGGGTAAAAACATGTGGCCAGTTTCGGTTTTGCGGACTTGGCGATAAAAACTTTCTGCCTTTTGGTATTATTACCGACCTACAGATATTACTCAAAATGTAGTGATTAAAACTTATTGTCTTTTGTATATATCTGATTTATACAATGTCAATGTTTTAAAGGTGTTTTTAGAGTAGCATTTTCTATTTTGAAGCAAAAAGGAAAAAACACTTTTCGAGATTTTTTTTCATCTTAGACTTAAAAAAAAAATTACATTAAAGTTGCTCTATAACATTGACATTGTTATTCTAAAGAAACTGAGGTTTTTTTTAAATGCCACAGAGTAAGTTTTATATTAAAAAAAATCGATAAAATGCGTTGCGAGAAACTTAACAAGTTCTGTATGCAATTATTGTTGATTACGCTTAATTACGTGTGCAAAGGTCGTTTAGATGCAAATGCCCTAAAACTGGGCCGCTAAGTGAGTTTCTCTAAAAATGCTAATTCGTTTAGTGGAATGATGATGTAGCATACCATTGTTTTG
Organism: Apocheima hispidaria; assembly: GCA_947579745.1. Classification (NCBI taxonomy): domain Eukaryota; kingdom Metazoa; phylum Arthropoda; class Insecta; order Lepidoptera; family Geometridae; genus Apocheima; species Apocheima hispidaria. Next base: position 5,779,100 of record OX388150.1, on the reverse strand, counting down.
TTAACTGATCCTAACGAGGCCATCATACCAGTTCCACTATTCTGCTTACTCACACTTTACGACGGTAATTATTCGTTGAAAATGTTCAATTTTCGAAAAAAAAATAAAACTTTTAGTTGTCTAATGCAGGGTTAGAAGGAAATTTTATGCTAAGCCAAAATGGGCGCATAGTACTTATGATTGTGAGCCACTTTAAGGTTTTCAAATCGTGGAAAAAAAACAGCTGCTCCATACGTTTTTGCCAATTTCGGTCGACGGTCGACGAGTTCTAAAAATCGACCCCTGTTTATTTTAAAACGACGGCAGATTGAAGGGGCGGCAAAGTTACGGACCTGTTGTGATGGGTTTAATGTAAAAAAAACTGTCCCTAAATTTGCCGCCTCTAAAATCTGCCTTTCACTTTCCAACTAATGGGACTCCAACTTTCAACTTTATCATCATCATCATTGGCAGCTTATTCAGCCCACTGCAGAGCATAAGCCTCCTCCCTCTTTCGCCAATCTACTCTGTTTTGTGCCAATCTCGTCCAGGTGTTGCCGCAAACCTTTTGGATGTCGTCACGCCATCGCTGTATCGGTCTACCAGGGCTACGCTTACCATCACGTGGCCACCATTCCGTCAGAGACCTACTCCACCTACCGTCACCACATCTAGCCAAGTGTCCTGCCCACCGCCACTTGAGTTTTATTATAAACTAAATGTTATATTAGAATCTTCTGAAAATATTTGTAAATGAAACTTATTTTGTACTGAAATGGGACGGGGGAAAATGGGAAAAGGGGGACGGCGGCGTTACACGATACTGCGGTACTATGCCGTAAGAAACTCACTCTACTCATCATTATGAACAACATTTACTACGGGAGCAATATTAAAATCGCGAAAATCAACCGCTTCCTAAAAAAAATACACACTACGGCTTAGGGTGTGCCATACTTTTTAAACACAAAAAAAAACCAGCTGTGCCGCACAACTCTTTTTTGCGTATTTAAATTTGGTCCCATAATAATAAAACACGCTCCCGCTAAGATATTAAAAAAATAAAAAAAATAAAAAAATTACTACCTATACATATTACTGAAAAGAAACTTTTTTAAATTACTTTGGAATACCATTGCCAATGTTTATAGCAGTTTTCATGTTGTTATTTTTGGTTTTGGCTGAGAAAAAGGAAAAATCTTGAAAAAAATGTGGTTTTTTTTTTCAATCTCCTTAGGCAAATTAAAAAAATATAACACGAAAATTGATACAGACAAAGAGCGAACGAGATAGCTGAATTAGGGAATAATTAGGGTATAGTACTACCGTCCCATTGAACCCTGTAAAATCTTGCATAGTAATTAGATACAATGATGGCCAGATCAAACTGTATTCAAGTTAGGTAAGTATATACGTTTCTAAAAGGTTTACATAAAACACTTATGTAAATTAAGAAAGTCATCTAATTAATTTGCTAATTTCCGTTTGAAATTCTGTATATTATGTGTCATTCAATTAAATCACATTTCCCAAAAAAAAAACGTAATCCAAAGTTTATTTAATTTAAATTTTAGCACACAATAGCTTAAGCAAGAAATGTATTAAATAAAATACTTAATTAGGTATGTAGACGATCTCTTATTTTGTCATTGGTCTCATTACGGGTTCCCACGGCATCTTATTGAGACAAGTTACCCACATAATTATTTCGTATTGTGGAATGGGCACGGGCAGCCCCCTGACGCGGTGGTTATACACCCCCTATCACGACCTTATGAATGAGAGGACGTATCGCGTGCGGTGGAGGGGCGCGGGAGGTACCAGACTCGCTTCGCTCACATTCGCCGGCTGACACCCGCCGCGAACGCGTCTCGCCGCTGCCGCGCCACATTCCTTGCGTGCAGTGAAACTTCATAAAAACATATTTTATTGCCGAAACAAATGGGTGTCGATAGTGAAACTTAAATGTGATAATACACAGTGTTCTGTGAATACGAGAACAGCGCCAGTGAAGTTTACATACCGAGTTCCGCTCGGGAAAGGACTGGAGAGTGACAGTTCGGTGTGTTGTGAGATTCCATCAACTGGTCTAGCGGAGTGAGCCGCTGCCCCGGCCCCATCATGGAGGCCTACTTTGACATCTCTAACATCTCCAATGACCTGAAGGACGTCTGGGAGGCGGACATCGACCCGGTGAGTCGACCTTGCCGTGATATCTGTTATCTCTACGCGAAGACGCGATCACCATTCGAAAAACAATGGTAGCCAGCCGCCGATTAAGTACGGGTCGAGTCATGCGTGAAATTCCAGTACGGCCGATTTCTACACGAGCTATTTCCTTTTACATATTTATCAACTGGTTGCCGTAATAGTACGAGTAGCGGATAAAGTTCTAGTTATGATAACGGAGATAACAGGTCCCGGGCTGAAACTGCTTCGCACGCTCTTGCAGTGTTTTGAAGCCTACCTACAGTTGCAATGAATTGTTAGCGAAGTGACGCCCCTGACTCACGACTCTGGCGTTCAACTCAGATAATTAAATCAACAACGCCGACAATAACGATAGCATAATGCATAATCTTCACAGCAAATCTAAAAATCAGGTGTTTCTGGTGCGATACTGGTTTATTTGAATGTTTATCAGGGATTTCCAAACAATCATCCTTTGCGTTTCTTGGAACTTGATTGGATAATAGTTTGGGGGAAAAACACTTTTGAGCGCTTGCCTACTTTTTAAAACAGATAAGAATTGATAAGAAATAATATTAAATCGTAATTCATAACTAATTATATTTCAATGATCGATCGATAAGCTATCGCTACACATTTTCAATGTTACTGTTTTGTACTAACCATAATATTTTTTTAATTAGTACTAAGTAACTAAAGCGTGGTGGGAAATTGGCAAACATCATTATTTTTGTGTTCCAAAAATGTGTGGTGTTCCGTCTGTTCTCCTTTCTGTAGGTACGACATGAAACTTTCGTTCTCTTAAATTTGTTCTCAACAATTCCACCTTTCTCATTTTCATTAATTGAAAAATAATAATATATAATATATATATATATATATATATATTAAAAATAATTATTAATATATATATATATATATATATATATATATGTATATATTTTATTGAACTGCAATGTTTCCAGCGTAATTACCGGGCATACTAACAGAGATTTACCATCTAATATATCTGGATGACGAGCGCGGTGCATTGCCGCGCATGGTTTTGAAGTAAAAAATTTTGTGTGGCACTGAACTGTTATGGGCAAGCGTGACGATTACCATCAGGTGATGGGACTTAAGTAGGTACCATAAAAATTACATGTAGCACTGGGAACAATTTATTTGTGGAACAAACACACCACATAGATACGCACAAAGTTTCGCATTTATAATATTGGTGTGATTAGTGTGATAATTACGATATTTTAGATCAGGGGTCTCCAAACTACGGCCCGCGGGCCAAATCCGGCCCGCCACTGCCATCAATCCGGCCCGCGACAGCTTAAGACTAGTGTCATCAAACTGGCCCACGACAGCCAATGTTTTACTGTTGTTACTATTGCTGTGAAAAGTTGAATGGAAGAGAATGAAAACACAGAATGATAATTGATGTTTGCTTAGGTGGGCAGAAAAATTAAAATTCTTATGGCCCTTGCAACATACCGAAAAAAATATTATGGCCCCAAGGCTTCAAAGTTTGGAGACCCCTGTTTTAGATTAATGCGAGAATGTATCTACATATACCCAGCTGCGTTATTATAGGTTTGACATTTTGGGATTTCCGGGTTTATCGTTTATCGTTTTCGAAGCATCTATTATACTCAATTATGCTAGTTTTGTAAATTTATGCAGTGATATTTAGCTAATCGCGTACTTCTGATTATAGCTTTTACCCTTTATCTGGATAAATCTGGCATTCAAACCGGTTGCACTAAAACTTATTCTTGAACATCATTGAACTATAAACTTGAATCGGCTGCACTAAACTTTGACAACTCCAAAGTTCATACTAACTGTAGGACGTAGGTACCTAACAATGAAAAAATCTGATAAGCGGTTTAGAGAATTAGAGGGAACATATGAACATACATACATAATATGTCAAACTCATAACTCTCCTTTTTCGTAGTGGGGTAAAAATGCGTTGCATCCAACTTACCTCGCGATTCTGAAACGTTTGTTAACTTTGACAACAGATTAATTCTAATGCTGACTTTATCTGCCACTAACAGCAAAAGACTTTTTTTTTCTTAAAAATTGGCATCACACATTGTGTATACAGCCAGTATCAAGTTTTGTAATATTTGAAGTGAAGTATTTCACAATTAAAACAAGCCTCAGTCATAGTCTGAGTCAAGTCCATGTCATACTCCAGTAAAGTGGTGGAGACTTTACTAAAGGTTTCTATGGAGTTTTGGAAACAACATGAAAAGTCACGTTTCACGACATTATACTATTCAACACTCATGCACGGTCACGAACACTTAATGAATAAAAATTCACAATTTTTACACATTAACACTCGAAATAACACAAGTTTTGGAAAATAATATAATGACGCGACATGACTTACTTCTTCACGTTCCCGCCAAAACTCCAGCAATAGACTTAATCTGTTGTCAAAGTTAACAAACGGATGTTGAATACATGCGTAAGACATGTACTTTCCTTTGCCACGCCTAACTCCTTCTTAGGTGATGCTTATCTAAGTCTAAATATCTTTGTTGACTTTGCAGACGGGCATTAAAGTTGGTTGTAGATTCGAATATAAAACTTTGAATGCAATTATGGGTAAAGTGCAAAAACACATTATCCTTATTTTTACTGCGCCTTCACTGACTGAAGCAAAACAATTTTTTGCGCTTGATTCGTGTGAATGCACCGGGATTTCAATACAAATAACACTCAAGAACGTATCAGGTATATTAATACTTATTACATCGACGAATCTACCAAAGATTTAGGTATGTTCAGTTTTATTTGTGTTTTGGTCGTCTACCGTCTACCATCGCCGTTTCTACCTTATTTTGACATTTTTGGCGTTTATATTTTGGCACGATTTTTATTTTTCGCTTTTTTTGATTAAATGGATAAACTTTATGCCTAATGTTATATTATTACTTATTAGACCATCATATCTATTTTTATTTAATTGATCTCTACATAGTATAAAATAAAGTCGCTTTCGGCGTCTTTCTGTTTTTTGATGCGGTTTTCAACATTAGTTAGATATCTTTTCAATGTCTATTTCTTTTAATTACTCCTTTGGGAAGAGGGTCGCTAGTTAAGTTTAAAATGAAGATCTTAAAACCGTACTTTATACAACAATTTTATATTTAGGGTGTCTATACGTGGCCTGACCTGACATCGTGTGATAGAGATGGCTATATATAAGTTTCTGGGAGAGCTAAAGGGAGAAGCTATAACCTTAATAGTTTGTTTCTTTTGCTCCCGTGAAATTTATTAAGTCTAGCTGTCCATTTCAAACGGTGTCAGGTCAGGCCATGTAGGGAGGCCTTAAACTTATCTGTGTTCATAAAGCAAATGTCAGTCAGTCTATTATTTTACATAAATGCATTTGCTTTGGCATCACAATGCTGGTCTGAAGGCTATAAAGATATTCTTTAATGCCCCGTTGATGGGCATTGAGACTAGACAGCATTTATAGCGCAGCGGAATCCGAAACTAGTTTGGTTGCTAGTTTCTGGTTTGGTCACTCCGTAAGCCATGACATTCCATACACTCGAACTGAGAACCGTTCATATTTGGGGAAACAAAAAAGCAAATTTCAATGTAAAAAAAATGACGATTCTGTTGTGGCATTTTGTAAACTAAATTTGATAGCTCTATGGTTGACCCCAAATATCATCAAAAATCATTCGTATGGCCTACATGATATTTGAGCCCTGTTTGTAACCAACTATTTATTATGTTAGTTCAAAGAAATACCTATCGAATTATAAGAAAAAATAACCAGAATAAACGTGACTTGAAAGTACGTGCTTTGGAAGTCCATTAACCACAAAGTGACTGTTACTTTTTTGAGATGCCAATTGATTGACTTGGCACTCCCAGCTATTCGGGAGGGGTCATCGTGGAAGGCACCTGTCTTATTCACTGCGTGACGTCATGTTCTGAGAAGAAACGACAAACCCGGCAGGTTTGCGAAGCACATTAGCATGATGTGATTCCATGCGCACGTGAGTGCCTTCCTTTTTTGGCCAGGTTGCTCGTACGTTTCTATGGCCAGCGTACGGTACACTGGAGCCAGAGCGTCGACCTGTGCGTTGAACTGACTACCGCAGGTTTTTTTTTCTTACTTTTTATTGAATCATGTGCCTTTGTAATAGATCATTATCAGCCAGTTGAGGTGCGTAGAGAAATTGAAGAGGAAATTAACCGTTTCGTAATTCGTGTGTCAAATGCGATTGGAATTCGAAGCAATTTGACCGCCTTTCAAGTCCTTAATCTAAAAAAAACTCCGTGGAAGCCTTTGAAATGTTAAACTGACGGAAAACTCGTACTAAATGCAAATCGCTTATTTCAAGTTTGCGTCTAAGAAGAGCAACTCACAGTATTTGTAAGAGGATAAGTTTTAATTAAAATTTGGTTTTTCCCTGTTATGGAGACTATTTTTACCGTTATGTCTTGCTTGCATATAAGTAGGCAGGCATGTTTGTGTTTCCTCTTTCCAAAATTGTCAGTCACTTTTTCCGGTGTCCGGTCTCTATGAATGCGTCATTTTGTATACTTCGCACTATTAGGGTTGCCTAAAGGAAAAAAAATTCTTCCGTGGATTGACTAAACTAAACATACTAGCAAAATTTTACATAATTATCCGCAACTTCGTTGGCGTGAAATTAAAAAAAAGATACTTCCTGAGAAAAAAAGTAGCTTATGTCTGTTTCCGACCCTTAAGCTATATCTATGCAAAAATTCAGGTCGATCCATTCAGCCGTTTAGCCGTGATAACGCGATAAAAACCAGACAGAAAGATCGAGAGCCAGAGTTACGTTCGCTTTTATAATATTAGCTAGGATTGTTTTAGATTCAGTTTTTATTTCAGGTTTTTTTTTTTTTCACCTTTGATTTATTTTGGGGACTTTGTCTTCTCAGTAACGGCAGTAGATAACGCTATTAAAATTTTGCTACTATATAGAAATTAGTAGTGTATAAGCCTATGACACTCGTAAAGAGAAATCCAACGACACCTCATTCATCAAAATCGATCAAGCCGTTTAGGCTACAGAAGATAATATACGAACACAAAAACATTAATCATTACTGGACCAATATTATAATTCAGAGGAAAGAGGAATACAGCCGCAGTCGTAACAGGACCAATCAAAGTTTCGAGGTAAAAATAATGATACGTTCGTCTCAAGCAAAAAACTTCGGTTGCGAGTTCAGAACTCCTTAAATTAGAACTGAAAGTCCATAAAATACGTCGAAAATGCACAAAATTTATTAACGCTATCTACCGAACTATAGAAAGTAACTTTGTCTCTCTGCCTATCGTTTATCTTTTCACGACTAAACGGCTGCACGGATTTTGATGAAAATTTTAATCGCTACAGTCTGAATTATGATATGGACGTAGGCTAACCGTCAGAATAACCGACTCAATTTAACGTAAGTTTTATTAAAATAAAATGTTTCAAAACCACTTCAATTTCAAAGTAAAAATTACATTTAGAAAAAAAAACAATTTTAAAGGCAAACCAGGCAGACCAAAGTTACAAAAAAAAAATTGCAAATATTACGAATATAGAATACTATAAAAGTATTCTATAGTTATTCTGCGGGCAACCCTAGTATGCTTGCGGCGCAGTCACACACACATCAAACCATTGTGCCACAATAATTGAGTTCCTTGGTGTGAGTGGTCACAGGAATTATTATAACCTTTTAGCAACAACAAAATATTACGACGATATTAACTTTACTGTGGCCAATGGTTTACGCCACGTGGTGGTAAGCGTAACCCTGGTAGACCGATACACACAGATCACACTAGATACCGCATTACGAGATTCGTTGTTCCTACAAAAAGTCACCAAAGTTTGAGGAAGGTGCGGGTCGCGGGGAGTGCGGCCAAGCGTTCTCATCACTCGCGCCTAACAATGAACCAATCAGAGTAATTTCTTATAAGTGTATTTAGACTGATGCGTGGTGCGCTTCGAGCGTCCTGAATGCAGAATCTAGAGTGTGATCTGTGGCCGATTCAGCAATGGCGTGACGATATCTAAAAGTTTTGTGGCAACGCCTAGACGAGATTGGCACAAAACAGATTGGCGAAAGAGAGTCCACAAGATGAACACTACTCTAGTCCTTTGCAAATTATTATAAAGATTGGTTACCACTTAATTCACAAACTTTAATGCGACCAAACGCTGTGTAAACTTCTGACTGAGCAGTGGGCTTATCCCGTAACTCTGAAAGCGATAGCGAGAGTTGCGCGAGCGGGATCGCGCATAGTGCGACAAAGTTGATACGAGCGAGATGGCATGCTCTCGCAATCAGAATCACGAACGTTTCAAAGTTAGAGGATAAGCCCGCTGATTATTAGTGCGAGTAAGTAAAACTAATAACCGATGGGAAAGAAAGGTTGTTGAGTGGCAACCACGAACCGAAAACCTCAGCGTAGGCAGGCCTCCCGATAGGTGGATCAACGACATTGTGAAAGTCGCGGGCACCGTTGTATGCAAGTGGCCGGTTGTTCGGTGTGGCGGTCCAAGGGGAGGTCTATGTTCAACAGCAGACGTCTTTCGGCTGATGATGATTATGATGAATAAGTAAAGTTTGTAAGTATTTGGTAGTGTGGCTAGCTCAGCTCTCAATTTCTACGGCTTTATGTAAGTGTTTCAGAGGCGTCGTTACGCCGCTCATTACTCTATGGTTTCTGCCTGTATTGTAATGGGAACAATAAAATTTTACAATAATTGTTTTCGTCACACAATCGACTGGCACTAGTACTTACACGAGTTTTGTCTTCCCCTTGACCACTTTACTAGTGAAGTTACTATTCAAAAGTAATATACGTCATACGTAGTGATCCAAGGAACGCAGAAAAAGAAAAGTTTGTAAAAACAAATATTCTTTCTTGCAAGTGGAAAGTGTTTTTTATGAGTAATGCTTGCACACTACTGCTTGGCGGTAGAATAACTGAAAGAGGTGTAGTACTGCCCCAGGCGTACTCTGAGAAAGAGTTCTCTATGTTAAATGATATTTTCTTATACTACCTCGTGACGGGACAGGCAAGACGATCGCCTAATGGTAAGCGTCACGCTTGAGCAAAACAGAATTTTGAGCTTCTACAGCTCAAAACCATGCGCGGCAATGTACTGCGCTTGTCACCCTTAAATCACTTATCAGTAGTTTCGCTGCATACATTGCCCTTCAATCCAGAATATTTATTTTATTGCTTGGCGGTTGAATAACTGGCAAAGGTATGGCACTTTCCCAGGCGGGCTCTGCAAATCATGTCCTACTAACACAACACACACTACTCTTCATATGTAGGGAACCCTAATAGCGATAGCGATCCTGGATTCGTACTTGGCTGGTTTTTTAGTTTTCAGTTCGCATTTGAAATCCGTATTAAGTTGTCGCCGGTCAGTCTGTCGTACGTAATAAGATTTACTACTATGTAATCGGATTCCGGATCGTTCCAGTTTCATAGGTTCCAGTTCCGATGAAATCAGGTTTGCTATTGATAACAATGTAAATATGCGCTTTGTATTAAGCTTAATTGGTTCTCGAAAGCTTGAAAAAAGACATCCTGGCTTTGTTTGCGAGTTGCCAACGTTTTTCGAAGCTTTTACAGACAGTTCGCGAAGCACTGGAGCCAAATGCTCTAACGGATTTTTAGGGTTCCTAGTACTAAAAGGAACCCTTATAAGTTCATCATGTCCGTCTGTCTGTCTGTCTGTCTGAATCCTTTACAGCCTTACTTTAAAAGTTATCGTTATGCATGAAATTTTGCACAACTATAGTTACAATGTCGCCCCCCCCTTCCATTTCCAAACTATGCGTCTCAGAAACTTATCTTCTATGTTGATAGATCTTAGTAAAAACTTTATCATAAAACTATTTCGGGCGAAATGCTCTTAACAAGTTATTTTAAATGGGTCTGTAATCTCTTTATTAATGAATAATTAAAAAGATGGCGTAACGCGCGTGTTTAGTTCATCCTGTGATATAACTGATATATTTTTTTGAATAATCAGTGCGGTCATATTATTATGTCCTGAATTCTAGGACGAAATTAAACAAATCTAGGCCTTAGCTACGTACGGTAATCTTATTTATCTATTTTTTGGTTCTTGATATTAAAAATAAATGTAATAAAAATGAATACATATTTGTATTAACTGTATCAGGTGTTAAATAAAAAAACACATCTAATAACGTTTTCGGACAATTCCTAAAAAAATATTCCGCCTAAAACCAAACCATCATCAAAAATATTTAATAAAAATACGTACATACAATTTTTTTTATTTAAAATAAAATATTGAACGTGTCCAATGCGAGCGCGAAAATCATCTAAAACTTCATAAATTGTTCACTAAGTTAGGTACTGAAAATATGAAATCTATTTTAATTTACTACTAGATTGAATAACCCATGCGTGGATAGTTCGAGTAGTACGTACGCACTGGAATTTTTACACGACCTTGCAATACCTCGGTACCTGATTTCTAGCTATCGCACCGCATTTAGGTATAGCACCCTTATCGCTTACTATGCGAGAATACATTTGACACACTTTAACCATGAATTCGCTCAACTCAACGGTGTTCGCAACTGATTTGTTTACCGATAAAAGAATTTATAACGTTCCAACGTAAACAATTCATGGGATTTCATGGGATTTTTTAATTTTTATTTTAAGATTAGTGTAGATATACCGCTTACTTGCCCATGCCCATACAAACTGTTTACCACCCCCTCAATGCTATCCCATTTCGATTATTATTTATAAGTATATGTTATCTATGCAGTGAAAAAGTAAGATTAAAGTTTTTTTTCATAGTTATTATGCATCTAAAATGAGGATGTTTGCGTAGAAATTATGACAAAGAAAGGTAGTTTTTATTAGAATACCAAATTTTTTTTTCATTTTTTTATTTTTTTTTTCGTTACAGCGTATTTTATTATTTATCCAAGCCACTGTCACCAAAAACGAAAGATTTTGGTAAGTTTTTGTAGACGAGAATGTGAATTTCGAAAAAACTCTATGTTGTACCTACTCTACTCTATAACCTGTAACTGTATACAGGTTACAGCTACATATTTATAACATGCGAAATATTCTAGAGAAATGAATGAATTTGAACGGAAGATATCAAAACAACGCATATTTTTAGTTGTTTCGATCTTCCCAAAGATCACACCATGGATCTTCCCCGTCAAATTAGAATACATGAAAACTAAAGATTTAAAACATTTTAAATCTTTTTATAACAGACACAACACGTTGTACTTTTTGGAAATAGATTATTTTGGGTGTTTTTTATATCTAGTGTGAAAATGCCAGAACGCAGAGACACGCAATTTAGTCGCAAATGCTGTGGGCTGTATTATTATTAAGTTTACTTATGCTACCACTTAAGTGTTATATTTTATAATATGGCTGTTTGCCGTTCCTTAATAAATGAGCCTTAAATGATAAAAGGTAAGGTATTATTGTTTTTAAAATAATTGGAGTATAATTCCAAAGATACTGGAACTATTATCCTCTTGGACAATGAAAAAGATTCATCTTCGTCCATCCTAAAGTACCTTCCTTTAATTAAATGGATCCCGGCGTCACTTTCCAAAAAAATATTAATTTCTTTCTTTGGAGTTATTAAAGTGAGCGGCGGATAATATTTAGCGATTAAAACTCCGTGTTTGTGCTCGAAACAATAGAATATTGCGTAAATATGCATAGTATAGCCAAGAGATGGTTGCGTCACTCGAATTGCGATCATGAAGTATATAGGTATTACCCATTGATATTATTTCAAAAACAACGTTTATTTGCACAAGTGCTTTCGATTGACATTGTGTGCTACTATAACACTTGGAAAAAGTGTCTTTGGGGGACAAATATTGTTCAGGTCTAATAACATTGACTCTGTCTGTAGGAGACCTTTAAAACTTCATAACTTCTGCAGCATTTATTGCCTGAAGTTCTGAAGAACTCTTGGCTCTCTTCACGGATCATAATTTCTTTTGGCAATTTTCGATTAATGATACTAAAATACACTCTTCAAGAGCAATTTGCTAACTCAGTAACGGCTTTATTTTAGTCGATCAAAGTTAAAATTAGCGCTAAAAAAAGAAAGATAATGGAAGCCCTTACTTAACACCATTGTATAACACGATCCTAGGAAAAACGGAGGCTTAGAAGAAGTCATAAATCCACTTCGTGATTCCATTGCACAAGTACATACACCTAACCTAAGCCCCTAAATCAGCCATGCATTCTCTTGAGCCGCAGTTAAAGATGTTCACGAATCTGTGCTACCAACTTTTCTACACGGTTGAATGAGGGTGTCTTCATCGTACTTTCTTTACGAAACTCGCAGCCGCATGTAGAATTATTTAGTTCCGTCATTTGGCCAACTGAAAAGATAAGTTGGTCGGTGTGTAACGGTGGCGTGTGAAAGGCGACGATATTGTTGCGTTTGCATTCCTCTCACCGGCACACTCGCCGCTTGCGGGCGCTGGTGACGCGAAACGGGGACTAGACTGCACGACTCGAGTAGACAAAACTTGATCTTGCTAAGGTGAATTTAAAAGAAAAAGTATGCCGAGAAGAAATGTCGTTAAAAAGCATACATTATGGATAGTAGCATAAATACTAACATAAAAATAATAACATGACATAGCTATAAAACATTGGCAATGGTGTTCTAAAGTTACTGTTTATTTTTTAAATTTCAACTCTGTAATTTTTTATCTTCCAAATGTTGAAAATGTGTGAAAGCAACCTCCACCCTCAACCTCACGGTTTCAAGCTGAAACAGAGCTTTACTATTCTGAAAGACCACTTGTCTTTGTCGGTTCACTTCAAGACCGACTGAAGCGATAGCTGGCTTGAATTTAGAGAGTGTACGCGATTCGATTATATTAAAACGATTGTCATTCGTCATTAGCACAGTCTGCGTCTGCGGCACAGTTACAGCACTCGCTTCGCCACGGTTATTGACACTGAATAAATAATTTGGAAAAACACTGGCATCAAATGCAAATGGCACCCTGAATAGTCTGCTTCCATTTAGCACCTCAGACAGTTTTAGAAATTATTTCTAAATTATCTTTGACGGGGGCTTATTCTGTGACTTGGATACTAATTGAAAATTAGGAAAACATGAAGTATTTAAAGATTTTGTTTTTATCGGTAAATTTAAAAAGATTTAGTGTTCTAGTCGTGCTGCTATGTCACTCGCACGTTCGCACTTCGCAAATTCCTGGTATTTCCAAAACTGTATATTGTAGCCATAACATCGGCCATAAAAAAAAAACATAAAAAAAAATAACTTAAAATCGGATTTACATCGGATTAAAGATATCTTCGTTTTGATATCTTTCAACTAAAGTACAACTCCTTTTTTTTTTCTATCTTCGTCAAAATAAATGATTGCTTCCTAAACGACTGTCCTAGAAGGAGAGTATGTTTTTGAGGTATATGTTTGTACGTGAGTGAGTATGAAGCCGCAGGAACGCGCTGGATGCGAGCCGCTTCCATCCGCTCTTCGTGGAAATCTAAGGGGGAGGCCTATGTCCAGCAGTGGACTTCCTGTGACTGAGATGATGATGGTGATGATGATGAGTATGAAGCTATGTTTTTGTTTCTATATTACTTGCTCGAGTCTAAAATGGCTTGACCGATTTACACGAGTGCTCACGCTTATTGCATACCTTGAAAAAGATCACGAGACGTGACCTAAACTATAGCCGGAATAATCGACTCAATTTAACGTGAGTATTCCATTTTATTCAAATAAAATGTGTGAAAACCATGTCAGTTTTCATTGTAAGACAACAAAATATATACTTCTGGGAAATAAACACTTAGTGGTTTTATATCTCCAATAATGTACGAGCGAGACAGCTGCGGATACGACTAAGAAGCCTTAAGTGGTTAGTAATACTCGTCATAAAATCTATCGAATAAGTACTTGCTAGTAACACTTCGGTCTTCGATAGTCCATACACGATTCGATTAGGAACTATTTATGTGGTGATTATCTAACGCGATATTTTAGATCTTTCTAAAATATCGCGTAAGAATAATAATTTAACTAAATTGGCATCTCACGTTATTTTATGCAAAGATAATAACATAAATATCTAATTTTATGCTTAATCTAATAATTTAACCGAATTTAATTGAATAAATATTTAATAAATTGGGGTTGGTAGGTGATAACAGACTGTTAAAAAAATATATTGTATTGAAAAATGTGTCTATTAACGTGGCTGATCGAACAATGCTTTTACGGATTTGACGAATTTTATAGACTAGAAATTTAATATTATGTGACATTTATTATAAACTTTTTTTTTTAAATGGAACCTTTGGAAAATTGGAAAAAGTTTTAATTTGACATAAATAGTAACAAATGAATATGAATAAACATAAGATTAAGGTTCCTACATCAAACAACAAAGAAATCAGTTACTAAAATAAGAAATGTATATATATTTTTTATAAAATTCTGAATAGATCCGTCGAGGATCTATCAATGGATCTACTGAGAAAAAAGTTCTCGATAGAACCATGATTGAAAAATGGAATCTAAAGAGAGAAAAGAAGTATCGTAGATCCCATATGGATCTGAGCACTGGATCTAAAGAGAATGATCCTAATTTTGTAGTATGCTTTAGGAATAAGCTATGGTTTCAATTGTTTTTTTTACATTTTTACAGCGGTTCGCAATTTATTGTAACTATCTTCAGAGCCATAACATAAGCGCTATTATGAAACAAACTATTCATAATATGTGGAATGACAATATTGTATTTAGTTCTTAAAATATCAGTGCGACTCGATTTTGTTTCAAATAAATAACAATTGTTAGATTTAACGAATAAGCAGATTTCATAAATAGACCTATAGATTTTTCAGGGAAGTTTAGGAATAGTTTGAGTAATTGAAAGTATTATCTAGCATTCTCCTATCTCCACTGCTTTATTAGAATATGTGTTGTAACATCGTAATTGGAGTCAATAAACAGGGTGTCGGTGGTAATGAGGAAATCAAACCGCTTTGGCTCCGCAGCCGCATTATGGAATTAGCTTAATTGAATGTATGATTTTGTCAAGATCTCCTAAAGATTGCCGAGTTGTGACACTTACGAGCAGTCATTTCATAGTTTCTTGGGGTAATAGGATATGCTCTACTTATCGCTGGTGACGCGACTTATGTTAAATTGACAGTGATCCGCTTCGAAGGAAACACTTCAAGACATTTCGTGATTTCACCTTGATTCGTACTAATTTTTATTCTCTATCCAGCACTGTTAGTTTAAGGGCCTCTTTCATCGACTCGAAGCAAAGTCCCAAATAAGCTATGTAGTACTAGGTAAATAGTATTACATGGCTTACTTGGGTAGTAGGTAAGTAATTCTAGTACTAGGTAAACAGTTTCAAAATGTCGCAGTAGCGCTCAACGTCATCATCATCAGCCAGAAGACGCCCTGCTGAACATACGCCACAGAGCGCCAAAAACGTGACATAAACTGAACAAAAACGAATGTTTTTGGAACGTTTACTCGCTTATTAGCACTAATCGAAAAGTAGCTAATCAAAACTATACCTTGAGATTATGGAAGAGGCCCCAATTCAGTTGTAGAATTTCAGATTTAACGAGTTTTCCGGATTGAAAAGTACTGTGTGTCCGTCTGGTCTGGTGCCCACTGCTTCCCTGCTAAAAACACACGAAGATCAGGTCAACCGTTCAATTTTTAGGGTAAAACTGAGGTACAATCAACAAAGATATTGATGTTCTTCTTATATTATTGATGTGAATCCTTCACCCTGTGTTAATCCTGTCTTTCGCCTGAATTAAAATCTTTCATAACGTTTTAAAAAACGTTCCACGACATCTTAGAAAAACGATTATAAAATTTAAAAAAACTTCATTGATATCACACATGAATTATCTCATAACTCGTTTGTTTTTGTTGCCATATCTTACAGCAGCGTATCACCTTATTCCCAGTAGAGTTTCGGTAACTAGGGGTCTAAACGATTTCTAAAAGCGTTATTTTAAATCTTATGCTTTTAATTTTACAATGTATAACTCGCGTTCTCACTTCTGTGGGGAGAGAGAGAGAGAGAGAGAGAGAGAGAGAGAAAGCAACGAAACAAAGAAATTAGATCATTTTTAACTTTTAAACTTTCGCGATTTGAACACATAATTTTTAATGTATCAGGACTTAACCACGCTAAAACTAGTTTATTTTTATACCTTTTTATATATTTTTATAGAAATAAACTAGTTTTAGCGTGGTTAAGTAAACATTAAATTCTATAGATCAATTTTATTTATTTGTTTTTGAAATTCTAGTATTCCGGTATCCCTTTAGATCGTATTAACCTTGAGGTATTAACGAACTTTGACCTTCAATTGCTATCGATTTTCTGATTATAGTTACGTAAAGGACTATTCGAACTAAGTCAGGAATATGTGTCCTTTTGACTTTCAATTAATTACATAACCTTTAGATACTTGTTACAGTTGAAAATATAAAAAACTCGCGAGTCATTTTCGAGATACTTTGATAGATATTAAGTACCTACACTTAATGTTTATTCCTCTGTTTGATTATACATTTTATTAAGTGACTGTTACGGCTGAACAGACTTTTGACAAAATTTGCTGGCAATCTCAATACCTAAAGCTACTATAAAAATATGAAATGAAAAAGTTATACTGAGTGATTGTTTAGACGAGGATATTGTAGGTACTCATTATGAATAACTTTTACTATGGAACCAAATGTAAACCATGAAAGAAAGAAAACAGCTTTTCCATACTGTAAATAATATGTCATTTCACTCTTGACGAAATGTATGGACCAGTATTTTTTTTCGAGATTTTAATGCTGTCCGGTTCTAAAACTCATAATGATGATGATATCTTATAGAATACGACCGTCGTCTAACCGAACACCCATAGTATGAGTACAGCAAGACAAGAAATTCTTTAACGTAGTGATTGGTAGCATTGATTCAAGTTCTATCGAGTTGATAATCGAGTCGTATCGACATTGAAAATAGAGAGTCGAGAAAGCTATGCGATTGATTGACGTGTCGAAAGGTCAGCGCCTAATTTTCACACAACTTTGTTTAGCCACTACTCCCTCATCCTACATCCTACTAGCTTCATATAACCAAGGACATGCCGTTAACTAGAAATTATTATTTTTCGAGTCCTTTTTCTGAACACTTTTTTGTCATCCTCCGCACAAAAATAACAAAAACACACAGTAATATTTTATCAAACATTTTCTCAAAAAAAAAAACATCTAGTAAGCGGTATTTTCTTGGTTATATGAATCTAATAGGATAGCAAAATAAAAAAGTATTGGTATACTTTTTAAGGTTTGGTGCTACAAATTACTTGTGCGAATTTGGCTAACTCCAGAAATCCCCTTACCATCACATTTGAGAAGCGGAAGAAGATTTTTGGACAAAAAAATCCAGACATATTCTTAGCTATTTATTTTATTTAACGACTTTTGCCGGCTTATGATATTAGAGCCTATAAGAAACTACAGCGTGATCTGATCATCAAAAGTTATGCCTCTGAAACTTATTTATATATGGATATATAAAAGAACAAGCCCTTTTCTAAGAATTAACGCACAGACCAAACCGCTTGTGATAGATGTGAAAATTTAACCCAATACTCGTATAATTATCTCAGTAACAATAAGACAGGTTTTTGCGAAATTCCACAATACATGTAAAGGGGTAAAATGAACCCCCAAAGTTTGTACGAAAAAAAAATAAAAAAATCATGCTAAGTCAATGAAACTCGGTTTGTGTACTAAGCATAACAAATAAAGAAGAAGAAGGGATATGTTTCTGGAAAGAGGTGAAATAATGGAGTTTAATTTACTGTAGATTTTGCGAGCAAAGCCGTGCGGGCAAGCTAGTATATCAATATGTGAAACGATAATGAAATATTTCTTTCCTGAAAGCCGAACTAAAAAGTATTTCTGATTATACCCAGATTATTTTTATACTTACTGCGAAAAGTGTAATTTTATCGCATCGATTAAAAAAAAACAATGTATTCGAGAAAGCCTCTTGACGACTCTTTAACTCACTCGACTTTCATACAGATAGTAATAAAAATGATAACAAGTTAAACTGTAATAATTAGCAACAACGATGTTATCTGTATGTTATGTAATAGCAACAAAATATATTTAAGAGTTCGCTTCCCCACTTAGGCTATCTCGTACTTCTCGGGCAATATATTTAAATATTATTCTCGGGCTTCTTGTTCTCGTTCTTCGTATTTTTATAGTAGTATTAAATATCACCGAGTGGAATAAAAAAATTAATAAACAGCAAATTTTCTTTAAAATTACAATTACTTCCACCACCACTTGCTTTGCTCTGCCGCCATTTTTCTGTATGTGATTTTGTTTTTTTTGGTGTTCACAATAAAGAGTTTCTATCTATCTACTTTCTTACATTTGCAATGTTTTAAAGCATTTTTCGTGTCGTTTTTTCGTTTGGAGATTTCAAAATGTGCACCATTTACTACTCGTAAGAATTTACTACTGCCCGTCTTTGGTGGCTCTGATGGCTCTGGTCGCAGTTTTAGGACATATCTACCGGACCCAATTCTAATCTGCATCAGCCTTTTTAGAATAGCACTGTTAGGATATCAGCCTACATTCGAAGGTTGACTTTACACTAATATTATTCAAACAATATATGCAAAAATTCAGCTCGATCTCTTCAGCGGCATGGGCGTGATAACACGACAAATACCCAGACAGATGGAGAGAGAGTTACTTTGCCATTTATAATATTAGTTAGGATTATCAAATGACGTCACAGTCCCAACCTCCCAACGGCCCGTGCCAGCAGCTTTATAGATATTTTCCTGTTGATATTCCCCACGGGTTTAGATATGTACCTGTTTTCCTTCCAATTAACAATGTATATAATACGATATAATTATGCGAAACATGGGCTTCACTTCTCGGTATAACCGATGGCATATAGGTGATAGGATGGTTATTTATTAATAGATTTGACACGCTACTTACTTAAAATATACATGTTATACAGGTTGTTAAGTCAAACTAAAAATATTTATGAGGTTTGGTGATTTTGGTAGGTGATTTGCAGCTATACGATATTATATATATAAAGATGTTATATTGAAAGTTATCTGGTGCAACTATATTGAAAGTTATGTATGTAATCATCATTATAAACAACTTTTACTATGGAGCCAACCCTGAACACGCGGAGAAAAAAAACAGCTGTTCCATAGAAAGATGTCAATGAAACTCAACAAAATTTATGGACCAGATGATATTTTTTTCGCGATTTCAGTGTTGGTCCCAATATTATAGGAATCGATTCGCAAGGGACCAATGCGACTGGTATAATCAATGGGAGTAGGAATAGGAGTGGATGTAGGTGTTATGGTGTGGTGTTTGTGGTTTATTCAAAGCTAATAATCACACTAATATTATAAATGCGAAAGTTCGTAAGTGTGTTTGTTCCTGATTTTTTTTATATTATTTAAAATTTTCTTTTCTCTATTTTCAAATTATGGGTTACGTGTCTGAAATAAACGTTTTTATAATAACCGTTCCTGTAGAATAGCGGGTGAAACCGCGGGGCGCAGCTAGTGATCCATATTTGAAACTACCTGTCACACTCATCACACACTCGTAGCTACCATCCACAACATTGTCGGGAAAGCAATGCAACTCACACAAAGACAAACACATCTAACATCATGAGCAGAAGAAGTCGCCGTCATAGCTTTCAAGGTTTGCAAGTTGAAGTGGCAATGAGCAGGCAACATCGCTCGCAAATCCATTATTGATGGGGCAGAAAGGTTCTCGAGTGATAACAAACCGGAAGACGCAGCGTAGTCAAGCCTCGCACTAGGTATAAGGACGACATTGTGAAATTCGCGGGCAAATGTCAGTTTGTCGTTCAGTGCGGCGCTTTGGGTGTGTGTTAGTGCGGACCTTGGTGCAGTAGTGGACGTCTTCTGTGTGATAATGATAACTTCTAAGTAAATAAAAAAAAAAACTATAAATATAAAAAAAAAAACGAAAGTAACTCTGTCTCTCTGTCTCGGTGTTTGTCGCGTTATCTAAACGGCTGAACGGATCGAGCTGAATTTTTTTCATAGATATGGCATAAGGGTAGGAGACGGACAAAGGCTACGTTTTCTTTGTAAGTCCACGCAAACGAAATCGCGGTAAACAGCTAGTATAATATTATATAATTTAACTTAATATTTTTATAGTTGTATATAAGGTTTAGCATTTGAACTACAACAATCGGAGTAGCGTGGGTTTGTAATAAACTCTTATCACATAGTAAGTCGATTACGCGACCGAGAGCGTATGAAATTTATCGGCCGATATGAACGGACATTTTGTGTGGGATTTAGGTTTTTGCTGAATTCTAGTAGAAAGTTATAGTCACTACACAAAAATAATTATAGTTTCCAATGTAATAAATGAATGATTTCCGTTAAGCTCGAATGGGTATTGTTATTTCTCAAGCATTTTGCAAATACGTATTTTTTTTTCGATAGTGTTTGTGCCAGCAGTAGATATAAATAGATAGATAGATAACTCTTTATTGTTCACACCAGAAATTACATACATAATACAAAAATCTACTTAAAACTAGTGTAACAATTGGTGGCCTTATCGCTTAAGCGATCTCTTCCGAGATTCTTGCGATCTATGGAGAGGATTTATTAGAAAGAGGTAAAGGACGGGGTGTGCCCTTATAAAGGAATATGTAACACACAAACAGAAAAAAAAATATATGAGACTACATACTACTAAAACATAGTAAAATAATAAAAATATACTACTTTCTAATGCCACAACAATATATACATACCTAAATAATAATAATATATATACATTCATAATACATATACATAATTATAAACATAGAGTGAGCATGACGATGCAGCAACTATCCCGAGATATAGTGCAATAGTGGTATAGTGCGGTACTGTTAGCTCTTAGAGCAACCCCGGTACTATCCCGGCGACGCGGCGGGTCAGCCCGGCAGGAGGCTGCGTTGCTCTAAGTAGTGTTATCCAGTACGAGTGAAATTTTGAATCGTTAGTATTTCACAATTCTGAGCATGTTTTTTGTACTTGGTTTTTAAACAATCTCCGGGCGAAATGTAAAATAGTGCTTTAGTGTAATTCGCCCCGGAACATTTTGA
The DNA here is from genome assembly GCA_947579745.1 of Apocheima hispidaria. Taxonomy (NCBI): domain Eukaryota; kingdom Metazoa; phylum Arthropoda; class Insecta; order Lepidoptera; family Geometridae; genus Apocheima; species Apocheima hispidaria. The sequence goes on along the minus strand of OX388150.1, from coordinate 5,757,644 downwards.
TTCGCCGCTGTATGAAGCGATATATATCTAGTTCTATAACAAACATTCACTTTCGAATTTAAATATTATGATAAACAAAATTCAAGCTTAGCACATAATTACACCTGTACACCTACGTTAAGAATGTTGAAAAAAAAAACTGTGTGAGTACTGAGAAGGTGACCTACGATAGGTACTGTCTGCCGTCCCGACTCGACCTTTACTACAGAATACCTAATAGTGCAAAACCAAAGATTACACGGTACCTCTAAATTATTGCATACTATTTGTTGAGAAGCGGCTGTTTGGACATAGTTCGTTTAAGGAATTCAGAATCGACAATTTGTAACAACTATTATTATGATAAGAAAAACAAAATCCCGACTGCAAACTGTAGGTTATGGCTTCGATCAAAGTAAAATGAATAGACCGGCCCAAGTAAGAGAATTTTGAAGACTTTAAAGTGAGCGTCGGCGCCCACCTAGCTTCAGTCGCTTTTAGTCTGTGAAACTGAAAAGTGCGAGACGCAATACAATACATGCGATCCATATATCCGCAAAAATATTTCTTGATATTTTTATTATGATATTATATTCGCTATCTGTTATTTGTGACAAATGTACTATACATACTTTTAATTACGTGTTGAAACCTAAGTTCGATTGTTTTGATGTGTAATTTTTAAGAAAGTTGTGGTTAGGGCCCGTCCATAAATTTTACTTTGGTCAAAGGCTTAAACCGGACATAAAGAATCATCCAATGACCCATACTCTCACGATCCCTCAAAATCATCTATCCCACAAAAGCGGTCCTCACTGCGATTCCTACTCGGGATAAATAATAAGAATGTTTCTAGTGAGATAAAGCAAAAAAAAAAAAGCGCTTGTTAGAGCTTAAGTAATTCCACGTGAGTCTTATCAGAGCTGCGGCCGTGTGATCGCTTAGTTACGTTTCCCATAAAACTATATATATGAGCATGTTACGTTTTGGCTAACAGTTACTAAGGATAATGATACCAAACGCAAAATAACGTGTCGCTCTCGTACAGTTGCCAAAAACTACAAAAAATAACCCCTTAGTTATGCCGTACGACTGCATTTTTACTCAGCGCCGTGAGAGAAGCATGATTCATGTACGTACAAAAGAAGCTGGCACTTCTGTATAGTCAATGAAATACCTACTTTGACGTACTACATTCTCGTATCACAGATATGTGCATCACTACAAGAACATTATCTAAGAATCAACGTCAAGATCTTGAGTATCTTACATAAAAAGAACTGCGATACCCGACTAAGAGTAGATAACTGTTTCTATCTATCTTCTATATATATAAAAATGAACCCCTATTTTAGGCTGGACCCATTTTTTTTTCTTTTTTGTTGTGTTTGTAATTGTGAGGACGAGGTTTGTATGAAGAATTTAGCGAGGCCGAGCTTCGCGGGCATCAGCTAGTTTCTGATAAATATGAGGCCTTATTAAATTACACTAACTCTTCATACACTTTCTATTCCCCTTTGTTGTCTTTGTTCTCTTCATAACAAGTACAGCACATTCTGTGATTAAAAATCATTTTTTTACCCGACTGCCCAAAAATTTGGATTATGTATGTTTACGTCTTCCTTGTTGCCTACATCCAATTACCAATTTTGACAAGTGAGGTGTCGTTGGATTCCTATTTGTATCCGGAGTGTCATAGGGTACATTTTGCAGCCGGGTTTTAGTGTTTGTCTCAATAATAATACTTGTTTTCAAACAATTAAATAATGTACGTGTACGAGTACGTGAATAGTACTCTGTGATAAATAACAGGTAGGTACCTAAATATTTAACGTAAATTTGTCAACCACAAGCATCTAAATTGCTAAATTGAAATAACTTTGGAATTGGTTTATTTTCTGGTCTGTGGTTTCTTGACACAAAACTTAAAAAGGTAACTTAAAACCTTTTTAAAAGGTGGGGTGACCCAAACAAAATATATTTTTAAAAGGTGTTTGTGCACGAACATAGGTATAGCCGATATATATATATGGCCGGTATAGGTTTATTTCATTAATAAATATAGTATTTGTAGCCTGTTTATGTTTCGAAGTATCTAATTCGTTCATATATGATACCGAATATCTAATAGGAAAACAATAAAGATGTTGGTAAGTACACTCCGAGATCCATTCACAGAGTAACCTTCAATTTCTTTATACCTACGACATGATCACGTTGGCTTAGTTCGTAGTTCAGACAAAAGCTGAATAATGACATTGTTTGAGAAATAACCGCTTATTTTCAACATAGTCTCAGATTAGGTGACTGGTTGTTCGGAAGAGGTGTTTCAAGCGTTTTTCAACCACGCGTAATTTTGAAATAAAACTTGTCTTGTCGAGAAATCTGCTTCATGAACAGAGCAAGCACTAAACATCATTAAATCATGACCTAATCTCTCTAAGCTTTTACCCTAAATAGCCCTTCACAAGGTCACAGATCTAGAGGAATAGAGCCGGGTAGGTATAGTCATATACTTTATCACGTATCTTTATTCTTATTCACAGAGCTTTAAACAGCAGCAACGCCATCTAGGTCCTTCTCTCGTCACACTGCTCCACCTTCTCTTATAACCAATTATTATTAATTTATAAATATGCAACTTTCTGTTAGAGTTAGTTCTATATCGTTACACACTTTATTCATTTATCTAGTCTAGGCATATACATATTTAATAGGTTAATCACGAGCAGAAAATTACATCTTCCACTGGGATTACGAGCACGAACAAGAAGATGATTTGGTTGATATCTGGCTACAATTTAAAAATGCGTTCCATCGTTTGCAAACCAATATGGGTTGCCAGCCAATTCAGATATAATTTAATAAATGCTATGCAGTACGGAATGTCCAAACTTACACCTTCGGTAGAGAAGAGGGTACAAAATATACCTACTAAATATACGAAGAGGGTCTATATTCCTTGCACATTACATGTCACGTGACATTCCATTTTACAAAACAAACGTCCCTTTACGATAGAGGTTATGTTCCAGTTATTACGAGTGCCTACGAGTGTCCTGATCTCCATTGTAGTTCATTGCTTATATCCGGTCCCTGATACGTATTCCTACAGAGATTTATAACACTAGATGTGGTGAAAAATGTCTAACCTAAAATGAGTTTAATTGTTTCCAATTTCATTGTTCTGTTCCATCTGACCGGACGTATAGTCCTAAGTTTTTTGTTTATAGTTGAGAGCTAGTCGTTGCTTGTCGCTTGGAGTTGGAGTTCTAATATGTTATTTCTTCGCTTGTTATTTTCCATCGCATAATATCTTACCTTGTGTTAGACTAGCTGCCCGTGATTTCATCCGCTATAAATAAATAATAAATATCTGGGACATTTTTGCACACACGGTCATCTGACCCCAAACTAAGCAAAGCTTGTAACATGGCTGCCAGAGACTGATATACGTACATAGATATTTTTAAATACATGCGTATATAGATATTAACACCCAGACATAGAACAAACACAAATATTCATCACATTAATGTTTGTCCTAGATGGGAATCGAACCCACGCCCCCAAACACAGAAGGTAGGTTCACTACCAACTGAGCCACCGGGGCAGATATACAGAAGAAACTTTTCTACCATATCCAGCAAAACACTGACCAACTCTAAGCATTTACTATGTGGAATCTATAATAATAGTCTTACTGGCTATAGTAACCGGCACGACCTAGGAAGCGCTAAGCTATCGAGCTGGCACTAGACTGTAGTGGTGTCTGTTTTACCTTCACTTTATACTAATCTACAGTATCTGTGTATAGACAGATGTGTCTGGAAACCTTGTCTTATCTTGGCAATCATGACTTCATGACTGCAGCTTTATGCATTTTTCTTGTTTCTTATTGTAGCGGCTGACAAACAATAAGCAATATATATATATATATTTATAGTATGTATATGGTATTATTTTGTGTATTTCTATTGTATGTACGTATATCATATTTATTGTATTTATTTATACTTATTATGTAGTAATTTAGTAGATAGGTACTTACCTGAATTTATGTACACCACTGACCGTATTTCTCATTAAAATTTCTGTTCATGCTAAGGTTGCCTGGAAGAAATCGCTTTAGGCGATAAGCAGGCACATTATACTGCCGAATATTTAATTATTGTTTAATTTTAATTGTATTTTTGGTGTTTATAATATAGTTATATTGTATTGTATTGTATTGTATGACGTCGGTCAATGGTTTACCAAATATGTTCGTTTTTTTATATTATTCTTTTGCTAGCGTTTGAACCCAAGTTTGAGTTTTGTTTGTCGCGTATGTCCTGAAACTGCGACCAGGGCCGCTAGTCTCGACTTTTCGCTATGCACTTTGCGACGGGATTCGATCGCTTTGACGCAAAATTCAACGCTATGTTTGCGTTTTTTCATAACAATTCGTGTTCGTTGTCGAATTTTTGCGTCATGGCGACCGAAGTCGGTCCCTATGACGCAAAATTCAACGCTATGTTTGCGTTTTTTCGTTAGCAATTCGTGTTCAAAGTCGAATTTTTGCGTCATAGCGACCGAATTCGGTCGCAAAGTGCTGTAGCGAAACGTCGAGACTAGCGCCCCAGAACCACCAGAGGAAGACGAGTAGCATGATCAAAATAAAGGGTGCGATCCCAAGCCGCCTGCGAATGTTCACGTTTCAAAAGAGTTATTTTTTTGTTCTCAGTTCAAGTACCAAAGTAGCCTTTTCATGTACTGCAATGTACTAGTTATATTTAACCTTCAGAAATAACCTTGATATAACATCGTTATTAATTCCTGACTATCTGAGTTATTAACGTAAATACTTTGTAGTTGAAGAGTCAGCTGACTCCTTCAATTGATAAATAATGAAGCTGTTTTTATGATAAGGTTCGATAAACAAATAATAAGATAAACATTAACATACCATTAACAGTGTACATACCATCGAGCACTAGTACCATAGTTAAGTAGCTCAAAGTTTAAAAAAAAGTTCTGGCAGACTCGCTAGATGGCGCTGTTTGCGAACGTACGTTTCACTGGAATCTATAATATACATATCATTTACCTAGTCAGTATCAAGCTGGCCGAATATTTCAAGTTGAAATAAAAATAGTCCAAGGCATGTCACAAACACAGGTATTAATGAAAGTCAACGCCAAAATGACATGCCTCCTGCCCAGTAAACAATTATAATAATATTGTGAATCCTGGATTAGCAAAGCCATCTAGTGAAGTTTGGTGGAACTGTTCCTGAAAACTGCTCAATTAATACATGAGCGTAACATAATTCTCCCTATCTTGATTTGCGTATTGAGCAAACTTTCTTATGGAATGAATAATTATCATCTTCATGATCAGCCAGAGAACGTCCACTGCTGAACACCCAGCTCCTCTTGGGGGTATTGCCATAATCCCATAAATATTTTTTTATACTCAGTTTTTTTTTGTTTACTTCTGAACACTTTTGCATAGTAAAGAAAACTGAAACTAAATATTTTTTACCCAAGTTTATAGCTAATCCGTATTTGGAAACCACAGATCACACAATAGATTCTGGATTCAGGACGCTCGAAGCGCACCACACATCAGTCTTAATACACTTATAAGAAATTACTCTGATTGGTTGATTGTAAGGCGCGAGTAGGCGTAACGTTGAGATAGCCAATGAGAACGCTCGGTCGCACTCCCCGCGGCCCGTGCCTTCCTCAAACTTTGGTGACTTTTTGTAGGAACAACGAATCTCGTAATGTGGTATCTAGTGTGATCTGTGCTGGAAACCAACAGAACAATATTAATTCATAAAAACGAGCGCGTTGAACTCTTTGAAAGGCAATTACGCGCTTGGACGTTACTTTTTATTTCAAGCTTGTCGGTGAAAGTCTTGTATTTTTGGGATCTCTGAAATTAATAAAAAAGGTTTTTGTAAATGTGGTCATTCATAGAGAATTCAATAGAGTAACGGGCCCATGTTCGATAGTGTTGGGCAAAAAGTGATGTTCCGGTCCGTCGCTCACCGCGAGCACAGCACGGAATAACATGAGCATTGAACACGTAATGATAATAACAGAATGAATCATAACACAACTGAGTATGAGTTTCATTGCACGCCCTCGCCGTCGGCTATCGAGAGCGCAGAGAGATCCATATTGGTTCTACAGGGTTATAATGAAAGGGCTAAGCCGAAAAGGGCTCATAGTACTCATCATTCTGAACAACTTTGACCATCCAACCCTGAAATCAAGAAAAAAATATCAGCTGTTCCATAGAAAAATATTAATGATACTCGACAAAATATATGAAACAGCTGTTCTTTTTTCTCGATTTCAGGGTTGGTCCCATAGTAAATATTGTTCACAATCATGAGTACTTTGGGCCCCTTTCGGCTTAGCATTTCCTTTCCTTGTATACTCTTTGGTTCAATCTAAAGGCACTATATGGGTGCATAGTGTCTGATCTCACTTTTGACACGAAAAGACAATAAATTCACCACTTTTCAATTTGCCCCTTAAGTGGACGATGGGGTGTTACCGAGCGGGATGTACCCTTAATTTGCCATCACTTGATGGGCAATGACACTTGATGGATAATGATCCACCTTAATTAGACATTAACACACAAGAAGCTTTCAAAAATGTATTTTATTTATATTCATTGTCACATTTATTTGTGGTCATCATAACACGAATCTCTGAAATACAAGCTTTAGCTTAGTTCAGAGATCCGAAGCCCACATATATCTTTAAGATCTATGTTGGAAATAAATAAATTTTGTATTTGTTTTGTATTGTATTAACACTGGTTAAATATACTTTGTATTGAGCCAAAATACAAGAAAAAAATTAATTGTTAAACTAGCGTATTGCATTTGCATTTTCACAGCCTATTGAAAAAAATAAATTTATAGATTTAGATTATATATTCAGTTTAAATTCAGTATAAAAATTGCTAGTTGCATTCCCTTTTATGTCTATATTACTAAAATAAAACTCATATACGTAAAAAGATCGAGTGTAAATCCATTTGTCCTACAACTAGAGTGCAAAGACGCCCACGTTTCTCGTTTTCTACATACGAATTTTAAAATAGATCTGTAAGATTAAGGCCTCGCTACATGGCCTGACCTGACATCGTTTGAAAGAGATGGCTATATATAAGTTTCTGGGGGAGCGAAAGGGAGAAGCTATAACCTTAATAGTTTGTTTCTTTTGCTCCCGTGAGATTCAAATCTAGCTGTCCCTTTCACGTCATGTCAGGTCATGCCGTGTGTAGACACCCTTATTACACTTTTACACATATACACTTTTTTTACGGTTCCGTTACAGCGATTCTCTCTCAAAGGGTTTATATAGACCGATAGCTATAAAAATGTTAATGCCATCTGATGCCATCATATATGACCTTAGAATTCATGAAGAGAAATGCTTTATTTTTATACATAGCCAGTGACTCACTCCAGGCCTCAAGTGCATAAAACAAGTGACCTAATGGAAATATTTAGGTCACTTGCACCGGATTGAACGTAACGGATCCAGACAGCGTGTCGTCGGTCATTCACGGCCTTATCCCGGATATTAAAATTTATTTATCTTTATCATGTACTGATTGAGACCGATTGTATTATTTTTATTGGATTTTATAAAAACGAAAGAAAAAAAAACCTTCAACTAAAAGTAAGATCAAAAAAGAAAAAAAATATCAATAAAATAAACACAACACATCTACAACTATAACAGAACTGATATAAACCGTTGACCTAATCCGCCGTCTGCCTTTCCTTTTTCTTTCTTTTTTTGATCCATTCGTTGTGTATTTAGCCAGTGTGAAGTATTGAAATATTTCAGGTTTAGTCAAATATTTCACAATTTAAATAAGTCATAGGCTAAGTCAAGCTAAGCACGTCATGTTCCAGTAAAGTAGTGGAGACTTTACAAAAGGTTTTTATGGAGTTTTGGAAACAACACGAAGAGTAACGTTTCACGACATTATACTATTCACCAACACTCGTGCACGTTCACAAACACTTAATGGATATAAATCCACCATTTTTAGACATTAACACTCGAAATAACACAAGTTTTGGAAAATAGGACAATGACGCCCCATGACTTCTTCACGTTCCCGCCAAAACTCCCCGTGTCTTTCCTTTTAGCCAATTGTCCATCTCGCCAATCTCCACTCGAGTCTCGTGAAGGTTCAGACAGACGACGCGAAAACTTTCCCGCAGCTGCCGCACGGTCCCCGCGTGTTTTGCTGATTGTAAGGAATTTGAATTTTGTGGCCTAGTAAATAGAGTCCAAACTTGGTATTGAAGTAACACCAGTACGCGGCTTCCGCGCAGCCGCAAAAATGTTTTCGCGTCTTGTAAACGCGCCCTAATCCATAAAATTATATGGTTCAACCAAATTTTCGCCCTTCTTTCGTCCAACGTACCTCTTTCCCCATAAGCATCAATATAAATATATACATATATGTTTACTCGTCCGAAGGTGTCTGGAAGCCGCTTTTAGCGATAAGAACGCCTTGTACCTATCTCTAATGTTGTTGTTTTTTTGCTGTTCTATTGTGATGTCAATAGAGTGTTATTGTATTATATTGTATAAAATTACCAGCATTGACATTGAAATTTTCCGAGTTATTTATAGAAAAAAGTTAATTTTAATACAAAGCGGCAGAGTACACAGGCGTAGGCGTTATTTTCTCCACAATAAGCTCTTGTTGCCCTAAGAATAAAGATTTACAGTGATTATTTAATTTCCTTTGACGGAATTCTCGGATTTCTCGGACTTTCCGTGTACAAGGGTCTGTCAGTTTCTATTAAGAAATATATTATAGCTGCATGATTGATTCTTAAATTGGCAATACTTGCTAGACACTTTACTGGGGCATGAAGTGGACTTGACCGTGACTTACTTTGCTTGACTTAGACTATGACTGAGACTTATTTAACAGTAAAATATTTGACATCACTTGAAATATTACAATACTTGACACTGGCTAAATACACAACGTGTGGAGCCAAAACATAAGTAAAAAAAAACCCTGCTTCTGTCAGTCCGTACATTCCCATTTGAATATGATTAATAAAAAGCTCGCAAAACCTTAAACAACCATAAAGGTATAAATAAAAAAATATATAAATTGTCAAAAGCGTGTCGAGATATGCATGGGTTCCGTAGAAATGTTCCGAAAATACTTGAATTGCAAATTAGTGACAAAATATGTATATATACAATTTTTTTTTTAATAGCTTATGTTTCTTTTTTGACATATAATTTTGATTTTAAATAACACTATACATTTGTTCTTTAGTAAAATTTCCGTGTATATCAATCTTTATATGCATAGTGACTACTTGCACAATACTAGACTTCTGTTTGAAGTTCAAGGAATACTATGCGATACGCCAGTAATATGCGATTAAACATACTACACACACCCTACACACTGATTAGTTCATGGTCAATTAAACACTCTACAAGTACCTAAATTGAACAAGTAGATTGCTTACGTAGCCATTTTCTTTCTCATTTTCCGACTAGCCATTGTTTCTACGCAATTGGCGATTTTTTCATTCGCATGATTTGCCACGATTGTTCAAATTTAAAGCTGTGGCCACATACTCGCAATGAGTATAACAATATAATAATAATAATGTTTATTTGAACAAAAAAACTAGGATCTAAAGATAAACAGTGTGCACTGGATTACACACTAGGGTGACCTGTGTCGTGGTCTCCAGGCTCTTCATAATACAGAAAGTAATTACATTACACGTTCTTAATACATCACAATACTTAAGAAGAAATGATAACATTTTTATTTTAGTAGGGTAGTAGAGTGGCGAGGGATGTAGGAAGACACGTAGTGTAACCACGTTACCTGTCCTGCCACTAGTCATGCTGGGACCCTATTCGGAGATATGACATTTTATCTCGGTCACTCTCACTCCCATTAAATTCTAAATTAGAGAGACAGTGACCGAGATAAAATGTCATGTCTCCGAATAGGGGCCCTGCTCCCTTGCCCGCCGCTCCCGATTTTGTCGGTTTTTCGAGCGCGAGTCAAAGGACCGACGAGATAGGGCATGACGAGGCCAAAGGTGTAAAAAGTATGAATAGCGCGAGGAGAGGTGCGAGGAGAGCAGTGTGTGGCCGCGTTACTCACGAGGATCATAGTGTGGCAGCAGGGTAACGAAGCGTTGACAGACAAGTTTGAGACGCGCAAGCAAGATTTTTTCAAATAAATTGGTCAAAAAGTTTTCTCCGTTCATAATTATTAAAATGCTTACGATAAAGTTGAATGATTATTATCATACAACTGTTTTTGACGTAGAAGATAAACGATAGACTCATAAAACATTAAATTTAGAATGTATATAAGCTTTTAAAGGTCAAAGGCCAGCATTTCCTTAACTTTCAATGTATAGAGGCCTCACACTCGAAGAAGGTATTTCACCTTCAAGGCTTGGACAATGGAGGCAGACGGATTATACTAATAAATGAACAACTTTTTTTTTGTCCTGCTGGGATGTCTTAGACGCTTTTCTTTTTGGGCATTTAATGGGGGAGGGGAATATAGCATACTATAAACGTGCCATTACACTCACTTTTGCAATTTGCAAGTTTTTTAAATAGAGTATGAACTCCACAAAACTGTACGTTGTAGTATTTTTGTACTTACAAAATAAAAATAAAACTGGCTATCATATCATCAGATATAAAAACGTTATAAGAATAAGATTTTTCAAGAGATGAAAACGAAACGACATTGTCGATTTACTTATTCTCAATAAAAATATAACAGTCGACTTGAGAACCTGCTCCTTTTTTTTTGGAAGTCGGTTAAAAACGAAAGTTTCTTTCAAACATTGGTATTTTTGCCACAACATAATTAACGCTTTGGAAATTGTAGCTTATTAATTTTATGTCTTCAAAAAATGTAATTACACTTTATCGACAACACAAAAGGGCATAACAAGAAAACACATTAGAGATAGGTATAAAAAGACGGTCTTATCGACAAGAGCGATATCTTCCAGACAACCTTTGGATGAAAGTGAAAATGCGCGAGTGAGACAACTGTGGACGCGTCTGAGCGAAAACGGCTGTCTCGCTGTCTGATGAGATAGATGGATTCGTGTCGCTGTCGTGCCATCTCTCTCTGTTTCAGCAAGTCTACCGAAAAATGAACTGTCACTGAGCTTATAACCCGTGGGCTTATCCCGTAACTCTGAAAGCGATAGCGAGAGTTGCGCGGGCGAGACCGCGCATAGTGCGACTAAGTTGGTATGAGCGAGATGGTATGCTCTCGCAATCAGAATCACGAACGTTTCAAAGTTAGAGGATAAGCCCGCTGCTTTATTGATTCCTCCTCTGGATCTCAAATTGTGCCCATGCTAGAATACTCTACGTAAGTATCCTTGGCATCAATAACATAGCTGAGCAATTTGTTCCAATTCTCAAGGCATTTCGTGTTATTATTTGATAAAAGTGTGCAATAATGTTACGTTTATCTTTATCTAAATCTAGGACTTAAATGTACGTCCGTCGCTTTCCTTTATGACTAATGTATATCTGGCTGATATTAATATACGAGATATGAAATATTTAGTTGTTATGTAATATATATACAGGATGGCCCATCGGCAAGTGACCGCCCGAAAAGGGCTTATAGTACTCATCATTATGAACACTACGGGACCAACCCTGAAATCGAGAAAAAAAATCTGCTGTTCCACAGAAAAATGTCAATGACACTCGACAAAATATATGGAACAGCAGATTTTTGTTTTTTTTCGATTTCAGAGTTGGTCTAACTGGACTAACTGGACTTTTTATCCCGGACAAATGTTCGGTATCTGTAGAATAGCGGGTGAAACCACGGGGCGCAGCTGGTACTTATATACATCCCAAAAACATTACTCTTCTTTTTGGGCAGTCGAGTAAAAAGTGGGACGCATCTTTGTAAACCAAACTTACCTTACCGATGCGCGCTTTGTGATAGTCGTGAGTGTGATAAAAATTTTGCAAATACTTCAATTTATTGGTTTTAAATTCTTGCATACCGTAATGCATTAATTCCACAAACAGTATGGCGACTACATAATCAGAACACGAACGATTAGGTACCGGTTCTTACAGACGCGTGACATAATTCTGCTTTGGTCCGATAAACTGTGACATACTGGTGATTATAGACAGAGTGATCTTTCTAAATCAGAAAAAAATACTATTATCTTCTTGTTATCAGGACGTATACTACAGGACGACGCACCCCACTATTGGGGAGGGGGTTGTAATAAAATAAAAATGCTTCACACTCGTAGCACCTCACTAGGTTTCCGTGTCGAGGATGCTATGGAACACATACATGGACAACTAACACCCACACCCAGAGCATATATTTAAATTCATCATTCAAACATCGGTCCGGCCGGGAATTAAACCCGGGACCTCCCCCTCATAAAGCAGATGCGCTACCAACTTAGCCAGGAGGCTCGTCTCTCCACTTGGCTTGGAGATCTCAGAATATTCACCGTTTGCTAAAAGGACGCTCCTGCCCGTCCTCCGAAGTTTCTGGCGAATATTAACAACTGGCCACAAACAGTGGTCGTATTTTTTGCTATGAATTCTGATAATATTTATAGGTATCTCTTAGAAAGAACGTCTTTCCGGAACTAAAGCGGTAGGCGTAGGCAGCACGCAATACCATAATCTTTGTTTATGAGTAGGTATCACAAACCGTATTAGAACCATGTTAAGATAGTGAGTCACTTCAAAATCTCATCGTTATGTAGGTATGTTTAGACATAGAAAAATTATACGGCAAGAATGACAATTACATACCAAACAAAAAATACTCCGTAAACAGCATAATACTAGAGGGCGCTTACGTATTTAGTCAGCTAATGTTCAAATCGCTATAAAAACCGATGAAAATATGGGTAATATAGAAACAGTATTGGTTTGTCCGCGATTTTGCAATATTATATATATATTATATAAATGCGAAAGTTTGTGTGTAGTATGTAAGTAAGTGTCAACCCCTTCAACTCCGTAACGGCTGAACGGATTTGAATGAAATTTGGTATGGAGGTAGCTTACACCCTGGATTAACACCTACTTTTTATCTTGGAAACCGGGTGAAACCACGGGGTGCAGCTATTTAATATAAAATACAACATATTAATAACATAGCGTTATTTCTTCGTTCCATTACGAAGGAGTTTGCTTGGGTTTTAACCACAATCGGACTACGCATCTTTCTATGGCCACTAAACTTTATATAATGTATCTATGGTGTAGTATTATTATATGTTCTGTGCTATGGTTAATTTGGTCGCTGATTATTTGATGCGTTCATTTATTTATTAATGTAACAAAAATAATGACATACGACCTTCGCACACTTGTATTTTGATAAGTCATTTCCTCAACTCTTTTTACCAAACAAACTAGATAATTTTTATTTTATTTTCCTCGTGATAAATTAGATAGTTACATAACTATTCTTTGAACGTTTTAAAGTCCACTAGACAACATTAACGTGAATAATACTGTATAGCGAAATAACGTTGTGGTGTAATGAAGAGGTAGGTATTTATTTTCAAAGGTAGATAGATAGATAAACTCTTTATTGTATATTGTGAACAATAACGAATTCCATTTTACAAACACTTGATAAAGATGCTTAAAAACTAGTGTAACAACTTGCGGTCTTATCGCTGAAAACGATCTCTTCCAGGCAATAAGATGGATAGGATTTATAGAAGAGGTAGAAGACGGGGTGTGCGATGGTGGACATAGTGTGATACTTAATTGTACTCGACATACAAACTAATAACTAATACATTCTTCAAGGTAGATATAGCTATACGGCCACATAAGAAGGAACATCCTATATGTTTAATTTTAGTGCTGTCGGTATTGGTTGGTGTGCGATATAGGCCTGTCGAGTGCACCTGACTTCAAACCACTGCTTTAGTTTAACTTTGATTGAAAAGTGTGTAATCAGTTACAGATTGACAGTAATTTCACAATATTACAAGAGACCTGAGCGGACGGTTATTCTGAATCCATTCGGAAAGTATCTATACTGAAAATTTATGCTCTCGAATCTGTCTTTGTCGTCCTGACAGTAGATCACGCAAACGGAGAGTATAGATCTCGGATCACAACCAAGTTTGACAACAACTATACTACACCGGCCTTCCGGGATATCGGCCTGCTTTCGAAGGATGATTAGGCCAAATCTACCGTTCTGGCCCAGTGCGGGTTACCGCATTCACATATCTACGCCATGGACAACAAACGACGCATGAAAAGTACTCCATTTAGAAACGGCAGAGGAGCCACTAATCGTAGGACTACATGATAATCTTGGTGGAAGAAAAAGGCAACCAATTCAAGAGAATCACATCATCTAACTTTGCAGTTAACGTTAACGTTTGTCAAAGTTAACAAACGTTTCAGTATTCGGGGGTTACTGCTCTACTCGAGCCTCTTGTCGCGCTCTTCATCCTTTTTACGTCTTTGGCCTGGCCATCGCTCTGTCTCGCCGATCCTTCGACTCGGGCTCATAAATCGGCAAAATCGTAATCGACGGGGAAATCGCGAAGCATGACGAGCAGCAGGATTAATAACGTGGTCTCTGCGTACCTTGATCTCTACTTCCCTCCTTCAAGTATTTGGTCGCAGCATTACAGGTATATTAGGCAGTATTTACATACTTGCGTAAACAATATTTATTCATTAAGAATTTAAGTTATTTTATAGTCATTGTTTAAGTTATAACTTACTGTTAGCTTACTATTTGTTATGGAAATAAATAAAATAAAATGAACAAAGTGAACAAACACGATTTTACAGTATAACAAAATGTTATACAATACATATTCTATCCACTTAGGTAGGTACATTAAAAGTGAAGGAATTTTAGTCGGCGAGTGTATAAAAAACTGAGAGTCATACCAGCGAAAGCAACATTATATTTCGCTTAGAGCAAGCGAGAGAGAGGGAGCGAGTCTGGTGAGTTATCTGTGGGTGCACTGAAAGGGGCAGACCTCTTACCAATTTCGAACAACACGTGCTGTATTGCAACTCTGACTTTCTTGGATCGGTATTGTAGGCCCATTCAAGATCCAAACAGTCCCCACAATTCATCGGCTACGATTTGTCTAAAAAAATTCGGACAGAGGTACTTAATGGTTGTGCTAGAGTTTTCGTTCCAACCATTCTGTTTACGTTGAAAACAATGCCGGCGTGTCGACAAAACAGAAGGAAACGCGGTAATCGCGACTATCCGGTGTTTTGGAATCGGAAATCGGACAAGGAGACTCGTAACAAACGGTTTAACAGCACGTGAGCAGCTAAAGTAGCATCACTATCTACGATAAATCATTTTGACTGGTACATACAAATAATGACGCGTCCTTTTGTTTCTGCGTTTGTATTTCGTATCGAATACACACAAATGTATCACACATATCATCATCACACAGAAGACGGCCACTGCTGAAGGCATCTCCCTCAAATAGGGAAGGGGTTTGCCTTAACCACTTCCCGCATAGCAGGCGGCATGTCGAAAAATTAAAAATTCGAGAAATACACCTTATCCGATAAACAGCCTAGAATCGATGACGACCGTTAACTTCAAACAGGTACCTAGTTAAATATCTTTCAATCGCTTACGACGTGACATTGAAAGAGCTTGCAATCGGCCTTTTCATCTCGACATAGTGTAAACAAGTACCTAAAAGTCGCGCGGAACCGTGGGATAGATAAGTTTCCCTCACGGCACTGACTCTGTTACTTTAACCGCCACGCTTTTTGACCGAGAACCGGTACTCCCCGTTACCTCGACTGAAATGTATAATGAATTATTCGGGCTCTTTCGCGGTTTGATGTGTTTATATAATGTCTAGATACGATCGAGGCAGGTTTCGAAAGGTGATCTGAAAATTGCTTGTAGTTAACATGTGTATTTGCAATCGAGGACGGCCGGCTGCTTGGACATTTCCGGAGAAATTATGACTCGATTACGGAGAAGGCTGTGTCTAACCTCAATTTTTTTCTTTTATTTTACTCTGTCATCATCATCAGTCAGAAGACATCCACAGTCGAACTAAAAATCCATCAAATTGGTAATTTATGTACTAATCGTAAATGTTGCTCTTTTTCTAATTGGACCACGTCATTGTTGTATAATTTAATTTGTATACGTCTGATACAATTTTTAAGTATGTCGCATGTGACTTGTGGTCGCCATTCAAGAACCTTTTCTTCCCCATCGGCTATCGATGCTTCGATCGGTGTGGCTTGCCAATTGCAAAATTAGCTCCCAAATTAGAAAGATTTGCAAATAACTACCAGTAAGACCAAAGTATTTTAATTGATATTTATTTTAGTAGTACGACAAAAGTCTACCCCTGATATCTGACCTTTTCGATTGAAGACTGATTGTTTATGATCGCGATAATTTATACACTAACGTAAACATTGTAATAATCAAATAGAACAAGAATTACCTACGATTGACAAATTAATTGACCGACCGAAGCGAAGGTCTCAGAGTTTACTGGAACAAATCGGCATTTGTATGTATGTTTGTATGTTTGTGTGTATATTTGTCCGATAATAACTTGCAAACCGTTGATCCGATCTTCATGAAATTTTGTAGGCAAGTGGTTCATTTCAATTCGATTTTTAAGTTCAAATATGAGCTGAATCGGTCCAGGGGTTGTGAAGATATCGTGGTCGCGAGGTCTCAGTTCGCCGCAAACTACTAGTTATTTTCATTTTACGTAAAAATACTACTAGTTCTGCGAACAGTAGACCTCGTGCGCACAAACTTTGTACGACGTCAATTCTACAATTTCATAGAATTATTTTTGTAGCGGCGATTTTTTTTTGGATGGGTATTTCCTCCGAAAAGGGGGAAGTTTGCTGCGGCACCATTTACCGGCCGATTTTGATAACATTTGGCTGTAACATTCGGTACTCACTTCTAAACTCATATTCAATACTCATATTCAAAACAACAGTTTTGAATATGAGCAAAATTGGCGAAGAGGTTGTCAAGATTTTAAGGTCGTGAGGTCTATGTTCGATCCCGAATGAAGTCCTCACGGCCTTATATTTTGTTTTGCAAGTAGACTTCGTTCGCATCGCTCACTCGGTCAAAACGCAGCGATTTCGTTCGGTTAGTTCACACGGTCAATTACAAAGTATATAGACAACTTATCAGCTCAGGCCTTCTCTCTTGTTTATTCAGAAATTACTGACAGCTAATAAAACTAAACATTTTACCGTAAAAACATTACTTTCCTTCTTAGGCAGTCGGGTAATAAAAGATTAAGAGCTCGCTTTCCTAATTATGCTATCTCGTTCGAAATTATTCAACATATTTAATATAAATAAAACACAGTGTGAAGTTCTAAAAATAAACAGTCTAGAATAACAATGCCAATATTTTAAAGCAATTTGTATGTTGACATTTTCTATTCTGACGGCGGAGGATTAGGATATAATAAAAGCTGTCGTTTCTTTTTTTCAAATACGCTTTAAGCGATTTTCATCTTCAAAAATATTGAAAATAAGTGAAATATGTTGATAGCTCCGGTCAGGAGCGCTACTTTCAGCCTCAACTTCGGTCAATAATAAGATAAGAGAAAGGCATCATCACGCATTAGGCAGTGCTTTCATCAAGTTAAGCGAACGTTAGAATTATAGGTTCTTTACCTTCTATAGCCATTATAAGTGCCGCTGGCACAAATAAACAAGACGCTGTAACGGTACATCGGCCAAAAAATATCGTCTATTCGCCAATAGCCCAGTGTGTGGGGTTCATCGACATCTCTGTACTCTGCTAAATAAAATAGCATTTTGTTAGGCACGTTTTGATCTTATTGTTGTTTGAAGTTATTACCGCACAGGCAACGCAATTTAAACTGTAATGACGGGGCATAACGACGATTTTAGCGACTGGTATCCGATGTTTGGCCCGGATTCGCTTGATTTCTTTTAGGAAAAGCGAGTCATCGTTCTGAGTAGACAAAAGTTGCGCCAGTCTTCAGTTTACCAATGACTTAAGACTAGATCTAAGCAGCGTTTTTGCGGTTCAGTTACATAGAAGATGTTCTAAAGGTAACAGTAAACTCCACACAATGTAGAGTCGGCCAAATTTTGAAATATTCGACATTGTCTCTAGGATCATTAATTTTTGTCAGTTTTGCATAAAAAAAATTAAAGATTACACCTAATCTTTAAAGTTTCCTATTCGACACGATAATCTCTGTTCAATTTGGAATCAATATTTAAAAACGAAATACAAAGTAGCGCTGTTTTCGAGAAAATTATGTAAAATGCTATATCGACCACACCTCGCCGAGCTTATTAGCATAACAGGATCTTGTACAGGATCATATCTTTGACATTTTAAGTAGAATTCATTATGTTTCATGTTGAAAATTAATTTGTTTGTAGTAAAAGGTAGGTTGAATCAGTATATTTCTATTAGAACCTTTCGAATGAATACGCGCACTTTACTCACTCCAGTTCATTAGAAAAATCACACTTTATGCCGCTTATCTATGTATATATCTATAAAAAATCAAGACGTGTAAAAGATATATATATAGACGTCCATTTTTTTATAAAGGGCAAGTGCCTTTATTAACTAAGCAAAATTCATACAAACTACAACTACATAAAGTACTTAGACACATAAAAATAACAGTTGGATTATCCAGAGACCATTAAAAGTCTAGATAATCCAAATGTTCAAGTTGGCAGTGTACCCAGCATGCTGGCGGCATTACCACGCTGAATGGCCATGCTTATGTGTTGAGCCAAATAAACTCCAGCATTTTAGACGTAAATAGTATATATATACATTACATACATTACATTATCAGCCAGAAGACGTCCACTGCTGAACATAGGCCTCCCCCTTACATATATATATACGCGTTATAATAAGTCTGCGTTTGACCACCAACTCACCTGTTGGTAAGCGATGATGTGGCCGAAGATGAAGCACGCAGATTTAGAAGATACCTACTCACTCTGACCTTGAAAACCTCTAGATTGTAACTCAGAAAACCAAAAAGCCGGCAGCTTATTCCACTCCTTGGCTGTACGAATTAAAAAATGTTGTTTCGAAACGTTTTGTACGTATCCAAGGGAAATCAGCGTAAGGATGGTAATGGGGTGTCTT
The DNA here is from genome assembly GCA_947579745.1 of Apocheima hispidaria. Taxonomy (NCBI): domain Eukaryota; kingdom Metazoa; phylum Arthropoda; class Insecta; order Lepidoptera; family Geometridae; genus Apocheima; species Apocheima hispidaria. The sequence continues at coordinate 5,738,426 of OX388150.1, read as the reverse complement.
TCTACTTGTCCTGTATTAAAAGGACAACCAATACTTCTCAAATGGTCTAAGTGAACAATAAGAATTTGCGAAATTCCACCCGTAAGGGGTAAAATGGATCCCCAAAAGTTTGTAAAAATCTTTTTTCATTAAATAGTACTCGGTTTATGTAATAATAAAAAAAAAAAAAAAGGCACGTCTCAGCATTTTTTTTTTAAATCAACCCCTAAGAGGAGAAGTGTGTTGTTTATTTTACTGTAGCCATGCGAGTGAAGCCGTTCGGACAAGCTAGTCTACATATAATTAAACTATCTACTTACGTATATCTACTTAAGGAGCTATAACCGATAAGATTAAGTTAAAGTTTTATAGTAATTATTATTTCAAATTAATTAATTTATTTTTTAGTTTTTTTGGTTTTAGTTTAGATTATAATATAGTTACGTTTGAAATTAAATATATTTTATAAAGTAGAATGAGGTCGGATAATCCTCGATTTTGTTCAAAACTGGTATTATATGCCGGATTAAACTGCCCATAACTAGTTAGATAATATAGAGTTTTATAGTATATGTTTTATATTTATGTTATATATAAAAACAAGCCCTTTTCTAGGAATCAACGCACTGACCAAATCGCTTATCATAGAGACGTGAAATTTTAACCCAGTACTCTTGAAATACTCTTGAAAAAATGGAAATACTCCAGTCTACGTTAAAATGGATTTTGCGAAATTCCGCCTCTAAAGAGGTAAAATAGAAAGTTCGTATGGAAATACAATATTTCATACATTTTTTTTATTTTTCTTTACGTACTTTTTTTTTTTTTTTCATCTTCATAATGAGACTCGGCTTGTGGATTAGAAATGCGATTAATTATAGGTTACTATAGCCAAGCGAGCGAAGCCGTCGGCCAAGCTTGTATCATCGTAATCGGCTAGTAAGTTAAGCTGTCTGTGACGTCGGTCGGCCTAAATATCTTTATTGCGGTATTAGGCCATGAGACGAATGATGCCGTTATCAGCTTCAGCTTTACAAGTAGTAATTTTTATCGATTTTCTAAGCACGCGGAAAACATCAGGAAAACACATGTGCTGAAAAAGAAACAACTATAAAGGGTTATAAGGAAACGGTATGACGGCCGGAAGAGGTTCATAGCACTCATGATTGTGAACAACTTTTACTATGGGATCAACCCTGAAATCGAGAAAAATATATCCGCCGTTCCATAGAAAAATGTCAATGACACTCGACAAAATGCATGAAACAGCTGATTATTTTTTCATACACACCCTTTCCTTATAACCCTGTAAAGGTATTCGTAAACACTGAGCATCGTAGGTCAAATTTATATTTTAGTTTCGCGTGCAAAAAATTACAAGTCTTAATAAAATTTTCATTCAAGTTTTCATTTAGGAAAGAGCAGTATTAAAGAACAATGTCAATACAACGCAGAAAGACAGATACATTGAACCCACAGATAAATAGATCTGTGATTGAACCATATAATCATTCAACAGTAATTCCATAAAGTCCGGTTATAGCTGTAGAGGTCGTTGGGACCAACAGCTACAGCTACGTCAATTAAAAAAAAAAAAGTAATTCCACTTTAAGTTTGTACTTTCTTCCAATAAATATTTTAGTCAATTCGTCATAAAAAAATAATAATTTAATTCCACTTTAAGTTTGTACTTTCTTCCAATGAATATATTCAATAGTGCATTTTAGGTAGTTATAATGCTTGTTGGAGCCATGTGTCCTAAAACTGCGACCAGAAACACTATAGGTCAGGCAGCGATCACCAAGCAACCTGCCAAGCGGGGATTATCGCACCCTCTCTTTTTTCTCATCAATAAATCAACATTTTGACCTTTGTTCCGTAGTTGACGTTGTCTGGCTGCTGCTGATGATGGTGATGTCGTTCTCATCATCATCATCACCAGCCTATAATAGTCCACACAAGGCCATCTGGACATAAGCCTCCTCTCGCCACTCAACCAGACTTTCGGCTTTTTTCTTTCACCCACCACTAGCTGTCCTACGTATCGTCACTTCATCTAGTTTCGGGGCGTCCTGCGGTACGTTTGTCGATTCGTGGTCTCCTAGAACACGTCTAAACCAACGGTTAGCGGTTCTACGACAGATGTCGTACTATGTCATCGTGAATATTACTGTTGACTCTTTTTCTTTCAATATCTAAGGTCACGTCTATCTTTACATTCTCTTTAGTCATGTCGTGCAATTCTGTCCGCATCGTTACCTAATCATAAAATTAACAACATTATTATCCGCATATTTATTTATCTGCAACACTACTTACTCACGTTTTATACATATTGCACGTGACATCGTAAGCCGTGCTCGAATACCTTTACACTACCTTTACACGCTTTAATTTGCCCGCTCAAAGTACCCCTGGGACTCGCTATCTCGTTCGCACTTTGTCCACATATTTTAGTACAAAAATAAAAGAGATGAAATTAAAAAAAAATTTTGTTAATCTTTAGAATACCATTCCCAATGTTTTGTTTATAACAGTTTTCATGTTATAATATTTTTTTATTTTGGCGAAGGAGCAGGAAAAATATATTTTTGTTTCTTTTTCCTTTTTCTTAGTCAAATAAAAATAATAACATGTTTTTTTTTTTGTGGAATTGGCAATGGTATTCTAAAGACATTAACAAGAAATTTTCACAAGCTTTTATTTAACTTGCCATGTTTGTTTGTATGTATGTATGTATGTATCTAAGGTCAAATCTTGCAACTGAATTTTAGTTCCCCTAGTTCAATTATGTTTAAATTTTGCATACCTGTCAAGCCCTATTATAATACAATATTATGACAGCGAGCTGATCTGATGATGGATACGGAAGGTGGAAAATGGAACTCCTCGGTAACTAACAGTAGAATGACGGAGTTTGGACTCATTTTGATCAGCGTAAAGTACCAATAACGGATTTTATAAAAACTTATTTTAATTTTTTTCTCTGCTATTTATAACAAAAAATGTCGATAAAGTGCAAATGAGATAGCGAGAACCAGGGTTATCGCCCTCTTAAGGCGGCAAGTTTGCGCCTGATCTACTGAATACAAATTTAACAGCTTACTGACAGAGAACTCATCTCCTTAACCGGTGGGTCTAAAATCATGAACAAGCTGTCAACCGGTTTAATGGTTTGAACTAATAGCATATGGTACCTTTAATATAAGAGTATTCTCTCATAACGTGCTGGATGCGGCCGTCGCAACGCATAGCACTTAGCTCGTATTAAAATGTCTATAGTCTATAGGAACTGCTACACTTTAGTTAAATGCTGATCACATAGAGCCATAATTAAATAAAAAAGTTGCCACCGTCGGAACTACAACCTATTTAGCGAAAATATTCAACGTTATAAAATCATTGATTTGTCAATACACAAACACATAACATCTTTCTTACGGGCCGCGACGTTATGAGCGTTCCCAAGTTTGGTCCGCGAATTTCCAAAGGTGTGTGTTGAGATTGTATGTAAGAACGTTCTCTTTTCTTTCTTTTATTTTTTATTGACCGAGCGAAGCGAAGGTCTCAGAGTTTACTGGGACAAATCGGCATTTGTATGTATGTTTGTATGTTTGTGTGTATATTTGTCCGATGATAACTTGCGAACCGTTGATCCGATCTTCATGAAAATTTGTAGGGAAGTAGTTAATATCAATACAATTTTTAAGTTCGAATATGAGCTGAATCGGTCGAGCGGTTTTGAAGATATAGGGGTCGCGAGGTCTCAGTTCGCCGCGAACTACTAGTTTTATTAAGGGTATAATACTTTCAAGATCTTTTAAATCTTGATATTGAAATTCTGGAACAGATTACTATTCAGTTGAAACGCGAATAAATAATCACGTAAGCGGCAGTGTCCACACAAGTCACAGATCATACCCTAGGACTCTGCATTCAGAACACTCGAAGCGCACCACGCATCAGTCTAAATACACTTATAAGAAATTACTCTGATTGGTTGATTGTTAAGCGCGAGTAGGGGTAACCTTGAGATAGCCAATGACAACGCTTGGTCGCACTCCCCGCGACCCCCGCCTCAAACTTTGGTGACTTTTATAGGAACAAAGAATCTCGTAATGCGGCATCTAGTGTGATCTGTGACACAAGTGTAGTTTTTGCTCGACTGTCATGTATGAGGCTAAACCACCTGTCTCTTGCAGCATTCCATTTTACCGTTACCTGCGTCTGTAGAAATGCGTCGCCGGCCGGCATTCACTTTTATTTATTTTGTGGTCTATGAGCAGCCAATGCCGCAGCCGCGAGCCTTTTGTAAAGCTTCCTTTTATTTGTTACCTTTGCAAAACGTTGGTACTACTCGCTCCGTACAGAGAACACAGACCAATAAGAAAACGCTACTACAGCGACTGACGTTTTAAAAAAACCTGTCAGCGTAGATTAAAATGTATCCAAGAAAAACAAAAGATTCTGATAAGACTAGTAGTTCGCACCGAACTGAGACCTCGCGATCCCTATATCTTCACAACCCCTGGACCGATTCAGCTCATATTCGAACTTCAAATTTGTATTGAAATGAACTATTTGCCTACAAAATTTCATCGAGATCGGATCAACGATTCGCAAGTTATCATCGGACAAATATACACATAAACATACAAATATACATACTAATGCCGATTTGTCCCAGTAAACTCTGAGACCTTCGCTTCGCTCGGTCAATTAATTTATGGAGTGAAAACAGTTTTCCCCCGAAACGCTAAAAATTCATCAAAAAAAATTGGTTAATTCGCTCCCAACCCGCAACTATATCGCACGCACGGGGAGCAGAGCGACAGCAATACAACTTATAAGTACAGTGAGCTTCCCCTGGCTTAATACTACTCTTCCGTGTAACTACTTTAACCTTACCTTTTTTACTCAGGGAAAAAGATAACGTAACCTAACTTTTCTAAGTCTAAGGAATATTTTAAAACAATCTGGAGTTGTTCTAGAAAACCAAATTCTTAGGAAAGTACTCTTCAAATAAAGTTCTACATAAAAATACGCTCAGATCGGTAACGTTTTTCTTTGATGTTAGCTGTTTTGATTTATAATCTACAATAAATAAGAAGCAAAATATTATTTAAATGCGATACGGGGCACGGACTTCCCCGCGTGCTTGCTTCTTGACTAAACCATACCAGTTGAAAAACTTTGACAGTAAAGTACCTGTATATGTTAATGTGTCCACAGTTTTCCTGTATGTATCGAAAAAAGTGTAAACAAAACCCTGTATTTTTAGCGTGGGCTCTGCAAAAGATCAGGAAAGGTTGACATTTTGACGCATGCGATCTTGATTTCGTTGTTTTATCGTCGATTTTTTACACTTAATGTTTTTATTGTAATTTATTAGACAGGCGGGCTTATAACTTTGAAACGTTCGTTATTCTGATTGCGAGAGCATGCCATCTCGCTCGTACCAACTTAGTCGCACTATGCGCGGTCCCGCTCGCGCAACTCTCGCTATCGCTTCCAGAGTTATGGGATAAGCCCAAAGGACAGGAGCACTTAGTTAGATTTGGTAGTTAAATGCTTAAATGTATAAATATATCTAATGATATTGGTTATTTCTTGAAGCCTTCAAAATGTCACTTACAGCCTAGATAGTTAAATCCAAAAATAAAAATGTCGTTACATTTTCACGAAACCATTCGCGCTCGTGTAGGAGTTTTACTAGCACATTAAAATTTACGGGAACAATCACCCAAACAATTATAACTGTTGCTGCTATTCTAATTTCGTTCTCCAAAAGTAGATATGACAAAATGATGACACATACAGTTAAAACGAAGATGTTCATTTGTTTTAGTGCACTAAATGGTTTCATATGAATCTTAGACGAAGCATCATACAAGATCCATGATATGAATGAACGCACCGTCTTGTTATGGTCTGATCTACATTCTAAATTTAAAACGAATAAAATATTCTATCTAATCATTATTGTCTTCTTTTTTTATTAATCTATGTCACAGCCTTATTTGACACAATTTCATCCGGTTTTTCTCTCTCTTATGTTTTGGGTCCACACGTTCTGTATTAGGGCAGTGTCATTATAACAGTGTATTGTAACATTTCAAGTGCTTTGAAGCTATTCACCAACACTCATGCATGATTACGAGCGCTTAATGGCTAAAATAATACCGTTTTTATACATTATCACTTGATATAACACAAGTTTTGGAAAATAATACAATGACGCAACATGACTTCTACGCTTATCCCACTAAACTCCATTTGTGAATTTGTGTTATGTATTTTGACACATTCATAACTATATTTGTCTCATGTCTAGGTAACCCTATACTCTTTTTTTCTCTCTCTTTCTTCCTAAGAGGATTTTGGCGTCGCACGTCTTATGCATTTGCCAGTGTCAAGTATACTTATACATTTAAAGTTTTGTTAAATATTATCAAACAAGTCATAGTCACAGTTAAAGGCGAGCAAAGCAAGTCACGGTCAAGTCCAAGTCATGCCCCAGTAAAGTGTGAAAACTTTACTAGAGCCTTATAAGGAGTTTTGGAAACAACATGAAAATTCACGTTTCACGACATAATACCATTCTCCAACACTCGTGGATGTTCACAAACACTTAACGGGTAAAAATTCACTATTTTTACACATTAATACTCGAAATAACACAAGTTTTGGAAAATAATAAAATGACGCGACATTAATTCTTCACGTTCCCGCCAAAACTCCCTATAAATTCTTACACCTCGTACAATTAAACCCAATGAAATTAAATAAATAAATAGAACTTATTTACACATAAGAGCTATCCAGGTAATAAGGTCCCTGCAGACGTTCGTAAAACTCAGGAATAAATATGACGAAAGAGGTCTTTTAAAGTTGGTTTATTTAGCCAGAAGGTGCGTTATCGAATTACACGGCTCAGCAAAAGAGTAAAGTGCTGTAAGTGAAATATTGCAGTGGCGTAACGCCAGGTTCGACGACACTTGGCAAAACAAAGAGGTTTGTCATCTCGCCGGTTTGCTTCATCAATCGCGGCACCGATTCTTGATCACACAGTTCGGTCAATCCACGATGACTCAAATTATCATTGATTCTAATCAATTTTAAGCAGTGTAAGCAGCGTCATGTTTGATATCATTTCAAGTCAAGTTAAGATTTTCACAATTAAAACAAGTCTCATTCATAGTCTAACTCGGCAGCTCTCAATCGTTTTTTGGCGAGGGAACCCCTTTTGGAAAACGAAATAGTTGACGGAGCCCTAAAATAATCAAAAACTGGTTTTATGTGTATTCTTTATAAATTATCATATTATTTGACATTAACATCATCTCACACTCATATGAGGGATTCCACTACACTAATATTCTTTTAGTTAAATGTATTAAACTTATGTTGCAACAGTTAGATAGTTTACTCTGATAATTACCTCTATGGTATCTTTCTTTTTTCATCATGACTTGTATTTTCGCGGACCCCCCCCCACAGAGGCTTTGCGGAGCCAAGCGAAACACTTTGAGTATGGCTGGTCTAAATCAAGCAAAGTAAATTACGGTCAAGTGCAATTCATACCCCAGGAAATCGGTAGACTTTACTGGAGGTTTCTACAGAGCTTAAAAAAAATATTGTACCCTTAAATTTTAGTTTAGAAAATGTACTACAGAATCCACCGTATTGATTAGTTGTTTATAGAAATCTCTATTTTTTATAGGGTTCGGTACCCAAAGGCCAAAACAGTTTATAAATGTGAAGAAAAAACATTGTAATGGATAAATTAAACCAATTTAAAACCTAATCTCTCAAAGGTCAAGTGGATACATTTTTCGCAACATTTCAGAGGAATTACAAACTTGGGATATTTTAATGCGACATCGTATTAAAATGTATGAGAGAGACCTTTAGTAAAAACTTTTTGGTGCGTGTCAAAAGGCGGGTAATTAAAAAAATAACAAGTCCCATTATGTCGCCAGATGTCGCTGCCCGCATCCTGTGTTCATTGATGCTAATCAACAGGATTGGATTTCCTACCTCATTAGCCGAATTACTGGACAGATTTTATGATTTCATTAAATAACAACGAATAGCTAAGAAACTCAAATGATCTTATCTCACCGCAGCGCTGCCGTCGCATTTTAATTTATACTAGCTTTTGCCCGTGGCTTGACCCGCGCTGTGAACAAAACATAGCCCATGTCACTCAGGAATAGTGTAGCTTTTTAGGTAACGAGATTTTGAGAAACTAGACTTTCAGAGATTCCCTAAAACAAACAAACAAAATATTGCCAGAGTTTACCTCTTCTTATCATTAGGAATAAGGATAACCCACTTTACTGGGGCATAACTTGGACTTCACCGTGACTCACTTTGATAGTATTAAGTTGACTATAAGTGGGATTTGTTTTTATTGTGATATATTACAGATGAATAGGTACATTTATAATAAATATTATACTAAACTAGAATTTAAAAAAAAATGCCTCTGGCTAAATGCTCTAAGCACTCATAGTGTATTTTATTGACTCTCAAGTATTTTGGAACCAAAAGAACCTACTAGTGTACGTGTCCATAGGTATCTATAGCTAGCTACTAGCGACGAAGTGTTTCTATATATTCTATGTATGTATGTATGTTGTATGTAGAAAAAAAGTATAAATTATGTATTCTATCAGTTATCTGGTTCCCATAGTACAAGCTTGCTTAGTTTGGGGCTAGATGGCGCTGTGTGTGAAAAACGTTCACCGATATTTATTATTTATTTATAGTTATAATTTGCACACTTTCTAGTATATCATGTAATATATATATGCATCTGAAAATACATGAATACTCGAGAAGACTCCTTGCTTTGGAAACTATACCTACTTTACTACTTAGTTTTTTTTTGCAATCCTCTGAATCGAGTTTACGTGTATGGCGGAAACATTACTCGTTATCGCTCGATAACACCACAGTAACAGTTTGTATGCAAATTTTCTTATTTTTAATTTCCTATATACATTCCATTCTCAGTTCCTTAATCCAAATTTTTGGTTCCACTCATACTTACTAGAGTCAAGTTTTATGGTTTTTTTATTTATCTTTTTTTTTGTCCTTTCCGGACTTTGGCGTCGCAAGTCTTGTACATTTGCCAGTGTCGTTTCTGTAACGTTAATGTTTTATAATAAAAACAAGTACCAATCAGTAAAGTGGTGAAAGCTTTACTGGAAACTTTTACCATAGAGAATAAATAAAACTATGCTATACGGAGTTTTGAAAATAACAGAAAAGGCGCGATTCATTTTGTTCGATTTATCCGCCATTACCCTATTTAAATTATATCGATTACCCTATACAAATTATTCGAAAAAGAATAAACACTTTTGGAAAATAATACAAAGCTGCCCAACTTGATTTATTCACGTTGGCGCCAAAACCGAAGAGAATATAATCACTACGTTGACAAGTTCCATAGAAAAAATGATAAAAGACGATTGTATGAAACATGTACTAGAATTGAATACCGATAGAGAAAGTGCGATAGAGTCAAGCCATCGACAGAGTAAGACAGCGATAGCGCCATTATATCTAGTACACGTTTCATACATGTGCAAGTCTTTATATTTACTAGGCCCTGGCCAAAACCCTAATTTGCATTATTTTTTTCCTCCTATGAGGATTTTGGCGCTGCACGTCTTGTGCATTTGCCAGTTTCACGTATATGAATATTTTCAAGTTTTGGTAAATATTGTTAAACAAGTCATAGTCACAGTCAAATCCAAGTAGAGAAAGTCACGGTCAAATCCAAGTCAAGCCCCATTAAAATGGTGAGAACTCAGTTTTATAACAATTTTCTTTTTCTTTTTCAGGTAAGTGCTGGTATGATCGCTTTCTCTGGAAATTGTAAAAAGTTTTAGCTGCGCATCAAAGAGGTTAGAAGTCTCAATTACAATAGTATGTAGTTGGAATAATGCGCCAACTATAGGAGAAGCGTTAAAAAATCGTGCAAATAAATAAACCGATGCGGATAGTTGGCTGGTCACGCACGGCAACTGAGGTCGATGATCCCCAAATATACAAACTTTTGGCTTCTAGAGAACAGGTAACACAGCTTCTACAGGTTAGCATACCATAACTTTGCTTAGGATAGCTCTGATAAAACAAGGTATACTTAATTATGAGGAAATGTTTATTTATTGTAAAGTTAGGTTAGGTAGTTTAATCGTCGTTCTTTATTATACTTTATCTTTCGAAAGATAAAATAATAGTAACGTGTTCACGAAATGCCAATAAGAAGTAAACTTTTAAGTTAAAGAAAGAAAACCAAGCAGTAGTGTGCAAGCATTACTGTGTTCCGGATTGAAGCGCAATGTTTCCAGCGTAATTACTGGGCATAATGAGATTTAACATCTAATATCTCAGGGTGACGAGCGCAGTGCATTGCCGCGCATAGTTTTGAACTGTTGAAGAAGTTCAAAATTCTGGGAGGCACTGAACTGTTATGGGCAAGCGTGACATTTAACAACAGGTGAGCGACTAGCTCGTTTCGTCACCAAGTGACATAAATAAAAAAAATACTAAGAAATGGTTAAATTCTAGTGGATTAATTATTAATTATGTCATGGTATTCGGCAATCGCGAAAACATATTTTGTCTAGAAGTAGGAAATGAAGATTTACAAAGAATTGCATACATTATCGAACGTAGTTTTTAAAGTGATAATGCAACGTGATTGTTATTTCCCTATTGTTTTTTTTAACTAAGTACTTTATTTAATTACTACACACAGGCCGTTCATGCAATTAGCTAATCAGCTTCCTAGATCGATTCAATTAACATTATCATTATTTGCAGTTTCATGAATTTGTATCTCAAAGTCTTTATTACTAAACTCGTGTAGTATAAAAATAAAGAAAAACGCATTTTACAGGTCAGTCTTTTGGGTCATCAATGTTATCATACAAATTACAAAGTTTTGAGATACATAGATAAAAAAATGGAACGACTGCCATATAATTAATTATTTTTTTAGTTAAATTTGATATATGGCACGGACCCCGGAGTCCGTGGCGCAAACATTGTATAAAAAATATATATTAAAGTTAATAACTTGTTAAGAGCATGTCGGGCCATTCTTAGTAGGGTTCAATAGGCGCGTAGAACGTTTGAAATATTTATTCGTATTTTTGCTTATCTCAAAAAGTCATTATAACATTTTGCCCGACATAATTTTAATAAAAGGAAGTTTTACTGAGATCTATCAACACGGAAGATAACTAAGTAACCGAGATGCATAGTTTAGAAATGGCAGGAGGACTTTGTTGGCCCATATTTCGCAAGCGATATATCTGATTAAAAAAAATGGTGTAGGAACTTCAATTTAAAATACCTACTCAATGATACCCCACATGATACACAGGCGATAAATCTTTTATATCCCCACTTTACATGTATGACAGTCACCCCTTTAATATAAAATATGACTTTTTTATTCTTTCAAAATTGTTAACTTTAAAAGACTTAAAAAAAATTCCATCTCCTCTTTACATGTATGGGAGCTACCGTTATTATACAAAATAAGTATATTTTTATTTTTTTTAACTGGATCTATCTTAGACTATATATACGTCTATAACTTTGGAAGGCTGTAAAGGATTCAGACAGACATACGGACATAACGAATTTATAAGGGTTTCTTGCATTACTACGGAACCCTAAAAAGGTTCAAAGCGCTCAATTTTTAAAAGTTAAGTATTGCATAACTTATCTATATTAACAACTGGAGGCGTTATCGCTAAAGCGTTATAATATAGAATACATCCTCATAAGGATGTTTTTTCCTGATTCGCTAGAAAATGGTACGAAGGCACAATGTAGATACTTATACTACTAATTCAGCCATTGAATAAAATTATCTATCTATCTATCTATCTATCTATCTATCTATCTATCTATCTACTTAATAGTATAGCGAGGAAGGTAAAACATGACCGCGATTCACGCACGTGTGGTGTTGTTCCAAGAATTATCAGTTTATAGCAAAATCTGCACGTTTGGAAGCTTGGCACGTTTGGCATTGGGAATTTTATAATGTTTCATATCGAATTTATATCAGCTGGAAATTCTATGTTTTATCCACAATTATCACGATGTCAAGAACTTAGACATTTGGTATTCGCACATTATCTGACATGATAAGCAAGCTCTTTGATTCTCGCTATCATGTTCGCACTTTTTTAACTTTTTGTAATATAAAATATTACAGAGAAGAAATGATCAATAAAAATTGATCATCTTTGTAATACCATTCAGCTTGCTAATACGCTGAGCTATTGCTGAGCTATGATTTTGGTTGTTTTGGCTGGCAGTGGGTGGAACTTAAAAGCTGAAGATCGGGCTAAGTGGCGTGACCTGGGAGAGGCCTATGTCCAGCAGTGGACTGTGATGGGCTGATGATGATGATGATAATACCATTACCAATGTTTTATAGCAAGGGCAAGCAAGGCAAGGCAAGGCAAGCAAGCAATTATATTTTATAAAATCTGCATTCGACCACATCCTGCTTGATACTCACTTGCAACAAATGTGGCACATCGTGTAGGATGATGGCTTTTCGCAAGAGTTTATCGGTGAACTGATTCTAATTACATCTTGCGAAACTTGAAAATAAAATACGGTGACGGCTCGTACGGGTACGGTGACGTTGAATGCGGGTACATATTTATTTGCTCTATATTTCATCAGCGTACGGTAAAAACATCGCAGTTCATTCGTCATTTGTTTTTTTTATTACAGTCATTACAAATAAATTTTATTTGTTATCATGAAATGTTATGATTTTCATATTATTAGCTAGAAACTTGGAAACTGTATTTCCTAGTCATTCCTAAACTTTCAAACATTCAAAAGTTTTTTTTGCATTGAATCATCGATCAGTTTACTAAAGACTAGGCAGAAAGTGACTGTGACTGTGACTTGTTTTTATTGTGTAATATTATTAATTTTATACTTTAATCGAAAAATTACAAAATCTTGACACTGGCTAAATACAATGTGTGGAGCCAAAACATAACATTAAAAAATAGAAGCTAATAACTGACGCCATTTCCGCAAAACACCGGAAGATATTTCACCAAGAAGAAGACTATTGTCAGCCAACTATGTGCTCATGTTTGTGTAAGTGCTCACGTCTACCAATATATTAGAAAAAAACCTTGAAAAAGTGCTTCGCACCGCAGTTCAATAGTCGAGGCGAGGTGAACAACCCCTTTTGGCGCAACCTGTTTAGGTAATGTTAGATAGTAAACTCAGGCGCACACTTGTCATGCGCAAACTTTATGGCACGTCCAACTTAGACTCGTAACTATGTCTTTTGCGCATTTTGAACATTTTAAAAAGAAAAAAAAAAAAAAAAATCGGGAATAAAAAAACAGTCTCTTGGTATAGAACTATAGAATAACAATTCGAGCGCTTAATTTTTATACTGACTAAAAAAAAAAAAAAAAAAAATACAAAATGCCCATTTTTTTCTTGTTCCTATGCAACAACGTGAAAATTGCTTAACTTCGGCAACGTAATTCTAAAGCCAACTCACTGTTATTTTTTCAAACTTCATTTAGTAAAGTTTATTTTTACAGAATATTTGAAAGATATAAGTCGTTTTTATTTATTAATTAATTAACCCGGGAATGTATGTAGCCTTTATTAACTAAGAAAAAAAAAACTACGTTTGATACACGCTGCATCCCAGTTTCTAGTACGCTTTAGTCAGACGCTAAGGCGTTCTCCAGTTTCTTCCATTTCGTTCTATCCTTGTCCACAAAGTCTTTTTTTAACTTCGTAGATCCATCTCCTAATCTGCCTTCCTCTTTTTCTCTTTTTGGCCGTGTCTCGGAATCCATTTAGTTATAATTTTTGTCCATTTGTTTGTTTTTTCATCATGTGTCGCATGTGTCAATTTCAATTTCTGGTGTTTTATTCCAAAGGAGAAATGCGCGAATTTTCAACACGGCCTCAAATGCGCCACCATCGTATATTTTGGTAAACACTAAAAACACACGCTTAAATTTTTAGTTCCTTGATTTCACCAACTGAATAGGTAACATATTAGTCGCTTACATTTGACATTTTAGGCACGCAAATTGACAATATGCGTGCTGTATAACGTGTAATAATTATTTATTACCTGTAATTACTTTCCTAAGGTGTAGAATCGGTTTTATTGATTTATTGTACTACGTGATAGGTGTTTAATGTGTTAATACAGGGGTCAATAAAGGTTCAACTTACCTACATGAATATGATTTAGCTTCGATTATTTTATTTTTTTACAACTTGTAAAAGCATAGCATAATTATAAGCAACATAATAGCATAGCATGTGTTTTCTTAACACTATAAGCCAGTGTGAAGAAAACACACCTGAAAAGCACGTTCAGCGGACCAACGGGAAAATAAGAGAAAACTATAGTTCTCTCACTTTCTCTCTGGTTTGATGGACGGCGGCACGTACGAACCAAATCCGCCGTCTGGTCCATTCAAAAAGCGTAGTCTGATACCCACCCCTAAATGGTATCCGATTTCGATGGTTTTTTTATATGTTATATATACACCGTGAAAAACTATGCTTGATGTATTTTTTTTTTAATTTCGCAATATCTTCGTTGTTATAGGCACTTAAAGTAATTTTTTTGCGTCGAAAATACGACGACGACAAGTAGTTGTTATTAGAAAGGGCTTTTAGACAGAACTGCTATGTTCAGTGTTCACACGAAAGGGGCCATTGTAACTAAGGTAACACCATTAAATCGCTAAAAAATATACAGCTCTTTTATTAATTCCACAGATTCTATGAAAGCCGATAATTTATCGCGATATCAGGGTTCGTCTATATAGCGACATAACCTCATAATATAATTATGTTAAAGCAACATAATGGCATAGCAGAGCTTTAGCTGAGTTTCAGTAACATTGAAAGTAGGCAGGAGTCCTCTTGAAGACATGTATGCCTGTGCCAGAAGACAAAAAAATGTAAAAAAAATATTAGTAATAACATAGATAAAATACAGGTAATAATAATACAATAATACCTTTTAATATATTCTGAAACAGAATCTAACAATTCGATACCAAAAATAGTAATCGTTATTATATTTATGTTGCCATTTCAAGCATAAATACTTAGGACTTAATCCGAAGCACAAAAATAATATTATCATAACTTATCTTTGTATACTCATTCATAGTACATACATAATACTAAAAGCTACTTCAACGGTCTAAATAATAATATTTACTTGTTTAACAAACTCGCATTTGTATAGATAGCAATCTTTATTTCTTCCCAGCCTCGTGTTCCAAACAAAATGTACAGTTCACAGATCACATCTCTATGGTACAGTTAATAAAGACATTAAGATCCGATATCATTACATTTATATAAGTTAGATGTCAGCGGGCGATAGCGCGTGACGACTCGTCGCCTCAGGGAAATTCTCCACTCGCCACGCTTTCCTGCCCGAGCACGAATGACACCTTTCCCATCCCATTCCACTTCCGATTCGTGCAGAATAAACCACCGTATAGAACTGTATAGAAATATAAAAACGAATAAAGCTGTCATCGATCGAATATCGATCCGCGAATCGTGATAAAGGTATAACTAAAAATTCTTGGAGAAAGTGAGTTGTCAGTGTTGTCATTTTCGAGCTTGGGGTCTCATTTTTTGCCTCTGTATGTTCAAATGGAGTTAATTAGATTTTATTCGTAGTAGTTATTTGTCTATTGAGTTTTACTTGTATTGAAGTAATAAGGTATTTAAAATCGAAATGCCTAATCTACTAAATATATTTCAAAGGTAATGATCCGTCCCAAATGAACCCAGAATAAGTATGCGTAGTGCAGAAAATACTTCTCTTCAAATTTGCATATTATTACTGCCTTTTTAATGTATTTTTTTTAAATTTTTATATTCATAATATCACTAGAAAATGGGAGTTCATGCAGCGTATGATGGTCTCAAGAACATAAATGTTTATTATTTTTATGTGGCTTTCTTTTTTAATGTTGAACTAACGCTATTGGATTGAATAAGGATATTGTTCGTGGATCTAGTTAAACGTGTTTCTATTCATTCGTCATCGTCATCAACAGCCTGAAGACATCCACTGCTGAACAAAGGCGCGTCCCCCTTAGAGCGTCACACTGAACGACAATTCGCATTTCGCTTCCAGCGGTTGCCCGCGACTTTCAAATCTCATGAATCCACTAGTTGAAGGCCTACCCGCGCTGCGTCTTTCAGTTCGTGGTCGCCATCCAAGAACCTTTCTCCCCATCGGTTATCGGTTCTTCGAGTGGTCCCATTGTCACTTCAGCTTGCAAACCCTGAAAGCTACGTCGGTGACTTTGGTTCCATTCAATAACCGGTTCTAAGTACAGTCCCACTAACGTTTATTTCGTTTGTTGGTAAAGTTCAACTGATCAATATTGTGTCAATTACAAATGATGGATCAATGCGGGATGTAGAATGCGTTATTATCAACTTTCACGGTATACCTATGTCACACTTGTGATGTTATAATGAGCTAGTCAACGTTTTGTGATAGTATGTCGGTTCTGGAAAATGTCACAATTTACCAATTAAAATGTTTTAACCTAATGATGATTTTTTACTCCTTTTGATGAAGCAATCACGCTATTGCCATGATTGCTAGATTCGCTCGCCGACTCTGCGCGACCACGAATCTATCGCCGCGCGATAAAGCTCACGGTCGTGCAACGTCGGGGGCTGAACCTAAAAATCGTCGCAATGGCCCTGATGATACTCAGGCAGGGTAGAATAACGCTACCAGTATCTCGTTATTATACTAAACGAGGATTTGTATTCTCTCTGTTGTTAATAAACAAGAAGTCAGCCTAAATGATAAATGAGCAAAATAAGAGAAGACTGTTTACGTTAATTCTCTAACCAGGCCTCGGATCATTTGTCACTGCTGATTTTTATCTTCGTGTAAAATAAATTAGCTATTAGAATGGATTGATTACGCGGTTATCTCTGTATCAAGTCTAGCACAAAACATGTACATTGTGATGAATGTTCTGTCTCAATCTTTTTCACAGACTTTTTACGACTGATCAGAAATAGTGGATTTACCGAAAATAATGTATGGGCTTACTTATTTTAAAGCTATTTTTAGAGTTAAGAGGATTTCCTTCCGCAAGGTTTTGGCGCATTCGATATTTGAAATTGTAAGCTGGAACAGCTCTGAGCTGTAGCGCATCCAGCAGGCCTAGCACGGGCACCGGGATAAAGTTATGTCCACCCGTTTTATCTTCGCGTTAACGTGACAAAGCTAGAATATGAATACATCCGTCTCGTTCTCGCGGGATAAGTATGGTGTACAACATTTTATCCCGGCGCCCGTGCTAGGCCTGCTGGGTTCTGTTCCCAGCGCGCAGGTTGCGTTAGTTCAGCGTAGCCTTTGTCAGGCCGCCATCGCAGATCCCGTAGTCTGAAAAAACCATTCAAATCAATGTCAATGCCAATCCTCCGCAAAACCATTCACTGATAAACTACACACTCCCAAATACTGAAACGTTTGTTAACTTTGACGACAGATTAAGTCTATTGCTGTCTTCGTCATTTGCTTAGTGCCAGACAAAGGCAGTATTAGAATTAATCTGTTGTCAAAGTTAACAAACTTTTCAGTATTCGGGGACCAAATACACTACTCGTGAGTGGCACGTATCCGTCGTTCGGGTAACCAATAGCAAGAGCTAATTTAAATTTAAACCTATAAATTAAGTTTAGTAATAAACTAATGCACATAGTAATTTCATGCTCTGTTAATGTAAAGCTCTTAATTAGGTAATCAGGTTCCGATAATTAATATAGGTAATAGATATAAAGCCTTATCATAAACTATTTATACTGTTAGGAACGGCACAAATTCATTTTATAACCCGTAACTTATAAAGAATAAAACGTTGGTTTATTGTGGTATCTGGAGTTTTATCGAGAAATATGTACTTATATTTTTTATTTCTTTTTCGATTATGATATGATAATTATCTAATATTTTTTGCATGTTCAGATTTATTCAGAGGAATGGCATGGCATGCACCGCAAAAAACTTCTTCTTCTCTTTTCTTTCGTCTTCTCTACTCTTTACGTCGTGAAAAATCGAGAATAGCATTTAATAATCCAGGGGTCCAGGGGTGCCACACCATACACTACATTTACCTCTACGACCAATACCTTAATGTCTCTACCTCGATGGTTCTTTATAACACTAATCACACTAATATTATCAATGCGAAAGTTTGTGTGTAAGTATGTAAGTGTGTTTGGTCCCGTTCAACTCTTGAACGGTTGAACGGATTTGAATGAATTTTGGTATGGAGGTAGCTTATACAATGGATTAACACATAGGCTACTTTGTATCCCGCAAAAAATATTCGGTTTCTGTAGAACGGATGAAACCGCATGGTGCAGCTAGTTCTCTATACATCGGTGGATCGTTACCTCGACGGTTCTCTACTTCGAAGGTCCTTACATGGAAAGATCTAAGAATCTTTCTAAGGCTTACATCGACGGGTCTTCACTTCGACGTCTCTTTACATCAATGGGTTTTTATGTCGAAAGATCGAAAATATTAAGCGAGCGAAAAGAAACGGAACTCCCACTCTCTCGCCAATTTATCGTCGTCCACAGCGGACCAGTACCGCTAGCAGTACACCCGTGCTGGGGTTACTCAGTTCCACAGATAGATTCATCTGTGCTCAGTTCCCACTGCGCGCTTCGTGAACGGACCCTGCGTACTACCCACACCGCTTCGCGCTGCCTCACCGCACGCCTGATCTCACACGTCTTTCTGTTATGACCCTAGCTAGAGTATCACAGACGTCAAGAATCTGAAATGAAAAGTTTGAGTGTCGAGGGTGTGGCCGTACTATGTCCGCATATTTGTTAAAACTGAAATAAATTGCTACCTATACCTTTGCTTTCGAGATTGTTATATTCACGTTTATTCCATCGCAAGAAACATTGATTTTATTTAATGTTATCAGACAAAATTAACCAAAAGCATTTTGCCATTACCAGCAGGGCAATTCTCGGGCGATCCACATTGTATCACCGTCGCTTTCTTGCTATGTCAGAGAAAGTGACGGGGAACAACAACAGCAGGAATAGCACGCGCGCGGCGATAAAATTTTGTCCACCTTTTTTATCCCGTGAGAACGAGACAGACGTATCCACATTCTAGCTTTGCCACGTTGACGCAAAGATAGGAACGCGTGCTAGGCCTGCTGAGAAGATTAAAGAGAAACAATCTTGATTGTCGGATAATCGCCCCGCTGCTCTCGTTGGAAAGTACCTCTACGTTCCCACGAGGTGTATCTTATCACTGACAATACTGATACGATCTGTTCACTCGACCGCGGTCACAACATCCGCATTTCGCGTGTGGATCACACTGACTCTAATGTTGTTATGAATTATAATTATAATATGACATATATATGCCAAGTAATGGCAGTTTTTTTGCACGCTTACATCGAGCCACATTTTTTTTTAGTATGTTGTTGTATAAACATTTACAGGATAATTTTAAAAGAGCATGCTAAGACGAAAGAAGGTTAGTTGTGATTATGATGTGATCAGTTTTTGCAAAATATGCAAAATTAATCATAAAACTCCATTCCACATAGCATTTTGCGGATGACACGGGAGTTTTAACTGCGGCCACCCAAACAGCTCTATGAAGTGTGTGAATATTTTGTGTTATATAAAGAATTCTTCATATAGGTACATAATATTTACACAGATATAAATACTGCCGTATCACATGCACCATGCTTTGTGGAATGGAGTATTATTTCAATTCTATAGTCATTACAGCCATCTTACTCGAACATTTGCATATAAAAACATGCAATAGGTAGTAAATTTCTAAAAAACTTTTGTAATTTGACTGAAGACAAAAAACGAAACAAATAACTTTTTGATCTCCTCCATCAAATAAAAGAAAATTGTGGTCACTTTGTGAAAACACAAAATTCAGGCATCCACTATGATAAAAAAAAAATTACTCGCATAAATACGCCTGAAGTCTCTCGTAGTACACATATACTTATGTAAAATAACATCCAATTAATTATGTAATTATTAAGCTCGCTGTTAACATCTACATGTATAATGCAAGTTTTCTGGAAAAAAAAAAAAAAAAACATCACAATGCGTTATCACAAAGTGATCTCAGTCAATCGCTAGAGCTCGCTCAGCTACACTATGTCCGACTGAGTGAAGGTGATCACAATTAAGTATTGAGCATTGTAATGCGATGTCTCTAAGAGACATAGTACATAATACAATTATTGGGAGTGATCGTTATTGACAAAAATAGCAAAATCCGTTATAATGCTTCCAATACAAAACGACTCAATATCCGATTTGTATCGATAAACATTATCAAGAAAGAGCAATAAAATGTCTGTATTATCCGTATAGCGTATTTTTGTTATTATAACCTGAACGACCTCAAAACGCGTGAATTCCCGCGCCCGAATGACTCGATACTCTGTATTTGTAGAATGATGTATAAGTGACCAAGTATTCACTCACGTGTGAACTATATTTAGATTTATGACGTTTTAGTTCTATAAATTGTACCTGTACTAAGTGTTCTGCTTGACGACTGACATATTATAATTCTAAGATATATTATTATCATTGTACTCGTCGTTATGAACAACTTTTAACCAACCCTGATATCAAGAAAATTATCAGCTGTTCCATAGAAAATATAATTTCGCAGTAATAAGCACGTTCTTCACATATTCACTGAATACATAATAGACATAGTTCAAATCTACATAGTGATTATTACGTGTCGAGGCAACACGATCAAGAAAAACCCGCCTTCGACAGTCATTATGATAGTTTTCACTATAGATTTTGTTCTAATTGATTTGGAACAGGAACGATTTGCAATTCTTCAAATCTACAAGCGAATGTATTTATAAACTACTTTCAAACTTTTGTTAAATTTCAAAAGCAGTGTTTCTTACACATTTTTATTAACAACAGATATTTAATCATTTTTGAAAAGGTTCAAAAAATTACGCAATGTGCTTGACCATTATGGAATACATAAGCATAAGAAAATATGAAAATATTATAAATATTTCGGATACAAAAACACCGTTCATAGAAATTCCTCGAGAACGCAAACACTGGAAACTTCAAACGCATACAAAGAATACAATTGCCAGCTATTGCACTGTTTGGAAAGCCACCAAAACATTCTGCCAACATTGCATCGCATCCTGCATAACATTATCCCTAAAGATGTTCCCACATCACTAACAGCCCTACCAACTTCAATAAGTGGCCAAATAACGGAACTAAATTGTTTCACAAGCGTTTGTCAGCTTTATTTACAAATTATTATTATGATTGTTGAAGTTGGGACAAACTCACACACTCGTACCAGTTATCTGCTAATCAGATTCTATATTGCTGGAACAATTATTGATCGAACACCTCTTGATCTAATCAATTGATCGATTGCGGCTCGAGGATTATTTTGTTTATGCAATGCCATTTATTGTCGGAGAGCAGTGATTACCGATAGTTCTTCATGTGCTGGGCTCGTACCGTGAGGTAGTTATTGCGATGATTGTTAGGTTCAGACGACAACGCTGCGCGACCATTCACCTTAACGCGCGGCGAAACGGTTCGCGGTTGCGCAGCGTCGTTGGCTGAACCTAACAATCATCGCAATAAGAACCTCACGGTACGGGCCCTGGACCAATAATCTGCCGATGTTGCCAGGCGTAGTATGTTGTGCAAGCGAGGATCATAGATTTCACTAAGCAGTTAGGTCGTTTCATCAGGTATAATCCTAATCCTAACTAATATAATAAATTTGAATGTAATAACTCTGTCTCTGTCTGGGTGTTTGTCGAGCTATTACGGCTAAAAGGCTGAACGGATCAAGCTGGTTTTTAGCATAGATATTGCTTAAGGGTCGGAGACGGACATAGGCTACTTTATTTTTGTAGGTCCACGCGAATGATGTCGCTGGAAACAGCTAGTATATATCATACAGTCTTAGTGGTAGACTAGACAGACAGCACACTAATTCGCTCAAACGAACTCAAAGACCTAGAATACGTCAGCCAATTTATATAATATCTTGGTTCCCGTCTTAATAGTCAAGATGGTAGCAATAAAGAAATCAGTAGGAGATTCCAGATATCTAAATCTGCTAAATCTGAACTCAAAAGGTTTGGAAAGATCGGAACATATCCTGCAAGGCTAAAGTGAGATTGGTGCGAACATTGATCTTCTTGATTTTCCTCTACGCCGTTGAATCCTGGACCATGAGGAAGCCAGAATTAAATAAAATTGACGCATCCGAAATGTGGTGTTGGAGACACTCCAACTCCACCATTCCATGGACTGCGCGCCGAATCCATCCATCTATCCTAAAAAGCACCGCTTGATAACAAGGCTGTCAACAATCTGTTTCCATCGCATTCTGAAATAGTCCAGAGTGTTATCAAAGGTCAAACCGCTCTTAACACGACCTTCAGCAGCGAAGAAAACAATTAAGAAGAAGAAAATGCTACGGCAATATTAAGCATAAATATTACTAAATGAAAATATGACCGAGGCCGGAGACTGCGACGTGCGATCCGTGACAGTCGCTCATCTCTGTCTGGCGCGGAGAAAATTACGGAGCGCAAAACAGAGACCAGCGACTGTTCGTTCGGGTGACGCGTCTCCGTCGCGTATGCCAAATTCAATGTTAACACATAAGTAGATAATATTTGTGCAGAATATAGATTTCTTTACTCTTCACAAATATATACCAGTTTTTGCTTATGTAGTGAATGACTAGAATTCTTTAACTTACTTGTTATTGTCCTGTGTATTATTCAATTTAACATTGAACGCGCTTGTCTTGTTTGAGAGTTTTGATAACAGTTATTAATATACTTATTAATCTTATCAGTTAAGATGTATCACCGGAATAATTCACCATCTTAATAATAAAAGTGAAATCAGTGATTGCTACCGAAATCTTAACAATCAATAAACAACTCCATTAAATTAAAACTAAACTTCTAAAGTTTTTGCCACCCTGTTCTGTCATACCAAAATAAAAAGCCACGCAGATTAGATAGATTTATTATTAGTTTAGTTAAAATGATAATTAACCAGAATTGATACCAATACAATTTGTGTATGAATTGAATTTATTTATCAAAGGCCTCTTGATTGCCATATTTCGTCAAAGTTCTCCGAATCGTAATTTTATACGTTAATCATGCGTCCTTGGGCCTCGAAGAGAGCATCGACTCTTCTGCTAAATCCAAAATTAGTAACCTGACACCAGTAGTAGGTATAGACGGTAAGTATATTTAACCGGTTTTGCGTTTTCTTTGATAACTAGTATGTACGGTTAATGATGTAAGCCTACAGCGATTGTAAAAACATCGGAATCATCTCTATTGAATACGTTGTTGTGAATAGCAATCTATGTATTATAATCTATATATTTTTATGGAAATCTTTTATTTAATCTATCAGTGAAGATAGCTTTTTATCCAGTGCCATATTAGAAAGCTAATATTTCTGGTCTCGACGTGAATTCGATGAACGTCTAATCGGTCTGGCAAGGTCTCATGTCAAAAATGAAATTAAGACAAAATTGATGTATCTACTTTGGAAATGTTATAGCACGGAGGCTATGTGAGCTACGGAAATAGTACTGATATTGCCGTATCCGGCATCTCAGCGCAAGCATAAATATACTAGGTCGATGACCATGACAAGTGGCGGAGAGGTGGGGGGCCGCGCAACGCAGTACTGATATTCTGTGTCCGAAACTGATGTTGAAGATTATTTTCGTCAAAAACTAGCGGTAGAAGCGCGACTGATCCAATTGATCAACTTAGATTCCTAATTCAATAGGATAACGAACCAACACAGGGAGAAATTAAGGCCCTTTCTGTCTTCCCCAGTTGTCTCACACATTTACGCATTGTTGAAGATAGAATTCACTGAATATGGATTTCCAAATATCGAAGAAAAAAAATATCAATCGTATTAGCTATCAACCATAGCAAAAAAGACAAATATTCAAAATTATCTTAGGTATATATATCTTATAACTCATTACTGCTGTTTTGAAGGAAAAAACATAATACTTATAGGTTGTCCTTTCTCGTAATTCATCTCTCTTCTCACGGTTTTCAAGGCGTGTAGTCTTCATGACAGTCATCAATGCCAATTTGGATTATGCAAGTCTTTTGTTTGAGGCTTTTTTCTCTTATAATTTGGCTCCACACGTTGCGTATTTAGCCAGTGTCAAATTTTGCAAGTGAAGTAAAATATTTCACAATAAAAACAAGTCTCCGTCATAGTCTAATTCAAGCAAAGTAGTCACGATCAGCCCAAGTCATGTCCCAATAAAGTAATAATAATAATGATTTTTTTCATTAAAAAAAGCACAATATAACATTATAATTAGTGGCAAGTTAGGTGAAACATAAAATAAACAGGTAAACCTGCCGAAGTAGGCTCTAGGCCTCTGATTCAGCGTGCAGCGCCCTTCCCACGGGAATTGTGGTGATTACTGCCCTAGACAAATTAATGGCATCTTATGTTATTCCAAATAGTACATTTGGTCTAAAATTTGTGGAGACTTTACTAAAGACTTTTCTATGGAAAAAAAAACAACGGGAAAAGTCTCATTTAACGATATCATACGGTACCATTCACCAACACTCGTGCACGTTCACGAATACTTATTAAGGTGCAACGTTTCGCTCAGCGCGCGAAATTCAAATTTTCTTGCGTCTTATGTCAACAGCTTAATTACTCATCGTAGGTTCATGGAAACTAATTTTGCGATATTAAATAGATTGTTTCAAGAAATTACACCAACCAAAAATTCAACTTGAAAGTATAAGTATAAGCACATTTTTCACTAAACCAAAAACCAAGATGAAAATCAGCTTATTGATATTTGTAGCTAAACCAATGTTATCTAGGTGATAATTTTACCCGTAATATCTTAAAACAACTTATTTATTGGCGCAAAATTGGTTTCAGTAAATCCACGACGAGTAATTAAGCTGTAATTGACAAAAAACGCAAGAAAATTTGAATTTCGCGCGATGAGTGAAACGATGCACCTTAAATAAAAATCCACCGTTTTTAGACTAAGACTTCTTTGTCAATTTGTTCTTTTATAGCCCAATTTACCTCACTTTACTTATCAAATAGCGTGGTGCAGTGAACGTGCACTGGCGTGACTTAAATGTTAAATCAACGTTCTCTTGTGAAAGCGCAGTTTCTTTTTGGACCACCGAATTTAATATTTTTAACAGACGATTTAAGTGGAGCGCCATCATCGTCATCAGCCAGAAGAACTGTCATTTATTTGTTTTTGAGGGTTGCCTAATCTCCACGCTTAGCAGGTGGCTTGGGATGTGGATCGTACTATATTTGTGTTTAAATTTGTAAAAACTTAGACACGCGAAAAAGGCAGATGTATGGGAAATTGTCAGAGTTTAGGTAGACCCGGACCTAGGTTTGCAAAAATTTAGCGATTTTCGCGTTTTCGAGTATTCGTGGACTTTTTTACACACAGCGCCATTTAGCCCCACCAGGTAACTGATAAAATACTTAAATACTTAACTTAACTTTTTTTTGTAAATACATACATAGATAGTGTGTTTTTTCCCGTTCAACTCTGTAACGGCTGAACGGATTTTAATGAAATTTGTTATGGAGGAAATAAGCAATCCCTTGATTACCACCTAAGCTACTTTTTAGGATTAATCATCTAATGTGCTTGGATTTACCACAGGTGATCGAAATTAATTTGGTCGTTTCACTTGAAGTCAAAAAACGATTTATTATTTTATTTCTGATCTAACAAACAACAGCTGTTTGATCGATAAAATGTTTGCTATTTAATAAATTATATACTATATATTTTTATACAGACCGAGTCACCACGGTCGAAAAATTGTAATGTAATGTACATGCATTACACATTTATATTTTTTTTCACATGTATATAAATGCCATCTCATGTACATTTCTGTTTTTAACTGACTTCCAAAAAAAAGGAGGAGGTTCTCAAGTCTGAATTTTTAGTTTCTTCAAAACCCCAACCTGCACTAAATCCTGTCCACGCCTGGCCGGTACCGGTACCATACTTCTTTCCGAACATAAAGCAGACTATATACAGGGTGCTACAGGATAAATGCTACTGACAAGTCTCTTCGGCAGTTTGCTTGGGAAGTAGACACCTTTACTAGCTACTAGTAGTTCGCGCCGAACTGAGACCTCACGACCCCTATATCTTCACAACCCATGGACCGATTCTGCTCATATTCGAACTTAAAAATTGTATTGAAATGAACTACTTGCCTACAAAATTTCATGAAGATCGGATCAACGGTTCGCAAGTTATCATCGGACAAATATACACACAAACATACATACAAATGCCGATTTGTCCCAGTAAACTCTGAGACCCTCACTGCGCTCGGTCAATTATCTATCTACATTTCCGTATCATAATTACTACACATCAAAGTCACCTCATCCTCAATTAAACATGATTTTTTAGTCCTTATAATTTATGTGTATGTAATTGCAAGAGCAATCAAAACTTTGAAGTCACTGATTCCTACTTAACTCTGTCGAAATGCTGAATTCACTCATCTGATTATATTGCAAATGTTTGCCAATCAACTAGGTTATAAAAACAAGCCTTCTATGCTGAATAATTGTCTACGAAGTTATGAAATTTGTGTTTTTCTTAGAACTCTTCACAAAATGTCTTAGTCAAGTTGAAACGAGACAATTTATCTGCACTTCGTTCTCTCTCGATAAATTAAACTGTTCTAGTTGTCAATTATGTTTACAATCTAATTATCCAAGATTATTCGCTGTTTACCCGACTGCCCAAAAATATGTACTTATGTATGTGTGTTCCTATATAACTTCCTGTAGCCTGAAAGGCTTGACAGATTTTGACGAGTGAGGCGTCGTTGAATTACTCTTTCCTTCTGTCCCTCTGTCTGTGAAAGGCTACATTTTTCAGTCTTGTAATTTCTTTTACTTTTAATAATGCAGTGGACTGGTAAAAGGAATTATGAATAAGGCAATAATGACATCATTGTGGTTTGTAAATTATTTTGCGACAGTTCGTTCACCCTCGACAGAATTGGACGACAATTTGCCATTTGCATCCATCGGTTGCCCGCGACTTTTACAATGTCGTCAGTCCACCTAGCGGTAAGCCTGCCTACGCTGCGTCTTCCAATTCGTGGTGGCAACTCAAGAACCTTTCTTCCCCATCGGTTCCCCCCACTTTAGCTTGCAAACCCTGAGAGCTATGTCGGTGACCTTGGTTCTCCGGCGAACATCCTCATTCCAGATTATATCGCGCTAAGAAACCCATTGCATAGCTCTCTTGCCCGCTGTGTGACTCTTGAGTTTCTCCAAGACCCAACAGTTTCACATTTCCGTTCCATATGGATATGGGTCGCGAGGTCTCAATTCTGCGCGATACTAGTAATTATGCTTATGACCAAACACTTATTTATGAGGAGAATTCTGTGCTTATGACAATGTTGCAGCATGTTGTTTTTACGTTTCTTAGCGCGGCTCGGGCTAACTATCACTTTTACTTTTCCAACCCATATATAGTTGCAATGGGGTCTATAAAAGGCGGAATGCCGTCAGGGTGGTGGCCGAAGGTCGACGGGCGCGCGCCTGCTCTCCTTACTCACGCGAATCACTAAGATAAACGTAGTCGACTGAATACGGGTTTTTCGGTGAAACCTTACAATCTATGTACTTGGATCGAGTCGACGGGTTTACTTTAAAATCTGCTATTTTGCGCTTTTGTCGGAGGCTTATTTGCTTTTAAAAAATGTGCTTTATCGATACGTAATTCATCATGAAGTTAAATATCGAGCCATAAAATACTCCTAATATCTCTATTGTACATACCAAACAAATGATAAAATGATTATGATGGCATTGCAATAACACCGAGGAATCTTAATTATAGGGATTAATTCATCGGAAATACTACGGAATATTATGCAATGCTACCAAAGAAATTGAGTTACAAACAGCGGAACGATAACATTCTTTAGTTCAGTTCAGTTACCCTGCTGTTGAGCCAAGCAATAATATTGTACTGGATTTCATTATTACCCACTGCCCAGGTCAATAATATTGTACTGGATTTCATTATTACCCACTGCGCAGGTCAATAATATTGTACTGAATTTCCCTATTGCCCGCTGCGTTTTTTTTTAGTGTTCGTATTTGGTTATTTAAAATCTAAAATAAAAATTTAAAAACTAAGTATATAAAATAATTAAATGTAATACTACTAAACTTAATTACTAGAAATTAATAATACTAAATAAGATTAAATGAATGTTAATGAAAAAAAAAATGTATAAAATTATAAACTAATATTAATATAATGAAGTTTATGTTTTGTAAGGGAAGGAAATTAAAAGGCTATTTTATTTTATTTATTTGGTCATTCTTAGTAATATCATTATGCATGCTAGCACCACCGTAGTACTTAAAGCTAGCTTACGTCTGCAGTTAATGACATAATTTAGATTAGGTTTGCATGATACATAATTGGCCTTTTTCGAGCAGGTGGTGTATAAAGAATGTTATCGTTCCACTGTTTCTAAGTCAATTTCTTTGGCAGCATTGCATAATATTCCGTAGTATTTCCGACAAATTAATCCCTATAATTAAGATTCCTCGGTGTTATTGCAATTCCATCATAATCTTTTTATCATTTGTTTGGTATGCACAATAGAGATAGTAGGAGTATTTATGGGCGATAATTAATTTCATGATACATTACGTATCGCAAACATGCCTCCCATGAAGTTATGATGCCTCCCGCTTCTAATAAGCATAAAATTAAAATTGATATTGAAATGTTAAATATGAGATTAGAGATTAGATGTTCCAGATTCGAGATTCAATATTGAGATATAAGATTTATGTACATTTATTATTACTAGCCTTGCTTTTATTTTCTCTCAGGATTCTAGTCTAAAATCCCTCGCTGCACTCGGGATTTTAGGAGAAACTTTGGAACGGACCCTATTTTTTGGACGAGATAGTTAGTGCAAGAATAATATCCTGTTAAAATGCCTTCCCAATCCAGGCATCACAAACACATCCTGATTTCCGATTCAGCCTTCGTCACAGTTCCCATAGATCATCGCCAGATGAAGCCGCGCAAGCGTGTGAAAGTGGAAACCCATTGTCCTTCACAATGGCTTACCAACTAGATCGCAGTGAAAGTCGTTTGAAAAGGTCTCGTATATAGAATGATATCATACATATTCGATATTTGGAGGCAGACTACTGCCTTTCTGAGAAATAATATCCAATTTACCACGCGAAGTAATATTATTATAAGATACACAAAATACCCAACTGCAAAATGTAGCCAATGTCATTCCAGACGTAAAGGAGTAACAGAAAAAAAAACCAACAACATCACACTCAAGCAGTATAGGCTAGGAACACACAAACATACGTACATACTCACATATACCCCCAAAAACATTACCCTCCTTCTTGTGCAGTCGGGTAAAAATACAAACCTGTCACAACAATAAATCTGGTTATACCAAACGTAGATCCATTTGAAATAAAAAAATACTGCAAGATGCAAGAATGTTTATGCAATCTATGGAGTTCATATCTATTTCTATTGACTGGGTGTTTGTCGCGGTATCACGGTTGAACGGCTGAACGGATCGAGCTGAATTTTTGCATAGATATACCTTAATGGTCGGAGACGGATAGGCTACTTTTTTTGTATTTGCTGGGTTTATTTTGTTGTGTTTTTTTGTCAAAATACCGAGAGATCACACTTGGCTGTGTTCCTTATCCTTCCTTCCTTCCTTCGGCAGTATTCGGCAAGAAACGATTACTTGTATCTTATACATTTACGTACCGTATCACATTACTTGCAAAATAGACCGGCAGGGACCCTATTCCTGTGCGCTCGAGATTATCTCGGTCACTGTCTCTCTAATTTAGAATTTAATGCGAGTGAGAGTGACCGAGATAAAAATGTCATTTCTCCGAATAGGGGATAGAGAGTCTTCCAGGATAGAGAACATCTAATCTTGATGATCTTAATCTTCGTGAGTTTAATAGAAGTGCTACTTACTTATCTATTAACTAAAAAGATCTTTAGTACCAAAACGTTATGTTTTTTCAACTAAAACTAAATCTTTTGTTTACAGGTAAGTGACGTGCCTTGTACTATAAGCATCACAAAAACACAATGCACTCGATTCCATCCGAGATCTGGGTAAGAATTTGCTTTAAATTCCCTTTCGAAAGCCATTCCTACGGTCCAACAAAATTAACTGTAAAGTTAAGCGGGGGAGCTACCATCGTAACTCTTTAGAAAAGTTAAAGCCACAAGTTTAAAATGTTTGGTTCTTTCATTCGACCAACTGTACAGGTAAGTTGGTCGCTCTGTACTTCGAGTTCGGGGTTATGAGTAAGCCCGCATTCTTGGAATTGCGTGTGTTGTAATAGCTTTTTGTTTGAAGAAAAAATATTTCCGTACATACTAGCTGATTTTGTTGACCGAGCGAAACGAAGGTCTTTGAATTTACGGGAGCAAATGAGCAGTTAATCGAATCGAAAAAATATACATACACAGATACTGTAACTTTTAAACTTTCGCGATTTGAGCACATAATTTAATGTTTCTTATCTAGTTTTAGCGTGGTTAAGTCCTGATAAGAAACAATAAATTATACATGGAAACGTATGTTAGTATGTATATTTTTTCGAAAATAATTTTTTAACCGTTGATCTGATCTCCATGAAATTTTCTAGGCAAGTAGTTAGTTAATTTCAATAGAATTTTTAATGTCGAAAATGAGCAAAATCGGTCAAAGGGTTGTGTTCTAAAGGTCGCGAGGTCTCGGTTCGACTCGAACTACTAGTAATTCTTTAAAAGTAGTCATATAGGTACGAATCGGATATGTCTTCGACCATTGTTCAACTTAGATTCTGAATAATTTAAATCTAATAAATATTTTATTGTCTATTATCAAGACAATATTCTTGATGATATATTATGGCTTTGTTTAGCAGTGGATGTCTTCTGGCTGGTGATGATTATGATGAGAGACTGGGAAGACTAACATAATCTGCGTCTCTTTTTATTTCAATAAGTAAACAGAGGATAGCATTAGTATAGAACTATCAACAGCTTGGAAAAGGTTACAGCATTAACGACGTCATTACACAGTTATGTGACGTCACAGTCCTATAGAATAAATTTAATGAGAGTTACCGTACCTACCAGTTAAATTGATATCTTTGCCGAACCCATAAGTAAGAGGAAGTTTCAAACAGGTACGCGTTATGTCATCCAAATTAATATTCCGAGGACTAAAAATAGGGCTATTGTATTGAAATGAGTTTGCATTTCCTAAACCGTAGTGTTGTGGCACTACTCAGTACCGTTACAAATTCGATCGATTCGAATCGATACGCCAGTTTACTGTTATCGTTATCACGGCGGCTTTGTAGAATAGGGTTGTGCTTCATATTGCGGTTATCCTCGTTACTGGTCGCACCTCTGTCCGATCTTTGGTTTGCATAAAAAAATATTTAAAAAAACCTAAACTAGGAAAAATCTTAGAACATAAATGGAGTATTTTCGTTAAGTTATTGATAGGAAGAACCAAACTTTATCGGATTAACGTCACTGTTGGAATAACCTGTATAATGTTTTCTCCTCTGCACTCATGATTGGAAAAACTAAGGGTAAATCTTATTAAAATTGCGCACCTACTATTCTCTCAAGATCTACTACGTGCAGTATTTGTCACATAGATCAAGTAGCCTTGAAACCTTGGCGTGTACAGCCTTCGATAAAATAAATGACCATTGCAGTCTGCTTACTATCGTCCATCGCTAGGAGAATGGTAGTCGCGCACTATTTAGCTCATCATCTCGAATTTGGTTGCTATCTTTAAATCTGGTGTCATTGACCAAACTTTATATAAACGACAATGTCTTAAATGGACGTTAAACGCATGTAATCCTAACGACGATATAAAGTACAAAACCTCAAATCTAAAGCAGAAACGTCCAAAACCTTAACGGTATTTTTTCATATTTTGAAAGAAATTGATATTTAATATTGATATGTATATGTAATTGTATACAAGGTGATAATGAATATATTACAAGGTAACGCTTGTGGTAAGGGGTTGTTTGTGTGTTTGAAACAATTTTAATGAGTTTTTTATATTCGAAAATATGTGTCATTATGGTGGTGGCGTGAGATTCGCATTATTCAGGGGTTTTTAAATTAAATTTATGTATAGTGCACTGTACAATTATTATTGGGTTTTAGTTGCGTAGGTACTATAGCTAGCTAAGTACTTTTCTCGTCACTGCTTATTGACATATTTCAGTTTAATCGTATGCTTCAGGGCTGTCAGGCAATGTCAACTAGTCTGATTGTTCTGACATTATTGTTACAATCCATTGTCATCCGATTTGCCTGTTAATGGCCAAGTACGACGGTAAATAAGTAGACGTGAAGTCGTCGCATATTTATTAAAATAGTACTTAATGAGGGAAAAAAACATAAAATAATGTTCATTTCAAAGAGTGTAATGCAGAATGACTTAACTGAATGACTTAACAATGAGGGAACTAAAATTCCACCGGAGGCTACAGTTATGCTCAGAAAACACAGTGATCGCACCTCCACTTAACTATACAGCAGCTGCATTTATAAGTTGGTCGCACTGTGCTTAATCGTACGAATGACTACTGTTATTGACCCACAGTCCAATGTTATATCTGAGTCATTGTCTATAGATAAGCGATCAATTAATACCTCTTTCCATGGAGAGATAGACCTTGAAAGTTCACGTGAATCGCATACACATACAATTTGCACACCGCGCCGCTGACAAGACATGATGCACTGGCACACTGACAACATCCCGTTGGACATACATACCACTAAAGACACAGATAATGTAAGTGATATGGACAGGTAGGGCCCTATTTGTACCTTCTCAATATATTTAAAGTTTTTTAACGGCTACCCTAAAATTCAATAACAATTTTTAAGAAACCCTTTCTTCTCGTTAAGATCTTATAGTATGTTCATTGTGATTTTTTCCCAAAATAAATCTTGAAACAAAATGAGGCCTTACCGCTTTTTTATATACTTATTTCTTGTACTCTGTCTGACGTTTATGCCCCATATATGTTTATATCTATATCCCAACTATTATTATAAATGCGAAAGTACCTCTGTCTCTCTATCTGTCTCTCTATCTGGGTGTTTTTCGCTTTAGCACGGCTAAACGACTGAACGGATCGACCTGAATTTTTGCATTCGGAGACGAATATATGCTACTTTTTTTAGGTCTACAAAAGAAGTCGCGGGTAAGAGGTATTATACATTTATTTACTTGCTTGCCTTGTTTCGGTATCAAGTTTTAAGAATAACGAGGTAATTCGCAATAATGACTTATCAATACAATCGAGATTGTATAGATATAAAACAGTTCACTTTAATTCGTAACTGCTACGTAAAACTGGAGGAAATATTTTTTTTTTTAAGGTTCCGAAAACGAAACCTTTAAAAATGAA
Source organism: Apocheima hispidaria (assembly GCA_947579745.1). Classification (NCBI taxonomy): domain Eukaryota; kingdom Metazoa; phylum Arthropoda; class Insecta; order Lepidoptera; family Geometridae; genus Apocheima; species Apocheima hispidaria. The sequence goes on along the minus strand of OX388150.1, from coordinate 5,704,718 downwards.
CAGGATTGAGATCCGTGGTTAAATATTTGAAAATTAAGCAAACAATACTTCTAAGACTCTTTTTATGAGTGATATCTATAAACATATCCTTCTTTAAATACCTACCAGTACATTAGAAAAAATATTCTTGATATAATTATATAGGCAATGGATTTGGTTTTGACTCCACACATTGTATATTTTGCCAGTGTCAAGTAATGTAAAATTTTAAGTGAAGTAAAATATTTCACAATTAAAATATATCTCAGTCATAGTACAAGTCAAGTAAAGTAAGTCACGGTCAAGTCCACGTCAAGCGTAAAGCGTTAGAGACTTTATTAAAGGTTTCTATGGAGTTTTGGAAACAACACGAAGTTTTCACAACATTATACTATTCACCAACACTCGTGCACGTCCAAGAAAACTTAATGGCTAAAATTCTACCATTTTACACATTAACACTCGAAATAACACAAGTTTTGGAAAACAATACAATGACACGAAATAACTTCTTTTTCTTCGAAAAAACTTCATGGGTAAACCTTTGAATTAAAAAGCACAGATACAAAAATGTTTTTGATTGAGTTTCAAGATACCTTCTCTGCGTTCCTCTCTAAATATGTCTGATAAGGCATTACTTATTGACATCTGATGATGTAGTCGTTGATCTGTTCGGTTGAATAGCAACAATATCCCGTATGCAAACAAGTTATTGTACCTATCAATGTCTTCTCATTGTTCGTAATGAGCGCTAATTAAAAACAACGCGAGTGGAATAACAAACCAGTTGTAAACCAATCGTTGAACTCATTTCAATTTTTTTAAATAAAATAGATACTTGAAAGTAAATAATTATATAAATGAAGATGATACTTTATTCTCACATCTGTTTCGCTCGCACAAATTCAAATTATCGAAGATATACAATTTCTGAGTGGAAATACCCAAAAAGTGAAAAAAACACGTTACAGCTGTGAGCTGTCTATTCAAGCATTGCAGATAAATAATTGTTTGTTTTGATATTATTAGGTTTGTCGGTTTTGTTACGTTTTAGAAATGATGTTTTACTTGAGATACTATTTTAGCGCCCTTATAATGGCCCCGAAAATCTGTCTTTTAAGACAGATTTCATTGTAGCTTTCTCTTTTACTCTCTTAATTGTCGCATCTTCTTTCACACTCTTCACGAAGCCGAATTCAAAGCGCCACTTTGAAGGTATCTTAAACCCTATCTTTAGTAAAATATATCGAGTGATAAAATTGATTGTTTCATGATGAGTGATATTATCTGTGTAAATATTTCCTTGTCGTAAGTAGTAATTATATCATCATCATAAATACTTTAAATATTGTGCGTTCTTGTCAACATATTCCTGTATACCTACTGCTAGCCCTGTTCATTATTTTTATTACTAGCGCTATACATGTTTTAAATAACCGTTACTTTACTGGATTTATGATGGAACAGAAACCAACATTACGTGCTATTGGCTAGGTGTGATGCACGGTATAGTTTGTCATGCCTCCGATACATACAATATTGCATATTTGACATATTGGGCATGATGGTATGCGCCTTTCTCACGGCCCCAGCACGAGGACGATCACGTATCGACATGGCAATGGAATGAATGTGAAATTATGCCAATAGCTGGACGCACACTCATCCGTAAACAAATGCCCCTCTCAGTCAATGATGAAACATTCTCTGCCTTAACACTTAACGTTAAAGTTCATTATCCTTAGTTGGTCACGTGCGTCCTGAATGCCTATGTTGTTACAATCGGATTAAACGCAGCCTTGAGTTTCATTAAAAGTTACTTTTTGCGTAGCTTAGTTACCCGTTAGACGAGTGCCTAACCAATAACAGGCATTTTGACTTGTCGTTACCGTTATGAATGATTGATTCCAGCTATTGAGTGGGTCATGCATGGCCCAAAATATTTCTAAGTACGTTAGTTAGATTCGTAAGTACCTACTAGTTAGCAATTACTTGAGTGGACAAGTATCTTCTCAACCTGTCTTTGAAATAAATATTACGCAGTGTTATAGTTTGTCACCCCTTCGTCAAATCCTTTTCTATTTTAATCTCCTCCCACGCGAAACAAGGCAAAGAGAAAGCCGAGATCTTTCCACGGCTTCACCTTTTATCATATTTTATCAGAACAATTTTACCACTCAGTATTTGTTTGCGTCGAATTTCAAACTCCTGCCAAGTCTCAAATGACTTTTACGGTATTTCCAAATATATACGGTCTCACATATCGCTATCACAATAGAAAACAGATATAGCTGTAACTGGCGCAATGTCAGGCCAGTGTCAATCTGGGGCAGTGGGTGCAAGCGTACACTCGTCTATGAAGTTATCTACACCGTACTAGATACGACCGACGGACTGACACACGATAATCGAGCAATTACATTCCTTGCAACATTTCCCTTCATCTTATCTCATACAATATAACAACTATTGTTTATACGACGCGCTATAAATTAATGAAGTAACGTTTCCTGATTGAAATTCTAATCAACTGTCTTATTTATTGCTCTCAGGTGGAGTTAATCAAACCTATTTTGCATAAGACATTTCGACGACTATAAAGTAATTCGAAATGTGACGTACATTGATCAGCTTGGTTAAATAATAATTGGAGCTGACAGCGAAAGGCGAGATATGTTGGCGGATATTTCTGCTTGTATACATATTGGAATCAATTAATAGTCAGACGGCACGAGTCGTAAAGTATTAAACCGAAATTCCCGTCCTGTGTCGTGTCACTAGTATTCAAGAGGGATATAAGCGTGCGTTACGTTGTTATACGTGATCCGCGTCTAAAAACAGCAAAGAAAAAAGTACCTCAATTAAATGTAAAAATGTGAAACTGTGTGAATAGCTGGCAACCGTGGCGTTGCGTAAGACTGCACCGTTATCATTATCATACCGCGATGGAGGCGAATGACATTTACCATAAGTAGACTAAGTCCAATACTATCTTTGGAAACAAGATAGTATTGCGAAAACAAGGTCGGAATTCGTTTTACAGATTACAGGCGCGAGTTAATGGAAAAAAAATGCATTCATTTCATGTAATGAGGTTACTTAAATAAAAAATTAACAATAATTGGTTGCACAAATTCTGCTATGTTTATAATAAAAAACAAACTATACTATGAAAAAATCGTTTATCATATATAATATTTGGTCTGCAGTGCAAGTTTGATCGATAAATTTGACATTAATAAAATTTGTCGTCGACAAAATCAATTTCGCCGATTTTAAATGTCACGCTTCACGTTTTTACAAATAAAAAAATTATTAATTGATTCTAAATGTCAAATTAGTCTTTCGATAAAATACCGTTCCTACCTAAATGTGGAGCTGCGTAAAAATCCAACTAGTGCGCGAGCACCCTAACCACATGTTCTAGACGAAACCCTGTAATTGGAGTTTTGGCGGGAACGTGAAGAAGTCATGTCGCGTCATTATATTATTTTCCAAAACTTGTGTTATTTTGAGTGTTTATGTGTAAAAAATGGTGGATTTTTATTAATTAAGTGTTCGTGACCGTACATGAGTGTTGGTGAATAGTATATTGTCGTGAAACGTGACTTTTCGTGTTATTTCCAAAACTCCACAGAAACCTTTAGTAAAGTCTCCACCACTTTACTGGGGTATGACTTGGACATGACCGTGACTTACTTTACTTGACTTAGACTATGACTGAGACTTGTTTTAATTGTGAAATACTTTACTTCACTTCAAATAATACAAAACTTGACACTGGCTAAATACACAACGTGTGAAGCCAAAATTTAAGAGAAAAAAAAACACTGTAATTTTTCTTACGAAACTATACAACAGTTATGTTTGACTACTAAATTAGGTCTACAATTAAATCTTATGCAAATTCTTGGCTTAATTTGTTGTATTGTCGAGATGAGTTTCCGTTGATAAGCCGGTTTCCTTCCTGCGAGTCTTATCATTTGGAGGCGTTATCTCAGTTTTACACACTATTATAACTATAACCTCAACAAAAATGGTCGTATTTGATTTAAGAGCAAAAAACTGATTTTCATTATCGCTTGCCCGATCAATGTTTTTCATCATCATCAGCCATAAGACGTCCACTGCTGAACATAGGCCTCCCCCTTAGAGCGCCACACCGACCGACAACGGGCCACTTGCATTCACCGGTTGCCCGCGACTTTCACAATGTCGTCGGTCCACCTAGTGGGAGGCCTACCTACGCTGCGTCTGCCGGTTCGTGGTCGCCACTCAAGAACCTTTCTTCCCCACCAGTTATCGGTTCCTCGAGTGATATGGCCTGCCCATTGCCACTTCAGCTTGCAAACTCTGAAAGCTATGTTGGCAACTTTGGTTCTTCGACGAATATCCTCGTTCCGGATTTTATCGCGCAAAGAAACTCCGAGCATAGCTCTCTCCATTGCCCGCTGTGCGACTCTGAGTTTTTCCAAAAGGCCAGTAGTCAAGGACCACGTTTCAGTCATCCGATGTCAAGTCGAGTCGAGTCAATGTTTTTAATGGCATACAATTTCAGTTTTTGTAAAAAAAAAATATGACATAATTGTGTCGAAGAAGGAAACAACAAAATTTTCGTTCGTTCGTTCGTTTTTTTTTGTCTAAATAAAAAAAAAAAAAAAATGACAATTAAATATATGCAACATTACTCTTAAAATAAAATAGCTGTTACCCGCGACTTTGTTCGCGTAGACCAATACAAAAATATTGCCTATGTCCGTCTCCTAACATTAAGCTACTTATATCTATCCAAAAATTCAAGTCATCGTGCCGTTTAGCCGTTTAGCCATGATAACGCGCCAAACACCCAAACAGAGAGACAGAAAGACAGAGACAGAGTTACATTGGCCCATCTTCGAAGTATTCTGTTCAAATTCACTTTTCTAAACTATGCATCTCAGAAACTTGTTATATTTCAAGTTGATAGACCGTAGTAAAAACTTTCTTTTAAAATTATTTCGGGCAACATCTGATAATTACTTTTTGAGATAAGCTAAATGTATAAATACTACTACTACGGAACCCTACTAAGCATGGCCCGGCGTGCTCTTAGAAAGTTATTTTACCCTCAACGCGACGCCAATAAGAAATGGTGTTCCCGTCGAATGCGGTTCAAAATGTGCTATAAATAGTGCAAAATTGAATCCAGCCGCTGCTCACGTTGTTATCAGTGGGCGCAGGCGGCAGGCGGTGGCGGAACGTAAAGGGCGGAAAATTGAAAAAAATGGCGGTTTAATCCGCTTGGGAGCGGGTGGAAGGAAGTAACGACACGATGGCGCGGCGACGCTGACGTCGCTTGGCGCGCCCCCTACTCCACGTGACACCGGGTACACTCGCGAACAAAATTTTTAAAGATTCCTATTCGTACCGAACACAGATATAAACATATACTTAGGTACCGCATTACGAGATCGTTGTTCCGACAAAAACTCGCTAAAGCTGGAGAAAAGCACGGGTTGCGTGACTAAGCGTTTTTATTGTCTATCTCAAGGTTACGCCTACTCGCGCTTAGATAGCTAAGATCCAATGAGAATGAAAGAATACATATTAATCACCCACCGCTGGCTCTATCTCACGAATTTTCCTATATATTGCATCTTATTCTGTTAACTTGTTGATTTTTAAACAATGATAAGTTGTTATATCCTCTTTTCTATTAAACCACCAAAGCGTGCAACGCAACGCACAAAAGAGTTTTATTTTTCATATGTATTTTTTATGTAACTTTTAAACTTTCGCGATTTGAACACATAATTTAATGCCAAGTTTCAATGGTCGTGGTCACGAGCTGACCACGGCCGAAACTTCGAGGTATATAAATAAACTACTTTTAGCGTGGTTAAGTCCTGATACATTAAATTTAAAAAAAATATTAAATTTTTTACTCAAAAATAAGTCACAGTCTAAAAAATTTCTTCGTGCCTGTACTGAAGTAACATTTAAAGTAATTTTACACTGGTATTCGTTACTGTCACTCTCTCTGCTGTAATAGGCACCTAGCTATAAGTACCGTGTAAAACAATTGTATGTATAGTTATATTATTTGTTAAGCATAGATTTTTGATTGTTCGTCGAATGCTGTTTGGTCGAACGGTCGGGTGCCCGAACAAGTTTACCCTTGAGCCCAGAGTGTCGTTTCGTCGAATGGTCGCTCTTAAAGTCAGGTCATTGGACGCTTGTATTTATGTTCTTGTAGCATAAAAAAAAACTTCACACGCGTTGCTCCCCAATAAGGTTCCCCTAGTGTCAGTTTCCATGGAACGTACACAAAGACACGGACAATTATTAACATCATTACCCATTACCCAGAGTGGATATTTTAATTCATCGTTCTAAAATCTGTCGGGCTGGAAATTAAACCCGAGACCTTCTGCTCATGAGGCAGACGTGCTACCACTCAGCCACACTGGTTGTAGAAAGATCATTAACTTTATTTCGGTTAAACCTTTGGTCAAACGAATATAGCGGGATAGCTATGCCCGAAACCGCGGAACACCGCTAGTACGCTATCTAAATGTAAATCTTGTTGCGAAGGGTCCGTATTTACATCGATGGAATGTCGCCACTTATTTTCTCGTACTTAATGGGAAAACGGAAAACAACAATTTTCCATTAGCGCTTGTGAAACCTTGTTGCTATTGCCATAGAGAAATGATATTAAGAGTGCTAATGCCCATAGAAATATACGTAACTCGATTATAGTACTGATAAGGACGCAAGATGTCGCTAGTGCTTTAATCTGCAACATGATCGTCACAATTTCTGCTTGACTGGTAATATAAACACAAGCTAACACATTCCTTTTGGTAAGGAGATAAACGCGACTTGCTATGAATATTTTTGCATTAATAATATCAGTAAAATGATTAATTTTATATTTAATATATGCAAAACCCTCTAGGTCCTCAAGAGATGGCGCTGAAAACATTATTTTTGGATTTAAATATTTTTACGTCGTATATTTTAATCTAATTTGAACTAAAAAAATCGTCCATATTTCGATGTTTGACGATCTACCACTTGTGGCCGCCCGCCACTTATTCAAAAACAACACACTCCATGTGGCGGCCGGGCTGCCATTCAAGCTATAATTAATTAATGTCGTATCATAGGCCTCCCCCAATTTCTTCCACGTTATGCTTTGACCATCTCATTGTGACGTCGAGATTTGTAGATACGATAATATCCCTAATTTTCTGGTCTTGTGAACACCAGTTTTGTCGTTTGGTCGCGTAAACAGAGACATATTTTTTTCGGCCACACTAAATCCAGTCCATGTCAGTTGCGGATGCTGTTCCTAATGTTTGAAATTCTACGAAAAACGTCACACAGCATATGCAGTACGATGCCGCACTTCGGGTTTTAGCCGTAACATATACATCGTACCGCATCGCGATCTAGTCACCTATTACACGTTTGAACTTGTTTGCATCTAGTTTTATCCAACAGGGATTGGTTGGATCTAGTTGTAGCCAGCATGATATCGGCTAGACCTAGTACCAGCCACTAGGGTTTGATTGGACCTAGTTCTAGCCGGAACGATAACGGCTAAACCTAGTTTGACCCGAAAACAATCGGCTAATACTAGATTTAACCAAGAGTAAGTGGCTATACCTAGTTCTAACCGGTTAAAACTAGGTGTAGCCGCACTTCGGGCTTTAGCCGTAACATATATACAATGTACGTGGACAGCATGCGTATTGCAGTCTGACGTCTCACAGAATTCATACAGTACTAATAGACTTGTACTGCGCAGAACGGAGATAGATTGCATCTGGAATTAGTGTGGCCGAGCTTTAAGTGCGACTTGTGTTAATACAAGTTATAGTGTCATTTAATTACAGCACTGGATTTTTTAACGATATATATCTACTACGTATTAAAACGCTATACTCTAAGAAGTTGGAATACAAACTGTTGCGCTTGCGGGCATATAGAAGGTATAGGTAGGACTATAGGTTTGTTCCGTCGCGCCTCCGGTTCCGTATCGCCGTCTCCGGTTTCAAGCCCAGTATCCGGAAAATTGGACGAAGGAAATACGCCCTTATCCTCAATGGAGAAATGCCGCGAACACGGTCCCACCCAATTATTTGTTTGATTTATCTACCGTTTTCTTGAGAAATATGAGAAGCGATTCAATTTCAGATTTATCAATTGAAAGTAATTTCTAATATTTTACTATGAAAACTGACGTGGTTTCGACACAATTTGTTTTAATAAAACGGGAATACTCACGTTAAATTGAGTAGGTTATTCCGACTATACTTCCGATCACATTCGGTGACCTTTATCAAGGAATGCTAAGCGTTACACGCGCACGACCTCGTCATGCCTTGCACAAACCAACTCAATAACAAACAATAGCCGACTCAATTTAACGTGAGTATTCCCGTTTTATTAAAACAAAATATATCTAAGTAGCAACTTTAGCACCAATCTAAGCCGCAATCCTACGCGAATAGTTTCCATATTATTATTCCAAACAACACCTATTAAGAGTAGACCTTGGTGCTATTTTTTGAAAAGAAAATACACATTCACGCATAGAGTAAATGAATGTGGCTCTTATTTACTCAAACATGATTATCTTTTTAACCCTATACAGATTCTAAATGATTAAAAGGTTAAGTATAATCGAACCCCACCTACACCTACCAGAATCTAACCTACACCCACCAAAGCCTAGCCTACACATGCAATAACAATAGGGCTGACTAACATCAAGTTATCTGATAGTATAGTCCACTAACTCGTTGATCGATGAGGTATGAACTTACGCACATAACATTCATTCATAAACCCCACGCAGCCACGAGCGGTGCATGCTGCTGATAAGATGATAACTGTCCTACTAACACAGGGCTCTACAGAATCATAACTTCAGAAAAGGCAACATTGGAAGTAACAAAAAGCTGTGGCTAAGTTAAGGGTTGCTACAACTTACAGCCCATTTTCACCAACAAACTTTAAGGAACCACGTAAGAAACTTTTAGGGATAATTTAATGGTTTTAAGGTTAATTTGACCTATTTTTAATTGTTTCCCTGTGACCTTAGGTGTCCCGTAAGTGAAGCTTAAAGTCCCCCTTAAAGTTTGGGTTTGGTGATGAAAACTGTCATTATTGTTATTATTTTCAGCCTGTTCCGTAATGGGCAAAGGCCATATCCTCCTTCCACTCTTCACGGTTCATTTTTCGGTCCAGTTGTTCCAAAAGGAGTAGAAATTCCAGTTCATCCCGCCATCTCCGCCTAGGCCTACCGAGTGGCCTAACCATCTGTGGAACCCACTCTGTAGTGAGCTTGGCTTTTGCTCCTTCGTCATACGTTAAACATGGCATAAATCTCTTGACTTAAGATTTTGATAGTTTAAAGAACGTTTATCCTTCTGAAAAATCATCATGTAGTTTTCTCTGAATTGAAAGGGCAACATTTCAGGCGAGCGACCACTCAGTAGAATAATAAAAACATCTTGGCCCTGGATATAACTCAATGTTAAAAGCTTCCTTTAGATTCTGCCACATTCCTCGGTACACCGTAAACAGTTTTTTGTCAAAATCGGACGCTTAACATAAAAAAAAGTAGCAAAACTATTTTTTTGTTGCAAAAAGCACCGGAATTAAAGCTCTCATATTTTAATCATATTCCCCATTTTTCTGGAGTTTTAGATCTGTTTTTTTCTGTGGATACCTACTGATGGTAGTAGTTACATTTTCAGATTTCATGACGCCATGCGTCTAGACGAAATTCGTGTCCTGACGTCACCGCCCACTCAAGCGCGTATATTTTATCCCAACAAATGAATACTTGTAGGTACTTTTAACCTCCCGTGGGTGGCCGGTGACATCCTATTTTCCTGTCGGAAGCGCTTTCACGGTGTTATCATTATTCTAATATTATGTATCTAGTTGATTCAAGTGAGAGCTTGGGAATGTGGGATGTTCTCAATCAGTTTTGGTATTAGGATCTTTACGCTTTGAAGGTATTTCAGGATTTTAATGCAATAACAAGCCAAGCAATTTAAGTAACCGCGCAAGTGATATTATTTCTTATTGTAAATATCGAGTGATCATACTTTCCTGTAGTTTATTTAACTCCTATAATTCGAAATTTTGAAATTTTTCTGCAGTACCTAATAGGTAACCAAAATGCACATTTACCTATATTTTGCCTCACTCGCGCGTTAACTAAGCTTGCAAAATAGATCGGTTGCCGGTCTATTTTTATGCAAAACACAGAATTATCTCTATAACTTTTAGTCTTTGAGTCTGAAGAAAAAACAAGAACTTCATATAAAAACAATTAGATTTGAAAGAAGTTAGAACTCGAAATGTTAAGTTACTTTTAACCCGAGAATTTCATAACGAAGTACAAAGTTTTCACAATTTCTAAATGCAGCGACCTATATAACATCACGTGGCCTGGAGGTTTGTCCCGTAACCTAGTTGCCTACCGTTTAATAACAGACGTCGAAAACACGTGCATGCTCCTGTTTACCGTACAAAATTATATTGCCTACAGAATACTAAGTATACGAGCTTTTTACGGTTCTGTAGTACAATGAGGAACCCTTGAATAACATTGTTGTGTACGTTAAATTAACTACTAAAAACAACATTGAAATAATGATAAACCTATAAAGTTTTAAAAAAGAGCTAAGGCACTACTATTCTAGGCTACTATTCGCAGGCAGGTAAAAAAGCCTGCGACATTACTTCGTCGAATAGAAATGCAAAAAAAAAAAATTAAAGGTGATCGTGCCAAAAAATACGTTCACTAGATTGTTTTGCATTACTATTTTTTCGCATTTTTTTATGATTGTACATTGACGCAACGAGGATACAACAAAATAAAATAAAAAATAATATGCTCTGGGTCACGGATATATAGAAAGACGATTCCTATTTGACACCAGCATTCCTCCCATAGATTCAAAGGTCTGTTATTATTAATCGACACATCCTGCCCTAAGGCAGATGTTTTACCATAGAGCCGAAAAGGTCTTCAATCATATTAATAATACAGTAGTTTGCGAAGACCTTATACTATGTTAAGGCACGAAATTGCAACAGCAACACAACCTGCAATAAAAAGCAACCTAATTGAAAGCAACCTGCAGCGAGCTATCGATTGAGACAGTATTTATCCAAAACGGTACACTTTTAAGCCTTTCATTACCCATACATTATCGCGTCTGCAAAGAACAAGTCAAACCAGAGCAGCCCGAAATGTGCAATGTCGATCAAGATAACGCTGATACGATAGGGATGTCGCAAATATTACGAGTGATTCAAACTTTATGGTGGCTGCGAAGTGCGCTGCGAACGAGGTTCAGCCCAATCGGCTTCTCCAACGCTTGCTCCCAACCACTACATATTTTGCTGTTGCGAACTGCCTCGCTCGAACTCCACAGCCGCCATGTTTGAAGTCTACTCTAATAAGGATTTGGTGTTTGAGAGCCAAGCGACTGGAAAATTAGCGATGAAAATATCCGTTATGTACGCAGCTGAAATACCTAGATAAAGTGCGCTGATCTTATAGGCTACAATTGCTTTTTTTTGTAGTTTAAGACTCTTTGCAGAGTCCGCCTAGGGAAGTACCACTTATTATACCTACATGCCAGTTATTCAACCGCATTGTGCAAACACTGGTAAGTAATGTATTACCTTGTCCCCTTAGTTCCAACTGAAATGCTATTTTTCACCATTGCAAATTAAAGTCATCGGTTTCGAGTTTTTAATAGCAGTTTACATCTGAAACAATCAGTGCAACGCCTCGACATAAAATAAACAGAATATGCAATTTTCAAGACAGCTTACATTATAACAATAAAAAGAATAAGAGCTTTTTTAAATTAAAAAGCTTAACTTCCATATAAAGAAAGAATAAAGGATTTCATGAAAGCTTAATTTTACTAAAGCTAAGAGAAAGAATATCTGGTTTTCATGAAAGTTTACGAATAAAGGGTCTCAATGAAAACTTATCTTACAGGTAATGGAAACAATAAGGGGTTCATAAAAGCTTCACTTACAGCTAAAATAAGCAATAAAGGGTTCTCACGAAAGCTTAACTTACAGCTAAAATAAACATTAGGGGGTTTATAAAAGCTTAACCTATAGCTAAAAGAAACAATAAGGGGTTACACTAGCATCGCTACAAAACTTGCGCTACAAAGTGGTAGCCCTACGAACGGAACGGTACCGCCAAACCGGATACAATTCTACTATCGGCTGGTGAAAGTAGATACAAAAAATGCTCCCATTCTTTTGCCGGTTGATATTTCATGACGTTCGCTAGAACCTGCTAAGGGAATTTTACAGTTTTACTCTTGCAAGTATAGGGCAAAGTTTTCTTTAAGATTGCAAGCCAAAAGATATCTGAGGATGAGGAGCGTATAGTGCTGCGCATGAATTAAAGTTTAAACAGCGGTTTGTTATAGATTACGCCAATAGGATGCTCGTCTTGTCACTTCATTGTAGGAATAAAGTGCGCTATGTAATTTAATATGGACTTTAGTCAAAGAATAACCCAGATACAATAAAAATATTCTGATTCTGATAGATAAGACTTTAATTCTTCGCTTGAACATGCTTCTTTCATCAAGGCATTACTAATAGTTTCAGAGAAGACTATTTCACAGTCTACTGAATCGAACAGAATGTCGCGTCGTGACCCGTTTACACTGGACGTGGAGCTTTACGAGTTTCACGTCCTATATATAAAATAATGTTCTTTCAGGGAACCGGATGCTGCACCTATTTGCGCAGTGTAAACTGTGCCTAAACTACCTATTTTCTAGAAAACAGAATTCTCGGAAACGAGAGGCGCTAAATGAATCCTGAGATATCTAAACAATCGGAAAGTAGTTGGGTTTTCCCGATACAGTTTCTTAATATAAGAAGCAAACATTCCAAAATGACTGCAGAATGGTGAACAGTACAGAAACAATGACCTTGCATTCCACTGGACAGCGTTTACAAGCTAGTGTGTACTGGGTTTCAACTTCAATGGCTAGCTCCATGTAGTTATACTCTGTTAACTCTGTTTGCAGCCACAGCCAAGTACCGTTTCTGTCTCCAGTTTACAATGTTGCTATAATTAATTGCGTTTTAAGAAATTCAATATCCATCGAAAGCAAGCAATTGCGCCTCAAACGAAAATAAATATCGTGTTTAATTGCAGCAAAGGTGCAGCAATAAAAGTAACATGTTTATTGTCTGCTAATTGATTAATGTGTTTAATTTGAAGCTAGCGCTATCACCGGCTGTTCTATCATAAAAAACTCGGCAAGTGCGAGTCTGACTCACGCACAACTTTTTTTACGTCAAACTATATTACTATGAAAGCACCAAACATTGTTTTAAGGAAAAAATAACTCGGATTTAAAGACAAACTTAACCTATCTTGTTGAAAACATCTTTCATACATCGATAGAAATATAATATTAAATAATAGTTATTCCCCCAACTACAAATTTAACCTTGTAATCGCATTTTTTTTAAGTGCTTTAGCTACAAATCGATGATTTTCAGATTTATTCCTATATTTGTGCTGTAAGATCTAGCTTCTTGTCAAATTTCATGATTCTAGGTCAACGGGAAGAACCCTATAGATTTTGATTTACTTGCGACTTGCGAATGCGGAAAAGCGACAAAATATGCAGTATAAATGGCCATATTTTTTTATTGCATTGACCTATATGCCTGATTTTTTTGGAGCTCCAAGGGACTTCCATACTTCCACGCATTTCTAATAAAATGTATCTTGACAGACTGACGGACAACGAAGTGATCTTATAAATAAGGTATTTTTTCCTTTTGTGGTACGGAACCCTAATAAAATGAACTGTACAGTGGTACTTGTGTGTTTTGAATGAAATAGCCCGCAGCCGGCCGGTGCTTAGCCAATTGTTTCCAGAGACGCTCTCACGAACCTCAAAATGAATGGGACGCTGATAAATTGTTTTGATTAAGTTACCGCTTGCGACTCTTATAACAGAACTACTACTAACAGACGTGTATTCATAGATTGGATAGAATCAATTACATCTTCAGGTCAGAGAATCAAAAGATGATTGTCCTATTGTATCTACTCACGTTATAAATTATTGACTTTAAATGGAACATCTTTAGCATTTGTATGAATTCTTAGTTACAAACTTAACCACGAGTTGGAAGACGCAGCGTAGGTAGGCCTCCCACTAGGTGGACTGATGACATTTTGAAAGTCATGGGCAACCGATGGATGCAAATGGCAAGTTGTCGGTGGATGTGGCGCTCTAAGGGGGAGGCCTTTGTTCACCAGGGAACGCCTTCAAGATATTGAAGTTCTTCAGTATTTATTTGGCTACTGAAATTCATCGCTATGGCCTCTTGCGGACAATGCAAGTTGCACCTTTCAGTGCAAAATTGCAAACATCTATGTTCACGTCGGTTTTTTTTTTTACTTCGTGCCACTAGCGTAACAAAGTTGTATTGTGTGCGGTCAACGCTTTTAATCAAGAATTATTTGCAATATGGAACAATGTGTGCGTTCTCGGGCACAAATCACGCAAATGTCGCGTGAGGTGTGATCGTTTATTAGGGTTGACGAAGATCTCGAAGATTTTGTGGTTTTTCGACTTTATATTTAAGTTCTCTATCAGGTCTGTTTTAATCTTATTTCTGAAATTCTTCAAATTTGATCACTCTTGACATGACTGATCATTAGTTCAGGTGATGGCTTTAGAATTTATCATCATTATCGCTTTTTGATAGTTCTTCGACACCTTTCAACAGGGCTGAACCGCCAGCCTGGACGGTCTTATTATCATAATGATGATCTATCGCCCGCTTATATGTATATTGTACCTATACTTCTTAAGTGTATTGTAATCTTCTCTTTAAACGTCCTGCGTCAACTCTTATATTTACAAATCATGCCAACCCTAATCGCGATATTTAGTTATGCAACAATCGACTTTGAGAATCGGTTTCAGACCGGTTTAGTGATCCAGTTGCATCACACTTGTGAGGGTGTATGTCTATCTATGTTATGTTGCATTTCAGTAATCGGAGTAGCTGTCAATTTCATGTCCGGCTTGTGCAATTTCGTGCGATATTGCTTTCTTGCACGAACATCTATCACGTTGTTCAAAGGGGTTGACTGACTTTTATTCGGGTAACGGATTCAATATTCGTAATCGTCTCATAATTATATGAATATTGGGAACCACAGAAATATTTCTTTTAGCAACGGATCGCAGTCGGCTTGGACTAATTTTTACCCGACCGCCCAAGAAGGGTAATGTTGTTGGGGGTTAAGTGTCTCAGTATGTGAGTTTGTATGTTTCTGTGTTCCTATGTTACTTCCTGTAGCCTAAAATTGTCAAATTTTGACTTGTGAGATGTCGTTGTATTCCTCTTACCAAAGTGTCATAAGCGACAGTAAAGTTTTACTGTTCTTCTTTTAACTTAAAGATTTGTCTAATCGAATGCTGTTTGGTCTAACCTATATAATTTATTTGTTTAGTTAGTTTCCATTCTCTCATTTGAATATTTTCGGAAACTCCATAATTTTTATAGCCATTCCAGTTATACTATAACATTCTTAAACATCATACCGTTAGATATTATAGTGCAACTAAAGCTTTATAGATACTACTGTGAATAATGACGTATACCACAGAATAGAGAGTAGTATCTACTTACGACTTATGCTAACTTCAGTTGGTAATTAAGTAGGTAAACAAAACTGGCCGGTCTAAGTTGCAAGTCTATTAATCTCATAAACTAAGTAAGAAAGCAAAATACTTATCTACCTTTAAAATGTCAAGCTGTTTCAGTTTAACAAAGCCTTAATTTTGTTAAGTTATTTTGTACTGCGTAGGACCTAGAGGCGACGCCTCAGTAATAAGTACATTGCGCAGTCCGTTTCATTGTGGTCACTTTGCTAAACTTCACTCAGTCACACGCTATGTGTTGCATTATTCTTATAAATATTTCGACTTATGCGTATAAGCTCTTTTTTCTTCTTGTGGGTGACTGAGTGAAGTGTAGTAAAGTGACCGCTATTAAATAGGAGCTCGCAATGAGGTTCGGTGCTACCTCTATTAAGTTGTTCATAATAGCACACTTATTATTTTCGAAACCTATAAAATTATTTTATCTATTTAATTGTAACCTAACGTGATATCGGCACTCTTTGAGTATATAATGATTATAGTAGAAAGTGTCGATATTTTGTAAAACATCGAATGTTAATTAACACATATTGATTATTTTGCTAGAATTATTGATAAGTAAGTATACAATCTTAATTCAATCTTTGTTCAATATCAAAACAACAATTTACAACCTTAATACTATTGAAATACCGATTACTGTCTTTAAAGAACATATACTTTCCTCGTGGTGCGTTTTTGACAAAAACGTTTTGTATAAAAAAAACAATCTCTCGCAGTATGTCTATATATAGTGGGTATGGGTAATCTATACCTCGATGGTAACTATGCCTCGATGGTAAAATACAACCATATGAGTCATAAATCCTTTCTAATTTATTAGGTTTTTGACAAAACTGCATTTTGCTTTGTGATTGGACTCGGTGAAAGTTGTCTTCATAAATTGTGAAACCGATTTTATTGACTTGTTGATCGCAGACTATTGCATAAATCCTTGCTCTTTCAAGTCATACAAACTGTAAGTAAGTTTGTATAGGCCGAGTGGCTAGCTTGATGTCGGAGTTTGAGGTCGTCTGGAGGCCGCTGACATGCATTCAAAAATTAATTATCGGGTGTTTTTTTTCCAGAAAGGGACTATTTTGTGTGAGACAAATAGGTATGTGAATAAGAAGTCTATGACTTACTGTATTTCTTTTTTAATTTTCAAAATCTTTTTTTTATGTGGAGAATTATATATATATTTTCATAAAACAAAAGATTTCGAAAACAATAAAATTGAAATAACAAAGTGTTGGATTGGCTCCTACCCTTTAATTATGTCTGTCCAAACTAAACCTTCTTTTTTGTTTAAAGAAAACCTGGTGTCATCGTCATCATCATCATCCACAGCCTTTTCTATCCTACTGCCTCGGTTCGATACGTGATACAGTATCGTCGGTATTTAGCTGCCGGACGACCAACGCTTCCCTTACCTTGCCAGCCTGGTTCATACCATTCATTATTACGTAGTGCCTACAAATATTGATTTGTTAGAAATCTTGTAAATTAAAAATATTGCATGTTTCACTCAATTCGTCATGAAATATGTTCGTTCAGTAATATTTATAATAAGCAGCTAAAATTAAATGTGATAACGATAATTTTTCCATTTCCTTGGGTCGATTATTTATCTTTACATCAAACGATTTATCATTGGCTTTCTTAGTAATTGACGGTATTACAAGATAAAAACATTAAAAAAAATAATTAATTAAAGTAACTTGTGGATGTTTTCGTTTCCTGCTTTTAGTTAAAAGCTCTTTTTTTTTAAATTTTATTTTGAAGTTAAGTTAAAAAAAAAATTGCACTCGCCTGAAAATCTTTACTGTATAATTCAACTCAATTATTTAATTTAGCAATCACACAATGACAATTTTACCGCTGCTAAATTATTCATTAGCGTGTGTTAAAGAAATTCAATTCAAATTGAAATTCTCAGCAGGCTCGTAACGATTACTCTATTGGGCAATTCCCAAACAGGCCAAGCCTATTTGATAAGTTCAATACCCTGTACCAAGCAACGTTTTGCAGATTCCATCAAAAGAATTCCACAACATGATTATTTGGACATCTCATTGAGCTATAAAACTTTGAAATAGTTTTAGGTCTTTCTTTAATGCAAATTAGGGTCTGGTCATCGACCATGGCGTAGCTCGGAAGCTCATCAGATAGTCTGTGAGCGTATCTCGGGGTCGGCGACCGAGTTCGGCTGCGCGAGTCCATCATGGCCGTTCGTTCGCCTCCAGCGCGCTGTTTACTTACGGCCAAGGTGACGGGCTCCCGGCATCCACGCTAGATCCGATTGCCTACTCGTACGCGCAAATTAACACAACGATATTGACCTCGTAGTTGCGTCCTTACCATTGAACTGAATAGGTGGGTGAATAGGTCTACGCGCTGCCTTGCGTTTTTTACTGAGATTTTCAAAGCATCACTGAATATACACAACTACACTGATATTAACAACGTAGCATAATAATAAAGACTTATTCTATGTTGTAGAGAAATCTATCAAATGATTTTAAGCCCCCCTGATAAGCTGACAGATTCGTGTTCAACGTTGAAAGTTACAAGAACTAGCAAACCAACGGTTTCTTGTTAGTTGACCCAAGCTATCGATAGAGTAGGTAGCAACAAATTGTTTCTCTGCGGGAAGCCAGTTAGGCGTCTGTCTGTCGACCCGGTTGATAGGTAGCAGGAATGGATAAAACCTTGTAGGGAGTAGGGTAGTACTGGTCGATAAGTGGTTGTTCCGCCACTCATGAACGTAGAAAGATCTTGAATAACCAAATATTTGCGACTAAGACACCAATATATTAAAAGGTGGGTATGGACTTCTTAGTTTGCCATTAGATACAGTAAAAGATCAGTTGCATTAGCTTTTTTAAAGTAGGAAATGTACCTATATAAAGTCTTATATAAGGAGGAACCAGGGAACATCTAAAATTCATGAACAGTCCAACCTGCCAAATGATCAAAGCAAGCCCTCCCATCCAGGAGCAGCCGTGAAACAGTACCTAATTTTTAAGTTTTAGTGTATTTTCGGTGTCTAATAAAGTTATATTGTATTGTACCTTTTTAGGTCGTTATTGATAGTGATTCATCTCGGTTATGGTTTAGTTAGGGTGTCTACACATGGCCCGACCCAAAATCGCTTGAAAGAGATGGCTATATATAAGTTTCTGGGGAAGCGAAAGGGAGAAGCTATAACCTTAATAGTTTGTTTCTTTTGCTCCCGTGAAATTCAAATCTAGCTGGCCCTTTCACACGATGTCAGGTCGGGCCATGTGTAGACACCCTTACCTTTTGGCAAAATGGTTTCGATCGATAACGTCGGTAAATGGTGGATCTTCAATGTTGTCAGTCTTCCTGGCAGTTATCGCTGATCTCGCAAGATATCTGTCTTCTACTGAGTGGAAGGAGTAAGAAAATATAGCGCCCCCTCATGGTGGACTGTTGCTTAAAAAGTAGAAATGTTTGCAGGTATCGAATAAAATAATACCAATCACTGTAGGGTTTAAAGAATAAATAAAACAGATCTCTTTAGTAAACACTTAAGTATATATACATACAGCCAGAACCAGATTTTGGCGTGTCTAGGTGGGTATGAAGTTGCAAATTTATTTCCATTTACCCTAACACTTTAAATACTTCATGATTCGGTAATAGCAATAGTTTGAATAGCTATAGTTTTGTATTGATGTAGCACAAATGTCAGTGTTGACAAATTTGCAACTATAAAGAGTTTGGGCGGGAACGTGAAAAAGTCATGTCGCGTCATTATTTCGCTTTTCCGTAAACTTAGAATAAATATGGTCTTTTCTAAGGTTAACTTTCAATTACTGGTTTCGTACTTTGGGACGCTTGTTCATAGATGAGAGTAGCCTGCGCTTCTTTAACGAGAAACTTTCCACAATTTCAGGAGGAGATGCAAGACGTGCTGGAATCAGACTCGGAGATGACGGACTGGCTGGTGGAACGCGACTCCAAGTGCGGCGTGGTGCTGCACGACCGGCTCATGACAGACGCAGCCATCGGCGCCGCACCCATCAAAACGGAGCACTCCTACAGCCTGCACTCAGACGACTCCAACCCGCCCTCGCCACATACCAAAGTTGACGGTGAGTTTTCTCCATCTAGTAATAGAATAATTATGAAATGTCAGACCGTTAGTAGATATCTCTTTTGGGTCCAGGTTATTAAACAAAATGCAGTACATTTGTAGCCTAAATAAGGTTTCTGAAATGGTAGTTGTTATGAAACACTTCGAAGGTGTAGCCCATAGACTCTGGGTCATCAGTACCCGCTGGTGATATCTTCATTCCTGCGTATAAAAGCGGGAGAGAGAGAGAGCTGAATAGTATCCCGATTTTTTCTCATAGTAACACCTATCTAAGTTCTCTTTTCATTCCTGGGTTCTTTCTTCCTTACGTGAGGGAGGTCAGTGGTCAGCCTCGAGGCGAACTGTTTAATTACAGGCGAATGCTGTGGTATTTTCCATCTCAAAAGAAATAAATTGTTCATGACATTCGTTTCCCTCGACAGCTATTGTTTTCGACAAAAAAACATTACCTATGATAATTAATTTCATTGCCAACAACCTCTACAACACGTCCTTGAAAGGTACAAGTAGAAACAATAATATTATCTACATTATCTTTACTCATGTGCCTACAATAAATATCTACATAATGGCTTAGAGCGTTACCGATTGTCATATAAATAGCGTGTTTTTACTATAAATATAATAGAAGAAAATTCTAGTATTTTCTCCTATATTTTATTATTTACTCAAGGCGTCTAAGCCAAGCCCACGGTTAAACAAAAATGTCGCAGTTACACTACACATACACGCGAGGTGTTAGGATTTCTCGGTATAAGTCAATAATTACATCCCTCATGCTCTAATTCGACATCTCAATAGTTAATTCTATCCCTTTGCTTGCTGAAAACAATCTTGGCGTCATCCACGTTTTTGATCGAATCTATCAGAGAATCAAAAGCCGCGCCGAAACATGATAAAATCAAAAGATTGAATGTTTCGATTAAGGCTTGGCCTCCGCCGATAGCGCGATACTTGTAATTGCTATAATTTTCACTCAAACGGCGGAACCCTTGAGGTAATAAAGAGGAAAACGTTAAAATCGCGTTCCGCTCACCGTCGAGAAATGAAAACTAACAAATTGCTTTTACATCAAACAATCGGATTGATAGTGAGTCATTGTTTTAAAACTGTCCTCCATTCACGCTGCGTCGATTACCGTAATTATCACAATCATGACGTTAGCAGTTAATACAGACTTTCATTCTCAGCTAATAACACTGGCATTTTATCACGTAATTAGCTTAGACATCTGTGGCGTTCTACTTATTCAGCCATTATTTACGCGTCAAAATTAAAGCGTGAACAAAATGTCCGAGTGGAAATATACACGAAATGTTTTTACGAAAATAAGTATCAATAGTTGTTAGTGTCCTATTTGGACACTAGCTGATGTGCGATGCTGCTAGACCTTCAGCCTTGCACATTTAGAGCACAGGAGAGAGGATCGGCCTTCGGCATCGCAAATACAGAGTGAAAAATTACGAACTGCATGAAAACTTAAACACTTAGTCCCCGATTCCCAAATGATCCCCAATCAAATTTTCATTTTCATTCCCCTAAAAAAAATGAATGAAAAATGGGATGAATTTTCCATGTATTTATTTTATTAGAGCTTTCCTAATACACACCCTAGACTATATAGTACAGTACTAAGAACGCGTCCGGTTTGACGTCTGACCTATGTAAGGATACCTTTATTTATTATATATTGTTGGTATGGGACCTACGTGAACTCGCGAAAAGAGAAAATAAAATGTTCCATAGAAATTAGTTTTTGTGGAAAAAAATATTCTTTCAGACATGCTTTTATAAAATGCGTTATTGGTACTTACTGTACGCTGATCAAAACGTGTCTAAACTCCATCAATCTACTGTTAGTTACTGAGGAGTTACGTTTTCCACCTTCCGTATCCATCATCAGATCAGCTCGCTGCCATAATATTGTATTGTCATCGGAACTTCACGGGCATGCAAAATTTTAACCCAATTGTACAAGGGGAACTGGTCTCAAATTCAGTTGCAAGATTTGACCTTAAGATACATACCTACAAATATTGCAAGTTAAATAAAGCTTCCAAAAATACTTATAATTACCGTCGTCGTTGGAACAGCTGATTTTATATCACGAGGCTATACCTATGTATGAGTATATACAGTGATATATTATAGAATATTTCCGCCAGTTTATTATGCAACTCATGCAAAATTTCCCGGGGACCCGGGTAAGTCCTAAAACTGCGGCCCGTGGGCTTATCCCGTAACTCTGAAAGCGATAGCGAGAGTTGCGCGAGTGGGACCGCGCATAGTGCGACTAAGTTGGTACGAGCGAGATGGCATGCTCTCGCAATCAGAATCACGAACGTTTCAAAGTTAGAGGATAAGCTCGCTAGGCCCGTACCGTGAGCTGCTTAATGTGATGATGATGATTTCAACCGACCACGCTGCGCGAACACCATACCGCGCAGCGACGCGGTTCGTGGTCGTGCAGCGTCGTCGGCTAAACCCACAGATAATTTTGCTGAACCTAACAATCGTAATAAGTACGATCGGGTCCTGAACTACCAGAGTCCTCTTAGTAAATGCTGAGCGTTCCACGATCCCCAAGCCGCCTGCCAAGGGCCAAAACCAAGGTCTTTGCCTTGTCCTTTGTTAAACAGTTGATGTCTTCTTGATGATGGTACAAAATTTCATCCTTTTAAACCCACCAGCTTACGCTGTGCAATGGTACAATTTTTACTAAGTTTAAGGAGATAGATATATATGAATGGTCACGGGCACACATTGAATGTGTGAGAACATGTGAACATTATTCAAAATGTTTTAACAATAATGGCCTTAGTGCGAATAGTTTTCACAGCTGGTGCTTGCTGTCTATAGCAAACAATACATGGCGTCATTTGGACTGTTAAACGCTCTGATTACATCATAACACCCATGTCGCATGTTATTCCAAATCGCAGATATAAAAATTATGTTAGTAAACGCATGGAATTGTCACCTTTATGTTTTCACCGTGAAAAGTGGGAAAGTTGGTTTATGTTTTCTGTGGTAAAGCGAGTTTACATTAAATTACCTATATTTCTTAAAATAAGTACAAATAAGTAACTTTTGTACGTATTAGTTTTTAAGCCTCTTTTTTTTTTTAAATGTAATGTTGTGTGAACAATAAAGAGTTATCTTATCTTATCTTATCAATCTTGCCCTATTCCCAATGTCCCCTCTATCGTCCTTCCCAGTAGGGGGAAGAAATTAGGATATTGCCTTCACTAAGACGGTTTTTGGGTTCCATCACTAATTATTTTTTCATGATTTTTAACTGTTTTAAAAGTTCTGATTGGCACCGAACTGCTATGGACAAGTATGTTGATTACCATCAGGCTAATAAATTGCTCGTCTTGTGTGACAGCTCCTTAAAAAACCGACCGAGTGCGAGTAGGACTCGCGCTCCGAGGGTTTCATACCAATTTATCAAAAAAAGTGTTTTCCTTCATTCTGGGATCCTTAGCGCGAACCCGGCTCACACTTTGTCCAACTTTTAATATGTGTTGTTATACTTGCACTCACTTCGAGTGTGACGCTTGTACGTTCTACGTTTTTATGATAAAGCAAACAAGAAATGTCCAAAAAAATATCGTTTCTCATATGGAATAACGTACATATGTACATTCATTTTGTATACTTTTTATTTTTTTTCAGGAAATCCGCCATAATAAGACATATTCTGTAAAAATTTCAAGCTGATTTATTACGCGATATATGATTACGAAATACAATATAGAACCTTTTAAAGGTAGGACGGACTGACGGCGGCGGCGTAGGCTTAGTAATACCAAACTCAAAAATCTACAGTAATAGGGTTCCCTTAACACCCTTCAGGCAAGGAACCCTAAAAAAATAGCGTAAAAAGTAAATGTATCATTATTTTCTTGCAATTATGCATCAGCCTTTAAACATCCCACTTCCGAGATATCAGCCTATACCTTCGAAGGGTGATCCACGCTGGCTCAGTGCGGATTATGTTCATGCAATTAAGACCTGCTTTTTAACTGACTTACAAAAAATAGGAGGTTCTCAAGTCGACTGAACTCTTTTTTATTGTTATCATATTAGGTATAACATGATATTTACCTATTATTAGACATAATCCCGTGTGATTTTCCCAATGACATCACAAGTTCACACAGCGTCAAGTTTAAGTATCACTGATTGATAACATTTGACTCGATCCAGCTTTGTCCGATGACTGTAGGTTATTTACAATGTCAATTTCTACAGTACAAAGTGCAATTTGG
Source organism: Apocheima hispidaria (assembly GCA_947579745.1). Classification (NCBI taxonomy): domain Eukaryota; kingdom Metazoa; phylum Arthropoda; class Insecta; order Lepidoptera; family Geometridae; genus Apocheima; species Apocheima hispidaria. The sequence continues at coordinate 5,680,608 of OX388150.1, read as the reverse complement.
ATAAAGTGTGTCATTAGAAATTCAACCGAGTTATTACAAACATAAATGCTAATGTTGAAAATTTTTGAATTATTACATTGGTTTCCTTATTGTTGACTCTAGAGCCGGCCCTTTTATAGCGCTCATTACAGTCCTGCGATTTTGGGTAGCATTGCCAGAACTTTCTGTTGTAAGTATAAAGACCAGCGGGCTTATCCCGTAACTCTGAGAGCGATAGTGATAGTGCGCGAGCGGGACCGCGCATAGTGCGACTAAGTTGGTACGAGCGGGATGGCATGCTCTCGCAATCAGAATCACGAACGTTTCGAAGTTAGTGGATAAGCCCGCTGGACTGTGATCAGTAAGGATGTCCGTCGACGCTCGATGACATTTGCAGCATACACGTAATGTCACGGAGCGTCGTCGGACGACCTTACTGAACACAGCCCTGGGATGATATCAGTGCAATATTCCTACGAAAATCCCGGTGTCCATCTTCATTGCCCTGAATGTTATTATAACAAGCCATAAAAACAGTAGATAAATCATACCTGTTGTACATATTGGGTCTCATGAGAATAAAACGCTGGACCGAGTTAAAAAACTCGTCATAAATCCTTTGATTGACCAGATCTAACAAGAACCGGCCAATCATAGGCGCAATTTTTCGTCCTCGTCGGGATTTATTTTAAAGGTAATGTTTTATACGCGATCTACTGTTTATGTTATCTTTGCGTAAGCGTATCCTGCACGCGACTTCAATTGAAGGTTATTCATCTAGAATACATTGTATGAATTCTAATCAAGCTTATTCTATTCATATTTGTTATTTTATCAAGTCATCATTTGTAGTAATATTCATTGTCGTTGATTCTTACTTGCAGTACCGGTTTATGTTTTTGGTTAGATGCAGTGGAGCAATTTAGATATTTGGAACAGTTATACCTACCTACTTATTATAGCTCAAAACTAACCTTACCTACTAACTTGATGTTGTCTTGTAAGTGACCTTTTCTGATATGCGGAGATTGTTTGGCATTTATATATTATATCTAACCAATATTATTAATAGATACTAGTACGAGTACCTCGGCCAGTAGTTTAGTAAGAAGATTCGCTCCGAATTAAATACTTAATAAATTATCTCGCTTCATTGCAATCGCACAGCGAACCGTGCCAAACTAAACTTAACATAATTCACCGAAATTAAGTTGATTTCTTTTTCACGAGTTGGTGTTTGATCCCATAATATGAAGATATGTAGACTCCGACGACACAAGAAGTACCTAATACTTAGTGTAGTGTAGTTTTTAGTGTGTACACTAAAAAGCGTTTTCAAGCTACAATATTTTGTTAAATATTGAACCTTACGTATTGAAGAATTAATGATTGTAGTTGATTTGATATTAAAAGTTGTTTATAATGTCGATTATATTAATGACTAGCTGCGCCCCGCGGTTTCACCCGCTATACTACAGCATGGGCATTTACTGGGGCATGACTTGACCGTGACTTGCTATGCTGGACTTTGACCGTGACTATGACTTATTTGACAATATTCAACAGAACTTGAAAATATATGTATACTTGACACTGGCAAATGCATAAGACGTGCGACGCCATAATCCTCTTAGGAGAAAAAAAGAAAAAAAAAACCCCTTTTTAAAATGGCTGTCAGTTTCTACCATAGGCAACTTTTTTCTCTTTTTTTTTTTTCTATAATTATGCCTCTACACGGTCAGTGCATTTAGCTTAGTGTAGTAATTCTTGCAGACATTTTATTACGACTGCTTAGTGTTCCGTGGTAGGCCGAATAAGTAGGCTTTCGACCCCTGAGAGCTGCGGGATACATCCGTCGCGTAAGCAAACTCCCAGTACAACCACATACATTTATGGGCTGGTAATACTATAATACTTAGTGTAGGTGCTACACACTAAAAAGCGTTTTCAAGCTACAATATTTTGTAAAATATTGAACCTTATGTAAAATAAAATAAAATAAATACTATTATTGATTTACTAGTAGATATGTGTAGATATATTTTATCGACTAGTTTTCTTACGATGTTTTCCGCACGTTTGTCGCTGATAAGAACCGTTCTGTTATCAAACACGCGCTTGTCAATAAACAGCAATGTCGGTTGTTTAATTGAAGTAGATTATAAGAGTCGAAAGCTAGAAAATTTATTGCAAATGTTAAGAGGTAATTATGCGACTGTGTATTTCATACAAAAGAATTCTCCTGTTTCCTCCCTGAATAATGACACTACAGAAAAAAAATTTTGGTTTAAAATATTTATCAGTTAGTATCTTTTTCTTTTGGCGAAGGAGATGGAAAAAACATTTATTTTTATACGCCCCCCTAAGATTAGAGTATACCGCCTAGAGTCCATACAAAAACCGCCAACTATTTCCCACCCCCTAAATGGAAATTTAGATGATTATTTTATATGATATCTACACAGGAAAAACTATGCTTATGGTATGCATATTTTTTTTTTAATATTCCAATATCTTCGTAGTTTATGTAAAATGATTTTTATCTAAAGCATATTTTTAGTAATATACCAAAAAAACAAATTATCAAAAACAAAATCTATCAGCGTAGATTATAATTTATCTAACCCTTTATTAACACTATAAACAAAATATTTTCTAAGATTTAGGAGCTAAACAAATTCCAAACAAATCACAAATTTCAAAAAATTAAGGTAAATTCACTAACTCTGTGCTCGCACGGGAGCGACAGCAATACATTTTTCAAATACCTATTGAGCCAAAACTAAACTAAAACTAAAAAACAAACACAAGAAAACTAATTCACTAACATAACAATTACTTAATTTTACGTTCAATCATTCACAATTTATGTCAACATTAACCGTTACAAAGGCCTCTCGTTAAATTTAATCGGCAGCAGAGCCAATAACGGCTCGTTTTGACCAAAAGAAACTTGGGTGAATGGACGATGATGGACTTGCCATTATTCAAGAAATGTCAGACAGGAGTCAGGGCTGCGGATTTTAAAGGCGAAGAGAGAACTGAGCGTCCTCAAACAGAACATTGCGCATTTAGCCGTTCTTTAAATTTTGAGAACGCCGAACTTCGAAGTTATGCATTTTGTTAATCGTCCTCGAAATGGCTAAAATCCCCTGTGTCGAGGATGCCATGGAAGCATGGATCACACCTACCCAGTAACCAAAACTAACTGTTATTACGATTTTAATTAAATTATACATCCTTCAAATATCTGATCGGCTGGAAATCAAACCAATCATAAGGCAGGCCTACTGCAAACTAAGCCAGATGGGTCGACAAATATCGAAGGAATGAAGCCATTGATATGAAAGAAAAATGAACGAGGCAACTTTATTTTTAAATTTTTTAGACGCTCTACAAAATTTACGCGTTTGTTAGGGCTTCAGTGCTTCCAGATCCATTGTCCAATCCGTCAACCCGCACTGGGCCAGCGTGGTGGATATGGCCCAATCACCCTTCGAGGGTAGGCTGATATCTAAGCAGTTGGATGCTTAAAAGGCTGAAGCAGAGGAATCTGGAAAAACTGCATCCGACAGATTTCCTAAGTTTTGCACTGGCGCACAATTTTGTTTCATTTGTGAATGCTTATGTCTATCTGCGCCTTAATGAACAGCTAAATTTATTATTACCTGTAACTGACAGTCGTTACGATTCGATTGGCACAGTCTATAAATAACTCCATAGTCAAAGAGGAACACTTATCTATGAGTTGCTTATAACAAAACGATAATTAATTGCTTTCTTCCGATTGTTTTTTAATGATAAGACAGAGCCTTCCTTGATAAGATCTATCAAATAATAGGCTTTTTATGTAAAATGCCTATTATTTATAAATTAATAATAGGCATTTTATATAAAATGCCTGTTATTAATATTATTTTATAATTTGATGGACTATATAATAGTCCATCAAATTATGAAGGTAATAAAATAGACGATTGGTTGACGATCTCACCAGCCACATAATATTGTCGCTCAAATGTGTGTCGATTGTATTTACAGACGGACACTCAATTGAACAAAGATGTTTATTTTTATTAAATGGCATTTAAATTGTCTAAATTTAGGCTTACGGTTGTAAAATGCATAAAGGGGTCAATCTAATTATGCTCATATCGATAAAAGAGTGTGCTCAAATTAGGTCGTTCAAGACAGTACCGTGGGTAGGTATCTAGTAAAAGCAAAAAGGAAAACGCCCGAAAAAAAAAAGTGATTCGGACTTGAAAATTAGATTACATTTTTTTTTTAATAAAGATAGACAAATGGACAACGAATTGATCTTAATAAGTTTTCCTTTTGAGGTATGGAATTCAAAAAAGTATTATATCAAAAGAAATTCGAAAAAATCGTGTCTATAACCGTTCAAGTGGTTTATGAGGTAGGAGGTCACATAGAAACATAAAATATATATAATGTACATATACATGGCAGTCGGTAAAAAGAGTCCCCTTTGTTATTTACATACATAAATATTAAAACAGCATTTGTACAGTCTGATACAATGTTTAGTTAATTATGACAAATTAAATACGAAATCGGCAGGTTTCGTTGCCGAACCGGTCGCTGTACTGCGTTATAGAAACCATATATAATTGGCGTTACCAATTAATTTATGCGTCCCTGATAAATATTCAGTGATGTAACAGTTAAAACTGAAACTTAACTTTTTGATACAATCACAGAATCACAGATATATAGATAACGAAAAACTCACTGAAAAAAACACCCCAAGTGGGACGTCGACAGTGCAAGTTTTAGATTCCGATTCAGATTTTAATAACAAATTAAGGTACATGTCAAAACAAAAACAATAACAAAAATAAATTAAGTCCAAAAAAACATAATTAAAAAAAAAAGAAAAAACATTTATAAATTCAAAAAGAACTCAAGAAAATTAAAATAAAGCGCGGGGACTGCCTAGAATTTAAAAAAAAACTCTTCTGTGGGGACTGCGACCAAGCATTCTCATTGGCTATCTCAACGTTACGCCTGACGCAATGACCCAATGAGATTAAATTTGTATATTGTATTTGTGTATTTCGATCAACGCGTTGTGCGCTACTATAGTCCCGCGAGTGCGGAATCTAAAGGGGGCTATTTGTGTGTACAATGCTGTTATTAACATCAATAAATAATGGTGGATAATAAATAAATAAATAATAAATATTAGTCGACGTTGTTCACACACAGCGTCATCTAGGTCCAAAGTAAGCAAGCTTGTACTATGGGAACCATAACTGATAGTTTTTTTTGGTTTACGTATACATAGAATACATAGAAACACCCAGACGAAAACATCTATTTTCATCACTCAAAGTTTGTCCTGGGTGGGATTCGGAAATCCACACACTGAGCCACAAGGGACATTGAACGATTCCATCCAACTCATTTATAGATAGACTTCTATTTTGTCTTTGAACCAATGGCAAAATTCTTTAGGAGCCCACCTCTTGCATACTATCTCGTTCACTTTCGAAGGTAAAAAAGACATTTTGGAATGCATCTTTATAATAATATTGCAAATATTAATAGCAATTCATTTTTTATATTTTAGCGAAGAAGAAGGATCTTCTCTAAACTTCTCTTTAATCTAAAATACAGTTTTTGATAGACTTCTATTTTGTCTTTGATCCAATGGCAAAATTCTTTAGGAGCCCACCTCTTGCATACTATCTCGTTCACTTTCGAAGGTAAAAAAGACATTTTGGAATGCATCTTTATAATAATATTGCAAATATTAATAGCAATTCATTTTTTATATTTTAGCGAAGAAGAAGGATCTTCTCTAAACTTCTCGTTAATCTAAAATACAGTTTTTGATAGACTTCTATTTTGTCTTTGATCCAATGGCAAAATTCTTTAGGAGCCCACCTCTTGCATACTATCTCGTTCACTTTCGAAGGTAAAAAAGAAATTTTGGAATGCATCCTTATAATAATATTGCAAATATTAATAGCAATTTATTTTTTATATTTTAGCGAAGAAGAAGGATCTTCTCTAAACTTCTCTTTAATCTAAAATACAGTTTTTTCATTCTGTTTTCATAATAAAAGCTGTTAAAAGTATAGCTCCGGGCTTTGAAGTTGTTTTTTTTTTAAACCAGATAATATCGGCTAACATTGAGTGATCGCTAATGGGTCGCTATCATTAGATATAGACGTGTATGAAAAAGTTCATATCATAGATGAATGTATACTAGGTTCATATGGCAAGACTTTTGATTACAAAAGTTCTCGACCTTTTATCCTATATAGAGATTTTGTGTTCCCAATTTTTAGGAAGGTTTATTTTTGTTTACATTCAAATATTTAGAACGAGCAGTAACTAAGCTGTTCTTACTTACCTACCAAAAATCAATTTTAATTCCGTTCCAAAGAGAATATAAATACTACGTTCCGTTCGATTTCAATCACGTTTTGCAAGAAATAAACCAATCATAACCTGCTAATTAGTTACGTAGCAGGAATTCAATTATCAACGCGTCTGGCGAGTGTTACGATCACAAAAAACGACCGGCCTGGATGGACGGCCATCGTGCAACTTCCCTGTGAGTTGTTCCACTTGATCGCCGCGCTGGCGATGCGGCAAGGAAGTGCATTAGTCTAATTTCAAGTACTCCGCAACTATGTATTACCACACACTGTGTACCACACAGAGCCATCTTGGATGATTTAACGGTATTAAAATACGATAGCGAAGTCAGTTCGGTAGACGAACACAATGACCAAGACCATTTTCATAGTCTATAAGTTTTATTAAATCGTTCATTCGTTATACAATACACCGTTTGACCGTGCGGTAAAGTAAAACCATGCAAACTTAACATGGTAGCAGGGCTTTTTCTAGTTTTTTGCCTCCTGGCCCTCGGCAAGCTACCACTCTCAAATCTAAGCACAGCTCACGATATTGTGCTTTGGTCAACTCCTTAGATTGACTTCAGATTAGGAGTTCCATTCCATTTTAGATCACATTGTCACAAAGTAGCAGGTGACCTGTGCCTGTACCCAACGCTTAGACTGGACAGTTAGACTATATTACGTTTTGGGTGGCACTGCTAAGTATACCAAGTTATGATTTCATGTCACCAAGCAAAGCGCTTTTCTCCGTAATTTTATAAAATTTCATTCTACTTCCAGACATGGAAGACGAGTGCTACCCTGCAATGCCGGCGAGCGCGTGGGGCAGTCGACGGCGCTCCAGCGATTCCCCGCCACGGGAGGTGAAGGCCGAGCCCAAATCGGAGCCTGACTCGCCCGCTTCCTCCTGCCCGCCCTCACCCACGCCCACCACGCCACTCACGCATCTCGACTATGTTATTGACCACACAGTAAGTAGAAACAGCTAAATTGACTGAAACCTGGTCGGGAACCTTAAGGAGTATTATTTCTCTTCGATACTAAAAACGTCTAGTACCGACATTCTGAACACAAACGACAAGGGTTCTATTTGAGATCTTCACTTGCCGTCATTATTTCCGTCATTTACAGTCAGAAACACTAAGACTCTGAGACGGAGAGTGTAAATCTCGAATTGAATTCTATTCGACGGTTCGAAATACAGGGCCTAATGCAGTCCCTTGCCACGGGACTGGAGTACGATATAGCACGGTGGATCTTCAGTTACGGACTTATAAGAAGCTTGTGGTGCTGTGAACGAAAATGAACTGATGGCGATAACTCATGACCCATCGTTGACAGCGATGGAAACTTTAGCTGCATAGTAAACATACGAACGAACACTAGCATTTGTTTATTTAGTAGATACGTTATTCGATAGTAGGACTTTTGCAGAGTCCGTCTGGGGAAGTACTGACAGTTATTCAACCGCAAAGCGGTAGTGTTCAAGCATTAGTGTGTTCCGGATTGAAGGGCAATGTTTCCAGCGAAATTACTTGGCACATAGAGATTTAACATCTAATATCAAAGAAAGACGAGCACAATGCATTGCCGCGCAGGGTTTTGCACTGTTGAAGTTCAAAATGTTGGGTGGCAATTAACTGTTATGGGCAAGCATGATGTGGTATATCATAAGGTGAGCGACTTGCTCGTCTCGTTATTCAGGAGCATAAAGGTCTATCCAGTTAGGTAGATCTGAATTTGACCAAACGATTTTAGAGACCTTGGAAAAATTACATGAACAACATAACCCTCTGTTGTTCACATAACTACTATCAAGAAAACCCTTCCGTAGATCTACTAAAAGGTTATCGTTAACTTCTAAAGGTCTTAATAAGTAAATAACATGAGAACGATAGAGCTTTATTCATCTTTAAAATCTATGCTTGACGATATAAACATATTTATGAACTCATGAGCCTCTACCATTATCGCCCATTAGTATTCCGACCGGACCCCATAGAATCACTTTAGCTGAAGATCTCTGGCAAACATTCGATAACATTCAACGACCTCAAACAAAAAATAGAATAGCCCATCTCGAACACCACAGTTCACTAGAGTTTAAGTGTTTCGTGTATCTTACTCTGCAACTTTCACCAGAGTTGCGAGATTTTCGGACCCATTCGTGAGATCAACATAATTGCCAAAATAATTACTGCAGATAATCAGGCACTTGGCAGATTTTCGACGAAATGTTGCCGAATAGTGCCGCGAGGAATTCTGAACGAAATCGTATCGCTGGAATCGTAATCGACATTTTATTGTAATGGAGAAGTAATGGACCGGGTCTTTTTGGCGATGGTGTTTAATAATAATTAATTGTCGACAACTTTTTTGTCCGAACTTACAACTCAGATCGAGACCTTTTTAAAGTGTATAGGAAATATCAATGTGTCAAGGTGGCTTCTTGAAGGTGGATTCACCAGGTATACATTGAACTGACCTATTAGTGTAGTAAATTTTATCTGAGAGTAATCAAATACGAGTTGGTATACGTTAAGATCACGAGCGAGTCATCCATGACATCGAGGTTGGCTGCTATTAATCATAGATAATTAAGTCAGAGTAGTTAGCAAACGATATTATTTAAAAAAAAAATTAAAAAAATTGCTTCGGGCACACAATAAATATTATTATTATTAACATAAAAAAGATAGAAGAATAAAAAGATTAGCAATAAAGTTAATTTTAGCACGTTTACCGAAGCGTAACTACCCGCGATAAATCCTTACAGGCGACCAACTCGTGAGAAGACTAGAGAAATCCCTTTGTAACATTCGACTCGTTGGATTAGATGTAAAAGCGGCCCCGACTGTAGTTTCTTCCGAAGGTTGATTCTGGCGCTAGGTTTCTAGCGCCATCTAGCGAATTTAGTATTTTAGTCAGCTGATTTTCGCCAGAAAACGAGCTAGATGTGCTAATCGAACCGTACAAATTGTTGATACAAGAACTGGCAATTTTCGGTTGCCGTGTGATCTGTGCCGAAATTAAACTGTTCCTAAAGAATGGCTCTCACGAAAGAAGCGTGAGAAAAGTTTGCACACGTTCGTTGGTCATAACAGTTCATTTTGGGAATCCTGGTTTGGAAACCAGAATAATATAAACCTCTTTCAGATAAAATGTTTCGATAAACTCTGAGGTGCTTATGGATCCGTAGATAAACGAGTTTTAGGTATCTATCAAGTCAAGATCAAGGAAGTCAAGTCATTGTACTGTTACTGGACGCGTCCAATTTATTTAATAGTTATTCAGGAAGATAGGCAAAGAAGGGGAAGAGAACGGGGGAATTATACTAGAAAAAAATACTACAGACTTAAAACCAAAACGGGAGTTAAACCTGAATCTTCGGCTCTTCTGGAACAGCGTGCATTACTGCACGAGGTGTGGATGCCACCTTATCTCGGATTACAAAAACATTTTGAATCATGTGTTAACTATGATATTAAGAAAGAGATTCGTTAAATTCGCTTGTATTATCAAGTCCATCTATTCCGCTCCGCAGACAGGAACCATCCACATGCCACAAGCCGTGCTGCAGAAGGTAGGGGCGGCCGGCATGCCGCAGCTGCTGCTGAGCGCGGCACCGCGGCTCGCCACCACGCTCAACTCCAACAAACTCTCCATCAAGGTCACCTCCAGCTCCTCTGGATCAGGTACGGACTTTATTATTTGCTCACTACATGGTAGAAGGGTCGTTTTGTGACATAGGCTATTGTTTTAAACATTTAAATTTGATTGCTGCTCGATGGATCATTTAATTGCATTTAATTGCAGGTGCATTTACATCATTATAATATCACATTCGTAGTGGACGTCTAACAGCTGATAATAAGAATCACATTCTACAATAGTGTAGAATGTGATAAAATCTATAATCTATAGAGATACTCCGTTGATAGTGTTATTACAATTCCTATTTAAAATAGGTGTAATAGTCATTCCAACATCAGAAATACTGTTCTGGTGGTTGGGAGGACCAATAATATTATATTACTGTGCGATGGTCAAGACTTTTCCCCAAAGGCATAGGAAAATTACGTTTTATTCAAAATTCTCATTCCTATATTTTTGTATATGCAGGGTTCAACTTGCCCCCGACGCCACCGTCCTCGCTATCCTCGTCCGACAGCGAGGGCGCTCTGTCTCCGTCACACGAGGCGCCGCCCGCAGCCGCTGCCGCGCCTACACGCCGCGCGCACCTTTACGTGTCGCACCACAGTCGACAGCCCATCAACACGCCGCTTATCAGCACACAGCCGGTAGGTAGCCCATTGTGACATCACAGCGCATGAGGCTCCAGAGCGCCCGTGCGCTGCGTGACAGGACTCACTCACGCGAAAACGGCTAAAAAAATCTTGATCAACTCTTCAAAGACATCCGAAGAAAATGTCTTACAGAAATGGTATCTTTCTAATTACAGAAAGGCTCTACGGGCACCCTAGTTTTAACCGAGGAGGAGAAACGCACGCTCCTAGCGGAGGGCTACCCCGTGCCCACGCGCCTGCCACTCACCAAGGCCGAGGAGAAATCTCTCAAGAAGATCAGGAGGAAAATTAAAAATAAGGTGAGCACCAAATTTTTGTTTTTATTATTTTTTTGCCTTGAAAAGATAAATTATGTTTTTTTTTGTTGTAAAAGAAGACAGATCATTTTCCGTATTTTTCCAGATATCGGCACAAGAAAGCAGACGCAAAAAGAAAGAATACATGGACCAATTAGAAAGGAAAGTCGAGATCCTCATATCAGAGAACTCGGACTATAGAAAGAGAGTAGAAACGCTAGAACAGAAGAACGCCAACCTGGCGACTCAGGTGGCGTCGCTGCAGGCCATCGTGGCGCGCGGGGGCCGCAAGTGACCCCCGCGCCTGACGTCACCGCTCGCCGCCGGCGCGCGCGCGTCGCTCGGCGTCGCGGGTCCCGCACGGACCGTAACCAGGCTGTGAGAACACAGGCGTAGTTTCTCGCGGTTCCAGATATTGTCTTTCGAATTACGACGCTGGCCCTTTTCGAATTGTATATTTTGGATGTATTTACATTTGTATCGTGTACCGGAAGCGAAAGGCTCGACGTTCGAATGGTTGCTCACTATATCTACTTATTCGTTAGTAAATAGTTTTACAACAGGAGACGCAGTTCCGTCACCGAGTGCGGGCGAGGAAAGGACGACAGGGAATAGTACTGGGCTCTTAGATTTATCGATAGATATATTTACGCGTGTTGTTTGAAATCTCGTAATATATTTTAATAGTGCTGTAAAAGCGGAAACATTTATTATTAAGTTTTAATATATTATGCGTGTTTTATTAAAATGTGCAATTAGGATAAGGATTGTAATTGTTACCCAAAGCATCGATAGAACGAGTATGCCGCTGTGTCTATGAGATGACGGTTGCAACTGCACGCAACATCGACTCGCTGGCGGCGCGTTCCGTGGCGTGACGTCGCACCGACGTCAAACATATGTAGTTTCTTTGTCCTAACGTCAAAACGGCATAGAACTTAGTTTATCTATGGCTTATCGTTGCAACATCGGAGACCGTAGGTAGTTTCTTAAAGGCCTAAAGTTGCCCCTACGCCATAGTTTCACTATGGCCTAACGGCATCAACGTAAATCGTATTTAGAAAATAGGCACGTGACTATCGACTACACATTCAAGTTTCGGTCCCAGCGTATTTTCGGTGGAGAATCATGCATGTTGAACATAATTATGTAAAACTACTTTTCGGAAGTTGAAACTTCGTCATAGTGGTGCGGTGTTGTGTTATCGGAATCTTTGTAGCATAATATTGTAAGACGAATCGTATGTTATGTCATCTACACACATTATGTACGCGTCTTACCGATTTATATTGAATTCCATGAATTTGCATTTATAGCGAAATGTGTATCGTCCTAGAGATTTTACCTTGTGTTTAAGATAACGTTAGACTTATGGATCTAACGACGGGCCCCACAAAAAACCGATTTGTATGACAAGCTTTTGAATTTTTAAACCACCAGGCGAGAATTAATTAACGATTATACCTAGCTAACCCTGAAAAAGACTCGCAATTTATTAAAATTTTTGTTGCATCTACCACAAACTAGAAACAAAACTGTAAAGAGCTAGGTATATACGTGTAAAAAAGTGTTAAATGTGCAAGAATAATCTTCATAAATGACGTTGATAAATTATTTGCGAGCACTATTCCAGCTACAAAAGTGTTAAAGTAGGCTACACGTGTTTTGATCTTTCTTCGCGTCTATTGGTTTACAGGTTCAAACTTTTCGGTTATGTCTAGTCTCTCGTAGAACCGTCGGACGCCTCATTGTCGAGGTGCCTGTAGAAAGATTAGCTGTATTCAATCTCAGTTCACGCTGCGCTCTGTAGATCGACAAGTACAAATGGCATGCCTTAAGCGAAACTAACGTAATTAACACTAAGATTAACTTATCCTCTGCTAACTACGCCTTCATAACAGCAGTATTGTAGGTAATTTAACACGGTTACATTTCTCAAGCCGCGATTATTCCAACACTTTTTTATTCTAAGTTGGAATCTCCATTTTGAATCCCTTCTTGTCTTGCCAATAGATTGAGTTCTGTTCTTCACCTGACATTTATAATTATAAGCTTCTAGGCGTTCTTTGGATTAACAGTCTACCTACTTTACATATCTAACATTCTACTATTATTGATACACTCAACATTCCATGTTTCTTTTTAGGATATGAGTGACTTAAAGTAAGCTCGAGTACTTATTAAATAACACTATAATCATAGAATATCAACACGTAACAACACTGTACAAATTATACTATCCGTTGTGTACTTGTGGCTAACTCTAATAATTTTTATTGTATAAAAATGGAGCTGTTATAAATTTTCGCTAGCATAATTTATAAATTTAGCCAGGACAAGTTATTGGTTTGTTTAATCATTGTAAGTTTTATACATGCTGATAGTAAATTTAAATCAATTATTAATGTCTCGTACAGCATATTATTACGTAATAATTATATTTTACTGTGTGTGCAATTACCTACTATGTTCTCTTATATATTTTTAAAACGTTCTTCCTATTTAGAGATGTAAGAAAATGTTATATTTATACCTTCTTAGTGTTGTTTATATGTCGATATATTATGCCGATTCCCAGGAATCGGGATAATATATCGGAGTCGGTTTTATAGAAATGAGATATTTTTTAGGATATTTTTTCTAAACAATTTTAGAAAAAATAAATTATACCATATAACACCGTTATACGTGTCTTTATCGCTACAAGTTAGGTATCTAGTAATACGGTAGTGTATTGGTAGGAGCGACAAGACGAGTATCTATGATGAGCGTGCCTGACTAATCAGCTATTGATTTTACCAATATCAAGTAAGTGTCCAACGTAGAGTAATTATATCTAAAGCATCCTCTACTTTATGGAGTCATGTTTATAAAATATTAAAAATAAATATTCAATTCCTAATATGGCATTTACCGTCTACAAAAGAGTGATTTATTTTGAAAATGACTTAATATAAATTATACAAAGTATCTAGTGGATATATCTAACTTATGGAATGAATTATATGAATGTGGTGTCTGTCGCAGGCGCACGATGTCTGAGACATAAATCTTGTAAACGAAATGCCAAACAAAATACTTACTTTTATGTTATAGTATGCATCGCACTTTTTGGGTGACAATATTGTGCTAGATTCGTTCGAGACCTGAAAACGTCGGGTAGTTAGATCAGCTAAATTATTTTCAACTATATTTAAGCCATCCCTATTAAGTAGTACCAATAAGACGTTTTCAGTCTCGACTAAATCTCTCCTGAGAATATGAGGAACCTTATTTCTATGAAAAACCGAGTACACACCAGGTAAAATGAATTTGTTAGCTCGGTGTGTCGAGGTCCTTACGTCCGTAACATTATTTTAGCGTATTTTTATTCAAGTAGTTTTATTGTTAAAACTATTCGCTGTTACCTTGAGTCATGATTTGTTGAATCGTTTGTTTTATTTTTATTTTCAAATGACATTTCGGATTTTACTGTCACCCTTGAGCTAAATAAAGCGTCAAATATTGTATATCGATTGTTTTTATTCAATAATCTTAGTTTACAAATTGGTAGATAGTTAACTACGCTATGTATAGTGTATGTTTACACTGATTCGTTTTTTCGCTCATGCTAAAGCTTCTGTTACCTTAAATCGTAATTAAATAGATCAATACAAAAGTCGAATAGATAATATGTATTGATTAATGTCAAACAACTGTAGTCTATATAGTAGATAATCTCTAAAATTGTGTCATTTGAGCACCTTAATTTTTACAAACGCTCAGTCTTATACCTTTAACTTACACTTGGCTTAGCTTTCTAACTTATGTATACGTACCTTAAACAGTTAGGTACAATTTTAAGGAAACTACAAAGTGATAAAGACCTTCTTTTTCGCCATGATATGCGCTATGATGACCCACAAAGCGGTTCCCCATACTGCTTCAATTAGACTCAGAGTATGGGTTCTCATATTAGGTACCTTCCAGTGGAACGGGAACAGATGTGCACAAACCGAATGTCCCACGTATAAAGCTATGGCATTAAGTCCAGGGGCGCGGAAAGGCCCCCCGTTCCAGATACGCCACGCGTCTGTGAGGGTGTAGCAGAAACTGAGGAGAGCCAGACAGCATGCTGACGTCACTAGCACGAAGGACATTGACCTGGAACACAATACAACAGATTTGTATCTATAAAGCTCGTATAATAATAATGTTGCGTCGACTAGCAGTTAGTTTCTTTACGGCGTACGTCGTATCAACCTATCAGATTAAAGATAGTTTCTTTATGGCTTAATGTAGCACAAATAAATAAATATTGGTGGACGTTTTTCACACAGCGCCATCTAGCCCCAAACTAAGCAAGCTTGTACTACGGGAACCAGATAACTGATAGAATACATAAATACTTTTTTTTTGTAAATATATACATAGAATACATAGTAACACCCAGACAAAGAACAAACATCCATGTTCATCACACAAATGTTTGTCCTGGGTAGGAATCGAACCAACAACCTATAGATCAGAAGGTGGAAATACACCCACTGAGCCACAAGGCTGTCAAAATGGCAAATGCGATCTTAGAATGATCGTAGCTAGTTTATATTTCTCGCTCGTTGCTCTCACTTAGTTTCTCTACGGCCTAAGTAACACGTTCTGCGACAAGCATGGCGCAATGCGTTACGCACTATAGAGGCTTTGTAATTTTATAACTGTGTATCACATAAATATTTTTATTCTTAGTGAAATAACCATGAAAAATACGGTGGTCGAAATCTTTTTTCACATGTGATTTTGATTGGTCGTACAGGGGTACTTAGACACTGAAAATATTCTAGAATATCAGCATCTGCTCGTCATTTAACATGTCATCTGAAATCGTGTAAATAAAATTTACACGCTTAGTATGCACTTTACTACAAAATTTGTAGTAAACCAAAGTAAAGTAAATGGACGGTCCCAAGTAAGAAAATTTTGAAGACTTTAGAGTGAGCGCCAGCGCTCACCTTGCTTCAGTCGCTCTCAGTCTGTGAAAAGTACGAGACGTACGTTGGAATGTCAAACGGTAGATATTATTCGCAATCTCTTTTGTGACAAATGTACATAGTTTTAATTATATATTGAAACTTGTGTTCGATTGTTTTGACTTGTTATTTTTAAAGGAAGCTGTGTGGTTGGGCCCGTCTATTCATTTTATTTTGGTCGAAGGTTTGATCCCGTAGTAAAAGTTGTTCATAGTAACGAGTAAAATTATATCCTAAAATGTTTTCCATGTAAAACCAGTCCAGTATCATTAACAGCCAGAAGACGTCCACTGCTGAACAAAGGCTCCTCCGGTCCAATATACATATAGGTACGGAATTCTGATAGAGCGAGGCCGTGCACTTGTATGGGTTTTGGTTATTTACCAGTTTTAGGCTATGTCTACCTACTCACCAAAGATTCTTATTGATAGGCACGACACCGTGCTCCCTGGAGAAGCCGGCGAGTAGTGCCCCGGCGAGCGCGAACACGAGCGCCCAGGCGAGCCAGCGCGAGATCCGCGCCTTGTGCGACCGCTGCAACAGTACTGTGGCGCCAGCCTGGACGCCTAGCAGTGCTTGTACCGCTGATGTTAAACAACCTGGAGAAGGAGTATGGCTGTAGATTTAGCGGTAGTAGGGCTTTGACGTTGATTTTTAACTAAATTTAAAAGCTGTAGAAATGATGACTTACTTTTTTACATTATAAAATGGAAAAAAAACTGCAAGAGATAAAGAGATGATCTAGATCAGTCAGGTGAGAGGGATCGAGCGGAGTAAGCGGGGTGTTGGTCGAAAACGATTTGATACATTTTAAAACCATGTAATGTATTGTTGTAAACCGTTTGGTCAAAATATTTTAAACCGGTTTTTCATCTTTAATCAGCACGGCACTACTCTTAGATCGTGTCGTGTCATCATCCAAAAATGGTATTCTTTTTTTTATATATTTATGGTATTTTCTTCAGGTATTAAAAACAGTAACAGATGTAACACGCCTAGGATACACGTCAGCTCTTCACTTCGGTACCTAAATCTGTTCAGCGTCACTCACCATCATCATCAGCCATCAGAAGTCCACCGCTAAGAAGGCCTCTCCTACGCTTGGCAGGTGGCCTGGGGATCAGAACCCTCATAGTTTAATAAAAGGATACTGCTGTCCGTACTCGGGTGGTTATGGTCGAAGTTTTAGGACATACGGGGTCCAGTTCCAACACAACACTATTGAGAGCTAAAAATAATTATTTCGTCAATTACCTAACAACCCTTCAGGATCAGTAGGTGGGCCACCATAAACCCGGCGCGCGTCGCTTCGTTGGAACAGGTGTGAATCTCCAAGCAGCAGGCGGTCGATGTAGCCCGCCGCGCCGCCACTGCACTCGGCAGCTACCCAGTCATCGTGCTTACCGCCCGGGCCGAGGTATCCTCTAAAAAGAAATCAAGAGCCGAAAGTCAAGATGTCAAGAGTTTAATAAATAGTTACAAAGAGCCACGACGCCACACGATGGGAAGAGGGGGGGGGGGGCGTAAAGTAGCTTCCCCCACCGCCAACCTCGCCCCACCCACCTGCACCTGCATTAGCCTTAAAGGTTCGACAAAACCGCGATTATCACGCACGGCGATAACGGGGGCATGGGGGGGGTTGACCGTACTTATCTATACTAAGGTAGGTTAAGCCGTTTCTTACCTACAGCTTTATTTCAATGCCATATCATGAAATCTGCAATCCGCATTCTGCAGTACTAAATGAGCCTAAATGTAGTTACACTGGGCAGTACCGATGAGTGACTTGCTTTTTACCTGTGATCTGTCTGGGACTAACCACTCTGCCATACGAAATAGACACATTTACTCACGCGGGACAGTCCGGGTGATGCAGAGTAAATGTGATGACGCTGTGCACGGTCACGAGCACGGCACATAGTGCCCAGCACCACACACAAGACAACACATCTTTCAGCGCCTGCCCGCATGCACCCTGAAATCAAGGTTTTTCAAAATTTGGGTATGGCAGCTTGGCAGCCCTAGTCTAATTCCTTTTGAAGCGAACGTCCAACGGAAACAGCATCCACGCAGGTAAAGAAAAAAATTATTGATCGATTATTTTTGTTTGCAGAACCCCGTGTGCAAACATTCCCTGTGTTTTAAAGTCGTACATTGAGTTTTCTTTAGTTCAAATCTACCCAAAAAAAATGTGGTTTATACGGCGAACCAGGTAGTTTTTTTAAATTTGATTTGTATATTTCCGATAATCGGCAAAAAGCAATGAAAAACTACAATTTACCGTTTTCTCATCAAGTAAACCTTAGTACTTTGAGCGAACTGATCATGACTTGAAATAAGTACATTACTCACATTACATTACATTACCTACTCATTTCAAACCATGCAGGCCTCGCCTTAATTGCGTGAT
This sequence comes from Apocheima hispidaria, assembly GCA_947579745.1. Lineage (NCBI taxonomy): Eukaryota > Metazoa > Arthropoda > Insecta > Lepidoptera > Geometridae > Apocheima > Apocheima hispidaria. Next base: position 5,662,215 of record OX388150.1, on the reverse strand, counting down.
AAAAATTTGCGCAATACTTTAAAAAGTTACCCTGTATAGTTGGAAAATGTGTAAATCTGCCACTGAAACTTACCCTAGGTGGTTTGTAGTATTTAGGCGCAGTGAGAGCGTAGAACCCTGCAGCGACGAGGTACGCGACCGCCAGTCGCTGCAGCACGCCGAATATACGCAGCTCCTGCAGCACGTTCGACCCGTAGATAGTGTTCAACGACATGCCAAGCAGAAACATCATGCACGAGCGCTGGAACAAACAAAAACACATTCATTTGGTCAGAAGAACCAGAAAAAGTGTACAGCTAAAAATAAAAATAATGACGGTATATTCTCTGTAAATTTACGAAAATATTATGTACACGCGAAAAAACTTAAACCGATTTATTAAATCAAGTGATGTCCACGGATATACCACACGCAATAAAAAATTGCTAAATGTTACAAGATTTAGATTACAAAAAAGTCGTAGTTCGTTCATAAGCAAGTGTGTTTAGTGTTATAATAAAATCCAAATCCCTCAACCAGTTCTAGAACTAAACGGGACTCGCTTCACATTGAAAAGGCGAACTATGGTTATAATCATTATATTGTCTAGCTCTGCTAAAGCGTAATATGAATAGTAATTAATTAATAATTAAATCATGAATGTAACCTGACGATTCTAAGTGCATGTATATGTCTACAGAATAAAATGAATTTGAAGTTGAACTTGAGCTGTCAGTTATCATTTCAAGTAGTATGCTTTTACCATCTTCGACCACAACGTCATTTATCGTCAAATGAATTGTCGTCAAACTAGCCATAGTTAGACATTGATTAACAGAAAAACAAAATACCCGACTGCAAATTGTAGCCATTGTGCAAATTGTGTGTCACTCGGGACGTAAAGAGGAATCCAACGACACCTCATTTATCAAAATTGGCCAAGCCGTGTAGGCTACAGGAGGTACTATAGGAACACACAAACATCTTCTTGGGTAGTCGGGTAGTAAAAAACGAATTACCCTGCTAAGGCTAAAAATGGGAGGCCTCACATCATCGTCTTTTTTGTCCAAAAAGTTACTTTACTGAAACACTTTAAAGCAGTTGAGTAATTATTTGACTAATAGTAAGCATAAGCAGCACCCCCTTGCTAATACCTTGTTTGGCGTTTGCACAGAATTTCTGCAATCAAAATTCTGGAATGAGCGCAGTACAGTAATGCGCTCATCAAGTCGTCATCCTGATAAAAACATAATAGGCATTGGCTGCTTACATTTTTATTGTTTCAAAAGCCATAAATAGAAAGGCAACACGGAAAAATAATAAAATATCACGTACTTTGGCAAAGGAGTACTGCACGTGTCGTAATTTATTTCGGTTTGGTTGAAAATCGTTTTCTTGCGATCGGTTTAAGTACGAAATTATCTAGTAAATATTAAGTCCTACAAGTCTTGTTAAAATTCTGTTGTACCATTTTATAAACTAAACTAAATTTGGCAGGCCTAAAACTGTAGCTATCCTTTTCTCAAAAAATTAAATAAAAAGAGATGCAGATACGTTAAGTCCTGTCATATTAGTCACACGTCAATTACTCACTTTTAAGAAGTCAATTGGTCACTTCTGTCCTGCCAATGTTTCACTTTCAAAAATGTGACTGATATAAATGGACGCCATATTTATGCCCATAGAGATGGATAGCTATTTATCTCTCAACAGCTGATGTCGAACATGTTTTTTGATTCTACTACTACCTACCTATCATTAGTAAGTAGAACACATATAACAAGTCGACGTCAAGTTTATGAGCACATGCTCATAAACATAACTTTTTGTGTGGAGAGAATATGTACTGTACATACAGTACATAATACACACACAAAAAGTATTACGCGCAAAATATCATGCTCTCGCCAATTGGATCGCCATACGCCACAGATGAATAGAACGGCACAGATAAATTTATGTGTGCTATACGCACTATCAATCACAATACCGATCGTCGGTGTGAGTAGAATAATTTGTCTGAATTTGTTGTTTGTTTGTTTGATCAATTGGTTTTATTAACTTTGCGAAGTAGCCTTCTTACGATCTGCATTCTCGATTCTGCATCTGCGATTTGCATTCTGATTCTGTTGCATCACTCACTAAACTAAACCAAGCTTAAATTATTTAAATTACCAGCGTTTCTTTTCATTTCAATATATGTGAAAAGGATCGCAACAATTTTAGAGCTGTCATATATAGGTCTGTTCGCCGCTTGCCCTCTTTCTGATTTCGTCAATTCTTCTAGCCATTTAAAATCCCGAATGTGAAAATTGGTACAACAGAATCGACGTCATCGTCGTATTATAATAGAAGCCATAGAAAATCTCAGATAATTTTGCTTCTTTCAGAATAATATGACCAACTCTAGAAATAAATGAGTCGCTCTGTAAACCGGGCCACGTCTGTTTCGAGGCCGTCTCTGTAGAGTATTCTTCTAATGGTGCCTGTGATACTAAATTAACGCCATAATTGTCGTCCATTAAAGCAGTGGTTCGAATCATTGGACAGATGCAAAAATAAATGGATGAGGGGACGATAAAATTGCTCGCCGCGTACGAAGAGAGATCTTGGCAGCACGCGACAGAATTTCCAATGAAATATCCGAGAACTACAGGTTGTATTGTACTGAGAATAAGAAACAATCATACATCAATTGTATACTGAGAATATTCGATACAAAATACGGAAGCTGATGTAATTTGAAAGTGAATGTCTCGCGTGCTCTGCATCAGAATTGACTCTAACTACCAACATATAACACAGCCTAGTGCCTATAGTAAAATACCTTTGTATTAGGAATACTTGAAAATACTAGGTAATTCAGACATCAGTCCACGCAATAATCCTTGTAACTTTTACATAACAATACTGGTTTTAAAGGTTACCCAACCCAGTTATCTCCTCAGAGATTCATGGAACCAGTTACTTCACTGATATTTCTTACCGTTCTTATGTAAGTAAGTTACTTACCTGTCAAGCCCTATTACGGGTCACGGAAACGCCTGCTGGATATATAATGTAATCGAAAACAATAACAACATTAGGATTATTTTCAGGATACCTACATACAGGGTCTTAGACGGGCTTATAATATCAATAATACGAGAGCGGCACACCCGTCTACATCTAGTGCAGATGTGTCTTTACCCGACTGTCTAGAAGGAAGGTAACGTTTTTTGAGTGCTATCAATTTTAATTACACTCTTCCGAAAAAAAAAAAAAAATTGAAAAAAAAAATGTTTTAATGTTTTAAAAATGTCTTAAAATGTTGCTTGGGTTCTCAATTTTATTAAATTAAATTGACCGCAATGGCATTGCATCTCGCATTATTTATAAATACGTAGGGTACAAGGAAAATCATTAGTGCAATTCTTAAGAACTAAACTGGTTTTTGTTTTCGTATATAGGTACTCGTACACATCGAAACAGATATACAAATTGCAAATATGCAGCTCTATAACAAACACGCAGTGTTAACTTACCTCAAGTATAAAGAGAGTGATCGACCACATCAGAATTATACTCGGAGAGCGATACTGACACCGATACCCCAGAAAAAATGGAGCATTCCAGCAGATCTAGCATGCGCATCGCGACAAGATAAGTAAACAAAAAGAGTAGAGAAGATATTCTCTACTCTTTTTGTCAAGCAAAAAAACGGCGGCAACGATTATGTATACGTCGGTCTCATGTTTACACGACGTCACAAATTGCAACTTACTCGGAATATATGTAGAACGATCTTCCATCTTTGAATGCCTTTGGCGAAGGCGCTCTTGATAGAGAGCGGTATGCAGACGCCCATGATCCAGAGGAAGGCGGGGAACACCAGGTCTCCAGCCACGAGTCCGTTCCACGTGGCATGTTCCAGCCACCAGTATCCGCCCGCGCCGTCGTTCACGAATATCATGAAGACTATCGCGATTCTAGGGACCAGATATTGCAGATGAGATTTGCAAATTTCTTGAGAAATTGAAGGTTAGTTTTATTTTCGTCAGTCTCATAATAGTATAGATAATATACAATAGCATGTGCGTAAGACAACATTTTGTATAACGCATCATTTCATACATTATATTAATCTCTTGATAGAAGTATTTTTTGAGAATCATATGTACCTACCTAAAAATATGAATAAGTCATCGTCTTAAAAGGTACATTCTTTAAAATTGAGGTGTGTGCACTTCTGCAGTTATACTTGCGGTACGTATGGACCAAAAGAAACAAAATAACTCACGCAATCTATATGGCATGTTAAAAGACACTTAAAATCTAATCACAATTTAAAACTTCAAGGGCTGCGTAAGATTACTCTAGCACTTGTGAGTGGTTATTCTCCTGTTTTAGCTATTTGATGTTACAGGGCGTCCGCAACGTTTGCCTATTCACGGTCATTCAAACGGTTAGAAGTCCAGCTCTTCCTTACTTACCCTCTAAATGTGTCCAGAGCTCTTAATCTCTGCTGTATAGCCAGTTCCTTGTCACCGTACCGGAGCTTGCCCGTCTGCCTTACCCGTGACATGATCAGCTTCACAATGCCGTAGAGCACCCATATTGACATCAGGAGCCCTAGGACAAGCAGCAACGCTGGAATATAAGAAAAATGATGTACTCTTCCACTGTCGATAAAAGTTAGATAAACACAGTTTTATCAAATCTAAATTTTAAATTTACACTGAGAAGTATATACTTACATAAGAACCTTTTTATTGATAGGTAGGCTAGAGATTAGCTTACATTTGGGGCAAAGCGGGATGGTTTGACGTCATGAGGTGAAAAGTGGAATGAAACTCAAATAACTCGCAATGAAAGACGTGGAGCAGACGGAAGAACATTGCAGGAAAGCGAGCCACTATCTTGGCTCGTGCCGAGGCCTTATATATGGGGCACATATAAGCATTAACTGCTGAGAGCTGACCTGTTACCGAGACGCTTAAGTCAAATTCGGGTGTTGAGTAAATTACAATCATTGTTGGCCTTCGGTACCTAACACAATAGCAAATGCATTTTTCCATGAAGGCCCTTCCGTAATTATAATATGTGAATACTGGAAAGGTACGATATCGGTAAAATATATGACAATGAAAATAAAATATTGTTTGTGTACTCACAATAAAATTGCCCTTTTTAATATAAATAGGAAGTCTAATGAACCGCAGTCTTAACTATTAATCAGTCATGGACATGGTTGTTTGGTTGTTGTTTGTCTTGGAAAATAATAAATAGCTTTTAGACTGCCTAGTCAAGTGTACATATTAAATATAACGGCCTGAATCAGCAAAGCCGGTTATGTCACGGCCATCGCTGGCCAAAATGTCATTTTTTTACACACAATATACTTACCTACTCAGATTAAGATTGCATAAGAACAATGCCTTCTAAAGGCGTGAGGGTTATCCAGCTAATAAAGATTCTTTGCGGCATAATGACGTGGTTATTGAATTTTCATTGCGCCGTATGGAGCACGTTACCATCTGTATGGAATGCAGTTATCTGCCGCTACGTAGATACTTGAGATATATCAAATCTACCTTTTGGAAATGTCTAGATAACCAGCATAAAGTACCTATATATCAGATGTTGATAGAATCGCTACTTGCATTGCCGTTTTTTGTGTGTGTATAGCAACTGTCAAAATGAAAGGGACAATATTCTGTGTATTAATATCCGTTGCTTGTGCGTTTGGTGCAGAAGTGAGAGTGGATCCACTGGTGCTGGTCAGTGGTCAAGGCCTAGTGAGGGGTCAGAAATCGAGCGATGGCAGCTATTCCAAGTTCTTGGGAATACCGTACGCCCAAGTCGATATAGATAACCCATTCGGTGTAAGTAGCTCGATAAAAACATTATTGTTTTCTATACTTCAACGTAGTCAATGACCAGTAATAATAGATAATGTCACAAGGCTATCAATATCCCGCTTTTGATTAGTAATATTATTGCTTAGGATGATAAAGACTTTCAAATAGTCAGAACAGTAAACAAGTCAAGTAAAGCAACTGAAGGTAAGTATAATTGTGTTGTAACGAGTTTAAGAAAACATTAAATAATTAACATTATTTTCTATTTCAGCCTGCAGGAGGACCACAACCATTTGATGAAGACATTTTTAATGCTAACGATGCCACAGTGAAATGCCCACAGTCATCCTCCGACGCAACCACTTCCCTTGACTGTCTAAAGCTAAACATTTTCGTGCCGAGTTTCGCCAGCTCTAGCAACCCATTGCCAGTGCTATTTTGGATCCATGGAGGAGGATTTAGTGGCGGCAGCGGTGGTTACTACAGCGGAGTCGGCAATATAGTGAGACATGGAGTCGTTGTAGTCACGATTAACTACCGCTTGGGCCCATATGGATTCCTATGCCTTGACCTCCCGTCCGTTCCAGGAAACCAAGGTCTCAAAGATCAGTATCAAGCTCTTCAATGGGTAAGACAGAATATAGCTTCCTTTGGCGGAAACCCCTACAATCTGACTATAGCTGGACAAAGTGCTGGAGCCGCAGCGACTCTGCTACATCTGTATTCGAACAACGACAAGCTTTACCACAAAGCCATCATAGAAAGCGGAACGCCACAAAGTGAAGGAATGTTCGTTAATGGAGACGTTGATGCTGCTATTAAATTAGCTAAACATTTGGGTTTGAACACGACTAGCACTGAAGAAGCATTAGAGTATCTGACTTTGACTGACCACGATCTGGTTGCTGTAGCGGCTTCAGATATACAGTTGGACTTAAAGCCATGTAGAGAAAGATCTTTTAGTGGTATTGATAACTTTGTTGATAACGATCCTTACGCCTTATCTAATGAGAAGAAAGTTCGCAACACACCAGTTCTAATCGGTTATACAAGCAAGGAACACAGATCTCTTAGTGACGACTATTACGACAGCGATCCTTTTTATAAAAAAATCATAAATAATTTTATCTTGGATGATGAAATTGCTGTGGATGCTGCCAAGGCAGTCAAACATTTCTACATAGGCGATGAATCTATTTCGGAAGAAGTTGCATTAGCTCTTGAGAACTTCGAGTCAGATTTCAAATTGAACCATCCTACACAGAGGATTGTCGATCGGCTACTGAATGAAAATGCTGGTTCGGTTTTCGAATATGTCTTTAGTTATGTCGGCAATACCGGGGCTGCAGGCGCAGGACATTCAGCTGAGTTGGAATACTTGTTTGAGCTTTCTGACGAGGAAAAAACTGAGGAAGATCAATTGATCACCGACCGTATTACTTACTTGTGGGCTAACTTCGTCAAATATGGGTAAGACAGGTTTTTCCGTTCACCACTTACTGTTTGTGATTTATTTGAGCATTTTTAACGACTACGAAACTACTTTATTTTGATTTTATACTAGCTGTTTAGGTTCTTGAGAGGCAACCACGAGCTGGAAGACGCAGCTAGGTAGGCCTCCCGCTAGGTGGACTGACGACATTTTAAAGGTCACGTAACCGGTTGATGCAAGTTGCAAATTGTTCTTCAATGAGGCGGTCTAGGGGTCTTTGTTCAGCTGTGGACTTCTTCAGGCTGTTGATGATGATGATGATGATGATTACCTGTTACCCGCGACTTCGTTCGCGTGGATCTACAAAAAATTGCTTATTAAGAGCATGTCGAGGCATGCTTAGTAGCGTTCCGTAGGTGTGTAGGAACGTTTAAAGTATTTATCCGCTTTTTCCGCTTATCTCAAAAAGTCATTATGATAAGATGTTGCCCGAAATAATTTTAAAAGAAAGTTTTTACTAAGGTCTATCAACATGAATTAATGCATTAGCATTTAAATGATGATGATGATGAAAGCATTCAGACAGGCAGACAGACGGACATGACGAACTTATATGAGTTCCTTGTAGTACTACGGAAACCTAAAAATTCGTTCCTAAAAGACTGTCTCCTACCCTTAAGCTATCTATATCTAAGCAAAAATTCACCTTGATCCGTTCAGCCGTGATAACGCGAAAAACACCCAGACAGAGAGACAGAGTTACTTCCGAATTTATAATATTAGTTAGGTAGGATAACTTCAAACATTTAAATATTTTTATCGTGCACATCGGTTTTCTGTAGATACAAAGGCCTGTTCCGATTTTTTTCGTGTTTTATTTTATGGTACTCGGTGAAGAGACGATCAAGTCGCTCACCTGGGCCCTTATTCTCTATTGCCATAACTAGCTTGTTACGCGCCATGTTAAGTTCACTCCGTGTTAGTCGCATGAAACGGTATTCTCTGAGTTTCTTAAACGCGTGATTCTTCACGATTAGGAGCCGCTTTTAAGTTTAGAGCATGGTATAACGTCACGCGTTATTGGCAAGTTATCTCATGTGCGATAGACAATAAGGGCCCTATTAAGCGTCACACGTTTATACTCTGTCTTGTGCGACTCTTGTCCAAAAAGGACCGGTTTTTTATTTATTTCGTTGTTCCATTTCTTGGTCTATCTTCCTCTTTACGTCGTTTGATTCTCTCGGGAACCATTCTCTAATGAGGCGTTTTCCAAAAAAAAAGAAATCCTGGTTATAAAAGTACCCAATAGATGGCGTTAGATGTACCTTGCGTTTTTTCTGTCACTGTCATTACATGGAAGGCAAAAAAATGTACGTGTGCCTTTTTTTGCCTAGTGTTTTTTGGCTCGACATGTTTATTTAGACAATTTCAAGTAACGTAACTATGTATTTGACTTCATTTGAAATATTACAATAGTTGACACTGGCTAAATACACAACGTGTGGAGCCAAAATTTACGATTTAAAAAATAAACATAAAATATTTCGACAGAAATGACAATGACAGGTAAAACGGTAGGTCTGTTACGCCATCTAGTAAGTATTTTAGAAATACTTTTTTTTTTGGATAACGCCTCATTGAATTTGTCCATTTGGTTATCTTGCACTTATGTGACCTATCTATATAGTTTTTTTGCTTACATTCACATGATATTATTAATATTTTGCTATGCTTTTTGTTGTAGAAACCCTTCACCGCAACCGTCAGAGTTGGTGCCTGTGGTATGGCCACCAGTTAGTGAGAACACTAGGCCTGCATTAGTAATCGACACGGATATCCGTGTGGAGGGCAGAGTGGAGCATCAGAGAATGGCCTTCTGGGATCTGTTCTATTCCATCTATGGAAGATATAATAAGATTGCTAGGGAGTGCTTACATAAATGAAGCATCGAGAACTCGATTAAACCATAGATTATATTATTATAATAATATTAAAGTCACATTACATTCACCTATTAACTGAAACATATCGTATTGTTTATTTGAACAGTAAATGCCACAAATAGTTTTTTTTCGTTTGTTTATTAATTTGTGAAATAAACCTTTTGCAGTGTATCAACTGCTCCTAAGCTCTTTTAATAAAAATATTACGGACTTTACTTATTTCAATGAAAATAAAACAAAAAATTATCGGAATACGATCGGTGCAACAGGTAAATAAACTCGTTCTTCCTACCAACCGGAACTTCACTTGGAACAAAGAGAAAATCGTAATTACAATCAAAAAAAATACAAGTTAAATTAAATTTGGAACTTTAATTCATAGATTTTATTCCAAAACATTATTAGGCAAACGTCAAATTTTGTTATGAGGTGATCACAAAACGCCTCATAATGGTTTTAAAAGTACCTACATAAACCCTAACATAGCATTTAAATATTCTTCGGTAACGAGGTAGAGGTCCATGCTTTCTGGGTCGTTGTCACAAGCGGATGATGCTCATCAAGACGAATTGAATGGAACCGAACAAAAGATTCAGGCTAACAGCCGACGCCCACAATCCTGCCCACTCGCCTGCGTCGTGATCTGCCAACGGTTCATGTCACTTTTCTACAAACGCTGATAAGATAGCTTTGTCAGCTAATACATTTTATTAGCTCCTGTCTTACATTGCCTTAGTTGTTATTATATTAAATATTACTTTTACCTCTCTAGTCTGTATTAAAGAGCATTTGTTGGACACTAATTCTAGACTTCCGTCTCTTTTTTATTGTTTTTAACCGACTTCCCAAAAAAAGGAGGAGGTTCTTAAGTCTTTTTTATTTATTTTATGTTTGTTACCTTAGAACTCCGTCATTTATGAACCGATTTCATTTTTTATTTATTTGAAAGCAGATACTTACAGATTGGTCCCATTTTTTTAATACTGTAATCATAGTTCATCTACGAAACTGCCTTATATATGCCTTATGCCTTTCTACTAATTCTTGCAATGCAAGTGTCAAGTGTCAATGACACTCGACAAAATGCAAACAGCTGTTTTTTTTCGCGATTTCAGGGTAGGTCCCGTAGTAAAAGTTGTTCGTACTGATGAGTACATCAATACCTTCCAGTATCGTTGCATTTTTCAGTAACATTCTGTATTTCGCTGCTATAAACTGTATCAGTTTGGCTACAGCCTTTTTTGTTACCCGTGCCTTAAATAAAAAAAAGTATACAGTTAGGTAGGTACCCTGTACTGAACGATACATCGACAGGGTGTGTCTTGTAAAGCCTGAAAGTGTACTGAACTATCTGTAACCGCATAAATACGAATATTATAAGGAAGACCGTTACGGCGGCTTCCGAGACAACTTTCTTCATCGGGTGAAGTAAATAAAGTAATCAAACGTTATTATGATATTGACGCTTGATACTTTCGCTGGGCCCATCGCCGCTGCTAATATTAGTTACGCCAGATTTTCACAATTTTCTCCGCCTTTTAGTGCGTGACTGCTTCGATTTATCATCTATCTTATCAATTTATTGTCTAACTTTGCGGTTTGCTGGTAATTTGTGCAACTGTTAATTAACTATTATTACGGGTATTTCGCGGAAAATATTAATATTTATCGCCGAAAAATAGGTACTGCTACGTATAATTATTTACGTGGGTATTACAATCAATGAAGGGGAAAGAAAAATATTTTTTTATTCATTTTAATTTCGAGTTATCAATTCGTAAAATTAAATGAGTTTTATAACTCTGGTAATTTCTGCAACTGTCAATTATCTATTTTTAAATGATATTACGGGTATTTCGCGGAAAATATTAATATTTATCGCGGAAAAATATGTACTGCTACGTATAATTATTTACGTGGGTATTACAATCAATGAAGGGGAAAGAAGAATAATTAATAATTCATTTTAATTTCGAGTTCTCAATTCGTAAAATTAAATGAGTTTTACAACTATGTGCAACAAAATTAAAAATTATGAATAATATTTTTTTTAAATTGGCCATTTGAATTTCATAGTTTATTTATTAAGAGAAAACTAAGTAAACGTAACTTAAACAACATTAAATAGTAAATAACTTGAAATAAACTCTAAGTAAAAATAAATCATAAATATATATACAACTTAAAACTAGCCCTAATCTAATAAACCGCTACCAGCAGGCATCGTGCCCAAAATGCTGGCCGAATCGCCGCGTTGAATAGCGATGGCGAGTTAAATCGTTACGCAATATCTTATTACTTCTTATAAGTACCTACTTAGTTTGATATAACTAACAATCATTGTAGCTGCTCATATAAACTCGTAGGTACACCCATTCATATAAGACATATATATTGTTAAGGAGGCTCGGATATACCTACATGATTAACATAGAATACTTATGTATGTATCAAGGACGATATGCATAGACACATCGGGTTTCCCTTGTCCGGTCTGCACATTGTATCATACTACTATGGTCATATCGGTCATGGTTGATTCATTTTGCCATTGGCAAATCAGGTTTTTTTTCTATTGAATAAAAGATTTGTTTACAAATGGGTGACGAGAGGAGCAATTTGCTCGCCTAATGGTATGCGTTACGTTTGCCTTTTGTGCCACCCAGGATTTTGAAGTTCAATGGGCTAAAACGCTGCGCGGCAATGCCCTGCGCTCGTCAGCCTAAGATATGAGATAATTATCTAAAAATAAATTGTTAATTAAGTACTTTCCGATTATTGTCAATTGATAAAGTAAAAATGCTAAGTACTCTGTCATATTGAAACAAGCACTACAGTAATGACTATTTACGGCCTCGTTCATCTTCTTCAAGTAACGTCCCAAGTAACCAATTTTAAAGTAGCCGGTAGTGCCTACTGTAATGCTAATAGTTGTACTGTACTACTCAGTAATTTCGAGAAATATAGAAAAAAAAATTGTGAGTTAGTTGTTAGCGGCTACATAGATATTCTAATCTCAATAAACGAATTAAATTTAATTCGCTGAAAACACTGCCTATTAATCCGAAGCAGTCTAGAAGTAAAAAAAAATCTCTTCTGTGGTCCTAACACACTGCTAGCTTGAGATCAGTAAGAATTAAATTAATCAACGCTGCAGTGACACTAGCAAGCTCCTCGCGTGGTATCACTATCGTGGTATTGCACATCTATTTAAAAAGGAATTCCTAAAATATGATTGAAAACAAGTTTCTGTAAGAAGGTATTGCCAATTCAGAGATAAATATAGAGGTGATCAAATTTCAAGATAAACAAGTGATATTGATCGTTTTGTAAAACAAGGGTAACGCCAAGATTGTGTTTGTATGTCAAGGGTTCCCGTTTAATGATGCGATGAAGTGATATTCAAATCTATTTATGATGCAATTTCTCGATGCAAACGAATGGTAATGGGCGTAACTTTTAATCTGTTTATTTTTTTATTTTTCTCATGTTATTATTTTATTTGGTTTTATCTCGTTTTGTGACTACTCTCGTGCACATCATCGATCACTTCTTTAAAGTCATCATTATTACACATGAACAGTCTAAAAAACACAAGATTCTATCAAAATAAGTGATACCGCGAAGTATTTTTTTTCACGTTTCGTTTATTTATTAAAACAGACGTGACAACACCCTTACAGTCCAGGACCAATTCGATGTTACAGTTAATTTTATTTCATTATTTAAATATTTATTAACGATTTAAGAAAGGCAATACCCGAATCGTGGCCGAGGCTTAGAAAACGGCAGCGAGATGAATCGACGACGTTGGAGATATCGCGGAGTCTAGATTAGCACAGAAACAAGATACAGATATACGAGATATTCATTTATTTAGCATGCTGATAAGGAAAGCTGTAGACGATGTTGATATTAATGATGACAGCTGCCAAAACTTTGTTCCATTTGCATATTGTGTTGATACAGAATACAGATGGGTGCAGAAACATAGGTGTTCTAACGAAATAGGTAAACAATGGAAACTTACGTTTATAAATATCGACGGGTTCTTTAGAAGTGGTGATTTCGCAGCCTTCGTCGGAAGCATTTAGTCTGTAAACTCCAAACTGTCCCAGATCTGGCCTCAGCTGGCAAAGGAGACCTCTGTGGAAAGTGAAAACCCATGTTATACCTAAAAAAATTACCTACTGTGAAAAACTATTTTAGTTTATCAAGCACTTCAGTAAGTTTAGGTAGCTCGGAATTTTATTTGAGCCGTGGGGAATTTTATTTTTTCTCGCTAGGTATTTACCTATTCTCTTATGTATGGCGTGTCATTTTGCGGAATCTTTAAAGATGTTTCGCTTAAGGTGCAACTTTTCGCACATCACGTGTTTTTTTTTTTTTTTGGGTTTTTTGTTAATTACAGCTTAATTACACATCGTGGATTTATTGAAACCAATTTTGCGCTAATAAATTGGTTGTTTTAAGAAATTCTGGGTAAAATAATCACCTTGATAACACTAGTTTATCTACAAATCTCAATAAGCTGATTTTCATCTTGGGTTTTGGTTAAGAGACAAATGTACTTATAGGTACTAGCTTGAGACTAGCTTAAAATTAGTTTACTTGAATGAGTAAATTGACAAAAAACGCAAGAAAAGAAAATTTGAATTTCGCGCGCTGAGCGAAACGTTGCACCTTAAGCGAAACATCTTTATCTTAAGTATTGGATATTGAAAGCTATTTCATCAATTTCCGGTTTTTATTCTATGTTAATGCAGTTGGATGGAAAGCCAGCATCTGTCATACCTATGTACGAAGGTAGTCAAATTAATAATTAAACGTCGTTGCGCATCGCAATCACGTTGCGTTACATTAATTAGTTAGAAATTGAGTGCATTTGATAACTAGATGATATGTTACTTACGAAGTGTTGCCAGCAGTGACGAAAGGCTCTGCGTAGTCGGAGTACACCCGCCAGGTGGAACGGCGAACAGTGCTGGTCACCCACGATTGCTCCGTACCAGCGGGTATTGTCTTCTGCAGTTCGAAGGGACACTGGGAATAACCAACAGATAAATATAATTTTCGTGAAAGAAAAGGACATGATGATATGAGTAATCGGACAGATGCAATATTTCACAATGAGATTTGTGTAGTAATTAATTTGACGATTGGGAAAAAAGTGTGTTTCAGGAGAGCCCAGCATAGGTGTGATGTGCATGGGGGCAAATGGGAATTATGCTGGATCCAATTCCTTCATGGATTTCATGGAATTATCCATGAAATCAAGTTAAATGAACTTAATTTTATGGATAAAAATAATAAAAGTAGCGAATAATAATAGAATAATAGTGGAGGAATAATTTTATTTATTGTATCTGTTTTTTTTTCTTTGTATCATTTTTTTGAGCATTTTATGAGCAATAGTGGTGAACTTTTAAGCACATTGCAACTGTCACTTCTTTTTCAGTTCCGTAAATGTTGTTTCTTTATTAACTTTCTATAAGAGAAAGCTTTTGATATTGAAATCAAATAATTGTGAAATACTAGCTGATGCCCGCGACTTCGTAAGCGACAAAGCGCGGCCTCCGGCCTCGCCAAGCTCTCCGTATAAACCTTGTCCTGACGAACACGACATCAAAATCATCAAAATCGGTCAAGCCGTTTTTGAGTTTTAGCGAGACTAACGAACGGCGATTTATTTATATTTATATAAATAAATAGATTATAAACAATGCTCATTGGAGCCGTGCCGGGACCCTATTCCTGTGCGTTCGAGATTATCTCGGTCATAATATATTTTCAATGAGATCATGCCCGCGGTAATGCCAATTTTCGACCAGCGTTTTTGAGGAGTGTAATTATGTGATCTGTTTTATTATTATTTCGGATTCATTCAAGTAAACACAAGGCTCTACAAACAGAGCCCGAGAACATGTTTATTGAATTTTTTTCTGCCTGTATTAAGCTTTGAAAAAAAAAAAATTATGCCACAGACTTAGAATTGCCTACCTACCTACCTATATTCTAAGGCCAAAGAATAAAATATGAAAAACTACTATGTTATCCTTCAATTCAATTCATATTTATTTCCAAATAGGTATTAAAAATACTGTTATGGATAGTCATCACTAGATATAACTAGGTTAGATAAACAAAACGTCACAAAAACACAACAAGAATTATCAGCACTACAAACATTTGTAGGCTTAAAATAAATGTCAATAGTAATAATAATACTTAAAATAAAAATAGTATTAGATAAGTAAGTCCTAACTAATACTAATCCTAACTAATATTATAAAGGCCAAAGTAACTCTGTCTATCTGTCTCTGTCTGGGTGTTTTTCGTGCTATTACGGCTAAACGGATCGACCTGAATTTTTGCAAATATATATAGCTTAAGGATCGGAGACGGACATAGACTACTTTTTTATAGTAATAGGTCCACGCAAACGAAGTCGCGGGTGACAACTAGTAAGTAATCGTTTCTGTACAATGTAAACCCCGTTAACTGCTTATGACCTTTTTATCTGTCATTGTAACATTGATGTAGAGATAATAAGGTTATTTCAACGTTAACTCGAACTAACCTAACTTGCCGATAGCTTAATTACGTGTTCTAAGATTAATCTCTATAATTTTTTTATATTTTTTTACAATATTGCTGTCTCCGGGGTCCGTGCCATTTATCAAATTTTACAAATATTTTATCAACTAAAACGGAATATAAAAACTAAAGACTTTACAAAAGGAATATACTAATAAAGAGTTATGTGCTATTATAGATTTGCGTATATACTCCGAGCAGTCCAGCTCCCGCAAGCAGTTCTCTATAATTACTTCATCCAGTCCACTGTATCCAAGATTGACTATTGGCAGAGGCAAGCCAGTAATTTCTCTACAGAGTCCGCCACGCAGCGTGCTTGCTTGACACACATCTTAAATATTTGCACGACAGATTTACATTGCCGACTACGCATGACGGTGTAAAGTATTTAAGTGAAATATCCGGTTTATAATAAACTCATTATGTGTTTAATTAGTAACGTATAATGGTAATTAACTCTTACTTGAAGGAACGACGCGCTTTTCTACGGTGACGATTTATGGCTAGGAATTTTTAGTGGAAATTATAACATATTTGACTTAATGAATTGAAGGGTTAGGATCGCTTTCGCGGAAATGAAGTGCACTCGTGTGATTTCCCATGGAAATTCCGTCATGTCGATAAAAATCGATAGGTTTTTACAGAGCTAAGCAAGCAAAAAACTTATACCTACCGACGTTTGTAGGTTTGTACTATAATAATAATATTTATTTACCAAAAAAATAAGTACAGAGGTGCTTAAATACACTAGATTTACTAATTTTAACAATTGGAGGTTCCGTACTATGTTAGAAACATATTAGCGGTGAACCCCAAACTAGGCACAAGGTCTGTTTCTTGGATTAAAATTCCCTTTTTTTTCGGAATTATTTCTACTTTTGGCCACTTATCTGATAGTTATCTTTTGTAAATGTAAATTTATGAAATTTGGTCCACCTACATAGTTCACCTGGCTGTACCAGGGGCAATTTTATCTTCCCGTTGTCCACGTAATACTTAATACTATACTTACTTAATGGTTTTTAAAGACTGCGTAATCCAACTAGAAAATACAACCAATCGTAAGAACCAAATTTTGAGTAATTTTTAGCGATTGCTCCTCAACTATGTATAATATAGGTGGACCACGGGATGCAGGGCGTGAAAACAAGAAAATTGTAATTTAAAAAAAATTGAATTTAGATAATTTATAATAATGTTGTCACGTAATTTATGTCAATAAATAATTTTAATTTGAGTTTGAAAAGGTAGGCGCTTACGACGAATGTGCAAGAGTTATAGGTAAGTATCTGTGATGTTAACAGACACAAGACCCGTATAAAAGTATTGCAAAATGTCGCGGTGCTTTGCGATACGGGCATTGGTTCTTTTCTGTATTGATAGCATGTAATGTAAATTAGTTTTGTTTTTTTTTAAGATTTACGATTCAAGCGGCTGACGATGTGCAATGACAACGATAAGCTATGTTACAACGATTTGAGCCCGATGCGATTTGTGTATGAAATATATTAGGTACATACTTTGGTTAATATACTACCAGTCATGTCTCACGAGTTGTTCGCCCCTTACTGAGATCGTGACAGCTAATATTCAAATTTAAAATTTGCATTTGCATGGACCTCTGGTCCACAAAATTTCATGCAGGTGGACTCATCGTGGAACAAATATACTTGCAAACACACATACAAACGCCGATTTACTCCCGCAGACTCAGACCTTTGCTTTACTCAGTAAATAAATATCATCTGAAAAGATAGAAATAACAAATATTTTGACGTCTCTTTAAGGGCGGGCGTAAATCATTTTTATTTTATGGTCTTTGTGATCATAAATCTATAATAGTATTTCTTAGCAAAAAAAACACGTACCTATTGTATGGAGTCTTCCAAAATAACTTGCGATGATGGACGAGATGAGAAGGAAGCTGAACTTTTACAGTTATGTAAAGTGCCTTGTGTAACTTTGTACTCAATACAAAACGAGAATAATGTACCTACTTACTTTAAAATAGAAATACTTAGTTATATGGCGAAATGAGCGAGTTCATAATTCGCTCCACGTATTGAAAGAAAGGTGTCAATCGGCCTTCGTTATTGTAAGCAAATACCTTCATGTATTTTGTCGCACCGTTTTGTAAGATACCTTGACATAGTCAGATCTGTATACATTATACACAAGATAGCTCGAATATATGATGCATCTAAATCGTTTATGGATGTAGAGTCGCCTATCGATAGAACTACAATCCTATGAACTAGATTGAGAAACGTAACTTACTAGAAACATCGGCTCGAAAAGTAATTTCAAAACAGTGCAATATGTTTTTGCGATGTTTTAGACCAAGGCAAAAGCCAGTAGCGGTACAAAATAAACAGGTAGCAGAAGGCCGATGAGCGATAACACGTGCACGCACAACAGACGCGTACGGGCGACGATTTCGGATCAAGTTGGACAACGATTCGACCGACTGAAACTGAGATTGACTGAAGCCAACTTGGCTTAATAAACTCTGGAACCTCTTGAAGCACTGGTTTCGAGATTCGGCATGTCGCATGTCGTCGCAACTAATTAACGGCTAAAAGTCGATAGGCCCTACCGTTTGCTCGCATGGAAGGTGAGGATTCGGGCGTGAACTTCCTCCTTCCTCACCAAACCATAGCTATAACTTAGGAACTATGATGCTTCTAATTATGTGACATTTTTGGCATTTTCATTAATTTCATAAAGTTTTCTGAAGTGAGGATTCTAGCGTGAAGGACAAACATTTTGAACAAAATTTGCAAGCATTCATCAACTAACAATATACTCTGAATAATTCAGAGTATATTGTTTCTACTTTAGACTGAATACAGATGAGTCTGCCAACAGTGCCAACATTTTTTCACCTAATTTTTCAGTACCTAGCGTTTTCCGGCGTTTGTTTTAAATAGTACAAAGTTTACAAGTACACAATAACACGCACGAATTGCACGACTTTATAGATTATTTATTAATATAGAAAATAGTCATTATTGACAGTGAACTGAGTGTAATGTACTTTTATAACAAGAACAAAACAATCTCAGTGATAAACACTCACTCGAAAGCAATCATCGGAGACGCTGTACACCCCTACATCTTTATCCGACGCTCCTATCATATAAGCCTGGTCCATCCTCAACGCAGTAATGTTCAGCCCTTCATGCTCCTCCGCTCCAGGGTGCTCCAGCCAAGACAACATCACTTCTTTGTACCACTGCCAAGTGTCATTCGATACCGAATCATTCATCGTCGCGTTTTCAACTTCTTCCTTTGTGAAGTAGTTAAAACTTTTTAAAGTCACTTATGAAAAGAGTTCATTGTTTATTTTTAGTTTTTTTATTTTTGTTTGGAAAGTCCGTGCGTGTGTGCGAGCGCCGGCGCGGGGTAGGACTGATCGTCGGTAAACCGGTGCGGCCGCGTCTCCACAAGCGTAGGAGGTAGAGGTACCTAATTGGCTTTCTGCAGTCGATCTCGGTAAAAATCTTGGAACAATAACATGAAAGCGCATTACCCTCGGTTCGCGTAATCGATAAGTCAGGTTCTCAGGTAATTATTACGCTTTCATTCGTAGGTATTTGAGTATTGGCATTTAATTCATCGAAATTTACGGGAGAGTACTTCGGCTTTTGGTATTTACTTTGCTTAGGTTTTTGTTTTTGTTTTTTCCTAAGTAGGTATCTGAGGTGAACGATAAAGATCTCCATCAATCTCAACAAATACAGTATAGAATTCGTTTTAATTTTGTTTTGATATGTTACCTCTACTTACCAATAGGTATTCGTTTTGGTACAAGCAAAATTGAATTGATTGGATGGGATGAAAAAATCCTATCGATTCAAGGTATACGTATTTTTCAAAAAGGAACCCTTTTTGCGAGCTACGGTGTTTCCCGTTGGGAAAAAAACCAAGAGTCACATGTGACTCGTTGTGAAGTTGTCGTTTGTATTGTCGTGTAGTCACTCGAAAACAGATATTTTTCATCGATTTCGTTAGTTTCCAAAAAATCTGCTAAATGTATAGATTGGTTACAGTATTCTCCTTTATGTCTTTGAGATTGGTATACAAAGAAATAAAACATTTATTTTATAGGTAGGTACCATTATCCGAACTACATAATTGACGAGGACAAGGAGCAGTTTAGATAATGGTAGGTATACCTAACAAAGGGCGGTTAGATCTTTATATCAACTTCGTAAAATCTAGACATTTTTATTTTTATTTTTTTATATATCTGGGACATTTTTTGCACACTCGGTGATCTGACCCCAAACTAAGCAAAGCTTGTAATATGGCTGCCAGATACTGATATACGTACATAGATATTTTTAAATACATATTTATATAGATATTAACACCCAGACATAGAACAAACACAAATATTCATCACATGAATGTTTGTCCTAGATGGGAACCGAACCCATGCCCCCAAACACAGAAGGTAGGTTCACTACCAACTGAGCCACCGGGGCACAATTATAACATGACTAGCTGATACCCGTCACTTAGTCGGCCTTCGGCTCGCTAAAAACCTTGTCCTGACAATTACAAACATAAAAAAAAAGAAATCATCCAATCGGTCCAGCCATTCACAAGTAGCAATTGATTGTTATACGTATATACATATTACGAAATTTCGTGACAAAGTAGCAAAGAAAAAAAAATTAAATTTTTTCTATGCTAATAAGTAAAAATATTCTAGTAAATTACCATAAAATACATATTGCACGGTACCTAGGAAAATATCTAGTACATAAATCAACCTAAGGTAGGTAACACCCCTGACAACCACGGTCCAGAGACCAAAGAGAGGAAGTAAGAGAAAGATTTTATTTTTCTCGCTTTTAGAAGTCAATTATTACAATTGTCTGGGTCACTTAATTTTATTTGAAAGGTACGTCAATTGGTTCATTTTTTTGGGACAGATGAATTTGCAATTACACAATTAGGACAACCCCTTTATGTGTAAATGGTCATACTAACCTATAAGTTAGTATGACTGCACTATGACTGGCATCCGCTGCTAGAGGTAACGCCACAGTATAAGGCAGCATAGTAGAGCATAGGTACAAATCATTCAAAATTATCAGCTTCCTTGACCGAGCGAAGCGAAGGTCTCAGAGTTTACTGGGACAAATCCGCATTTGTATGTATGTTTGTATGTTTGTGAGTATATTTGTCCGATGATAAACCAATTGATCCGATCTTCATGAAATTTTGTAGGCAAGTAGTTCATTTCAATACAATTTTTAAGTTCGAATATGAGCTGAATAGGTCCAGGGTTTGTGAAGATATAGGGACCGCGAGGTCTCAGTTCACCGTGAACTACTAGGTAGTTATTTTAGGATACATTTTTTTTATTTTTTTTTATGTGTATTCAATAAGTGTTTCAAAGTCAGATAAGTTAACTTTTACCAGTAACTTAACAGTTCTTCGTCACGGAATGACTGGACCTGACCTAACGCCGTGCCGTGGTTGGGTGGCGCCGAGCTCGGCTCACATACCGACTGTGAAATCAAACACGAATACAAAATAACCTCGATTTTGTGAGGGCTTTTTTATTCTAAAAAGACATCATACACTCAACGAAAACAGTAAAGAACCGAGCAAAAATCCCCGCAACCGGTCGAGATTATTTGATACTTCGGTTTGAAGATTCATGAAGTTAGCTCGGAAAGGTACGTCCATTGTAGTCTTTGTCATTTATTTTACTGAGTTCACAGTGGTGCTTAGTATATGTGCGTACCAAGTAGTCGGTACTATTTTAAATGTTCGCCCGGTCCTTACGAATTAATAGGTATTCTTATAATATCTACTTAATTCGCCCTATACTAAGCACCATTGTGAACTCAAACAAACGCTAGCGATGGGCGTCACGCGTTGCACACGTGTAGGCACGCTGCAATGCGATGCAGTTAGTAGAGATTTTAATGGATAGCACCAATCCACAATTACCAAACATGGACGCAGCTCTTCACTTGTTGTACAGCACAATATAAAGAAAGTACAGTTTCAGATTCCTTTATAGAAATACCGACTTTACCACCACCTCTAACGATAAAATAACGCAGCAACCTTACATGGTTCACGGTTTAATCGTCTCATAAGTATTCAACACGCGGCCTTCTGCGCAAAGGAAACTCAATACATTATCGTTCAAGTTAGTTTCGAGATCACCAGCCTCTTGGTCACTCGTTTTGTATATTTATTTGTTATTAGTGGATGGCGGGACGACATGAGACGTGTTCTGCTATTGATGTGTGGGTTCGCAATGGGTGCACAGGATGCAGGCACCGGCAGCCCCGCGGGATTGATGGCTGATTGTGAGTGGTCATAGATTTGTAATCAAAATGTTTATGCTCTGTGTGCGTATTTTTGTACAACTGACAATGCATGAGTGACGAAACGATCAAGTCGTTTGCCTCTGATGGTAAGCATCATGCTTACCGATAACAGCTATTAAGTGCCACCCTGAATTTTAAGTTTCTGTGGATCAAAACCATTCTCGGCTTAGCACTGCGCTCGCCATCCTACATAATAACACTTTTTATACTAGTTTCACTGGAAACTGGTGATATTTGCACACTACTGCTTATATGTTGAATAACTAGCAAAGTTGTAGTATTTCCCCAGGCGGCCTCTGTTAGAGAGTCCTACTAGTAGTCTTCTGTAGTGAATAATAAAGTCAACTAGAAGGCTTGTTATTTTTATACACTTAAAAAATATATATATATATATAAATAAATTATGGCTTGCCTTTGGCGCAACAGGGAATAGTAGTTCCCTAAGGCACTACTGGCATCGTTTTGTTGTGTCATTGGCATAATATATTTCCCTTTCGCACAATCAGGTAGCTTCCCCAAGGCTACTACTGGTAGTGTCAAGTTGTATCAACCACTGTTAAGAAACGAATAAACTCACACTGAGTTTTGGCGGGAACGTGAAGAGGTTATGTCGTGTCATTCTATTATTTTCCAAAACTTGTGTTATTATATCGAGTGTGAATATATAAAAAGGTGGATTTTTGAACGTGCACGAGTGTTGGTGAATAGTATAATGTTGTGAAACGTGACTCTTAGTGTTGTTTCCAAAACTCCATAGAATCCTCTAGTAAAGTCTCCACCACTTTACTGGGGCATGACATGGACTTGAATGTGAGTTACTTTGCTTGACTTGCTATGACTGAGACTTATTTTGATCGTAAAATATTTGACATCACTTGAAATATTATAATACTTGACACTGGCTGGATGCCAGTGAGCCAAAATTTAAGAGAAAAAAAATTACTCACATGGAAATGTCATTTACAATGAGTTTCATAAGTCCGAAAAGTTGATACAGCCATTCATATTCATTCATTGCGATTTATACAGAAAATAGGAAGGCATAAGTAATTATTTCCATATAATATGTCTGCAATTATAGGGAACATATATGAACATGCGAAGGTTTACATGTCATATTGTGTAATAAACACATTCGAAGACATTATCCATTTAAATGTTACTTGCAGTTATTACCCAAATAATCATAGTCGTTGTGCAGATGTAGGTATGTACATTGAGATAAACCTTGACTGATTTAAACAAGCTGCAGTAGTAGAATTCTTTTGCACAGTCTGGGGTCTGTCATGCCTGGGGAAGTATCACATTTGCCAGTTATTTAACCGACGAGCAATAGGGAAATGTATCCAGAGAAATTACTGAGCATAACTAGATTTGGAGTTTGGGCGGGAACGTGAAAAAAACATGTCGCGTCATTTTATTATTTTCCAAAACTTGTGTTATTTCGAGTGTTAATGTGTAAAAAGGGTGAATTTTTACCCGTTAAGTGTTCGTGAACATGCACGAGTGTTGGTGAATGGTATAATGTCGTGAAACGTGAATTTTCGTGTTGTTTCCAAAACTCCATAGAAAGCTTTAGTAAAGTTTTCACCTCTTTTCTGTGGCATGACTTGGACTTGACCGTGACTTGCTTTGCTCGCCTTTGACTGTGACTATAATATAATATAATATGACTTATTTGATAATATTTAACAAAACTTGAAAATATATAAGTATACTTGACACTGGCAAATGCATAAGACGTGCGACGCCATAATCCTTTCAGGAGGAAAGAGAAAAAAAAAACTAGATTTACTATCTAGCGTCCTGTGATGAGGTGACGCGCGCGGTGCATTGCTGCGCATGGTTTTGAGCTGCTGAAGTTCAAAATTCTAAATGGCACTGAACTGCTAGGGGTAAGCGTTACTGTCAGGCGAGCGACTTGCTCGTCTAACACAACCACTGAAATACCTTAGAATTAGGTATCCATAAAAATAATTATAAGCAAGGGGAATATTTACCTTTCACTACAGAAATACGCGCATCAAAGTATTTCAATAATAAGGTATGTAACTTCTTTCACACAAACAGGTATTGTTTTAATTGTGGTTCAGTTCATTTAAGTAAGTATTTTGTAGATACTTTTAAAATCAAAAGTTGGATTTCTTATTATGCGCTTAAATTGCGTAACATCCGATACAAATTACTTAAAACCTAAAACCTGTCAAATCTTGTTTGTCGACTTCTTTACCTTGTCTTACCCCGAACTTGACTATGAAAAAATTACTCAATGCTACTTACCATAACATTTGTTCTTGAATTTTAATTAGTTAATCGGATGGGTGTCCGGTCGAAGAGCCGGTTATTTCCGCATTTTGACGAATCTAACTAATAACTAGTAGTTCTGCGAAAAGTATATACCTCACAGCACAAACTTTTTCCAATCAATTCTACAATTTTATAGTTTTTTTAGGTTGTGTACCTATCACATCCTATATCCATATCCTATATTTTGACAACCTCTTGATCGATTTTGCTCATATTCGAAATTCTTGCTGAAGACATTGAGTACCAAATGTTTCTGCACGTAGTATTTATATTCTCTTTGGTTTCTGCCAAATATTATCAAAATCGGTAAATCTCCAATCAAAACTCGCCGACGACAAAAAAATCTATGAAATTGTAGAACCTGTATACAAAGTTTTATCAAGATTCATTGATATAAACGACCTGTATCTACGCGAGTATCAACATAAAGACAGATGAAAGCAAATTTTGACAGTTAGGTAAAGCAGAGGCTTTCGTTCGCTTCGCTCACTCAGTCAATAATACAGCACGATTCAAAGGACCGATGGGATAGATAGAGCTATTTCTATCTATATTGACTGTCCTGTGACTCACTCTATAGCGATGGTAGACCTAAAATGAAGCGCATGGAGAGGCGCGAGTAGAGCAGTATGTGGCCGCCACGTGAATGCTGTCTTGCTGTCGCTTTTAGTCATACATGGCACAGGTATAGGTATGGTGGTGTAGTTCTTCAAAAAAGATGATAACACCATTTTTACTATGAAAACTGACGTAGTTTTGATACATTTTGTTTTAATAAAACGGGAATACTTACGTTAAATCGAGTCGGTTATGCCGACTATAGTTTCGATCACATTCGGTGACCTTTGTCAAGGAATGCTATAGGCGTAATATGCGTGTGACCTCGTCTTGCCTTGCACCGACAGTCAGTGCAAGGCACCCGGGAATTGAACCCGGTCTCAAAAGGCAGACATATGCTACCAACTAAGGTAAGAGAGTCCTCAAGAAACGCAAATAAAATAAAAATCCAAATAATCCAGGCCCAGGTATGAACCGCAGCACGGTAATATCTGAGAAGACCATACGTTCACTCTACGTTGTCGTCATGGACCCCACAGAAGGCGTATTTAATAGAGAGAAGAAGTGCAAGCTTACCCGACGGGGAGCGTTATGTGCCGCTAAGCATTTGGACCTAAAGCAGAGAAAAACACAGGTGAGTTTTCAAATGATTTCTAAATGTAATGGGTATGAAATAAGATTCAACATCGACACGCCAAAAATGTTATACAATGTCATGAGAGAATCTCACTTTCGTTTCGGACCCTTGGCTCTACTCCGAGACTCAATTAGTTGAGCCGCTTTTAAACAGTTGAGCATTTGAAAAATAGAATCTTAATTTCATAGCAATATGGATGTTTTTATGTATGTATCGGCATCAGCCATTTTTAATATCCTACTGCTTGGATAATGGCCTACCGTCGAAGGGTGATTGGGGCATATCCACCACGCACCCAGTGCGGGTTGGAGGATTCACATATTGATTATTTCTTCCCCAGAAAAATGCAGGTTTCCTCACGATGTGTTCCTTCCCCGAAAAGCCAATGGGTGGTATATAAATCCGTACGTAAGTTCCAAACACAGATGAATTGTGGTTCCAAAGAACGTATTGGTACATGCCCGCCCGGGTTCGAAATTCGAAGAATCACTTCCAATGTAGTCCTTTTATTAAAATTGTCACCATGGCGTACAAAGATAAGCTTTACCTTGACGATATACTCGTACACGACAAGACAGCGTCTTAGGCGATCCCTAGTTTTGGTTTTTATTTTATTTTTTTAGTTTTAATTTTCTTGTGCCTTTCATTCTGAGTTGCGGAACTGAAACTTGAATTTCGGCCTGAATTTGTATAATCCGTTTTCCTAGTTCTTGATGGTATGATAATTACAATATCTACTATTGCACCATCTTTGCAGGTGATAATCAGCGGTTACATGGACGCGTCCTTCTCGCCGCTGGTGCGGTCCATGTGCGCCCAATATATTGCTAAGGGAAGGAACGTCATTGTTCTGGAAATCTTCCCCATATTGGTGCGCTCCTACCCTTTGTGAGTAATAGATACCAACTAACCAAAAAGGTTCTTAGTAAGGTTCTCGAATGGAGACCACGTACCGGAAAGCGCAGCGTAGGACGTCCACCCGCAAGATGGACGGACCACCTGATAAAGACCGCAGGGACGCGCTGGATGCGAGCCGCTTCCATCCGCTCTTCGTGGAAATCTAAGGGGGAGGCCGTGTGATCTGTGGGGGAGGCCTATGTCCAGCAGTGGACGTCCTGTGGCTGAGATGATGATGATGATGATGATAGATAGAAAAAGAGCCTATAGAAAATTGGGCCATGTGAAATAGATGTTATTTGTATATCATTTAAACACGACATTGTTGTTTGACATTGTCGTCTTACTTTTAAAACAAAATACTTAGCAAAAGCAGATCAGCAAGGGAATTACGTATACGTATAAATGTGTCAAGATTGTCAAGTTAGACACATCACATCATCATCAACAGCCTGAAGACGTCCACTTCTGAATAAAGGCCTTCCCTCTCCTCTTCTGATTAAAACGCCACACTGAACGAGAATTTGCAATTCGCATCCACCATCGCCCACGACTTTCAAGTCCACCTCTTCGACCTAGTGAAGGCTTAACTCCGTTTGCTCTTCCAGTTCGTGGTCACCACTCAAGGACCTTTATTCCCCATCGGGTATCGGTTCTTCGAGTCATGTGGCCTGCCAATTGCCACTTCAGCTTGCAAACCCTGAGAGCTATGTCGGTGACTTTAGTTCTTCTGCGAATATCCTCGTTCCGGATACTTAGGTGCAATAAAAATGTTGTGTTATCGTTTGGTTAGCTACGTCAAGTTGATCCTGACAACACTGACCATGCACTGCAGACGCAAATAATATGGCTTTGTCCTGTTTCTCCATGAGTAATCATTACTGTAATATCATATTCCTTTCTATAGAAAAAGGCTTCCGCGTCCAGCTGCTTATTGTTTCACAATTTTTACATTAAATACTTACTTCTAATGCTGGACAGACACGCAGTAAAATATATCTCTTTCTCTCTCGTCTGTTAGATGACCCTAGGGATACCCACGTCCATTAAGCAACTCGGTACCGGCCTCAATGGCGGCCGGTGGCCTGTGTTGCTCTAAGCCCACGGCCCTACGGATACCTACCTAACGCTAACCTATACAACATAATATTTTTTCCTGATTAAATGCACTGATTCGTTCGCTGCCGCGTGCCATATTCGTTCGCTGCCGCGTGCCATGAGAAAGTAATAAGTCTCTACTCCATCGATCATCGCATGCGAAATGAACGATCTGATCTGTTTCGCCACGCGATAGTTTCATCTATTTACATAGACAAAGCACGTAAAAGAATATAGCATGTAGGTGTGTATATCACAATTCCCACGTTTTTAATTGTTTGGCGTGGTGCTAGCTATCTTGTATTAACGAAACAAATTGGTAAACTGCAAAATGCAATTTTTACAATGATCATCTAAATTACACAATTATTATACATTTATACATTAATTATACAATTACAAACGTATTAAATACATCAAAAACAATTTTTAAAGATTGTATGGAAAAAAAAAAATTCCTCTTCGTTTAAAACCGCTTAATGTTATGCTCATTTGAAGCCCGAATTTAAAATTTTTTGTTTTTATTTTGGGAGAAAAAAAAAACAATTATTAAAAGTCATGTAAATGTTACCTATTAGGTTAACAGTTTTGGCGTTAGTTAACAAATTTCAAATTTATTTATTTCCAAATTACAAATACATTGCAATAAATTATATAACATCTGAAGAATATAAATAATGATGTAGCTTGTTGTACGTGACAATGTCGTGCAGCACCTACACTAAGAGTAATCTTGTGTCAAAACCTTGTACTTATAGATAGTAAGCTATCTGTGTCCTTATTGTTAACAGGGCAGCTAGAGTGACGAAGCCATTAGGCCTTCTGCTAGGAAAGTTTCTCGCCACGCTCTCTGATAACGGGCTCTCTCCGAAGAACTTGGAGCTATCAGGCGGGAGCTTGGGAGCCCACATAGCGTCCTTTGCGTCAGAGAAGTACAACGATCTTGTGGGCGACAAACCGTATAGAATTACTGGTATGTAGCGAACTGGCTCCTTTGAGGTATACGAAAATAATAGTCACAACCGCTGAGGTGATAATCACTTACGTGTTACATCTTTTTCTATTAAATTGTGCTGTATTGGTCGGTAAAATTCTAAGGACGCGCGCTTCGAACACTGCGTAAGAATGGCTCTACCCTCTTGAATACGCATTGTAGGACGCAAAATGGTCCAGAAGTAGGCCCCGTTCGGACTTTGTACATTTTTAGTTATATGCAGCTACTTATATAAGTTTATTATGGTGCAAAGTTAAAAAAAATAATGGAAAAAGCACGATCACGTACCTAGCGCTCACGCGTTGGCAATCAGTGGACGCCAGTCAATGCCGAAATCCTTGTACCGATTTCACATTTCAATGTCCATGATTTTTGTCATTTTCATCAAGGTTTGAACACGGGCATGTTCTTAAACTGCATTTGGCAAATCTGTATTAATTTCGATTTCTTTTAGCTCTTGACCCTGCTGGGCCGTGTTTCCGGCACTTGCCTGCAAGCAAGCGGCTGAACCCCGGCGCTGCGCACAACGTGGACGTCCTACACACAAATATAGACGGGTTTGGCATCGCAGATCCATTGGGTCATATCGACTTCTACGCTAATGGAGGTAACTACATTCAGTTTTATGAACTGCCAATACTCCCAACAAAGCTGGAAAACGCAAATAAAAACTCAATGTTTTTTTTTTTTTTAAATTATTTTACAATATGTTTTTAGTATATTGCCTTAAACCTATATTAGGTTTATCTAGGCAATTAGTTCTCGATAATATTCAAGCAAAAAAACAATAATAGTTAGTAAGCTTGTTTGTGCTCTAGACTGTTGAAAACAATTCTTGCCTGTTGCTAAAGAACATTTTCTTCCCCAGGTGAATACCAGCCATCGATGATTGGTAACTTTATCCTCCCGTGTTTCCTGTTCTGTAGCCACGTCCGCTCCGCTTTCTACTGGATCGTATCCCTCCAGAACCCTGACCAGTTCGTGGCAGTGCGCTGCCCGTCGGTGGCCGCGGCTCGGCACGGAGACTGCTATAACGGCACTATAACCACTAACGTTCTAGGCTCGGACACAGACTTCGAGAAGCCAGGCGTTTACTACCTTCCTACTAGTGAAAGGTTACCTTACTATATCGGCGAACGGGGCTTGAAGAAAAGAAAGTACGACGTCAACGAATATTTACTTAAGCCTGCGCCCGATGAGGATATAGTTCTTTGACAAGAAATAAAAAAATTAATGATATGAGAGCAGTTTATTGGAATTTCCTATTATTTATGATATTAACAACACTCGATTATTATGTATCCGTTAGGCCGTAAGGCGTCGATTATTTATGATTTGGTCCTCCGCACGTGTGACACTTAAAACTGATTTTCTATTAGCGCAATAGAGGTGTTTGATTCCCCTCTGCCCTCATGTTTTTAAGGCATAGTATATATTTTTATAACCAAAGATAATTGACCATAAGAGCTGTACCCCTAACATTATTGCTATCGATAAAACTTTCGTATGTATTCGATAGCAAAATGTTCAAAAATGGAACATCGAAAATGGAAACTGAATTCATACATTTTCAATCGATAACGTAGGTAACGAATTTTTTTTCGATAGTAGTTAGAACAGCTGCTGTATTATGTACCCTATCACCAACATTAGATTTGGTATATACTCTCTGTCTGCATCATCTACCATAAAAATGACAGAGACAGAGAGATAGTAGATTTCGAATCGAATCATTTCCTAGTGGCTCCAGAATATGAGGATAGATCGTACTAAACCATAAGACAAATCGAAAA
The DNA here is from genome assembly GCA_947579745.1 of Apocheima hispidaria. Taxonomy (NCBI): domain Eukaryota; kingdom Metazoa; phylum Arthropoda; class Insecta; order Lepidoptera; family Geometridae; genus Apocheima; species Apocheima hispidaria. The sequence continues at coordinate 5,631,778 of OX388150.1, read as the reverse complement.
GCAGTTTCAAACGCGTCACACCAGGTCCGGAGTCCATTTGTATAAAAAACTAAGTATCATTAGTTATAAGTATACAATTCACATACAGACGAACGATCATATTATAAGATCGGTATAATTGCTCTGCGATTGAGCAAACATGGAAGCCATTTTTTAAAATTATTTATTTCATTTGAGTACAAAACCGCGGCAAAGATCCAAAAGTGTACTACATAATAATATCAATGATCCTACATTAAAATATTTAGAATTTATTTCCGTTCGTAAAATAAATAGTGTATAACTAACAATAATACGATTAATAAAATACTAACGTAAAACAAAAATAATTTGATTTAATACATTGAAAGGCGAGTAAATAAACAATCCATTCAGATCTCTAAACTTATACTGTAATATAGGGTAAAGCAAAAACATTGTATTATAATTTACACATTCAAAGCCAGCAATAAAGACTATTTTACTCCGCGCTAGTCTGCGAGACTTTTTACCTCAAAATACACCAAAAAAAAAAAAACATAAAATCAAGTAAATTAGCTGCTGTTAGCGTTAATAGGCTTCGCTTCCCGCCCAGAGCACATTATTCAATATTATAAATCCGGATGGAAATTAATTTAAAAATCAGCAGGCATTACTTTAGAATAATATTGCATATGTTTAAAACAATTCGCATGTTGATATCTGCAAAAAATAAAATAAATAGAAAATATTTTTTTTTTAGTTACGTCATGATAGAAAAAAAGATATACATAAATTGCTATAACAATTGCCGTAATATTTTTCAAAAAGTCTACCATAATATTATGGCCAAGAAGCCATAATATTTTGGTTCTGAAATACGTCAAATATTTACAAAACGCCCAGCGTGTTTCCAGCATCCGTGTCTCATAATGTGTTAAAAATATAAGCAATCAAATAATTTCAAAAATATTATATTTTTGAAATGAATACCAATTTTATTTTTAAGTCTTTCATATTCTTTATTTGCCACTAAAGTTCTTATGTTTTAATATAATATTCACTTAAGTCTTTCTCAGTCGCCCATTTCGGGCATAGCAAAATTATGAGTTGCTAAATATACTCATATTATTTATTTGCATCCACAATGTGTGACTTAGATGTTACAACTTATGCTAGAAACAATCGTGGACCCCGTCGGGCACTGCTAAAACCTAGTTGGCGTGAAGGAGAGGTTCGATTTTCATGAGGTTGATGTTCATTGATTTTCTTCTGCAAAACGCGAACGAAATAGCTTGTAGCGATCTTGAGATGCTGTCAAGTCCATCTCACAGTTACATTTCTATTTTAACTAAAGTCTCGTGTACTAACGCCGACTAAATCAGTCGTTTGTTGATGCTCTTAAGGTGCACCATATCGCTCGGCGCGACAAATTCAAATTTACTTGCGTTTTTTGACAATTACAGCTTAATTACTCATCGTAGGTTCATGAAAATTTTGCGACAATAAATAGGCCGTATCAAGAAATTACGGCTAAAATTATCACTTAGATAATATTGGTTTAGCTACGAATCTCAATAATCCTGTTTTTTTCTTGGTTTTTGGTTTAGTGATAAGTGTACTTACACTAGCTTTCACCTTGATTTTTTGGTTGGTGTAATTTCTTGATACAACCTATTTATTCGCACAATATTAATTTTCATGAACCCACGAAAAAAACGCAAGAAAATTTGAATTTGCCACGCTGAGTGAAACGTTGCACCTTAAACGTAAAATAAAGCAAAAACATGCATTGTGCATTAAGCACACCGTATCTCTATTATTCATTAGATAAAAATACTTGCAAACCTATAAATAACGAAGATATGCTATGTTCGGTCATCATTTAATGCTTTGAGGCCACAGATCACACCCTAGATTCTGAATTCAGGACGCTCGAAGCGCACCACGCATCAGTCTAAATATACTTATAAGAAATGACTCTGATTGGTTGATTATTAGGCGCGAGTAGGCGTAACCTTGAGATAGCCAATGAGAGCGCTCGGTCGCACTCCCCGCGACCCGCGCCGTGCCTCAAACTTTGGTGACTCTTTGTAGGAACAACGAATCTCATAATGCGGTATCTAGTGTGATCTGTGTTTGAGGCATAATAGATAATAGTGACTTTAATCTCATTACCGTGCGTGAGACCTCGAAACAGCGAGAATGATAACAAAATTTAATTTGCTTTGATTTAGTTGAAACAAAATATGTTTCTACTACATCAGGATTATTGGACAATGACGTCGATCCCATTGCACCACTCTCTAAACTGACAGGGCTCAAATGATCTGCCTGTCTTTTTATTTCAATATATGAGAAAGGGATGGCGATAATTTTAATGTCAAATTTAGTTTTTTTTTAAGCTAAGTCTTTTGTATTTTTTTTAACTGACCTAAATTTGGCGGCTCTAAAACTTTAGCTATCTTATTTTCACATACAGAAATGAAAAGAGACGCCTATAATGTAGACGCTGTCATATCGCGATAGTTTAGAAAACGGTAAAACAAAATCGACGCCATTTTACAAGTATTTTAGAAGATTACATAAATTGCTATACAATTGATTTGATTGAGGTTTAAAGTAAAGCATCACAACACATAAACTACAACGCTAGTAAATTATTAGAAAAATAGTATACATGTATTCTGGAATGTATCTAACATATTAAGCCAATAAAAAATCACTCTGATTTAAAAAAAAAACATCTTTATCGTCATAAAGAAACAGATTAATACATAATAGCTGCATCAAAGCGAAATCGCTTTGATACTTTGCCAATAGTTCAAAGCTATTGGTTAGTCAATTATGTAGAAACTTATCAATACGTCGTATAATACGACAGTTCGACAGTGCTTTAACATTATCTCTCTCATCTCTAAACTACGTCCATTTTATTAAGCAAAGAATTTGGCACTTTATTATACCATACATATTATTTTGAAATATGCAAATGATATTTTATTAGTGTTGCCGAACTATAGATACTTAAACTCGATAATCAAATCGATAGAGACGGTACAAAAGCGGCAAAGTATCGGTAGTACTGTACTTCGATACTCAATACCCTACTGATACTATCGATAGTTCCACTAGTATAGTTAACAGGGTCAACCTGCCGCGAGGATTTGGCGCAGTAGGTGTTTGAAAATTGTTTTGCTGTCGCTCTGCTTCCAGTGCGTGCGATAAAAAAAGTTACTGAGTTTATAAATTATTGATGCAATTAGCGTTTCGGGGGAAAACTGTTATCAATACCTAAATCTTATCAAAATCTTTTTTTTTTGGTTTATTGACACCAATTAAAAAATATATCTTTGGTATTCTAGTCAAAACTAGACAATAGAAATAAACTAGAAATTCGTCATAATTAGAACGCAAAGGTGCCTTTAAAATATAATGTGATAATTCAAAAAAAACAAACGCATAGTTTTTGACAGTGCAGATAACATATTGTAGGCTAGTAAAACACCGAAATCGGATAACGTTTAGGGGTGGGAAACAGTTGGCATTTTGTATGAACAAGTAGGCGGTATTCTCTAATCATAATCTAATAGCACAAAAACTGTAGTTGTATTGAATATTGAACATCGATACCCTACCCAACTGATAATATCGATACTATTATCGATCCAGAGAGCGAGTTTAGTATCCATCGTTTTGGGCTATCGATAATCCAATCTATAGTTGTTGATTATTGTTCTTTATTTCAACATGCTGCAACAAAGTTTTTTTTTGTCAACAAAGTAGATATTATTACAAGTCATAGTTTTGCCGCTTTTGTGCTGTCGATATTCGCACTATTGCCGGACATTAGTCGAGCCATTATCGATAGTTTATCGAACATCTATCGATCGGCAACGCTACATTGCTTATGCTTGTATGAAAAGAATAGCGAGTTTTAGGTGTAAATTTTCAATAAAATCCATTATGATATGTTTTTTTTTTGCTTTTAGGTTTTATGCCCGCATCGCGTAACAGCTAAATAGCGTGCGAAAAAAATATCTGCAGTTTAGTTTGACCATCGATGTTTCATATGGCCCATAGTCGCTTTCATAGTTGTCTCGCTCGAGCGTTTTCTAATTTTGAAACTATAATATCACCGAGTGTGAATGCTGTATTATTGTATCATATTATCAGAAATATGCTTATTAAAAATTCGTTTTCATATTTTATAATTTGACTAAAGATATCGTTAAAATGTGTAATTTTTTTGATATTTTCTCTCAAATTAAAATATATAAATACTAGTTTCTTATAAGCATCTATAATCTTTTCATAAATGAGCACACCATAATTATACTTTTGGAAATTCATACTTTCAATACTAGCAAATGCACGAAGTGAGATAGCTGTGACACGAGATATCCTCTTACCAAAGCTTATAGATATCCACGAAAAAATTGAGTTCTTTTATTTACACGACTTTATAGATAAGTCGACCGGCACGATATGCTGTCTTTTTCTATTAAAAAACTAGATATAAAAATACATAAAAAAGTTTCAATTTGCGACAAGCGTTTGTGAATACACGTAGGTACGTCTTCGATACGGCACTTGTACGAACACTTGGTCCATAGATACAATAGAAAAAGGCATAATATCAGACATACAATACATTATACAGCTTTACAAATCATCACTTAAGTCCGTCCACCAGATTATTCGGTTTTTGAAACCTCATCATTATAATGTTGACGATACAACTGTACTAGCGACTTGCAAATTACATCGCATACAAGAAATGTCAAAAATTTAATAATCTGGTGGACACACTTTAGTTATAAAGAGCAGAAAACCGATTTTCGTTCTCTCTCGTTAAGTTGCCATATTGGCTCTGTACGACATTTTTGCACACGAGTGGTTGCTCCGACAACTTACGTCGGAAATCGCACTGAAAATTGATCACGTTCGCTAAACTATTTTATATTACTATTTCTATGTATGTATGTATGTCCGTGGTCCAGAGGGAGCACTAGCTACCGCGGTATGTACTCTAGAGGGTACCAGGCTACTGTCTCTTGCCTCAGCGGCAAAGTACTGAGGGGTATCACCACGCCGCCTAGGAACTGGTTCTCTTGTAGGGAATCGTAGTTCCAAACTGTTGCCTGTTGATTAAAAAAATACTCTTTACTTCAAAAATTGGTGATGATCAAAGATTTTCAAACTATAGACTCATTACAAATTACATTTTTATTCGTTTGTAAGTTTGTTTGTTGTTCGTTCGCGTTAATGTGAATCTATAGTTTTAAAAGTCTTTGTGTAAGTCTTCTTAATGGTTTGGTCTGTACCAGCTTCTGACCATCTCATCCATCGTATGTGACGGTGTGGTCGAGATGGTAGACACGGCTGGCCTGGAATAGGAAACTGCTCTCAAGTGAGGCTAACAGAACACACCGCTAGTTGCTTACTTGCTGTGGTCCACACGATGTTTTCCTTCACCGCTAGCTTCGGGATTTGAACCCACACCGTGCGATCCAAACGCGCTAACCACTGAACAAACATCGCCAAAAAAGAACTCTACTAGAGAATTCTCTCCCAGACAACCCTTAGATATAAAGAGCTAGTGTACCTGAAGGCTTCTAGTCTGCACCACTTCTATGGGCAGTCTGTATTCGAGCATCTCCATGAACGACGGATGTGAATTGCGCTTTAATACGCGCGTTTTTCGCTTCGTTTCCTTTGTCGGGTCCGGGACTAGGTATACCTGGAAAGTAAATAATGTAGGTAATCGACTAACCCCCCGTTTCTCGTACGTTTGTCAAACTCATGTCAGCTTAACACACCAAATACTATAGTCTCATTGGTTGGAGGAAGCCGATGATCAACAAGCAACCAATGAGCGTTCGTTTATTTGTTGTGTTAAGTTGAGAAACCGGGATGTAGTAGTCTTTATCAGCGTTGTGTAAAGGTATTTATTTAACCTGCGTTACGTCTTCCAGTTCGTGGTCTCAAGAATCTTTCTTCCCCATCGGTTATCGGTACTTCGAGCGATGTGGCCTGCCCTTTGCCACTACAGCATGCAAACTGGCAACCACGACCTTAAACTAAAGACGCAGCGCAGACAGGCTTCCCACTAGGTGGACCGACAACACAGAAAGTCGCGGGCAACCGGTGGATGCAAGCGGCAAGTTGTCGGTCGGTGTGACGGTATAAGTGGGGAGGCCTATCGGCCTATATCCAGCAATGGCCGTCTTCCGGCTGATGATGATGATGATGTTTACTTTAATATACACTATAGCAACAGCAGAACATGCAAATCTAGTTCGATTAACTACAGGGGTTGATTTTGAAGCTATTTGGGAAGAATTCGATTCGAAATCAACACTCGCCATCTCTGTCATCCTGACCGTGGAGGACGCAGACGGAGAGTGTCGATCAAAATTCGAATCTTTTCCGACTGTCTTCATGATACCTGTGACCTCTAACCGACATCAATGAGGCCGTTATATCACGGTACGGTTTTATATCAGAACGGGTAAAGCTAAAATAAAAACTGATCGTGTATGGCTCTTTTTAAGTCCGCTCCCTTCGCAAGCTATTTTGTTATCGCAATCATCAAGTTTTTCCAAAGATAACTGTTTTTTTATTCAGTGATTTTTCAACGTTTTTTCAATTGTTATTTTTATACCGCTGTGTAACGAGACGATCATGTCGCTCGCCTGATGTTAAGCGATGCGGTTGCCCATAACAGTTCAGTTCAAAACACTTGAAAATGTTTAAAAGACTTGCCCAATGAGAAACCTTAAGCTTACACATGAATTAGTTCTGTTAATGAAAACTAGATTATCGTCAACCTATTCGTAGTTTCGTATCCGATTTATAAGCAGTTTTATCGATCATTTGAATAAATATATAGATATATACTATTGCATCATAGTGGTTATACCTTGACATAAGGGTTGGGCGGCAAGCCCTGCGGCGTTAGAGCCAGCGACTGCGCGTGCAGTATGAGCACTGACAGCACGCCGCTCGCGTACTGCACCGACATCTTCAGAGAACCAGACCCGCTGTTCTCCGCTTCCGCCGATTCACCTACAAAACACCCATTTATAAATAATAACAAAAGCCAGCAGAAAACTCGAGCTTCAGGCTGAAAGGTGTGTCTTGGGACAGTAGATGAAAGAAGGTGGTAATAGCAAAGCAAACCATAATAGAAAACTTCGTAAATGTTTTAGAGATATTCAGGTATTGCATAAGTGTTTTTATTTGTCTTGGCGACAGATCTAAAACTTGCGGGTTTTACCTAGCCAGCCGAATACTACAAAACACTCTACCACTATAGTTTATGTTTTTTTTTTATATATATATTCCGCGAGCTTGTCCCTGACATCATCAGGGATTTCTGAACATTTTTCTTACATTTAGTACATTTTTTTTTCAATTTTTACATCCATTAATACAAAATAGAGGTGATATACATATATTATATATAGTTTATGGTTACCTCCCAATGCTTTTCTTCACTTTTGGTCCATGTTACGGCGTGCGTTCTAAGCTCGCCAACCACAAAGATATCATCACCACGAAAACGGTACTTGCGAAACTCGAGAAGGTTTAAAAAAGTTTTCTAAGCTACTCGGTTTCTCTACCGTTCCTCTTGTTGGTCTTTCCACGTGACCGCGTGTCGTCTTAGCTAGGAAGGCTGTCAGACGCAGATGACTTACCTCCTCTTGTTCTTTGCGGTTCCACATCTTGCTGGTCTCTCAGCAGAGGGTGGAAGAAGGTGTAAACAAGGTCGGAATGCGCGATTTCGTCCGCCAGACTGAAGAGTGAGGTGAGGAATGCTTGCACGTGGCCGAAACGTTGCTCGGCCACTTGGCGGATGTTCGAGCGACCCACGTGGAGGCCCGAGGGAAGGCTTAAACAAATGTTTTTTTTATATATCATGAGGTAAGCGTCATCATAAGGTATTCAGATTATTTTGTATGCTTGATTCGATTGAACGCACATATGATTGTTAGATTAGTACTTAAGTCCAGGATGTCAAGGCTAAATTCCGCAGTCAGGTTTGTTTTTTTAACAAACAACAAGCATTACGTAGTACAATTTCAAGGAAGAGTTAAGGTATCATTTTATCACACAGCAATTATTAATATTTACACGAAATACGCGTAGAAGATCAAAGCAAATGGACGAAACGATGAAGGTTCGATCGGCATTCGATATCACAAACGGAATATTAACATCCTATTTTAACAGGAACTGATAAAAAATAATAAATTAATAAACGTACAACACGTGTGAATCATAGAATTGTTTTGGTGTGAAAGTTCCATAGTCAGTGGAATGAAGCCAGAACTTGATCACGTAGGGATATGGACGAATCGTCTTTCAATGAGATAAACATCTCACATGACTATTGATTATGCATCGCAGTCATATGTGTGAATGAAATAAGAAAATATCCATTTTCCTCAAATTTCTTAATAGACTTTTAAGGATAAAGATGTCGATTTTGTTGTACCATTCTCTAACTAAACTATAACTATAACAACAAGGCCTAAAATTATTTGCATATCTTTCAATTTCATTATGTGAGAAAAATAATGACAAAAATTTTCGAGCTATTAAATTTAGGTCAAGACAAAATTTGTAGTGGTAGCTCTCTTTTGCAGAGTCCGCCTGCCACATTTGCCAGTTATTCATTCGCCAAGCTATTGCTTGGCAAACTATTGTTTGCAAACATTATTGTGTTCCGGATAGATGGGCAATCTTTACACAGAAATTATTGAGCACAAAAAGATTTCACATCCACCACAAGGCTACAACACAGGGCGAGGGTGACAGTGCATTGCCCCTCATGGTTTTGAACTATTGAAGTTCAAAATTCTGGATGGCACTGAAGTTTTATGGGTAAGCGTGAAACCTAACATCAGGTGAGCGACTTGCTCGTCTAGTCATTATGCATCATTAAAAAAATACAATTATAATGCAGTGGCAGCAGAATAAGTATGTAATGTGATCTAATAGACCGCTGCGAAAGGATTTTGTTTTAAAACGAATATGATAAGCCCATAGATTAAGCGCTAGCTGCATTGGCCACTATTGTCCCGCGTTTGAGAAGTGAACAAGCCAGCTTTTTGACCAGAATAAGCTTCGAACATTTGCGTAAATAAAACCTTAAAACTCTTAGATTCCGGTCCCCAGATGATGAATTTATATAGGTTTTGTTTATCTTTCGGAATTTGTTGTGTTTACTGATATCAATTACCACGAGGTGTCATTTTACCAATTACCAACAATTGCAGCGCCAGGTTGATAATTTGAAATATTTTTTAGTAATTGATAAGATTAGTCATATTGAAGGGAGTCACAACACTCGCCGTATCTTATCTGTTAACAGACGAGTATCGATTCACCAGTAATGGACCGACCGCTATTGTTATTGCTAATGTATACATTTGCATTTTATTCGTGAATTTTTTTTTTATTCCTGTAGTTCAAAACAACGTAAGTATATTCAGAAGTTGATTAATATTCATCGTTGATTTTCGACATTTCCTTCGGCTGGTCGTGACAACAAACGTCTGTGACCCAGATCTCATTTGAATTACTTGGACTAAATTTACTTTAAAGATAAGATTTTCCGTTCAAAGATTTTGTTCCTTTACAGGCAGTGAAGGTGAACGTTGTATTTGTTTGGATAAAAGATTGAGTTACAATGTTTGGAGGATTTAAGGCGTCACTGAATTTTTTCGGTAAAAGGAGCAAGAGAGGAGTACCTTCTGAGCTGTCATCGGACATGACAGTCAGTGGTGCTTACAGGACAAGCAGGGATGACTCCTTCGGTAAGTTTCCCTTAACTAACTCTATCAACTCGAACGAAGAAAACGCCGCTATCTTAGAGAATATTCAAACACATTAACAGACAATTAGGTATATTACTACTATATTCATATAATGGTAGGACTCTTGCAGAGTTCACTTGGGGATTACCACATCTTTGCCAGTTATGCAACCGCCAAGTAGTAATGTGCAAACATTATTGTGTTCCGGATTAAAGGGCAATGTTTCCAGCGAAATTACTGAGCATAAAGAAATTTAATATCTCAGGGTGACTTGATGTCACCTCAGGGTGATTTGAACAGTTGAAGTTCAAATTCTGGGTGGCCCTAAACTGTTATGAGCAAGCGTGACGCTTACCATCAGGCGAACGACTTGATCGACTGGTAACCTAGTTGCATTAAAAAACTCATAAATTTTCAGGATATCGCAACTCATTCGACCAATCCAAGAAGTCGACAGCATCGGAACAGCTGCTTCAGCAAATACGACCCACTAAAAGCGCAGTCGACTTGACAAAAGTCAGGAATGAGCCACCGCATTTGCGACACAGTACCGTCGAAGTATCTCACGATCCTAGTGGCGCGCAGCAGGATGACCCGCGCAATGGCGTTCAGAATCCAATACTTACTAAGAACCAGATTAAAGAACAAAAAAAATTAGAAAAACAGCGATTGGCCGAACAGAAGGCAAGGGAAAAACAAGCTCAAGAGCAAGCAAAGCAAGAAAAGTTGAGGAGGGAAAGAGAAAAGAAAGTTGCACAACCTATTAGACCAAAGAGAGAGAAAAAACCAGACCGGAAGAAACCGGCACCTCAACCTCAAGCAGCTTCTGTAGCGCCGACAGCTCAGCAATATTCAACCAACACTCTCGAGAGCTCAATTAGTAGATCGAGTGGACCGCCTCCTTACTCAGATACCCCAGGGCCAGAGACGAGCACAAACGCTCAAAGTCGGAGCGATAAAAGTGGAAACGTAACTTATAGCAAGCCCGTGGACACAGGCAGTTGGGACATGGTATCTCAACACCGACAACAAACCATCAGGCCGACCACCGTGATTGGAGGCGGAGAGAACAACAAAAACAAGCTAATGGTGATGGATTTGAATTACAACTTTGGAACGACAAGCGAACCTAAAGAAAACAGTGATGCTTGATACATCTCTAGAGCTGTATCCGAATAACAACAGTAGTCCTAAATAATTAAAAGGGATTTATTAGATAACGAAAAAAAACAACATAATTTTTTTTCATACGTGAATTACATGCTTTACGTGGAAGTGCGTGGAAACAGTGCCGTTATTCTGTATCTGCGTTCAGACTCCGTGGAATTCGCATGGAATGGTATTGTTTACGCTATAAAGAATACCATTCCATGCGAAATCCACGGAGATAACTACAGATAATAACGACCCAGGCGAGTAATGATCAAACGCGGACTATTACGCGATAAAAAAAAACATAGAAAGATTCCATGAAATTATATAATGTCGTGGATAAGATTGTACAAAGCCTGATTGAGATAGCTAAGGACTGAATGATTGTTTAAAGTATTCGTGTTTATTATTAAGGATTACAACAAAACAAGAAATTGTTAACTTGTTTTGTTTAACATTTAAAAATATATCTCAGTGATTTTTAAATTCGTTGTTTCTGTTGTTAGTATGCACATGAAAATGTGCCCTCCGGTGTTCAGTTGCCTTCGACCAGAGCTCAGCCTTTTACTAAGCACGTCATTTTTACAATGGCCGATATCAAAATCTTCGTGAAGTCTGGTTCATAAACGGATAATTTATGATGCTGTGTGACATCTGGATGAACAGATGGACACAGCGATCTTTTAAAGGTTCTTTACTGTACTACAAAACTGTAACAACGGCCTTCCTTCATATGCTTGTATAGAATACAAGAAATTATTTGTTTAAGCCCATTTTGTTATCAAGTCACTGATATATATAGCACTTGTTAAATAATAAAACCTAAAGATTACAATTCGTTAATCTCTTTTTTATCAACGTTTTTACTAGATTAATAAATTCTTCTTTATTGAGGTAATACTAATCTCAAATCAAATTTTATAGCTTTTAGGAAAAAAAATATCTAACTTTCCTTGAAATTAAGTTCTTTCAAATTTTAATTTTAAATGAAGCCACTCGGGCGTGCTTTTAGGGTCTACGTCAATATGCCAGTTAGTCCATTAAGCAAATGTCAATACACTATTCGACATTTTGGAGGTATTCCTAATATCCTTATTATTCTTCTCTTCTCTTCTGCTTCAGCCTTTAAACATCCCACTGCTGAGATATCGGCCTACCGTCGAAAAGTGATTCGGCCATATCTACCACGCGGGCCCAGTACGGGTTGTTGGATTCACATGCGCCATCGAATTTCATCACCACAAAAAAAAGAAAACATCGTGAGTCTTCACCGAAAAGCCAGTGGTATATTCGTCCGTAAGTTCCAAAGAACGCATTGGTACATGCCCGCCCGGGTTCGAACCCACGACCCCACGAATGTGAGACGAGAATGCTCCCACTGAGCTACCACGGCTTGTCTTATTCTAATTCAACGTTAATATGTATGTTATACTTAAACCGACTAAGAATGTAGTGCAACGGTAAAAGTCAGGTATAGCACGAGTAGCCAGCCTTGATGTCCGAAATTTTGGATCGCCTGAAGGCAACTGACAGACTAAATGTAAATGTATATTTTTTAAATATTTGACTATAGTATATTGACTACCAGATATTATCTTTAGTTTCGTTAGAAAAACTAGCAAAAGTGATCAGAATTTACGTTTTCATTCGTTTTTTTACAATTAAACTGCAGATTGTTTGTATTTTTAGTTCGGTTCGAGTATAGTAAACATTGTCTAGGAAATGTAGATATATGATGAATTTACGAAGATGATGAAAAGATAAGCGATTAAAATTGTATTAGATCAAGATTTAAGACTTTTCTGTAACTGTTCATTAAAGAGACTTAACATCTAATATTTAAGGTCTAATATTTTAGGTCCATGAAAACTAATTTTGCGTTAATAAATAGATTGTTTCAAGACATTACACCAACCAAAAATTCAATTTGGCAGGTACATTTTTCGCTAAGCCAAAAGCCAAGATGAAAATCAGCTTATTGAGATTTGTATCTAAACCAATGTTATCTAGGTGATCATTTTACCCGTAATTTCTTAGAACAACTTATTTATTGGCGCAAAATTGGTTTCAATAAATCCACGATGAGTAATTAAGCTGTAATTGACAAAAAACGCAAGAAAATTTGAATTTCGCGCGATGAGCGAAACGTTGCACCTTAAGCGATGAGCGCAGTGCATTGCCGCTCAGAATTTGGATTGAAGTCCAAAATTCTGGGTTGCATTTAACTTTTATGGGTGAGCATGACACTAATCATAAGGCGAGCGACTTGCTCGTCTCGTTCCTCCGTACCATTAAAATACTGTTTAGCATAAACAAAAAGCTGAAAAAAAAAGCTTCTTCCCCACTGCTCAACTAAATTGCTCAGTTCCATCAAGTTGAACAGTGGGCTCAACTGGTAATTGCTCAACTATGAATAGTTGAGCAGCGGGTAATACCCTCTGATCTACCCACTGCTCAAATAGATTGCTCGACTAGTTGAGCAGTTGAGCAGTAGGACAGCTTGTATCAAAGGCCTCCCCTTAGAGCGCCCCACTGAACTACAATCTGCCATTTGCCTCCACCGATTACTACAATGAGTTGAGAACAGATTGTGGTTCAGTGTGGCGCTCGAAGGGGAGGCCTTTGTACAGCAGTGAACGTCTTCTGGCTTGATGACAACGATTAATGTAAGACCAACCTGTGCACTTTAGCGAGCGGGAAATGCAGGCAGATCTTCTGGTAGAGCTCCGTGAAGTGCTTGTAAGAGCGGTACAGCACGAACGGCGTCGTCTGTCCTTGTCTGTATATCCGTAGCGCGTACACGTAGTGCTTCTCCGGGTCGTAGCGCTTCTCGTAACCGAGGCACTCTACGCTCACTAGCCGACCTTCCTGGCCCATCCTGTGGACATTCCATTTGAAAGTTTAAGGTTGCGCTTCCGGCCAGATCTTTCACAATTTTTTTTTTTTTTAGTCGCAGAACGGGCCTTTAAAATATAATAAACTGTCGGAGGATACCACTACCAATATTTATATCAATATATAAGGAGAAAAAAACTGAAAACAAATTTTTTCTACTTCAAATAGTTGCTCAATGGTTTGTTTTTTTAATTTCCTTTATATTAAGAAATAATTAAAGAGTGCAAAGTAGATAATAAGAGAAGCAAACTATTGATTTTATGAGAATAAGGTTACTATTCAAACGACGAATCGCTTTAAAAAGCTTGTGTCAGTAATTGAAGCTTTAGTATTGTATTCCACGCATTTTAAATGCCGTTTTATTGTATTAGCTACGGCTTTGGTGTTCCACTTTCTTCTAGAACGTTTTAAAAACGCTAAAAAAAACATTGCCGTCATATGGATGGAAGAGATACGTGTATTCGCATTGGAATTAGTTGAACAACAAAATCACGATAGCTGTCAAAATGGCGCCATCCTTTATCCTTTCAGAAGTGGGTATAGATGGTAAGAGTATTCTTGTTCTTGCTGTTTAGTGTATTATAAAGAAGTTTCGATGTAATATCTATGTACGTATATCAGTCTCTGACAGCCATATTACAAGCTTTGCTTAGTTTGGGGTCAGATGACCGTGTTTGCAAAAATGTCCCAGATATTTATTTATTTATTTAATATTGTGTTTTATTAAGAATAGAGTATGCCGACGGCCCGTACATACAAAAACCCTAGTCTAATACCCATCCCTAAACATTATCCGACTTCGATGATTTTTTTATATGTTATCTAAACCGTGATAAACTTAAAGTTTTTTTTTATTAATTTAGCAATGTCTTCGTTATTATCGGCATTTGAAGTGACACTTTTTTTGCGTCGAAAATACGAAGAAGAAAAGTAGTTGTTGTTAGAATAACATTTTTTGAAAAAAACAAAACAGTTTATCCAAGCAATTGACACCAAAAAGAAAAGATTTTGTTAGGATTTAGGGGGTGATAACAGACTAGCCCCGAAACGCTAATTTCAAAAAAAAGTTAGGAAAATTCACTAGCTCTCTATTGCTGGCACGAGGAACATAGCGACAGCCAATTTCAAATATCAAATGCGCCAAAACCTCGCGGAAGTGTCCTTCCGCGACCTCCTAAATTGTATATTGTTTCGTGTAAGTTGTGTTGTGAGAGAGTAAGTTGCGTTCCATCGTAAGTTCAACATAAGAAAAACCTACGTGTGTGACACGATCTGTTGTTCAGTTCAACTTACGTGTATGTCCTCGGCATGAATGAGAGCAGTTCCGAGGTGTTGGTGGTCTGGTCGCCGCTCGCGCGCAGTTGCGCCAAGTTGTGCAAGAAGAAGTTTATCGGCGTGAACCTGGGAAAAGTACAAAAACTTTAACATTACTTACGAACATACGACCTTACTTATAAAATCTCCTTGGGAGTTATGGCGGGAACGTGAAGAAGGCACGTCGCGTCATTATATTGTTTTCTAAAATTTGTGTTATTTTGAATGTTAATGTGTAGAATAGGTGTATTTTTATCCATTAACCCCCGAATACTGAAACGTTTGTTGACTTTGACAACAGATTAATTCTAATACTGCCTTTGTCTGGCACTAAGCAAATGACAAAGGCAGCAATAGACTTAATCTGTCGTCATAGGTAACAAACGTTTCAGTATTCAGGGGTAAGTGATTTATATCTTACCGTGGTCGAGCATGAGTGAATAGTATAATGTCGTGAAACGTAACTTTTCGTGTTGTTGCCAAAACTCCATAGAAGCTTCCAGTAAAGCTTCCACCACTTTACTGAAGCATGACTTGGACTCGTCAGTGACTGAAATTGTTGACTAAGACTGAGACTTGTTTTTATTGTGCAATTCTATGCTTTACTTGAAAATAACAAAACATGACACTGGCTAAATACACCACGTGTCGAGCCAAAATATAACATAAAAAAAAGCTTTTCCATTTAGGTTATGCGCAAAACAAAAATGAAGTGTGAAATACTAACTTATGTCAGTTAACTTTGAGAGGCGTTTATAAGTAAGGCCCATATACTGGAATTCAGTCTTAGCAACGGACAAAGGACCGACATTAACTCAAGTTTCGTCACGGTTAGGTTATATAAATCCGGTAACAGAGTGACGTTTGACGTAGATTCCCTTTCACAGTAAAAATCCGTATGAAAACTTAAGGTTTGGTTATTCGGATTCTATCATACACTTGTTAAAATAGCAACCATTTAAAAAAAACTGACAATCATTACAAAGCCAGGAACTGAAAATAAATTTTACGTGTGTAATATCTGTGGCATCGTATCTCGCAAAAGGATGAACTGATTTTGATTTAATTTTTATTGTTCGACATATAACTTGATAGAGATCGTTCTTTAGCTATGCTTCAAGAAAATCTGTTCAGCCGTTTGAAGATCAACATCTCTGTCCTAGTTGTGTAAAGCAATAAAACAATAAAAGTAATGTCATTACAAAAAGCTCGAAGGACCAAACGAATACTGACTTGCTTTTGAGCGAGGAGTGTATTAGCCGTGCGAAAGCGGCCGCAGCCTCGGCATTGGTCGCTTGAGGCAGTAACGCAGCTCGCACGTAGTTAACGGCTGCGCTCGTAACCCCGGGCACGCCTGACATCGCCATCTGAAACCATACACTTAATGTCACACTCTGTGGACTCTTAGAGCACTCGATCAAGGGTCGGTGCGGTTTCGATGCAGTAAGTATTTGATAAAAGTCTTGCATGCTAACGACATTTTATGAGATATATCTGAGGCGGTGAATCAACTAGGAAACATGTCTACGTCGTGTGATTCAAGTGATGAGGATATTTGCATCCTAAAAATGCGGAGACGCTACTGAACGTTGATGTCGCGCCGCACCCCTCCCGCACCGACCCGTGTGCGAGCGACGGCCTTAATGTATGGCGCAGCAACCAATCGTCGTGTTGCACGCATACCGAGCGCAGTTTATACGCAAAGCTTACCGAACCGTGAGCGAACGCTCTTAGTCGACACTGAGCAGCTTATAAAATCTCTACGATAGAGTATCCAAAAATGAGAGCGCGCTAAGTGTGTAATGGCACCCTTCCCTTCTCCTTTCTTGGCAGGGTTTCTTTTCTTCTCTTATATTTTGGTTCCACACATAGTGTATTTAGTCAGTGTCCGGTGTTGTAAAATTTCATGTGGAGTAAAACATTTCCCAATTAAAACAAGTCTCAGTCGTAGTATAGATAGATACCTCTTTATTGTTCACACTAGAAGTGATACACATATAATCTACTTAATATATCTACTTAAACTTGTGTACCAATTGGCGGCCTTATCGCTCAAAGCGATCTATTCCAGGCAATCTTAGCATGGAGAGTAGATGTTGATGCATGGAGACTATAAGTCAAGCAAAGTAAGTCAAGTCCAAGTCATTTTTTTAGTAAGGTGGTTGAAACTTTAATAGATGTTTCTATGGAGTTTTGAAACCAACACGAAAAATAACGTTTCACGACAATAAATTATTCACCAACACTCGTGCATGTTCACGAACAGTTAACCGACCGAAAGACCGTAACAAACGTAGTCTCCATCTGCAAAGGTAGCCTTGCTCTCACCAGTGCAAACAGGTCCAGCAGGTGGTCGTGGTGGGCTCGCACCACGTTGAACGCCATGCAGCATAGCTCTACGAAGTGCTGGAAGCGCTGCGTCGGCCGCTCGCCGCCGTTTATTACGTATACCATATCGTGGGTTAGGACGAATGGCGCGCGGTCCCTAGATAACGAGATAATTAATAAAGGTGCCATTCCGGTCTAGGTTAGATATAAATATAGAAATAATTCTATATTATATTTTACCCCGAACACTTGGATTTCCTACAGCGAAATATTACCATAACTTTATTAAATAATAAAGTTATGGTAATATTTCGCTGTAGGCTGACACGGATCGTTTGCGCATGTGCGTCAAAGCGCAATGCGTCCATGTTTCAGCACCATACGAATGATTGACAGGAAGGAAGATGATGGTTTATGACTATTTTCATTAGGTTCATTTTATTAAACGTGCAACCAGCGATATCTCTCGATATCAATTCTATGGTATTTCTATACATCCAAACAATGGACCTGGAAACAGGTGCACTTGATACTGAACCGAGGAAATTGAAAAAATACTGTGATATATTAATGGTAATGATATTGATTATTATGGTGATAGTGAAACAATAGCCCTAAAATAAATTAGTTTTAGTGGAAAAAAAAATATCTGGACATTTTTTTATAAAGTCCGTTATTGGTACTGTACGCTGATCAAAATGAGTCCAAGCAATCCATCAATCAATACTGTTAGTTACCGAGTTTCGTTTTCCACCTTCCGCGTTCATCATCAGATCAGCTCGCTGTTATAATGTTTTATTGCCATCGGAACTAGACAGGCATGCAAAATTACAACTAAATTAAACAAGGGGAGCTGGTCTGAAATCGAGTTGCAAGATTTGACCATAACATACACACATACATACATTGCAAGTTAATTAAAATCTTGTAAAAACGTAGTTGGTAGTTTCGGTGAAGAAAAACATCGTGAGGAAACCAACATATTTCCGTAAAATTAGTAGGGTTCCGTAGGCACTTATGACGTTTGAAGTATTTATCCGGTTTTTCCTCTTATCTCAAAAATTAATTATCAGATGTTGCCCGAAATAATTTTAAAAGAATGTTTTTACTAAGATCTATCAACATGGAAGATAATAAGTTTCTGAGATAATAAGATGCATAGTTTAGAAATGACAGGGGGGGGGAACATTGCAAGCAACTTTGTCGGCCCATATTTCGCAAGCGGTACGTCCGATAAAAAAATGGTGTAACAAAACTTAACTTCATTTTAAAAGACTTATACAATGACACCCCACATGATGGTGTACAGCGAATATTTTTTTCATCCCCTCCTTACATGTCTGGGAGCTACCTTTCTTATACAAAAAAAAAGTATTTTTATTTTTTGAAACTGGAGGTCTTTACTTAGACTATAGTTGTGCAAAATTTCATGCATAAACGTTTAACACTTTGGAAGTTATAATACTGTAAAGGATTCAGACAGACAGATAGACAGACGTGACGAACTTATAAGGGTGTCCTGTAAGTAGTACAGAAACCTAAAAAGGCTGATGCAGAGAAAAACTTAGTGGCGATAGTTATCTTCCACAATGGTAGTTGACGACTCACCTTTTAAAATTTCCAAACATCTGCGCGTCTCCCAGGAACTTTCCGAAATCGATGTGGAACAGATGTCCGGAAGTCTTCAGCATGATGTTATCATTGTGCCGGTCGCAGATACCGAGCAGGTATGTCGCGACGCTGTACCCGGCGCAAGACGCTACAAACATTGCATTGTTTTTAACCGACTTCCAAAAATAACGAGTAGGTTCTCAAATCGACTCTTTTATTAAACATTTTTTTTGTTTGTTATCCCTGAACTTCGTCATTTATATATAAGCCGATTTAGAAAATTATTTTCTAAACGGCTTGATCGATTTTGACTCAATACTCATTACATTTATTGCAAACATTATGTGGATTACATGCAGATCTTAACTAGAATATTTTAAATAGGTAAATCATAATGACCCTGATTGGGTATGGCAATATCGTGCGGAGAGGGTCAATCTATTCCATAATTGTCTTATCTCTCAAAAATTCGTCTAGGGTATAGTAGGATTTCGCGACTAGTGAGGTGTCGTTGGTTCCTCTTTACGTCCGGAGTAACATGGACTACATTTTGAATTTTTATGTTTTAACCGATTTAAAAAAAAAAAACAGGCGGTTATTTTTTATTTTATTGTTTTATGTTTGTTACCTCAGGACTCCGCCATTTATAAACCAATTTGTTTTTTTATTTTTTATTTGATAGGATATAATTCCAGATTGGTCCCATTATTAGTTCTGATAATGGGATCCATGAGGAATTGAGGGAACTCCTCAAATATTATACGCATACAAAGCGATTTTGGTACTTTCATCAACAAGTCATGCTTTTGCATTATCATATAGTGGAACTGATGATGAAGATCACAGATGGCCACCGGAACTCCGTAATGATAAGTTTTTCATGGATGGCGTCAAGAAAATCTCGATGGTGCATTTTTTTTCTTGACACATGTCTTGGTGTATTAACCAAATCGCTAATAAACGCCCCACACAGTCTGCATCCGAACCACGTCCACGAACCGGAAGACGCAGCGCAGGCAGGCCTCCCACTAGGTGGACCGACGACATTGTGAAAGTCGCAGGCAACTGCTGGATGCAAGTGGCACGTTGTCGGTCGGTGTGGCGCTCTAACGGGGAGGCCTATTATCAGCAGTGGACGTCTTATCAAATGTCAAATGTCAAAATGTGTATAATTGTAATTTTCGTATTTTCAATGACCTGTATTAATGGTCGAAATAAAAAAAGAAAAAAAAGAAAAAAGAAGAAAAGTGGTGGTGTTGATTTGATTTGTTTTTTTTAAGGCTGATGATGATGCTGACAGTCTGCATCACGCGAAGGTATTCCCCAAACAGTACAGAAACGCTTTGCTTGTGAAGTGACGTTGTGTCTAGCTCAATGGTACTTACCCGTGAAGTTGTCTCTCGCCCGCTGGTACTCTAGTTCCGAGGGGTTATGTTTGGCGAGCCACTCGGCGATGGGTTTGTCTTTAAAGGAGCCAGTAAGACCCCACTCAGTCTGGATCACTCGGAGAGTTTCCGCTTCCGTTACTATTTCTATCATGCCTGGGGATAGAACACGTTTACTTTACGGACGTGTTGACGTAATAAGAGCTCTCTCGCTCGCGCAATCATCATATTTAATAAATTCATTTATATAAAAATACTAAAATCTCTTTGTCAAATTTTGTTTATTATGACTATTAAAATGTCTTATACTAATTCTCATGTTGACTCATGCAACTTTTTATTTATTTAACTTTCTTTATTTACTGCCTTTGGTATGTTCCTTTAATTTGTAAAGTCATTAGTTTTTATAGTCTTAATTGTTAAAAAATTTAAAATTTGACAAACGGCACGGACCCCAGAGTCTTTGCCGCAAAGCTTAGGATAATAATTAAAAAAAAAAAAACTGATGTAATAAAGAAAATGTGACAAAAACATTTTTGATTGTCCCCTTATCAGTAATTTTATATATCTAGAAATGTTAATTGTGCGAGCGAGAAAACGTGAAATACGTAAACTCGTCCTCAAGCACGGGTTTTATTCGTTTTTGTAAGCTATAATCTGATTGCAGAAAAATTATATATAATATACAGAATGTGTCGTATGAATGGATAACCCGTTACCTGCCGGTGGACAACACTTATGAAAATACAGAAAATAAAATAAAAATAGGCTTAAAATTTAAAAAAACTTAAAGTTTTCAGTAATTTTAGGTACAAATTTCATTAAAGATTAGAAAAAATCTTCAATAACTCGAAAACCGTGAGACTTTTACTGAATAAAGTAAGCTCCTTTAAAAGCAAACTTAAAAAGTGGCTGAACGAACAATGCTTTTACGGATTTGACGAATTTTATAAAATTGAAATTTAGTATTATGTAGTTAACATTTATTATAAATTAATATTTTTTATTATAATTTATATATTATAATATTTTTATTTGTTTAATGTAACCTAAGTTGACATGTAAATAGTACTTACGCAATGAATTAATATGAATACATTATTTTATTTTCTGAACAGTCATGGTGTCTCTCTCTATCTGATCCATCGGCTGGTAAAGGGTTATCCATTCTATGACACATCCTGTATATAGATAAAGAAAAAAGCAGGAACACGCTGAACTGAAGTACCGCTTACATATAGCCCATAGGTTTTATAGACACCTTTAAAAGAATTGCCTACTCCGTGTGATTGGAAGTTTTCAAGTGTTACCTCGTTGGCTGCTGGTTGGTAGAGCCTGGAACATGACCATCCGCAGATCCAAGCCAGCTTTCAGCCACAGGCCGTCCATCACCTTCATCACTTGTAAAACTAATGAGTCTTGTCTTAAATCATCACCAACCTACAAGTATTTAAACTTAGTGTATTTATTGTTGAATAAATAAATAAACAATAAATAACGCTTCACATTCATATCTATTCACAACAAACACAATGACAACACAACTAACACCCAGACCCAGAACAAATATATTGGAGAATATTGGTGAAAGTTTTGCACAGACAGCGCCGTCTAGCCTCAAACTAAGCAAGCTTGTTCTATGGGAACCAGATAACTGATAGAATACACAAATACTTCATTTTTAATACAAACATCTATATTCATCACACAAATGTTTGTCCTGGGTGGGAATATTTAAATTAATCATTCAAAAAAAAAAAAAAAAAAAAATGTAAATATCTGCCCGGACGGGCATCGAACCCAGGACCTCAGCGTGGTAGATATTGCCTAATACCTTTTAAGGGTAGGCCGATATCCCCGCACTGTGATGTTTAAAGGCTGATGCAGAGGAACCATTCGTTACCTTAAACATAGCGGGTATCACAGCATTATCAACTCCGATGAAGTTGATTTTCAGAGGAAGAGTATTCGAGTTAAAGTAGGAGCATGATCTGTAATAAAAGAAAGCATTTTAGCCGACCGAAGAAAGTCGAAAAAGATTATAACACATCTGATACGCACCAACACCAGATAAGCACGTCTGTGTGCGTATCTGGTGACATTTTTAAAAGGTAACGCAAAAATTTAATTGTGACAGAGTAGAAAAATGTTCTAAATTCTCTATTGTAGTGAGAATGGGGTAGTTTTCGGTGTTTTAAGGTTCCGTACCTCAAAGGAAACGGATCCCTTCTTTGTCTGTTTGTTTATTCATCTGTCAAGACACTTTTGTTCAGAAACGCGTGGAGGTTTCATGTTGAAATTAATATCAACACTAAGGTCTACGGTCCCTTAGAGCTGTAAAAAAAACAAGCTTCTAAGTCAAAGGAATAAAAAAGGCCATTAATGTTGCATGTTTTGTCTGTTTTGCCGCCCTCGCAAGTAAATCAAAATCTACAGTTCAATCTAAATGCGTCCCGTTTACCTATAATAATGAAATTTGGCAAGAACATACAATAAAGGTCTTACAGCACAAGTTAAGGAATAAATCTGAAAAGCATTAATTTGTAGATATCACAAATTTAAAAACAAAAAGTATAACATCAGCTCACTTGATATCGACATCGTGCACGTATTTGTGCAGTGCGAGCGGCAGCGCCGCGGGCTCCTGCCGCAGCATGCTCGCCAGCTTCTCTCCTCCCGTCGTGAGCGCCCGCTGTCTGTTCGCGTCTTTGGCGCTCTTTACGCCCAGCGCTACCTCCGATAACGTCTGGAATTAACACAAAAATAAATAAAGGGAATCGGAGTCGGCCAATGGTCAATCGTTAATCAATTCGCAAGAGGTGGCAATAATTTACAAAACAAATTGAAAATTATGTTAAGCAATCCAAAAGCAAGCAAAGAAGCGCGTGTTCTTTTTTTTATTTTTATTTATATTCAGAAAGGACAAGTGGCCAGTATCATATTGCGGACTTGGCGAAAAAAACTTTTTATCTTTTGGCATTCTGACAGACTTACAAAAATTCAACCAAAATTTAAAAAAAAACAATGGATTATATTATATATTATAATTATATACTTTTTTGCCCGCGTATTTGTCGGACAGTAATGGTGTACATTCTCCTCATAAAAATAAAAAAAGTACTTTGCGTGAAATTGGGTATTACAGCCTTTAGTTTTCTAACACAAAAAAAAAAAAAAAAAAAATTGACGTAACATACAGTTATGTCCCGTTCTCGTGAGAAAACCCGTTGTGGGTTCCTTTTTACTATTATGGTACGAAGCCTTATAAATTGAATTATTGTCAACTTACTTTGACGAGTAGCTGCTGTCTGACGAGTGTCTTGTGAAGGCTCTCCCCGCACGTGGCGAGTAACGCCCGTAACATCAACCTGTATCGCCACGCGGCCGTCATGCACGCCTCGTTCTCTGACGACTCTGCCGCGTTTTCTTCTAATGATATACCGAGGAATTCTTGTTGAGGAGCCTGTGAGAACGAATACAAAATATATATATATAGAACTAGCTGTGCCCCGCGGTTTCACTCGCTATTCTACAGAAACCGAATGTGTTAATCCCGGGTATAAGCTACCTCCTTACCAAATTTCATCCAAATCTTTACAGCCGTTACAAAGTTGAACTGGAACAAACACACTTACATACATACTTACATAGTAACACGCAAACTTTCGAGAGTGATACGACTTTATAAAAACAGTTTTTTTTTTTATTCAAGTGTGTTACGAGACTAGCAAGCATCTCGCCTGTGTAATAATGCCACCAATGCACTGCGCTCGTGATCCTGAGATTGAACAGAACATAATAGAGTAGAATAGAATATAGTAGAATAGAAAAATTGGCCTTATAACATTTCTTTACTTAATATTAGATGTTAAATCTCTTTGTGACCAGTAATTTCTCTGAGTATAACCAATCAATCCGGAACATGGCATGTTTGCGCGCTACTGATTGGTGGTTGAATAACTCACAAAGGGCCATTTCTCCAAGCGGACTCTGCAAAAGAGTCATGCCATACTTTGTGACCGTTCATAACCGTCACAAGTCAGGACGTCTCGCGGCATCGTTAAGATTTAACATACATCCGTATCATCTTTTATTAGTTCCACTTTAAATCCACGCAAGAAAACTCAATTGCGTTCGTCAACACTGTGAAATGTGAAAGAACGGGTCATTAAAGTAGCTTTCGTCAACACTGTGAAGAGCGAAAGAACGGGAAATTTAAGTAGCTTTCATCAACACTGTGAAGTGTGAAAGAACGGGTCATTAAAGTAGCTTTCGTCAACACTGTGAAGAGCGAAAGAACGGGAAATTTAAGTAGCTTTCATCAACACTGTGAAGTGTGAAAGAACGGGACATTAAAGTAGCGTTCGTCAACACTGTGAAGTGTGAAAGAACGGGACATCAAAGTAGCGTTCGTTAACACTGTGAAGTGTGAAAGAACGGGACATTAAAGTAGCGTTCGTCAACACTTAAGTGTGAAAGAGCGCGACATTTAAGTAGCGTTAATACTATGAACGAACGGAAGCCTTTTTCCCAATCGTCAACACTGTTGACGAAAGGGTGTGACTGTTGACCAAGCGGGATGTACCCTTTACAATAACATAGGTAACGCCAAGGCCTAAATGTGCTAAGGTCAAGTAGGATCTAAACTGATTTAAGCTACTAACCTGCGGTACATTAGGTAGGGAATGCACTAGCAGCCAGAACAATCGGTGAGCGATCGAAGGAGATGAAAGCGCGCGGGATAGCAACGATCCTGCAAAACGATGATTAACATGAAATAAAGGCACCTCACAATTTCACGACTTAGCTGTTAAAGTTAACGTATCGAAATTGCGAAGGTAGTAGTGTCTAAGCGTAGTAGTGTGAGCACATCTAGCCTGAAAAATGGAAACTGACTCTCAAGTTAGTCTGCCGAAACAGCCGAATCTTATAACCCCGTATCAATAAACGCGGAGTGGCCTTGGATTTGTTAACAAGTGTTTAGTCCTTTTCGCTCTTTCGAAATTAGAACACGATTGAAAAAGACAGAACACTGAGCAACTGCTCCAATGTTTATCCGCGTTTATTAATAAGGGGGCTATACATTTAAAAATTCTGCTAATGGTACGATATGAAGGCCGACCGCAGCTTAGTGACTTGGAGCAATGGAGGCGATCACCTAGATCGTTCCATTTACTGAAAGCTCGCTAGTTGCAGACATTTCGCCGGATATAATTAGATAGCACTAAAGGCCTCGCTATATGGCCTGACCTGACATCGTTTGAAAGAGATGGCTATATATACGTTTCTGGGGGAGCGAAAGGGAGAAGCTATAACCTTAATAGTTTGTTTCTTTTGCTCCCGTGAAATTCAAATCTTGCTGTCCCTTTCACACGATGTCAGGTCAGGCTATGTATAGGCAACCTAACCGGATTCTCCCTTTCTCCTTTGAATCTGACTTTGTGTTTGTATGAATGTAGGAGGTATCTCGAAACTATTGAATGTTTTTTTACACTGTTACTAGAATGATATAGGTTATTATTTTAGGTACCTAGTAAAAATAAAAGCTGTACCTGCCAGCGGGCTGGGCTCGTAGGTCTCGTGCCGCAGCGCCTGCGTCAGTTGCGGCAGCACGCGGCAGAGGTCGTCGTCGGACATCTCCTCGAGCAGGCGCGCCGCTATCTCGCGGACCATCGCGTCCGGGAAACTGAGGACAATAGGCTCTACTCATGTCATGTCTAGAGGCATAGAGATTTTATTTTTTTATTCTTTATTTTTTTATGCAATAAGTGACAGCAAACAACAAACAAGCAGACAAAAAAAATATATAATTTTATATATATATAATAATAATTATTATGTACAACTTAAAAAACAGTCAATTAAAGAAAACTTAAAAATACTAACTAAAAAGAAAAACCTAAAATAACTATAAAAATTAAACCATTAGTGGAGGGAAAGGTCCCCAGAATGCTGGCGGCATTGCCACGTTGAATGGCAAATTCATCATCATCATCATTTGCTCAATTTCTGTGCAATAATAATAATATATTTTTAATCTTTTATATTTTTTTTATTTTTTATAATTTATTTATTATATAAAGAAGAGTGACAATGGCCATAGAAAGATGCGTAACACGACTGTAGTACTGATAGTTCTAACATTATTAATTAATTAATAATTCTTTGCCTTTGTTTTGCAACGCCCTACTGTGCCAGGGTACTCATATACTTTACAATTAGTCTTAAGTTTAAGTCCTAATAATTATTGTGTGCGTGGTTACGCATAAATAAATAAATAAAGATAAGGACGTAACATAAAAAACATAAACATAAAACATAATTTATTTCAAAAACATAAAACTAAGGTTAAATGCAAGTGATAGCTCTACCTTTTGCGTTAGAAACTGTGTTGCAAAAGGCAGCTTCTTCCAAAGGTATGTGGTTAAGAGTGATTAAGTTTTATACAATGAATTATTTTAGACCGAGGGTATACAATAATAGGTTCTGTTGAAATATAACATTTAACGTGAATTTTTCTATGTCATGTCAAGTGTCAGGTAAGTGTTGATGTGAGAGAGTGTGAGAGCATATCATTGCTGCGATACTCAAGTCCTCGTAAAAGTCAGGGTTCGCAGCGATGAAATGTGTGATTTTGTGCGTGTTTGTGTGTGTGAGTGTGTGTGTGTGTGTGTGTGTGTGTGTGTGTGTGTGTGTGTGTGTGTGTGTGTGTGTGTGTGTGTGTGTGTGAGAGAGTAACATTAGTTTTGAGGGGATTGTAATCGTCACTGTTATTGTACCTTTTGTAATAGTTTTTCGGTATTATCATAGTCAAAATTAGATAGCCATACAAGAATTTTACTTTTTAATTTGAAGAATTGTAACATTTTGACGTTATTTTTAGAATTTAATTATTTTCGCCATAGTGCTTCGAATTGCGACATGATCGTCACGATTTCTGCTCGACTTAAAATAGAAACCCAATCGAACTCATACAACCCCCCGGATTGTACGCCTTTTTTTTCTCTCGAGAAAATTCCAGTATCGAGTTGTGATAAGGATAAAGTAACGTAATAGTAGTTTTTGAAGAAGCGTAGCTAAGAGGCCATTTCGAAAAAAAGACAGCGCTGTACACTTTCGCGTGCAAATGAAAAGGGATGGCTTTAGCGTGCCCTATTAAGAAAATCAGATAATTGTTAATTACAACTAAACCAGGAAATCAATCAAAATTCTGTTCTATGCTATCCTAGATATTATTATTACCTCACTATTAGTGTAATAATCACTTGAATATTCACTAGGGGTTCCGAGCGCCAGCGAAAAATATGCGTAAATCGAAGTCTTTTCAATAAGAAAAAAATATCGAGAAAATGTCATGTAATCATGTTTTCTCTCTATGCTATACTAGACGATAGAACCAAAAAAACAACTTATATGTCAAAATGATATTTTCTTTCCTCCTAAGAGGATTTGGGCGTCGCACGTCTTATGCATTTGCCAGTGTCAAGTATACATATATATTTTCAAGTTTTGTTAGATATTATCAAACAAGTCATAGTCAAAGACGAGCAAAGCAAGTCACGGTCATGTCCAAGTCATGCCCCAGTAAAGTGTTGAAAACTGTACTAGAGCTTTCTATGGAGTTTTGGAAACAACACGAAAATTCACGTTTCACGACATTATACCATTCACCAACAATCGTGCATGTTCAGGAACACTTAACGGGTAAAAATTCACCGTTTTTACACAATAACACTCGAAATAACACAAGGTTTGGAAAATAATAAAATGACGCGACATGAATTCTTCATGTTCCCGCCAAAACTCGTCCAAAATAATATTTGTTATCTACATAACTAATGAGGTGCACTGTTTTTTTTTTTTTTTTTAATAGTCCGTTAACATACCAGGGCAGCAGCAGGTGCATGGCGTTCAGAGGCGAGGGTTTCTCCCAGAGGCGCAGCAAGGAGAGCAGCTGGTCGCGGTGCTCGCCGGACCAGGTGGTGGCCGCGAGCAGCACGAGGGGCATCGCGCCCGGGACCTGGACTAGGTACGCGCGTTTCTCCCACAGTATCTACAAGTAACAACTGATTATGGACCCGGGCATCTCTTAAAACAGCGATCAAACCACCGGTGGGCGGACAGGAGCGTCTTCTGAGGTGGGGCTGGTTTGTGACAAAAATAAATCAAATATTGTTTGTTTATTATGTTTTATGTTTTTAGTTAACTTGTATTTTTTTGTTTTGTTTTTGTGACAAATAAATAACTGTCTATTGTCTTCTTAATATATATATAGCGATCTCCAAGCCGCCTGCCAAGTGTGGGGATTACGGCAAATAGCCCACGTCTAAGATCTGATAAGAAGAACAATAATTAGATAAAAATGTATCACAATAATATTATAAATGCGAAAGTTTGTGTGTGAATATGTAGGTAGTTAAGTATGTAAGTGTGTTTGTTCCCGTTCAACTCTATAACGGCCGAACGAATATGAATGTAATTTGGTAAAAAATAAAAAACAATTGATTTCTCTCTGAGCCGACTGCCAAATACGGAAAACACAATTAGGGATGAGGCTACGTCCAATAGCTGATAAAAAAAAAAGAACTGTGAACGACTTTTTCCGGGGAGCGAGCCCTAAACTATTGTCAAAGCGGTCTAACCTCGCGACACTCGGTAGGCATCCTCTGGTAAGCGCCTTGTTCTATCAGATGTAAGAGCTGCGACTGCGTATGTCCGTCCAGGCTGTCGAAAGCCGGCAAGTTGTCGCGAGATATCGCACTCTGCCTTTCTTCGTCTTCCGTCCATTTCACTCCAGTGTGCGTATACAGGGGGATTTCTGGGAGAAACAAGCATATTATTAACCTTGTTTAACGAGAAATAAAGAAAATAAGGAGGGTCCAGCTACTCTCTTCAACAGGATAAAAGTATTATTTGAATAGTATTATATGATGGCATTGAAATAAGTAGACTCCAGGACTATTATATACAGCAGGACTCCCCTGCCACGTGACGTCACCGCAGCCATCAGTATGCACTCCTTTAAACACAGACTAAAAAAGTGGCTTAAATTATAGACTAGAACATTAATATTATTTTTTTACACTTTTTTTTTTTTTTTTATTCATTTTTTTTTTTTTTTTCTCAATTCTGGGTGGCACTGAACTGTTATGGGCAAGCGTGAAGCTACATCAAGTGAGCGACGTGCTCGTCTCGTCACCAAATTCCATAAAAATATATTGAATAAGTAACGTTTGGTATTTTTATAGGCACGGCGAAGCGTACAAAGAAGAAAAAATGAAATGCGAAATGCGGGTAGTTACCGATGTTGACGACGGGGTAGGGCGCGGGCGGCGCGTGGCTGGGGTGCGGCGCGGGCGGGATGCGCCGGTCGCAGGCCGCCGGCCACAGCGCTAGCACGTAGTTACCCGACGCTAGCATACTGGGAAATGACATCACAACCTTATACCATTTGAACCATGTCTTTATAATTTACTAGCGACCCGCCCGGGTATAATTTATAAAAGCTATATATATAATCCTTCCGCAACACAACACGTAGGGCTGCCCCATTTCGCAGTAAAACAAACGGTAAAAGCATTAAAGACACTATGCTCAATCTCGTGCAAACGTTAGCTGTTAAGGTGCATCGTTTCATTCATAGCGCGAAATTCAAATTTTCTTGCGTTTTTTGTCAATTACAGCTTAATTGACAAAAATAATAAAATTCACTCATCCACTAAACCACATTCAATAAATCCACTCATCGTGGATTTATTGAAACCAATTTTGCACCAATAAATAAGTTGTTTTAAGAAATTACGGGTAAAATGATCACCTAGATAACATTGGTTTAGCTACAAATCTCAATAAGCTGATTTTCATCTTGGTTTTTGGTTTAGTGGGAAATGTACTTATACCAGCTTTCAACTTGAACTTTTGGTTGGTGTAATTTCTTGAAACAATCTATTTATTATCGCAAAATTAGTTTTCATGAACCTACGATGCGTAATTAAGCTGTAATTGACATAAAACGCAAGAAAATTTGAATTTCGCGCGCTGAGTGAAACGTTGCACCTTAATAAAAAGGATTGCGAAGGCTTACTTAATTATCAGTTATTTATTTAACACAATTTTTAGGGTTCCGTAGTGCTAAAAGGAACCCTTATAAATTCGTCATGTCTGTCTGTCTGTCTGAATCCTTTACAGCCTTATAATTTGCAACGTTCCTTCCGTGAAAACTTATCTAAGTGATGGGGAAAACCGCATCAAAATCCGCTGCGTGGTTTAGGAGGAGATAGCGGATATACAGACAGACGCGGAAAGAGACTTCATTTTATACTATGTAGAGAAGAAGCCAAACAGTTTCTCTAATTTGGAAATCATATGCCTAGAATCATATACCAAGTCGAAACTTAATCAAAGACTAACATAAATAAAAAATGCCTCATAATAAATCAAAAAATAGCATAGTGCCGCTTGGCGTTCTGGGCCCAAAATCATTTACAAGCGACTTTGGCGTTCAAAGTGTAACGCTAGGCGTCCGAAGTCACGTTACTCGTCCGCATGAGAGTATCAACCCTAATTACATGTTTAATAAAACTTTATGGCAGTTGGTCAGCCCAATCGGCGTCTCCAACACCTGCGCAGCGCCTCGCTGATTTCACAGCCATAAATTATGAATATATCGTTATCGTCCCGTGTCGGACGGCTGTAAAGGAATTCTACGTTATTGTCAAGACATTGCGGTGTGGATATTCGCGTGCAGGCGATTCGATGGTTTCGATGGCAGGCGTCCGGAATCGTGCGACCCAACACGAGAAGGCATCTCAAAATCAAATTATTTAAATTTGGCTTGACACTCATAGTCGAACAATTGCATGCAAAGTTCCAACTCGACTTGTTCAAACAGAAAACCATTGTTTACTTCGTAACCTCCCTTCTCTTTGTCCTCGCTATGTATCACATATCGTGTGATGTGTATTATACATTAAAGTCCATCCTCATGGTCATCAAGTTCATTAAAGTCATCCTACAAAATCGAATAACTGCATCGACGCCCAGCCTAACTCGACTTGTTCAAACAGAAAATCATTGTTTTCTCCGTAACCTCCGTTCTCTTTGTCCTCGTTATGTATCACATATCGTGTGATGTGTATTATACATTAAAGTTCATCCTCATGTTCATCAAGTTCATTAAAGTCATCCTACAAAATCGAATAACTATATCGACGCCCAGCCTAACTCGACTTGTTCAAATAGAAAATCATTGTTTTCTCCGTAACCTCCGTTCTCTTTGTCCTCATTATGTATCACATATCGTGTGATGTGTATTATACATTAAAGTCCATCCTCATGTTCATCAAGTTCATTAAAGTCATCCTACAAAATCGAATAACTGCATCGACGCCCAGCCTAACTCGACTTGTTCAAACAGAAAATCATTGTTTTCTCCGTAAACTCCGTTCTCTTTGTCCTCGCTATGTATCACATATCGTGTGATGTGTATTATACATTAAAGTTCATCCTCATGTTCATCAAGTTCATTAAAGTCATCCTACATAATCGAATAACTGTATTGACGCCCAGCCTTACTCGACTTGTTCAAACAGAACAACATTGTTTTCTTCGTAACCTCCGTTCTCTTTGTCCTCGCTATGTATCACATATCGTGTGATGTGTATTATACATTAAAGTCCATCCTCATGTTCAACAAGTTCATTAAAGTCATCCTACATAATCGAATAACTGTATCGACGCCCAGCCTAACTCGACTTGTTCAAACAGAAAATCATTGTTTTCTCCGTAAACTCCGTTCTCTTTGTCCTCGCTATGTATCACATATCGTGTGATGTGTATTATACATTAAAGTTCATCCTCATGTTCATCAAGTTCATTAAAGTCATCCTACATAATCGAATAACTGTATCGACGCCCAGCCTAACTCGACTTGTTCAAACAGAAAACCATTGTTTTCTTCGTAACCTCCGTTCTCTTTGTCCTCGCTATGTATCACATATCGTGTGATGTGTATTATACATTAAAGTTCATCCTCATGTTCATCAAGTTCATTAAAGTCATCCTACATAATCGAATAACTGTATCGACGCCCAGCCTAACTCGACTTGTTCAAACAGAAAATCATTGTTTTCTCCGTAAACTCCGTTCTCTTTGTCCTCGCTATGTATCACATATCGTGTGATGTGTATTATACATTAAAGTTCATCCTCATGTTCATCAAGTTCATTAAAGTCATCCTACATAATCGAATAACTGTATCGACGCCCAGCCTAACTCGACTTGTTCAAACAGAAAATCATTGTTTTCTCCGTAAACTCCGTTCTCTTTGTCCTCGCTATGTATCACATATCGTGTGATGTGTATTATACATTAAAGTTCATCCTCATGTTCATCAAGTTCATTAAAGTCATCCTACATAATCGAATAACTGTATCGACGCCCAGCCTTACTCGACTTGTTCAAACAGAACATCATTGTTTTCTTCGTAACCTCCGTTCTCTTTGTCTTCGTTATCTATAATAATAATGTCGCGCCATTTATACCTTAGCTCTTATCTCAATGCATTAAATGATCGGTCAACTACAAATAAATTGCTTTATTACTTTCTAGTACCTAGGTCGGTGTCCGTCTTACTTGTCACCAAGTACTTTTGTGTTTGGATTGTTAATTTAGCAATAGTTTTTGTATCAATAAAATATATTTGATTTGATTTGAAGTACACTCACCCTTCATAATCGAATAACTGTATCGACGCCCAGCCCAACTCGACTTGTTCGAACAGCACATCGTTGTTCTCTTCGTAATCTCAGTTATCTTTGTCCTCGTTATCTATGATAATAATGTCGTGTCATTTGTATCTTAGCTCTTATCTCAATGCATTAAAGTTCACTCACCCTTCATAATCGAATAACTGTATCGACGCCCAGCCCAACTCGACTTGTTCGAACAGCACATCGTTGTTCTCTTCGTTGTCCCCGTTCTCTTTGTTCTCGTTTTGATGTTGGTTGTCGTCGGTGCGTTGCGTGCGACCGTACAGGGTAAGGACCAGACGGGATTCCCTCGGGAGCGCGTTTATCGGAAGATCTTCTATGTTGAGCCTGGAATTATCATTTGTTATTATGGCCAATAATGCCATCAAAATAACAACAAAATTCAACCTTATTCTGAACAAAATGTTAGGTTTTATGCATATAATATATTTGTTTAGTTAAGTTAAAGTGTAAGCGTTTTGCATAACGCTGTATGTGAACTTGAATTAAAAAAAAAAAAAAAGGTAAGCAACAAAACAAGCGATATTAACCGAATATCTCAATTTTTTTTTGCCACCTATAAATGGGAGGCTTCGTCCAGCAGTGGACGTCTAATCTTTTTGCCGGCGCGCCAACATAAGTCGTTAATACGATTTGTTTCTACCTACTTAAGTAATATGTTTAGACCTTTTATTGGCTATACTATATGTTTGTTTAAGATTATTCTTATATTATGATTTTGTGCTGTTAATTGACCGAGCGAAGCGAAGGTCTCAGAGTTTACTGGAACAAATCGGCATTTGTATGTATGTTTGTATGTTTGTGTGTATATTTATCCGATGATAACTTGCGAACCGTTGATCCGATCTTCATGAAATTTTGTAGGCAAGTAGTTTATTTCAATACAATTTTTAAGTTCGAATATGAGCTGAATCGGTTCAGGGGTTGTGAAGATATAGAGGTCGCGAGGTCTCAGTTCGGCGCGAACTACTAGTAAATAAATAAATAACTGTGCGTTGTAAGTGATATAGCACGTAACTTTCGTGATTTATTTTCTCCCGCGTTCACTCACCAAGTGTCAAAGATAATCCTCGGATAGAATCCTGCGCTCTCTATTTTGGAAGACTGCGTGAGCCGCAAAGATTTTAGCGCGCGCGTACCGTGGTATACCTGCAATGTAGAATGTACTGCAGCGACTACTGTTATAGGGTTCATTATAAATCAACAACCACAGAGATAGGTCAGTTAATTAAGGCGAGGTCCAATCGCAAAACAACAAAAAGTAGCATTTTTCAGCGCTTTGTTCGAAGTGACGAGATTACTTAATCAGGTCCAAAAAATACTGCAGATAGAAAATTAAACTGAAGTTACGAAAATTCGAATTTCGAAAATCTGTCTTAATTACAAAATAAAAAATCGCAAAATGACCCCCTGAAAAACCCTTCTGAAATCAAATGCTCTGAATTTTCAGCGGTAACTACAAAGTTTATTTTACTAATTAAATATCCAGACTAGTGGTTTATAAGACGAAACAGGTAGTTTTTTTCATTTGATTTGTATATTTCGGATAATCGGCAAAAGAGCAATGAAAAACTACAATTTACCGTTTTCTAATCAAGTATGATATGCGATTTTCAACTTTAAACCTTAGAACTTTGAGCCGGACAATACTCATTTCAAATCACGATCAGTCCTCGCCTTAAGGCATAAGCAACTTATCAACGTAATGTTCAACATTAACAGCTTATTATAAGAAAAACAAATAAGACCGACTGCAAAATGTTACCTATGACACTCCAGACATAAAGAGTAATCCAACGACAGCTTATTCGTCAAAAAGAGTCAAGCCGTTTAGGCTAAAAGAGGTAATATTAACACACAAACACTTGCATACACCCCGCAAAACATTACCCTCCTTACGCAGTCGGGTAAAATATTTAAGAGTCGGCGAGTGAGAAGCAAAATTTACCATAGACACAGATCACATTCACACTAGATAACGCATTACGAGATGGTGTTCCAACAAAATGTCGCCAAAGTTTTAGGAAAGCACGGCTTGCATGACCTGTTGCTGTTAATCCAGGGTATAAGCTACCTCTATACCAAATTTAATCCAAATCCGTTCAGCCTTTACGGAGTTGAGTTGTAACACACTTACATATTTACATACTTACACACTTACGCAAAAACTTTCGCATTTATTGACCGAGCGAAGCGAAGGTCTCAGAGTTTTCTGGGACAAATCGGCATTTGTATTTATGTTTGTGTGTATATTTGTCCGATGATAACTTGCGAACCGTTGTTCCAATCTTCATGAAATTTTGTACGCAAGTAGTTCATTTCAATAAAAATGTTAAGTTGAAATGCTGAATCGGTGCAGTGGTTGTGAAGATATAGGGATCGCGAGGTCTCAGTTCGCCGCGAACTACTAGTAATATTAGTATTTTAAAAAATTGTGTTACCTGTGCGTGGAACAAATACTCGTCGTGCGCCCAACAGAGTGGTAAACAATGTACCGCCTCTATACAGAACAGAGTTGTTTCCGATATTGTGATCGCTGGAATGGCTTCTGCAAACATTGGGAAATGGAATTAGAATTAGCTCGAGGACAATTTGATGTCTTGGTAATTTAATCAAGTAATCCAAAAATAATAAATTAAGGCTCCGGTTCCGGCCGAAGCTTTCTCTTCCGCAAGCTTTGTACAGTTATGGATGGAAGAATACATAAATATGGATATTATAGTGGTGTCAATTTTTTGGGTAATTAATCGAAAAATATTTAAAAAATCACATTATAACTTCATTAAAACATTTGCAATTTTTGTAATAATATTCCTGGAGGTAACGCCTGGTCACTTTTTTTATTCCGTCATATTTTTGACCGAGCGAAGCGAAGGTTCTGAGTTTACTAGGACAAACCGGCATTTGTATGTAAGTTTGTATGTTTGTGTGTATATTTGTCCGATGATAACTTGCGAACCGTTGATCCGAACTTCTTGAAATGTTGTAGGCAAGTAATTCATTTCAATACAATTTTGAAGTTCGAATATGAGCTGAATCAATCCAGGGGTTGTGAAGATATAGGGGTCGCGAGGTCTCTGTTCGGCGCGAACCACTAGTGGATACAACAGATGTTAGGAAGGTACTCACTGGCGGGGTTGTTCGGCGACAGGTACTGGTTGTCAGTGACCTTGAAGTCGAGTAGTCTAGTCCTGGTGTAGAGGGCTACGAGCGCGCGCACCGCGTCCCGCACGCGCGAGCACTGCAGCGCCACCGTCTCGCGCCGAGTCGCGGATCGAAGCGAAACCGAACAATACGGACCGTTGTCCGATTGGATCTCGGGTGTTACTGCGTTGTTATTGCCCTGTTAAATAAACGGATCTTTTCTACGTGGCTCTATGTGACTATTTATCGATACTGAACCCAATTGTGTACGAAATATGATCTTCATCATCATCATCATCAGCCACAAGACGTCCACTTCTGAACATAGGAGCCTCTTGGAGCGCCACACCGACTGACAACGTGCCACTTGCATCCACCATTTGCCTGTGACTTTCACAATGTTGTCGGTCCAACTGGTGGGAGGCCTGCCTATGCTATGTAAGTGGTGTTTTGTACCGTTTTAATTAATATATATGCTCTGCCGAGCGTGGGGATTATTGCATCCCCCTCTTGTCCCTCCACCCCCCATTATGATCTTAAATGTAGTTTAATGACATTTATAAACATTAAAAATAAGTTACATTATTAAAAGAAAAACAATATATCCGACTGCAAAAGATAGCCTATGTCTATCCGAATAGGAACACACAAACATACACACTTACGTACATAAATACTTACTCACATTATTACATACACCCGCAAAACGTTACACTCAGTCAGATGAAAAATTCACATGACAGGGGAAAATTGTGACCAAGGTGACGCGTCAAAATGCAGCCAAATTATTGTTTCACGTGTTTTATGGACGTAGATGAATAATTTTGGTAGTGGTAGGGCTCTTCTGCACAGTCCGCCTGGTGAAGTACCGCACCTTTGCCAGTTATTCATCCGTCAAGCAGTAGTATGCAAACATTACTGTGTTCCGGATTGAAGGGCAATGTTTCCAGCGTAATTACTGGGCGCAGTGCATTGCCGCGCATGGTTTTGAACTGTTGCGGTTCAAAATTCTGGGTGGCACTGAACTGTTATGAGCAAGCGTGAAGATTAACATCAGGTGAGCGATTTGCTTGTCTCGTCACCGAATTACATAAAAAATAAATAAATAAAAACTGCTGGACAAAAACCTATGACCGCGAGAGGAGATTATTGCTAACCTGTGAAGTACAAGCCTGCGCGAACGCATTGAGCGAGTGAGTCACGTGTAACGTTTCCACTCCGCCGGCGAGAGCACATATCGCTTTTACAGCTTGGAACACTGCTTTAGGGGAACAGCTGCCTTCTCCGCTGGTGACCCCTACCGCGCGAGATAACTCGCCTTCCAACGTCTCTGAATGGGACGAAAGTGAATCGTTATTTTATCTCTTTTAAGTTTTGCCTCCACACAGTAAATTTTTGATAGTCTGGTTTTTTTTTTTGGTATTTACCCCCGAATATTGAAACGTTTGTTAACTTTGAAGACAGATTAAGTCTGTTTCTGCCTTTCTCATTTGCTTAGTGCCAGACAAAGGCAGCATTAGAATTAATCTGTTATCAAAGTTAACAAGCGTTTCAGTATTCGGGGGTTAGCCAGTGTATTTTGTAATATTGTTGTAATGTTTGTGTAATAATGTTCTAATATTTCACTAGTGAAGCATTAGCATATCACAAAAAAAAATCTATATCAACAATTTGCAGTCACGGTCCAATCTAGTTCATACTTCATTGAAGTGGTGAAAACTCTAATGGAAGCGTGTGATGAATTTTGGAACGACACGAAAAGTATTCATTAAGAATCATTCATCATTCGAAAGAACGCAAGTTTTGGGAATTAATACAAAGCGGATTCATGATTTTTCCGCGTTGGCGCAAAAACTAGCATCATCATCAATCCTTATGATTTTGAAGACGGGAGGAATCGAATAAAGTATATAAAGTAAAATACAGTATAAAGGTAACTAAGGATTAACAAGAAACTGAACTTTTAGAGATGAGGTAAGATTTATTTTGGTGCACGTTTAAAAGTAGACCGCAGGAAAGATGGGAGGACGAACTATCTGAAACTGCAGGGAAAAAATGGATAACCAAAGCACAAACTAGGCACGACTGGGAAGCTCTGGAGGAGGCCTTCACCCGAATAGGGGTCCTTAACCCTAATCTATATATAAATAATGTTAAAAATATTATGTAATAATACTAATCTAGTAACTACTAATAAGATTAGAACAACCACCATTAGAAAATGCACCCTCTACTGGTGGAAAAATCATTCAAACGTACTAAGCGTTTCCAATGTACCTTCTTAGTAAGGACAGCAGAGGTGTGGAACTCACTACCTCCGTCTGTCTTCACGAACAAATACAATCCGAGCCTGTTCAAGAAAATTGTGAATAGGTACTTCCTAAGCAAGCATGCTACATCTTCGGCCACATCGTCGCTTTCCATCAGGTAAGATTGTGGTCAAACAAATGCCAAGTGTGATGTAAAAAAAATGTTCGTTTTTTTTTTCTTATGTTTTGGCTGCACACGTTGTGTATTTAGCCAGTGTCAAGTATTGTAATATAATTCAAGTGATGTCAAATATTTCACAATTAAAATAAGTCTCAGTCACAGTCTAAATCAATTAAATTAAGTCACTCAATTTAACGTGAGTATTCCCGTTTTATTAAAACAAAAAATTAAGTCACGGTGAAGTCCACGTCAAGCCCCAGTAAAGTGGTGGAGACTTTACTAGAGGTTTATAGGGAGTTTTGGAAACAACACGAAGAGTCACGTTTCACAACATTATACTATTCACCAACACTCGAGCACGTTCACGAACACTTAATGGATAAAAATCCACTATTTTTATACATCAACACTCGTTAAAACACAAGTTTTGGAAAATAATAGATTGACGCGACATGAATTCTTCACGTTCCCGCCAAAACTCCAATAGTCCGATTACATCACTTACCAAGTAGAATAGACAAGTTGTCAAACGACAACATGGGCGTGGCGCCCTGCGTCGGTATC
This sequence comes from Apocheima hispidaria, assembly GCA_947579745.1. Taxonomy (NCBI): domain Eukaryota; kingdom Metazoa; phylum Arthropoda; class Insecta; order Lepidoptera; family Geometridae; genus Apocheima; species Apocheima hispidaria. Next base: position 5,592,400 of record OX388150.1, on the reverse strand, counting down.
AAATCATCTAACGTAAGGTGCGAGTCTCTCGCGTCGTCTCGCTCTGTCCTCGCGAGACTGTCGTCCCTTCCCTCGTGTAGAGACAGCGTCACGTCTTTCTCGAGACGCACGCACTCGCGTATGTAGTCGTATTCGCTGAGTACACTGCCAGGGGTTAGGTATTCTTTTGCACCCCAAACCTGAAAGGATGAAATTGAGGAAATTTTAAAGTGTTGTTTAAAAAAATAAAACAAAAAATGTGCAGATCGGTACTTTTCTTACCACAAAAGATGCTTTAGACATGCTTTAGACATTTGTTGATCAGATGTTTTACAACTTAAACTTAAACATGTCGTAGCCATTGAATAAATTTAAACAAACGCACACTCTGATTTAGAAAAATAAAATATAAAAAAACATTATAACTTGTATGGTAATTTATTTCATTTTCATTTCAAATATAAATGTCAAAAAATACATTAAAAAAATGAAATTAACACGTCAACTTTTTTTATTTTATTTGTTTTTGTTAGACTACAAATTACAATCGATTCTAATATAATTATCGAGACAAACTTACCCTTAGCATGTATCCAGACATATCGTCTCTAATATCCTCGTCGAGTGAACATACCACAGTTAATATCACATGCTCTACCGTCGATTCAACTGCAAAGACAAAAAAATGTAATCTGTGATGTAATAATGTAAATGTAATACGAATCGAATACGAAGTGTGAGTGAAACGCGATTTTGACACATTTTTGTGTCAAAATCATAAATGTAGCTGAAATGTGCTATTTCGTTTTCGTCCGTGACACGTCCAGGGCCCCTATTCGGAGAAATGACATTTTATCTCGGTCACTGTCTCTCTAATTTAGAATTTAATGGGAGTGAGAGTGACCGAGATAAAATGACATATCTCCGAATAGGGTCCCAGTCAGAGAGGAGTTGACAAATCACTTTATACTCCAAAGTTTTCACCTCCCGCCACCATTTCACCTTAAGGCTAAGTACTTCGCGTATGGGTTGCGAAGCTGAGATTTGACAGCTCGAAGTGACTTTTTCTTCTCTTAAGTTTTGGCTCCACAATTTCTGTATTTAGCCAGTGTAGTAACATTTCATGTGAAATCAAACATTTCACAAATAAAACAAGTCTCAGTCAAATTAGATTTTTTTAAATTATCATTTTATTAGTTGGTCTTAGTCAAGCAAAGTAAGTCACGTCCAAGTCCAAGTCAAGCTCCAGTAAAGTGATGGAAACTTTACTAGAGGTTTCTATCGAGTTTTGGCCAAAGACACGAAAATTCACATTTCACGACATTATACCATTCACCAACACTTCATGCACGTTCACGAATACTAATTAATAAAAATCCATCGTTTTTACACATTAACACTCGAAATAATACAAGTTTTGTAAAATAATACATTATCGCGACGTGACTTTTTCACGTTCCCGCCAAAAGTGACTTCTTTGCTAGTTTTGAAATTTAGGGGATAAAGATTAGGTCAAAACTCACCATCAGAAGTGAATGTGATGGGCTCGTCAGAGTGAGCGTGGTGGACTAGTACCTTAATGCTAGTATTCGGTGGGTATTTGCCACCGGACCTAGCCGCGATCACGTGACCCGGGTTCGTTTTCACGTCCTCGTGGCTGAATTTTTCTGTAAACAATTGTTCGCAATAAATGTAACTTGAATATTAATAAGTAATGCTTCACACATGGCTTCCCCTAGGATTTGCTGTGTCAGGGACGCTGTGGAACCACAGATATCGCATTACAAGATCACACTAGATACCGCATTACGAGATCTTTCAGAAGAGCTCGGGTTGCGGGGACTTCAAACAACCTTTCTCATTGGCTATCTCAAGGTTACGCCTACTCGCTCCTTGCAATGAACCAATGAGAGTAATTTTTTTAAGTGTATTGAGACCGATACGTAGTGCGCTTCGATCGTCCTTAGTGCCGAATCTGAATAAGATCAGTGCATAGAACACACTCAAAGACACGAACAGCTAAGACCCAGAGCAGATACTTAAATTCAAAATGTAAACACTTGACAGGCCGGTCATCGAACCCCGGACCTCTTGCTTATAAGGTAGACGCGCTACCAACTAAGCCAGGATGGTTTTCAAGCATGAGTTTAAGTCGAGTTAGAGTTGAGGCTCATCAAGGTGTTTTGGCGATGGAGTCGTGAGGTCTCAGTTTGGGGCGCACTACTAGTATCTTGGTTTGTAATATTCAGAATCAGTCCGACCGTCATAATCGTCCCAAGTTATGGATGAACTCTTTTTTAACAAGCTTTTACCTAACTTGCATGTATGTAAATGTTAAGGTCAAATCTTGCAACTCGATTTTAGGCCAGTTCCCCTTGTTCAATTGAGTTGTAATTTAAGTTCCGATGACAACACAATATTATGACAGCGAGCTGATCTGATGATGGATACGGAAGGTGGATTACTTAACTTGCATGTATGTAAATGTTAAGGTCAAATCTTGCAACTCGATTTTAGGCCAGTTCCCCTTGTTCAATTGAGTTGAAATTTTGCATGCCTGTCAAGTTCCGATGACAATACAATATTATGACAGCGAGCTGATCTGATGATGGATACGGAAGGTGGAAAACGGAACTCCTCAGTAAGTAGCAGTAGCTTGGAGTTTGGACTCATTTTGATTACTGTACCAATGACGGATTTTATAAAAGATTGTCTGGAAAACTTATATATAAGTTAAGAATAATTGAAAATATAGTTTGTACTTACTTCTAACGTCTAAAACCATTTGTAAAAACGCCCTATGTTCACTATCGTAATTTCTCGTTCTTGTTTTCACTATGCAGTCATACAGTTTATTCTATAAAAGAAGAAAAAAGAAGCGTCAAAAAATATATTTTTCTCTCTCTAGCTTATACAAATAGGTATCTCGAATCACTATTTCGCTTGCTTGTGGTCGACTTGTACCTCTTCTGGCATCACTGTCTCAGTCACTTTAACATAGAAAGACAAGGACAAGTATACTCACGGTTGTAGATCGTATAGCCACGGCTGGCACGGCTGGTATCGACTTGGGCGGTGGAGACGGCAGCGTGGTGTTCTCTCTCTTGCTTATAGTCGCGTATACGGGAGTATCTCGCATCACTGTCTCTCCGTATAGGAAGTCTAATGGATCGTACTCTTCATACACACTGTTGCCGGAGCACTCGCTTGCCGTTACATATTCTGCTAAAAAATTTGAAGATTAGATAACAGCTAAGCCAAAGGACATGGACTGCAACTGCATTTGCCGATGCTGGTAATGTACTTCGCTTTCAAGAATGCCAGACCGAGCATCGTGAAACCCAGTCTGGGTCTGGGTTAGTCTCGAAGACCATTACCAGGCAAGTAACAAAATAAGAGCCAATAGGTATTTTCATGTAACTCTGGTCGCTTTGGTCATTCCGTGCCGTCCCACTCGCGACAACTTAGGGTGTCTACACATGGCCCGACCCGACATCGTGTGAAAGGGACAGCCAGATTCGAATTTCACGGGAGCAAAAGAAACAAACTATTAAGATTATAGCTTCTCCCTTTCGCTTCCCCAGAAACTCTCATACAGCCATCTCTCTCAAGCGATGTCGGGTCGGGCCATGTGTAGACACCCTTACTCGCACGATACAAGCGATCGGGAAAGCAAATGATTACCATCACCAATATACTCACAAAATAAGGCCCCAGGTCCGTATTTGGGAGTGACACTTTGCAACTCTCTCAATAAACGATTGAAATTGTCACGCATAACCCAAAAAGGTAGGTTATACATTACACAACACAGAAAATGAATGTTCAGTAAGATAATTTTTAACAAAAACAAAAGAATTGTTACGCAAATATTTAAACAAAGCTAGTATGACGACAATGAAGAAAATGAAAGACTATGAGCACAACTAATTGCCTACAATAATGAGAGGATTACCAAACTCAGTGAAAAGAGATAGAATTTTGAACCATGTTTCGAAGCAATAGAGGACATTTTCAAATTTATTAATTTCATAATATTCTTTACACAGCGTAACCAACTTCAATCGTTTTAGTTTTAGTCTTTACGTTATACAACGTTGTGTCATAGACTACATTATGCAGTCGGGATTTTTGGTTTTCTTTTATAATAGTTATATAGTAAACTGTTAGAAACGTAGGACAGACCACTCACCAGGAAGATTCTGTTCTGTTAGTAGCGGATCAAAGGCCTCCAATACACTGACTCGTACGCTACCCGGGCCTGCGGCGTTTCGACCGCCAAAGTCTATCAGATTCATCGATTTAGGTAGACTGCCTAACGTGTCCGCCGATTCGTTTGACTGGAAATTAAAATTAAAATAAATTAATTGCTTACCGTGTGTGCGGTCCTAAATACGCTAACAGCGTTAAAAACGTCAACGGCGCTTGTAAGAACGAACACATGACGCAAACGACGCTTGTATGTACGAACACACATCATCATCCAGAAGAAGTCCACTGCTGGAGGAAGGCGTCGTCTTTTTGGTTTTTTGGGGTGTTACCATAATCTTCACGTTTGGCAGAACCAACGCGGGGCACTGAAAAACTGAAGTTCTCTTTTCTAATTCTCTGTTCTCAGTAGTGCAGTTGATGTTCTTGGCGCTATTAGCGGATTTCGGACCACGGCCAGTGTAGATTGTGTGAAGACATGTGCGTTGATTTACAGTGTAAATCAACCTTTCATTACACCCTTTCCGACTAATCGTGTAAAATTTACATGTTTAGTTGGAAAGAGTATGTGCTTAAAGGGAGTTATTGTACTACTCTTAAATCGCGATGAAAGCTGCCACACATTATATCGAGTGTCAATGGCCTATGAATCTACAAGGCAGATACTATTCAGCGGGACCAGCTCTACCTCTTAGCGCGAATCAAAGTATTATTTCAAACGAATTCCGCTTGCATTCCGCTTTAGACAAAATAATAATTATTAAAATAAATAAATAACCCTTTACACTTATGTTTAGCTCCCCACTGGGAGACAAATGACACTCGAACCCAGAGCAGATATTTAAATTCATAATCTAATTATCTTCCCGACAGGGAATCGAACCCGGGACCTAAGACAGACTCGCAAACTACTAAGCCAGGAGGGTCTCATAGAAACGCGATATCTAAATGCAAGCAGCATTTGTTTCAAATCCAGCAAAATCGGTATTACTCACAGCGATACTGACTTCCGAGTTTTTCCTCGAGTTTTCAATCTCGGTGCTCGGCGAATCGTTCCTTGCTGTCTGCGCTACATTCACCGGACCGGGCACATTGTTATTCACATTCGGCATTTGTGGATAAGTATGCTGGTTTAGCTGAGGGTATATATTCGCGGGTCTCTGAGGCCGGGATATCATATTCGTGGTGCTGTAGTTGTAGGCAGGTTGAGATTGGGGCGGCGGGTAACCGACGTATGGCGAGGGCGAAGCCAATCGAGTCTGGCTGTACGGCACTGGCTGACCGTAGACCGGTGGCATGTAGGGCGATTCTGGTATGTGTGTCGGGAAGTAAGCGTACGGCATGGGCGGCATCCCCGGCACTGGCCCAGGCACCGCCCCCGGCATTGCCCCAGGCACTGCTCCGGGTGCCGGCATGCCGTAAGGATTGGCAGGTGGATATGGAGGCACATGCCCGTATCCGTGCTGGGTTGACTGCCCGTAACCGTAGTAAGGCGCGTATGGCCCGGGCGGGCCATACGGAGGCCGGTTGTAGCTCATGTTAGCGTTCTCGGGTGTTACAGGGAGCTCTTCGGTTTGCTGGCCCAATCTGAAATAGCATTAAAATTTAAAATACTGCGATTGAGTACCGTCGCATAAAGGCGTTCGTACACAAGCAAACCAAAGCAACTTCGGGTCTTTGTTACGGTATGCTTGAACAGAGCTCCGGACACAAATTGGCAACAATTGCAACACCTCGGCGTGTGTCATTCAAAATATACTCGAATTAGTCGCAACGCTATACTTCGATACATTGCATTGTGTACAGAATAAATAATAGTGCATTTACAGGAGACTCAGTCCGAGATGAAAATTTAATAGAGACTAGCTACGTCGTAATAAAGCTAATTTTTGCACGCACGGGGAAGGGTCGGGACAACTCGCGATAAACACATAGGCGCGTAATGCGTGCGACAAGCGAAGATAGATCGCTCTGTCAATTTCGCAGTCGTTGTTTTTTGTAAAAACAGCCCTGACCGCTGATTTCCAGCGTCCGCAGTGAGATAGATCCGCCTTGTGTACAAACGAACCTTGTGTTGTATATTTCCGTCATCTTATGTATTTCGTCAAGTTAGATAAGGCGTTTCGTGTCATAACTTCGTAACTAAATTGGTGGATGGAGAAAACAAAGCATGTGAGACTTGTACGCTTTTGTTATATACAATTCATTTAAAAAGCTTGGACTTACATTCAAAAATAGTCGAATTGAGAACCTTCCTCATTCAGTCACTTATAATCTGTAATACTTATATTTCTGTACACGTCTAATTGTTTATATTGCTATTGGCATATTTTATCTAAAGCGGCATATCGACGTATTATCAAAATGCGTTATCTATGCGATAGGCGAAACACATTATACCATTGCAACTGGATTATTCTTTTTGTTTAAAGCATGCCCAACACAGACGGTATCTGTGGTGATTAGTGGACACCAATCACAGTCCTCGATTTACCCGTATCGGTCACGATGATTGGACGTCTGCTGATCAGTACCGTGCCTCAGGAAACCGCGTCTGTGTGGGGCAGGCTTGAAGCCTTGGTACAGTGCGACTAGCTTATCTGTGGCGGCCAAATGAGGGATCTGAAATTGTCGATTGCAAGCTCCGGTACGAGTAATAATATACTGTGATTGCAAGTAGTTTTTTTTTTGCTCAGTTTTGTTGAGGAAGTATGAGTGTACCTCCTTCATTCAAATCTACTTTCTTCTTTTTCGTGTCATCCATTGTCCAATTTAGCTACGTTTTCTCCCAGTAATTTGGCCACTGTGACAATACAATTTTAAACAACGAATAATTCCGATCGACAGTTTTCGATTGCGCAGACCGGTTTCCGACAGTAGCTGAACGTGTTAATGATTATTTACACATATTGAACTTTATTTGCAAGCGCAAATGGGAGAGTATTGTTTGCTATGGATTCTTAGCTCTGTCCCCCTTACAAGATTCGTACTCTCGTACAAAGATAGCGCACGGGCTGCCGGCCAACCGCGATTTTGCCGCGATACCGATCGACCAATAACAGCGCAAGATTTTAGCGCGCGTAGTACTTTGCCATTGGTAGATCGTAGTTTTCCATGCTACTAAAATTGGTCTACTGCGCTGATACATCGAGAGGAATTATTTGTTGTGTAATACTGTACAGCTAACTCGGTCGCTCTGTAAAGTTAGTGATGAATGAACGTACTTATTAATCTGTTCAATGTACTCCTTGAATGATTCATGTGGATCTTTCGGCGCGCTCTTGGATGTGGGGCTCGCGAATGATATCAGGTCGCTGCTGTTGTCCCGAGTGGGGCTCGCGCCTGCCGATCTAGGGAATTCCATGAAGGTAATGAAGGATCCAATCAAATCCATGACAGAGTTAGGACACGCGCGTCAGTGAAGTAACACCACATATTACCCCTATAGATTCCGTGCTAAAGACAATCGAAACGCACCACACATCGGTCAAAATATACCGATAGCGGTCGCTTTAATTGGTTTGAGATAGCCAATGGGAACGCTTCGTCTCAGTATCGGCAACCTGCGCTTTTGTTAAACTTTGGTGAGTTTGGATCGGGGAAAAAATTTGGTATCTATGGGGGTAATTTGTGAGTGAGATACTTATTTATTTCACTAATTTTTAATTACAGCTGAAACTAAAATAAAGTTATGGCAACTATAAGTAATTGTTGTTCAGTTTTCACTGCGACACGGCTTTTAATAATGTGGAAAAACTGATATAAGTGTTGTCTTTATTTTCTCTTCAGAATTACAGAGACAAACATAGTGACACCGTCCCGTTGGTACTTTCAACCACACTCTTTTAAACCGGGTCGCACTGTAGTTTAGTTTAGAAACCTGCAACACTCTGAAGTCTAAAAATGTTATAGTTACATTTCGATGTAGTTACATCTATGCAATATCATAAACATTAATGAGATTCAAAAGCCATACAATCATATTACACCACAATTCATTCAATCACAAGTTAGTCATAAACACACAAGTTGCACTAAAAATTGAACTTTATAGCCTGCTTATATATTTGTTGTCACCAGTTCATCACAAGTAGCTCAATCACCAGTAAATCATAAAAGGGGTTTATCACACATAAATAATGTAAGCAAAACTGAGCCTTACACCATTATGATTGATGGATACCTCTTGTCTGCGGTGAATCAGCTTATGATTTCGTCATAATTATTAAAGGATCAATCACAAAAAAATTATGCATTTGAAATTGAGCCTTCCACCGTATTGCTATGGTTACCTGTTGTCTGGTGCGGGTCTGTTTCGAGGCGGCTTGCGAGGCGGTGGCGGCAACGCGGGCGGCGGTCCGTCGCTCTCGTCCCGTCTCCGGCCACTGACTGTACCCACCTCCCGGACGTTATCTACCGATAACAAACAACCCAACATTGGATATCGATAGTTGATAGTTACATTGATAACAACAGTTTGTATACAAAGATAGTAGCCAAAATAAAACCTCACTAAACAAAGTATTTATAATTTTAAAAAAAAAGCTGACTTCTTCAGAACCGTTTATTGGCGTCGGTTAACTGTCATAACCGAAATTAGCTTGGCGCCGCCCGTGAAATATCAGTGGTCATCTCCCTTCCTATCCTTCCAAATAAAAAAATAATTTTCCAAATCAGTTTATAAATGACAGAGTTCTGAGGTAACAAACACAAAAAAATGCTCCTCCTCCTGCTCCTCTTGTTTTGGAAATCGGTTAAAAATAGTGATACCTACCACGGTATGAATAGATGCCGATTCTGTTGTACAACATTCTAAACTAAATTTGGCATCTTATAATTGTTGTCTTTTTTTCTAGCATACCTATAGAAATTAAAAGTACATAGTAGAATGCCTAAAAAGCATAATGCCTAAGAAGTGGTTGAATCTCTGTGAAGTAAATTGCATGAATATTATGCCTACAAAGCATAATATCTATTTATTATAATTTCTATTTATTATCTTATGTATGAGCATAAATGTCTAAGATAATTTATTATCTTAGACATTATGCTCGAGCATAAATGTCTAAGATAATTTATTATCTTAGACATTATGCTCATACATAAGTAATAATATATTAAAATGCATCTCCAAAAAGTTCGGCAGTTTAATATACTAGAAATTCCAAATAGATAAGATCTCAAATTCAGTACATAAATATGTAATTAGTTAATATTCTGCAACTTTTGCGAGTCATAAGGTTACATGTAGATGGGTACATTCATAAATTAACTCCACATAGGTTCAACTCTGTAACACCACAGGCATCATTCTTTTATTCATTCTCCAGGTTTGTAGAATTGGTACAGTATAGGTATGCTATTCCCATCATCCCTAAAAACTATAACATCTTAAATTATGATCCTTTAACTATCAATCCCATTATACCCACTGTCTTCCGAAGCCTAGCCTGCCATGTAAGCATTCTTGTCTCATAAATCTCCTTGCTAAGGGGTTATTAGAGTTATAAAGAGGCTTATTGCTTACAGGGTTATACTGAATGGTAGTATCAGTGACGGCACTGGCGGTGCTAGACCTAATCAGCTATGTGGGGCCTCTTTCATTTCCCAGTCAAAAAGAAAACATCAACTTAAAAGAGCTGAATTCAGCTCATTTAACATTCTCTCAAAACCATTAAATTAATTAATTCAATCATTACTTAATACATTTTTTTTTTTTAATTTCAATTATTTTAATTTTTTTGCTGTAAAGTTGGTATATGAGTATAATTGCTAATCAGATGATGTTAAAATATACACAAATTAAAATAGATGAACTTTTACTCATTTTTTTGGCAACCATGGCTCAAAAGGGTCTAAATTATCTATGCCAGCATCACCCTTTATGTACCCCATCACCCTTTATGTACCAGAACAGCCACGCAGTAAGTCAGTAACGTCACACACAGAGCATTACAAAACCTACTTAAAATTACTTAATTATTAAACACAGAATTTAATATGCTTGGGAAAGTTAACACAACAGAATTGTACATACAAACTAAACTCATATTTCTCACACTGGGCTTCACAATCACTTGGAAACGTAAATCAATGATGATCATACAATTATTTTGGTAACACAACAGGGACTGTTGAACTCAGAGCAATTTTGTACAATAACAAGTTATCATGATTTCATTTCAATCATGTCCATTGAGTGGGCGTTTGACCCCACTTCCTCTCTGATTGATACAGACTCTATGTAATTTATGTAACAGAATACAGTTTAGTTTTGGAAATTCAGATTCTGTCAGATAATATTTAATTTATATTATTTTTACTACAACTGTGCCTTGCTAAGAATAGTTATGACAGCTGCAATAACATTATACTGCATGTATTATTTATTATTTACATTTAATGAACATTGGAGGTACTATAGGAACACGCAAACATATTTACATACACCCCAAAAACATTACCCTCCATCTTGTGCAGTACCATAAAAATGAATAAATTTAGACAACCATCCTGGCTTAGTAGTGAGTCTACAAGTTCCAGATTCGATTCCCTACCCAGCAGATGTCAGAGATGAATTTAAATATCAGGTCAAGTCTGGGTGTAAAGATGGTATTCCCAAAATAAGTAAACATAATAGGAAGATAATCATAAATTCTTATTTTATTTATTGAGCCAAAAAACCTGGCAGAGGGCTTTTAGTTTATATATATTTGACATACATGTTGAAATTTATGTTCAACAATAACTTGTCAATTGTTGTGATCAGATCATGATGAATTTGTGGGCAAGTACCTATTAATATTATTCGAGACTTGGGCAATAAGTCCTACACTGATGTGTCATGTGGGATGTATTGTGCATTTCTCCTTGTAGCCATCTACCCAAACCAGTCCAGTCCCTTGAAATACCGGAAGGAGGCTCTAGGCTATACAGCAGCCCAGACCCTCACTCTTCTATATTATTTTGTAAAAAGATATAAGTAAATTCTAATTTTATATTTATGCAATGGTAGGGACTAAAGAAAGAGAAGAAAGGGTAGAAAGAAGATAATTATCTAATAGAAACTACTATTACCTAGCAACTATATCATGAAATTTGTGTATGATACGAAATAGAGGCTAATAAACCTTGGATCTCTAGTTATCTTGTGGTGTAAACAATGTTACGTCAGTTACCTGCAGTGGTTAGCTGCCTCTGCCTTCGAAACTGTTCCAAAGCCAGACTTTCCAAACTGAGAGCCTGGGCCTTTTCCAAATCAGCTTCAAACTGCAGATCATACTCAGACATTATCGTAGCTTCTCCGACTACAATCTACAACAATCACGGACGAGCGTGGGAACAATAATAATACTGTCTACGATCACAAAATAACACGATTCAAAAACACCACAACACCACATCGCGATCGGGTTCATCTGATGCGTAAGGCAATGCTTACCACAGGAAACTATGAAACAGTCAGTCATTTGGTCTGTTTTCCCGACATAATCAGAGAGTTTCGCACGAATCTCCAATGAATTTTGTTTTATTTAATGGGTCATCTGAAATGCATCAGACAGACAAAAAGTAGAAAAGTACACATTTCACTAAAATAACAAAGTGTTTCGGTAATTGCTTGACAAAATGATGAGCAGTACAGCTTGATTAGATTTTACCAAGATAGAAAGGGATATATAGTATTTAATGTTGACAACATATAGACAATTTAATTTAGTCGTTTTATAATGCCTGACGGTCGTGCCCTGACGTTCCATACATTTTTTTCTCTTATATTTTGGCTGCACAAATAGTGTATATAGCCAGTGTCAAGTGCTGTCACAGTGTGGTGTATTTTAAACCATTTTAATAAATATTTAAATCGGGAGTTTTGGCGGGAACGTGAAGAAATCATGTCGCGTCATTTTATTATTTTCCAAAACTTGTGTTATTTCGAGTGTTAATATGTAAAAACGGTGAATTATTACCCGTTAAGTGTTCGTGAACATGCACGAGTGTTGATGAATGGTATAAAGTCGTGAAACGTGAATTTTCATGTTGTTTCCAAAACTCCAGAGAAGGCTCTAGTAAAGTTTTCACCACTTTACTGGGGCATGACTTGGACTTGACCGTGACTTGCTTTGCTTGCCTTTGACCGTGACTATGACTTGTTTGATAATATCTAACAAAACCTGAGAATATACATGTATACTTGACACTGGCAAATGCATAAGACGTGCGACGCCAAAATCCTCCTAGGAAGAAAGTGAAAAAAAATAATATTTAATCAATAATAACAATCTAGGTCCACTCCATGTCACACTTGTCAAAATGACACTGGCTAAATATACTAAGTACGTGTGGAGTCAAAATCATAGAGAATAAAAAAAGTTTAGCTATAAAAGTTTAGTTTGTTTAAAGAGATGGCTATATATAAGTTTCTGGGGGAGCGAATGGGAGCTATAACGTATAAAAAGCTATAACTATATATAAAATATAAAGCTATAACCTTATTAGTTTGTTTCTCTGAATAGTTTGTCTCTGTGCTCCTAGCCACTCTAAATTAAATAGTCAATCGGGACCGGCCCGAAAAAAAAAATGGTCGACTTGAGAACCTTCTCCTTTTTTTTGGAAGTCAGTTAAAGAAACCGACTTTCACAAAATACTATGAAAAAAATGTTTTTAGCGCCACCCGTTAAACTAAACTAATCATTTTGGAGTTCCAGTGGTCATCTGTGGTCTTCTTCCTCGGTTCCACTTCATCAAATGAAAATCTGAATCTGATCTTTCTGAATGCAAACGCTGGACTTGATAAAGATACCAAAGTCGCTATATGTATGCCTATAACATTTGAGGAGTTCCAACAATTCCTAATGAATCACATTATCAGAACTGGATTTTGAAAAAGTGGGACCAATCTAGAAGTTGATAAATCGTTTCAAATAAAGAGTTTTCCTAATCGGTTTGTAAATGACGGAGTTCTGAGGTATGTGCCTAACAAACATTTTTAAAATAACGTGGATGAGAACCCTCTTTTTTTGAAGTTGGTTAAAAAAATATCATTTTAGTTGAATGTCTCATTTTATTTCCTCGGTTGTGGTTATTAATTTATCATTACTTTTGCCAGTTGAGGAAGTGGTTTCAATAGATTCGGTAGTTTTGGCGAAGCATTTGGTAACTGTCCAGTCTTAGTTTTCATCATACCTGAAAAAAATAAATATAAGCAATAAATAAAAGAAAGCCTGGATGATTGTACAAAAATAATCTTTTTATTATTCAATGACACAGTCATCACCAACGAGCCAGTGGGGCCAACTGAACGCTCTCGAAGGTACAACTCATGGAACAGAAGCATGGCACAGGAGTGTGGTGGTGCTGTTCTTCTTATGTACTTGTGTACTTATTATTTTAAAAACAAAACTGTCGTTGGCGCTCTCTAATGCTGGGGCTACATTATCATGCGAAACAAAATCGCGGTGTCGCGATAAGAATATCTCGCGATCATACGCGATGTTCTTGTCTACATTAGCTTTCAATAAATTTTATTGTCATTGACAACCCTTTTTTAACCATTTGATGCGTGCAGTTTACCGATAATATAAGATTTCGATAGATTCCGATAGTGCATTCGCCCGTATTCGCCGGCTTCGCCGCGATTTTACCAACTACTCGGCCACACTTATCGCGATTAATGTGGCCGTATCATTAGTAGGTAGGGAGGTACACACGTAAGAACACAGCTTTAGAAGAACTTAGTTGGCGGTTGGCGCCGACCACCGCCCGTCTTACAGAGAGAAAGAGACAAATATATTTTTCTCTTATTTTCTCTTGTTGGTCTGCGACCACAGATGAATAGAATCATCTGTGTCTGCGGCACATCAAGCTTGTGTCTGCGGCCGTGGTTGTCGAGGTTGGTATGTTGTTAGTAAAAAAAATGCCGTAGATATGTATTACCAAAAATACCTATAGCTTGTCCAGCAGAATCCGAAGGCTTCTTCCTTTTGCTATGTTTATTTTTGACAGGCTTGCGACGCGTTATCGACTGGTGGCTATCATTTGAGTCAAGGGAGGCGCTGCCCGCTTGCACCGGCGGCGACGCTGACAGTGCTTGTGCTTCTTTCATCGGACTTGGCTTCGACTTAACTGCCTTCGCTTTAGATTTTACTAAAGTGGTTCTCTTCTCGGGAACAGTTGTAGGGATCATTAGAATTTTGCCCTTTGGCGCGACTTTACGTTCAGAAACGGTCGCCTTCATATGTTTCACTTTTTTCTGAGGAACTAACAGGCTCTTAGCCTTTATTATCTTCTTTTTGCCTCTATGTGTTTTTTTCTTTGGGTTCTTTAGGTCTATTTTGTGTATAGCTTTGATTGGCTCTTGTCCATCGGCCGCAAACTGAGGATAACAATGTTTGCTCAGTAGAATATAGTAGGCGCTTAGGTAAAAGCTCCTAACATTATAATACAAGTTAATTACGAGATAGTAGTGTAGCTAATTACGTAAGTAGGCTACCTAACTAACGTATACAACACATTTAAAGTACTTCAGGTATATGGCTTTTGTAAGTATAACGAGGTAAAGCACGCAGGCAAGCGATTGCCTTTGGGCTTATCCTCTATTTTTGAAACGTTTGTGATTCTGATTGCGAGAGCATGCCATCTCGCTCGTACCAACTTACTCGCACTATGCGCAGTTCCGCTCGCGCATCTCTCGCTATCACTTTCAGAGTTACAATATGCCCTCTGATAGTAATCTGCAACGCATGCCAATTTGCAGTGGTAGCTCTCCTTGAAATCGGACGATATAAGACATCACATCCGCATTATTTTTCGCATTGCGAAAGAGAAGCGTGGTGCCCGTTGCTTGTGTAGATGCTCGAAAGAAAGGTCACAGAACATATACTAAGGAAAGGTTTAATCCTGCTCGGGATTACAATGCTCTCTTCGCGTCAGCGTGTCCTTGGAATCTTCAATTTTGATCGTAGTTACCTGTTCATAAAACACATCGTCGGCATCTTGCCTGTCGCAGAAGTCTAATATCCTATTGCAGACGTGTCTCAGATTCTTTATTCGCTGCTTCTTCGTTTTCCCCACGACGCATTTGTCAACTTCGTCCAAACGCAGTGTTCTGAGAAAAATGCAAATAAGTAAATGAATTCGCTTTATTAGAAAGTAACTGTAACTTTGTTCGCGTGGGCCAGTAGAAAAAAAAGTAGCCTACCCTTAAGCTATATCTATGCAAAAATTCAGCTTGATCCGTTCAGCCGTTTAGCCGTGAAAATGCGAGAAACACCCAGACAGAGAGACAGATAGACAGAGAGACGGAGTTAATTTCGTATTTATAATATTGGTTAGGATAAAATCTATAGCTTCTGCTGAAGGTGTTTAAGGATTTACGTCACTTCGTAATATTAAATTACGATTATTCTAGTGCAGTGGCATATATATTACCTACTAGCTGCGCCCCGCGGTTACACCCGCTATTCTACAGAAACCGAATATATTTCCGGGATAAAAAGTAGCCTATGTGTTATTCCAGGATATAAGCTGCCTCCATACCAAATTTAATTCAAATCCGTTCAGCTGTTACATACAGTAGGTAAGTATACTTACCTCTTACATACACACTTACACACAAACTTTAGCATTTATAATATTAGTGTGATGATAGGGTCGGTTGATATCGCTACTCACAAGAGAACACAAAATATACAAGCAGATTCTACTCTTGATTCTTACGTCCTCATATTGAAAAAACTTCCCTATACTCTATATAAATGAGTTACAGCTGAATTATTTGCGCTCGCTTCGCTTGCGCCATTTTTTCTTGGTATTTGCTTAGTTATAAATTGTCGTGTCCGATTTCGATTTTGGTACATAAAGAAAATTAAATATTTTTTTTAGGATTGAGTGCCGAATGTTTCTGCCAAATATTATCTAAATCGGTCAGTAAATGGCGCCGCAGCAAACTTCTCACCTTTTTCGGGGAAATACCCCTCCAATAAAAATTGCCGAGGACAAAAAAAAAAATTAAAATTGTAGAACCTGTATATCACAGATACTGTGCTGTACATGTAGCAAGCTTCGTCAATATTGGTTGAAAAATACGACCTGTACGCGAGTAGGTACCAACACACGGACAGACAAAGGAAATATGGCTAATTGGCTAGTTAAAGCAGAGACTTCTTTCGCTTCGCTCACTCGGTCATTTAAAACCCGGTGCAAAATTATTAAAAGACCTGAGATAATCTCTAAGATAAGTTATGTTTCAGTATTTTGGTATCTTTATTTTGGCATAATTATGTGATATGCACAGAATTCTCCCTATTTTGGTGATATGCATAAAAACTACTTAATAACATATGTGGAAATATTAGGTATAGGCTCTTACTTAATCACTTTAGGTTTGTTCATAATATCATCTTTCTCATCTATATTCATAGCAGTTTCCCAAATATCTTTGAAAAGCATTCTGCGCTGTGTGTAGCTCTCTTCATTGGTCATGTACTGTACTTTTTCTGCAGTTTGCATTCTCGCTGCTAGTGATGACAGCCCTTAGATTGTGTTGGACTCAAATGACGCCAGCATATTTGTGTTTAGATGTGATATAGATTCGAATTTACATGACATTTTTGGGTATGTTTATTTACATTTTTACATCTTACATTTTGTGAGGAAACACAAAATTAAATTTGGATTTATGCTTTTCAAAGTGGCATTCGTAGCATTTTGTATCAAGTTTTGTATTATAGAGCAAAGAGAATATTATCATTACGTATAACAGCAAAGAGAATATAACGCTACCACTGCGGTTCTGTACTCTTTGGTTTTGTGCTCTATATTTTGCTGACTTATTACATGAAGGACCTTGTATACGTATCTACCAAATAATTAAAGAGACATTTTCAGTAACTCAGTTACTGAGTTACAAATTTGATTAATGGATTTTTGAAAATGACTGTAAAACTGGGGCAATTTTTCTCATCTTTGAGGATTTTTAGATTCATTAGTAATAACTTTGAACTTTGAAAAAAATAAAATAAGAGGGGCATGGCAAGGGTTGATATCAATTTTATGGCATAAAAATATATTTTCTGTAGCGTCATTATTCAGGGAAGAAACATGGGAATACGTTTGTATCAAAAAAACGTCGCCTAGCTGGCTCTTAAACGGTCCAGTACATATTTTAATATTATATTAGATAATAATAATAATGATAGATACGTTCCTGATTGCACTTATATACGACATTATCGATCTTAATGTTTTATCTTAATGGGATGTTTTTATTTATATAAATATATTTTTAAAAAATTGTTTCATTTTACTTAAAACCACATTTTTATGCTTCTATGTTAATAACATCTCTTCCTCTCGGACTCCACGGAAGCTAGACGTGTTTTTGTCTCGTAAAAAGTAATTCATTTTAAAATTACTAGTAACACATTTTGTGTAAATTCCGACTAAAAATTAGAACGACATAAACAGTGAGGAGCGCTCAAGTAAGCGGATAATCTCCTCCAGGCCTGGTAGCCTGGTACACCGCCCCACTACAAAAATACTGTGAGTCCTCTTTGTTGTTGTCGTCACAGAAATAACAAATAGCAAATCAGCTGAGCGTGGTCATTAACCCAAGCAGCAACTATTGGAGCCTCACTGATAAGCTGTGACTACAAAGCCACGCACACGCCGCCGTAAACCAGTCTAGGCACGCCCCCTCAGCACCACTGTGCGCACGAGTATTTGCACACATTGACATATTTGAGTCGCGGACGGGGCTCCGCTGCACAATTACTGCTTGCATTTAGGCCTAACCGGGTCGTGTTTTTTTCTACGAAAATGTCAAACCTCCAGCGTACTACACCGACTAAATGCAATAAACCCAAACCCAGAAATAATACTGACCCTAACACGTCAATCCAGGCAGGATCTGGACAAGTAAACAAACCAACTCGTTCGATATCACGAAAAACAAATCGATCTGAGTGCGATGATTCCGATGACTCCACCCGGAAAAGAATGCGTGCCGAACGTGACAATTTTGACCACTTTAAAAGTGAAATGAGAGAAATGCTCTCTTCAATGTTCTCAACGTTCACTAATAAACAAAATGACCGTATGAAGACAATTGAAAGGCAGCTATCTGAAGTTAAAAGCCACACGTCACCGATCGTCGATATTGAGAAATCACTCGGACTTATGTCGGGCCAACTGACAGACATGCAAAACAAGATTGATAAGCTAGAGGGAGACAGGAAGGAGACTAAAACCCAAATAATAGCACTGGAGGATAAAATAGACGGAATCGATAGATTAGCCCGGAAAACCTGCATCGAAATAAGGGGCATCCCGAAACAACAAGGTGAAAGGAAGGATGACCTATTCGCTATGGTTGAGAAATTACTTGTTACCCTCGAGGTCAACTATTCACCTTCAGACCTGCGAGACGTCTATCGTATTCCCAATAAGAACAACAATAGCATATCGACATTAATAGCAGAATTTTCTAGTACGTTATTAAAAGGATCTGTGCTCAGCAGGGCTAAAAAATTTAATTCGGGCAAGGACTCTGCAAAACTGAATACGCGACATCTTGGGCTAGACGGACCTTCTACACTGCTGTTTTTGTCAGAAAACCTAACACCAAAATCTAGGCGTCTTCACTACCTAGCCAGAGACCTAGCCAAGACCCAGGATTTTTCTTTCTGCTGGACGTCAAATGGAATGATATTCCTGCGAAAACGCGAAGGAACACCTCATATTTTGGTCAAAAATGAAGCTCAACTAGAAGCGATCAAGAAACACGCGTGACTGTCCTGCTGTCATTTAGCCATAATTCACTTTACCGTGATATTTCATTGTGTTCTAAATGCTATCATCGTTCTAAATTATACTCTAACAAAGTCAATTCAACTTACTTGTACTTTATTTACCAATTGTATTAGTCTGTCCAGTGCTAAGCATAAAATGTGTAATAATGTATATTGGATGATAGTATTGGCTTGTTATTGTTACTGTGTAAGAAGCCATAAGTTATTGTGTACAATAGACACTGTTCTTTGGTGCTATAAATTATTTATCCTGATTTCGCTTTCGAGTGACATAACGCTCCACTCGAAAGCGCACAGTGACTACTTGTCTCTGATAGCAAAAACGAGCCATTACATTGCGATCGAAAAAACTCTTGAAAATGACGCCGTCACCTTACCTATATTGCAAGCTATGCTCGCTTTGCTTATAACCTGCGCATGTTTTTATCTAAATAGAGAATATTTTTGTAGATACCTGTGCATGATTATTTCCCACAGTAGGGTACCCACAATTTTCCACACGTTATATTCACAATACTACACTAAACTCTGCATAACTTTACATACAAAAGTCACAGCTCTCACTGCACACACGATATATAATTGCATTAGTCATCTACCTAACATTAGGCGACATAGACTAGATTTTCAGAATTTGAGTCCCACAAAAAGCTATTTTAATGATATCGGAAACTATGAGAATGCTAATTATATTGTACCCAAAAATACATTAAAAGTTTACATAGCTCTCAACACGTCTGAATCTTGCCAGTTTCCACGCGAACTGGCGGATTCCTCGACTGACCCTTATCGCATACTATGCCTACCTAGCAACAGTTTATATAATCAAGTGTTTATAACAAGCCGGGTCCTTCTAGATCTCGTAGAAATTAAAATCCCTGCATATAGTTGTAAAAACCTTCCCTATCTTTTATTTGTCCTTCTACCTGGTGGCAACCAGAATCTTACTATTTCCCGAGACTGGCCTAAAACATTACTTACTATAGATAATATATGCTTTTTTGTTGATAAATGCGCAGTACCACAACCATCACACACGACCACGCACAACATCTCGACTACTAAGTTCCTACATCAACACAAGCTTAGCTCCGTTGGACAACAAACCTACTACATATATAGTTTTATAATAATTATGTCTATTACTGCATTTCTAATTAAAACATTTTCACTACTAAAACTACAAAGCCTAGAAGAAAGTATCCTTAATACAGGCTGTAACGACGCCTTAGTAAAAAATTATAGAAACTACAGAATACAGAGTGTGGCACCAAATATTTCATCGCTGTCTACTTATCTCACTAGAACTACAACTGCACTGCTAAATATCCTAAAACAAAGCTGTATTATAAAAAAATTCGTGATAAAAATACCTGAACTTAACCGTCTGTATTATCAAGCTACCATTCGATTCAACCTTGCTTACCAAACTGTATATAGTGCCCAGTCAAAAATACAAAACCCTCTTGTAACTCATCGTCCAGACCCATACTACTGTCTCAACTCTCGCACATTTAATTTATCGCTCATGTCCAATAATGGATGACAGCTTAAATATATTGGATGCCATCGATAACACTGAAGTAACTCACAGCCACTATACATTTGTACCAGAAATGTGCGAATCATACCTAGGGCTTGGTCAAAATAAAGACCAATTCATAATAGTCTCACAAAATATACGTAGTATACGCAGTACGAATTTCGATAAATTTACTGTCTTTCTCTCACGATTAAAGTTCCTACCACACATAATAATTTTCACAGAATGTTGGCTAGATCCATCTTTTACTGGAGTCCACTTAGATAACTACTGCTGTTCGTATTCTAAAAGGAACCTAAACCAAAATGATGGGGTTGTTGTGATGTCGAAAGTTGGTCTCCCGGTAAGCGTCACGGAGCCACTTCTGCTAGAAGCCACAGGTCTCCTAATCAAGATTGCAAACGAATACTCAATATTAGCAATATACAGATCTCCTTCTTTCGATAGTATAAGAAATTTTCTTACCTCACTTGAAAAGATACTAGACGAAATGAAAGGCCAGAACACTTCTGTAATTATTGGGGACATGAACATCGACATAATACCAAGACCACAAAACACAACTAAACAGAAAAAAGCTGAAGAGTACCTAGATCTACTGGCGTGTCAAGGCTATATCCCAGGCCACCAAATTCCCACTCGCGACTCCACTTGTTTAGACCACGCATTAATCAAAAGTCCTGTTCAACCAACTGTAGTAGTCTGCTCAAATATGGTAACTGATCATGATGCAGTTTTAGTTTCCATACCTGGTAAGCCTAAATCTATCGATACTAATAGAGAAATAATAAAAATAGATTACGCAAATGTTACAAATGATTT
Organism: Apocheima hispidaria; assembly: GCA_947579745.1. NCBI lineage: Eukaryota > Metazoa > Arthropoda > Insecta > Lepidoptera > Geometridae > Apocheima > Apocheima hispidaria. The sequence goes on along the minus strand of OX388150.1, from coordinate 5,571,040 downwards.
AGATAAGATGGACTGGTCCAATTTTTACACCCATTCAAAACCTGATGAGGCACTTAGTGAACTCGTGCATATCTTAAACACTACCTTAGAAACACATAAGACTATCAAAATAATTCGTAACTCTAAATTTATAAGAAAGGACTGGATTACTCCAGGATTAATTAAGTGTATGCAGAAAAGAGATATACTACATAAAAGATCGAATAATAATCCTATTGACATACAACTAGCTAATAAATACAAGAAATATAGAAATTATTGTAACAATATCTTACAAAACTTAAAGAACGAACATGATTGTAACAAAATCAAATCAAATATAGGAAACAGTAAGGAATTGTGGAACTCAGTAAAAGACGTTTGTAATATTAGGTCAATAAACACCAAAAGCAACGATTTGCTAAATTCTGCTCCTACCCAAAAACAGGCCTTGAATACTGTTAATCATTATTTTGCCACAATAGGTAAATCGCTAGCAACAGAGATCCTCCATAAAACTAATTCATGTGAACAAGCACTCGCTGGACTAAACACATACAAACAATAAATAGCCGACTGAGAAAACTCTTATTCATTTTTAAAAAACTTAGAGCAGTAGCAGATACGAAAACCATTGACATGGTCTACAATGCATTGTGCAAATCAATTTTAATCTACGGCATTACCTCCTGGGGAGCTGCCTGTAGCTCCCTTCTTTTAAAAGCGGAACGAGCACAAAGACTCGTCCTTAAGGTTGCGCACAAGAAACATTATAGATACCCTACTGACGCTCTTTATCGTGATACAAAACAGCTAAGAATTCGACAGCTTTTTATAAAAGCATGCACTTTGCGATTTCACAAAACAGCATTAGTCAATAGCAAATCTAGACGTACGCATAGATGGGAACTGCCTAAATCAAACACAAAAATAGGACAAAAATGTTATAAATTCCTTGGAAGCTTTATCTATAATCAACTTAATAAAAAACTAAATATAATAAACGACACAAAGAACAAATGTAAAAAAAAGATTAAAGATTATCTTCTTACCTTAAACTACATACAAACGGAGGAAATGCTCCGTCCCATAACATAATTTATACTAAGCAAATAATAGTTCATTCATCCGTTCAATCACTCACTTCATTCACATTCAACACACACATTCGCACACTAGTCAGCATCGCCGCGAGCCCAACTCTCTCGAGGCTGGTGCTACGCGACGTTGCTTACTTTTACACCTTCTAATACCTTTTACACTTGCATAATAACCCTCATACACGCCCTTGCAGCAAAAACACTTCTCAAACCAAGAATACACACCAGAAGAGAACTAGCTCTCACAAACTCAGGGTATCCTACCGTGGGAGCTAGTGCCCCAAAAGAAATATTATTATTATTATTTTTTCTCCTTTTCTAGCTTAGTTCTAAGCTAGTTCAGTTTCAGTCTTAGTTTTAGTTCATAGTTTAGTTCATCACTATGTTAATCTAATGAAGTGTACACTATTGAAGAAACAAATAAAAATTATTATTATTATTATTATTATTATTATTAACTAATAAATTACATTACTACAGTAAAAAGACATTGTTAAAGACTGACTGTAAAGGTACTTAGGTAGGTAAGTAGCTATGAGCTCGACCCCATAATATTATACTTTGCCACAGCAATCGAAAGTCATTGAAGCTCTTTTTCACTAGCTATCATGAGAAGCAACAAGTTGGTACCAAATTGTTAGTTTCGACGAGGTTGGCTCACTTCAGTAGGCGGGCAGCTCTCGGCGAAATAACTTTTCCCACGTAAATTCCCGAGCCTAGAGACAATTACCCATACGGATATATTGACGAAAAAGTTACGAAAAACAAGAGTCACAGAAAAACCTTTGCCCTTATTTATCAAAAAATTTTTTTTTAATTCTGGGCAGTGGATATAAAAAAGCAAAACTGGCTGTAATATAATGTTTTATTAAAAAAAAAGGATATTTGAAATGTGTATAGAATGCCGGCGAAGTACGACCCGAGTGCGCTATGGGTGGCGCTCAGCGAGCAAAGTGACGGCGACCTGTTCAGCGTATATCCGAAGCTGCTGGCCGACTTGCTGCTCCAGGAGGAGGCGGCTCGGCAGGATGGAGACACAAGCGAGGCGGAAAAGCTGGTGCTGCCCAGCGATAAAGAATACAGGCTCAAGCAGTACTTCTTCTTGGTTTCCATGCAGAAAGTTTTAGAGCAAGTATTTACATACTAAATATAGGTACTAGATGGACACAGGTCCTATTCATCTGTGACACAGGTATTCTAGAAAAATATTTTACTCAACATCTCAACCCTGAAATCGCGTAGAAACATCAGCTGTTCCACACATTTGGTAGGATCAATGTCATTTTTCTGGGGATGGCTACTGATAGATGACGTGATGCCGCACGGTAAACAGAATCCCGCGATGCGATGTCATTTTGAAATCCTTAGTAATATTATAATTCAGAGGAAAATAGCCGTAGTCCTGTCAGGACCAATAAAGCTTCGAAGTATAAAAAATAATATGTTCAGAACTCCCTACATTACAACTGTCAGTCCATACATAACATCAAAAAATGCACAAAATCATATTTGTGCAATTCTCTCTGTCTGGATGTTTGTAGCGTTATCAGTACATTGCTAAACGGCTGATTAGATCTTGATACAATTTAGGGAGTTACTGTATAAGTGTATATCACAAAGACGAACATAGGATACTTTTTTATATCCACGCGAAAGAAGTCGCGGGTAACAGCTAGTTTGATCACAGTAGTTTGATATAAGGTGGCGAAGATAATAAATACACGTAGTTTCACTTTTTGTGTCAAGTTGTTGTTGAGCCGTACAGTTCACATTCCCGGCTTCGACCATACCGTTACTTAATACCAGGTTAGTAGTGGTCAAAAGCCTAGCCTGTCAAGTAAAAAAGCAGCCTACAAACGTGACATCAGTTCTTTCTAAACTAGGTATCTATAGCAAAGTAATCGGTTTGAAGTTAATAGCAGACTATAAGGTACACGAAAATAAACATAGCTAATGGAATTGTCTGACACACTGATTGTACGTGATACGGCCATGGCCTGACCTTACAGCACGTGAGTGGGAGGGTGGAATTTAGTGTTTCTCATTATAAGTTAGTAGATTGTGTTAACGCACGATCCGACACGTCTCGTCGCTTTGATTGTAAAATATCTTTGTTCTTTTACATGTTTATTTCCGTTTTTGTAACAATCAGGTTTATTAATCTTATATTCAATAATAATGATGGCCAATGATGGCTCTTTGGCCCAAAGAGTAATATAATATAGGTGAAATGTAGATGCAGTAGTAAAGTAAGTAAAGTAGATTTTATCCTGCAGTAGTACAGTAGTAGACGGCGGTGTCATAGACAACCATCGCATAGACGGCTGGCTTTTCCACGCGACGCGACGTGACGTGTCGGATCGTAAGTAATCTAGCTAGAGTTAGTAAATAGACGCGTTGCGTAACTTGGTCGAATATTGTCGAATAGCGTCAAGAATTCTAATCATTTTGTATGGAACACACATAAAAGAGAAAATAATTACGTGCGAAAAAATCTATGAAGATGGGATCAACCGTTCGCGAGTTATCGTCGATAATATAAAACCAAACATACAAACGTTACCAATGATGGTTCCCATAGTCAGTCCATTTTTTTACGAATCCCTAAAAACACAAATTGAGTCCAAACTTTTCTAACAATTCGTACGTAAACAAAAAGAAGAAAATTAATCTTGACACTTTAACAGAAAACTGTTGATTTATGTCAAGCTCAGGAAAGTAAAAAAAAAATCGCATTTGTAAAATTATTTGGCGTACACTCCACAAACCCACCAAAAGATTTTTAAGCGTTTGTATTGGTAAGTATAACAAACACGGACTAACTATTATAAACTTACTATCACAACTTACAACATTTCGATAGCATTGTTTATGTCCACGTGGGATAGTATTTTCAGTTCCGTGAATCCGCGGACCGAGTTAATCTTCGAGATGGCTACTAATAAATAGATTAACGGGACTAATGGAGTCTATGAGCGAAGAAGACCATAGACCTCCTGAACCGTGAGTCTTGATTTATTAGGCGCACCAACCACCAACACTACAAAATATAAATGTTGTACACCACACAACGTCTGTGCCATGTTACAAATCAAATCTTTTATTTTTGACATAAATTAACAGGTTAACAAACATCTTACAACACATAGATTTGGTGTGTGGTGCGCCTTAAAGGCTTTGGTTACTCATGCCTATTTAAACGTCCAAAATGTTCTAAATATCTTTTATTCTGTGATCCTGAATTGCGGGAAGGTCTTCACAGAATTCACCCTCTTGTATAATGAAGTTCTTAACAAACCAGTGAAGAGTTCCTAGTGTTTGTGCGCCTCTTTTTCTTTGGCTTGCAAAAAGAGAGAGAAGTGACCAAGAACAATAAATTCCATTAAAAAAAAACTACGACCTACGACGTAGTACGGCCTACGTAATTGGCTATTGCTACGGCTCGTAGGACTTGTAGCTCCTACGTCTGCAATGATCCGTTCCTACATTATTATAATTGCGTATTCAACTGATTTCCGTTCTCTCTCTCTCGCACATTGAATACTGATACAAAGTTATTTAGGATGATATTGAAAAGTGTTTTCGTACCATTTTCTTATCCGAACATCTAAATGTCTTTTACTTTTTTTTTTTAAATTTTCATGCGGACTCGTACAGATTTTCATTTATTTTTTATTTAATCAAAGGAGGTGTTTTCTCTTTTGCTCAGTGATTATAGTATGATATACTTAATATGACTAAATCAAACAAAGAGTTTGACTAAAACATGTTAAAAAAATATTAAATTGAAAAAAATATTATTGCATTTTATTATTTATGGTATTAAAAAAATTGTTGCTTTTTTTAAACATCTCCCTCAGGCGAGCGAAAAAGCACGTATTATGTAAAATCAGCCTCAAATACAGACTATATACGGTTAAGTTAATTTTTTTCCAAAGCTTCGTTATGAAAATAGTACTTTACTATGAAAACTGACGTGGTTTTGATACATTTTGTTTTAATAAAACGGGAATACTCACGTTCAATTGAGTCGGTTATTCCGACTATAGTTTCCATCACATTCGGTGACCTTATCAAGGAATGCTAAGAGAGACGCGCGCGACCACGTCTCGCCTTGTCTAACTATAGTCGGAATAACCGACTTAATTTAACGTGAGTATTCCCGTTTTATTAAGTATTATTATTAGCAGAAAATAGAAAATGGTTGACGACTTGATTACCTTTTAAATTAGAACATTTATTGTGCAGAGACGATGTTGGGTCCGCGCCACCCGTCAAAGCCGAGGACCCGCCCGAGGTGTGGGCGCCTTGGGCCCTGGTCGTGCCCACTAAAAATCCCCATGCACCGCCTCCTGTCTCTGTCAAAACAACTCCTGGGCCCGAATGGGATATAGGACAGGTATCTTCTATTTATATATATAAAATAACAAGCCTTTTACTATAGGAATCAACGCACAGTCCAAACCGCTTATGATAGAAACGTTAAATTTGAACTCAATAGAGGAGTATCGGGTTCAAATTTCACGTCGGCCTGAAAAATCCTGCTCGCAAGTTAATTTTAAATGAAACTATATTGTTTTTGAAAATGCGGTAAAGAATACAAATTCTATAGTGGACATTCTGAGACTTCTTTTTATGTAACACAGGTTGTGAAAGCAGCACGCCTCCTCAGTAAACCGCCTTTACCCGTCGAGTTCTCAGACGAACAGGAAATGCGATGTGTATACTCCATCATCTACGACGTATTTAGATGTAAGTGTTCCCCAATATATAAGAATAGATAGAATAAGAAGACCAGTGGACAGACTTCTAGCTAGACGAATGGATAGTCTACAGGTTACAGATCAAAATGTGGATAATATCGGCGCAGTCTCGGTTACAATATTGCGCCAGACTACTGCTGGGTAGTGAATCGATGAGGGCATTAATTAATGTCTCATTTATTGAAATTAGATACTTCACCGCAAAAGGAAATGGTTACATAAAAAAAATAACTTTTTTTACAAAACATCCCAAACTGTTGTTTAGGACAAGTTGCGAAACGTATTAAAACTCCAACTTAATAGCATCTAAAAAGTCGTAAAATAATCTATGAGGGGTGTTCCTACAGTCGTTTTGTCGTAAAATCATTGTCACGAACTTTGAGAATTTCGTAGCACAGCTGTAGATTACCTCACGCCACTCCGGGCCTGTGCATATATTCTGATGCGGTCGACTGTCAATCCGTCGCTCTTACCCTCATAAGAAATGGTTTGAGAGTAAGAGTGTTCGAGATAATCTCGAACGCACCAGCATATCCCCAGGTTTAGCGCTGTGCCAGTTTCAGCACGATTGTGTTGCGATAAATTGATGCCTACTCGCGTGCATACCTTGGAATTACTCCCTTCGCTACGTAAGCTTTAGCGTCTTGTTTATTGTGTTTAGGCAACTCATGATTAAGTTTCATGAAGTTAAGCCTACTTTAGAAACACTGAGTAGTTTAATTTATTTCCAAAACTTGATCTTTGAAAAGTTATTTAGTAAGTAGTCAACAAAATGTTTCTAATTTATTCCCAAAACTTGATCTTTGTGTGGTTATTTAGCAAGTAGCGACAAAATGTTTTTTTTCAATTTCGTACTTCATTTCTTGTCATCGATACAAATGTTGAATACAAAACGACCTAAAAAGAACCTTCGCGAAATCTATTCCACAAAAACGATTGCAGATAAGTAAACAGTATGATAATGTCAATACAAATTCCAGGCTATTGGTACGAGCAGCACTTGTAAATCTATTCACATTGAACTTCTTTTGTCACGCGACCTATTGATTTTGCGGTTATTCGGTCCCTCGCACGTGTGAGGGAATTGAAACCTCATGCAGACGTGACGTTTCTTTTCAGATAAGACCATTTTGGATCAAGCAATCGAGGACATTGAGTTCTTCACAGATTTTCCTGAAGTAAGTGAATACAGAACGACAAAGGTCTAAGCCAAAAGGAGCTCACAGTAGTCATCACTTTGAACAACTTATACTAGGATCAAACCTGTAACCGTGAAAAAAAGTAAGCCGTTCCATGAAAAAAAAACATCAGCTAACTGTGACAAAAGCTTTTCAAACCCATGTTCCCATAATTTGAGGAGCTGGGTTGACTTTTGTACACTTCTGGCAGGGGTAAATGTACATTAAAGGTTCGGCCACGTCAAATGCAGTTCTAATCCATAATATTTTACCATAATTTGACTAGCCTTATGGCTCAGTGGGAGGATTACCATCTTCTGAGCTGTAGGTTCGATTCCCAACCAGGACAAGCATTTGTGTGATGAACTTGGATGTACGTTCTTCTGTGTCTGTGTTTTTCTATGTATTCTATGTATGTATTTACAAAAGAATAAGTATTTATGTATTCAATCAGTTATCTGGTTCCCATAGTATAAGATTGCTTAGTTTGGGGCTAGATGGCGCTGTGTATGACAAACGTCCACCAATATCTCCATTGCCGGTGCGCTATTGTATTAGCCGCAACGGACATGGACTGCAACTGGATTTGGTGTGGTCGGGCCCTTATACCTCAGCTCCCGCTATAGAACATACGAATTACAAATGTACACCAATGAAGGTTGAGATTCCATAGTACCAAACCCAGATTATTTTCCTTTTGTTTCAGTAGAAGTATTTAGTAGTTCAGAATTTTCAAGACACCTTGCATCCTCTTTAAAATACTTGATTTAATAATAAGTTCCTAACGGTTTCTACAAACAAGTACTACATATCTACGAGTAAAATTTTCTTAAACAGCATTTTTTCACGTTTATGTATGTCAATTTAACTGCGTTCTTGAACTTTACTGTAAAGGCGAAAGCATTCCCTGATAAAAATCAAGGTTGCATATTTAAGAGCCATTATAGAACCGTAATAACTCCAGTTAGGGTAGGTTTGACAAGATGTCGCAATAAAAAGTATGTTACAATTCAAATCGCATTACGTGATGATCGTGACCAAAGCTATTTATTTTTTTGAAAACGTTGGCGGCGAGCACGAAAATAAGCTCTATATTTATGAGCAGTTATTTGTGTGAGCGAAAGAAGCGAAAGAATTGGCATTGGTAGATCGGCACGGGCTGATAAAATGGAAAGTTTGGATGGCACGGAACGTCTCGTGCCGAAACGTTTAAACTAGGCGTCTGGCGTGAAGGGCGTTAATAGCTCCATTTGTAGGCACGATAAAATGACAGAGACTCGTGTTATAAGCTCATTACCTTAGCAATCTCTTCAAACACCATTTAGCACTTAGAATCGAATGAATCAAATGAATATTGTTGCTTTACGTACTCCTGCTTTCAAACAATCTTTTAAAAGCTTTTGAAATAAAGCACGCCAGTTGCTCTCTGCGTATTATTACGCGTCCAGATGATGCTGGCAGGTTATATTTATACATTATATTATATATTTATATATTATTATAACTTACAAATTATATAGCGTTTTTGAAGTGCAGTCTTCGGTCAGCGTGCGTTTCCCAACATTTAAACTCTCTTTTTTTCCCATAGTATGCAGAGCATATTCACATAGCGTGGCTCTTCCTCATGGAGCTGGCGAGACGTCGATGGGGCGCAAGGGCTAGAGCAGAAATTGAACGCGCCACGATACTTCTGAATGAAGCGGGATGGCCCTTCAAGGACATTGAGAACGAAATGTGGCAGCAAAGGGTCCATTTTGCGGCAGCCATCGCCAGGATCCGCATCAAGAATAAGGCTTTCTGGTTATTTGATCTCATCATTATTTGTATTTCAATATCTTATCTAATTTCTGTTTCTTCTAACTTATGGATACGTTTAGGTGCGCACTCCTTCGGGAAACGCCGCGACCATCCCTTTAGTTAGGCTTTACTGAGTCGCAATGCCTAGCGCAGATACTAAGCTTCTGTACAACCATTTAGCATGTATTTTTTTAAAATTCTCGTCCAACTTTGTTCGCCGGAATATATTGGAATGCCATGTCCAGGATTTCCTAGTTTGGGTACCAATGCAAGAATGTAAAAACTTATACTACCTTATTTATAAAGACGTGTGTTAACGAAAATAAGGAAAAAAAATATACAAATTTCAATTTTTAACGCCAATTTTGTTTCTTTTCAGTTTATCAGATTTGTTGCCATCGCACTTGAGGGAAGAGCGAATATCAGGTTGCGTCAATAAAAATACTGTAACTGGTTGGGTCAACACCTTCAAAGCGAAGTAAGTTTTCTAAATATCCAATATCTTTAACCTGCTCACTTCTCAAGTTTGGTTGCTCAGAAACAATAAACTTCGTAATTTCTGATTAAACACAGCCTACTTTGAGGTCTTTCTCCATGTTTGGCAAAAAGTTAATAAGTTCCTATGTCAAGAAATTTCCAAGTTGTCATTTTGACGTTTGTGATTATTTGCAGAAAGGTGGCATTGTTGGTAAGACAGCTGCACGCATTGGGATATTCTTACAGCAGTTCCCGTCAACTTTGCGCCGGAGAATACAGATTTGATAGAGTCTGCCCAAGGTAAACTGTTGAATACTTTTGTATCCTTTATTTAAGTTAACGGTAAGTAAGCTGGTGAACTAAGAGTATCGTATTTTACCAGGTTTATAACTCTACGACCACCACCAAACGTTGGCGTTGGCCAATTGGAGCTCGTGAAGGATGGAGTCATAGTACTGCAGGTGAGATTTTAACTTGTAGCATTTGCAAAAAAACTGAGTCCTTTGCTTTGTTGACACTACTTGAAGCTGTCTCTATGAAAACTAGAAATCTATTGTGTTTAGGAGAGAGAGTTCTGTGAAGGGGCTTCGACACTGTGCAGGGCCCTTCGCGCTAATTCATTGCGCGGAGTCGTTGCACAAACCCACGCGTCGTCTCCGCGGTGTTCGGCATACCTCGCCGCTCAACTCAGAGAGCTAGCTGCAGTGCTCAAAGCCCAAGCACCGGCCGCACCTGCCACGCCTGAGTTGGGAAGGCTAGTCGTATTCGGTGCTGGAGATAAGTAAGTTAAATTAGATAAATTAGTAAGCAATAGCACTGATACAAACTTATCTTCGTTTTTTTTTCTTTGTATATCCCAAATTATTCATTCCTATATTGATTCCCCTACCCTTCTTTCATTATTAAACTTTAACACACGATTCAGGTCTCGTAACCGCAATATTAACATCTTTTCTTTACAAATTTTCTCTAATAACACGTCATATTATAACCCTATTGTCAGAATGTGTCGCCAATACAATGAAATCCTTGTCTCCAACAGAGACATTGATATATTCCATCTGAAGTTATATTCGTTTCAATGGCAATTAAAGTTGACATTGAAATTTAATTTAAAAACTATTTGTCATAGTTTGGTGAGTTAATATCCATCCCTTTTCTAATGTATACTATGTGTAACTCTCTGGTTTGAGAAGTATATATTAATTGGTAATCATAACGTAACCACATATTTTATTTTATTAATTTCATACCCACTCATCTAGTGGTGGTATATTCAGATTCATTTAATATAACGCAACTAGGCATACATAGTTTTAGAATGTAATACAGATCTATAAATGTTACTTATATAATAATATTCTTAATATGATTGTATTCTGTTTTGTATGTTTATATATAAATAAATAAATAAAATAAAATAAATAAATAAATGGAGTGAGATCAAACTTTACTATCCTTCGTCTCCAATTTCCCCTATCTACGAAATCTGGCACTTATTCATGTTATGTAGATCTCTCCACCTAGTCTTGTACTCAACTTGTACTTGTGTCTGGTGTTGTCTTGTTTTATATCTTTATACGAACTTTTAGGTACGCTCAATTTCTCCAGCTTTACGCGATCGGTCATGAAATCATAGCGTAAATTTTCAGAGTAGCAAGCTACGTATTGGCGCTCCGCGAGCTGGGCATCGAAGCATCTGAAGCACCACAATCTGATGCCCCAGTATGCGTATTGAGCGAGCAAGTTTACTGCGATACTCCGACTGTCGTCAATGCTTTAGACGGGGTGGTGGCTGCTCTGGCCACTCCACCTAACTCCTATTCTGCCGTCACGGACCCGATCGACTTGGTCTGCGGTCGAGGCGGTGATTTGGCGATGCTCGAGGTACCTAATCAAAGAAGTCGTTTCTTCCGTGGTATTTTTAATAGTTCTTGAATAGTATCAGGTTCTCAGATCTTACCTAAGCCGGCGGAAGTCTTGGTGTACGATTTGCGTGAATTTGAATGAAAGTAATGATAGTTAAAGCTAATTTTCATTTTATAGATTCTGACAGAATCAGAAATAGACTCAAACGGAAAACAAAGAGTCCAATCGATTCTGGAAGAACAGAAGAAAACTTTACGGAGTCTGATGTCCAAGCCTCAGGTAAGCTGCAAAACTCGTTGGATTTAATTAAATTATGTTTTTTTAAACGTATAATAATTCAGATTATGTTTTTAGATCCAATTGATTTTATACGAAACTCATTCAGCCCTGGAGGCGGAAAACCAAGCGCAGGTTACAAGAGCGGTGGCCGAAGCGAATAGACTGGCGAGGGAAAGGCATGCTCTGCTGAAGAGAAAACATCGGCAACATGTTAGTAGACTGTAAATAAGTTTTCCGACCATTAACATTTGTTTTCCTTCTTTTATTTTAACGTTTTTGCAATTTTTCGATGGTAAAAACCTGCTGGCAAAAGTCACAACGCGCTTCAGTTTTTTATTAGTAACAGAAAAAGTTACATGTCAGCAAAAAAAAAAATGTTACATCAAATAAGTAAATAGTCATAAATAAATTTCATTAAAATTTTATAAATTTCTATAAATGCATTTCATTAAAATTAATAAATTACCGCAATACAAAATAATTAATAATTCATTAAAAATTAACACAACAAAAAAAGGTCAAATAGACACCTTGATTTTAGTTTGATTGATTTCGCTGAACTTGTGTAATGCCTGTTGGACCAGCCAGCTTTTTAATTTTCTCTTAGGATTGTCTAGACGGCTCTCTCTCTCACGTCTTGAGGCAGCCAGATGTAAACCGCCTTCTACTTGCTTCTCACTAAAATGTTGTAAATCTTCGTAAGCCCTTAATTTGGATTTCTGACCTTCAGAGCCCACAGAAACATGCTGCTGATCCAACTGCCGTCGAATCAGGAATAAACTTGGAGGCGGACTTGTCTCAGGCGGACCTTGAAAACATCGATGAAATGGACGACACAGTCAGCAACCCTTCACCGAAGCGAGCCCTTTCGAGTTCCCCTCTCAGCACTAATAGAAGCAGGCCTCAGAGTGAGGATATATCGTTGAAGCGACGAGCGGAGAGTATCGAGGGATCGCGGCCGGGGACGCACAAAGCGAGGCCTATCCCGGAACTACCACAACCAGAAGCAGATCCCATGCCCAGGGATCCTGATCAAGATAATCCGAACATTTTCGTAAGTTGATTACGCATTACATCTGCAAGACACAATATTGATTTTAAATAGGTTCGATAGCAGAGGTTCTTTGGTACAGATTTCCCAAAAAAAAAAATGTTACACTGCAGTAACGTGGAATTTTACAGTGCGACTGTAATCTTTTCTTCTTAGGTTATCTGCTGGCATCCAGTTCTTGTATACATGGTACAAGAACCTTCGACCTTTGACAAAAATACAATATGGAGTCTCAGATCAATATTTTAGTGATCTTCGTCAGATTACGAACAATAACCAGCTGAACAGCGAAGTCCTTGTATAATACGGATTTAGAAGTACCGTTACTTTTAAGTTACGCAATTTTTTTCAGGTGCCAAGCTGTGACCTTTTTGAAGTAGGAACTCTTCCAATTCTGGGCAATGGGCTTGACCTAAATTACATTCTCGACAGGGACGGCTGTTACCTTGGCCTAATTCAGCGGAAGGTATTATCTGGTTCTTATGAAACATATCGATTCGCAAAATTGCATGGCTTCAAACCATTTCTTTTATTTTGTAGAAAAGTCCCGCACCCAGCGTTTTAAATGCACCAGAATCGAAATCACGGAAAAAGGTTGGCTTCCTATTATTAGATAAATGCTTTTACTAACCGAGGTACATCATTATAATATTCTAACTCTTAATGCATGGCGACAAAAGCTTTTGGGTAGGTAGCAGTAGAGCGTACCTTCAGAGTCAAAAAAAGCTGGCGCTCAGCTTGCAAAGCGCTAGGGGCTCCATTTTTAAATCACTCGTATGATATTTCGCACGAAAATATCAAACGAAATGAATGATTTTATATTGATAGAGGCATCAAACCGCGCGATGCTTAAGCGAGTGATATGATTATTTCAAAAATGCGACTTTTGTTTGGGATTTCTGTACAAAGTACGATGTATGATACGAGCGATTCAAAAATGGAGCCCATGAGCTTATACTAAAGCTAGGAACAGAAAATCTCCAATCGTCGAGGCCAAAATAATCAAATCGGGCGTCTACTGATCACTACCCAGGCCGCCAACACAGCCTGCTTCTTTCTGTGCCAAGCTATAACAATCACAAATTAATGCAAGCCTTTTTTTTGTATTATTTTATACCTGTTCCGTTCCGTGAGGGTAGCTGAACTGACCGCTAGGCTGCCGGCAGGAGATCACCCGGCTAGATGCGAAGTACATGATCCAAGTGGCGGAGGACCGCGGATTGTTCGGGGCCGGCGCGGCCGCGCCGCCGCCGCCGCGACGGAAGCGCCCCGAGCACGCGCCCAGCGAAGCCAGGCGCCGCAAGCGCAAAAGCTTTGAGGTAGATTACTTATAAAGTGTTATTTCTAATAGGCCAAATTTAAACCTGTGGCAGGTATACTTAATACCATAGTTCCTAGCGAATTTATTTATTTATTTATATATAAACATACAAAACAGAATGCAATCATATTAAGAATATTATTATATAAGTAACATTTATAGATCTGTATTACATTCTAAAACTATGTATGCCTAGTTGCGTTATATTAAATGAATCTGAATATACCACCACTAGAGGTACCACCATTTTGTTCCTTCTGAGGGGGTAGGTAATTGTCTTACGTAGATACAGCGACCGACGCATATTTGTCAATATTGTGCCCACAAAAATTCTCCTCCTTGGGCCCGTGGGGCTCATTGCTTAGCGACGTGATGAACCTGAGCTGAGCGGCTACTCTGGACATCTAAATGCCAATCAGTGATGTGAATAGCGTCACTAACAAAGATATCTTCCACCTCCCTAGGTGTCACTATTGAGGAATATGTTGGTCGCAAAGTGGTTGAAAACGGGTTACCTTCAACTCGAGCCCGGGTATTTTAGGTGGAGCGCGTGGCGGCGCCTACCTACGCGTCGCTGTCGCGGTCGGCGCGGCGCGGCTCGGAGCCGGCGCACGCGACGCAGCACCGCGCGTGCTGCGAGCGGCACGTGCGCCGCCACGCCGCTGCCGCTGCGTACTCCGCGCAGGCTTGCACCTGCGACGCCCGGCACAGGTAAACAAACACCAAGGGTAGAACAAACACACAGCGAGCGGGGCGCAACGACGACGTGACGTATGAGACAATTTCAAAAAATAATACCTAGCTTTTATTTTTCCCTATACTTACTCATTTACATTTATTATTTGTGTTAGTACATATTTACTTAAATGATTATTTTAGTCTATTTATTGTGTAATCTTCTAATCATTTGGTATAAGGAACGCCTGTAAAGGTAAAAGCTTCCTCCAATTGTTTCCAATATTCTATATTTTTGGCAGTTCTTGCCCAAAGTTTACCCGCGACCTTTACAATCATCATGCCATCTTTGAAAGGGTCTGCTGGCTTACGCTGGCTGTCCCTAGGCACCAAGTACGTCACAATCTATACTCAGCCCACAAGTCTACTCTTTGGACGTGACCTGTCCACTTCCATTTAAGTTTTAGAATCTCCCGTATGACTTTAGCTTTGTTTTTTCCCCTAACCATCGAGATGTGACACAAAAACGGTTCCGGCGGCGTCACGTCTTCGCAACGCCCGCCGTGTGGCTTATGTAGGGGGAGAATCCACCGAAGCTGTGAGGAGCGAAGCTGGGTTTGAAATGTTTAATTTTTTCTATGGAATGTATTTCCATTGTGTTTTACATTGAATTTCCTTGGTTAAATTACATATTCCCGCCCAGCTTCGTTCTACACAGCTCCGATGGATTCTCGCTCTGTAAGTAGCTTATTAGACTACGGCGTGCGATGTGCACGGAGTAGTTATCCACCAAGCTTCATAGTATATGGCTCCAGTCTAGACTATTTCGCGCACCAAATTGAGTTACTGTAGCTGTCCTACCTAGCTTTACAGCTTCGCTTTTAGACTATATCGGGTGACGTTTTTTACTGATATACCGACGTTTTTTATGGGTGTAATATGAACATGGAGCCTGGTAGCAACGTTTTTTTTAAACCGAGATTTACGGATTTCAAAATCATCTAATTAAAAAATACGTCACCCGGTAGATGGATTAACTCTTTATTATTCACACCAGATTTTACATAATTACTTAGTATAATAAAATATCTGATATGATAAGCTATTTAGATTTGAAGTTACAGTTATATATATAGTACATAGTCAAGGCAGCCTACGCACTCTACTATACTTCTTGCGACTTGAGTTGACGTTACTTTCATGATGAGACGATCGCGAAAAAAACTTTAACGGACTTTAATGAAAGAAAAAATAGTAAATTGCAGCATATTCATATACGCGTGTAGTAGTGTGTGTGGCGGACGAAATATTTAGAACTGTTAAAACGCGCGTATGTGGATTTGTAAATATTTCAAGTCTACTCGAGTCGTAAGAAATATAATGCTTCTCTCGCTCGCCAGCCGCGGGGAAGTGGCGCCACTACCTGTCTTTGCGAGTGCCTAAGCTGCCCTAGAACCATGCGAGGTAACAACACCTAAAATACGTACTGTAAAATACAAAGATTAGGCTTCTTGTATGATTTTGCTTGTTGATGTTTTCTTTTTATTGCAATAAACCGACATAAAAAAATATGTTTTCAACGCCATCTCCGGAGAACCTAGCGAGTTTTGCAAATAAAATATAAAATTAATGATTTTACTGATATTAACTATGACTATAATATTCATAGTAAGTATATCGTTTTTTCTTCGTATCATTACGAATGAGTTGGCTTGGGTTTATATTTCAAGTCAAGCAGAAATTGTGACGATCCTGGCGCAATTTAAAGTACTAGCGACATCCTATGTCTTTATCAGTACTACAATCGGACAATTATATAAAGAAAAGTGCTAATGGTCATAGAAATAAATATATTTCTATGAATATAATATTTCTATGAATATTTCTATAAATATAAATATATTTATGACCATTGGCACTATTGGTTATATAATTGTCCGATTGTAGTACTGATAAGGACACAAGATGTCGCTAGTACTTTAAATTGCGCCAAGATCTTCACAATTTCCGCTTGACTTCTTTATACAGTTTCTCTATGCTTAGAATAAAGAGGCTAAAATGATAATCTATTTATAGCAGTTAGTAATGGAGAAGAAATTCCGAGATACTATCGGTGAAAAAATATTTTTTGAGTACAGAGTTTCGCACCTAAAAAAAACAGCCTAGACCAACACTCGGTAGTTTTATAACACAGTTGAAAAACTGCAAAGTTGTGATATAAAATTGTAATGCGATCGTTTTTCGTTTGTATTTTAATTATTACTCAATAATGTTCAAATTACAAGCAGATTATACTCACAAGTCTGTCCCCCAGGGCTTCGTACCACCGGCGCGCGTCAGCGGACGCGACAGGCGCGGCTCCGCAGAGGCCCCCCGACCCGCCCTGCCGCCGCCCCTTCCCCCTCGTAGTCCACGACCTTCGTCTCAAGACCGTCGTCTCGCATCAACAGTCCTTCGCTTTGACGTCTACTTAGATATATTATATGATGTATACAAAATGTACCTTCTGTGAGGATACACTGTGTATCTCAATTAAAAGGGCTATTTTAATAAAATAAAATAAAAACAAACCTTATTAAAAAAAAATATTTAAATCTTATTTTACTGATCGAAATTCACTGTGAACTAAATCAACTCATTACCTGTCATTGCAAAGATTCATGCTCGAAAAACGTTATTACAAAGATTTATGCTCGGTAATGTTATACATTTAAATGTAATTGCAAAGATGTATGCTCGGTAATGTTAATGTTAATATGCCATGACGAAGATTTACGCTCGGTAATGTTATACATTTAAACGCCATAACGAAGATTCATGGTCAAAATACCTGCGATTTAAATGGTATTTTTTATATTATTTAAATATTTCAAAATACCAATAAAACATTGCAAAAACGCTCTTTTACCATGAGAGCAATGCAACGTTTGGCGGCAAACTATTACCTACATTCAATGGTCAAAGTGTTGAGAGCCAATTCTCAGTACAGGCTAGGTGTTTACCGTATTCGACCACACCGTCAGTTAATATTACATGAGCTGTGTTCAAATGCCTTGCCTGTCGACCATAAAAAAAAATTACAATTTTTTGTCGCCGAATAAATATTTCTAGTAAATACTTCTTATGGGTGAAACAATAATTGCAACTATTTACAGGAAACGTATGAATTAACTTTGCTTACTTGTATTTTAACAAACCTACAGACATGGTTCGGACCGCCGTTTAACAAATGAGAGTAAAAGAGAGAGATATTTTCCTCTCATTAGGCCGCCCATGGCCGCAGTTTTGTTAACACAATTACATTCGTCCCTAAAGGTCTAGATATCCAGTTTCAATCGGGTCCAATTCGTAAATGCGTTGTGGCTTTGAAATTGTTGAATTGAAAGCAAACTATTTAACTTGTATACAGCACGTTATTCAGATAATCGCGTTGTATACAGCATTTACAGAGTTGAAGAGACGCAGATAATTTTATTCCTCTCAGATTAGCGAGTATAATAATCTAGAATCGACACCATTGTCTTATCTGGAAGTCACTGAATCTAAGTTGATAAAGTTTTTACTTGTAAAAGGATTTTAAAATTCTAAAAATGATTTGGCTTATCGAAAATACCCGCCCTTTCTAATTTTAAACGATACAAAATTACTTATAAATTTCAACAAATGTGCTAAGTATCGTTTCAAATACGTTAGCTAAGCCTTCAAGGAATGTTTAATAAACTAGGATAATATTAGCGGTAAAGAGTTCCTAATATTTTTGTTTTACTTTTACATTTGTAACCTGTCTTAGTTTGTAATTATTTTTAACCGTTAAATAAAGTTACCTACTCGAATCCGCGTTTAATTGAAACTCCGTTCTGTATAAATAAACAAACTTTAATTAATTAAACGATACGAATACACCATCAGGGATCATTTACAACAATAATCTTTAAAGCTGAAATTACACTGAGGCGACATCGTGCGGCGTCGTGGTATACTACATAAAGACGTACACGAATAACATCGTTAGCGCCCTTGAAGTAAAGTCTTAATTAGGCTTATTTCATTTAGTCTACGAAAAGTGACGTAACAGTTGATGACAACATTTTCGTCGCAGTGTCGTAAAGGTTAAGAAACAACAAACGACTGCTATTCGCACTGATTATTTCGTTTAGGCTAACTCAACTAATATTTTTTTTTTTTTTAATTTTCGTAAGGTGTCATTTGATTACACTGTCCATGCAAACCATTATCGTCAGTGTCGTAACAGTTACGAAACAGCACAATGGGGTTAAAAACTGAAAGCTAATTGTAGGTGGCGCCACTGTTGAGTGATCCTAATCGCCGCCATATTGAGTTTTTGTTTATCTTTGCTTACGAGCGAATTTGCATAGAATACTACGAAAATGTATTCGACATGGAGTGTTATGCAGTTAAAAGAAATTATCCGCACACAACCTCGAATATTTTGTCGGTTCCCAATTTTTTCTTCGTTAAACTTTTATCCATTATTTTCTTCTTTTGATATCTTTAGGAAATACATGGAATACATGGATTCCCGTATTTTTGCTATCCAAACCTGAACACAACGTCATATTAATGAAATAAATTCAGTTCTTTTTATTTGGCTGCCATCTTAAGTGAGCAAAAGTCAGTTTTTTACCCTATTGTTATGACACCGCATTTTTTTTTCTATTTTCGACGCTGTTTCGTAACAGGCACGAAACAACATACCTGTTACGACATTGTGACGAAAATGGTTCTATCGCTGATATTATCTGTGCCACGTCTACGTATCATGCCACAACGCCGCACGATACAGCCTGGACGTTATAGCTCAGTTTGTTCAAGGATAAAGCGATTATATAGCACGTTAAAGCATCCCGAAACCTTTTGAATAGCTGATTGCTTTCATCAGTCTGTCTCGTAGCTTGTCTTTGCTTTCGTATTCCGGTAGGAGCAGAACGTTGAAGCAAGTATGCGCGGTGGGGAGGCGGTCGCAATCCGGACCATTTCTTGCTATAACTAGCTTCAAATGGCTAAGGCCGCCGACCGGGACTCGGTCCGAGCCGGTCGTGAACTGCAGCAGCTTCCTCTTATCGTCTAAAGCGAGGCTGTGGACGATGCTCCAGAAGTCTTTAATAGTCTGCGAGTCGGAAGTGTACCCGCCATCGTATTCCGTCGACTTTTCTAGCTCGTTGAAATCGAAGTTCTGGAAGAGAACGACGATTTTGATTCTATAGTCTGTTCACGGAGAATACAATAAATAAATAAATATCTGGGACATTTTTGCACACACGGTCATCTGACCCCAAACTAAGCAAAGCTTGTAATATGGCTGCCAGAGACTGATATACGTACATAGATATTTTTAAATACATACTTATATATATATATAGATATTAACACCCAGACATAGAACATATATATATATATATATATATAAGTCATGCCCCAGTAAACAAACACAAATATTTATCACATGAATAATAATATACATGTCTAATATACGGCGCTCTCCCTTGCACCATTGTATGAAAGTGAAAATGTGGGCACTAGCATCGTGAGTGACTGTGATTGGTGTGTGGTTGTGACCGTTCTTTTAAAATGTTTGGCTGCGTTTATACGCCATCGAAATCAGCTTAGGACTGTCAAGCGGAATTCGGTGCGTTGGCGTCACAGATCCACACTAGATACCGCATTACGAGATTCGTTGTTCCTACAAAAAGTCACCAAAGTTTGAGGCGTGGCGCGGGTCGCTGGGAGTGCGACCGAGCGTTCTCATTGGCTATCTCAAGGTTACGCCTACTCGCGCCTAACAATCAACCAATCAGAGGGGTTTTGGCGGGATCGCGAAGAAGTCATGTCACGTCATTCTAAAAATTTCCAAATCTTGTGTTATATCGAGTGTTATTGTATAAAAAAGTGGATTTTTATCCATTAAGGTCCTTCGTTTGAGTCCGCTAGGTAGGTAGGCGCCAAGAGATGGCGCTGTCGTTGAAAACTCAATTGAGGTAATCTGCCCCAGTTTTAATTCACTTTGCGACCTCTTACTATTGTTATAAACACATCTCAAAAATAATAGAGCCCATTAATAGCTGCACTCGACTGAAAATTCAAATAATGTTCAACGCCTGTATGCACGCATGAACATTACGCACACATGCGAATTCAAAACGGTTACAAGCAAATACGAAATTTCGTTGCTCTGTATATCGTCTCGGTGGCCGAAGTCATCAGTTTGATTAGGTCGCGCTCGTGAGGTTCTGGGTTCGAACCCCTAAAATTAGGTAGTATTATTTTTTATAATTTAATTTCGAGAATACTATTTATTTTAATTTTTGCTGTGGGTTTCTTGACAAACTTATTCAAAATTAGTAACGAAACTTATAAAAGTATATATCTACATAAACCTAATATTGTCGCATAAATATTTAAAATGCGAAAGTTCGTGTGTAAGTGTGTAAGCATGTAAGTTTTTTTTTTTGTTATTTGGTGGCGAGACGAGCAAGTTACTCAGCTGATGTTAAGCTTCACGCTTGCTCATAACAGTTCAGTGCCACCCAGAATTTTGAACCTCAACAGTTCAAAACCATGCGCGGCAATGCACTGCGCTCATTACTCTGAGATATTAGATGTTAAATCTCTGTGCCCAATAATTACGCTGGAAACATTGCCCTTCAATCCGGAACACAGTGATGTTTTGCACACTACTGCTTGACGATTGAATAACTGGGTCCCTGGAATAACCCCATATCGGGGGTTCTAAAGGCACCGAGTCTGGTACCTTCCGAACAAATTTTCCACTTTTTTTCGTTTTTTTTTCAAATTAATTTCGAATTTTACATACCTAATACCTAATGAAATGAACCTAATGAAATATGCAATACCCAAAAATGTTGTGTTTTCCGCGTCGATAGACATTATTCTGCGACTAAAAATATGGATTTTAGACCCGGGTTAGATTAATTTAGTCCATAGTAGGTACTGTTGTTTGTTATTTGTTATTTACAACACACAAAACTAACTTATAGGTAGGTATGTAGTTCATCTGTGGTATGTAGGTAGGTAGGTTGGTTGCTTGGTTGGTGGCTAGGTAGGTATTATTAGTATAATGTGCATATTTTGATCGCGCAGCACGAAATATTCAAGATTTTCATATACCTCTATTTACCACCTTACCACCTACCTATATAGGTACCATACCTATAGGCACCTTTTACAAAAAATCTATTATTTCACTAAGAAGGAAGTTTTTCAGAATTTTTTCAATATTTTTCCCGGGATCAGTGAGCGTGCGCGCAACGAGATCATACATAAAAATGCAAAAACCACATTCATCATCATTATTGAGGTGAATTTTTTTCCAGAAATTTTGCATTATTTTTCCTGGCAGCACTGATGGAGCGCGCACCGAGCCCCATACTCAGAAATGCCGAATTCCAACAAATTTTAGATATGGGGTTATTACTTAGTCACACCAAAATGCGAAAGTTTGTGTGTATGTAAGTAGGTATGTTAGTATGTAAGTGTGTTTGTTCCCGTTCAAATCTGTAACAGCTGCATGGATTTTAATGTAATTTGGTATGGAGGTAGCCAAATTTAGGTATGGTAGCCTCCATTCCAAATTTCATCCAAATCCGTTCAGCCGTTACAGAGTTTATACCGCGGGTGAAACCGCGGGGCGCATCTAGTATCCTATAAATTTTGAAAGTAGCTCTGTCTTTCTGTTTGTTATCTGTTCACGATAAAACGGCTGGACCGACCTTTACGAATTTTGGCAAAGGTATTCTAGTAAAATAAAATATTTTTTAATATAATCATTTTATGTATTTTTTAAGAAATCTCGTTACGTTAGGGAGAAGGCTGATGATGATGATGGAAAATTTTAAATCGATGACCGCAAATGTAAAACGCAGTCGGACGGGTAGAAATCCCCCCATTGCTATGAAAATGGGTAAGAAATCTCGGTACGATAGGGAACAGGCTAATGATGATGATGATGATATTTAAATCTGTGACCACAAATGAAATTCGCAGTTGGACGGGTAGAAATCCCCCCCATCGCCATGAAAATGGGCAAGAAATCTCTGTACGCTATCAACAGGCTGATGATGATGATGAATTTTAAATCTATGCCCGAAAATTAAAATCGCAGTTGGACGGGTAGAAATCCCCCATCGCCATGAAAATGGGCAAGAAATCTCTGTACGTTATCAACAGCCTGATGATGATGATGATGAATTTTAAATCTATGACCGCAAATGAAATTCGCAGCTGGACGGGTAGAAATCTCCCCATTGCTATGAAAAATGGGTAAGAAATCTCGGTACGATATGGAACAGGCTGATGATGATGATGATGAATTTTAAATCTATGACCGAATCACATGCGAATTCAAAACGGTTACAAGCAAATACGAAATTGAGTACCCGATTTTCGGCGTTCCACCTATCAGTTCGACTGGCCGAGCGGTCGAGTGGACGGATTTTCATTATGCTTCGTTTTGTAGTGTGTCAATGAGACGAAGGATCAATCCTCATTTGAAAATTACTGTTTTTGTAGATTTTTGTTCTTTTTGTGCTATTTTTTTACAAAATAAGTTATCAAACAACACAACAAACACCACACACAAAACTAACTAACTAATAGGTAGGTAGGTAGGTAGGTAGGTAGGTTGGTTGGTTTGTTGGTAGGTAGGTAAGTATTATTAGTATTATGCACATATTTCAATCGCGCAGCACGAAATATCCAATATTTTCATATACCTCTATCTACCACCTTACCACCTACCTATATAGGTACCTATACCTATATAGGCACCCTTTACAAAAAAACTATTATTTCACTAAGAAGGAAGTTTTTCAGAATTTTTTCAATATTTTTCCCGGGATCAGTGAGCGTGCGCGCAACGAGATCATACATAAAAATGCAAAAACCACATTCATCATCATTATTGAGGTGAATTTTTTTTCCCGTAATTTTGCATTATTTTTCCTGGCACTGATGGAGCGCGCACCGAGCCCCATACTCAGAAATGCCGAATTCCAACAAATTTTAGATATGGGGTTATTACTTAGTCACACCAAAATGCGAAAGTTTGTGTGTATGTAAGTAGGTATGTTAGTATGTAAGTGTGTTTGTTCCCGTTCAAATCTGTAACAGCTGCATGGATTTTAATGTAATTTGGTATGGAGGTAGCCAAATTTAGGTATGGTAGCCTCCATACCAAATTTCATCCAAATCCGTTCAGCCGTTACAGAGTTTATACCGCGGGTGAAACCGCGGGGCGCATCTAGTATCCTATAAATTTTGAAAGTAGCTCTGTCTTTCTGTTTGTTATCTGTTCACGATAAAACGGCTGGACCGACCTTTACGAATTTTGGCAAAGGTATTCTAGTAAAATAAAATATTTTTTAATATAATCATTTTATGTATTTTTTAAGAAATCTCGTTACGTTAGGGAGAAGGCTGATGATGATGATGGAAAATTTTAAATCGATGACCGCAAATGTAAAACGCAGTCGGACGGGTAGAAATCCCCCCATTGCTATGAAAATGGGTAAGAAATCTCGGTACGATAGGGAACAGGCGGATGATGATGATAATGATCCTTAAAATCTATGACCGATAAACGACGAAGGTCTGTGACGAAGGTCACAGTTGGACGGGTACCAATCCCTCCATCGCCATGAAAATGGGTAAGAAATCTCGGTACGATAGGGAACAGGCTAATGATGATGATGATGATATTTAAATCTGTGACCACAAATGAAATTCGCAGTTGGACGGGTAGAAATCCCCCCCATCGCCATGAAAATGGGCAAGAAATCTCTGTACGCTATCAACAGGCTGATGATGATGATGAATTTTAAATCTATGACCGAAAATTAAAATCGCAGTTGGACGGGTAGAAATCCCCCATCGCCATGAAAATGGGCAAGAAATCTCTGTACGTTATCAACAGCCTGATGATGATGATGATGAATTTTAAATCTATGACCGCAAATGAAATTCGCAGCTGGACGGGTAGAAATCTCCCCATTGCTATGAAAAATGGGTAAGAAATCTCGGTACGATATGGAACAGGCTGATGATGATGATGATGAATTTTAAATCTATGACCGAATCACATGCGAATTCAAAACGGTTACAAGCAAATACGAAATTGAGTACCCGATTTTCGGCGTTCCACCTATCAGTTCGACTGGCCGAGCGGTCGAGTGGACGGATTTTCATTATGCTTCGTTTTGTAGTGTGTCAATGAGACGAAGGATCAATCCTCATTTGAAAATTACTGTTTTTGTAGATTTTTGTTCTTTTTGTGCTATTTTTTTACAAAATAAGTTATCAAACAACACAACAAACACCACACACAAAACTAACTAACTAATAGGTAGGTAGGTAGGTAGGTAGGTAGGTTGGTTGGTTTGTTGGTAGGTAGGTAAGTATTATTAGTATTATGCACATATTTCAATCGCGCAGCACGAAATATCCAATATTTTCATATACCTCTATCTACCACCTTACCACCTACCTATATAGGTACCTATACCTATATAGGCACCCTTTACAAAAAAACTATTATTTCACTAAGAAGGAAGTTTTTCAGAATTTTTTCAATATTTTTCCCGGGATCAGTGAGCGTGCGCGCAACGAGATCATACATAAAAATGCAAAAACCACATTCATCATCATTATTGAGGTGAATTTTTTTTCCCGTAATTTTGCATTATTTTTCCTGGCACTGATGGAGCGCGCACCGAGCCCCATACTCAGAAATGCCGAATTCCAACAAATTTTAGATATGGGGTTATTACTTAGTCACACCAAAATGCGAAAGTTTGTGTGTATGTAAGTAGGTATGTTAGTATGTAAGTGTGTTTGTTCCCGTTCAAATCTGTAACAGCTGCATGGATTTTAATGTAATTTGGTATGGAGGTAGCCAAATTTAGGTATGGTAGCCTCCATACCAAATTTCATCCAAATCCGTTCAGCCATTACAGAGTTTATACCGCGGGTGAAACCGCGGGGCGCATCTAGTATCCTATAAATTTTGAAAGTAGCTCTGTCTTTCTGTTTGTTATCTGTTCACGATAAAACGGCTGGACCGACCTTTACGAATTTTGGCAAAGGTATTCTAGTAAAATAAAATATTTTTTAATTTAATCATTTTATGTATTTTTTAAGAAATCTCGTTACGTTAGGGAGAAGGCTGATGATGATGATGGAAAATTTTAAATCTATGACCGCAAATGTAAAACGCAGTCGGACGGGTAGAAATCCCCCCATTGCTATGAAAATGGGTAAGAAATCTCGGTACGATAGGGAACAGGCGGATGATGATGATAATGATCCTTAAAATCTATGACCGATAAACGACGAAGGTCTGTGACGAAGGTCACAGTTGGACGGGTACCAATCCCCCATCGCCATGAAAATGGGTAAGAAATCTCGGTACGATAGGGAACAGGCTAATGATGATGATGATGATATTTAAATCTGTGACCACAAATGAAAATCGCAGTTGGACGGGTAGAAATCCCCCCCATCGCCATGAAAATGGGCAAGAAATCTCTGTACGCTATCAACAGGCTGATGATGATGATGAATTTTAAATCTATGCCCGAAAATTAAAATCGCAGTTGGACGGGTAGAAATCCCCCATCGCCATGAAAATGGGCAAGAAATCTCTGTACGTTATCAACAGCCTGATGATGATGATGATGAATTTTAAATCTATGACCGCAAATGAAATTCGCAGCTGGACGGGTAGAAATCTCCCCATTGCTATGAAAAATGGGTAAGAAATCTCGGTACGATATGGAACAGGCTGATGATGATGATGATGAATTTTAAATCTATGACCGAATCACATGCGAATTCAAAACGGTTACAAGCAAATACGAAATTGAGTACCCGATTTTCGGCGTTCCACCTATCAGTTCGACTGGCCGAGCGGTCGAGTGGACGGATTTTCATTATGCTTCGTTTTGTAGTGTGTCAATGAGACGAAGGATCAATCCTCATTTGAAAATTACTGTTTTTGTAGATTTTTGTTCTTTTTGTGCTATTTTTTTACAAAATAAGTTATCAAACAACACAACAAACACCACACACAAAACTAACTAACTAATAGGTAGGTAGGTAGGTAGGTAGGTAGGTTGGTTGGTTTGTTGGTAGGTAGGTAAGTATTATTAGTATTATGCACATATTTCAATCGCGCAGCACGAAATATCCAATATTTTCATATACCTCTATCTACCACCTTACCACCTACCTATATAGGCACCTTTTACAAAAAATCTATTATTTCACTAAGAAGGAAGTTTTTCAGAATTTTTTCAATATTTTTCCCGGGATCAGTGAGCGTGCGCGCAACGAGATCATACATAAAAATGCAAAAACCACATTCATCATCATTATTGAGGTGAATTTTTTTCCCCGTAATTTTGAATTATTTTTCCTGGCACTGATGGAGCGCGCACCGAGCCCCATACTCAGAAATGCCGAATTCCAACAAATTTTAGATATGGGGTTATTAGTTAGTCACACCAAAAATAAATATTATAAAGAGGAAAGATTTGATTGTTTGTTTGTTTGCATTGAATAGGCTCCGAAACTACTGAACCGATTTGAAAAATTCTTTCGCTGTTGGGAAGCTTTTTAGCTTTCTTTATATATATATTTTTTTTGTAACTTGACGCAAATAGAAGGGTTTTGTGTGTGTATTATAATTTTTATTTTTTTGTTATATACACGTGCGAAGCCGGTGCGGGCTGTAAAGGATTCAAACAGACAGACGGACAGACAGACAGACAGTCGGACATGACAAACTTATAAGGGTTCCTTGTAGTACTACGGAACCCTAAAAATTTATAAATGGTTACCTATGTCAAAGTCCTCAAAATACAAGAATAGGGGTTCATTTTTATACATATAAACTAGTATTTCGCGAGGCTGCACGGGCCGCGTGCGGGCCCGCGGGGCGGTCCTGCAATTGGGTATGGCTGGATCGTTTAGGTCGACTTGTAAAGTTAAAAAAAAAGGAGGAGCATGATGAAAACGGGTAAGCTACCCAACAGCGAAATAATTTTTCAAATCCGTTCAGTAGTTTCGGAGCCTATTCAATGCAAATAAACAAACAAACAAAGAATCAAATCTTTCCTCTTTATAATATTGGTATAGATAGATTATTCTATCATCATCAATAGTTGTCGCAACGCACGCGATGTAAAGGATATTTTAGGTATTTTTTTTTACATCTTGGGTTACATTATTCGAGTTTTAGTAAGGATCCCAAATTTTTTAAAAATATAATATAATATAGTATAGGGATAGTGTAGCTTCCCAACAGTGAAAGAATTTTTCAAATCGGTTCAGTAGTTTCGGAGCCTATTCAATGCAAACAAACAAACAATCAAATTTTTCCTCTTTATTATATTGGTATAGACTATTCTTTCATCATCAATAGTTTCCGCAGTGCACGCGAAATACATCATCTTGGTTTACATTATTGGAGTTTTAGTAAGGATCCCTAATTTTTTTGAAAATATAATATAACCTATGTCACCCGGGGATAGTGAAGCTTCCCAACAGCGAAAGAATTTTTCAAATCGGTTCAGTAGTTTCGGAGCCTATTCAATGCAAACAAACAATGAAATAAATAAACAATCAAATCTTTCCTCTTTATAATATTGGTATAGATAGATTAGGTAACCAAATCAAACACTGCACTGCACACCGATACCGAATCTCGCAACGTCGCAATTATCGAAGGCCGCCCGCGGACTAAGCCGCGATGCAAGGATACCTAGTCTCGCTCACACACGCTCCGACAAGCTGGCAACGTCGCGTAAACCGCGTGACGCGCGCGCGGCACAACCAGTGTACACGATTTTTGCAAGATGCACCCACACATCAATATTTCACGCACACCATGATCGCATGATTCGCATGTAAAGAACACACCACTACATTCGTAAAATTTGTCGTAATTATTGGGTTGAAAAATGGTATTTCCTAGCCATGAACATTTTAAATTATCGACTTTGCGATACTTAGAGGCCAAATTAGACCTATGTTAAGTCATGCCCAGTTCAAAATCGTAGTAGGACGCCTAAAAAGGCGTCGATAGTTTTGTATGAAAGTCGAAGGACCTTAAGTGTTCGTGAACGTGCACGAGTGTTGGTGAATTGTATAATGTTGTGAAACGTGACTCTTCGTGTTGTTTCCAAAACTCCCTATTAACCTCTAGTAAAGTCTCCACCACTTTACTGGGGCATGACGTGAACTTGACCGCGACTTACTTTGCTTGACTTAGACTATGACTGAGACTTATTTTAATGGTGAAATATTATACATCACTTGAAATATTACAATAATTGACACTGGCTAAATACACAACGCGTGGAGCCAAAACATAAGAGAGAAAAAAAACAATCAGTCATTTCTTATAAGTGTATTTAGACTGATGCGTGGTGCGCTTCGAGCGTCCTGAATGCAGAATCTAGGGTGTGATCTGTGCCTCCACATGTCCTATGTCCGTCTCCGACCCTTAAGATATACCTATGCGAAAATGCAGGTCCGTGCAGCCATATAGCCGCACAATAATGATAACGCGACAAAAACCCAGACACAGAGATAGTGTAACTTTCGCATTTATAATATTAGTTAGGATATTAAACTGAATGAAATGTAAATCTGATCTTACGGAGAGCAAATACCTTATTGACTGGTTCATACCTTACTGCCGCAGACCAGCATCTCGACCTCCTCGGGCCTGAAGAGCGCCGCCAGGGGGCTCTCGTCCGTGACCATGAGGAACCCTCGTCTGAACGCGCGGAACTGCGTCTCCACCGACTGGTTCAACAGGAAGTCTGAATACCGCTCTATGAACTCCTGGAATTAGACAATGTCGAGACTGAGATGTGTGAGCGGAAAATACATGGTATGCAAGAGAAAAGAGACCTTATTCATAAACACATAAAATATCAATAGGATTGGGAGGGATATCTTTACAGCCATTGTACCAACTGCGAGTTGGACTAACTAATAAAATAATAATAAACTAAAAGACTACCTAATAATGATCTAACAGCAATTGGCTGTTAGATCATTATTAGGTAGTTACTCAGTACCATCAAAAAATATGTTTCTTTACCCACTCTTTGGTTTTGCTCTCTCTCTCTCTCTCTCTTAGTTATAGGCTTACAGCGAATATTGAATTTACCTGCAATTATGCAATGTTCCCGACTTTTTTTCCAAAAAAAAATTATCTTATATATTATAATCATTATATATAATGGATACAACTTCGATCAGTTCACTTGTTAATCGTCAAAAAGTAAGGCAGACAGAGACAGACTTTTCTTTCGCATTTCTTTTTAGTAATTATTTTTTCCTATTTAAGTCTTACCTTTTTATTGTCCAGCGTCACAAATATACTATCTCCGTTTTCCTTCAAGTCTTGGAACAGGGTGTTTCCGAAGACATCCTGGTAGCATATCCTGAACGTCTGGTAGTATACTTCCTCTAAATCGGGCTCCTTGTATTCGAGCATGTCTTTTAGGCCGCTGTAGAGAGTCTACAAGTTGAGCGCTAGGATTAGAATTCCGTGGGCCATAAGTCCATCGGCAATATCAAATGTTATCTGACATGGGGACATTTTGTGCAAATCGGTCGATGGAAATCGCTTGCCATTCTACTCACTCAAATGATGCGCAAAATATTTATTTTTGCGAACAAGGTTATCAGCATAAGTTTTGGTACTATTATCGCAAAGTAAAGATTTTGGCCGGTTTTATAATGGCATTTTTTTAAATACTTTTTTTTTGTTGTAAAACTTAAGCGTACCAGCAAACAAAAACATTGGCGCGGACTCTACTAGACTTCGTCCGTCTTTAAGAACAAGATAGTAATGGAAAAGTCCAAAATATGCTCACCGGGTTCCAATCGGCTAAATCTTCAAAAGAGCCCTTCTTACCCATTAGCTTTCTATACACAACCATGGGGAAATTGACCGCAAGTATAATATTATTGTATATAGCTAGGCCCAGCACTATTCCGATTAGCGTGAACTGGGCTTCAGTCTCAAATGACGTGGGGTTGAACCTGAGTACAAAATAACAAAAATATCAATATCTACATTACTATTAGTATCTAGTATCAGTATTTACTCACGAGATATTTACCACGATTTTTAGCTTTATTGAGTTCCCGATATTTCGGTACATTTGCATGCGCCATGTTCACGCAAAACCGTAACCGTGCCGTGTGTTTGTGCCGAAATATCGGGAACTCAATAAAACTTAAAAATCGTGGTAAATATCCCATGAGTACTTATAATAATGTAGTAACCACCCACGAAAGTCTAAAACAGTGTTTATCAATATCTAGCGTGCCCGATGGGGTACAGTAAATAAAACACCCCATTTTACCTCTTTAGGGGTTGCCTTTTGCCGTTTTCGCTAAGCTCTGAGGCATGCAATTCTTTATTTGTAATTATTACTACACAAACCGAGCTTAGCTTGGCTTTTGGTTTAGTATGATAAAGTATTTTATTTCCAAACAAACTTTGGGGGTCCATTTTAGCCCCTAAGGGGTAGGATTTCGCAAAACCCGATCTTATTGTTTCCCTAGACCATTTGAGGGGTATTGGGTTCAAGTTTCAATTTTACTAATTGCCCCAACGCGTCGGCCACGCGTTGTCAACGCATCTTACACTTGATATTCGTCTTATATATCTCACTAAATATTATAAGTGCGAAAGTTTGTGGTAGTTTATACCCTGGATTAGCACATAGGCTACTTTTAAACCCCGGAAAAATATACTATGCCTATGGTGCGGATGAAATCATAGGGCGTTCAATATATTATTATGTTATGGGCACATGATAGTTGGTGACGAGTAAGTATGAAGGGATTCAGACCAAGAATTTGAGTACATACATAAAATTCTAAACAGTTTGTTTGTTGTAAGTTTTTTTTTCTTTCATATCTGGGGTTTTCTTTATATATTATTTCTTTCAAACTAATAAAATTATCTTTTATTTAATTCAAATAAATTTTTAATGTCTGCGGTTTTAACAATAGTGATCATAATTTTTTTATTTTCATCCTGTCAACAGTCACTGGTAAATAGTATTATGTTCTCATACTACACCCACCCCTGACATCCATCTCTTCTTTCCATTTCCTTCATCCGTTGGGCTGCTTTAACGACAAAGGGTCGGTAAAGCAGCACCTAAGATGGAGCTTCCTCTTTTATGTGTATTATACAGTGAACGGCGTAAACAATACTAATCTTGTTTACTTTTTGAAGAAGATAAAGTAACAGTAGGTAGTGCAACATACCAGACAGTTAGCGAGTCCTGCTGCTGCGTGAACATGCCGTAGTCCGGGTTGAATATCTCTTCGACTATGAGTTGGAAGAACTCCTTGCTGACTCCGCCCTCGTCCACTCCCTGCTCGCCTTCGAACTCCACCACCAGCTGCTTCTTCAGATCCAGGGCGCGCTCCATCGCCACCATCTCCAGCTGGAAATAAAGATTGACATAAAAATAAAAATAAATAAACGTGGACGTTTTTCACACACAGCGCCATCTAGCCCCAAACAAAGCTTGTACTATGGGAACCAGATAACTGATAGAATACATTTTTTTTTTGTAAATGCATACATAGCATACATAGAAACACCCAGACAAAAAACAAACATCCAAGTTCACCACACAAATGTTTGTCCTGGGTGGGAATCGAACCCACAACCTACAGCTCAGAAGGCGGAAATCCAACTACTGAGCCACAAGGCTAGTCAAATAAAAAAAAATATATATGACAATCTAAATACAAAAAAGACTAAGCCCTGTTTTAGGAATCAACTTACAACACGGACACAGACTTATGATAGAAACGTTAAAATTAGATCGAATATTCCTCAAATGGTTTAGAAGATGGTGAACAATAATAACGAATTTTACGTAATAAATTTGGTATGGCGGTATAAGCTTATACGCTGGATTAACACATAGGCTACTTTTTATCCCGGAAATTTTAATGGTTCCTGTGGCATAGCAGGCAAAACCGCGGGGCGAAGCTAGTTATCCATATTTTCATCGGCTTTTATAGTGGTCTGACTAAATACGAAAACGCCATCTAGTTTTATGCTGTTTTTAGGGGGTACACTTTTTTATATGAGATTGTCATTCTTCCCGTATCATTTTTCTATGGCAGTATTTACGAACCTCAACGAGCGCGTCGTCGATGATATGCGTGCGTCGGACCTTCAGCCTCAGGAAGGGCATGGGAGGCGTGGCGCCCACCACCGCGTGGAGCAACGACACGCGGCGCTCGGAGTACATCCGGATCCGGTTTTCGTAGTAAAGGCCGAGGGACTTCGTCGCCGGCGTTAAGATGAACGGATACTTTAGGAACGCAAACTTTTTACCTACAAGAAATCGAGGTAAAGATTATGGATACATTCCGTTTAGAGGCATAATCGCAGAATACCATCTGTACGCAAAACGCCAACTTTACATAATACATAGATAGATAGTTACACATTATTGTGAACACCGGAAAACCAAAATCACATACAGAAAACCCTTATAAACTAGTGCGCTCTTATCGCGAGCACAAGCGATCTTATCGCTAAAAGCGGTCTCTTCCAGGCATGTAATACAATTAAGTGAAACTTCAAATTAGTTTTGTCACATACTGTATGTAATAATTCATACATATGTAAGAAACGCAAAACTATAGGATACTAGTGTATTTAACATTTTTTGTTTGTATTAAAATCTTCTATCAATTCACTAAGGTTTGATTAGCGGAGGCGACGTCGCGATTTCTTTTATCCGGGTATAAAACTAAACTTAGTACTCTTTTATTTTCCTTTGCAATTTTTTTTTAAAGCATTATGCACGAAAAATGGTCCTCCTAAACGAATAAAAAAAGAGACTTACAGATTCTTTGAACAATTTTATTTCTTGCAGAATGTATAGTAGACAAAATAAAATAAAAATGTCTCACCTCTACTTATCTCTGTCTTATAATTACCGAAGTCTATATCCATTTCAATGGTATCACTAAGAGGTTCGTTGTAGAATTCCTCAAATGGCAGGTAAGGTTTCCTAGCATCTAGGACATTTATATCTAATTCAATAGCTGAAACAAACAAGCATTATTATTAAGAGGGTCGTCCTACCGCGTGGATTTGGCGCAGTAGGTATTTGAAAATTGTATTGCTGTGTCGCTCTATTTCCTCTGCGTGCGATAGACAAAGAGAATTCACAAAAAGAAAAATAATATAAAATTAGCGTTTCGAAAGAAACTCTTATCACCCCTCTAAATTTTATCAAAATCTTTTGTTTCTGGTCTCAATAGCTTGAATAAACTATAATCTACGCGGAAAGGTTTTTTTTTTTTTTTTTAATTTGGTATTCTTCGTCGTAATTTCAACGCAAAAAGATCGTCGCTTTAGGTGCATATAACTACGAAGATATTGAGATAATTCCATAATCAAACCTGAATCATAGTTTTTCACGGGGTTAATAAAAAAAAAAAAGCGAAATCGCAATAAATTTAGGGATAGGAAACACTTGGGGCTCTTTGTATAAACAAGTAGGCGATATACTATATATTATGTATATCTTATTTTCATTTCGGAATGAGCCTTCTGCACTTGTACTGTTTTTTTATCGTGTACTTTTTTTTCTATTGTATTGTATTTTTTTTTATCCTCTAAAACAATACGATTATGAGTACAATTAGCCTAATAAGTAAGTATCTTTATACTTACTTATTAGGCTAATTGTACTCATTAGTTAGTGTAGTTACCTAAAGGGTCATCTGGCTGCGAGTCCTTGGATCCCTTCATGGAGCTGGGCGGATAGAGGTGCCCCAGCACGTCGTCTAATGGATCCTGCTGGTTCATGATCACTATAGGATCCTCCCGCAGACAGTTCGACTCCATCACTCCCGCTACCATATTCGCGTAGTACACTATCTGTAAGCATATTAAATTTACTCTAAAAAAGAAATCCTGAAACCTTCCTTGTTTCCAGAAAACTACTCTCGGCCTAGGCTGGAGTGAATAAATTGCTACAATGCTTATAAAAAAAAACACGCAGGGGATACTATTCATGAAAACAGTATGTATTTAATAATGTGCACTAAATTGTTTAAACATGATACTAAAAAAAGTTATGATAATTTGTAGAAATTAAAAAAAAAAAAACAATTTAATGCAAACCACAACAATTTCTGAAATCGATTAAAAAAAAAAAAAAGAACTGTAATTAATGTGAAAGTGTTATAGCACACTTGTGAATAAGCCATCGAAGGAATGAATCGAATATTTCTGCATTTTAGCCATATTCCTGGAACTATCCTAAAACTGCGACCAGAACCACCGGAGGGCAGGTAGCAGCGTCCTCTTAGTAAAGCCGGTAGTAGGCGAGCGTTCTATGATCCCCAAGCGCATGCGAAGCATAAGGATTATGGCAACCATCCTATTAGGTGTCAGCTTCGTCCATTTGTGGACATCCAGGAGCTGATAAGGGAGCAATATTCCTGCAAAATTAAGTTCACCTTCATAAGCTTGGTCGCGCATGTAACATTCTTATCGTCCTGCAGTTGGAACTGCCTCGTGTAGTTGGTGGATATAACCCGCAGGGTGATCAGCTGTTGTAACGTCTCGAGTATGTGCCGGAGACTGTCCTTGCAGTGCTGGGCCCACATACGAGCTAGTTTCGCTTGAGCTGGGAAGAAGAGAAAAGATAATAAGGACAAACAATAGCGGCGGGCTAACTCCTAATGCTGACTACTAATTAGCGGGCGGAGCTTATTAGCAGCCTTTCCCCCGAATACTGAAACCCTTGTTAACTTTGACAACAGATTAATTCTAATGCTGTCTTTGTCTGGCACTAAGCAAATGACAAAGGCAGCAACAGACTTAATCTGTCGTCAAAGTTAACAAACGTTTCAATTTTCGAGGGTTTGCAATGCAAATGCTTTGGATTTTGATTTTTAATAGAATCCGGCAGAAATCAACGTTAGTGGACGAAAGTTTACTGAGCAACGCGCCTATACTATTTTAATCGTCTCCCACAGACGTCTAAGGCCATGTATGTATTCTCGAGCTTTAAACAACCTGGACTCGGTATCGTGAAGTGTTTGTCGCCGACGCTGCGCGACCGTGAACCTTATCTCGCGGCGATACGATTCACGGTCGCGAAGTGTCGCCAGTTGAAGCTAGCAAGTCAAGCTACGGGCCCAGAGGGTAAGTGTGTTTAGATAAATAGAGAGCTTTGTCAAGTCAGAAGACCTAGCATACGCATCACGACAAAATCTTCTCTATTCTTTATGTCATGCAAAAAAAAAACGCAAACATATACAAAATCGTTTTGTCAAAGGGATTTTGTCGAGGTGCACTTCCTAGGCCTACAGATGTTGAGTGCTGACAATGAGGTAGAGTTGAATTCGTTACACGACATTTTGATTATGCACACGGTTTGCATACATTGGAAATTAAAAGAAACAACAAACAAGTGCTAAAACTGACGGCCTTGTTCCTGAAAGCGATTTTTCAGGCTGTATGGAAAGGAGAGAAGAGGTAGTAGATGTAAATTAAAAACGAATCTAGATTAGCCGATTTTGATGTCAGTTCATACCTTTTAAGGGCAAATGTTCAGCGGCATTGCACAATGCAGGCAGTGCTATCTCCAAGTAATCACTGCTGCCCAGATCAGGAACTTCAAATGCGATCACGAAGCAGTTGACTATTTCTTCCACGCTCATCTTCTTGCTTATTCGCAGGTCGATCACCATGGTGTCGGCTAATGCCTTGAGGGACGCTACTAGCGCTGGGCTGTAGTAATCTTGTGGCATCTGAAAAGTTATTCAAGATAGTGACCGTCTAACACAGATCACATTAGATACCGCATTACGAGATTCGTTGTTCCTACAAAAAGTCGTCAATTTTGAATAAGGCGCGGGTCGCGGGGAGTGCGACAAAGCGTTCTCATTGGCTACCTCAAGGTTACGCCTACTCGCGCCTAACAATAACCAATAAGAGTAATTTCTTATAAGTGTAGACTAATACGGGGAGCGCTTCGAGCGTCCTGAATGCAGAATCTAGGGTGTGACCTGTGCCGCCTAATTTCTGTAGACAATTCACCCCTAGATTCCGCACTCATGATGTTCGAAACACGCGACGTATACACCTATAAAAAAATTACTGTCATTGGTTCACTTGAGATAGTCGATGAGAACGATTGGAGGCCTTTGATCGCCTTCGATAGGTTACTTAATTTGTCTGAGGTAAGGCCTCACGTAACAGATTAGATTTGAGTCTGATGACAGTAGGTTGGATGTATCTCCGTCAACCGTTCCATTATTTCATCGTTGGCGGCTACGGCAATGGAGGCACAGCCTCAGTTTTCCTCAATTAAAGCTGTAAACTCGAAAACCAAAACCGAGAAAAGATTACATTTATACAAGATTACTTTTACAATTGTTTTTTGAGCTTAAAGCACGTTTTGACTTGTGAAACAAATAAAAAAAAATGGCTATACTTGTGAAGCTCCAGCTCCAGTGAACCAGAGGTTGAAAAAAAATTAAGGGCTTAGGGCATTTCGCACTTGCCCAGTGGTGAAGCCTTCACCAATCGGTAAGGCATAACAGCTATGCGAACAAAATTGTAGTTCCTTGAATTGAACATCATCGTGGCGCCACTTGTATATAATGATCTTTGCTATTTTCACTTGTCTATCCCTAAAAATGGTAGTATTAAATATCTATTTACCTTCGATAGATATTTAAATGCTCTCTTGCAGGAGGCGACATCAAGCTCAGGTCCGGTGACACTGTCGACATCCTTGTCTGGATCACTTGACGTGCACATTTCTTTCGACTCTTTATCTGTGGCGTGAGTAAATCAGGAATAAGTTTATTTAGTTCATATTTATTTTGTGTCAATTAAGTTGTAGGGCATGCCGTGTCACAAGTCCAGAAGACTGGGCATGCTGATACCTGGGCAAATAGTTTGGGATTAATTGCTCCTCCTTTGTCCTTTGATGTAACTTGCTTTATTCTTGTTATAGTATCATAACAGACATGCGTCAGACATGCGTCAAACAAGTAACAACATAATGACCAAGCAAAGCGAAGGTCTCATAGTCATGAATAAATAAATAAATGACATTTTGTAAACGAGTACTATAGTATAAAAAAAATGTTTGGAACATTGGAATAAGAGTCACAGTGCACAATACACCCCACGCGGGACGTCAGTGCAGGACTTGTCGCACCCATCTCAAATAAGAATGAGTCACAGGTTGGGATGAACAACTAGTTTTAAACTGGAGGTTCGCGCATTTAATATGCAAAGCAGAAAAAAATATAATTTAACCAACAACCACAAAATCCATACAATCTGACTGCGGTTACACTAGCGACATTAAGCCGACTCCTTCTTCCATCCTAGTCAGGTAAGCTGGCATAGGAAATGCACAATACACCCCTATCGGATATTAAAACAACACATTGAATTAGAATTAGGCCAACAAATTCATATCACACGTCATTCTAATATTATGAATGAGAAAGTTTGTGCACTTGTAAGTGTGTGTGTTCCACTCAACTCCATAGCCGCTGCAAAGATTTTAATGAAAGGATTGAAGGGAGGTTATAACCTGGACTCTTTATCCCAAAAAAATTATGATTCCTGAAGGAGAGCGCGAGGTAAGCCTCAGGTTGCAACTAGTTTCCAGAAACTTACCAATACTTTTCATTTCCTCATTATTGCTTTCTTCACCGACTTTCCTAGCGAAGCACCTGGCGAGTATGGCGGGCTGCGTGAAAGCCTCCCCTAAGGCCCTAATTAGAGGCCTTGTCAGCTGCGTTTCGAGGCACTCGTCACAGAGCTGGCAGATACGTTCCTCTGTCAGCGGGTCACCATCTGTCAGTGATAACAGTGATTAAAGAATAAAATTATTAACAGAAAAACAATTTAAAGTGTAGCCTATGACACTCCGGACATAAAGAGGAATCCTCACTCGTCAGAATTGGTCAAGCTGTTTATGCAATACGCCACACCAAACATTCATCCTTACATACACCCCAAAAACATTTCCCTCCTTGGGCAGGTGTGTAAAAAAAGGCTGAAATATAGACATTTTCATACAAAAGTTTTAGTGAATATTTTCGTAAAACACTTGCCTAATAAAACTCGGTATGTATACAAAAAATAAAAAAGTTGAAACATGACTGTCTATAATAACTTGCTTATTAGAAAAAACAAAAAAAAAGCACAACATCGCTAGCACACATTTCAAACACATTTATCAAAATCTATTGTGTTTTTTGAGAATGAGTGGAAAAATGCACTTTGTTTGTAAGACGTTCAGGGCCCTCCTAAGCCATGTCAGCTTGGCTTTCAGGCGCTTTTCCTCCTACAATAGGGATGCCCACTCAGCCTATACCAACTTACGTAGAGAAAACAGTAAATCATCGAGTTTTTGTAGCAGAACAGTGAATTTATATTTTATGTCCAAGTCTGTATCCATGTTAATTGTAGGAACTGTTCAATGAGTACTGAGTATGACTACACTGAGTACTGAGTATGACTACACTGAGTACTGAGTATGACTACACTGAGTACTAGAGTATGAGTATCTAATCATAAGTGTAAATGAGGGCACTTTACTAATTGTAATTTGTTAATGTTTCCAATTAAATTTATTTTTCCTAAATTACTAAACGATCTGCTTGTGATTTGCTACTTCATTATAATTCTGAGAATAAAGTAGTGGGATTGTTAATTTTTACTACCACTATCCTCCTCATCAGAAAGGTCGTGAAGTATAAGCTCTAAAGAGGATATAGTGTATTGTGTGGGCAGAGGGCACCAAAACCGATTTTTGATTGGAGTCAAATCGAGTTTTCGAGTTCGAAAACCTATTTTCCAGTCGGGTATAGGCCGAGTTTGAATAACTGTTTCAAATGTGTAGTTTCAAATTTCCAAATAGGAAAACTCACTGCTATGATTATGAGTTTTGGACTCCTCCTTTCGAGATACATTTTGACTAGCTTCAGGTTCCTCTTTCGATGAGCTCTCTTTGCTGGATTTACTGCACTCTGGCGACTCTTCATTGTTTGCGGTATCTGTGTTGTCTTTTGCTCTAGATGTGGTACATGTTGTGCTACAAAAATATTATAAAGAGAAGCGAAACAATCAACAATAATGTAAGTCAACCATGTAGATTAATTATCTACGATCATGTAACAGGGTATGTGCCAAATCGTATGCAAAGTGGATATTTTTACTCACTTATGAGCTCTGTTATTGAGGTTTTGTTTTTCAATATTACTTTCAGTGATTTTACAAAACTGAAAATGTTGTTTGGCTGAGAGAAAAAGTGTATATAAAATCAGCCTTATGGAACATAATAGAATAGAAGTTAACCTGGCACTAGAGTCACACGCCTTTGCTTCAGTCCTGGGTACTTTGTTGGGTAGTGTTTCACAGAGGCGGGCCTCTTTAGAGAACAGTATAATGGCTTCAGCTGCTGCTTCATTAGGTGATAAGTTTCTTGCCTAAAAATTAAACATTACAGTTGATCTTATTCCTAATATGTGGGTAATTAATCCTGCACTGAAGTCCTCAGGGTGTATCAGACACGTCACAGCTCTGAGAAATTAGTGAATTTGGGTCTTTACCACAATAACTACAGTGGTATTAATGACATCGATAATTTTGTGGATTCTGTAGTACCATTTTCTAAACTAAATTTTACAACACTAAAATAGTGCCCTCCTCCTGTTCTCACATATTGCAATAAGACACAGATAATTTCGTACTGTCAGATTAGTTTGGTGAATGATAATTATAACAGAATCAATGCCCTGTTGAACTATTTTCTAAACTAAATATGTTACATCTCTAAAAATGTTTATCTTTCTTTTGAAAGAGACAATTTAAGTACACAACTTTAACACTTTATATCACTCAGGTTAGTTTAGTTACAGGAACCCTATTCCTGTGTGATGTATTTAGAGTTTATTGGGAGTGAGAGTGACCGAGATAATCTCTAGCGCACAGGAATAGGATCCCTGATTGTTTAATCAATGATACACAAGTATCTCTATTAATAATTCACAAAAATAATAGAAGGTGTTTGATAAAATATGTAATTGGTTCTAAGCCTCTACTGATACGTTATCTTTGAAAAGGGCATGTTATCATTATTATTATGCAAATTAAGATATTTACTTCTCCGCTAGATGCACAAAACTGATTGTTGCAGTTAGGGTTTCCACAGCCATCTACAAGTTGGTAGAAATATCTCTCGAGTAATTGTTTCGCAGCAGCTCGTTTCATTGTATCTTCAGTGCGATTTGGGACTGTTGCAGAGCATAAATTTGATGATGACTCCTCTTCAGGATCAGGATTACTAGGGGTTGTGTTATTTGACGATGACGCTTCGCTCCCCCTGTAAACAAAAGCTTTCACGTAACTTTTAAGCTTTACGCACTCAATCCGGATCCAAACAAAGAACAAAAATAGCAAGTAATGCATAACCTTACTTTTATTTTCATTACGTTTACACGCACTTTTCAAACACATTTAAGTTTTACCTACATCTCCCGAGAGCCTTCGTTTTTTGATTAGAAAACAACCTTCTATCGATTAAATACGATAAAAAATAGTGTTACCTTGAAGCTTCGTCCGTATCGCTTTTAGAGTTCATAGAAATTGCTCTCTAACACTGAGATCGTTTCTAATGCAGTCCCATAAATGCTACGAAATAAATGTGTACATTGGTTTATTTTATTATGTGTTATTATAGGTTTAATTATCACTGAAAAACTGAAAATGTACAAAAATACCATCAATTGTTCTTTTGCAAACTGTCAAATTTATCAATCATCCATTTTTTTATTCGTAATTTTTATTCTCTTGTATGTTTCGTTACACGCAGCACAAAGGGTAAATATTTTTAATTTTTTATTATAACAAAAAACATGATGCTCTATGTAATGTTTTATTCAGAGATTTATTTGCGTAATAAGTTAAAAATACATCAAAGTGTGTTAATGTTTAATGGTATTACTTTAATTTACACACAACTAAATAAGAATATCATTACTTAATAAATACTTTATCCGTATAACAAAACGTTAAAATAATGTTGTCCATTCCACAATGAAAAGCGAATCGAAAGCTTTCTTGAATGTAAACTTGTCAAATTGTAATTTACTGTCACTGTCAATCCTAAAGGTAGACAATAATTTACGACCATTATTCCGCGGCGGGCTTATTCCGTAACTATGAAAGCGATAGTGATAGTGCGCGAGCGGGACCGCGCATAGTGCGACTAAGTTGGTACGAGCGAGTTGGCATGCTCTCGCAATCAGAATCACGAAAGTTTCAAAGTTAGAGGATAAGCCCGCCAATAATTGACGACCCGATAATGTACAGCCCGTATTGTACAGCATGAGAATTGATGTACCGGTACATGGAATATCAAGCTGTGCATTCTCGGGTCGTGAAAAATCGGCCGTACATTATCGACACGGGCCTATAATGTACAACCTAATATTTTATGCACTGGTACATCAATTATCAGGCTGTACAATATTGGACGTACAATATCATGCCGTACATTATTGACACGAGCCGATAATTTACGACCCCATAATTTACAGCCT
Source organism: Apocheima hispidaria (assembly GCA_947579745.1). NCBI lineage: Eukaryota > Metazoa > Arthropoda > Insecta > Lepidoptera > Geometridae > Apocheima > Apocheima hispidaria. Next base: position 5,528,858 of record OX388150.1, on the reverse strand, counting down.
GATAAAAGACAAACCATCCCTCATTGGCTGAGAGCCTCTTTGTCTACGACATCGAACGATTTCGTGCTTCTTTTGAACGCGATAGTAAAAATAAGACACAGATAAAAAAATATGAACCGATAAAACGTGTACTTTTCTCAGGTAAGCGGATTATCGGCTGTACTTTCCTGGTCGTGCATTATTGGCTCGTGCTGATAATGTACAATACAATACGGATTGTACGACCTGATAATTGGCAGCCCGGTACACAAATTATCGGTCTTAGATTCCAGGCCATTCTTTATGGGGTCGTTCATTATTGGGCTATACATTATAGACTTCTTTCTACTTTCTGTTTTGTTGTGGATTTTTGGTTCTGTCATTATTTCGACTCTGCTTAAATTTGCAATATTTATTTTGGGAGTTTTGGCGGGAACGTGAAGAAATCATGTCGTGTCATTTTATTATTTTCCATTACTTGTGTTATTTCGAGTGTTAATGTGTAAAAACTGTGAATTTTTACCCGTTAAGTGTTCGTTAACATGCACGAGTGTTGGTGAATGGTATAACGTCGTGAAACGTGAATTTTCGAGTTGTTTCCAAAACTCCATAGAAGGCTCTAGTAAAGTTTTCACCACTTTACTGGGGCATGACTAGGACTTGACCATGACTTGCTTTGCTCGATTTTGACTGTGACTATGACTTGTTTGATATTATTTAACAAAACTTGAAAATATATAAGTATACTTGACACTGGCAAATGCATAAGACGTGCGACGCCAAAATCCTCTCAGGGGGAAAAAGAGAAAATATTTATTTTATTTTTCATTATAGATATAAACTGAATTCTAACCACAAAACAAATATTCCAGCCTACTAGAAAATCCAATAAATACATAAGTTATCACAAATATGACGGAAGTACTGCCAGCAGAAGAAGCAAAGCAAGATCGTGTGGAGACCATCCTGAAAGGCTTTCAAGTGTATCCTTTTTATAAAGTTAAAGTGTAAAATACAAAACAATTAGGCTAACAGCTCATCAGCCTTGTAGGCACAACTAGTCGTCTATAGCCCAAACTATTGGTTTGCTAACATTAACTAGAGTCGTGCAACCTACCATAAGGTCAGCAACCCACATAATAGTTTTCGCTTTTCATTACATATGTATTTATTATCCTTGACTAGCTTGTACTTAGAAATTGGATGAACCTCCGGGATGCGGACTCAGGTTAGTTACACTTCATTGTTACTTCATAAAATAATGTATATTTTATTCTAAGTCAGTGTACTTTGCATGATGTTGTGCAATAAACTCATGTCATTAAGGTGCAACGTTTCTCTAATCGCGCGAAATTCAAATTTTCTCGCGTTTTTTGTCAATTACAGCTTAATTACTCATTGTGGATTTATTGAAACCAATTTTGCCCCAATAAATAAGTTGTTTTAAGAAATAACGGGTAAAATTATCACGTAGATAACATTGGTTTAGCTACAAATCTCAATAAGCTGATTATGATCTTGGTTTTTGGTTTAGAGACAAATGTACTTATACTAGCTTTCAACTTGAATTTTTGGTTGGTGTAATTTCTTGAAACAATCTATTTATTATCGTATAATTAGTTTTCACGAATCTACAATGAGTAATTAAGCTGTAATTGACAATAAAATATGAAATTTGCACCTTAAAAATAAAATACAAGACTTATCACAGAATCATTTACACATTAAAACTTTCTTTTATAAATCTGCAATTAAATTTAAAATGTTATAATACTGCCTCTTCCATATCTACATATTATTGTTTCGACTTCATTTTGCTCTGAAAGGAATGTCCTATGCCATTGCGATAAAGATGCTGTTAGATATAGAAAAGCTTGGCATAATTATACATAGATTGTCACTCTTCTCACTTGTCGAAGCCATTTATTCTCAAAAAGAAACAGCGTAGGCTAAGGCTACAAAAATACGGATGTTAAGAAAATATTCCGAAAATAAGTCTAGAGAACAAGCTGGACATCTACAAAGAATTAGTGAGACCAGTATGGACCTATGGCACCCAGCACTGATGTTCAGTGTCAAGAACTAAAGATATTGCAACAATTAGGTAAACTTAGTTTTATCAATACTCAGCAACTCAAACTAAACCAGAACAAACCAGATTTGTTAATGTGTACAAACCCCAGCGAAAACAGGTTCTGGTAACTGGCCTCAGGGTGCCCAAGACACAGGCTCTGCCTAGTTTGGGACCCGATGCAAATTATGTAAAGATTCTTTTATAACTAATTGATTTATAACTCTGTTACTTGAAACGAAAATGTTTATCTGGCAATAAAAAATATATTATTATTATTACAATTACAATCAAAATAACTGTGAAACGTCACTCAATGCTTCCACACAGCACATACTAACCTGGGAGTTATCGCAGTGAAAAAAGAAATAAAAAATAACTCACTAACAACAACACTAACAAGTTTGCAAAGACATATATTGCAAAAAGGTAACAATGATGAGTACCAAAGAAAATATACACGAGAAGAATAAAAATCTCATACAAGAAAGTGTACCCCCGAAAATCCCATTTAAAACTAGATGGCACTTACGTGTTTTGTCAGCTTATGTCCAAACAGCTATAAAGCCTATGAAATATGGTTAATGTAGAAACATACTATTAGTATATGTCCACTTTTTAAGGTTTAGTTCAAATTATATTAAATAAAAATAAAATAAATATTAGTGGACGTTTTCCACACAGCGCCATCTAGCCCCAAACTAAGCAAGCTTGTACTTTGGGTACCAGATAACTGATAGAATACATAATTACTTTTTTTTTGTAAATACATATATAGAATACATAGAAACTCCCAGACAAAGAACAAACATCCATTTTCATCACACAAATGTTAGTCCTGGGTGGGAGTCGAACCCACAATCTATAGATCAGAAGACGGAAATCCACCCACTGAGCCATAAGGCTTGGCGTATATATTGCAATATACGATGTAAAAAATATGTTTCAAAAAATAATATTTCCAACGCCATCTCTTGAGAACCTAGAGAGTTTTGCAAATGAAATACAAAATTAATAATTTTACTGATATCATTAATGCAAGAATATTCAAAACAAGTTGCGTTTTTTCTACATACCATTACGAATAAGTTAGCTTGGGTATCTATTTCAAGTCAAGCAGAAATTGTGTTGATCATATTGCAGATTAAAGCATCAACAACTTACGTCCTTATCAGTATTACAGTCGAGTTTCGCTTCTTCCTACACAGCACTCATAGTACAATAAAATTTCTCTATGACTTTTTTTTTTATGTTACTCGGTTACGAGACGAGCAAGTCGCTCACCTGATGTTAAGCGACACGCTTGCCCATAACAGTTCAGTGCCACCCAGAATTTTGAACTTCAACAGTTCAAAACTATGCGCGGCAATGCACTGCGCTCGTCACCCTGAGATGTTAGATGTTAAATCTCTGTATGCCCAGTAATTACGCTGGAAACATTGCCCTTCAATCCGGAACACAGTAATGCTTGCACACTACTTCTTGGCGGTTGAATAACTGGTATGATTACTTAGTAGTACTTAATCATTTCGGCCTACTAGTAGTTTCGTTATTTCTTCTGATGACAGTCAGAAATAGGTATATAAATGCAGTAATAGTCGATTCTTTTGCCCATAGGGAAAATCCTATGGCAGCACAACGAAGACCTATCCAGCCCAGAAGTGGAGCATGAAGCCCGGGTTCCGAAGAGAATTCTGAAGTGCCGTGTGGTCTCGAGAGAAATGAACTTCAGCTCTATAGAAACTATGGAAAGATTTAGATTAGAACAGGTAATAAATATTTTATTTTTTGTTTGGGCAGTTTTTTTTTTACTTGGTGACGCGAGAAGTAAGTCTCTTGCCTGATGTTAAGCGTCATGCTTACCCATAACAGTTCAGTGCCACCTAGCCCAGTCAATTTAGCGTTTGACCCGGAAGTGACTAATTACAGGATTTATTTTTCTGTACATAAGTAATTGTAGAACCAAACTCTCATATTAAAATATAATAATTAAATTAAATGCGTATCCGGAACAGACTCAAATTTTACATTTTGCAATATCGTCTCTATTTGCGCTACGTTAGAGTCTATTTCAGATGACCATCGTGAGCACGGCAGTGAGTCGTCGGCGACGATAATGTATTATTGCTCAAGCATAAATATGCTTTTTCTATGTTCCTGTTACTGTTTAATTTAATTTAATATTGATTCTACGTCAGCAAATTATATCAAATAAAATTGTATATTCATGTTATGAATTATGTACGGGTCCTCCATACTAAGTCCCGTAACTTGACTAGGTTAACCCAAATTTTTGAACTTCAACAGTTCAATACCATGAGCGGCACTGCGCTCGTCACTCTGAGATATCAGATGTTATATCTTTTTAAGCCCAGTAAATACGCTGGAAACAGCATAAAGAGATTTAACACCTAATATATTATCTCAGAGTGACGAGCGCAGGTAAATGGCACGCAGTGTTTTGAACTGCTATAGTTAAAAACTAAGGATGGCATTGAACTGTAATGGGCAAGCGTGACGATTACAATAAGTCGAGCAACTTGCTTATCGTCAATCAGTTTCATTAAAATAAAATAAAAGTTATGTGTAAAAATAGAGTCGAGAATGCGTGTTAGTGCGCGTACAGTACGGCCTACAAGTTGCTGTAACGATATTGATAAAATCATATTACAAGCTTTTAGTTAATGTAATGAAATGAGTTTTATTTGCCAGATGCAGGTAAGCAGGATGTTGGCGTTTGAGATGTTTCATTACATTCGGTCAATTCTGACGTGCAAAAATATTTACACTGCAATCGTTACTTAGTTCATACTTAATAAATGTTACAAAATTTGATAAATTTACCTAATAACTTTACATATATGTTAAAAAAATGTCAATAGAATACTATTATTATATGTCAATAGAATACATTATTATTATGTCATTGTCAGATGTCAAGATATTTGTACCTAACTACTATGCTCAGATCAGATTCTGCGTTCAGGACGCTGGAAGCGCACCACGCATCAGTCTAAATACGCTTATGAGAAATTACGCTGATTGGTTGATTGTTAGGCGCGAGTAGGCGTAACCTTGAGATAGCCAATGAAAACGCTTGGTCGCACTTCCCGCGACCCGCGCCTTCCTCAAACTTTGGTGACTTTTCGTAGGAACAACGAATCTCGTAATGCGGTATCTAGTGTGATCTGTGCTAGTATGAAACCAAAAGTCAAAAATATTTTAATATTATTGACATATAGGATATATACCAATAAACAAGAACATTCATGACAGCGCTAAAACATTAGTTGTGGTGTCAAACCATACTATTAAGACAAGCAGCGCAATTTCGAATCTTTCGAATTCTCGTATTATTAGCGCCGCTCCGTGCGTGCCCACACTGCGTGAATATCGAAGCCACTTTAAAGAAAGGTGTACGGATTGCAGTACAGTCAAACGGAGTGTTTGATTCGCGAAATCTAGTGTGTAGTACATAATGCTATATATCGATGCTGTATGTTTGTATGTATGTTCGGGTCAAATCATGCAACTGAATTTCAGACTGGTTCCAGTTGTTCTATTGAGTTGAAATTTTTGCTGTCAAGTTCCGATGACACTGCAATATTATGAGAGCGAGCTGACCTGATGATGGAGACGGAAGATGGAAACCTGAACTTCTCAGTAACTAACAGTAGATTGATGGAGCTTGGACTCGTTTTGATCAGCTTTGGCAGTAGCCAATAACGGATTTTATAAAAGCTTAATATTCTATTTTATTGTTATTTTTGTAGTGGTAGGACTCTTTTGCAATAGTTCGTCTGGGGAAGTACGACACCTTTGCCAGTTATTCAACCGCCAAGCAGTAGTGTGCAAGAATTACTGTGTTCCGGATTTAAAGGCAATGTTTCAAGCGAAATGACTAGCCATGCAAAATTTAACATCTTATATCTCAGGGTGACGAGCGCAGTGCAGTGCTGCGCAGAGTTTGTAACTGTTGAAATTCATAATTTTAGGTGGTATTGAACTGTTATGGGCAAGCGTGACGCTTAACATCAGGTGATCGACTTGCTCGTCTCGTCAGTTACAATACGAAAATAAATCTTTATTTTTTTTTTTCATAGAAAGTTATTTATCTTCCAGAAAGTTCTTTTCAAAGGGCGTTGCCTTGAGGAGTGGTTCTTCGAGTTTGGATACGTGATCGCGAACTCTACCAATACTTGGCAGTCCGTTATTGAGTCTGCGCCCGAATCTCAGATGATGCCCGCTAATGTCCTCAAGTGAGTACATTACAGTAGAGAAATAATAATTCGTACGAAATTCGAAGACCTTGCGACCGCAACTTCTGGTCGAATTCTGATCATCGGGCTTATCCCGTAACTCTGAAAGCGATAGTGACAGACCCCGAGCGGGACCGTGCATAGTACGACTAAGTTGGAACGAGCGGGATGGCATGCTCTCGCAATCAGAATCACGAACGTTTCAAAGTTAGAGGATAAGCCCGCAGATTAACTAAAACTACTTCTCTAAAAAAAAACATGAATATCGGATCAACACAGCGGTTCAGTTTCAAATACCTCTTGCAAAGGGCTTTGAATAACTCACCTTTTGGTATAACTTACCGTCTGCTGTCTTATTTTTGGTTAAAAGTAGCGGCCACTCATAAACTTTGATCCCCGTATTAATAAACGTGGAGTACCCTTGGAATAGTTACCAAGTGTTTAGTCCTTTTCGCTCTTTCGAAATTAGAACTCGATTGAAAAAGACAGAAGACTGAGTAACTACGCCAAGGTTTCTCCGCGTTCATTAATAAATAAATAAATAAATATTGGTGGACGTTTTTCACACAGCGCCATCTAGCCCCAAACTAAGAAAGCTTGTACTATGAGAACCAGATAAGTGATAGAATACATAAATACTTTTTTTTTTTTGTTGTTAATACATACATAGAATACATAGAAACACCCAGACAAAGAACAAACATCCATGTTCATCCCACAAATGTTTGTCCTGGGTGGAAATCGATCCCGCAACCTATGGATCAGAAGGCGGAAATCCACCCACTGAGCCACAAGGCTAGTCAAAATATAAATATATAAGAGGGTGAAAGCGTATATCTGCAGGAGATTTTGCCTCATACAAACCTTTTTCGTGTTAGTGTCAGCTGTCAATTCATATAGGTTTTCTGAGCGGCCGCTATTTTGAGGAAAAAACATGAATGCGGACAGAAGATACGCCAGGCTTCATACTGTAATATTCAAAGCCCATTGTCAACGACCCTATCACTATGTTTACACTACACACACTGTGTACACTGTTTGTTTGTTGTTCTTTTGTTTTCACTAAGTTTATTCTCTTACAGTGGCAACGTGGTAATCGAGACGAAATTCTTTGACGGCGACCTTCTCATCACGACGTCCCGCGTGAGACTGTTCTATATCTAAGACATTTGCCCCAACTAAATTGTAAACAACTTAAAGTTTAAACTTAAAACTAAAGTGTTTACTAGTCAACAAGGGCGTCGACTGTTGTACAATGCTCCAAAGTAGCTGTCAGCCTTTTCTTAAATTTTAAAATAAAGGGAAATTCAGATAGTTACAGATCTTGTCAGATATATACTGTCGATAGTAAACAAATGGCATTAATATACTATCAGCAAAATCACACTTTATTTGAAGGTCAAAGTCAAACTTCTGTTACCAGGGCCCGTACCCTGACATGCTTATTGCGATGGTTGCTAGTTTAAGCCGCTAACGCTGCGCGACCGCGAATCGTATCGCCGCGAGATAAGGTTCAAGGTCGCGCAGCGTCGGCGGCTAAACTAAACTTACGAAAATATATAAGACAAAATCTTTAAAATTCAGATAAGTAAACCATAAGCTAGCAAACCGCGCGGTATGCATTTTTTTTTTTACAATTTTACATCATAAATTGTCTTAAAATAGACAACAAATATTCTTTATATAAATAATACATCATTACAGACCTAACAGATGTTACACAAAAATACAAACAAACAGCAGGAACAATGGCTTATCATATACTTTTTCGGCCCGCTCAGTATGTTAACAGTGTATTTTCATACACTTTTTCCGTCCGCATATTTGTACGACAGTTATGAAGTACATTCTACGTAATACTTTCCGAGAAAGTGTAGTAAAAGTGTAGTATAAAAAGCAGAATAGTATAAAATAGAATCAAAGTCAGTGACTTGTACATTTGTGTATTACTAGCTGCGCCCCGCGGTTTCACCCGCTGTTCTACAGGAACGTTTAAATTTTTCAGGATAAAAAGTGTTATTCCAAGGAATAAGCTACTTCCATACCAAACTTCATCCAAATCCGTTCAGCCGTTACAGAGTTGAACGGGAACAAACATACTTACACAGAAACTTTCGCATTTATAATGTTAGTGTGTATTCATATGTATTTATAATATTATTACAAATCAAAAACCTGTAATATACGTCTCAAAAATAAAATTTAGTTATGTCTACGTAATGTGAAGTGCTCTTTCAAACTTCATTTTCATTCTGGTAGAAAAACATTTCTTTACATAGTATGAATTAACATTAAATGTGATCCATAAACGGCTACTTGTTTATTTTCTTAGATGTTTTCTCTAAGATTTACGTATTGTATTTAAAATTAATCTCTGATTTTTGATTTTATTCATTAGAAATTAATAAGTTTTGTGATTTGTCATAAGAATGTGATTCAAGGTAACAAAGTAGATCTTATTAAAATATCTATTTAAAAAAAACAAATAGCTTTTAAAACACATAGAATTTTACCGTATTTTTTTGTAAAGACGTTGCTTATACAATTTGTGATGCTGTGTAGTAACAATTTATGTAATGCTGTGTAGTAACAATTTATGTAATGCTTTGTAGTAACAATTTATGAAATGCTTTGTAGTAACAATTTATGTAATGCTATATACACGTTACAATATTTAAATTGCGTAGAATAATCAATAACATCGTTGAAATACATTTAGCATAAATATGCTAAAATTAGTAATGCTATAATATGCTATAATTAGTAGTACAATTAGTAATTAGTACTATTGCTAAATAGCATTACTAATTGTACTACTAATTATTCTGAGGCATAGGCTTGTTTCGGGCCTTAGTAGCGTCGCAGTTGGCTCGCTCCAATGATATCATTGGCTCGCTCGCGCATTCGCACGTTTTTGTCGTGTGAATTTTCAAAATCGCATTAATGTTGTCATTTTCGTTTTGATGTCTTTTAATTTGACGGAGGAGATAGGAAAGTGTTGTAAATTGCAAAAAAATAGGTTCTTGCAGCATGAACTTTTTAAAAATGTACACCCTATAAGTAATCCGTTCCACATAAGGCGGCTGTCACACTGCACCGCGCCCCGCGTCGTGGCGCGGGATCTCATACAACTGCGCCGCTGCCACAAAGCGCGGAGAAGCGTTTCTTGTACCGCGTCTGCGCGTGTTTTCTATACAAATGGTGACATTTCAGACATTTCAACGTTATAAAACGCGCTCCGCCTAACACAGAAACCTTCCCTTTAGGGGTGGAATTTCGCAAAATCCGTCCTAGAAAAGGGCTCGTTTTTTTTATAAATTTTCTATAATGTGAAAATGTGTGTAGTGCCACTCGGGTACTTAGGTGTACAAAATGAACAGCGCCCTTATTATGAACGTTCGTGATTCTGATTGTGATATCATGCCATCCCGCTCTTACCGACATACTCGCACCATGCGCGGATATGCGTGATAGTACGCGAGACTATCACTATCAGGATCAGGTACATCAATTTATTTATTTATTCAGTGAGATACGCCAACAGTGAACATATTTTACATTCTTATAATATATTTCTACGTGGGTACATGGAAATATGATCACCCTTTATAGGCATATACAACATTCGCCATAAATAGTGATTAGACAGGGAAATAAAAAAAAGTAAACTATAATATAATCGGAATGTTAGACATTATTTATCTCAGGTTAGAGACTTTACTAGTTTGTTTCTGAAAACAGTTAGAGAATCATTAAACACGTCAAGATCATCCAAGTAAGCGTTAAATTCATTATAGGTGCGACATAATCTTTGTGTAGGGGAGTTAAATCCCAAATTTGCTCTAGCAGATTGCCGCCAACCTAGAATTCGAGAAATTTTGTGCCTAGGATAGTGGCAGGGAACGTGTAGAGAAATGTCTCTCAAGATAGATGGACAGTCAGAAAAACCATGTATTGCTTTATGGAGAAATGTTAGATAGCGCAAGGTATGCAATTTTAAAAAAACGTAAACCATTTTCGTAAGGGCTTCTGTGGGAAATACCTTGGTTGGTAAAGGCCAATGATCTCGTAAAAGCACGTTGGACGCTTTCGATGCGCTGAGAGTGAGTATGCATAAAAGGGATTCTACGATAAGGGGGCAGGTTCGGAAGGCCGGCTCCATACAATGAGTGATAACAGCCACACGCATAAAGTACCCACTTATTTACTTTGTGGTATGTGGATGCTATGTTGCTTGCTTCAGTAGGTAAACGTATTTTGTTTGTGTATTGATTAGGCATTAAGTTAGTGATTATAGTAGAGGAGCTACGCTTTTGTTGTACCAGTCTCTAAACTTAACTAATCTGTAAGCGTTTTTTTTTCTCTTTAGGTTTGGCTCCACATGTAATGTGTGTACAGATTTATAATATGTCAAGTGAGCTATAAAATAGCCGCTGTCATATGTGAAAAAGAGATGGCTTTGGTTTAGTTCAGAAAAACTTTCAACATAATTGTTGACAGTTGACTCTGTTGTACAATTTTCTAACGTAAACTAAATTATCAATTCAAATTTTCTTTATTAATGACAACAAGGGTTACATTTGGTAAGTACATACAACAGACTTAAAACTAGTGTTAGTGAGACTTATTAAATTAATTGTGTTATTGTAAAATTAATTATTAATTGTGTAAATTTGAAATTTGCCTGCTCTAAAATTTTTCCTATCCCTTCTCACATCTTGAAACGAAAAAAGATGTAGATAATGTTTTTCAGATTGGCTTAGTTTAGTGAATGGCACAGCGGAATCGACGTCATTGGTCATTCTGTCGCGCCATTTTCTAAACTAAATTTGTCAGATCTAAAATTGTTGACATTCTTTTCTCCCTTATTGAAATGAAAAGAGACGCTGATAATTTTAGTCCTACGAGATTAGTTTAGTGAGTGGTACAAAATAATCGACACCACTGCACAGTTTATGAGTCTGCAATTGAGCTTTGAGCTTGGTGTGCTTTATCAATAAATTAAATGATTTATGTAGAAACCGGAAATAAATATATGAAACCTCAAACATTTGTTTTATCCTAAAACCTAATCTGTATGTCCCTAGCACAAACTCTGATGTCAATTCCACCTTGCACTATCTAAACGCAATTAAGCTATCGCTGTCTTTTTCTAAATAGAAACTCAAGATAGAGATAGCAAGAATAATAATGCTGTCAAATTAGTCGGATCTTAGTTACTGTTCACCATACAAACTTAGACAAGACCCACAGATGTCTGTGATTTGAGACAATAAATCGATTCTCCTAGTAGTTTACGCAATAAACAACAGATGGCGCTAGTTGTATATCTGCAGTTAAACGTGTCTGTTTTGTGAATGAAATAAAACTAGCATGTAAAGTAAATTAATCGTTTTTAGTAACCTTCGCACGGCTTTTAGAGTAAAATTAGATAAGGCAGGAAGATTTACAAAAGCATAGTAACAGAAGCAATTACTTCGACAATAAACCTACAAAGGCTAATAATCGTTAGGTACAACATTTTAAATAATGACTCATATATTTATTCAATGGATATTAATGGAATAAGTAGGTGTAGGTATGTAAAAATATTTACGCAGCGTGTTTATCTACGAGTCTCGGTAATTAATGAATGAATGGCTGGGCAAATACTTGAATCTAATAAATTAATTGATATTCCCCTTGTACTTGCTTATATCGTGAGTAAATAGCTGTATTGTGTTTTGTCGTCAAATCGCGAAGGCCCCTTCGGACAACGCTACTATATATCGATAGTTGGACCACTGCCCCCTACTTGACTCTCTCCCTCTCTAAGAGGCTATTTAGAGATAAATATTTCGTTACTTTCGCGCGCAGAAGAATAGCTGGCTCTATCGCGCGCTAGTCAAAAAAACAGATAATTTTTAATTACAACTAAACCAGGAAATCAATCAAAATTCTGTTCTATGCTATCCTATATATTATTATTTTTAACTTACTGTTACAGAGTAATAAATAATAATCACTTAAAAGTGATTAATATAAACTAGGGGCTCGTAGCTCTCTCTCTAAAGTGTGTGTATTAAAGTACTACAGTAATCGAAGTCTTCTCAATGATTTGTTTATGGAAAAAATGTCATGTAATTATATTTTCTCTCTTAGATCTTAACGAAACCACACACCAAAAAAAAGAAATCTCAAAACAAGATTTTTAATCTACATAAGTAACTACCTAACTAATAAGGTGTACTGAATAGAAAAATCTGATATCTCAAGTTTCTTAACTCACGCAGAATGTTTCTCCTGACCCTCTGGCTTTCGCATTTCTATTTTCCCGGCGAATAGAAACCCGTCCCCTGTTGTGGCTTTTATGTACAGACCATATAAGTGGTTGACAGCTGGCACCAATTCTCATACCCCTCTCACGAAAATATTTATATTGTATTTTGTATTACCTCTGCCTCTTTTCTGCATGGCCTTTGTGGGAATTACTATTTTAGCGTAGTACGAAGAGTACTTGACTATTGGACTATTGTTAATTCTGTGAGGCCTCGTATCTCATTAGAACGTTGACACGTTTAGCTGGAGGAAATGAAAAGCGGATTACGTGGCTCGAAGGAAAAGCTCGTCACGACACAGGAACTTTTTGTGAATTAAATGATGCGTGTCGGTAGCACATCCTTTTTAGCTGGAAGGTGCGGACGCGGTTCGGCGTAGAGCACCGGCCGCGTGTGGGGCTGCCATCCGTCCGGATTTATGCGGACATGTCCGGCTTCTTGAACTTCTGAGGACGCATCGCCACGTGCCATAATGTCTGATTTTAATTCATTCACACATATAACTGAAGGTAGAAACATAAAATAATGAATGAGCGTCGTGCGTGGACAGCGACGACTGATTTTGGAAGTTGGTTTACCCCCCACCTCAGCACGCACCCCGATCATTGCCTGCTTTATTTTCTCTTAATAAAAACGTAAAGAAGAGTGCTCAAAATTTGGATATAACTAGTTTTCTTTGGGTGTCATCGTTCCATCGCCAACATTGGTCCTTCAAGCCGCAGCAAACGTATAATACTCCACTGCCGAAGAAAGCAATAATGGTGAATACCCGCAGCACTACTCAAAAGCTGAAAAAAATAACAACAGGCAAAGCCACAAACTATCACTGGAGAACAAGAATGTCCATAACCTGCATCTGAAACAAAATTTGGCACAGTCATGGTCTGATAGTATTCTGGAGTTGGAACTATTGGTTACTAAGCCTCCTTCACAGTCCAAGCGTTACTCTGCCGCCGAGTCGAAGAAACCTTCACCTTCGTCGTCAAAAAATGCCCAGAAAACAAACATATAAATCCAATATAATTTGCACAAATAACAACATGTAACAAAAAAGGTGGTGCATCGTTCGTTAACATAGAGACCTGCGGATTTGGTACACGTGGACCGTCATGTAACAAACTAGAGAGAAAGGGATAAGTATGTTTTGCCTCTTATTTTCTCTCGTCGATCCTCTGTCCGTGCTTTTCATGTTCAATTTAATTTCATGAAACGTAGTTTGCCCTCCAGTAGGATGTTATTCTGATAGTTTCAGCCTACAAAGAATTCAAGCTGTGATAATTTGTTTGAGAGACAGTATTGAATCGCTTTAATATATGACAGTAAATCACTGGGCTTTTCGGCTATGGAACGCAGTTTGCCCTCCAGTGGGATGTTTATTTAGACAGTTTCAGATAGTCGCTGATAGCTCGCTGATCATAGTTTTTGAACATACCAACTGCCCAAAAAGGAGGGTAATGTTTTTGGGGTGTATGTAAGTATTTAAGTAAATTTTGTAAATACGTAAGTATGTAGGTATTATGTTTGTGTGTTCCTATTATTAGTACCTCCTGTAGCCTTAACGGCTTGACCGATTTTGAGTATCGTTGGATACCTCTTTACGTCCTTAGTGAAATAGGCTACATTTTGCATTCGGTTTTTTTTCTTTTAATAATTTTACTTGTTTTACAGTAATGTCAAACATTTTGTCCGGACTTTTCGAATGAATTGGTAGCCGTACCCGCGGAGGAAGCGCGTCGTTTCCACGCTGCGCACGCGCACCGCCGCATATAAATAATAGAAATTATCTAATTATGCCGACGAGTACTAGGAGGGCACTTGCCGGGAATCATAATATCGACTCACAATCACACTTCACATCACTTTAATGTACCTACCAATGGTACATGGAGAAGCATAGGGGGCTTGTAGCAAGCACCGTTAATCCACAAATACGTTATATCCTTTATAAATACATACGTGGGTACATGAGACAAAAATATATGGCGCAGTTCCATGGAGCGCCATATTTTTTTATAAATACATACGTGGGTACATGAGACAAAAATATATGGCGCAGTTCCATGGAACGCCATATTTTTTTATAAATACATACGTGGGTACATGAGACAAAAATATATGGCGCAGTTCCATGGAGCGACATATTTTTTTATAAATACATACGTGGGTACATGAGACAAAAATATAAGGCGCAGTGCCATGGAGCGCCATATTTTTTTGTGTCACAGCGCCCCATCCGCTTACTACATCAACACCCTAAGACATGTGTGACATTTGATATGTTTTACCCAAATTATTCCGTTTCGGCAAAAATAAAACAGCCGCCACAATGATATTCTACTAGAGATACGATGTTAGCGCACTTAAAATGATCCCCACGAATCTGTCCTTTCGGACAGAATTATTTATATCTATCTCTATTATTCTCTAACTTTTCGCATCTTCTTTCGCACTCTTCGTTAGCTGCAAACAGACTGCAACGGAACCATTTTGAAGGTAAGAATCTATCTTTAGTAAAATATCACTGACCCGGCAGTCAAACGTACATACCCACTTATATACACCCGAAAAACCCGAAAAACATCTCCTGGGAGTCGGGTAAAAACACGCCAAAACTTAGTACCAGAGACGGTTGCTCGCGCGCACAAGTCCAGTCTGTAAAAGTATTATATACAGAGTTATATGGAAAGGGCTATGCTAAGCCGAAAGGGGCTGATAGTACTCATGACTGTGAACAACTTTTACTATGGGACTATAGGTTATAGTCCCTTGCCGTATTTGGAGTAGGTAAACACAGTGTCTCCATGCACGAACACGTTTATTTCGGACTTATGTCTATAACGTACAAAAGCTGTTGCGACCGAATAGTCGCTTAGGCAAAATAATATTCAATCTTTATCGCGAACACAACATTACACCTTCAGGTTTTATCTCCCTCCTGGGACCCTATTCGGAGAAATGACATTTTATCTCGGTCACTGTCTCTCTAATTTAGAATTTAATGGGAGTGAGAGTGACCGAGATAAAATGTCATTTCTCCGAATAGGGTCCCTGGCGTCTTATTTTTCTACCGAGCGGTGATTGGTGCGTTCGAGATTTCGGCCAATCACCGTCCAGTATTCAGCGAAGCAGTGGTGATACAGTGTTGCCGCCACAGGACCATCATTGAATTCGAGAAAAAAAATCGGGTGTTCCATACATTTTGTCGAGTGTCATTACCATTTTTCTGTATAATTATGGAACAGCTGTTTTTTTTTCTCGATTTCATGTTTGGTTTCATAGTAAAAGTTGTTCATAATGATGCGTATTATCCCATTTCGGCTTAGCATATCCTTTCCTTATAACCCTGTATTTACTGGGATGAAACCGCGAGGCGCAGCTTGTAAATACTGTAAATCATTATTAGGTACGATAAATATTGAACGGTTTCTTCGATAGGAAGGTCGATGTTATCGGTTACAGCTATTACACATTGTAATGGAGTGATAAGCCACCTAAGTGTGTATATTTGATTTAGGTCCGTTAGGTGCTGGATGTTTCGTCAAGAGGCCGCTCGGCCCCAAGCTGGTCGAACAACGAGTCTGCCGAAAATTAATAACACTTACCGTCTTCTACTCATTCTATGATTCCTCTCCATCCTAGGGTCGCCTGGAAGAGAGCGTTTTCTGCGATAATGCCGCCAGTTTTAGGTAGTTTTTGGTTTGGACAAATGAAGAGTTTATCTATCGAATAATAATATTCGGGATCTATGGAATACTAATTTTTAATAATTCACTCATGGATCGTCCGGGAATCGAACCCGAAACCTCCTGCTCATAAAGCAGACGCGCTATCAAAATATAACTCTTCTAATTAGGGTTTGCGTTAACTGAAGGTAAGTAAGTAGTTATATAAAAAAGTTTTTTTTATTATTCAATGCTTGTCACACTTACAGCTACGCCAAGGCGTATGACGAGCCAGCAAAATGTAGATCTTATCTTATCTTATCGATTAGAGATCTATAATTCAGTTTTAGAATAATATTTATATTGCTCGAGCAATATTGACAGAATCAGGCGTTTCTCGGAATACTGACATCAATTTATTTGCTATTCTTTACCGAGAATAATGATGTCACAGAAAAGCTGCCTTTCCACCAGAGATGTTCTACGTTGCTATGCTATGGGTGTGTTAAATCCACCAATAGGATAGCTTCATTTTCATAGCTCGGCTTAGATAGCTCTGGTGGGAAGGGTGCAACGAAGCTTAGTATTTTACATAAGTACCAATTCACTGCTTAGCTCAGAAAAAAAAACTTAGTTATGAGTTTTGGCGGGAACGTGAAGAAGTCATGTCGCGTCATTGTATTATTTTCCAAAACTTGTGTTATTTAATGGTGGATTTTTATCCACCATTAAATAACACAATATTATTATTATTATTAAGTGTTCGTGAACATGCACGAGTGTTGGAGATTAGTAAAATGTTGTTTCCAAAACTCCATAGAAACCTCTAGTAAAGTCTTCAAAACTTTACTGGGCATGACGTGGATTTGACTGTGAATTACTTTGCTTGACTTAGCTTAAGACTGAGACTTATTTTAATTGTGAAATATTTGACTTCACTTGAAATAATACAATACTTGACACTGGCTAAATACACAACGTGTGGAGCCAAAACATAAGAAATAAAAAACGTAGTGATGATACTCTTTGGGCTCGGCGCGGGCGCAGACGACGCTTACCGGATGAGCACCAAATGTGTGATATTTTTAGGAATGTTGATTGCCCTCTTCCTGTTTCCGGCACGGCCTGCGCTTGATCTGCCGCTTCCAAACTGCTAATTAGTGATGAATAATTAATAGCTCACTTGTTGACACGCAAATCGTTCGATATCATTTAGCTTTTAGTGCTTGTAAAATGGAGCAACTGTACGAATAACACGTAGAACCGCGCTTTGATCGACTTGTATGAATTTGAAGTTGGAATGAAAGAAATAATCCTCGGGATTCTGAAACGTTTGTTAACTTTGACAACAGATTAATTCTAATACTGCCTTTGTCTGGCACTAAGCAAATGACAAAGGCAGCAATAGACTTAATCTGTCGTCAAAGTTAACAAACGTTTCAGTATTCGGAGGAATAAGTGGTAAAAAAATACAGATCGTGCTAGTAACCCTACCGCCTATATTTGATAGTTAATTAGTAGTTATGTTACACATTCTGTATCTAGATCTACCAGCCTCAATTTTCACAGCAATACACACATTCCTAGAGAATTTCAACAGTAGTCACTTATTCGTAGATCATTTCAGTAGTTCTGTAGTGTTGCAGGATGTGTGCGTAAACGGTCGCGTTTGACCCTCTGCCGAGTGCCGACTGGGTGACATCATCACCAGGCCCGGATTTATGCCAATAAAGCACCGCCTAGGGAGGGCCCCAGTTGCTCCGAATAAAGTTCGCTGGATGAAGAAGCAGACCAGTTTAAATACAATATTTAATAAAACGTACCTATGCAACCGTATCCGCAGATATCTCCTCGACAAAAAAGGTGTCGGTGGTAGATGGTGGTAGGTAGCAGAAAGGAGGTTATTGTACTCATCATCACTTTCTATAATGAACCGAAACATGAAAACGAAAACAGAAACATAAGAAAATAACACATTCAACGAAATGTATGCAATTGGTGCTTTTTTTCGCGGTTGAAGGTTTGGTCCTGTAGTAAAAAAAATTGCAATTATGAGTACACAGAATTCTCCTTATAAACAGTACAATGAACTCCATTCGGATAGTAGGTAAGTACCACCAACCAATCCGAATCAGAACAGTAACTTTAGGAATTTTTCTTCTTTGTTGGAACAACACTATTAATATCTATTAGACACTTCCGGTGGTCTGCCACGGTGCCCCTTGCCGGAGAGGCCTCCGAAACAAGGAACGCAACGGGCCTCAGATCGGACAAAAACTAAGTACACAATAACCAACTGCCAAGTCCGTGTCTGTCACCAGCGGACGAGGATATTGTACAACTTCCCACTAACACTATTCCTGTTTAGCCCGGAGCCCTTTTCATAACTCAAGATGTTTGGACCGGACGGAGAGGTAAATTTCTCGCCTTCTGAAATATCGTGTCCGGTCGCGCGGATTTCATCTAAGAAAGTACTTTCGCGTCAAAAAGATTTTTTATGGAAATTAGAATTTTCAGAACTTTATTTTATTTTACACAACCTTGAACGGTAGCTAACTTTACGATATATATACCTGCTTATTATAGTTATAAATATATATATATGTATATATATATATAGAGTAAGGTGGTTACAAGTTATAAGTACAAATTCCATTATTTTTTCGTCCGAAATCCCGTAGTGCCTGAAAACATGGGTCTTCAATCAATGTGTGCTGCCAGTGATGACATATGGAAATGATACGTGGTCCTTAACTGCTGGCTGTTTGGAGAAACTCAGAGAGGAAAAAAAAAAACGAATTCGCCGAATAATCAATGACACCGACAT
This sequence comes from Apocheima hispidaria, assembly GCA_947579745.1. Taxonomy (NCBI): domain Eukaryota; kingdom Metazoa; phylum Arthropoda; class Insecta; order Lepidoptera; family Geometridae; genus Apocheima; species Apocheima hispidaria. The sequence continues at coordinate 5,509,743 of OX388150.1, read as the reverse complement.
AGCTCTCAAGGGGTTTGCAAGCTGAAGGGAATGGGCAGGCCACAAGTAGCCTATGTCACTCTCCGACCCTTAAACTATATTAATGTAAAAATTCAGGTCAATCCGTTGCTGCGTGAACGAGGAACAAACAAACCAAAAAACACACTTGAATTTATTAGTAGGGATATAATTTGGTCGAAGTCACCCAAAACGAAGGAGTTGGTTGGTCCCATTCCTATTAGCGAGACGGTAAAAAATCTCTTTTGCTTCTGCGGCTTCACTCAGAAGATTGCGGAATTTTCTTCCAATTACTACTAAAATTGCGCTTATAAAATCCCTCTTTTTTCGAATATTGGACGACGCCGACGCCTGCTTCTGATCGATCCAGATCGATCATCTGGATCTAACCGAAGAGCAACTTGACAAGTTAGATCGTTTACAAAATTTCTGCATTCGGTTCAAATTTGGTTTACGCAAATATGATCACATTTCTGAATTCCGTCAAAAGCTCAAATGGTTGCCTATCCGCCTTCGCCGTAATTCTCACTTCCTCTCATTTCTCTACAAAATTCTGTTTATTCCGACTACCCCACTGTATTTAAAGGAACGCTTCAACCTCACTCCAGCTCCTTACGCTCTTCTCGTGTCCTCCAACTTAAGATCCCTATTTCTACCCACTCCAATCTTTCATACTCCAAGTCTTTTACTGTGCAAGCTGTTCTGCTCTGGAACGAGCTGCTTGCATATAGCAGGCAGGCTAAATCACTTCACATTTTAAAGAACCTCGTTTACAAACACTATGTTAATTGGTAGGTACGTATGTATAATGTGTAGCTATTGTGAGTTTTAATAGTATTTATACATAGTGTGTAATTATTGTATGTAATTGTATTTCTATGTAAGTATTAGGATTATGCATGTGTTTTCATATATTATATTATATATATTTTATGTAGATATCTACACCACCGACCGTATTGTTTTCATACATAATTCTGTCCATCCCAAGGTTGTTGGGAAGAAATCGCTGTAGGCGATAGGCCGCCCATTATACTACCGGTTTTCTATTATTTGTCTTTTGGTGTATAATAAAGTTATATTGTATTGTAAGTACCTTTAAAAATCCGTCACTGATGTCTAAGGCAGAAGTACAGAAAGAAATCATCAGTACGACCAACTTATCTAGCCGAAGTGGCCAAATGAAGAAAACATTTTTTTTCAGCTGGTTACTGTATGTCTAACTAGAAAATTCGATAATGGCTCCCTCATTCAACTGTACAGATAAGTTGGCGGTATACTGTCAGGACTCGGCTCGTGGCTCGGGAGCGGACCCGCTGCCTGTATCTACTATTATTTACTCTGTGGAGCTGCCCCGGTCACCGACCTCCTCGCTACGTCACTGCGATGTCATTTTATCAAAGGTTTATCCGATTGCTGGAGACAATCGAGAGATGTGACTGCACACTGGATAGTGTACGCGGGCTACTGTACTTACAATGTTCAGTGCAAAGACATTTTATAAGGAGAATTCTGTGGTTCAGTGGTTATAAATTTAACCAAACAGGATGATGATGATAGATTGGTAGAGACAGACAGGTTAGAAAACAAATAAAGATTGAATTGGTAGAAGCCGAGATATGTACGCTGTGCAGTCTCTGTTCATTTCAGAAGACGAAACAGAAAACATAGATAATACAAAAAAAAAAGTGAAAAACTGTAATAATAGGTACAAAATTAATAGAAAACAAAAAAACAGTAAAAAATTGTTGAGATATATTAAAAGAGACATAACTTTGTTTTTTTCTGGTAATAAAAAAATATTGTAATGCTCTAATTGAAAAGAAAATCAAAACTCTCGTAATAAAAACCATCTGGCTTGTTTTTAGGGCACATCTCGCGGCCCGCGGCGCATCTTGTGGTTGTCGTGACGCGCCGGGATCGTGGCTCACTCAACCGTTTCCGAGGGTAGCTGAAAAAACGCGCCTTCCTCAGCGCTGCTTCGAATACCTAAACGAAAGGAAACTGGAGGAAACAGAAAAAAAACAACCAAAAGCAAAGCGAAGGTCTCAGATTCTACGGGAACAAGTCGATGTTTGAATATTTGGTCCCGAAAACGATTACGTAGTCACGAAAAATTGCTCGCTGGGCGTTCGGTCTTCAAACATCAATTTTGTTGTGTGGCGATCTGACACCTGTCACCTGTCTATGAATGACAACTACGCGCGCTTACTGCAAAGTGCAAACATGTAAGAAGAGTTTTCATCTCAATGGACGTAGTGATTACTAGCTCAGTGCCTATATGCTATCTACTAGCAAGTAACCACCAAAGGCGGCGCATTTGGACAAAAGAAACAAGAATTATAAATTTAGAACGTTTTGTACCTATTCCTGAATTTATAAAAAACAACTGTTCTAGATCCGGCATCTACCCACTCCATTTTTTTAAAGGGGTGGGTTTTTTTTTATCACTAAGTAGTTGATAATTTTTCAGGAGGTAAGTACATCGCAATGACAACCAAAAGCAATAAGATGTAGGTGTGTACCAATGATAATAATCATTGGTGTGTACTGTGTACCTATGTATGGACACTTTGTACTTCAAACGACCTCCCATAAACAAAACAAGGCAACTATTTAACGATTCCAGTGATCAATTTCGTTAGATCAATTCAGTGAAGGATCTGTCGCGCCGTGCGCATTCTGATCGTGCTCTCTTCCTGCTATGGTCCAGGTTACATCACATCTTGGATGAATAAGGATGAATTTGAAATATGAAATCGGTTATCGTCGTTAATTATCGATTCATCGTAAGTGCGCCGCCATGTTGGTTGTGGCGGCCATGTTCTCGCGCGGCTTCCGGCGCGCGCGTGTCGCAGCATGCTAATGTTCGCGCATGCGCGCCGACAGTGTCCTGTTCGCCGCGTGCGCGTTCCACTTTGTAGCTGGTACTAGCTTTAGATGTTCTGAGGTATGTACCAAAGAGAATATAAATACTAGTATGTACTATCACTAAGTATACTGAACTGACAGTGTCATTTCATTTCATTATAACACCTAGATCCTATACTTTTATTCCCGATCACATCAGAAGATATACTTATTCGAAACTCAACCGAACTTACTGTAGAGGTTTTATACCGATCATCTATGCAAGATCTACATACCTAGTTCTGAACTACACCGGTCAGTCCTTAACAACCAAACACAAGACATTGGCAAATATAGCAACACCGCAAAAGCCTCTAAGAAAAGCGGAAGTTGTAGAGGCTGCCCAAAGGCTGTCAACCATTGAGTACAATCTACTGTCAACAAGTTCTGCTTGCTTTTGTATTGACAAAAGCAAGCAGTGGGCTCATCCCGTAACTCTGAAAGCGACAGCGAGAGTTGCGTGAGCGGGACCGCGCATAGTGCGACTAAGTTGGTACGAGCGAGATGGCATGCTCTCGCAATCAGAATCACGAACGTTTCAAAGTTAGAGGATAACACCGCTGAACTTCTTCCGGTTCTTTATTGAATTTTCGAACCATTAAGTATGGATATGCAAACAGGATAGAGTACATATACCCATAGTAGAGCTCTTCCAGCATAAACTGAATACCTCTCGCCCTCGATACTTACCTTTTACTATCTACGCCACAGACCATAAATACACCCAGTAGCTGTTACCTACCATCACACGAAATTTATAGTAATAAGCACATACAAGCGCCAAGCTTGGTATTACTATAGTGCGAAGTTGCGAACTCGATAATATAACAAAAGATAATTAAACCGAACAAGCTGAAAGAAGACAATTTGTAGAGACACGGATTGTTATCGCAGCAATATTATACGCTCACGCATTGCTCGGTACATCCCAGCTTCTCTGCGTCCAGTATAGCATTATTATTATGGTCTGTGCTCCATTCCAGGTCCTGAAATCCAGTGGGCTTATCCCGTAACTCTGAAAGCGATAGCGAGAGTTGCGCGAGCGGAACCGCGCATAGTGCGACTAAGTTGGTACGAGCGAGATGGCATGCTCTCGCAATCAGTATCACGAACGTTTCAAAGTTAGAGGATAAGCTCCCCGGTGTTCCCGCGTATAGATTAGATACAGTCGTTTTATAAGTATCTTTGCATGTATCGTATGTATGTTATGTATGTATTTTTGCACTAGTAAATCGTCACGTAATTAATGTATAGATACATTTATTTTTCTTTTTACGTTTTTTTATTTTATTTTATCCAGTTGTTTTGCATTTCACGCTAGGTAGTCTCACACGGACTTCTGTAAATAAGCCTTTAAACATTCCACTGCTGGGATATCGGCCTACCCTCGACGGGTGATTAGGCCATTTCCACCACGCTGGCCGAGTGCGGGATGGCGGGTGAATGCCTGCCTAACGGCTAGCATACAATTTTGGTATCTTTGGTACGGAACCTAACATCTCAGGGTGATGAGCGCAGTGCATTGCCGCGCATTGTTTTGAACTGTTTAAGTTCAAAATTCTGGGTGGCACTGAACTGTTATGGGCAAGCAGCAGGTGAGCGACTTGATCGTCTCGTCACCGAGTAACATTAAAAAAAACATCGATGTATATGTACTACGCACCTTCGACCAAAGTAAAATGAATGGACGAGCCCAAGTAGGAGAATTTTGAAGCCTTTCAATAGCCTTTCCGGCGCTCACCTTCCTTCAGTCACTCTCTGTCTGTGAAAAGTGCAAAACGTACGTTCGAATGTCAAACGGCACGAGAGCAACTAATAAACACAGGTGTCCGTTTACAAATGTAGATACACTTACTTTTAATTACGTATTGAAGGCTAAGTTCCATTGTTTTGACTTGTTATTTTTAAGGGTTTTTTTTTGTGTGTTTAGGGCCCGTCCATTCATTTTACTTTGGTCGAAACTACGCACTAGATTTCGCGATCCGAACACTCACTCTGTTCGACTGAATTGTACTGCAATCCGTACCCCTTGTTGTAACACTAATATGTTGAACGAATTTCATGGCGCTTACGACGTTTGGTCCCGAGTAAACTAAACTCTATACGCGATCTAGCGCTACATGAAGACATCATAAATAATGTTTTAGCGCTACAGCCAAATGGTTTTAATGAATGCTCTTGTGTATCGGTAGAATATATGTCAATATATGGAACCCTCGGTGCGTGAGTTCGTGTCGCACTTGGGCGATTTTTTGTACGTGCCCGGTGTCTAGTATTTTAGTATTCAATAGGTACCTAGGTATTTTAGTCACGATTGGTGTTGGTCTGGTGTACATGAGACAGCCCGGCGCAGCGCATAACCTCATAACTCAGCCAGATAATACCTTTCATTCAGTGCCAAGTGCCGACTGCATCACTTTCACAACATAAACACGGACGTAATATTTGTTCGATTCAATTGTCCGTATCTTGTTTACATTGAGGATGTACAACCTACCTACTTATTATTCATAATACTTGTTGCAACTATCTAGATAATTATTTAGTTATTAGGTAGGTACTATACAGTGACGTTGTGTACTATACTTACGCATGGCGCGGCGGCGGCCGGCGCGCGGCGCACTACCCATATAATTATATTTCGGTTTTTTTTTTACCCGGCTTCCCAAGAAGGAGAGTTATGCTTTTTGAGTGTACCGTGTATGTAAGTTCGTATGTTTGAGTGTTCCCATAAGTATATTGTAGAATATTGTATTCCCTCATGTAGAAACGGAATGCCCGTTTTTAGTGTCAAATGAGGTGTCGTTGGATTCCTTTTTCTGCATGTGGAATATAATAATATGTCAATATCTTTTCTATATCTTCTCTTTTCTTAAGCACTTTTGTAATGACTTGATTCCATGACTATAATGGTATGATATACCTACTAACTTTTTAATTATTAGGCTGGGATCAAAGGCTTAGCAAAAAAATAAAAACCAAAAAATTTAATAGAGCCTTTGATTTTTATACCTACCAAAAAAATTATATAACTACTAGGTATTAATTCCTCTTGTCTTTTGCTTGCTCTATGAAGTATCACGGTAGGAATTGCTGTTTGTTTGTTCGCTATCCCAACATAGTTATGTTATTCAAGTAAAAAAATACTACACTTTACTACACTTACCTACTCATCTTTATACTACATTTATCTACATATATTTCTTAAAATAAGTACAAATAAGTTACTTTTGTACTTGTTCGTTTTTAAGCCTCTTTATTTTCTTTTAAATGTTTGTTATGTTGTGTGAACAATAAAAGAGTTATCTTATCAAGTAAAAAAATAGTACCTCTCGTGCATTCAATTCGCAAACTACCCCTTTGTCTTGGAACTCTGTCTCACAATAAGAATAATGTTTTTTTAATCACCAGTCCCGTCCCGCATGGGGCCGCCAGCGCGCGAAGAAATGACATGTGGTGCCCGAAATTTGCTCACGAAAGGACAGTGGGGACACGCCTTTCATTCAAGCTTTGAGTAGATTATACGAGATTTTTGAAAGAGGGAATTGATGAAACAGAAAGGAGGTTTATGCCCGACGGATGACTGATGATGAAGATAATGAAGATGAGTTCTGAAATGGTCGAAATTCGTTGCATTGTTTGCTTAAATATGCTGTAACATACATAAAAATAATAATAATATATGGCATTAATTATGGGTGTATAGTACTGCCCCGCGCATATCTCTAGCGTTTTTTTTTTTTCTAGCTATCATGAGCTTGGGGGGAAGGGTGGTGTAACATTTTTTTTTAGACATGTAGCTTTTTTCTGTTACCAATTTAAACCGAAACTAACTTAATTTTTTAACATATTTAACCTTTTGACATAGAGCAACTCTACCGGTACCTCAATGCTCTTAGACGAAGGTGTGATACAAGATCCATGTCAATGCTTTTAAAACTTTTTTTTTTTACTGATTCTTTAAAAAATGTGATCGATCTGTATGCCTTTCGAGGTGGAGCAATAAAGAGTTTTAATTCAATAAAATATTTAAAAATACCATTCCATTCCCTATAGTACATTTTTCGTCGCAAACGTCTAAAAACTTGATTGATCGAAGATTATCCACAGCAGCCCCAGCTAGGGCACACCTGCCGACGCATTCCAACCTCCGCAGCAGGGCTTCGGTCCCTGCCACAGATTACATGCCAGCCACAACGGCCCTACCAAAAGTATCCTCAAACCACAGAATAGCCAGCAGTCGCTGCCACCCGTCCGACCTGACCATCGCCTTATAAAATCGATTTAATTCATCAAGTTTTACTGAATGTGTGCTGCAGCTCCACAGGGCACCTGAGAACTAGTTTGCTCTCATTAAAGTTTCTAAGGTTCACTAGAAGTTATTCTACTAAAGTTTTTGTCAGTCTTGATTCATTGAAATATCGATATTTGTTTAATTTATTCATTTATGCGAAACCACACATACAATACTTAAGACTAATTATAAAGTATATGAGTACCCTGGCACAGTAGGGCGTTGCATTATAAAAAAAGGCAAATGATGAGGCGTTTTCCAAAAAAAAAAAAACCTGGTAATAAAAGTACCCAATAGATAGCGTTAGATGTACCTTGAGGTTTTTCTGTCACTGTCAAGACATGAAACACAAAAAAATGTACGTGTGCTTTTTTTTCTCATGTTTTTTGGCTCCACGTATTTATTTAGACAATTTCAAGTAATGTACCTATGTATTTGACTTCATTTGAAATATTACTATAGTTGACACTGGCTAAATACACAACGTGTGGAGCCAAAATTTAAATTTAAAAAATAAACAAAATATTTCGACAGAAATGACAATGACAGATAAAACGATAGGACTATTACGCCATCTAGTAAGTATTTTAGAACTATTTTTTTTTTTGGAAAACGCCTCATTGCCAGACAGTGTAAATTATATTTAGATATGTGTTATAACTATTATGCTAAATTATATTAATGTAAATACCTACTTATTTTTATAATTGCTCTAAATAAGTCTATTAGAAATATACAATATTAATGTATAGGTAGCTTATCGTCGAGTAACTCTTCTATTTTATAATAACATTTTTGTATGAGAAGGTTGCGTAGTTTTTTTTTGTTTGTAAGTTTCGTTTTTTATTAAGTTAGGGATTTTATTTTAAACATATTATATAACAAGATGACGAGCGCCGTCCATTGCTGCACACCAAAAGAAACGAAAAAAATATCTCTTCTGTGCTGCACACAGTTTTGTACTGTAAAAATTCTGGGTGGCACTGAACTGACAAACGTGACGCTCGAGCAATTTGGTCGTCTCGTAGTGACGAGGCATGTCAATTTTTTTCATACACTTGAGTGCAGTTCAAGGAACTTCCTTGTGCAGTTGCATAAAAAAAAAGCAGGATTTGCATTGACCACAAAGTCACCAAATGTTTTTTTTGTTTTTTTTTTTTATGTTTTTGTTTTATTTATTTTTTATTTTTTTTCCCTGTATGTCCTCTCATGAAGTCATACGTCATTGCATTATTTTCCAAAACTGTGCTATTTCGAGTGTTAATGTGTAAAAACGTTAGATTTTTATTCATTAGGTATTCGTGGACGTGGACGAGTGTTGGTGAATAGTAAGTATTAATTAATGACTTAATGACGTTAAACGTGAGTTTTCGTGTTGTTTCCTAAACTCCATAGAAAACTCTAGCAAAGTCTCCACCACTTTAATGGAGCATGACTAGGACTTGACCGTGACTTACTTTGCTTGACTTAGACTATGACTGACACTAGAATAATTGAATAAACTTAAAATATTACAAAACATGACACTAGCTAAATACACAAAGTGTGATGCCAAAGTTTTAGAAGAAAAAATGTCAATTGACTGTGCGGTCGAGGATGGTAAACACCAGTAAACACACCGAGCCTGGAATGCTCTCTCTAACTGTTCAAAGAGCAGGTAGGTATTATTTTGTCCTGGATCTATTATCTACTAGGCTGACAATTATTACGATAAGAAGAAGCCTCCTCTTTAAAAATAAATTAAAAAATAAAATTAATTATTTGAAAGTATTTCGGTAAAGAAGTCCTTTACAAATATTTTTGTGGATTAAAAGGTTTCGGATTTCCGTCACTCCTGTGCTTGTCATGGGAAAAGGGAACCGAGAGCGGTGTGTTTGCTTATCATTTGTTATAGGGATGTATAAAACCATTTCCTTACCACCTTTGTATTCGATTATTGGATCGACGTCGCGTTTATTCGAATTAGGGAGAGTATTTTCTAAATGGTAACAATAAAGTATCTCTTTAATATTATATTTCAAAATATTATTCACAATTTTACTTATACCTATGAGAAACTACAACTGTGAGAAATTATAGTTCGTTTGTATAGGTGGATACATACTTACGACAAGCTAGGTGTGCTAGGTTGTATAGAGATTCTCTACTATTCTACCAACTTAGTTTCTGTAACTTAGACTTAACTTTTGATTCTGACTTCTGGTCAAGTGTAACGATATCGGTCGACAGGATTGATTCGAATGTTTAATTCGGTATGGAATCGAAAGTTACCCATCAACCGTCCTTATAGGTGCGGGGCTGCGGGCGGGAAGGCACGCTCAGGGACCCTATTCGGAGAAATGACATTTTATCTCGGTCACTGTCTCTCTAATTTAGAATTTAATGGGAGTGAGAGTGACCGAGATAAAATGTCATTTCTCCGAATAGGGTCCCAGGACCCCTATTCGGGGAAGGTGACATTCAATCTCATCTCGAAAAAAAACTCGAACTTCGAGATTTCCTATTCTCAACGCTGTCTTTCGAGATAATCTCGATGGGTTTATGCTCGAGATACATCGAGTGGTCGGAGGCAGTCGAGATGCCAATGAGATGGCATATCGCGACTCATTTGTTGCCATCTTCGAGGAAAAGGTTGCCATTTTGTACAGTGACATTGACAACTTTATCATAAATTAAAATAAAAATAAAATTCTAACCTAATATTAGTGCAAAAACAAAAACTGCCATTCAACAACCACCGATCAATACAATTAAACACCGTACAAATTCTCTACGTTTGATGGTCTAACTCATCACATGTCATTGGCTAAATTGCAAAACACTCTCGCAGAAGCCATAAAACAAGAATTGAATTGAATAACAATAGCTGTGGTGAAAGTTGTTGTTTTGTTCTGAAAATTTGTTGCATGATGGCGGAAAGTTATATTGCAAGAATGCTATCAAGTGCTTTGGAAGAAGCAGAAGAACGAGCGAGTGAGCCACCGGCGCCACGTAGGGTATTTCCGGATAAAGAAGATGCCTCTCACTTGCCTAACAAATTGTTTAAAAAATCTCTTTATGCTGAGTAATTTAGCTGGAAACATTGCCCTTCAATCCGGAACACAGTTTTGTTTGCTGATTATTACTTGGCGGTTGAAAAACTGGCAAAGGCGAAAGGCTTCCCATGGCGAACTCGGAAAGAGTACTACCACTACAAAAATTAATTTTAGTATGGAGATAGCTTATACCCTAGATTGACTCATTAATATTCAATTGCGCAAGATAGATGTTTGTGTTTTTATGTAATATAACCCATAGATAAGAATGTATACTAGCGATATAACATTCTGTAGCCTGAAAGACTTGACCGATTTTGACGAGTAAGGGCTAAGACAGACAACGCTAAATTTCTTGCTGATACCGCGCGGTAGCCTCAAGAAAGGTTTCACATTGAATAAACACACCCTGAGTTGTCATTAGATTCCCCTTTATGTCCAGATTGTCCTAAGCTACATTTTGCAATTGAGTTTCTGTTTTTTTTGAATAATATTACTTATGTCTGGTTGTAATTTCATTTTTTTCTTTGTGGTATTGTTACAGTGGTAAACATTATAATAAGGAAATAAAGGCGATTTTTTTCACAAATTATTTTAATAACCTTTTTTACAATAGAATAAATACCTATGTTTACTTTAAATAAATAATCAACAAATCAAACCAATGTTTTAATAAAGAATTCTGTGGCTACATATAGTGACGGCAGATCTCAGGGATCATGCAGACATTGAACGGGAGCGGAGGGCTCTGTCCGTAAGAGCTAACATGATAGCACGCAGGTTTGCACGGTGTTCTAATGAGGTCAAAGTTACGCTCTTTCGAGCGTACTGTACATCGCTCTACACGTGCAGCCTGTGCGCTAATTACACGGATAAGAGTTACGGCGCCCTCCGCGTCCAGTACAATAACGCATTCAGGGCGGTGATGGGGCTGCCCCGGTTCTGCAGCGCCTCGGGCATGTTCGCGGACGCGCGAACCGACTGCTTCTACGCGACTATGCGCAAACGGGGCGCGTCCTTGGTGCGAAGAGTGCGGGCCAGCTCCAACGCTGTCCTGGCGATGATTGCCGACAGACTAGACTGCCCTTTCCTTCGGCATTGCTGCAACAGGCAGGTTGCAGTACCAATGCCGAAGAGAAAGTATAACTGACTGAATAATGATTACTAATTTTTGACATTTTATAAGACTATTTTCATTTTTACTATTTCATTTTGATTTTTGACATGATTTTTGATTTTTATTTTATTATTTTCTGACTGACTTGTATGTTTGACGCAGATTTGTAAGTAGTTTGACTGACACAGGAATAGGTAATTTTGATTTTAATTTAATATTATTGTTCTAGTTTTAAATTGTTATGGGTCTCTAGTTGCCTGAAAATAAATGAATTTAATTTAATAGTACTTTTCTGTACTACAGCAACATAATTATCCTTATTAATATTCTTTACACATGCCACGGCTGAACGGATTTGTTTTAAATTTGGAATGGAAATAGATTATGTATAATTATCAAGTATGTCTTTTCAATTAAAACTATATAGTTGGTGATAATACTAGCGAAAATAATATACTCACAGTACCTAAATAATAAATTCTACTTGGCCATATATATTGTTACTAAACATTACCTCTACTGTAGCAGGCACATTTAACTCTTTAAGGTCAAGAAATTATAAATGATCAAAGACAATATCATCACTATGATTACTACTTTTAAGAGACTGTAGCTCCATAGAAAAAATTATAAATATTTATAAAATATTACATGTTTCATACATGATCAAATCAAATTTTTTTACTAAGCACTTGCGCCAGACTGTAAATGATTTTCAAAGTTGTTGGCTATGCATATTAAAGCCTCCATCTGGCTTTTTTATCTCTTTTTTTTTAACTTCACGTGTGAAGGCATCAGCTGCGTCAAAAGTGTGTTGCAGCTTCTTTGGTGCCACATATTTTTTTGATTTTGGGGTATCTGTAAAGATAGTTCATAATTATTTGATTTAAGCTAAAATTAATAAAATAAAAAAAGAATTAACATAAAATTGTAAAAAGTATGTATATTTGTTTGTTTCTATATTATTATCTTCTTTAGTCTGAATGGCTCGACCGATTTTGATGATTAAGGTGTCGTTGGATTCCTCTCTATGCCTACCTCTTTATGTACTCAGTGATTCTGAAAGAAAATTAATATTCCTTATCATTATAAATTCTATCCAAATGGCAACAGGGCTTTATAATTAAAACAGCTATCTATACTCAATCACCACAAATAGCAAGAATTATGTTACTATGTGTGTACTGTGTACTATGATGTGTGTAAGTATTCCATGGAGCTTACCCATGGATCTACCTATTGTAGGCCTAAGATATACTGTACAAACAAAAACTATGTGAAGGTTTAGTATGAAGTAGTTTGAACAAAACCTCCTTAATAAACTTCTATCTTCCTCCATTTGCTTAGAGTGACTCATCATCATATCATGAACCTCTCAGTGATTTAGCTACCCGATTTAAAAGAAAAAACTGGCATACCTTGAATATTTACTGAAGTAATTTTCCTTTTATTAATTAGAATAAATTTTTTATTCATCTTATGAAGGGCATGTTCGTAGTAGCAGCTGCTGGTTTTAGGTACAATATTTTGTAGGTCTGAAACAAACATTTATGACTGATTTAATTTAATAAATTAATAAATTTAATCAACCAAGCAATATGGACCCTCGAGTCCCAAAGAGCAGTAGAAGTGATGTCGGATGGAAACAAGACTCCTTCTTAATGCAGTGTATGTAAAGGACATAATATTTACCTTGAAACTCCACAGCTGACTCTTGACTGTTGTGGTGGCCAGATAAAGATTGGATACTCATGGTACTTAAAATTTGCAATTGTTCATCTGACAATCATATGTTGTGCTCTTCAGATAGCGGTGTTTTTTTGTCTTGTCAAGGACTTCATGTCATGCCAAGTCTGAAATAGATGATTAACAAAACTAAGTATTTACTGTCATAAAAAAGTCTTTTTCATGAGAGTTAGTTAGAAACAAAAAATATTGGGTTTGAATGGTGGTAATTAGCATGTCATGATTACTATTGTGATATTTTAAGTTGATTGTGGACATGTGTGAGTTTATGATAGATTGAACTTACTTTTCGCCACTCTACCCAGGATTTCACGGCGCCAGGGACGCTATTGATCTCCTGGATAAGGTTTTCCCATCTTTTTTCGGCTTCCTTTACTTAGAACGAAGCCGTAAAGCGAGCTATTAATCTCGCCTTTTGGGCCACCGTTGGATACACTTTTTTTTGTTGTTGAAGATCCATTATGTACAAAAAACAATCATGTTTGCAAGCTTAGTTCAAAAAGAATACAAATACTACGTTTAGTTTCTAACACAAGAGGTTTCTAACTTCTAACCTAAGATCAATAACAAATTTAATAATAGTAAACAAAGAACTTTATTCACGTTTCGTTTCCCACAAATTCTCTTGGGAACGAAAATAATTTATTTGAGTTTTCCTACTTAGTGTCAATTGTAATAATTAACATAAACATTATAATCTAGTTTAATTTACCGATATCGAACTAATCTAAGCATGGATCTTGAAGAATCTAAGCCTTTAATCAACAGAATGGTCCCTACATATATTTTCTCGATTTCACCGGTTTTCTGTAAACACAGTCGAGAAAAATGGAACGTAATTTGAATGAGAAGAGTCCATCTCATCTCACGTTTGTCTGAGAATACCAAATGGTTTGTTTTTGGGAGATTATCATGCGACATTGAAAAGTCGAATTCGAGATAAAAATGTCATTTCGCCGAATAGGGCCCCAGGACCCTAGAAAAAGTATAGGTATAAAACGTCGATTAGCGTGGCTACACATGAGACATAATATCACACTTATATTATAAATCGAAAGTTTGTGTGTAAGGGTGTAAGTATGTAAGTGTGTTTGTTCCCGTTCAACTCTGTAATAGCTGAACGGATTTGAATGTAATTTGGTATGGAGATACCCTACACCCTGGATTACTTTTTATCCCGGAAAAATATTTGGTTTCTTTAGAAAAGCAGATGAAACCGCAGGGTGCAACTAGTCATAATATATATTATATCTACCAATCACGATTACCATAACCAATTTTCGACCAATCAGGATGCAGTGGAAATGCAGACCCTTGAAAAACTTAAAATACGCTACGCTAATATTATAGCTATGTCCTTTTTCTTCAAGACTTCATGTGTAATACTTAATTACCCTACTGCTCTAGAAGGAGGATAATAATTTTGGGGTGTATGTAAGTATGTAAATATGTTTGTGTGTTCCTTTAAACGTCCTGTAGAGTAAACGGCTTGACCGATTTTGACAAGCGAGGTACTGTTGGAACCCTCTTTACGCGTGAAGTGTACATTCTCATTCATTGTTTACATTTTGCATTGGGGTATTTTTTTCCCATGATATTAGTTGTTTTCTATCCTTTTTTTCCGTGGGAAACATCATGACGAAGAAAAATGTATCCAGCCGTCTATTAATTTCTCTGTCTACTCTCGGAACAAAAGCACAGAATAAATTCTAGTTAGTTGGTAAACGGAGGCTTTGTTTGCGAGCACGCGCTCTCCAAGGTGACGACTGAGACCATAATATAGTTGAGTAGACTCCTGCGCAATCGGCCGTCAAGCTTTATGCACGTCGCTTATTATTACACCAATATTATAAAGGCGAAAGGAGCTACGCTCCAGGCGTGCCGTCTTGTGGCTATCCCCCTCAATTTAGGGGGCAAATTTTGTGGAGCGTGGTTTTTAGGGAGGAGTAATATTTGAAACCATTATAAGATAAAAGTTTGACCTTCGTGGTTGTTCGCAAGGTTTTATAACAGGCGCAATCACAAATAAAACATTTTCCAGAGAGTAGATAACGTATACCTACTACAGACAGTTCTGCACACTCTTTGGGCGGAAAAAACTAAAAAAAAACAGTCTGACGTTTATTAATTTTTCTCGGTTTGAAAAGGGCTTTTTTTTTTTTTTTTATATACTGCGCCAAACTAAGCAAGCTTGTACTATGGAAACCAGATAGCTGATATAATACATAAATAGGTTTTTTTTTTGTTGTAAATAATACATAGAAACATCCAGACAAAGCATAAACATCCATGTTCATCACACAAATGTTTGTCCTGGGTGAGAATCGAACCCACAACCTCAGAAGGTGGAACCACTGAGCCACAAGGCTAGTCAAACAAATGTAACGTGACTACGTAACTAGTGTGTGTCGCTGTATATAAAGGAATTTAAATACATGTAAGGAGTAAATTGATTAGAGATTAACTTTTTTAGGAGTTGGCAACCCTCTGCCTTGTGTTTGTTGCCTGTTCTCACTCACCTAGTACGACGAAATACAGCTGAATTGATCTTGATAAAATTTGGTAAGGAAGTACTGAAGCCCAAATATGTTGTTAAAGTCTCAAAAAAGTTAAAGTTTGTTGTTGAGTAGCCTTTTGGCTCAGTGGGCGGATTTCCATTTCCACCTTCTGAGCTGTAGGTTGTGAACATGAATGTTTGTTCTTTGTCTGGGTGTTTCTATGTATTATGTATATGTATGTATTTACAAAAGAAAAGTAAAGTATTTATCAGTCATCTGGTTCCCATAGTACAAGCTTGCTTAGTTTGGGGCTAGATGGCGCTGTGTGAAAAACGTCCACCAATATTTAACTATTATTTATTTACTGGAAGATAAAGTCATATCCGTGTTCATTTATTTTATTTGCTCTCCCAGATCTATTTTCCGGTTTTCAATAATTTGTACAAGTAGGTAAGTATATCTACCCACTTTCTTCATTAAAATAGAAGCGTTTACTGTAGCTTCACATCTTGTCACCAAAATCATCAAGATCTCCCAAATGTATTTTATAGCAGATGAAGCAAAAGTTTCAGCATCGCAGCTTGCCACGGCCGACAGAACGCATAAGTTTGCGTTTGTTATATAACAAGTAGCATGAGGTTCGACGGCCGAAGCAACCTTTAAGGTCGACCCGGCGGCGGCCTCAGCCCGCATTTACAGGCCTTGCTCTAAGGACCCAAGAAATGCACAGAAATGTTTTGAATAGCGCATTGTTCGTTCTGGATCACGTTTTCATTTATTGGTTTGGGGTTTCTACATTTACTATAGATAAAATACACATACTTACCTACAGGTTTGTTTTAAGTATTTTACGATTTTTTGTTTGTGGAAGCTTGCAAGAGTTTGCAAATTGAAGTGGCAATGGGCAGGCCACATCGCTCGAAAAACCGATAACCAATGGGTAAGACAGGTTCTTGAGTGGCAACCACGAGCTGGAAGATGTAGAGTAGGTAGTCCTCCTTCTAGGTGGACTGACGACATTATGAAGATTTTGGTTAGCCGGTGGATGCAAGTTGTACATTGTCGTTCGTTGTCGTTCTAGTAGGTATAATACCACATAGCCCGGCTGCACCCCAAAGCAGTCGGGTATCTTGTGAAGATTTCCATGTCATCAAAGAAAAATGTTTAGAGATTATCTCACTTTGCACAGAAATCAGAAAATCAGAAATCACTGTCTCTTTCAACATCTCAAAGTAATGTTTTGATTAGCTACTTTCCGAGTAGTGCTAATCGTTAGTAAAGGTCGTAAGAGAGTTTTTGCGGGAACGTGAAGATGTTGTGAATATGTTCCAAAAGTTGTGTTATTTCGAGTGTTAATGTGTAAAAACGGTGATTTTCTACCCGTTTTGCGTTAGTGAACATGCACGAGTGTTGGTGAATAGTATAATGTTGTGAAACGTGACTCTTCGTGTTGTTTCCAAAACTCCATAGAAACCTCAAATAAAGTCTCCACCACTTTACTGGGGAATGACGTGATCTTGACCGTGACTTACTTTGTTTGATTTAGACTACCACTAAGACTTATTTTAATAGTGAAATATTTGACTTAACTTGAAATACTTGACACTGCCTAATACACAATGTGTGGAGCCAAAACATAAGAGAGAATTAAAGGTACTAAGTAATTTTTGTTTTTGTTCGGTTTATGTACAGGTTTATGTGGCGGTTATGGCGCTACTCCGACATTTGAAACTAGTTAGTACCATACTACAGTTTCGGCGAGTAGTTTACTTGGAACTTTACTATGGACGAGGGAGACAGCTTGAATGAATATACTGTACATCATAATTAACTTTTTTTTTATAGACGCAAAACCTCAAGCCTTTTGCTTTCTATTTCTAACCCTTTGGCTTCAAAGTTCGGTAGATTCATTTTGTCAATTTTGTTACTAGGTGACGCCATCGTTGGATGACACAACAGAAAAGTTTTGTTTTTACTTCTAGGATAACACTGTCTAGCTCCAACCAGATCATAAGCGCGCCATTGTGTTATTTTCCAAAACTTGAGTTATTTCGAGGGTTAATGAGTCAATACGCCGGATTTTTTATTTGTTGGTGAATAGTATAATAATTTAAACGTGATTTTTCTTGTTGTTTCAAAAACTCCATAGAATCCTCTAGTAAAGTCTCCATCACTTTAATGGGGCATAACTGGGACTCGCTTTTTTTTTATTTAAACTACGACTGCCAGGAATATTTTATTAAACTTGAAATATTACAAAACTCGACACTGGCTAATTACACAACGTGTGGAGCCTAAATCTAAGAATAAAAAGATAAGATTGACATGGCATTTTAGAGCATTTCTGGGGATATAATACGTTAGTACACCTACATTTTAATCAATGGATATAATTTCGGAAAGTACCTACTTAGATTGAGTAACTCGGAACCGCTACCGGCGCGAACGGTCCAGACAGCCGTAGGCCTGTGTTCCTCAAAGACTTAGATCATTACTTACGCTTTGACGATACCAAAACCTCATTACGCAAGCGCTCAGATTTTTCAAATGTTCCTGCAAGAAAGCAAGAAAAACCTGCTTCAATAGCTCTAAAAGATCGTATAATAATCGGCCTTGTAAACAGCCATTTCCACCTATTGTTATCCAAACTAAGAACCGGCAGTTTTTGCACTGTAAATTACAATTGTATTCCATACCGCCTTGTGCCATGTGTAGAGACAATGAGGGCCGGGCGCACTAAGGGCCGGAAGTTCTTTTAGCATTCCGCCAAGGACAAGATCTCACAAAGCTCACTAATAGCTTATGACGCTACTTACCGACTTCCTTCCGGTCCCTTGCCAAACAAACGCATTGTGTACAAAAATAACAGTAGTTTGAAACGTGATGCCGAGAGCGGACCCGCAAGCCAACCATTTTGGCTTATGGCTAGCTCGTAAACTAAATAGCAGCGTGTGCTATTTTCAAAGTTCGGCTCAAGTTGAATAGCAGTCTCGGGCACACAAGAACGGAAGGAAGCGCAATTGAGCTGTACAAGGGATCCGCGTGTTCTTTGAATAGAAGTTTTGCTAAGCGTGTCTTGCACGCGGTTTCGCAGCTGAGTGGGATTAGGTAGTTTTTAGGCTCGAATGGAGAATGCGTGAGCGATGGCTCGATTCGGGGCTTAGCATCGTTGCGCGGGCGCCGACGGAGGCCGGGCGGCGCGCGGCGGGGACGATTTCCGGCGGCGCAGCGTGGGAACGAGCGCACCCACCTACGAGAGCTCCTCAGAATAAATGACGGGCACTAATTAATTTAAGTTCGCGGCATGTAAAAATAAAGATCCGGCCTGGTTGTAGGGAGATGTGTAAATATGATGTAAATGGTTCTCGTACGTCACGTACGTCGTAATAACGAACGTCCACATAAAATGTTCTTCATTCATTGAATGCAGTCATCATCATCATCAGCGCTTGGAAGACATCCACTGCTCCTATTATCAAAAGCTGAGATTCATTCTCGTCTCGAAAAAAATAAAGATTTAGATTGGCTTGATTAGTTCATTAAAAATATGACCAACCGAATAAGTTTTTTTTCAAAAATCTTAAATCCCTGCACAAAATACAGCGTCATTCCAAATCCTCCAATCTACCTGCATGGACCCTCAGCTCTGAAAGTAAGAGTACCTACTTAGGCCCAGGCGTTTTTTATTGCAGAAGTGATCCTTTGTTCGAGCCAGCACACCTGGCGCGCCAGATGGCTTCATTGAGCCTGAATTTTATCAATTGGACGCTTCCACTCTGGACCCATTCACGACGGCTTTTTTGTTTCGGCCAACATGTGCAGTATATCGAGGTTAGATTATTAATATTGGAAGATGATTTGATTAATATTTTGAATACCCACGTGAAAACATAAACTTTCATCTAAGGTTGCAAAGTGTCGTTCAGTCTAGCGATCTAAGAATGGGCCTATGTTTAGCAGTGGACGTCTTCAGGCTGTTGATGATATTTTTTTTTATGTTTCTCGGTGACGAGACTATAGCAAGTCGCTCACCTGATGTTAAGCGTCACGCTTGCCCATAACAGTTCAGTGCCACCCAGAATTTTGAATTTCAACAGTTCAAAACTATGCGCGGCAATGCACTGCGCTCGTCACCCTGAGATGTAAGATGCTAAATCCCTGTATGCCCAGTAAACGCTGGAAACATTGCCCTTCAATCCGGAACACAGTAATGCTTGCATTACTGCTTGGCGGTGGAATAACTGGCAAAGGTGTGGTATTTCCCCAGGCGGACTCTGCAAGAGAGCCCTACCACTACAAAAAATAAACAAAACACAAATAATGATGATGATGTATAACTTAGTTCACAGTGCAGTGGTTTATCGGTTATGAGCTCTTAAAAACAATTTATACTTGAACGTTATCTATCCCTCTGGTAGCTGTTCATAACCACCATTCACAAGTTATCTATTTATTACCGGCGGCTATAAGTGCCCAGAGCGGTTCATTCATTATTTTTTAATACTCTTAATAATGCGACGGTAAATGACTCCATTCTATACGGCCATATCTCGATCTTCACTAATCGAAAACGGGAACTGCCATTTGCCTGTTGAATAACAGTCCCGCGGCAAAAAACCGTATTCTTTTCATAGGGAAAAGGGACTTTGAAACTGAGCCTAAGATTCGCAGAAGCAATGTCTTTTCTGAATATGATGAGTCAGCTATTCGGACAACTCGCGCCCGCAGTTTATTCGAAGAAGTTGAGCTGTTTTTGCTTCCACAAGCCTAATTATAATTGTTTTGAACTAGACTATAATAGCCATAACTATTTAATCTCGATAATCTATAGCTATTAATTGTTATGTAATGTGCTGAGAGTTTTTATTGTTCGAATTAGTTTTACTTAATTATAGTGGCTTCGGAATAATGTTGTTGGTATTTTTTACTTTTTAGCCGACTGCCCAATAAGATGGTTGGATTGGATAAGTCGTTGTGTCGTTTGACAAATTAATTTACTTATAGGCCGAAACTCTCCATGTCAACTGACGTCACTGGACAAAATTTAAAATAAGGCGCCGTATTACGAGATACCCTTTGAGGCAGGGATTGACTTGTACCGTTGATAACGGTATATGCATAGGTTTTTTGACCGACCGAAGCGAAGGTCTCAGAGTTTACTGGGACAAATCGGCATTTGTATGTATGTTTGTATGTTTGTGTGTATATTTGTCCGACGATAACTTGAAAACCGTTGATCCGATCTTCATGAAAGGCAAGTAGTTTATTTCAATACAATTTTTATGTTCGAATATGAGTTGAATCGGTCCAGGGGTTGTGAAGATATAGGGGTCGCGAGGTCTCAGTTCGCCGCGAACTACTTTTTAATTGCTTTATGACCCGGGTTTTTAAACAGAGCAGAATTCAATTTATTACGGATCTTTTCCGATATAGCTAGGTGGAATCAGAAAGGGCGCCTCGCTGCCAAAATATTAACGATCAGCAAGAAATTACAAAATAATGCAATAACGCTATAAATATTGTGATACTTACATGCTTTTGTCTAAGCAAATATGCGAATGAATATAATCCGATCCTACAAGTTGATCCTATTTGATCCGCTCGGACTGCCGTCTTATCTAATAATAAACTTATGAGATAAAATATTACTATGAAAACTGACGTGGTTTTGATGCATTTTGTTTTAGTAAAACGGGAATACTCACGTTAAATTGAGTCGGTTATTCCGACTATAGTTTCGATCACATTCGGTGACTTTTATCAAGCGAGACACACGCGCGACCTCGAAGGCAAGACGAAATCGCGCGCATGTCTCACTTAGCATTCCTTGATAAAGGTGACCGAATGTGATCGAAACTATAGTCGGAATAACCGACTCAATTTAACGTGAGTATTCCCGTTTTATTAAAACAAAAAAGAGATAAAATATATTTTCCTCCTATTTTCTCTCGTTGGTCCGCGGTAAGCACAGAACCCTCGACCATCAAGTTTTAGTTTTCGTCAGTTTTATTGTTTATCTTTCAACTAAACGTAAAATTTATACTTAAGTACGACTTTAATAAGAAAACTGACGTTTTTTATTCCTGTTTGTCCCCGGATTCAAATTCAGGGACAGCAGACATGAGCAACCCGGTTTGACATTACATATTTTAGTAACGACTAGCTAGTCGTTACTAAAATAAAATATGCCATGACTCCTTGAAAAAGATCACCGGACGCGATCGAAACTATAGTCCGAATAACCGACTCAATTTAGAGTTAATATTGCCATAACTCTAGTAGAGTAAAAAACTTCGTAAAATATAATAATAATAAATAATAAATATCTGGGACATTTTTGCACACATCGTCACCTGACCCCAAACTAAGCAAAGCTTGTAATATGGCTGCCAGAGACTGATATACGTACATAGATATTTTTTAAATACATACTTATATAGATATTAACACCCAGACATAGAACAAACACAAATATTCATCACATGAATGTTTGTCCTAGATGGGAATCGAACCCACGCCCCCAAGCACAGTAGGTAGGTTCACTACCAACTGAGCCACCGGGGCAGTCGAAAATGCATTGCTTCACAATTATAAAATAATGTAATACATTTTATTGGAGTTTTAAGAAAACAAACTAGTCTGTTTCTTTCAGTCCCATAAAATTAATGTCTAGTTATTATTTTCAAAAAATCTGCCGATTTATCAAACTGTCATCCAGCTGTGACTAGCATGAAGTAAACAAAATAAATCCTCGAATATCACCAGCAGTCACGTAAAAAGAACCCCAAACTTCATTCACATCCTCAACTCATTCAGAATTACCCGCCCGAATTGCGAAGTCATTATCGCGGCTTTATTTTAATTAAAAATGTTCAAATGCCGCGCACGGCGTGAGTAAATGGTTTATCTTCATTCACGAGAACGTCACGGTTACTGTACTGACAACCTTATCTTTACAGTTGATCAAATGATGGAACTGAGCATTTCCTGCGGATGGTTGTTATCGTTCTTCAGAAAGTACGATGGTGGCTCTTCCATTCTACTGTATATTATAAGTTGGCTGCGTTGTAGTTCCGTCCTGATTCTCCCACGGTCGCTCAATGAGCGCAAGCGCATGCATTGAAGGAGGGAAAGAAAGGGGCGCGTCACTTCCGGTGCAGGCGAATGCAGCGCGAGGCGTATGGCATCACTTCCGGCCGGGCGCTGTCACCGGATACGTATGTTCCCTGTTCGAATCAATTATTATTTCCTTCTTTATGTTTCCCTTAGAAAAATGGTTGTTAACTTTTTTTCAAGGAAACGGTTAACATTTAAATGTTAGTATTAAAAAAAAAAGTTAAATTATTATTATGTCTTAACATTTTACTTTTTATTCGACAACGAATTTATTCGCAGGAAAACTAGAATAGAATAGAATAAAATTTATTCGTCATAATAACTACATACATAAAGTAAAGTAGCATATATTTCAATTACATTAGTTAGGCGTAAAAACATCAAGAGATAACAAATAGAATACCACCGACACTAGTCACCGACATAGCTTCAGGGTTTCGAAGCTGAAATGAAAATGGGTAGACCACATCGCTCGAATAACCGATAACCGATGGGGATGAAAAATGTTCTTGAGTGGCGATCACGAACTGGAAGCAGCGTAGGTAGGCCTCCCACTAAGGTTGACCGATGACATTGTGAAATTCGCGGCCAACCGGTGGATGTAAACGGTAGATTAATTGAATAGGTACTTCCTAGGCAAGCGTGCTACATCTTCGGCCACATCGTCTATCCATCAGGTGAGATTGTGGTCAAACGAATGCCTAGTACTATATAAAAAAAACCCATTGTCTTTCCATACGGCACTCTAAGGAGGATACAAGGTTTTAGTTTAGCATTTTACTGGCATAGCTACCTTTGATTAATACTTATTTTAAAAAGTTGTTAGTATTACCTACCACCTTGCCACCAGTTTCTATTCCAAGCTATAGTTGTGCTTATTTTCAACCAAATCATCACTTAACATTACATCATTTATGGTCAAACGCCTAGCCTAACAACCATAAAAAAATCATAACTCGTATACCCTCAGTGCCAATCCCTATGTGGCTTTTCTTTCATTTTTTGTTTTATTTATTTATTTAATACTTTATTTCACACACATACAACGTATGTGTGTGAAATAATGTAATGTAATTGTGTGTGTAATACAACAGGAGTATTTAATGCTAAAGCATTTTCTACCAGTCAGCCCCATGGTTGAAGAAAGGGAGATGTATTAGGCGTGCATCAAAAATCACAATTGACAATATAATCTGAGAACATGATATAAATTAAAAGTAAAAATAAATAATGACAATCGAAAACAAATTAAATGTTGACATATATACTTATGCTACTTATACAAACAAATAGAATACTTTTTGTTTTAATAAAACGGGAATACTCACGTTAAATTGAGTCGGTTATTCCGACTATAGTTTCGATCACATTCGGTGACCTTTATCAAGGAATGCTCAGCGAAACACGCGCGCGACCTCGTCTTGCCTTGCACCAAACCAAACAAAATGTATCAAAACCACGTCAGTTTTCATAGTAAAATAGAATACTTATTGTTGATGCGATATGACGACTTTACGTTCCCGCCAAAGCTCCGTTATCAAAATGATTACTTTAAAAAAACTCCAGAATCTACTTAGATTCTATAAATAGGTCACATTTAAAATAGACGAAACGTAACCAACGCGAAATTTATTAATAATTTGAAACAATAACTAGTATGTAGGTGTACCATGAATGTACCTAAACCTATACCTACCTACGTTTTAGTTATTCTATGACGTTCATTGAGTTCTCGCAATCGTTATCGCACCCTAATAACCTTCTCAGTGGCTAATTACACCCCACCTCTAACACCCCCCGCTGGGGTGAAGCATGATGTCAAAGGCAATTTGTCACACGAAATAAAAACTGATAATTAAACTCACTGATAACTGCAAATCCGAAAAGGAGTCATTGTACTCATTATTATTACCGATGAATTTTCTCTCCGGGACCATCGGACTGGTACAGTCCTGAAATCGCGGAAATGCTTTATAGCGCTATTATATTGAACATATTGTGACTGTTTGACTTTGATCATGACTTTTACCAATTCTATTATACCATCATCTAAGCTTAACCGATCTGACAGGACTAAATTTATCTTCAGTAACTTTTTTAAGAACTGTTATCGGCGCCAATGTATGGAACAGCGAACAGCTAGTTTAATTGGGTTTCAGAGTCTTTATTTTCGATTCATTCAGAATACCCCTGTATTATAAGGGGTGCTTTAAAAACCCTATTATTTAACTATTTATTTATTATACTCATCATTACTAACAACTTTTACTAAAGGACCGATCACGAAGGCGCGAAAAAAATCTGTTATTGCATTTTCTCGAGAGTCAATGAACTTTTTCTATGGAACAGTTGTTTTCTTTTCGGTTTTTTGTTACACCTGGTAAGTATATATCGTAGTGTGAATACCTGAGCTTTCATTGGAATAATTTTTCATCTACGGTTGAAGCGTAGATACAAGGATGCTTCGTCTAAGCGTAGATACAACCGTGACGGGACCTGGGCCCCTATTCGGAGAAATGTCATTTTTATCGCGGTCACTCTCACTCCCATTAAATTCTAAATTAGAGAGACAGTGACCGAGATAATCTCGAGCGCACAGGAATAGGGTCCCTGTGTATAAAACGGATTGTTGACGACAAACAAACAAACTTTGGATTGTGCAAACGATTTGTTTACTGCCGGCGCCACACACCAATCTGTGCTACTAATGTTAGAATAGATAATCTGAAAATACGAATATACTGAATATACTGGCTGAAAATACGCCAACTTTAGCCAAGAAAATGCATTAGAAAAAGATAGTACTGCTCCCTAGTACCTAGTCATCACTGTTTCTATTGGGATGTGAATAAATTAAGAACTTGTTGAAAACTCTCAAATCCAAATGATAGAAATCTGCCAAAAGTGGTCACACTGATTTGCGCTTGCTGGGGTTCGCCAGCGTGCGGTGCCAGGATCATATACGACTGTACATACCTTGGCAGCCATGGTGCATTTATGGACACACGTATGCTGGCCTCGGTTACGCCTCGCCCCGTATTTTCACTTATCCTGTTGGCTTCCGTTGTAATGTAGATGAATACAAAGATTTGTGAATTAAACTGCACGTCCGGCAGCTACACTGCGACACAGCTTGTAAGAGATGTGGGCAGCAGTGGAACTACAGATGTATAATCTTAATGTTTAGTAGCCTTCTCTTTCATAGGCTATCTCGTTAACATATATATTTTAATATAAAAATCACTAAGTGGGTATGTCAGTTATGTATTTTAAACTCTACATACTCTTGTTTTTTTTCACGTGTGAAATGGCTTTGGCCGCGAGAGAGAGCGAGGGACACAACTAACACAAGCTAGTACAGTCATGGCACCCCATTAGCGCCCTCATCCACATTCATTTTACTTCGTGTCATACTGTGTAACTAAATTTTGTAACGATTGATTCTTCTTTATCCCTCTTCCATCCATCCTATCCAAAATCTCCGCAGGTATGTGGAGTAGCCGAAGTTTGACAGCTCGAAGAGACATATACCTATACACACTCTCTATCTCTGTCTAGTTGGGGAATCTCTAGGACACAGTGGCTGTATATTGTGTAAAATAATGTACCTAATGTATTTGTTATTGTGTAATTACGTTGAATGATTTTGTAATTGTATAAAAATCTACTAAAAGAATTTTAAGAGCAGTGTCGCATTGTAATCGAAACTATATAATATTACTCGAACGGCAGAAACTGGTCGAGTAGTGAATGAAACAGTGCGCGTTCGGCAGCCAGAGTGCTAGCGAGCTCGAATGGGAGCGGAAGCCCGCGGTTAGTCCACTTCCTGTTTCCTGCAGGGCCGAGTGCGGCGCACGCGCAGCCGAGCGCGCCCGACCGTGCCCGACCGCCGCTCGAACCGACACGATCGATTTCGAGTAAAGAATCAACGCGGGTTTTACAACCTTTGATGACGGATGACGTGATCCGATCGAATGACGTGTAATGAAAATTAAGAATGCTCAAAGAATGAATTATGAATGAATGAATGAATGAATGAATTGAATATGAATGAATTATATTATATTATAATGAAATTACGATTATGAATTTCTACTGTAACAGTACAGTAGAAATTCATAATCGTAATCACTAACACAACGACGGCCAAAAGTTCTCAAAATATTTCAATATGGCACGGATCTCTGAAACACAGTTATTTAGCTCAAACCCTTTACTAGTACAAGTAAAAACTAAAAAAACTTTGTGATGAATTGATCGCAATATGAGGTCAAAAGGGTTCGTGTAGCCGTAACGCGTCATTTTCAAAATGCTGACGTCACGTTCAGCTAAGGTATTCTATGACGTCACGTAGCGATTGTCACGCCGCGTCACGCATTTGGGCGACCGATGGCCTAGATCCTAGATACAAACTATGCACACTTATACAGGGTATGTCGTAATGAATGGATAACCCTTTACCTGCCGATGGGGGACTGACTGTTTAGAAAATTAAAAATTGTGTCTTTTGACAGTTTTGAGTTATTGAACATTTTATAAGTAATACATGTCTTTTTCAATATAATTTCTACCTAAAATTACCAAAAACTCGAAAAGTATGATATTGTTTCAGAACATGCATACGTGTTTATGCATTATATATTTTTTTTAATTTTCTGGTTTGTCATAATGTTCTCCAGCCATTGGTAACAGGTATTCATTCATCACGACACATTCTGCTAGTTATGGTACAGTAGGTACATTTAGAAGTTTTAGATATGTAAGCGCGACGCGCGTATAATTTATTTGCATGTAGAATAAAACTAAAACAGATAAACAACTTTGTATTATATGCCTGAACCTTCAAGAATGATTAAGAGGTGCACCACAGATTAAATAAATACAAAAATTACGCTTCACACTAGCACCCGTACTACGGGCATCTTATACCCAGACCCAGGGCAGACATTAATTAATTTATGATTTTTTATATTAAGGTGCAACGTTTCGCTCAGCGCGCGAAATTCAAATTTTCTTGCGTTCAATTACAGCTTAATTACTCACCGTAGGTTCATGATAACTGTTGCGATTATAAATAGATTGTTTCAAGACATGACACCAACCAAAAATTCAAGTTGAAAGCTAGTATAAGTACATTTCTCACTAAACCAAAAACCAAGATGAAAAACAGGTTATTGCGATTTGTAGCTAAACCAATGTTATCTAGGTGATCATTTTACCCGTAATTTCTTAAAACGACTTATATATTGGCGCAAAATTGGTTTCAATAAATCCACGACGAGTAATTAAGCTGTAATTGACAAAAAATGCAAGAAAATTTTATTTTCGCGCGATTAGCGAAATTACGAATTGAGATTCGAAATTACTTCAAACTTTAATAGTTCGGTTTGCTTTCATCTGAAACGATGTTGCATATTTAGTTTATGTAATTAGTACTTAATTACGTTTTATTCTAAGTAGTAAAATAACTAAGTATAACGTAGGTAGGTACACAGATATAGGTACCGTGTCGCAGGCGCGGTCGCCCACGCATTCGGCCCACGCGTCGCGTCGCCCACTCGGCCCGCGTCGTCTCATCCCACGTCGGACGTAGTAACGTAGGCTCACTAGTCACTATATCGACATAGATTATCAGGTGTGATTCGTGTAGATCTGACATTCTGTACCACTTTTTTACAAGCCTTTATTTAACTTGCAATGTTGGCATGTAAGTTTATATGTTCGGGTCACATCGATCAACTGATTTTTAGATCTGATCTGATGATGGAGACGGAAGGGAGAAAATGGAACTCGTCTGTAGCTAACAGTAGATTGATAGAGTTTGGACACATTTTGATCAGTTTACAGTACCAATAACGGAAATAAAATATATTTTTGCTCATATTCGGACTTAAAAATTGTATTGAAATGAACACTTCATGAAGATGGATTACCGGTTCTTGAGTTATCGTCGACAAATATACATTTAAACATACATACAACTGCCGGCTTGCTCCCGTAGACTCTGAGACCTTCGCTTCGCTCGGTCAACGACATGAAATAATAGTTCTAATTCTAACAGACCTGCGGATTTGATATGGCTGATCCACCATATAAAACGAGAGAGAAACGTAATATTATCCCTCTTATTTTCTCTAGTTTTTTTTTTCACTATAATAAAATGTTAAAAGACTTGCGAACATGGTACGTGCCATCGACCATCATCTAACAAACGAGAGGGAAAGAGAGAGCGAGAGGGATGTATTTTCCTCTATTTTCTGCAAGTCTCGTCTTTTCATATTGCAGTTACCTTCTGTCCATGTTCTTGGTCATTAGTTTGGTTTGATCCTGTGTTGTTACCGAGCGGCGACGCGACGTCGACAGTCTATTCAGTTGCGGCAACACGGCTTGCTTTATCAAGGCTGTCCAACCTAAGGGCCGCGGGCCGATTTGTGGACGTGCGATGTGTGACTTTTAATGAGTCATGCGACAACGTCAAGATACCGTCGGAGGGAGTAGACACCTGAAAAATACTCATTAGAAAAAAAATGTTTAGAATCGACCTTATTTTCAGCTAACATCTGGACAAATCAGCAAGGCCCTACCGTAGAGCGACTCGGTACCGACACGAATGGCCGGAGGCCAGTGTTGTTCTATTCCTACTTCATATTTCTCATCTTTCAAAATCGATCGTTAAATATTATAATAGTACATTATGATACAAGTGTGTTGTGTAGGCCATAATTCTGGAGGCGTAATTATTTATAATAATAAGCGGTGATAAGGGAGCCGACAGTATTTCTGTCTAGATTTTGGTGGCAACACCATCACTAGCGTTTTGTGCCTCGATTAGTTTTTCCGGCGGGGTCAAATATAAGTATTAATATTTTACGCTACTTAAAGTCGAAATTTTTGATAATAATCAACCACACAGTGAAAACTTTACAAATATTTTGTAAAATGGTGCGCAGGTTTCTATTTTTCCCGCGCCGCGCCAGCGATGCGCGTGCAGGGCGCGAACAACATCGATATACAGATGAACATTTTTGCATTTATAATATAACTTATCGTGAATTGTGAATAATTTGGTCAAATTAAATGTTTTGTTATTATAGTTAAGGTACCTACAATTTATTTATTCCAGAAAATGTGTACTATTTTTAGCCGCATAAAAAATATTGTAAAAATTTGTTGGTAAAAAAACTGTGTTACCCGGTTAAATTAAGAATGCTTCGTCTACATACATAATTATATTATGCCTTGCAGTGAGGTACAAACTTAACTTAATCGAGATAAAGTAAAAAACACGCGTGCGGAATATCTTGGATTTGATGAGAGTAAAAGCGATGTAGTAAGATCCACTTTACGAGCAAGTATGTTGAAAAATATAATAGATGGCGCGCTGTCTTGCCCTAACTCCAAAATTGCTTGGGCGCCTTTGTTTTAGGCTCAGTTAGTAGCAACATTGTATACCTACGCTGAGAATTAATCTGATTGCAGACACTCATATCGCACAGCTGTTCCATTTTGTAATTAGTAATTACACTAGGTAGGTACATTAACTCCGTAGCCGTAGTTTAAAATGATTCGGGAGTGCGTTGATTATTGTGAATGAAGTCTGGTGTACAAACTGTTTTATATTTTGCAACAGGCTAGTGTTTACGTTTGCAACATTGTTGTGACAATGATTTTTTGTCGTGTATCACACTTCACAATGCGAAATAACTCTCTCTTTTAGGACCAACGCCCACTGAAAAGTCGAGGCGGATGCGCGTACAACCGGTCGTGGAAAAGTCGACTGGCCGGGCTACCTTAGGTTCAAAATTGTACCTCGTAATACCAAAATTAGCCAGGCCCTAAAACATACATTACATCTCCATATCAGTACATACGTCATCTGACCCGCCCTTCCTCCTACTTTGCCAAGTTTTAGATTATGAAATCCGCGAGAATATACGACCAAGTTTCATGAACCTATAGAGGAAGCCAAAAGACGTAACTGAAAACATTATGAAGGCCGTCAATTTAGTTCATAAAACACAATGGTGGCTCCCTCATGCGGCGAACTGTACAGTTGTACATAGAAGTTAGTCGATATGTACGGTCGTGAAAGACGGGGGACACCCCGTCTCCCTCCCCATTCACCAACGAGGGGTCATGACTGGAAAGTGTTTGCATAATCTCGTGTTCTGTAAGAAATCAGTATAATGGGGATCTTTAGGTAACTCGGTATTTATGAAAAATGCATTTGGTATTGTCATCCAACCCAACTTTAAAACGACCACCACCACCTCACCTGGCGACCTGACAAGTTTAAAATTTCCCGGGGGCTACTCATCTTACAAGCTAGAGGCAATCTAAGCAGCACGAAGGTTGAGCTGGGCTTACACCACAGGTTTACACGGGAACAGTAGCTGCCCGATCATTGTCGCAACGCCGCCTAGTGTATTTTGCGACAGCCATGTTGACGGTTCCTTGATGACGCCACCTAAATGTCAATGTCACGACAGTGATTTGGTTAGAGCGACTATCCTCGTGAAGATTCAGCTTTACTCTCAATCTGCTTAGATTTTCGTTTTGTTGTGGAAAAAAATGTAAAAATGAAAAAAAAATGAAAAATGAAAAAACACGTAGGTAATTTACTTACGCATTTATTATTAATTTAAATGTGATGTGGTAGGTATTATGTTACGTATCCACCATCAGAGTTGGAGTAAGTACTATTTTATTCTGTACCTCTGCAGAAATCGCTGGTGACGTGATACAAATTCATTCATAGTTAGGGCGGCGCGGCGCGGCGAGGGTCTCACGCACGCACCCGCACCGAATCACCCCTATTCCACCTCATCCCTCCACCCACCACCCATCGTTATTTTTCAATGGGTACCATCGCTTTACTATGCGCTCGGCACATTCATGTTCTTATCCGACTGCCCAAGAACGACGGGAAGGTTTTTGGGATGTATGTAAATATTTATGTATGAATAATCATGTTTGTGTATACAGGGCTATAACGAAAGGGTATGCTAAGCCTAAATGGGTTCATAGTACTCATCATTATGAACAACTTTTACTATGGAAGCAACCTTGAAATCGAGAAAAAAAAATCCACTGTTCCATAGAAAAATGTCAATGACACTCGACAAAATGTATAGAACAGCTGGTATTTTTTTCTCGATTTCAGGGTTGGTCCCATAGTAAAAGTTGTTTATAATGATGAGTACTATGAGCGCCTTCCGGCTTAGCATACCCTTTCCTTATAACCCTGTATAGTATTTGCTACAGTCTGCACGGCTCGACCGATTTTGACGAGGGAGGTGTCGTTGGAGTGTCATAATTATTACGCTACATTGCATGTCGGGTTTTTGGGCTTTCCTTTAGTAATAATACATGTTAGTCGTTGGAAATTAAGCTGTTATTCTACTCGTCACACTTCACAACAAAGAAAAACTCTGCTTGACATGAGTTTGAGTTGGAATCGTAACTAAAACTGCAGGCTGTTTTAGTGTCTACTTTACGAATGCGAATTGTACCCCTAGGGATGTATCCCACAGCACAGAACTCTTAATTAAAAAAAAAAAAAATTAAACATTATTTGCAACACGTGACCAAAATGCTGGTTTCTATTTCGCCCAAAGGCTGAGTATTGCAATACAACGTGGTAATGGGGCCAGCATTTTGGGAACAATTCCCACTGATAGCGTACTTTTAGATTAGTTTATTTTGTTTATTATTACTATGTAATTTTAAGTCCTATTTAACTGAATTAATTATTAAACTAGTACCTTACTAAAAAAAAATTAAAAGAATAAACAAAATATCCGACTGCAAAATGTAGTCTGCCACTCTTGACATAAAGAGGAATTCAACGATACCACACGATACCTCTCTTGTCAAAATCGGTGAAGCCGATTTTATGAAGCTATGGATGCGTATTCAGTGAAAACCCAAACATAAAATAAATGTGGAGCAAATCTCTCTATAGATATCCAAAGACCGCTGTTGACAGTTTGGTTTGAAACGTATCAGTTGGCATGCCTTGAATATTTCTCTCGGTTCACAAATCGTTGCAGTCTCACCATGCCTTTCTTTCTATGGTGGTCCTTATAAAATTGTCGTGTCGTAGAGCACAAAGGTTCTATAAGCTATATAGGTAGCCAATAAAAGAAGGAAGCAATTCAGAGCTATTTTTAGCTACAACTTCGACGAAACGGAAATCGTATTCTAGAATTTGATTTTATTGAGTCGTCCGGTTTACTTATAATAACCGACGAATAGAGTACATTTTGTTGTGAAACTGGATTAACACATAGGCAATCGGCATCCCGAAAATTTTTACATTTGCTGTAGAATAGCGGGTGAAACCGCGGGGCGCAGCTAGTTAATAATAAAAATTGAATGTGCGTGGAAAGAGAACGATGCAAGTTCGGTTGAGAACTAACGGTATCTTCTATCGGCCATCCTTTAGGTACCTAAAGAAGGTCCTGGTGTCAGTTCCCGGCCGGCCGGGCAGAATTGTTTGAAAGATGAATTTTTATATCTGTTCTAGGTAGGTGAGGTTTTTTTTTTTTGTTTTGTGTGAGTTCCGCGGCAACCCCGACATAGGGAAACCTAGTGTGGAGTGCTGATTCCGATATTTATGGTTTTAGTAAATATTCTTACCGCGCTTACCCAATATTATCTTATTATATAATTATTCAGGGAACAAATCAGGCAAATACATTATTATGTTTTCAAGAATCAACCCAATAAATCTGTGGGCGCGTGGTTCTCGTTTGTTATCACGCCCTCATTACCTTGCCAGACTGATTGCGACCGGCAGAGTTCCCATTGTTGAGAATATAGGGCTGCCATCTTCATACTGCAGTGGCAGGTTATAGACGTATTGATAGATATACTTAAAATATGTAGCCAATGATCAAGGCAACCCCTATAGATATATATAACCATATAAGGTTAGTGTTTCAACGCCACTGTAACAGTGCAGCGGCCCAGAGACTCGTTTCGTTTCCAAGAGTTGGGTGGCTCGGGTAGGCGGACCTCTCGTTGCCAACTATTCAGGCTCGAATGGTTGACGACGGGGGTCATGGGAGACGATGGTCTCTTTTGCGAGGACGTGATGTCGCAGAGAAAGACCCCGCTCCGGAGAGTGCGGACATGGAAGCGAGCCAGCCGGGTTCGTACACCGACTCCGCTTGGAGGGCCTGCGACGTTGGATGTGGGGGCACCCGTCGCCTCCCTCACCTAGGGCCGTCCAGAGTGGATGGCGTTTTTCGATTTAGGAAGCTCGCTCCCCTCCTGAGGTGGACCCTTGTGCAAGAGGGTGGACGTCGGCAAAACAAGGCTGCGGAGAGTGCGCGAGCGATCCCGCGTCCCTGAGGTCCTGTTTGCATTCCGATGCCGACGGAACAACGTGGGGTTTTTAGTCGATAGGGGCGTTGCGTTTTCCGTGACGTCGAGTCCGACATAACCCGTCCGCCCACCCAGCGGATTGGTATGCGTAAATGTATTTTCCCCATGTACAAAAAAAAGGTAGATGGCTGGTAAATGCACAATAATTAACCCCATGCGAGACGTTAATGCAGACTGATCGCCCCATCTGAAATAAGAATATGTTTGTACTTTTCTAAAAGTTTTCCGTTAAAGTTCAGAAATTTGTGATAATTTTCAGTGTCAGCGTACCAGGGACGCTGGCGGCATAACTACACTATCTTACGGTTCCCTATTCTTATTCAATAGGACGACAAGTCCTGCACTCACGTCTCGCTTGAAATGTATTGTCAGATTACGTATTGTGGAAGCCTTTGGTTTGCTGGATTCAAGTACTGTGTTGTTCTTTTTCAGTCCGCCGGGTTCTAAGATGTAACCGCAATGTCCGCTTCTACCCAAGCCCGAAAATGCCGGCCCTATTGCCGCCGGATGCGGGTATCTGCGTCCGCGCCGGCCCGTCCAGCGGACGGACGCACGTCCGCTGGACGCCACATCCTATTACGATGGAATTTACACTCGTGTCGTGATGTGCTCCTGTTAACGATTGATTGTTCAATTTGGAAGGTCGAAATACTAGATGCTCAACTTAATACTTACGCATACCATTCGGTTAGAACGACGGACATATTTAATATCATTTGTACTCGGCATTATGAAAAACTGTTACTAAGGGATTAACATTATAAATAAGCGAACAATCTGCAGTTCCATAAAAAATGACATTCACCATCGACGATAGGTAGTGATATTTTTCCGGTGTTGTTGGTTCTCTAATAATCATTGTTTATGATGATGACAATGACAATCATAAATGATACCCGTGACGTGTACATTAATATAATGTCCGTCGTTTATCCGAACATCCTGGGTGATAAGTACTTCAAAATGACCATCACAGCGTTCCCTCAGTCACTTTTGATTATTGGACTCTAGTAATAACCACATTTGTACAAGCATACTAACTTTAATTTTATTTGTATGGGCAACGGCAGCCTTTGCGTTTCCAGGGCGTTGCGTTGGTGTCAGTTGCCACACGATTGTGCAAGAGTCTCGGCCGGAAGGTTGGCTAAACCTCTGGGTAAGTAGTAGTAGGTAGGTACATATTTCTAAATACGACGATGAAAATAATAATAGAAAAGACAGCGATAAACATTAATAACGAAATTATATGAAATAAACAATGAGATAATCATGTTTTCACATGAAGAGCGCATTGGGTGAAGTACGAATATATACGTGTCTTACGTAATTAATCACAATCACACTAATATTATAAATGCGAAAGTTTCTTTGCGAGTGTGTAAGTATTGTTCCTGTTCAACTCTGTAACAGCTGAACGGATTTGAATGAAATTTGTAATAAGGGGGTAGCTTACTCCCTTGATTAACACATAGGCTACTTTAAAAATATTCGATTTCTGTAGAATAGCGGGTTAAACCGCGGGGCGCAGCTAGTAATATTATAAACGTGAAAGTTTGTAAGTACGTAAGTGAGTTTATCTTGTTCAGCTCTAAAACGACGGAACGGATTTGTATGAAATTTGGTATGGAGGTAGCTTACAACCTGGATTAATACCTAAGCTTCTTTTTAGACCGGTAAAATATTCGATTTCTGTAGAGTAGCCGGTGAAACCGCGGGGCGCAGCTAGTTACTTATATGTACGTATCAAATTCCATAAAAAAATGCGAAATTCGATTTTGCACGTAGTTCGGTCAATGTTCGGACTCAATTCGTACTTCACCATCCAGTCAGCAGTGTAGTTGGGTAATAATAATAATAATAAAGCGTTTATAATTCCATGTACTTAATTTACATATACATATAAGAAAATTAATTATAATACATTTAATATATTTAAGACATGGCCCCTTTACGGGTATAGGCCTCCTCCAAATGATTCCAGGTTTTTCTGTTTTGTGCTTTTAGCATTCAGTCTCTTCCAGCTATTCTTTGGATTTCATCAATGCAGCGATCTTTAGGTCTCCCTTTGCTCCTTGTTCCGCTTGGACCCTTCCATTCGGTGACTCTTTTCGTCCATCTTCCGTCTGCAGTGGGTAATAGTACTTACTTATAATAAAAAGCCGGGTCCTGTCTCGAGCAGTCAGTAATAGCTAATTAGCTCCGGCTTGTCTCCGTCAGCAAGAATGCAGTCCACAAAGAAATTAATATGACGGCATCGACAGGTTCGATGTACGGAGGTAGACTCTAATCAAATGCAATCCTGTCCTGTCCAGCAAGATATTACCGCTTGTCAGAAAAACAGAAATACAAAATACAGAACATTTTATTAAGCATGCCTATGTTCTGGATTAGTACATAATCGGGGCCCATCACACTGCGAGCGTGAAGCGCGCAGACTAACCCGCGTGGGCCTCTTTTACATTTTACCAAAGAAAATCTACACAAGAAGAATAACCATCTCATACAATAAAATGTTCCCCCGAAAATTCTGCTTAAAACTATATGACGCTTACGTGTTTAGTCCGATAATGTCCAAACCGCTATAAAAGCCGATGAAAATATGGTTAATATAGAAACATTATATTAATATCCGCTATTTAAGGTTTAGTTCAAATTAGATTGCAAATATAGGATGTAAAAAAAAATGTTTTTAACGCCATCTCTTGAGAATCTAGCGAGTTTTGCAAATGAAATATAAAATTTATAATTTTAATGATTGATGCAAAGATATTCAAAACGAGTCGCGTTTTTTCTTCGTACCATTGCGAATGAGTAAGCTTTGGTTTCTATTTCAAGTCAAGCAGTAATAAATTGTGACTATCATGTTGCATATTAAAATACTAGCGACATCTTACGTCCTTATCAGTACTACAATCGAGCTACACATCTTTCTAGGGACATTAGCACTCTTAGTATAATTTCTCGACGATTTTTCCTTACGAACAAGAAAGTGACAAAGCGATCACCCTCGCCTTTCGCACGCGTTGCGTTGCGGTTAAAAAGGTACGCTTTGCATTTGTCATAAATTTAAATGTGTAATCGTTTTATGTCAATAAACAATTTTAATTTGAATTAGCTGTGCGTGTTAAAATTAGCTTCATTGTGACCACATTGTGACGTAGCAAATGTATATCTTTTACCCGACTGCCCAAAAAAGAGGATCTAGTTTTTGAGCATTTTTAATCGCAACTGCGTTCGTGCGGACATCAAAATTAGCCTATGTCCGTCTCCGACCCTCAAGCTATATCTATGCAAAAATTCAGCTTGATCCGTTCAGCCGATTAGCCGTGATAAAGCGACAAACACCCAGACAGAGAGACAGAGTTCATACATTCGAATTTATAATATGAGTAAGGATATTATTTAGTTAGGATCAGGATCTAAACCGTAAAAAAGTATGCCTTGTTATTTTAATTTCGCAATATCTTCGTTGTTATAGGCACTTAGGGTAATTTTTTTGCGTCCAAAATATGAACAATGATAGATAGTACTTAGTTGTTATTAGAATACATTATTTTTTATGTTTAAAAAAATAGTTTTAAAAAAATACATCCTATCGGCATACATTATAGTTTATCCATGCCATTGACACCAAAAAAATATTATTTTGTTAAGATATATGGGATGATAACAGACTACCCCCGAAACGCTAATTTCATCAAAAAGTTAGGAAAATTCACTAACTTTATCTCTTTCTATCGCACGCACGAGAAACTACAATTTCAAATATCGAAAGCGCTAAAGCCTCGCGGCAGGACTATGTAGCATGGGATAGTGAACGATACATACATCGCTCAGTACCCAATGTGAGGTAGCCCAAGTTCAAAGATCATTGAACAGGGGGATAAGGCACGTGTCATCGCTTAACTTGTACAGTGTGACCAATTTATTTGTAGAGGTGAGTAATGATAGAACTAAACATTTTTAACAAGTGGATCACTTAGAAAATTCTAAGATGGCAACTCAACTCTACAGACACGCTATTAACCAGAGAGATAGGATTAAGTGTTGTGCTAATCCAGGATTCTGACATTCAAGTGACGGCCAAAAGGACAAGGTATCCAGGCCGGATAGAAAAAAAAAAAAAAAAAACGCTATTAGTCAAGGATCTTGTATCACACTGCTTCGTCTAAGCTATTAGTCGAGCAGTGGTGCCATGTTGCGTCAATGTCCTGATCATAATCTGTCAATGAAGAATTTACGAGACATTCGATCGTATTCACAAAACTAAAAAACAAGTGATGACATCATTTGGTTTCATTTTTATTGGTCCCTGCGTTGCTCTGAGATTCGGTGAGATAAGTGGTAACTATAGTCTGGAGAATGGGTAGTGCTCTGAGAGCTGCCATTAAAGCGTATCCCCCCCGTCATTTTCTGGAGACAGAATCGCCTGGGATTTGCGTTTGTATAACCTTTTTCTTTCGATCAGTGGCCCTTTTGTCTTCATTTTACTATTAAGCAGACGTAGAGCAGGGCCTGTACCGTGAGGTGCTTATTGCGATGATTATTAGGCTCAGCCGAGAACGCTGCGCGACCATACACATTATAGACACTGGATTTCGCGACACAGGTCCACCTAGTGCGAAATCTAGGGTGTATATTATTATGTTATAATTATTGTTCACTTTTGTTTAAATTTTAAATATTTGTATAAATCACCTTTTCTGTTTCAACTTATAAATAAATAAATAAATCATAAATAAATAAAATAAATCATTACGTGGCGATACGGTTCGCGGTCGCGCAGTGTCATCGCCTGAACCTAACAATAAGTACCTCATGGTACGGGCCCAGGTTAGGCTACAGCTATGATAAAAAATAAACACAATATTTTTCGAAATAAGCTGACTGAATAACCCCTGCACGGCAACCCAGTAAGTTTATCTCGTGTCTGATTGATAACGTACAAATTGGCAACGTTGCAAGCGGTCATCGGGTCACGCGCCGCACTACCGCAGATAAAAAAAGCGCGATGTTGCGCTAACCTACGCGTCTGCGCCCGCACATCTAGGTTGAGGCTAGACAAGCGCAATTTTGGTCGAGTTTTTTTTTACCGCGCGACAGTGCCATATTTATCTGTAATAGAGATGGACAACATATTAAAAAAAAAATTGTCGGCAGCAGTCAGTTTTGTTCAAAAATTACGTAAAACGATTGTGGCGCTCTCATCCAACTGTATAGAACACAAAGTAAAACATAAAATGACTCTACATCAGGCATAAGACGTCCACTGCTGAACATATGCCTCCCCCTTAAAGCGCCACACCGACCAACAACGTACACTTGACATTCACAATGTCGTCGGTCTACCTAGTGGGAGGCCTGCCTACGCTTCGACTTCCGGTTCGTGGTTGCCACTCAAGAACCTTTCTTCCCCATCGGTTATAGGTTCTTCGAGCTATGTGGCCTGCCCAATGCCACTTCAGCTTGCAAACTCTGAAAGCTATATCGGTGACTTTGGTTTTTCGGCGAATTTCCTCGTTTCGAATTTTATCACGCAAAGAAGCTCCGAGCATAACTCTCTCCATTGCCCGCTGTGTGACTCTTGAGTTTCTCCAAAAGTGCAGTAGTCGAGGAACACGTTTCAGTTCCATATGTCATCACTGGCACTGCGGGGTTTTGGACTAATAAAATATTAAATAAGATGACATGAAAGGCTGAATTGGTAGCGTATCCGTCTTCTGGGCCGGAAGCTCCAGGATCAACACTACCCGGCCAACTGAATGGTGAGATATAATTATGTCGGGGACTATTAGGTATTTCTTCTGTGGTTTGGGTAAAATTGACGTAAGACCCTCACGACACCAGAATGCATAAAATGTGTCCGTGAAATATAGGTATGAATCCGAACGCGACGGTAATTACGTTCGTCTGGGCCTGCCTCATACCACTCACACCTACTCCGTCTGGCTGGACTGCATGGATGTATAGCAAAGTAATGGCACCGGCTTGCCACGTCAAATGTCTCCGTCACTTGTAGCCGCGATACTGGATTCTGGACCTCTGGAAATAAACAGTTGAAGGCGCAAGATGATCTTGATTCTTCATTCTAGAAAAGAAAAAAAAACTTGTATTAAATTAAAAATGTAAATTGTAGTTAAAAATTTCAGCGG
Organism: Apocheima hispidaria; assembly: GCA_947579745.1. Lineage (NCBI taxonomy): Eukaryota > Metazoa > Arthropoda > Insecta > Lepidoptera > Geometridae > Apocheima > Apocheima hispidaria. The sequence continues at coordinate 5,469,487 of OX388150.1, read as the reverse complement.
CAGGCTAGCGAGGCTTATACGAGCGAAAGTGAAAAATAAAGAGCTACAGAGCATTTGGGGTGATCTTAGTGATTACTTGCTCAGTGCGGGCGATTTTCACAAATAGAAAATTTTACGGGAGTTTTGGCGGGAGCGTGAAGAAGCGTGAGTTTTTGTGTTGTTTCCAAAACTCCATAGAAACCTCTAATAAAGTCTTCACCATTGGGGCATGCTTGAACTTGACTTAATTTGCGGGATTTAGACTATGACTGAGACTTTTTTTAATTCTGAAATATTTTACTTTACTTGTTATGTTACAAAACTTAACACTGGCTAAGTAGAGCCAAAATAAAAGAAAGTGAGAAAGATAGAAAACGTTGCCTAACAACCAAATTCATGAAAAATTTAACATCTGATGGCTAATGGTTATTTCTAGACACGTACACACGCATTCTATCATACACCTACAAACACACCCCTTATCACTTACACTTTCACACACAAGCACTCCCGCATATTCCAATATGAATAAATATACTTAGTACTAAGTTCTCGTTAATAGTATTTTGTAATCGATACCAGTCTCCCGCGATACAGGCTAGCCCTAGTGCGGGGACTACAAGTAAACATTATATTGTATTCTTATTTTTAAGGTAAATAAAGATATTTTGTTTGTTTTGTTTGTTAGAATTACATAAATAGGCATAAGTGTTATTATTTTACTTTTTTGTAACATAATCTCTGTGCATTTGCCTCTTTTTAGCAGGAAGACGTAATCAAACCTCTTTGCACATTGAAATTCCTAATAAGCAAAAAACACGCAAAATGTCGCAGAGATGAGCATAAAAATATAAAAATATTATTTACGTATGTCGTATAACTCGAAATAGATTTCACTCAGAATTTTAAATTCGAAATTTATATTTTTAAAAATGGAATTTGATGCGTAATTTGATTAGAGGTACGTCAACATACGTACTTCATCTGGTAAAATCTTATGTATCGTAATTGCAAATCGTGTTGATTTTAAGGTAAGTACCACAAAAGGATAAAAGGAACTTTTATGAGATCACTTCGTCTGTCTGTCTGTCAAATACCCTTTTTGATATGAACGCGTGTGTGTAGGCATCAAGTTGAAATTTATATCAAGTTCTAAGTACATTTTAGTTCTTTATATTCAGGGGTGTTTTTCTATAGTAAAGCAATTATTTTTTTCTACTTAACTTACTTAAAATGTTATTCTTCCCAAACCCTTATTTTACTCCTACTGGTTAGTAGCTACAAAATAGGAATCGGCTTATTCTAAGCCCCGTCGATCTCTGAGAAAGACGCATGGCGCAGTTGTGTGGAAGCGTTGGCGATATCCAGTTTTGTGTAGGCCGACTCGTGGGAGACTTCTGGTCTATTGATTTTTTCTCGCCTAGATACTGTGTGCTGCGACTGTGCCTGAATTTTGTAGCGTAATCTATATCACACAATATTATTTATAAACCAATTACTTAATTATTAATTACTTAATTATTTTTTTACAATATTATTTTATTAAATATTATAATATTAAAAGCTAAAGTTTGTGTGTAAGTATGTTTGTAACTCTGTAACGGCTGAACGTATTTGGATGAAATATGACCTTCACCCTGGATTAACACATAGGCTACTTTTAATACCGGACAAATATTCGGCTTCTGTGGAATAGCGGGTGTAACCGCGGGGACCCGCTAATTTAATTGTGAAGTATTAGACTTCACTTGATTTGTCTTCAAATATAACAACACTTGACACTGGCTAAATACAAAACGTGTGGAGCCAAAACATAAGAGAAACTCCCATTTCTAGTCTAGTTAGTTAATATTAAAAATAACTGTCTTAGGACCTAGCTTCATGTAAAAAAAAAGTTAAATACGGGTCCATCAGACCCACCAGCAACGCTGTGTGATTTTAATCCACCAGGTACCCCAAGGCATTAAAACTCATTGGAAAAATATTATGTACTAATATGGACCATGCCATTTTGAATTGCGAGTTATATTTTCTTACACAATACTTAATTAATAATAATTTATTTAATTTTATTTTATTTATTATTAATATTTTATTTTTTTTACTATATTTATTTATACTTACCTTACTTACTTACTTTTTTACTATTTTTTATTTTACTTTATTTTAATTTTTTTTCTTTGTTTCACACTTTTTTCTTTTGTTTTAGTTTTTGAACTTACATATAATTTAACACAAGAGGCATAGCATAGCCTGACTTACCACCAAATATGAGCAACACCTGAGCAGCGCAGCCCCGGAGCATTTCACCCGGTGTGTTTTGGGTCATATCCATTTTCCAATCACCGTTTATCAAACGAAAATGAGATAAATTTAGATTTTCGTCTTATTTTCTCCATATGGTCCGCCGTTAGTAGTTGTATCCACGCCGACCGCCGCGAGTTCTGCGGTTCTTGGTTATAAAGTGTATTGAGGTCATCATCATCATCAGCCTAATGTCCAGCATATATGTCAAGCATAAGATCGAGCTATGTGGCGTGCCTTGGGAGAGGCCTATAAAGTGTTGGGGTTTTCATCATCATCATCAGCCTTCCAATTAAAATCATCAATCATCAATTAAAAGTCCATTGCTGGACATGTGTGATTGGCCGATGATGATTTTGAAGATCCCAACACACTTTATAGGCCTCCCCCGAGCCTCGCCACATAGCCCCGTCTTCGGCTTTTATCTGCCACCCACTGCCAGCTGTCCTACGTATCGTCACTCCATCGAGTTTCAGGGCGTCCTACGCTACGATTGCCGATTCGTGGTCTCCACTCTAGAACACGTCTAACCCATCTCGTTGGGGTCTTACAACCATTTATATCTACATCAGTGTATTATTCAAAACGAGCTTAGTTATGTACCTTATACTCGTATCTACCAAACAATGCGTCAAAAACGAATATTTGCTGACGTCAGACCGCGAATAGAAGTCGTTTCCTTGAGTGATCTCCATCTTTTATTTATAGCGTTTGATGGATGGAGCGAAACGTATGAATGAATCGATTTGTGGTGTTCGACGGACGCTGTTTATGTGCATGCTTGACGTCAGGAGGAAATCTATATAGTCTTGAATACTAGCTTGAATAGGTAAAGTTGAAGACACTGGCGGTTGACAGTTTAGTTACTGTTGTCAACTTGGACGAAGTATGATGCTAAATCCATGGTTGTCAACATTGAGATATGTCTACAGAGCACAGAGGGTATACATCATATATTGAGTTGTAGATATTCTAAGTAAGAATTATAGTAGTTCTGCGAATAGTAGACCTCGCGATCGCGCGATCACAAACTTATTTGACTTTTTCTCTCTTATGTTTTGGCGCTCAAGTAGTGAAGTCAAATATTTCCCGATTAAAATTAGTCTGTCATAGTCCAGGTTAAGCATAGTAAGTCATGGTCAAGTCCACCTCATGCCCCAGTGGTGGAGACTTTACTAGAGTGGAAACAACACGTAGAGTTACGTTTCACAACATTATACTATTCACCAACACTCGTGCACGTTCACGAACACAACACACAATTTTTACACATTAATACTCGAAATAACACAAGTTTTGGGAAAATAATACAATGACGCGACATGAATTCTTCACATTCTCGGCAAAACTTCCTCAAACTTTTTTGCACAACTTCAATTTTACAAAATATTTTTTTTTTGTCTTCAGCGATTTTTTATTGTTTCCTCCAACAGTCAGGAATGTGAAGAGGTTGTCAAGAAATAAGGTCGTGAGGTCTCTGTTCGGGACATCGACCTGAGACATCACGACTTTTTTTCTTGACAGATTCTTAACCGATTTTGCTCATATTCAAAATTATTTTTGAGTACCGAATTTTTCTGTCAAATATTACCAAAATCTTCTATTCATCTGTGCCAAAATCAAACTCTTTTTGATGAAGTTTTATAAATGCCCGTCCAATCAAAATTCGCTGACAACAAAAAAAAAACTATAAAATTGTAGAACCTGTATGTCTGTAGGTATATATACCAAGTGAGTGTGAGTACGTACCAAGAAAAAATAAAAATGAATTAATGATTTTCGCAATAAAAAATGTCGAACAGAACAATACTTTTGAGATACTTTAGCTACAGAGACGGTATGTCGATTACCCATTACCCAATGCTTATCTGTGGCAGTGGTCCGTTTGTAGCGCCGCACTTCCTGCGCGATGACCCGCTGCGTTATCGGGTAGTGGTGCAGCGATGTACGCGAACTCACTGCTCACCAGGGACCCTATTCGGAGATATGACATTTTATCTCGGTCACTCTCACTCCCATTAAATTCTAAATTAGAGAGACAGTGACCGAGATAAAATGTCATTTCTCCGAATAGGGTCCCAGAAGTGAAGCAGATAATAGGTACTGGCCACATTGGCAATAAACATTTTAGGCGCGCGCGCGAATAGCAAGTTTTCCTTTTACGTAGGGGTCGTCCTACACGTATGATTATTTTCTAGTTATTATGGGCCCTTCCCCAAGCACTATGATACCTGGCGTGCCCTCCCCGAGATCTCCTCCTGGCTGGCCCAGAAGCGAGCGGAGCAGAAGAGGGCGATGAACAGGAGTGACTACAGGACCAATCGGGCCGCGGAGGGAGCTGAGACGCCGTCGGTTGGATAACACAGGCAGGTCGCTCGCTCCTCCACCCTCCCTGGGGGCAGTGTCCCCCAGCGCCCAGCCTCGGCAAAGAGGAAAATCCTCGCCGCCGAATTCCCTACCTCTCTCAGCCGAGAGAGGCAGAAGAACCTTGACTGACTGACTGAAGCACTATGAATGATGTTCTGCGATCTGGCAGAAATATCTGTACTTAATCTTTTATTTTATCACGCACCCAAACATAGAAATCTACCGAATTGTGTAAACCTATAAATTTTAGCCCTATTCTTCATTGTTTGATAATCACACAATTGGTCATCAAGAATTTCAATTGTTAATTTCTAAACCTGTCTCTATATGGAATATTTTATCGTTAGAAATACAATGGCGTGTGTCACTGGATCGGAATGTGTGGCTACTCATCGGATACTGTCAAGTTGGAACAATGAAGCCGCTTCATTACCTGCTCGTTTTGCGTTGCCTTTAAATCAAGAAAGAAAAAAATGGTTCCAACATTTGATAGTCGCAAGTCCATCTAGCTGATGCAGGAAACGATTGCAAATGTTAGGTATGCAATCAGTAAACGACTGCAAACATGTGAGGTATGTATATTCGTTAACTTTAACAACAGATTAATTCCAATACTGCCTTTGTCTGGCACTAAACAAATGACAAAGGCAGCAATAGACTTATTCTGTCGTCAAAGTCAACAAACGTTTCAGTATTCGCGGAAGTCTTTATTAATTATCTAAAAATCTTTATTACATAAGCGACAAAATAAACATTATTGACCGCACCAACAGCAGAGAGTAGCTACCACTTCATGATGCATCTCGGGGCACAGGTCACGGAATGTGGACGATAACTGGCCAGATTTGACAGTGAAATAGCTTGAGCTCGTTTATTCTCTACCGGAGAACACGAATGGCAGCGCGGGCAGTGGTCACAAATCAACCTGACAATGTATTAAATGATGCATCTCCTTCGTAGCATAGGTCACTGTGAATAGACGTCAATTTTTTCATAAGGCAGGTTCAGTTATTTATGGAAAAATATATATTTGGATCAGACTGAACCATAGTAGAAAGATTGACTTTCTCTAATCGACTGCTTCATATTGTGGGTGTTTGATTGTTTTGGAACCATTATTTTCGTATCTGAAATTTTTACCTCCGCACTAAACAGTAAGTTTTCAAGTTCCACTAAGTTGAGGTATCTGCCATTTCTATAAAGTTATCTCATGGCAAAACTAGCTTACTTTTTTTTTCTCTCTTTCCTCCTAAGAGGATTTTGGCGTCGCATGTCTTATGCATTTGCCAGTGTCAAGTGTACATAATATATTATCAAGTTTTGTTAAATATTATCAAACAAGTTATAGTCACAGTCAAAGGCGAGCAAACCAAGTCACGGTCAAGTCCAAGTAATAGTCATGCCCCAGTAAAGTGGTGAAAAGTTTACTAGAGCGTTCTATGGAGTTTTGGAAACAACACGAAAATTCACGTTTCACGACATTATACCATTCACCAACACTCGTGCATGTTCACGAACACTTAACGGGTAAAAATTCACCATTTTTACACATTAACACTCGAAATAACACAAGTTTTGGAAAATAATAAAATGACGCGACATGAATTCTTCACGTTCCCGACAAAACCCCTAGCTTACTTTATTAACAGTCAGATTTTTTTTTCTCTTTTCCTACTTATGCTAAAATACTTCAAAATAGAAAATATTATTAATTTATGAACATGACAATTTGCTTTAGAAACTTAGAAATAATTTTTTTTCGCTTATGTTTTGGTTCCAAACGTTGTGTATTAAGCTAGTTTATTTCAAGTGAAGTAAAATATTTCAGAATTAAAACAAGTCTCAGTCTTAGTCTAAGTCAAGCAAAGTAAGTCACGGTCAAGTCCACTTTATGCCCCAGTATAGCGGTGGAGACTTTACTAGAGGTTTCTATGGAGTTTTGGAAACAATACGAAGATTCACGTTTCACAACATTATACTATTCGGCAACACTCGTGCATGAATTAATATCAACCATTATACACATTAAAACTCGAAATAACACAAATGGAAAGTAATACAATGTCGCGACATGACTTCTTCACGTTCCCGCCAAAACTCCCTGAAAGTTTTTATATTCCCTAAGCCTGTTTTTTTTTATGTTTAAAAAGAACAATACATATTTTTAGAATAAGCGGAAGAGGAATAGTCGGAGCGCGATATTGATTTTGGTTCTAAATGTTCACTCTCAAGTACAGTAGCGATTCCATTTTAATTGCATTGTCAGGCGTCATCCGCTGATCAAACAATACCGCCGCGCCGGCAGCCTGTCACCATCTGTTGTCCCAAATTATACTGATCTAATATGCGATGCTCTTGCTCTGTGTACAGTTGTTTTTTTGTATAACTTGTAGTTTATATTTATTTGTTACGTAGTCTTCCTTATCGTCCTTTGTCTACTGCAGCACAGTATACAGGGTTATGAGGAAAGGGTATGCTAAGCCGAAAAGGGCTCATAGTACTCATCATTACGAAGAACTTTTACTATGGGACCAACCCAGAAATCGAGAAAAAAATCCGATTTTTCATACAATTTGTCGAGTATCTCTGACATTTTTCAATGGAACAGCTGTTTTTACTATATATCACCCCCAGCGGAGTACTGCAGTCTATGGTGTTTATTACAGTACAAAAAATAATACATATATTATAATAATATTAAAAAGTATTTACTGTTGTAGTAAATACTTTTTAATATTATTATATTATTATACTTTTGGAACTAAAACGCTTTTAAACAAAATAAATAATAATTATTAAACCTACTGCAGGAAGACGTTAGTACCCGAGATACAGAATATCTTGTTCAGGTGCTAACACTCCATAAATAGCTTTATATACACCTACCTAATAAGCTAATATTTATGTTTAGACTACCTACTTACTTAACTATCTATTTATCAATTTATTACTTGTATACAGCTATTTACTATGTATACAACTTTATGAGACAATAAACATATATATTTACTAATAGGTATATACTTGCATTTTGCATAGGTACTAAATAAAAAGTCAGTCTAGCAATTGCATAATTAATCTACTTACTATCCTCTGCATCAGCTTTTAATATCAACTGCTGGGATACCCTCGAAGGGTGTTTGGGCCATATCCACCACGCTGGCCCAGTGCGGGTTGGCGTATTCACATACGCCATCCAATTTCTTCTGCGGAAATATGCAGGTTTCCTCACCAGTCCCAAGTATGAATAGACTAATAAATAAGTATCAGTATTTAGGTTAATTGGACATTTTTGGGGACAAATTATCAGGCTTCAAGATTGGCCTGTCGGCCATAGTCAGGTTTAGGTTTACAGGGTTCAAGATTGGCCTGTCGGCCATAGTCAGGTTTGGGTTAAACCTAAACCTGACTATGGCCGACAGGCCAATCTTGAACCCTGATAATTTGTCCCCAAAAATGTCCAATTAACCTAAATGCTGAAATACAATATGCTGAATAGTTTGTAAAATACAATGTTCAAGACTTACCCAGTCTTGAACATTGTATTTTACAAACTCTCTAACTCTTCTTCTAGATAATTGTTTTATATTGATTTTATTATAAATAGTTAAACATTAAGGAATATTAATGCAATCTTTGCTTCCTTAGATATATAACGCATTTTGTTTAAATTTAGTGTAAGATTATGGTGTTATAAATGTGAAGCCTCAATAAATAAAATAAAATGTTTTCCTTCACCGAAAAGCCAGTGGTGTATTCGTACGTACCTAAGTTCCAAAGAACTGATTGGTACGTCCCGCCCGGGTTCCCGATCCCACGAATGTGAGGCGAAGGCGCTCCACTGTTGTACACAGACTTATTTATTATACTTACTATTGTATTGATTAAGGTGCAACGTTTCACTCAGCGCGCAAAATTAAAATTTTCTTGCGTTTTTTTTCAATTACTGCTTAATTACTAGTCGGAGGTTCATGAAAACTAATTTTGCGATAGTAAATAGATTGTTTCAAGAAATTACAACATTCAAGTTGAAAGCTAGTATAAGTACATTTGTCACTAAACCAAAAACCAAGATGAAAATCAGCTTATTGAGATTCGTAGCTAAACCAATGTTATCTAGGTGATCATTTTACCCGTAGTTTCTTAAAACAACTTATTCATTGGCGCGAAATCGGTTTCAATAAATCCACGATGAGTAATTAAGCTGTAATTGACAAAAAAAAACACAAGAAAATTTGAATTTCGCGCGATGAGCGAAACGTTGCACCTTAACTTTAATTTCCTGGGACCCTATTCCTGTACGCTCGAGATTATCTCGGTCACTCTCACTCCCATTAAATTTTAAATTAGAGAGACAGTGACCGAGATAATCTCGAGTGCACAGGAATAGGGTCCCTGTGGTGGCAGTGGTGTCTGTCGAAGCTGATAGGCTAAACAGGGGCAGGAAAGAGGAAGACGAACATAAAGAGGCGTGCACCGTACATCCCGGATGGTGTCGACGAAAGGAAACGGCCGATTCGAGTGCATCGCTGTTGTCGCATCGCTGCCCATTTCCTTCCACTGGGTTCATTCAATAATTATTTATCTGTGCATAATGTGCATTGTGATTTTCTAATATTCATAAACGTTGACATAAACTGATAATGTCAAAATTAAAAAGTAATATTTAATATTATATTATGAAAACAAAATACCCTACTGCTAAATGTCGGGGCGGGAGAGTACTTTTTTTTTTTTTAACGGCCTGGATACCGTGTTCTTTTGGCCGTCACATGAATGTCAGAATCCTAGATTAGCACAACACTAAATTATATCTCTCTGGTTGGAGTGTACTGTTGGAGTGTCGTTGCTACCGTCTGCATCTATATTTTAAATCTAAGTATATAAATTTACGTATCAATATGTAATGCACCTGAACCGTTCTACCTTTTTTTCAAAAAAAAAATAACTCTGTCAAAAAATAATAAATGATAATGTCGAGCTGACAACCAACATTCGACACCTTTTTTTTTTCTCTTTCCTCCTAAGAGGCTTATGGCGTCGCACGTCTTATGCATTTGCCAGTGTCAAGTATACTCATATTTTTTCAAGTTTTGGTGAATATTGTCAAATAAGTCATAGTTACAGTCAAAGGCGAGTAAAGCAAGTCACGGTCAAGTTTAAGTCATGCCCCAGTAAAGTGGTGAAAACTTTACTAGAGCCTTCTATGGAGTTTTGGAAACAACACGAAAATTCACGTTTCACGACATTATACCATTCACCAACACTCGTGCATGTTCAGGAACACTTAACGCGTAAAAATTCACTGTTTTTACACATTAACACTCGAAATAACACAAGTTTTGGAAAATAATAAAATGACGCGACATGATTTCTTCACGTTCCCCCCAAAACTCGTCATTCGACACCTTAGACCTTAGACGAAGCATCATACCACAAGATCCATGTTCGACACTGATAGAGTTCCAGGGCCCCTATTCGGAGAAATGACATTTTATCTCGGTCACTCTCACTCCCATTAAATTCTAAATTAGAGAGACAGTGACCGAGACAATCTCGAGCGCACAGGAATAGAGTCCCTGCAGGAATAGGGTCCCTGATCGTAAGTATTTTATCAGCACCGCACCGCCTGATAAAAAAACTTATTTAACGAAAATCGCTACTTTTGTCTTCTCGTATCTTCTTTATGCTGTTCATAATATTTCATGTAGAAAAACAGTAGTAAAAAATTTTTATTAATGCCTTACTACTTGTCGTAAGCCATTATTTATGTTGCCAAATGTTTTTTGACCAATGAGCTCTGGCAGCACTATATTTTGTTATACTTTATTGGAAGACAACGCGGTATGGCCTTAATGGCTCTAGCTTGCCCATTAGGTGGGAAAAAAAAACTTTATTGGAGAGTTTTGGCGCCAACGTGAAAAATCATGACGCTGATTTGTATTATTTTCCAAAACTTGTTCTTGTAAGTTTAATAGTGTATAATAATGGAGGGTTATTTTTCATCAAGTATTTTTCTATGTGCACGAGTGTAGGCAAATCGTAATAAAGTGTTTTCGTATTTTTTCCAAAATTCTGTAGAAGATTCCTGTAAAGCTTCCACCACTTTACTCATGGATTTAGCATGTTTCGTCCAAGACTCTACTGAAGCATCACCATCATGGATCTATGATGCTTCGTCTAAGATCACCATGGCCTTGAAGTTTTTGACTTGAACTGCGACTGATACTTGTCGTTGTGAAATAAGAGAAAAAAAAGTGAATATTGAAATCTTGGACGAAACAATGATGCTAAATCCATGATTGAATTTTTTTTTTTCTCTTTCCTCATAAGAGGATTTTGGCGTCGCACGTCGTATGCATTTGCCAGTGTCAAGTATACCTATATATTCTCAAGTTTTGTTACATATTATCAAACAAGTCATAGTCACGGTCAAAGGCGAGCTAAGCAAGTCACCGTCAAGTCCAAGTCATGCCCCAGTAAAGTGGTGAAAACTTTACTAGAACCTTCTAGGGAGTTTTGGAAACAAGACGAAAATTCAGGTTTCACGACATTATACCATTCACCAACACTCGTGCATGTTCACGAACACTTAACGGGTAAAACTTCACCGTTTTTACACATTAACACTCGAAATAGCACAAGTTTTGGAAAATAATAAAATGACGCGACATGAATTCTTCACGTTCCCGCCCAAACTCTATTGAAATCTTTGATTGAAATGTAAGCAAAAGATACTTATCAGCTGCCAAAAAAAAAAACTTTATTTCGCGGAAAAAGCCATATTCTATTTGGAAAAAGTGCAGAGGTTTGTGCATTCTTGACTATATTTTAATTTATAGAGCATTATGTTTGTATACTGCCTTCAATAGGTAGCGTAATAATTCTCTTGACCTCCTTGCTCTACTTATGCATGAACTGGCTAAGTTATGCTCATAGTGATGTTGCTTGAACTGCTTGAAGGTATTTCGAAGGGGGTAAGTGAGAATTTAGTTTCGTAACTCTAAAAATAGTACCTTCGATAAACTCCTAGGAACCTTAGATTTGATGTTGTTTGGTTTTAAGGTCTTTTAGCCGAGTCGCCGCTGATAAAAAAAAAAAACTTTATTAAGTTACTTAAATGTCTTGTATTTTTGTTTTATAGACAGATATATAAATCTCATCTGGCATATAAGTACCTACTTCTATGGAGCCCTAGAAACTAATTATGGAATCATAATTATTAAAGTATGATATTCTTCTATGTATCACCCACACATACCCATTGTCAGTAGATTTATTACTTTTAAATGTTGGTGTTGGAGGAAAAAACTTGGAGGTTTATTTATTAATACTTGAAAAATAAAATATTGAAAAATTAAATTCTCTATTTAGGGCGTGTTTAAAGTGTGTTCCAATGAATGCCCATTACGGTAAGTCATTAAGTTATTACTACTTGTTAAAATTTTAATTTATTGAACTACTTATTTACCTATAGCCATGTTGATTTTAAAGAATTACTGACCTGAACGGTGTCTTCAATATATATGTACTACAATATATGTTAAAGGTCAGTCTTATTTAGCATTCTCTATGGGATAATTGCTGTAAGCGGCAGCCAGTTATCCAAAAGTTAATGAAAGTACTGTTTTTATTTGCCTTTTTAGTTTTTCTAAGGCAACATAAGTTGCAGGTATTATACCTAGGTACTATAAAAGTAAGTAGACAGAATTTATTTTTATAATCTAGGACTTTTAAAATCACAATGCCAACGTCTGAATCTAACATGTGACTTTGAAATATTTAATTACAAATCAGTCAGACGGCAAATGTAACAGTGTCTAGAATTACTAGCAAAATAATAATTAGCCAGATGTTGCTGTTTTAAGCATATTGCTTAATTTATCATTTCAGTATAATTGCTTGTAGTGTTTTTTGCATTGTAATTATAAAATATTTTTGCTCTTTACATTGTTGCTGCAAGTGACATTTGGCCCAGTTTATCTGAAGTTGGCTCGCTGTTCCGCCTAATGAAGATTTAACTGCGCGGCTTCGATCTTATGTAGAGTGAAGGAAACAGAAAAACAGCATAATGTAGTAAACATTCGTATTTATAATATAATGTCGTCGTTTTATTTACAAATAAATACAAATTCAGTTAATAAATAAATGGTAAATTATCTACATCTTAATAAGTATGTTTTATATCTCATTTCTTAATCTTCTCTGGATTATTTCGCAATCCAAAATACTAACGTAACGTTTCTCTATGACACGTTATGGTCTCAAGAAAATTTGAGACTTTCGACGTTCGGGCGACACGTTCACGTACATTCACACCGTACAGCTATATTTACAAGGTACTCGTAGACGATTCACTCAGTGAGCGGGGCTCTCGTCCGGCGGCGGCCCCGCGTCACACACACCACTCGAGCAGGCACTGCGGTCACTGAGTCCACCCCCGCGCGGTCCGAACCTCTCCAACACAATAAATATTTGTACAAGGCGTCGCGCCGCTCGGCTCGGGACCGGCTTCGGAGGCGCGGACGGCGGCGGCGGCGCGCGGCGGGACTAGATAATACTGGAGAGCCGCGGCGGAGGGTCGGGCTCGGGGCAGCGACAGCCGGGGCGGCGCGCTCCGTACAGTGCCGCACCTGCCGCCGCACACCCGCGCAGCGGCCAGTACAGCCACAAGCACGGCAACGGCACCGCAAGCGCTGCCACGCACGCGGCACGAGGCGCGCGCGCGCACGGCTCGCCCGCCTCCTCCTCGCCGCTCCCGCAGTGGTAGAACAGCGCCTTCACGCAGCACATGCACGACGCGTAGTCGACGCACGCCTCGGCGCTGCACAGGCAGGAACCACACAGCCAGCGCTGCGGCAGCGGCCGCGGCCGCGCACACTGCTCGCAGCGACACCGGCCGCACGTCTCGCACACTATCGAGTCTGCCGCGAGGGCGCCGGCGCGCCGCTTGTCGCCCGCGGCGGCCGGCTGCCTCGTCACCGGCTTGAGCGGCTGGTGCGCGCCGCTGGCGGCCGAGTGTGAGGCCGGGGGAGCTGCCAGCGCGCGCCGCGGGGCTTCCACGTACGCGTTGCGCTCACGCTCCGCCTCGGGCCGAGGCCGCAGCAGCGACACGGTGGGCTGGCGCGCGCCCGTCGGCCGGTGGACGCGCGCCGCCGGCTTGGGCGGCCGGGGCGGCGCCGCCGGCCCGCCATATTCATCCATCGAGTCCGGCTAACGGCTCTCCGGGCCGTCGCCTTCCTGTTCCCTCATCGTCCCCACCTGCCGATAAAAAACACCGCATCGTTAAAACAATCTTCACTAATTACTAAATAATGTATGCGTGGACCGATTATGTCAAACAAAACTCATTTTGCATCAATCACATCATCGTGTCGTCCCTCATGTTTTCGTAGTTATTGTATTGACAACACTGAGATAAGGAGGCGATGATCCGAACATTGCGACCCAATATTTTTAGTTGTACTCATAAATTGTTGGCATCCACTACGTCGTCGTCGCATCATAGCACGCCGAATGGCTCCGCTCGAAAATTAAAACGGCGTACGGCCTACAATGGTGCGATGTATAAATGTTATCATAATTGAGTCTGTACCATTCGCAAAATTGATTCGCCCCGTTCTTACATAGTACATAAGTCTTTTAAAAAAAATACAAAGTGGACGTACCTACTAATATAGCTAGAGACAGCAATTAATCAGCTAAGTTCGCAATAAAATTAATTAGATAAAATTTATTTATCCGACACACGATCAACACAAGATCAGCATAATATAAGAATCATTCAATCCAAACAAGCAAGCATTCATATTTTTTTCAACTTCTGATATTCTTCGGCATTCAATCATTCATTCTCTGACAAACAACAACATTATAGCTAGGAGTGGAAACAAAACTTTCGCACAATCGAAAACATGAAATCAATAATTTACATTTCGAAATCCTGATTTGCTATATATAATAGGCAAATCACAATATTTTTTTCTCGTATTTACGTATTTGTAAAGTATGTGAAAAGCAGGCAGGTACAACAGATACGTCTGTTTGATAGATAGATACATCTTTGAATTCTCATGAATTCCAAAATAATGTTTTAGGTTTATTGTAGACCCCGCGGTATTATTTTACATATTTTGTCGAATGAAAAGCGTAGTGGAATTGCGTAGTAAGCAGTGCTTATGTCCAAACTAGCCTATTGAGTTAGGTACTAGGGACCTACCCAGTAGTTATGGTTTTAAGCTTTGTCCTCAAGGGACGCCTTTTACGGTTATGTTGATTTAACATCTGTGCAGTGGCTCTCCAGAGACGTACTCATAACCGCGATCTGAGTGACGGGTGTAAGAACACTTTCTCTTTTGTCATTTCATATGGCATCCATGACTGGTGGGTACGTTACAAATTTTGGCTTCTACGCTTAAATAGGCAGTCTTTGATTTGTTTGTTAGTATTAGCGACATGACTGTGATGATCTAAGAGCTGAAATATTTTAATTTTGCGGTTTTAGAAGACGACATTGATTATTTCCTAGTAGTCGCACAAAGAAAGATTTTTAGAGTGTTATCAATGTTATCGTACTGCAGATTATCTTTTTTTCCTGCTATAAAGTTAAAGTGTGTGTAGTGTTTAAAATGTTAACTGACATTGGTGCTTATATATTATGTTGTACCATTTCATGAACTACACTAATCTGTTTAGATTAAAATTTTATTATCTGGGCCTCTTTTCGATTCAATGCTGTGGCAAGAAGTTGAAATCAACTAGCTGTACAAAACCCTTGGCACTGACACGGAATAAATATTAATTTACGCACAGGGCACTCACTCAGTGTTGATAATTAAACAAATATCGACTCTCGGTACTTTGCAATAAAGTTAATTTTAGAATGCAACACGGGCCGTAACTACCCGTGATAAATACCTTCAGGAGTACAGCACGTATTAAAAGATAAGAGTGATCGCTTTGTCCCTTTCGCAATCGTTAGGTTAGTCAAAAAAAACGACCAGGGCCCTTATTTTCTATTGCCATAACTAGCTTGTTACGCGCCATTTTAAGTTCACTCGTTTCTTATACGCGCGTTTCTTCACGTCGTGCCACGATTAGGAGCCGCGTTTAAGTTTAGAGCATGTCATGACGTCACGCGTTATTGGCGAGTTATCTTATGTGCGATAGAGAATAAGGGCCCTGGCTGCAGGATACTTTGCTAAGCGCTTCGCGCTCGGAGTGAGAAAAACCTGGCAGCCCTGGCACTGTCATCTAGATTTTTACTGGGAAACAGACACTCTTATCTTGTAATTTATCGCTCTTTATATCTAATGCTAAAATGATATGTCAATCTCTTACTATACTAAAGAAAAATTACAATCGCGAAAAAAGAATATTTGTTTTATATCATACCATCGCTTACTGCGCGATTCTATAAGAGGGTTGAATTATATGCATAGGGGCAACAATATAGTTGTAAAGTATTGTGTATTTCATTTTCCAGGATAAATTCGTAAGGCATACTTAAAGAATTATACAACAGAATATCTATGGTTAGCTAGATCTAGCCAAATTTAATGAATTCTAAAAATAAAACAAGCAATATTTCCGTAGACACAGTGATTTAATAAGATAAACTGCTTGTCCGGCAAATTTCCGGGAATGCGTTATCATTGCTATCTACTGGATTAATCCAAGTTACGTATAAAAAGTGACCAAATAAATATAAGACGTAAGCTTTAACAAAGTAAATATTCAAGTTACTCTGAATTCGACTCTGCGCCGTCTAGCAAAAAAATTTGAAAAACAATTGGTCAATTTAATGTCAAATTTTTAGGTTGCTTCTTTTTGGGTGCTGTAGAATTGCAAATTTCCCGCATTTAATAAAAATATCCAGATGTTCAATAAACCTATTTTAGTCACCATGCCATTTTAGCCGTTATTAAATGTCACGAAAACGGAACCAAACACGTTTGGCTGTAGATCATTATTTTTCATTTTAAAAATATAGGGTTTAGTGGTAGTTGAAGACGTTACGTGACAGAACTAAACTAATTGCTTACAAGTGTTGCTGTCTCCCTTCTAATATATTGCAATGCAAAAGATCAAGATTGTTTTTTGTTCGTTTTGTTCTATAAAATAAAATTTTCAATATTGGCGTCAGCAGAATGAAGTTTATTAAATTACGGTTAAGTACTACTTATTTTGCTATTTGGGAAATTGGAAACGGCTCTAAAATAACTATAAAATTCCTAATCTCAAATGCTTTTGCAGACACGGAAAGAAGAAGAGATCAAAGAAAGTCAAAGTTGGCATGTTTTAGAAATTCATATGATTTAACATTTTAAGTTACATTAAGGGAGTTAAAATTAGCAAGACGATGATTTAAGTTATTATAAAATTGTTTTGTAGTAAGTGGAAACAAATTCTTAATGACAAATTTCATAGAGAAATATGTAAAGATTTTCTTTTGTTCTAGATTCAACATTTTTAATGGCGTACCTATCTATTTATTCCCAGACCGAGGTAAAAGTATTAATAAGAGTGAACAAATCGGAGCTTGTGTATACTTATAGTGAACTAGCGGTAACCCGCGATTTCACCCTCTATCCTACTGGAACCGTAAAAAAATCGGCGAGTCTGTGTGTTAATCCAGGATAGCTCCATACCAAATTTTATCCAAATCCGTTCAGCTGTTACAGAGTTGACGCACAAACTCTCGCATTTATAATATTAATGTGATGTACATATTATGTTATGCACGGCTTTTCCAATCTTGATACATTTTGTAGGCAGGTACTTAGTACATGCAAATACAATGAATATGAGCAAAATAGGTGCAGGCAGTCCAATTCTGAATGAACAACTAGTTAATCACTGAAATGAAAATTTATTCGAAAATTAAAGTTTTTTACCTGCAAAATTATGAATGTATATTATGGCTCTTATTTTGTCGTAAAAAATTGTTATTTATTATGCAAGGCTGAAAAAGTTGTTTTTTGGTGCGACTGCTTGTATAGAATTCTGAGAGTAGCGAGGGTTTCAAAAGTACGAGAAGCAGAATAACTGCTGCCGAGAGAAACACTTATTATGTGAATAATCATTATTATATGAAGCTCAACTCAATTAAATTTAATTTTTGGAAGGCACCTATATTTTATGCACTGGTTTATCTCACCTCTATCATTTCCAGTCACAGGTCAATAGTCATTACGAATTTAAATATATTTTATCTCTTATTTAAAGAAAGCACTACTGGTTTAACCTGCTTTACTTTTTAACATATTTAAAATTATGCACAAAGTTAATTATACGTTTTCTTTCTATTCCAAACGAAGTTAATAAGATTACTGTTTTGTAATTATATGTATTTAGTGTTAATGTCTGTTCACAGATTGTACTGTAATTTGTGACTACCTTTTCTATATAGGAATCATTGATTTCACTTTACAAATTTTCTCATCATATTTCATGTCCCTTGATCGGAGCTTATTCCGGTATCCGATAGAAACAAAAGTCAGAAATATTGCTTTTGTTTCTAACCGTCGTTTCCATTTTTCGTCATAATAATGCTAAAATTTTTAGCAATCGTGGTCACGGACTTGGTTTCTGTAGAAAAGGTTTCAATAAAGCGGGTTTTTTTTCTCGCATAATTAAGTATATGTGAGTACTTATTGTGGTGTTGATTTAAGGTACATAAATACAGAACCCAAAGTTGATGGAGTATGCATTTGTGTGTGACTGCGTATCACAGGAAGTTGACATGCATGTCTATCTATCTTCCTTAGACCTCTAAGATTACACAACAGAAAAATAAAAAGTTAAGTTTGTCAAACCGTGTACTTTTGCTTTCTTTCTTTAGCGAAGTATCTCGCAACTTGTTCCTAGTGAAGCGACAGGCTCAGTTTCTGAGGGTGGCCGTGTCAAATATACCTAAATCACACGTAATGTAATAATGAACTTTTTTACTGCGACCCTTTGATTAAGCTAGTCCTACAAAACAAAAGAACTAGATTGGTTTACACAAACTAAGTTATTGGCACAAAGCAGATACAATTCTGTATTTGTGTCTGGTATGGGTACATATACTACATTATTGGCACACAGCAACACAAACATGTGTCTGGTATGGGTCCATATACTAAAATGTCGCCATTCATCAATACTTACAAAGTAGCTTTGGTATGGGTAGTAGGTAGAAACTAAAAGGTCGTCATGCAACCCATAAATCTTTAGCACTGGCGATGTAATTGATGGATTGTTAACAGTTTAAAATTAGGTGAACGCCCTTTTTAAGCAAGGCTTTCTTAGCAAGAACAGTCTTCGAAAAACGGATACTTTGTGACTGTGTTGATTATTCCGGTTTGTCATGACGTCACGATCTACGAAATGAATGAACGCGAAATGAATGACAGAAGCTCTAGTTAACTTTAATGTAAAAATAATTCGCTACCAAGCCAGCATTAAATGAACTGATGAGATTCTGTGCTGTTTGTGCACACATACAGTCATGTGGTAAATTTGGTGTAGGTTTGCCTAAACAATTTGGAAGGTTTATACTAGTAGTTCTGCGAACTGTGGACCTCGCGAGCACAAACTTTTTTGCGCAGCCTCAATTCCACGATTACATAGATTTATTGGCGTCGGCGATTTTTGATTGGTGAATATTTCCCCCAATAATTTAAACAAAAAAATCGACGCCATCAAAATACACTGAAAAAATTTACTATCTATGATCAGAACTGGATTTGATACAAATGGGCCAATCTGGAAGTCTATTCTTTCTAATTAAAAAATAATTTTTCAAACTATTGAATGTTCTTGGCGGCACCCGTGAAATACTTATCATTGTGGATTTCCGATGGCTATCTGTGGCGGAGCCCTCATTCATCAGTTCCACTTCGCCAAATGATACTGTCTGAATGCAAATGCTTGACTTGTTGATGAAAATACCAAAATCGCTATATGTATGCGTATAATATTTGAGTAGTTCCCTCAATTCCTCAGGGATCCAATTATCAGAACTGGATTTTGATAAAAATGACACCAATCTTATTTGCTTTCAAATTAAAAAAGATTAGTCCTAATCGGTTTTTAAATGACGGAGTCTGTTAACAAACATGTGAGAAAAAAAACCTCCTTGAAAACCTCCTCCTTTTTTTAAAAAATAGGTCTGCTAAAAATGGGAAAATTTGGTGTGGCGCCTTTTACCGGCCGATTTTGATATTTGGCAGGAACATTCGGTACTCAACTGAGACCTCACGAACTTTAGACGGTTAATATTTGCTTTCATTTTCGATGCTTCATCGAAAAAGAACTGTCTAAGCAAGATGTTTCATCTGGCATTATTTATGTGATGTGTGTGATGAAAGTCACGAATCACCCGGACGCTTTCATCGGCATCGGTCTTTCATCGGTCATCATCGACTTGTCTCCGCGATATTGTGTGAAAATGAATGGAAAAATTGGAAAATGCTTGACTTTACATTCACTTTGCATATAAAGTGTAAATAGAAGAATGTATTTACTGTTCATCATTCACTAAAGATGAAGCACTTTGGATGAACCGTCTAATTCCGCCATTATACTGGACAACCTCTTTACCGATTTTGCTCAAATGTATTCGAAATTCTTGCTTAGTACCGAATGTTTCTGCCAAATATCATAATCAGTTCGATGTCCAGAACTGAGATATTACGACCTTATCTTGATAACCTATTCACCGATTTCCGGCCGGTATATGGCGCCGCAACAAATTTCCACCCTTTTTGGGAGAAATAACCCTCCGATCCAAAATCACCGACGACGAAAAACAAGTACAAAATGGTAGATAGGTTCTACAATTTTGTAGTTTTTATATACAAAGTTTCATCAAGATTAGTTAAAAAAATACGCGAGTACCAACATACGGACAGATAAAAGCAAATTTTGCCAGCGAAGCAGACTTCTTTCGCTCGCTCGGTCGTTTATGTTATACTTTTTGTATCAGCGTCTTCTTGAGCACAATTAAAGCTTCTTAGAAAGACTTTGCTGCGACCGCAGGCGACCATTGTGACTATGTAACAGAATGTGATTAGAATATCGATACCCTGATAAGTGTCGAGTTGTACTGTACGTACTATTAATATACTTACCACCTGTTTGGATGTTTGTCGCGTTATTTATGGCTGGACGGATCTTGATGAAATTTGATAACGAGTTACTGTATATCACAATGACGGACATAAATACTTTTTTATGTCCACGCGAACGAAGTCGCGGGTAACAACTAGTAAAATATAAATACATGTATTTATCCATGTCAAAAAAAATCCTGTCGAATAGAGATCCTCCTCTTTTTTTTTGTGAAGTCGGTTAAATAGTAGAACATTTTCGTCAAATGTCAAAAGAAAATCCTATCTTGGACGTAATGCGATAACGTCGTATTTTTTTTTAATGCTAAAAATTTATAGTGCAACCATAACCATCTGATTTTAGTTGGATTTTAGACTGAAGAGTGTTTGATATTTCTCACAAGCTGTTTCAGTTTGACAATTATTTGCGATATTATTATTATTTTAATATTATCTGTAGATATCAATAGTGCATAATATTAATATTCAACACACGTCGCACACATTCACGCGTTTATTTAAAGTTCAAATAGGAATAGCTATAATGTTATCGCAAATAATAATTAGGATCGGCATGGGTTGATGAGTTGACATCAGACGGAAGTTATTTTTTTGTTGTAATCAAACTTAATTACATTTTTATATATCTCATCAAAATTAAACCTAAAACAAATGTATTTAATGTGTTCGGTATAAAAAAAAAAAGTATGTACAATAATGAACCTTTGGTTGGGTGCTTTCATATGCTAACTTTACTTATCGCATGACTGTGTTGCATAATAGATAGGTATGTAAATAGATATAAGTCGTGTTATTATAATCGCTTGTGTGTTCTGCTCGGACTGCTGAGAAGTCAGCTGATTAACTATCAGTGGCCTTTTCATTTAGCGATATGAGTGTTGTATCATCTCTAGTTTTTATGATCAGTTTGAACTCCGGCATGAATATTATCGTGCAAACCCATTCATTTTGTGGTTATTAAAAGTGCACGTTTTTCTAAAGTTTGGTTATCATACGATTTTTATTTTTATCGTTTGCTTATAGTTTGGTTATCATGTGATTATAATTTTTATTGATATTGTCATCGTCATTGATATTGATATTACTATTTCGATTAAAATGTGTAATGTTTTGAACATAGTGTCATAGGAATTATGGATGTCGTTTTGGTTAAAACAACTTTAGTGAATAGATACAGCTGGTGTTGTATTTGCATCTTATTTAACAGCTGATGTCTTTATTCCTGAGATGGTTATGTAAGGTGTATGTATTCTATGTGTTAGTCAGACTTGTTTTCTAGTTTCTGCTGCATAATCATATTCAGTGATACATGTAGTTTATCTATTTTGTACGTTTTTAAACGTTTATGCTGTAGAGTTATTGTTACTTTGTTATGTCTAAGTAGCTGGTTATATGTAGAGTTCGTTACAAGATATTAAAAGTTTATGCTGCTATTGTTTACAGTTTATTCTTTATCAACGTTCCCAGTTATCGAGTTATGTTAAAATTTGTTTTCTGTTGCTATATAGGTAGGCAATCGTTATTGTTTTTTTTTGTTACGTGTAAAAGAGCTGAGCGTTTCGAGTTTTTCTACTTAATGCTTATTTAGTACTTCCTTATGTTTAGCGTAATTTTATAACATTTTAACTCTGCATTAGTTGATATAAGTAAACTTGTATAAAACTCGAATGTAACTAACTTGTAATAATGAGGTAAGGTTAATATGTATTGTGATAAATATTCTTTAGTGAAGTCCACGCTAACAAGCCAAGTGTAATAGATTGAATCCCCATGTATAGAGTAAATGAAAACATTATTAACTCGTTAGTTGAGAATGTTCTGTTGTAGTGGCGGGCGCGAGCGCTGGTCGCGCGCTGCACGTGTGCGGTGCCGAGCGCGGGCGGCCGCGGCCAGCGAAGCGAGAGGCGAGGCGTCACTTTTCGTCATTCACGTTAGCTCGATTTCTTCGCGGACCATGTAATTGCTACCTACGCCCGTATTACATGATCTGCATTTAAAAACTGGCCAGCTATATCCGCTTTTGTTTCCACTATAACAGATGGATAAGTTGGACCGGTGGGCGACATATCCCACGCCAGGATGCCATATGTTGGTACTTACAAAACAGACGTTCCACGGTCACACGTCTCCTACACACATCGCAACACAAGGGCACTCGGACCGACAGGCCCCACACACAACACTGGATTCCGGCCGCATTGCGATCGGGCGGCCGATCCTATCGCACCGATACCGCGCCGGAAGAATCACTGACACAAAATTGAGGCAGAACCACCGAATTTTGATCGCGCAAATCCACGGGAAGGTTCATGAGACCGGCGCGGTCCGGAGCGGCACCTGGCGCGGGCGGGGGGCGGCCCACGCACCGGCCTCGATTCTCGTCCGCCCGCCGCGCGGTTATCACTGCAATATGGCCGCTACTCACTTCCTCGCTGAAGTTCTTCGTTGATTTCTACTCCTGATCTCGACGACGGCGATTTTCTTTACCGTTCCGAACTCGTGCGAATTCACTGCACTTATTCTTATACACATTTTAATGGAAAACTGGGAGCGCTAGCGCTACGCTCCGACGAAACGACCGTTCCGTTCGCAAGCACATTCCGCACTGGCGTCGGCCGAGGGCGCGGGTCGGCGGGAGAGCCGCTCTCCCTCCGCCGCGCGCCTCGCCGCCCGCGCCTAGCCTTTTTATGAATGGAAGGCGGCCATACTGAATGAACCGCGTACACTGAGCGGTTGGCCGCTATTTTCGCGGGCGAGAGCGGTGTTAGGGGTCCGGGGGGCGAAGGCCGGAAGCGGGCTGCGAGCGCTCGCGGTGCCAAATTTTGCGGTGCGGGCGGCGGCAGCGGATGTGCTCGTTTACCGAGCTTCCGGCGAGATCCCCCCGCACAGCCGCATCCGGGAATTGGGTTTCCGGTCGGCGAGAGTCGCGCCACCAGGATACCACCCACTTTCGTCCCGTAACGGCCACGGCCGACCTCCCGTTTTATAGAAATTTTGACATCATGGTAGACGATAAGATGACAACGAAGTGGTGCCCGGATTTCCCGTAAACAAGATTGTCCAATATCTTCCTTTCGAATTACTTACGAAACAATTGAGCAGCTATGTCCGATTCATGAAATTCATAGACAACGCAGTCATTGAGTAAAGCATGTGCGCGTTATATTGGTGGAGGTGGAGAGGCGCGGCGCCCGCGCCGTCCGCGGCGACGACGGACGACGGCGTCTGTTATCGTGAGAGTTAATTTTCGCAAGGTTGCAGCGACAATAAGCGCGTTGTGCTGTGCACGCGGGGCGGCGTCTCTGTGTCAAGGACGAGCGATAACGTAACAGCGCCACGCCACACGTCGACGGATGTCACACAGCCGCGTTACAACACCCATAAACACCAGACCAACTGTACCTTGGCGATAAAGTACCCAAAAAGTATTAATAGCCTTACGATTTCAACGTCATTCTTATCAAACTTGAAAGCTTGAAAGTAACCATATAACATAATCATCTTTACAAGAATACATCATAAGTACAAACACACACAACAAAACTTGTGTTCATACAAACACATCTATCAAATCATACATATCGATCGATACATTGCGAATACAGTTCCACAACTTTAATTACCTCGACTAGGTACATTTCATAAAGTATGTTTTGACCCAAAAGGAGGAGGAGATTAATACTTCGTTTAAAAATAATAGCATTCTAGAATAAAATCGAAATGCAATCAACAAAATAATGTAGGTAGGGTTTGTAGGTATTGTCTAAGAAATTCCAAGATGATCTTTATGTACATGCATTCCTGACACGGTATGAGAAAACATGAAAAAACAAATATACCCCACTCAATTAAGTTACAAACTTATAAACCCAATGACTTGATATCTAGAGGACTAATTTAACATAGTTTTTAGCTACATATTTACTCAATGGATTTCTAATCATTCTAATGAATGGAGACCAGAAGTTTACACAGCTATAAGTAAATATGGACTTCCGTTGAAGATAGCGTTCTGGTATGATTTACACTAAGCTATTCTCCACTTAAATCATTTGTTATTCAAATAGTAAAACAATGACTGCCTAACCGAAATCATAGTTTTAAACGCAGAGCAAAGGAATAAATTTACTTGAAAAAAATATCGTCTACCTGGGCTTGCATTTTCACTCACATTCATTGTCAAGCTGCAAACGTTTATGTTGCCTTTAATTTTTGAGTTCTTAACAAAATCATAGGAACATAATTTCAAATTGCTACGTAGTAGCAGCCTTCACCAGTCCAGAAGTCCATCATCATCATCATGATTGGCAGCTTATTCAGCCCACTGCAGAGCATAAGCCTCCTCCCTCTTTCGCCAATCTACCCTGTTTTGTGCCAATCTCGTCCAGGTGTTGCCGCAAAACTTTTGGATGTCGTCACGCCATCGCTGTATCGGTCTACCAGGGCTACGCTTACCATGACGTGGCCACCATTCCGTCAGAGACCTACTTCACCTACCGTCACCACATCTAGCCAAGTGTCCTGCCCACCGCCACTTGAGTTCTATTACACGCGATCCAATATCATCATCATCATCCAGAAGTCCACAACCTACTTATCAAAATAGAAATACTGGTTGGCGATTTGAAATTTCCTCTTAATGAAAAACAACAGCGGTTTAATGATTACAAAATATGATGCCCGTCATGGCGAAACAATTGAAGTGACAATGGGTGGCCAAAATAGGTATGGGTAATAGTGAAAACGACACCCGCGTTGTTGCCTTCTCGGTTTAACGATTGCATTGAATTGCATGGCGATTGGCGACGATTCATGGAACCGTTGCTTTGCAAACACCCTATCATTTTGAGACCAGGATGCTATTGTTAAAGTCATTGTTCTCAAGAAAAAGGATTATCATTGATGAAATCGGTTTCAATCGGCCTTTTTTTAAGTAAGTTGATGTAGTATTAAGTTGAATGCAATTTATTTCGACTTCTCTTCGTTATTTGCCGTATTGTGTGGTATAGTTTAGAAATGTTTCGGTATTAATCGTCTGACCAAAATCTTAAGAAATAAAATTCTGCTGAACTTCTTCCTTGGTGTCACAAACATTTTAATGATATTCTGAGCTCACTTGCACCAGAAACTTATAAGCACTTGTACAATAAAAGCTCGTAAAGTTTGTATTGTATCCTAAATAATACTGAGTTAGATACTTGAACCGTTCTCACGTCGAAGTAGGCGTTTATAATCGCTGGCCCAGTCGATAGAAATCAGGTTTCGTTTGTTATTCTGGAGGCGGCGGCAGCGAGTCGAAGCGGAAGCGGCCCCCGCCCGCACTTTCCATCCGCCGTCGCTTGCACCTATGCAGTTAAATTGCTCCCATCTGTTTTATAACATTCATATTTTACTCTAGAATTATGTACCGATTTCCTTTCGTGATCGATTTAATCTCTCTTCCTCTACGTGCCTATTAGTAACATTTTATCTGGCTACGTTTCTATCTAGGTATACGTAATATACGTACTTCCATTGTAGTTATTTAAGAAGCGTATCAGTATTCTGTAGCTTATTGTCGATTGTGTAGATTTTGTTAGTTTGTCCATGAAATTTTCGGTTCTGTATCTGTACATACCTACCTTACCTACCTATACCTACACAAAATTTCAATGCAAAAGCTTATGCCAAAGTACCTACTCTACTTCGTATAACTACTCGGAAAATAGCGACCGAATTTATCTCTACTTTTCGGTTTTTTTGCGCAAAATTCAGATTCTTTAAAGCACTCCCAATTAATCTCAATTATTACGAAATAACCACGTTAATTACTTTTATAGGTACGATCGATTGTCATTTGCTTAGTGCCAGAGCAAGGTAGTATCAGAATTAATCTTTTGTCAAAGTTAACAAACGTTTTAGTATTCGGGGGTAACATTATAATTTGTCGGTTTAAGTTGAGGTGCAGTTAAGAGTGTTGTTTGTCTAAATACATTACCGCATTGTGAGCTCGAATAGTTTGATAATACTGGAGTAGGTAGGTACGTAGTAAGTACCTAGGTAGGTAGGTACTTACTAAATATTTACAAACGGTGCGGACTCGTAAAATAATAACGATTTTTGCCACAGATTAAAAAAACGTGAAAAGAGCATCACCATAGTTTAATTGAACTTAAGTTAAAACAAATCAAATAAAAGAATCGTATTTCATGTAGGTATAAAAAAACAACAAATACCTATGTCAATGTTTCGAATTATAAGACAAACATAATTAATTTGGACATGACGCTGACGTCACATTTTTACCATAGAAAATTTGTAACAAATGTTTCTTTCTGTGGTCCCTATTTGGCTACATTCCTAATTATCTATACCTACGGTCTATACCGCGTTACACATAGAAATTCTGAACTCTCACTATAATGAAACTAGGTACTAGTTATTCTTATGTTGGAACCCCAGTTAACATACTAAATATATTTTACTATGGAATTGCGTTGCTGCATATAGTTTCGTGCACGTATTTACTTACATCCGCATTGTTAAAACCACGTTGTTAGAGTTACCAGTAATACAAAACCATCTATCGTACCTATCCTTAATGTGCTTTCTAAAAGAAGGTACAATATCCAAAAACTCTGGCCTCTACCCATGAGTGCACTAGACCCTTGATGGACTAAATTCACGTTGGAGGTAATGTTCCAAATTCATATAGGTACTTCCTTAGTCAGTACTTGTTGTAAGTCTTATAGTAGTAGAAACTAATTTTAATTTGGAAAATCGGACCTAGAGCACGGACAGGCGTCATTAATGTTAGCCTGTTCAACAGTAGCTAGTCTCGCAAAGTTTGTAAGAAGCAAATAATATCCTGTATTTTATAGATGGTAAGAAGTAATGAGGTCCTTGACTACTGGCCTTTTGGAGAAACTCAAAGTCACAGTCACACAGCGGGCAATGGAGAGAGCTATGCTCGGAGTTTCTTTGCGCGATAAAATCCGAAACGAGGATATTCGCCGAAGAACCAAAGTCACCGAAATAGCTCTCAGAGTTTGCAAGCTAAAGTGGCAATGGGCACGCCACATCACTCGAAGAACCAATAACCGATGGGGAAGAATGGTTCTTGAGTGGCGACCAAGAACCGGAACACGAAGCGTAGGCAGGCCTCCCACTAGGTGGACCGACGACATTGTGAAAGTCGTGGGCAACCGGTGGATGCAAGTGGCACATTGTCGGTCGGTGTGGCGGTATAACGGGAGGCCTATGTTCAGCAGTGGACGTGTTGTAGCTGATAATATAATGTAATATAAGAAGTAATGAAATTTAGAAATTTACATTATTATTAAATTATTATTATTATTAAAATCATTTATTCAGGCAAATTACACCCATACACTTTATAAAATAAGATAAAACATGTCAAAAAGTCATTCAAAAATTCAAAAAGTCGTTGATTGATTTTAAAGTGTCATCTATATGTCTATGGCACGAGACAATTTGAATAAACTAGACTGCAAATTAACTGCACACAACAATTTATCAGACAAATTCACAGATCAGGCTATCAATTATAGTATTGTTATAATTATTCTGTTCAATTAAATAAATTCCACGAAGCGGTGCGTGGAGTGTCGCGGGAGAGGTGGCGGCCCGGCGGCGAGGCGGTCGACCTTCCGAGAGGCCGTCCGTGCCACCCCGCTGCCCGCGCCCGGCCGGGCCCATGCCGTGCTCGCCGGTATCGATGCCCACTGGACGTGTAGTCATGAGGACCTACTTATTTCATAAAGCTACTTCGGCTCTGCAAATCTGTTCTCGTTTTTCAAATATTCCATAGTAGAGTGCAAGATAGAAGGTTAAAAGGTTAGGTTTTATCTTGACTATCTGGCTTCAACGGTGAAGCGATTTAATAATGTATTACGTGCGCCAAAATGCAGATTTTAGCTGTATAAAGATGGCATAGAAGTAGATATTATTATACCTACAGCAAATTAACACAAATTTTAAACGACTCTGACTGAGTATTGACATTTTTAAACTGAGACTTAGAAATTTCTTATTGAAAAATCGTAGATGATTTTTTGAAAGAAACAAGAAAAAGATATATACCTAATTTAGTGTAATGTACTTTGAATCCAAATAAGGAGAATTCTGTGTTTGAATGATAAAAAAATAAATATAAATAAAAAATAAATATGGCGGCTTCTAGGAGAAATAAAGTAATAAACCAAAAAAAAATGCTGTGTTGGGTATCAATTAAAGCTGTTTTTTTAATAAACACATTTAATAATTAGATGATTATAGATTCTAGATGATACTAAAATATAATTATAAAATAAAAAAAACGTTAAAAATATAATAATAATTAATTACATTAATACATATTTTTTTAAGTTTTTTGGGTAATTTATTTATTGAATTGGTATTCCATCGCACACAAATAACATAAAAAAATATTTTCGGTAACAATAATATCCTTCACGGTAAGTATACTAAAATTCTTGAAACCTACATGCATTTTCCTTAACATGGCTCGCGCATCACCGTTTTACCGTCACATTTCTAAATTCTATTACAGTTGGTAGTGATTAGAAAATACCAAACTAATGACGTGCCCGCTCCAGGATGTACAATGTTCGCTCGAAAAGCAAAAGTAGCTGTGACAGAGAGCGAGTGGAGCGTCCACAGCCGTGGCAGGGCCAATGACATCACCTCCCACCTCCAGCAAGACGCAACTACCGTCACACCACCATTCAAACCTCCGCTTTATATCAACACACCATAAACAACAAAATCGACACCACACGCAATCCTTTTGCACCATCGCTGCGCGTTCGCCTTTACCATTACTTCTATTATGTACTAGGTAAAAAAAATATATCGTCGTAGCGACTGTATTTATTGAATGGTTCATTACGAGAATAATTCTCCAAAGTACATTATCATAGTTTAGGTTAGACGTTTATAACTGTCACCACGACTCACCACAATAAACCTAATCTCGTGTTGATTTTGATCTGGTGCAGATGACCTAGCTATCGTGGTCCGAATTTAATAGCCTAGACGCTTTGTGCCTTAGTTGTAGGCCTTTAAATTTTTCGACATTTATTAAAAGGACGACATTTTATTAACGAAGAGGAAGAGGACGAATGAATACTGGACAAAGCCAGTGCATACTGAATATCATAAAATTATCATAATGCGTTTTTGAAATGAGATAAGTATGAAATATGGAAACAACCTCATAAAGTTGTGAGAGTTGACATCGGTGGCCTACGTCGCAAAAATGCTAACGCTAAGCTTGTCTATCAGTTATAGTAAATGTAAAATGAAGCATCCATTAAACCGATATGAAATTAAATTGTCTGTTCAATGTATTGCGAAAAAAACAAAACAATTGCCCTTAAATAAGTACTTACTGACTTTGTTTAATCTTCAGATTATACGACGGTTCTATGCCTGTTTGTTGTAAAGGAATTTAGTTATTTCAAATCCTAGTTAGCAGACCTTTACACCTTCGGCGGCTCGGCGGCTAGGTGCGGCGGCATCGTGGGCGAACGGGCTAGCCCGGCCCACGCTACGCCCGAGCGTGGTACCAACGCCAACTGCCACAGTTGGCGAATTCCGAAGAACTCTGGCTATAACTATGGTAGGGTTGTCCATTACACGCGGTATAATAGGTTAGCTTACATTCATGTCAGAATTCAAGGTCAAATGTAGGAAAGTCAATACTCTTGGAATTACTGACATGGTTTGATACAATGGAAAGTAGTTTAAACCGTACTACCTGACTTACAGATGGGAGCAAATCTCGTGAAATAGAAAAAAAAATGTAAGAGCGTACTTAGTACTGTTCTCGTAATAAAAAAAACTTCTCAACCCAGACTCTTGAAAATCGCTAGATTTCCATTTCTATTATTTTTGAAATATCTACTAAACGAATTTGATGCTGCAATGCAAAAACTGCTATAGACCGGAGCACACTGCCTACATCATCAGTCCATGCTACTTCTGCCAACATAGCGGTCTGTCAAAATATATAGCGACCAATGATATTTTACTACAGCGACACAGAATAATGCTCAAGTATCCAATGATGAAAATAACTTTCAAATCCTGTGTAGCTAAAGGATGCATAATATCTTGTTTTGAAATTCAACCTGATGCAGGAAGTCTATGCAAATCTCAAGCATCTCAGTATAACTACACCTAGGGTTGTCCTAATCGTATAGCGACGAATAAACTGAGGTTTATTCGACCGAGTACATTCATTATCTGCGTAATTTTATGTAGCTTTGATATTTTGTAGTCGTTACTTATAACAGGCAAATATTGAATCTTTTCTACCCTTTTAGAAAGTATCATTTTTATATTAGCACCTTTCCTAATAATGATGTTCAAGCCAAATAAAAATGTCATATTGTTTTTACTTCTGTTATTTTATTTTCTGAACGTCTCATTTCGAAACATTATAAAAATTATCGCAAATTAAACAGCCAGCCCTAAATACAACCTACACCTGCGCTCTCTACCACTCACCCACCAGCACTACGCACGCAACACATGTCAATATTCGTCGCCACACGAATTTACACCATCTGTCTTTGTAATACCACCGGCCGGCTTTCGGCGGTCATACTTGCCCAAACCGGTACTAGACTACTGCGGACGCCGATCAAGAATTTTGTTAAATTTCACCAAACCGAACATTCTCTTACAAGTTTTTTATTCGTCATTGCGAATACTGTTTCCCTGCGCTTTGAATGTTAGGTTAGGTTATGTTCGAGGCGAAAAGTGGGTTTCCGATTTGCATTCATATTTTGATTGTGATAAAGCGATCGTAAGGACAAATGTGTGTTTTTATGACTTGATATTATTTATAACTTATTTTCAACTTGAGAGTGGTAGCTAGCGAGCAGAGTAGGTACCAAAAACCATCCTACCACCAAGCTACCGTATCCTCACGATGTGTTCCTTCACCGGTAGGTCAAGTTCATTGTCAAAGGATCGTGTGTTTAGATACAGAAATGAATAATTGCTAACATAAACAAAATGGTGTCTAATTTTTTATCTTTACTATTAGTCTAGTACCTACCTAGTTACATCGTTTCTAATAACTTACATAGAATTAAATGTAACATATTTAATTCTTTAAAATTTAATTTAATTTTTAAATATAACATATTTAATTCTTCGTTTTTGACAATTGACGGTCGACAAATTCAAAATTGACGTTAAAAAAAAACAAAAAAAAAAAAAAACGGTGGAACTTGGACATAATTCGATAGAGATAAAAAGGCTTTATTGAATTGAGTATTTATTTATTTCTGCGTACTTACCTATGGTCTCGTTCAAAATTCTGCACCTGTAAAAGAAAACACAATGGCTTTGAGTTCTTCATTTCGTCTGGTCTGGCCAAATAACAGAATGGATTGGCTGCCGTTATACAGACTTCCCGTCATCGTAAACGGGTCTTGCATGTTCTTTCGAAGAACTAAACACATTACAGTGGCTTAAAAAAAAATTTTTTTTTGCGAAACTCTACACTCCTCACTCCACTACTTATACAGAAAATGTGTCAGAAAATAATAAAAATCCTGGAGAATATTTAAATGGCTCTCAAACGGCCAAATTTGCGATAACTACAGACTGAGTATCTACGAGTTGCAAGGTTCGAGTCAATGTTAGTGGTGGAAGTGGATGATTCTTATCAGCTTTTAGTCGTTCACTGTTAGACGAAGTTTGAACCTTATTGGTCGGGGGTCCCATAATCCCATGGTGGCTTGGAGATCGAAGAACGTACAACGGTTACTAAGAGGACGCTGCTGCCCGCCCTCCAGTGGTTTTGTTCGCAGTTTTAGGACATCATTTTGATCCAAGTAAAAGAGCATTATACCGCACTGCTTGTAAGATAATATGAAAACCTAGCAGCTAGCAGTTTCTGATTCCCTGAATTCTTTTGATTCTGGGCCTCAAGGATGCAGCAGCGCTTCAAGCATCTTGTTATGGGTCAGAAAAAGTTAAAAGATTATAGGATGAATGCTTATTTCACTTTTGCCATCACCTGCTTGCCTGCTATTTATGTAAAAGTGAGGTATTCATTCCAGCCGATGAATCTTTATCCAATCCAAGTTAGATTTGAATATTCCGATAGTTTTTCGATTTCCTATAATTGTAATTGGCAAAGGTGTGTATTTAGAATAAAAATATTCATCATGAATGAATAAACAATTCCACGTTCATAGCGTTAATCAATGAGTCGCATGCAGGCAAGAGTCCGACTCGATGTCGAGCTCATTGATCGATCGGCTCGATAGGCACCAGCACAGGCGCACGCTGTCTCTACGCCAGGCGCACATGGACAGAAAACCGGATGGCGCACACTCTCGTGGCTGTAAGTGTGTGCGTTTGTGCGCAAAGGATTTCCTACCGCCCCGCGCCTGCGCCCGCGCCTCCGCAGCGCAGACCTGTTGCGCCGCTACCGGAGTTACGCCGCATACTTACCAGACTTGATATGCTTGCTCCGGCGCGCTGGCGATGGCGCTGCCCCACGCACAGCGCGTTCGAACACTTAATTATCATAGCACAGCACTCAAGAAATTGCTGTGCATCTCGTCTGGTCCCATCGACATATCTTATAAATCCGATATTTTCTATTACCGGTTGCAATGAAGTTAAACCATCTAACCTGTTCGATTTATAGTATCTCATATGGATGCAGCCGGATACATGACATCATAAGATGCTAATTCCCTCGCCGGCGCAATCGTTAGCATTATAAATCTACTGTGGAGTCGATCATTACAATCATCGTTTTATTAGATTTTAAAAACATAGCTGTGACCGTTATTAATTTAAACTACGTGGTTAATAGCCGGGTTCGAATGATTTAAAGTGCCGATTTAAATATGCAAGAATGTAAGACATTAATTGGGTCTTACTTTGGATTTTTACCCGTCCTTTCCTAAAGTCCGATTACGATCGCATTGCAATTAGCGCTTGATGACAAGATAAGATTTTTTGGATAAGGAGACTGAAATCCAAAATTATTTTGAAAAAAATATAGTTGCTACGATTTAAAGAGTAGTAGAGAATACAATGAGAAAAGTCAATACTTCGAGGACAATAATAATCAGATAAAACCATAAAAGATTCTATTTTCAAAATTTTGTGAGTTTGAAATTGGTTATTCTGGCTTCAAAATTTAAAAAAAAAACACTACGTTAGTAAGTAAGGGTCTTACGTCAACTGAATAATAGATAGCTTAGACAATTCAATTTGTAATAGCTAATTACGGTCCAGTCTATACTTGGTACCCATAACATCAATTAGACTTCGACCACAAGTTATAATGGTGGTACATATAGCAAAACGTTAAAGTTAGCCGAGAGCTACTTAAGCCCGGTGAAAAAACAGGTAGCGCCGTTCCACCGTATCGATCTTTATGTTATTTTTCTTCTTATTATTTTTTATCTGGGCCTTCGCTCCGAGTCTCGGACCCGAATCCCGAACGGAAGTTGTAACGATTTTTAATCGTAGCCAGTATCTCGGCCGGCCGGTTCGTATTATACTGACTTTGGACAACGAGTTTATACTATTTTTTTGTAAACAACCACCGGAAACGACCGAAAGAACATACTGCTCTGGAACACATATCTTCCATTACGTCTGTCTCTCGGTTCTCAGTAATAATGATAAGGGACAGATAACGCCGAATGTTAAAGAAGATCTACGAGACGTTCAAGTTATAATAGAAGAAAAAATGTTAAAATGCTTAATAAATAAATAATTTCAAAATCATGTCCAAATGCAATTAGCGGCGATGCGAGAGCGTGCCCAGCTCCATGTCAGTGAAATATTCAACAATCGGACCTGGGGCACAGAACATAATAATAATACTACGCCTGGGGTATCAATGTCAGTAGCTGACCCCGTATAAGACAGGCTGTGAAATGCGACGATGTATTTCTGTAAAAAATTCTGCCAATAGCACGGCGTGGGCGCGCGATAATGGCCCGAAATATCCACGTTCTTAACGCCCACCCAGACCATCGAGAATATTACTCCACAGATAAATAATTGATATACGAACCTAAACATATACGTGCAATAGTATGTACTAATGATATCCATAGATAGATATTTAGCAAAAAGTCGTAGGTAAACTTACTACCTTGTAAACTTGTTACGTGAAAAATGAAAATATGCCACACGGACCTACATACAACGAGGCTCCAATAAATCCGTATAGTTATGTATACATAGTAGGGTTTAGTAACATGACTATCGTTAAAATTTACAAATTATTTATCACATCATGGATCTTTAGAATATGTAATGTAGAAGATGGACTAAAGCACAATGAAAAACTCAGAAATAGAGTTATTATGTTAGAATTACTTGAATTCGTAATTTTTTTTTTTGACTGTACGATCAATTTGTTAACATAACATGACATGGAATTAAGAAATCTTTAACGATAAATCGAGATTGATATTCAAAATTTTACATTGTGAAAACCAAACCTATTTTTTTTCATCAAATCGTTGTATCACTTTTATAATAGATATCAGTGCGAATATGATAGTGAACGAGGGCCCTGAATGGAATCCTGCTTATACGGTTGTCTAATTCTTTTCCAAATAAAGAAAAACTTTTCCGTAGTCGGGTAAAAACAAGACGGCAGCTGTAGTTCGACTTTTGACCACGTCCATTATAAGCTGTGCCTTATTGTTAACACGGGTTGTGTCATCTAAATTCGTACTCACGGGTTTAAATTTAGTAAACAACAGCGAAAGTCTTAAACGATTTATTCATTAATTTAAAAAAATATATACTTAAGTACCACAGCAACATTTATTTTGCAATATTTCTTTTTTGTTTGGCTACGAACTACTTCATGTTAGGAAACAGTTTCGACTTTCCATCTCTAAGAATATCACGTCAATTCAAACTTCCTCCAAAACTCTGTTTTTTTTACAGTGAAACATTATGTGTACTTACCATAGGTATATTATGCATGTACTACTGATTTAAACCCGATGTTAAAAACCAATGTTTTGCAATATACAATATTTTTAGATCTTTCAGAACATTTTAAGTATGACATGATTTTGAATTTAAAAAAAAACATTCTTGTGGAAATAAGTTCTGACATCAAAACGAAACAATTAATTTTTGAACAACCTATCTTACGGAATAAAATAATTGAGTACTTAGGTAGCTAGATATAATATAAACTTACAGATCCTCCCAAATATGTAAAAATATTGTTTTTTTTTTACCGATATAACAAATAATTGTAATCTGGTCTAGTCTGCATATACCTACACCAAATTGACAAACGAAGGTTTGCCGTAGTATTGAATTATTGTATCGAAAAGAACTTCCTGCTGTATCTACAATTTCTAGTAACATTCGTTTACAATGACGAGTTCCGCATGGTGGTGTCGCGATTGGGCGCTACTATTTTTATACCCCTTTGAAAAGGCCGCACCAAAGGGCGCAGGGTGTGTTAGAAATTAAAAGGATACTGTATACGAGTAAATTAATAAAAAAGAAGTACCCATACCATTATCTAAACCTTTTTTGAATTTGTTGCTTGAGGAGGTAACTAGGTAAGTACTCTCCTTTTAGTTGGTTTAATTTTAGGTAGTACCTTTACACTCACACTATAACCTACAGAAAATCTATTTCATGTAGTTGCAGGGACTACTGTTAGTAATAATATGGCTACATTCAGATCAGATACTTAAGTATTACCTGTGCAGCGTGCATGCTGCTTCAGATATCATTGACTAGCTACTTTAGCCTGTATATGTATATCATTACGAGCTATATAGGGTGAACATGCCAGTTCGCCGAACACTATTAGTTGTCGATCGTTTCTTAGTATTTTGCGTAAAACAGTGAAATCGGAAGGCGGCAAGACTTCTTTTTATTTTTAAACGAATATTCAATTTGTGCCCTCCCCCAACCCGATCGGTTGCTGGCCTACGCCAATTAGATGTCCTTCTGTGATTCAAAATACCAGAGTAGGAGTATCGAGTAACGATTCTGGTAATACAGGGTACGTAAGATCAAAAAACTTAGCAAGGACGGATTTTGTCAATCGTATGTAACTCATGGTTTATTTAGATTAACACTTGGATATTATGCTTGGGGTGTCAGGCTGCTTTTGCTTATTATTTTAAATCATGTTTTGTCTATATTTGTTTGTATTTTATTGAAATATTAGATGGTCGCGTAACTAAACAACCAAAATTACGCTTTATTTGGTTTTCCACCACCCGGTCAAGAACGAACAGTTTAAGAAATATCTTTTTTTGAACTTCTTTAACTCATTTCATTATAAAGGGTAAAATACTTTTGTCTCTCACGTTTCGATCTGTATAGTGCATATAGCCGTTAGATTTTGGCCACCAAATTTTCAGTAGGCATTTCAGTATAAAACATTTTCAATGGCACAATACGGTGGTCGAGGACAGATAGTTGACGACCATTGAATAAATTTCATACTAAAAGTTAAGTTCAATGCTATAAAATGTGGCCAATGTTCCGTGTACGTCGATGCTGCCCATTCTGATTATACCTGTCCATATATAAACACCAATAAACGTTAAGCATAATACTTTGTAGGTATTTCATTTTCAACCTTAATTGTACGGGATAAAGATCCTTTTTCCAGTGGCATTTCTGTGGCCGACAACCACCAGAAAAGGAGGTCGAAAACTGACTGTAGGTGTCCGAGAACTGAGATTTCTGCACTTCGATAAATCGTAGGATTTTAAAATGAAAACTCATTATATTATTATACAATAAATATAAACTCTTTTGCTCGATGTTTATTCTACTACTATCACGCATCAATGTTTAAAAGTAACACTTTTTACTATGAGTATGTTTTTTTTAAAAATCAAAAGTCCTCTAAGTGGTCGACAACTAGGATGTTCACCCTTCTATCTCCATGTCTGTGTAGACTATCTCGTCGATATCCCGGCAGTGAAGCGTTCGACTGAGAACCAGTTTCGTTTAATCATCATAATTGCGTCCTCCGTTAAGCCTATCCCTGCAAGGGTGTGGAAAGCTAAAAATGTGGGTCCAAATCAAAATTAACCGTAGAATTTTAAATTAATTTCTAAAGTAGGTAGGTGAGTCATTAAATCAGCCTGAGTCCACTGTTGAACACAGACTTCCAAGGCAAGCTGCTCGGCCCATTCTACGACTTTTCGCTTCCAGGCATTTTCAACTAACTTTCTAAAATATTTACTCCATCGAGACTCCTAGAGGGTCCTACACGCTACATTTGCCGATTCGTGATCTCCACTCAAGAAAACGTCTACCCAAAGGTTATCGTTTCTATGACAGATATGACCGGCCCACTGACACTTCAGTTTTCTAAAACGCTGAGCTGTGTCGGTCACTGCTGTTTGTGAATTCGGTTTTAATTACTGCTTCATCCTTCCCAACCCCTCTGGAGTCTGGACTAAAACACAGAATACTCCTACACTTAAAAATAATATTATCCAGTACATTCGTGAACAATTTCGGAGAGATAACATCTTCTTGTCTAACGCCTCGTCGCTGATGGTCGTCTCGTTTGCTTGTCTTTAGTAGGTTTTAAAATTTACCTTGAGCTCTACCAGAAGCACCCTGATTATTTGTGCAAAAACTCACGGGTACTCGTTACATACTTAGGTATGTAGGTATTGGTCGAATCGATTTGATAAGGTTACACAATGTGTTATCTGTCTACGAGGAGAAAAAATATTTGGCTAAATGCTACCAAGGCCAATACTTACGTTCGATCATACAGTATGTTTAAGTAGGTAGGTAGTAGGTACTTACTTACCTCCATGTAGGTATTTTTAAGATTTGCTTCAAGAGCATTGTCGATTGTCATGAAATGATATTTTAACAAAATGGACATACATACTGTACCTACTCTTAGTTTTTATCAAAATTTAATTACGTATTCTATTTAGTGTGGGCAGTTCGCACTTTTTAAATATAAAAAACACAGAGAAAACATTTAAAAGTTTAGATCATTTCATATCTTTAATACCTTCGCCAATGTTTATAGCAATTTTTCCTGTTATTATTTGTTATTAAAAAAAAAAAAAAATTCGAGTTTGATCTTCTTCTCGGTAACCTACCTATTAATGGGGTACAAAATTTGCTTACAAATGTGACACCTTTAGTGTCGTTTATTGTAAACCGTTGCTTGCTCTTGTGACCTAAAAGAGGTTCAGAATTGAATCATACATCCCAATATTCCCAATCCTAAAGCTAGTCACGATGTTATTTAACGCTTCGTGTTGTTCCCCGCTGCGCTAGAATACTTTTGCCATTCAGACTATTTCCTTTCAGGTTTCACACAAAAACCATTTAAAAAGTTTTTTTGGTCATTTAG
Source organism: Apocheima hispidaria (assembly GCA_947579745.1). Lineage (NCBI taxonomy): Eukaryota > Metazoa > Arthropoda > Insecta > Lepidoptera > Geometridae > Apocheima > Apocheima hispidaria. Next base: position 5,430,337 of record OX388150.1, on the reverse strand, counting down.
AACTTAAAAGGCTCGGCCACAACAAATCCAGCTGTAATCTATATCCAGTACGAATGACATAATCTACTAGCAATAGACAAATAAAAATGTTCTTAAAACTAGTAATATATGTATATACTGCTCCGCAACGGGCATGGATAGCAAATGGATTTGGTGTGGCCGGCCCTACATTAACTAAAGGGAGAGCTAAATGATTTGACGGTATCAATAACATGGTGGGCTGAACCTCACTGAACCTGAATCCGATTAGCCGAAAAGAATGACTGATGACATAACAATAGAGAGGCCATAGTGAGATAAAAATGGATTTGGATAATGATAAACTAAACAGTGTGCAGACTCAGAAAGAGACGATATTTCGTTTTCTCGTATGAAACTTCCTGCCACTGTAATGCATGGCTCACGGATAACATTGAAATATTTACATCAAACCGTTTATCATACACGAAGATAACGTCACGCTACTAGTACTAGCAGTTCCTTGTAATTGCCTACTCTGTTGAGAAGTGACGTAAAATTGATTTCGGTAGTCCGCGAGTGGCGCAGTGTCCGACAGACGAGTAAACAGGAAGCGGTGTCGGATAGACCGGGAGCAGTTGGCAACTCTTCAACTGAAACCACGTGCGTACTGCGTATACGCAGCCCTACGGGATCGGATCCATCGGCGGAGTAACTACCTACACTTGTTTTTGTTAACGATTTTTATACGTACTTCAAGGGATTTCAGGATTATGAATTCGGGTATAAAGTTTATGATGTTTAAGAATTAAGATAAGATCAGAGACTAACGTTACTCAGACAAATTAAGCAACGTTTTTGTATTTGGACTTGAGTGATTGTAAGATCTAGCGCAATCGTTATTTTTTGTAGTTATGTTGATTTAACCGATTCCACAAACAGGGCTTAATCAAATGCAATGGTATACACATACATAAGTACACGCTATTCTGCCGATCGCCAATCGTATTTTTTGAGTAGGTAGATACTACTAGGTAATTACTTACCTAATATTGAAATCGGTTTATATTTTTTAAATTAATAAGTTAAACAAACTCTACTTACCAGAACACAACGCAACGCCTCTCATAAAAATGTCAAAATATAAAAAAAAACACTGCTTGGAGCTTGGAGTCATTGTTTCCTCATTATGTTCCGCTCGGAACGGGGCAATCGTATAACCTACCACATCTATAATCTCGCATACCTAGTTAGGAATTTTTTGGTGCTATGAAAAAGTACCACAAAAACTAGCGCGTTCCGTCCTGACCACATGGTCAGTGAACAAAAGGAGGGACTTAATATGCGCTACAGATGTGCTGCGCGGTCCACATGTCTGAAACAATGCGCGCCTTCTTCGCCCGCAACTTTACTCGCATGTCTGATAAGTAATTAGTTTTTATAACGCTAATTGTAAATTGGCTTCTTGTGATTAAATATAGCACTTTGAAGTCTAATTAATTGGGCAAGTATCAAAAATAATTAATACAATGAACTTCTCTCATTTTTTGGTTTGAGTTTCCATTCGTATTTCCAATTACCGTTCCCTAAGTTTTTTTCTTCTTCCTATATCGACCAAAATCAACATTACAAAATAAATGAGAAGAAATAAAATTGAAAGAGCTGAACTGAAAGTGTAAGGGTTTTAAACGGTTGTTAAATTTCAAGAATTATGTCCCTATATGTGATCAATTTAGTACCTAAGTACTTAGGTCGTAATAAATTTATAAGATCCAACATATTAGAAATAACCCCAGCTTGAACATCTACAGACGACGCCGCGCCGATTCGCTTGCATCGTTTTAATTCTACGCTTCTAGACTTCATAAGTAAGTAGTTTGTTAAAAATATTGCCGCAACATTGTAGGTAGGTAGGCAAAAATAATGCATACGATCCATTTCGTCAAATGCAATGATAATTTTATGAATGAGTTAGTGAATGACAGTTCGGCCATGTTGTTTGTTTACGCGTGCGCGGCAGCGCGCGATCGGGTCGAGTCGACGCGCTCGCCGTGCGGCGAGCAGCCTCGAAATAGCACGCCAGCACCAACGTCGAAGACTGCGGTCGATGACCCTGCGCCCTGCCGCACCGAAATATTGAAACCCCACTACCCAGACTCAATCCTCTCTCATACAGTCATACAGCGCATCATTGCTTCCTCCCTCTTCGGTCTCGTAATCACTTATAGTCATATTCATAACAAACCTCTATAATAAGTGTTCAGTATCTGAGAAGAGAACCTATTAATTTTATAAGCTTACGAATAGAATTCTGTGTACACGCTATCAGTTAAACGACCTATTAAGATTTAATAAGGTTATTATTCAAGAAGAAGGAAGTTTTGATAAAAGCAAACCAGTAGCGCCATCTCTGAGGATTATTCAAAAACATTACAAATGTGTAAAATTAGTTTTAAAGAGGGTAAGGTCAGAGTAATAGTATTCTGTGGGGTAGGTAGTTGTAGTCACTTTCATTTAGAAAATAATAAACATTTTTGACTATAGTTTTAGTGAAAAGCTACGTACCTATACGAAGCGTGCACCGTTCTAAGCGAAGGGGTAAACTTTATTGGATGAAATAGCTTTAACCGATATGTTCGCCAGTTGTTACACTAGTCGTTTTTTTGCTATATATATCAACAATAACAATTTCAATTTACTTAGAAATTTCTATACATACATCAGAAACAGTAGTGAAATAAAAACTTGTAAAACGGAACATCGAGAGATCTCAGTTCGGGGCGAACTACTAGTATAGGCGTCAGTGGTTCCTAGATTTGACATCTGGCGTCTGTCTGAGCCCGAGCTACGTTGTCAGTTTGCATATCTGGGCCCGTACCGTGAGGTGCTTATTGCGATGATGTTTAGGCTCAGCCGAGAACGCTGTGCGACCATACACGTTATCGCGCGGCGACACGGTTCGTGGTCGCGCAGCGTCACCGGCTGAAGCGATGAAGCGATGAAGCGAAGCGTGAAGCGCTTATTGCGATGATTAATAATCATCGCAATAAGCACCTCGCGGTACGGGCCCTGTTCCCATTCCAGGCTAGGCGAGTCTATCAACTTCGACCACAACGTCATCAACTTCAGGTGATCTGTCACCAAACGCTTTACATTTGAAGCATAAAAAATAACCACCTATCTATAGAATAGAGATAGTCTTAATATTTTTCTCAGACGCAATTCTGCAGGCGCGCGCTTATTTTATAATTTGTCAATCTATGAAATTCCTTAGTTTTCTGAAAAGATGAGATCTCGTCTCTGAAAGAAAAAAAAACGATCTTCGACATCTCATATTCTCAACGCTATATTTCGAGATATTCACAATGCTAGCGAGAGAGATACATCGAGTGGTCCGGAGCGGAGGCAATCGAGGCGACAGTCGAGATTGGAATCTCGAAAATCAAAAATCGAGTAAGTCCCATTTCTTCTATAGCATAATAAATTATGACACGTTATCGGACAAAATTAGTCTGTTTGGAACACTTTTTGATCTTAGGATCTATAATTTATACCTATATACTTACTTTAGACTTCATGTAGGTATAGAATACGCGAGCGTGGGGGCGCTCCCACACCTGTGTAGAGCAACCCACAACAGGCACAATATATGTATGGAATACAGAGAATGTGACTCCACCTACTGCCAAGTTGCAACACTGATATTCAATTCACAGGTAAATCGTTATAATATAACAAACGGCAGTTTTGTGTTACATTGTAGGAGCTTCATTTACATTATATAGTACCTTTATAGGTATCAAATAATGTATTCAATAGGTACCTATTAAAGTTAATTTAATCAGTAGGTACCAAAATGCACAAAATGTTCTACTTAAGTACATCTAGGTAAGAGCAATTATGATAAGTTGTTATTTTTCATGTTTATTTTTTATTTTAGTTGATGATTTTAATTTTAAGCCGATGCTTAATTTTTTTTTTTAAATAGGCTAGAAGGAATTTATAAATTTACCATATTACCATTCCTGCCGGTCTGCATAGGTATACAGGGTTGATAATATTCGGCAGAAACATTTGGTACTTAATTCTAAACAAGAATTTCGAATATTAGCACAATCGGTCAAGAGGTTTATTTATTTTATACAATGTGGATCCCAAAAGAAGTTACACATTCACATTATGAAACATAGGGATTAGGGATCAAGCTGGGTGCACCCCCAATTACAGGAGACCACGTCGTGCTCATGGAGGTTCGACTACATAGACTAAACTAAATTGTTTTTTTTTTTTTGCTGCTTTAAAAATACTTAGTTTAAATTGGGTAGTACTGTAGTTTTACATTGGAAGTAGAAACATTTACTTGTGATTCTTAATTAATTATACAATGAGAAAATATGACAATGAATAAAAAACCGGACAAGTCAGACTCGCGCACCGAGAGTTCCGTACAACTTTTAATAACTATGAAATCACTGAACATTGTTCTAACAAAAAAAAAGTCAGATTGACGGGCAAAAACTTTGTAGTTGAAAAATGATCATCCGTATACATCGATAAAAGTCACGGCATATTCTCCAACTGCAAATTTAAGTTTGTAATCGGAAGCAAATATTATGTGATTTAAATCACATAAAAAAATATTTGACTACAAATACAAACAAACAAATGACTACAATGACTACTACAAATTTATGATTTTCAGGTTATTTTCCATTGTGCTGTATGACAAATACTACTTCACCATCGATGGAAATTGTGGATTAATATTCGACACGTTGCGCGTTGCCCAACTAATACGACAATAATAATATGGAAGCTTGATCATTAAAGCCAGCGTTACTCTGTGCGCCTACGTACTCTGCCTCTGATTTCGTCGAACCATTTCGCAATGGACTGCTCCAAGCTGGCTCCGACGCCAAATTCTTAGCCCACAGTCGCCGTGGGCAGGTGGAAAGCGGAGCAATACCTTAGTTATGCAACCTGCTAATATGGTAGGCACCTTATTTGATAGGAAAGTTGATCTTATGTCCTTCAGCGACTGCAATGATTATTGTGTAAAGATTTAATAAGATTGACAATCCATTTGGCAATGGTGTACATAATCTACAAAGCTCTTCTGAACAAATCAGTATTTCTTAGCTTCGACCACAGATAAATAGATTTCTTTCAAACAAAGTAAAATGTATCGACGGGCGCTAACCAAACAACTATCTTAAATATAGCAAGTCAAAACAATGGAACTTAGGCTTCAATACGTAATTAATATCTATGTATGGTACATTTGACACAAAAAAAAAGCGAATATAATATCAAGGCAAATTTTTGCGGATAATTATTTGGATCGCATGTATTGACGAACGTACGTCTCGTACTTGAATGAGAGCGACTGAAGTAAGATAAGCGCCGGCGCTCACTTTAAAGTCTTCAAAATTTTGTTACTTGGGTCCATTCATTTAACTTTGGTCGAAGTTTCAGCGTATTGGAAAGATTTATCTGGCAAAGCTCTTCTATACAAATCTTTTTTCCTTAGCGTATTGGAAAAAATTACTTATTATGCCCTTCTGAAAAAAACAATATTTCTAGCTTGCCCGCACGGCTTCGCTCGCCGCTACTGTAACTGAAACACCCCAATTCACCTCTTTAGGGGTGGAATTTCGAAAAATCCTGAGACATGCCTTACTTTATTTTTTATACTTAATATAAAAACAGAGCCGGTCTGTTTTGTTTTTTCCAAAAAAATAAATGGTATTCCAATAACAACTAAGTACTTTTGTACGTCGTATTTTCGACGCAAAAAATTGACATTTTAGGTGCCTATAATAACAACGAAAATACAAGCATAGTTTTCCACGGTGTCGATACATGTACAAAAATATCGAAATCAGATAACATTTTTTTCTTTTCTTTTTCCTCCTAAGAGGATTTTGGCGTCGCACGTCTTATGCATTTGCCAGTGTCAAGTATACATATATATTCTCAAGTTTTGTTAGATATTATCAAATAAGTCATAGTCACGGTCAAAGTCGAGCAAAGCAAGTCACGGTCAAGTCCAAGTCATGCCCCAGTAAAGTGGTGAAAACTTTACTAGAGCCTTCTATGGAGTTTTGGAAACAACACGAAAATTCACGTTTTACGACATTATACCATTCACCAACACTCGTGCATGTACACGAACACTTAACGGGTAGAAATTCACCGTTTTTACACATTAACACTCGAAATAACACATGTTTTGGAAAATAATAAAATGACGCGACATGAATTCTTCACGTTCCCGCCAAAACTCCCTCAGATAACATTTAGGGATGGGTAACTACTAGTAGGGTTGGCCTACGCTTTTTGTATGGACAAGACGGCGGTATACTCAATTCTTCAAGAGTTTTGGCGGGATCATGAAGAAGTCATGTCGCGCTATTGCATTTTTTTCCAATACTTGTGTTATATCGAGTGTTAATGCATAAAAATGGTGTATTTTTATCCATTAAGTGTTCGTGAGAGTGTTGGTGAATAGTATAATATCGTGAAACGTGACTTTTCGTGTTGTTTCCAAAACTCCATAGAAGCTTCTAGTAAAGTCTCTACCACTCTACAGAGGCAAAAAAACAAGGCGGTACGGCGTTAATGGCTTTAGCCTGCCCAGAAATGGGTGAATAATAAAAAAAAAAAACAATTCTTCAACTGTCACTAAGTAAATATTTTATATATAAATTGTTACCTTTTTTCTGCGTCAGCCTGCTTTAAACATCCCACTGCTGACATATCGGCCTACCCTCGAAGGATGATTAGACTTTATCCAACCCGGTGTGGGGTTGGCTGATTCACATACGCCATCGAATTTCTTCTCCGGAAATATGCAGGTTTCGTCACGATGTTTTCCTTCAACGTAAAGCCAGTGGTATATCCGTACGTAAGTTCAAAGAACCAAAATTATTTTTATTCGCCAGTCCAAAAGAACCAAAGTCACCGGTATAGCTCTCGGAGCTTGCAAGCTGAAGTGGCAATGGGCAGGCCACATCACTCGAAGAACCGATAACCGATGGGGAAGAAAGGTTCTTGAATGACGACCACGAACCGGAAGACGAAGCGTAGGCAGGCCTCCCACTAGGTGGATCGACGACATTGTGAAAGTCGCGGGCAACCGGTGAATGCAAGTGGCACATTGTCGGTCGGTGTGGTGGTCTAAGGGGGACGCCTGTATTCAGCAGTGGACGTCTTCTGGCTGATAATGTAATGCAATGTATGTAATGTAAGTTCAAAGAGAATTTTATTCCTTTTTACTCCCGATTGTACTTGTTATACAATCTACCATTATTTACTGCAATAGGTCGTAAGTACAATTATTCGAATATTATTTTAGTTGTAGTATTGTGTATATTTACTTTATTACATTGTAACTTATATGATTATGATGATCAGAACTGTTGTTGCCATTTCTAACCCGAGATGTCAAATATTAACACAGTTTAATAATAAATTCTCATACATACATCAATTCTTCTACATTTCTTCTTGCAACGAATTATTTTTAAATTCACTTTCATCTTTTTTTTAAATATTGGTCAATGGTACAAGGTTAGGTAGGTACCACTAGTGTGGGAAAAGAAATAAGCACTAAGTGATAAACGCCCATAATGGCGGATAAACAAGTATGTACCTACTGAAATGACTGGGTGAATATCCAATTACGTCGTTGTCTGCTTATTGTGCCTAATTACTGCGGGCGCCATTGTAGAGTGCATACACCTATTCTTGCTTACATAAGCAAAGAAGTACATTTATTGCTTTGTTGCTGTAATAATTAACAGGGTGGTGATGGTACCTACGTTACACTTAAAAACCTTGTCACATTGTCATCTGACAGATACAGAATTTTTTATTCATGACAAACACATAAGTACATAAAAGAAAAAAAAGAAAAGGAACTAACAATTACAAAATTAATACCTATGGTTTGTCACGAAACCGATCCCAACTCAGCGTAATGTTGGTTGTAGGTTGTAGACAACCAGCGCTGGTTTTCAGGGACCCTATTCCTGTGCGCTCGAGATTATCTCGGTGACTGTCTCTCTAATTTAAAATTTAATGGGAGTGAGTGAGAGAGAGATAAAAATGACATTTCTCCGAATAGGGGCCCAGTTGGAACCGGCAGGTGACGTCACGCTCGGTACGATATTTATTTTAGCAATGCTACAGGACCCTCACACAAATCTCCCGTAACGTCGTCACGACAGAGTTTTGACGGAAAAAACAGTAATGACGAAATCAGTGAGTAAGAGCCATCTGGATTTTATACCACAAAAAAACAATGCAAAAAATCATGAAGTTTTGGCTGATGTAATGAAGTTTGCTGGAAAGCGAATTTTTACCTACCTAAAAGACTAGCCCGAAGAAGAATTTGTATGAAAAACAAACCGGACAGGTGCGAGTCTGACTCGCGCACCGAGGGCTCTGAGGCTACGAGGGTGGTACAATTTTTTTGTAATCAAAATAAGAAAGAATTGAATACTATTCTAATGTGAAGATAATTCGGATTGAAGGACAAACTTAACTTTACTATTAGTACTGACGGGATATTTACCAAGGTTATTATTTTTGTTGAGTTCCCGATATTTCGGCACAGTTGCATGCGCCATGTTCACGTGTAGACTAAAGATGCGGGTTGATGACAAAAATAATAACCGTGGTAAATATCCCCTGAGTACTAATAGTAATGTTGTAAACCACCACGAAAGTCTAAAACAGTGTTAAACTTAACTTTGTAGTTGAAAAAATTATCTCATACTTACATATCGATATATCTACGTTGTATCTCGTCTCTTTTCAAAGTAGTTAAAAAATTATATTAAAAAGGTTTTATTTTTTTAATTAAAAATTAAAGATAGTAAACACAAAATATATTTTTTATGTGATATAGGTAACTACAAACTAATTGTTTTCAGATATTTTCATTAACTTGTGCTGTGAGACCTAGCTCTTTAGGTTACATTTAATGTGATTTGCTTGTGAATGTCAAAATATGCGGCATGAGTGGCCGTAGTTTTGATTGCTCTTTTTTTCCTTTTGTAGATGCGGAACTCTAAAAACATACCGAAGAACATTTGAAAATACTTAAAACTTGGGATAAACTTTAGCTGCTAAACTTTCCCAATACATGGATAAATGATTAGCGTAAGAAAGAAGAGGCTTTATGCGTTACTATGGGCGAATAAAAGCAGTTAGGGAAGATGATGACACAAATATTCTCCCGGTTCGTATAGACTAGGCAGGCTCGGCAGCGATACGGTGCCTTTTGGTTCAGAGTGCGTGGCCTGGGGCATTTCCTGCGCAAGTGACACGCGCTCCCCTTATCGCGTTCATTGATAGATTTATCTGTACGAGGTCACGCTGTCCGCTTGCCGGCTCGCACTCCCGAGCCGCTGATCTGCGCCCGCGCCCCGGTCACGCGCGCACTGCACCACTTTTGTTGCTATACCTACTTTCAGTTTAGTTCGCAAACTGGGGTAGAGAAAGCAAACTCTACCTTGGTGTTAAAGTCTGAAGGATCTATTTCGAGACAGGTCGGTACTTTTTTAAAGTTTTAGTTATTCTAGTAGTAATATCTTAGCTATAAGGTATTTAGCGATGTGTAGCTAACGTAAAAAAAGTTGGTGTGACAATCTCGCCATTTTTCTAGACTCCGCCAAATCGCCGAGTCCAAAAAGTAACTGAGATAACTTGGCAAAGGACTAAACCCTGGTGAGGTTTGCTTGATTCAGATTCAATTGTTAAATATTTTACTTAACATGATTATAAAACTTGACACTGACTAAATTCACTCTGTGTGAAGCCAAAACATGGGAGAAAAATAAAATCAAAACCTACTTTTGGCGGGAACCGGAAGGAGTCACTCGCGTCATTGTAGGTAAATTGAAAAAGTTGTTAGTTTTTTAGTTAGTTATACTAGTTATATACACCTACATCTCATCTACGCAACAATAAAGCTAAGTGCTGTTAAAGTTTGAATTTGTTGATTATTGGATATAATTAAACTTTCTACTTCAAGTTTCAATCATGATAGCGCATGTCACCTTTACAGGAATTCTGCAAGTACCTACCTTAGATCGTCCGTTTCAGAGACAAGCGGACCATTGTCTGCTTTCCATGAAATCTGCTTCCGCGAATATCAACGCTGCATTTGGACAGCAGGCGTCGACTTAAAATAAGTAGGTACGCAACCCAGCAGGCCTTATTTTTGTTTTTGTTTTTTTAATTTAATTTTATAGGTAATACATACTTATTTGATCTTTCTGAAACAAAAGCTGAATCAGCTATTGCGGTAGAGATAAGACTGAAACTAGGAAAAACAAAACTCAACCCAGACATACGAGTATATTTGACTTTTCTCTCTACTTGGATGATAACTGTACCTATTCCACAAAAACAAATTGACTTTGAATAGTTGCCTTTCAATCTGAATACTTTAAAGTTTAAAACAAAGAATATCCTTTATATTTTCTCTATGGTTTAAAATAACCAGATTGGATGGAAGGGTAGTTTAAATATGAAACTGTCGTTGCTCTAAACTAAACACAATCGAGGCTCTGTCTCGCCTATTTTAAAACTAACCAACGTTTTATCTCTGCAGAAAAAATCACTGGCGCCACATTGATAACCGTCTTAAAGTTTTTTTAAAGCCCGCCTTATTGACTCTTATGATAACGGGCTTAATTATTTTATCGCTCGGTATCTCAGTGGAAGCCCTTTAAGTGATTCTTATCTTTGAGTGTCCGGATGGGCAAGTTTTTGTTGCGAATATTTGGGCACGCGTTTTGTTTTATTTTTCTAGATGTTTACGGGCGACACGATGGACCGATGGACGATAAAGTCTGTAAGCAGAGAAGGGTTTCCTGTCTCGAGTGGTGGGTGTTGTGTGACGAGTCGGCATTGTGGCCGTGAGCAGCCGTATGCTTGCGCTTGCGCCGGTGTCGCCGTGCATACATAGCTGCCTTCTTGCAACAGGACACCGCTATTGCTAGCCGCATTAATGACGACAAGTAGGTAATTTCCTGTCGATAAGTTCTCTACTTATCGACATAATTAAAAACCGTTCACATGTGGTGTTGAAATACGAACAGGGGTCGATACTCTGCGACTGAGAACACCATACAGTCGTACCTACTCTCTGATAAGCAACTAAGTACTTACTAACAAATTGGTTGAGTTAGATGCTCACTTATTCTTGTTCGTGATCGCATACAAGAAATACATGTAAGTACGTCGATAGTTGATGAATACTGTTATGATGTCTAAAGTCGTGGTAGCTCAGTTCGAGCACGCTCGTCTCACATTCGTGGGGTAGCGGGATCGAACAGGGGCGGGCCCATACCAATGAGGTTTTTGGAACTTACGTACGGATATACCTCTGGCTTTTCGGTGAAGGAAAACATCGAGAGGAAACCTGCATATTTCCGGAGAAGAAGCTCGATGTCGTATGTCAATCCACCAACCCGCACTGGGCGAGCGAGGTGGATATGGCCTAATCACCCTGCCGAGTGTAGGCTGATAACCCAGCAGTGGGATGAATAAAGGCTGATATAGATGCCTTTTGCTTAATCTGGCTCTATGACGAAGCAGCAGCTGTGGGTTTTGCCTGCGGATATCCTATTAAATGTAATTGGCCTTTGTTTTTCCAGTGGAACCGAAACTCATACAACGTGACTAAAGCTAAGCGGCCCAAATGTATGCTAGTCATGCAATTAATACCTAGCATCTTGACGGCGCGCCGGCACAGATCTGTTAGATTGACTTCAATGGGTGAATCGTCATCGTGTGCTGACCGCGAGCGAGACAATTCGGCAATATTCATGAATGAACGAAATCAATGTGCCACGTTCATTCAAGGTCGACGTTCGTATGTTTTAAAGAGTGGTATAAATAGATGACGCACCGAGGGGTTCCGGTGTGTGCGCTGGTGAAGTCGCCGGTCGCGACGGCGCAGTGTTCCGGGGGGCGGCGCGCAGTAATGTCACTTGAGGAGCGTGCGAGCAGGTATTATTTTATTATTAGGCAGTATTATTTTTCAGTTACACTTGGGTTTTCTCTCGTTCTATCTACGTAGAGAGAGCGTTAGATATTTGATTATATGATTGAAATAGGAATGCTTAAAACTTTGTGGTGTCGCAGGTCGGCTGCGCTGCGCGAACGCGCGGGCGAGCGGCGGCCGACTGCTTCAGCGGTGGCGGCGGCCGCGCCGCTCCCCATTCATTCGTACGCATGAATGAACGAATAGCACGTGCCCGAAAATTACTGAAACGCACGTCTAGAATATATCATAACGGTATCATTAGGTATTATGAATGACTGCGTCTGCGCGTAATTTTTGTGCGATTTTGACTCTGAATGCAGGCAAAAACTAGTTTTTAAGTGGATTAATATGAGTAGGTAGCGGGACTAAGTATTATTTATTCTGTGCTTAGGTGTCTTTAGTTATAAATATATACATATTTACAGTTTTATATGTCTAGGAATATTGCCAAATACACCTCATGTGATTTTGTAAGGAGTATTAGTGAGCGACATCATAGCCTCAGATGAGATTTTTATTATGGTATAGGTGGTAGTTGTTTTTTTAACAATGTGTTTTAAATTCAATTTATTTAAGTAAGTACTTGTCTATTAAGTTTCTTCATGGATTTGATAGAACATAAATATTCAAAGTTTAAATATTGAATACTAAGTACTTTATCTAATAGTAAAACAATAGTTTGAGATATTCACGCGATTGGTGAGGATCATCATTGTCACCAGCCGAACACATCCACTGCTGAACAAAGGCCTCCCACTTAGATAAGGTGTGGGTGGCCATAATCCCCACGCTTGGCAGGCGGCTTGGGGATCATCATCGTCATTGATATTTTAAGTGTACATTTTCGGTAATTTTATTGATTTACTTACCGTTAGGTTGAAATCGGTTCGAAGCAGGTCTATTCTACGAGAACAATCTGGGTTTCTATGTAGATATATCTGTCCGGCGATAACTCGTTGATCAGATTCTTCTTATAAGCTTATATAATACTACATAAAAGTTTGTAGGCAAGTAAGTACTCAGCTTAGTCCATAAATTAAATTTAATTTTGAATATGAGCATAACTGGTCAAAGTGTTGTGAAGTCGCAGGGGTCGCGAGGTTTGAGTTCGGCGTTAGTTGCTATAGTCATAAATTTAAACTATTTATCTGCCAGGTGCATACAAATTGCATAAACTAAGTACCTACAAAACACACAAAATACTTTCCATTATGATTTGGGAGGCACCTTACATTACTTGTACAGCCTAGAAATAGATCTTCCGCTATCTGCTACCTACAACTATAAATTGACCACATCAAATAATTGCCATAAACTTAGTACTTACCTACATAATACCATCAACGTAGCTGATGCACTGTACCTAATCACTTAGGTAATAAAAATATCACTGAACTTTTAGTTATATCTATCTAGTATCTGATTACTTCCGTTCACTCACACTTCACCTCTTGAAATAACTGTTTCCAAGCATTTTAGCGTGTAAAATAGCGAGGCTAGTTCTTCTATGGTTATTTATTTTTTCTAGATGTCTAGCGGGACGATAGATCATTAGGAGGTTCCCCGATAAGGAAGTTCGGACTAGTGGCAGCGGTGGTTCCTGAACGGGGAGCTGGGCCCGCGCATGCGCGCCTATAGCTCGGGGCGTGACCTAGACCCTGAAAATAACACCCCCTCGCCCACGCGCATCCAGTAACCATAGTAACGGACATCAAGTGCAATCAAAACTAGGAAATACCATTGAAATACAAGACATACCTACAAAATCCGTGACATACTTACCTAAATACAACAACACTCACTCTTATTCTCCCAAACACTTTAATTTTGAAAAATGTAGCGGAAGAGCGTGACTGCATGGTTTATGTCACGCGGAAGCGCAGTAAAAGTGGACCGGTACCTACATTGTTGGCTCCACCCAGCAAGTGGCTCTGACGCGTCGGCATTGGTGTATCTCGGTGGAATGAGAAAAGAATAGACGTCTTACGGACAAACCTTTACTGGCAACAAATAAGACCTATAGACTTACTATTCGCGATAGCTTATAAATTTATCCGCTTACCTTGGATTGTACCTGTTTCGACGCCAGAGCTATTAAATCTATGGTCCAATTCTGTAGGAACGCACATTATTATGTAAGTATGAGTACCTACCTAGATTCAGTCTTACATCCAGCGGTTTAGTCTTTTCCTGGTCCTGTATTTTCTCGTGGTAAAAAGCACCTATCAATATCCCCTAATTCCGAGTTGTACGTACAAAGCATTTTACTTACCATATTCATAGTTAGTTAAAATGATTATCTATTCCTGTGGACTTTTTGGGAACTAAAATATATTGATCTAATAGAACGTGGTCCAATAAGCATTCCGTCCAACACTGTACTCTATAGTTAAGCAATTTAATGTCATATGTGAATTGAATGCGGCAGCCACCATCGTAGGTTTTGAGCAAAACTGACAGGTATCCGTTGAAAATTGTTAATTTCATCATTTGGCCTTCTGTACAGATATATTGGTCGGAATGTCGTGCGGGTGGTTATTACCCCTGTCGCTGGAATTTGCGTGGGGCTATTTTTTGGGTTTATATTAATATTTTTAAATGTAGTACTTCAATACCACCTCAAGGGGTGAAATCGCTGAAACAGAAAAATAGTTTCGAAAAGATACGCTTACCTACATTTTTGCAAAGATAAATATCGATAATACACGAAAGGAACCAACCCCTTTTGGAACCCCTTTTTTTTCTCTTCTTTGATTTTGACAAGTAAAAAGTAATTGGGTTTTTTCCAATATTACACTGACTGTGACTCGTTTGGAACCAGAAAGAAACGAATAAACGCAAAAGCTTCCCAACGAGTCACAAAGTGACTCTTCTCGTGTTTCTCGCTGGGAAGGGCACCATCTTACATAATACAAGTAAATGAATAAAACACAAATATACGTTTGTAATTTAATAAAACTTCTTCAATATAAGAATATGTCCGATTCCATCTATATAATACAAAGCATTTCAAAAAGGGAAAATACCTACAATATAAAATACAACCTCCTTTGCATTCACTGCGGGCTGCATTGCCCGCATTCGCAATACTTTCTTACCAAGAAACTTCATATCGCTAACGTTTCTCAACGAAAATGCACTATTTTCGTACGACAGATGATAGCTGCAACCTCTGCGCCAGAGTTGTTAAAACTTTCCTAAGATATTCGATATCGAAGCAGAACGTCATGCCGTGTCCGCTCATCGACCGTGTTTACCCCGAGAACGTACTCGGGCAATTTCTTTTGTTTTTATACACCGTCGGTTTTTGACCCATCGCACTTTAGAAATACTGGTATAAAATCTCTAAGTCTTAAGGTCATCATCATCTCAACGTCGAGTCAAAGTATTAAGTAATAGCTTCTTTCCGATTAGTGCTAATTGACGATTAAAGATCCCAAGTAAGTTTTTTGTTCAAATTATGTGACGGTTAGTATCAACTAGTATTAGTATCACTTTAACCGGCGAGTAACTTACTTGGCACTTTACTTAGAGATGATGAAAGACTAAAGAGGCTTGAAAAGTTTTGATTCCCGATTGTTATAGTTGTGACAATTACGAGCAGCGCAAGCCTTTTCAGTTGGCAAATCGGTAAAACAGAGTCAGATATTCGGTAAATATCGGTTTTGTATTGTACAGCTTTTGTACCTTTATGCGTTCTTACGAATGAATGCCAGTCTTAATGTACGTAACATTTATATACCTTAAGGTATTCTAACCAGAAAATAATTAACAATAATATGCGCAGCATCTGACTCAAACAACTGGTTTTAAATTATATATGGACATATAGACTGCCAGCGCAATCGCTTAACATAACCGAAGCTTGCCAATATCATTTCGGTAAATCTCCTTTTGCCGATGTGCCAAATGAAAAGTTTGATGGATTTTTATCAAAAACCACGACAACGATCAATGGGCCCAAGACAATGCTCACATCGATAATAATTAGTGTATCGATTGAGCTAATGCCTTACCAGAACACAGCACTCTGCACTGCACAATATTAGGAGAAACGAGCCCAAGCTTTCTCCTAGATCATAGATTAAACTATTTACCATTGCTTCAAGAGTCCGCTCTTATTCGTAAAAAATCGAGATCAATTATTGCAATGTTACATCTTAAAACAGCTGGTGAATTTCAAATCATATTTACAAAAATCTATTGTAAATAAACACACACGCATATGTAGGTATTTACAATGATATTACGTTAACAAGCCATTCTTAACAAATTCCCTTCCAAAATAATCAAATTCCATTCTATTGATAAAAACAAATCCAAAGGAACATCACTAAACGAAAATTTCGTAATAAATAAATAGTAAAATGTATTATTTACAATGCCATCGGCGAATAATCGACACGTTAAATAAGTAATTTATTTGTTAAAATAAATGGCAGTACGCTATGGTGACCATCGCACTATCGTGGCATTTACCCACCGACGACGCGGTCTACGACTAACGGCTAGGTTACTGTTACGTTACAGGGTGGTTATAAAACTGTTATCGTGAGATTCTATGATACAATGGGACATACGGTTAGATGGAACAGACAAAGCTAAGGACGACCCGGAGGAGTTCCGTTGTTTTACTACTTGACTATGAAGGTGGGTTTACAGGATGCCGAAGATTTTCTTGAGTTCTACCATCAGCGCCCAATCTGTCTTGACGAGGTCGTCGCGGAAGTAGTCTTTACAGGCGTCGATACTCGCACGAGATATCTGAAACAAATAAAAACGTTCCACGTTATGAAAAAAATAATATTGCACGTCATAAATTTGTGAGAAAAATTGTCAGTCATATTTAGTAAATGTTGAGTTCCTGAATTTGGTACCTGCAGATAAATTGGTTGGTTATTGTTATGCTTGGAAAGACATGTCATCATCTCTAACAATAACGCAAGTTCACTACATTGCTCAATAAGTTTAAATTATTGCAAGCAAGAGAGCCTATAAGGAAGGCTGTGGATGATGATGATTGTTGAATTATTATATGGAAAAAAAATGAGGGTGTTTTCGATTCGTTAATGTTCAGTTAGATAAGGGATTAGTCCGTATTACACGACAGCATTTTCTGATATGTGCAACTAGTAAGTACGCGGTTTAATATAATACATATTTTTTATTTTTTATATATATATCTTTATTTTTCAAGGAGTTTTGACACTCAGTGACTATGCCATCCCCGTAACAGACAAAGGAACATATACAAAAACCAATACTTATAATACACTTAATACATACCTAACAATGTGATGTATCACCAACAAGAGCGACTTTCAAAACGTGTACAGAAATGGAACATTTTGTCATAAGGAACTGATCTCAACATGACGAACATAAAAACAAAATTTAAAAAAAAAACTGCATGCAGTCACGGAAATGACTGCTTAAAATTCAAAAGATGCTAAAAATAACCACAAAACTCATTGTCCACTCAGTGTTCCAAAAAAATTACAAAACGTATCAAACGATCACAATTAACGTAAGAATTGCCAAAATTAACTGCATTAAAAAATACGCAGAAACTGGTTCTGTACACCGAGGACGGATCGGAGACACCTTCGTGGCTAAATATAGAGTCGTTGAATGTAGAAGTGGTTCATTCAGGTCGACCCAGTTTCGAGCGCATCGATTCACCAATCCGGGGTGAATGGAGGGTTGACGTCATAGGGAAATGTAGAGCAGGCTGTGCAAGCTAGGAACTGGGTCATCCCGCACCCCGCACCCTCGGCGGTGCTTGGTGACCTCGCTGCAGCCCCGGACCTCCGCTCGAAATAAAGTTATCCTCCATGAAGCCACGGCAAAATCGGTGGTTTATTTTTAGCCCGAAGGCTGAGCGACGAAGCACAAGGTATTAACGAAGGCTGTAGAAAGTTCTTCGCTGTTATAACAAAAAAATTTCCGTTTATTTCTGTTTCAAAGTAAAGATAATGTAGGGATTCTTGCTCTGTACTTAGGTTTGTTTTTTATACCATATGCTTCTAAGCCCTCACCGGTCCGCTACATTGTGAGTCTTCCGAGTCAATTGGTAAGCTTGGGTGCTTAGGTAGTTATTTTAAGCTTGGGTGCTTATTTGTCCTATTTAGTATACAATGCAAGTATATTAGTTAAAGATGCAAATCAGAAATCTGAACGCATGCAACCTTCCTAACACGCGTTTACGATTCGCATCACGTACCTTCGCGCACAAGATTTTGAATACGGTATTGCGTGACTTCATACAACATGAGCTCAGTTATTTCCATCAATGAATCTGCACTGCGAAATATCAATGGAGATTCTAGAATGGGGGTTTGACCCGGTCAACGTGCATGTGAGCGTGCCGTCGCCATGGGGTCGGCGTCTGTGTGCGTGCCTCGAGCGCCTCACATAAACAGTAGAAAAATAGTCTTTAAATTCATCACCGTAAGCATCGAACGAACATGGCCTAAATGCCGTTATGAGGAAGGACGTCCAACATAACATATTAGCTGATGAATGAACAGATATAATAAGCTTTTATCTCGGGGCTTTTAGAAATCTTTAAACGCATTCATCAGAATTGTTCGGAGCACGAATTTTGCCGGAAACAACCATCGTGCCCGCTCCCCGGGCTAAAGAGTTTTTATACATAAAATCTTTTTTTAATATAAACGAACAGAAATGCCTTCTATAAGTTATTTGTTCTAAAGTTTCGTGTTGATTTATAGCATTTTTATGGACGAAACCTTGAAACGACATGTATTAAATGTAGATATTAGTGATAGTAGAATAGCAAGACGAAAGAAAAAATGATGGAAGCTTAATAAGCGGTCGGAAGTTATACAGACAACCACTTGAATTATCTCAACCGCTTGACTTAAAGTAGTCAGGATATGATAGGTACAAAGTTACCGAACAGGAAGTTTATGAGAAAGAATTTAAAAAAAAGCTAGCGACGTCTCTGTAACGTGGGATTCGAATCCAGGAAATGAGATCGGAAAGTCGTCGGAGTACTATGAGATGAAACGAAATCGAAACATTTAGCTACCATATTAAATTCATGACTACCTAATTCAGCGTCATAACCAAGTCTTACAAGTTTCAGTTGGTACGGTTCTAAAAAGCTTTGTTATAAACCTGCGTTCTAAAAGATGAAATAAATTATGCTAAAGTTTAGTAAACGATCAAAGGTGAACAAAAAGAACAGTTCAGTTTCAGCAACAAATTGCTCGTAGATAACTAGGTACGAGTGTAGTCGTGGGCAGAGTGATCTTCAACTTTGTAGGCTCTTTAAAACTAGAGTCTCTCTTCTTTAAATTTATATTGTATTTGTGTGTTAACTATGGGACTGAAATGTGACAAATGTGACTCAATGTCCCTAAATAAAAGAAGATTAAAAAAAAAAAAACTTTAGTAAAAGCCGTGAAGTATGCGAACGGCCAGAAATAGCTCGATCTTCGCGCTAGACGGAAATACAGCTCAGTGCTTTTATATGGGTACATAACAAAATATATAAGTTTAAGAAAAAGATACAAACGTTCAGAATACATGAGTTTGTAATCAATAATTTCAAAATATATAAACTTAAAATGTATAAAGTTTGTTATTTTAATCATGGTTGGAACACTGAACATTAATATGTATAATGTACGTTCGGAATATATAAGTTTGTAATAAATAATTTCAAATACTATTTTAGACTTTCAATCAGTGCCTTGCACTGATAAGACGAGGTCGCGCGCGTGTCTTGCTGAGCATTCCTTGATAAAGGTCACCGAATGTGATCGAAACTATAGTAGGAATAACCGACTCAATTTAACGTGAGTATTCCCGTTTTATTAAAACAAAAAGCTATTATATATTTAGAAATTATAGATATTGAACTTAGATTACCTGATTATTATGATTTCTTATCATTTTTTACATTTAATGTTATGTGTATTGGCAGCTCTATACTTTCAGTTTCGGTATTCTGTGCTTACTTATTATGACATTATACATTTTGAAGCATTCGGTATTTTGAAATTATTGATTTAAAACATATATTTTGATATGTACCCTTTTATACTTATTGTACATAAGAATTGAGAAGATTATGAAAAGATGAGACGTATTCTTATATCATAAATATTGGATATAAAAATAAAAGACGATTTTTATAGAAATCACAAAAAAACTGCCAAAAATACCTTTTATAAATCTGTATTTGTTCTTGTGTCACAGAATTCTCCTTATAAATAAGGCCTTCTGTGTAATAAAGTTTGCATTATGAGGGAAACAACGGGAGGAAATGCATGAAACCGCGGAGCGTAGCTTTATGGCTACTTATAAAAACAAAGACTCTATAGTAAGACCGGATATTATCAAATGATAAACAAAATTATGAATGAGTGATTGACAATAAATTCGCTTACCTAAACTCTCAGAAAACACAACATAACATGGCCGCTGGCTTTTTGGCGGGAACGTGAAGAATTCATGTCGCGTCATTTTATTATTTTCCAAATCTTGTGTTATTTCGAGTGTTAATGTGTATAAACGGTGAATTTTTACGT
The DNA here is from genome assembly GCA_947579745.1 of Apocheima hispidaria. Classification (NCBI taxonomy): domain Eukaryota; kingdom Metazoa; phylum Arthropoda; class Insecta; order Lepidoptera; family Geometridae; genus Apocheima; species Apocheima hispidaria. The sequence goes on along the minus strand of OX388150.1, from coordinate 5,409,754 downwards.
GTTAAGTGTTCGTGAACATGCACGAGTGTTGGTGAATGGTATAATGTCGTGAAAAGTGAATTTTCGTGTTGTTTCCAAAACTCCATATAAGTCTATAGTAAAGTTTTCACCACTTTACTGGGGCATGACTTGGACTTGACCGTGACTTGCTTTGCTCGCCTTTGACTATGACTTGTTTGATAATATTTAAGTATAGTTGACACTGGCAAATGCATAAGACGTGCGACGCCAAAATCCTCTTAGGAGGAAAGAGAAAAAAAAAACATGGCCGCTGAATATATCATGAAGTGATTTTATCCAAGGTTTAGTTTTTTTAAAGTGATAAAAGAAATAGTTAATGAATAAACCTACATAAAAAGTGAGGGAAAACCCAGAATTATAATGACCGAATATAGATTACCGGTCACAATCATTTATGTATGAATGAGGAAAGCCTCATTCAAGAAACTTTACATACATTCTGAAATATATGATCTACAAACTTTGGACTAGCGCCAGAATATTGTTGTTTGCTCACGCGATGTGTTGATGGGCAGATTGATTTAGACTTTATCAAATGCAAAACGGAAGGCCCTCTTTTTACCCGACTGCCTAAGAAGGAGATTAATACTGTTTTAGACTTAAGCGGTTGTTTACTACATTAACATTAGTTGTTATTATTATTATTACATTATCACTCACTCATGGGATATTTACGTTTAAACGGTGGTAAATATCCCGTAAGTACGAATATTTAGGAGAGTAATGTTTTTGGGGTGTATGTAAGTATATTTGTGTGTTCCAGCCTAAACGGCTTGACCGATTTTGACAAGCGAGGTGTCGTTGGATTCTTCTTAACGGCCGGAGTGTCATAGGCTACATTTTGCAGTCGGGTGTTTGTTTTTCTTTTAACGATATTACTTGTTTCTTTTTTTTACGACTATGTAACACTTAGGTTATATATCTTGTTAAGTACATTGTCAACTAGCAAAGCCCCGCGGTTTCGCCCGTTATCCAACAAAAAAATCATTTCCGGGTTAAAATAAAAGCCTATGTGTATTTTTTATTTGTTTCGATGTGTCACTCTTGCCCGTAGCGTGCCATAACAGTTCAGTGCCACCAGAATTTTGAACTTCAACGATTCAAAATTCAAAACCATGCGCGGCAATGCAATGCGCTCGTCAACCAGAGATAGTTATCACTTTGTGCCCAGTAATTACGCTCGTATATCAAGTAATGTGTCAATCCAGGATATGTACTACCTCCATACCAAATTTCATACGAGTCCCTTCAGCCGTTACCGACTGAGTGGTAACAGATAGACTTGCATACTTACACACAAAGTTTCGCATTTATAATATTAGTGCAATAATGTGTACATATGTTTGACCAGATAAAGATGGACAGAACAGGTGTCTGAACGTCTTCACACAAAGACCAATTGTCATGATGTCACTGATGGAAATAGATGAGAGAACTCCTTCTTGGGCAGTCGGGTACAAAACTAACCTGTCGGGATAATCACTACGCTCAGAAATGACCAAGCGACGAAAGGATGGGGACGGTTGAGTACAGTATCCGTTTTAATAACATCACTTCTGATGGTAATGAAGTTATTTGGTTTACTGAAACTTTAATAGAACAGCTAAGCGTAAAAACCATGAGATCATCCAGACGGTATCTGTTTTTCAAACAATACAATTTAATCGCAACTTTTTTATCCAAGAAAAATTAATCCATAAACAAGCCGAGATCTCTGACGTCAAAGATCACGTAGCAACAGCAAAGCACAGAACGGTCAAATCTGTTGAGTTGGCCAAATCAGAAAACTAAGGTTTATCAACGGGGCGTCATTATTTTGGTCAGTAACTACGCTGGTGGCTCCCTTATGCAACTGCAGAAAGGTTAGTCGCACTTTAGGTGCAACAACATTCTCTTCCTATTTTTAAGAACTTCGTGTATAAACATCTTTCTTCGTGTTAATTGTTACGTAAGTATATATATTGTTATTTATAGTAAATATTTATATAGTATTATTTTGTGTATTTATTTTGTATTTCTACGTATATCATATTTATTGTATTTATTTATACTTGTTATGTAGTAATTTTGTAGATATTTACATGAATTTATGTACACCACCGACCGTATTTCTGTTTCAAATTTCTGTCCATACCTAGGTTGCCTGGAAGAAATCGCGTTAGCCGATAATTACGCTCATATATATATGTATATTGCCGGATATTTTATTATTGTTTAATTTAATTTTAATTGTATTTTCGGTGTCTAATAGTTATTTTGATGTGTAACAACGCCCATTCCTCTAGCGACCCAGTGACCCGCCGCCCTTGCACCCCGCACCGCACCCCTCTGCAACCGATCAATGAATTCGCGTTACGAAGCCTTGAGCCCATTGAAGTTTAAGCCCGGGGGGTTTAACCCATGAATGGAGAGTTTTAAGCCCTGCACACAGATAGGGGCACTACTCCATGGGCAAGCATTACTTTGTTCCGAATTGAAGGGAAATGTTTACAGAGAAAGTACAGGGCACGTAGAGATGTAACATCTAATATCTAAGGCTGATGAGCGCAGTGCATTGCCGCACAGAGTTTTGAACTGTTGAGGTTCCAAATTTTGGGTGGCATTGAACTTGAATGGGCAAGCTTTACGCTTAACATCAGGTGAACGACTTGCTCGTCTCGTTATTCAGTAAAATAAAAAAGATTTATAACATTAATATTTGTTTTTGTTCATCTTTATAAACACCTATATAAGTCATTTGAAAAAAAAAAAACACTACGCCAATGAACGTATATGTATATGTCATCGGCATAATGTATGATCCGGCATTTTAAAAACGCTCGCTCGTTTGCAATATGACGAAGCCAAATTGTAAAATGTCTCGTCATTTTGTAAAAGTAACAATTGGAACGCCGCCGTTTACCGTTACAATGCCGCGGCAAATTGAAATAGCCAATTTTGCCACCTGTGGCGTTACTTATTGTCGTCGAGTAGTAAAAGTTTTTCCTAAAATAAAAGTAAAAACAATGTTTATCTCAAGAAACGAGTAATATCAAAGGCATTTATTAGATAAAATTTAATTTAAGTAAAATTCAAACATAAACACGTTCAACGGACTCCTGCCGGTAATTATTTTTTAACGGTAGATAAGTCACACGGCCCTGATCTAACTTTTCGGAAATTCTTGGAATTTCTTCTCTACCCGATAAAATCAGGAACAAGTATATTCGCTGAAGAACGACATAGCGTCATCGACATAGCTTTCAGGGTTGCAAGTTGAAGTGGCAATGGGCAAGCCCCGTCACTCGAAGAACCGATAATCTACTGGGAAAAAGGTTCTTGCGTGACCACAACGAACGGAAGAGAGCGTAGGTAGGCCTTCCACTGTCTAGGCGGACCGATGACCGACGACATTGGGAAATTTGAAAGGGATTGATTAGCGGAATGAATACGATGAGAAGCATCACCAATTTGCTTTCGGCATTTTGCAAACGAGCAAGTTTTTGTAAACGGACGATGCCGTTTGCAAAATGACGACAAATACAAGAAATAAACAAACACCATATCTCATATTATTTTTCGGAAACCGACTCTTATAGAGGTGAAATGACCCCTAAATAGCCCCTAGAAAGTGATAAAAAAAAAAAAGAGTTCCATCGGTTATTTAAATTGACTGTACGAGCGAGCTAGTCTGCATAATTGTAATTATAGTTGATTGTTGAATTATTATGACTAAACATCTTATCAACATAGTACCGAAAAGGAAGGAAGGGTGGGAACGGTATCTCCGTTGCTTGAACCGTGGTCTCACCGAGATAGTTAAGAATGCCGATCGAAGTGCATCATTTACTTACATCCGCGTTGCTCGGTGTTTTCAATGAAGCGCGAGACGGGAATACATATCATACCGGTTTAGAGAGGTCGCCGCGATAAACTTACCTACATTGTTGTTATGCCATGTGAAAACACTACTGATGTTTTATAATACATCGTTTTTCAACCTATAGGTCTGTAGGTACTTTTAAATCTAAAATATTGAAAATCTGTAAATAATTTTAGTCTAAAATCTTGTAAATCGGCTTTACCAAATCTATACTTATAATAGAAGTGAAACAAGTCTAATTCTGTACATTGTTTTTTTTTTTTTTGGTGTCTCTATGGTTGATTCATTTTTTTTTTTATTTCTGCCTGGCTGTCTGCTGATATCTTTTGCCGCGCATCACGCCGAAAGTTCTCAAAGAATTCGAATGAAACTTGGCAGGATTTGAGTTCATACTACGAGGTAGGACACCGGATACTTTTTATCACGAAATCAGTACGGTTCTCTTGCTATATACTACTTAAATTGTTTCACATAAAAGTTTTCTATACATGTATATTAGCATAATATATTTTATTTAAATTTGTAAGTAGTCACGGGCCGTTTATTACGTTTACCCTCCGTGACACTACTGCTTGGCACTACCAGTTTCAAGCGTAAACTTGTTTTCTTAAGAGGATAGTCCTTCCGCGAGGTTTTGGCGCATTCGATATTTGAATTTGTATACCAGCTTCCCTACATCATACTCAAAGAGTGTTATTCTACGACTATTCATAACTGAATGTCTTTAAGGAACATTTTAATCCTTGTATATTTTGGTGTCAGTTTCTAATCCTGGCCTGTGGGCTTGTCCCGTAACTCTGAAAATGATAGCGAGAGTTGCGCGAACGGGACCGCGCATAGTGCGACTAAGTTGGTACGAGCGAGATGGCATGCTGTCGCAATCAAAATCACGAACGTTTCAAAGTTAGAGGATAAGCCCGCAGGATACTTGCGGTCCTTCTTATTTGAATCTATTTAAGAGGATAGTCCTTCCGCGAGGTTTCGGCGCATTTGATATTTGAATTTGTATAGCTATCGCTCCGTTTCTCGTGCGTGCAATAGAGAGAGTTAGTAATTTTTCCTAACTATTTGATGAAAATAACGTTTCGGGGGTAGTCTGTTATCACCCCCTAAATCTTAACGAAATCTTTTGTTTTTGGTCTCAATGGTTCGCCAGTGGTTTTGTTATTTTGATTTTGTTTTGGTTTTGTTTTCTCCGAAGATAAACGATAATCTATGCGGCTAAGTTTTGGTTTTTTCAAATCATGTTTATGATAACAAATTCTTTTTTTCGTCGTATTTTCGACGCAAAAAATATAAAAACGAATATATTGCGAAATAAAAAAAAAAATGTAAGCTTAGTTTTCCACGGTGAAGATAACACATAAAAATCTTCGAAATCGGATAACATATAAGGGTGGGTATCAGACTACTTTTTTTGTAAGGGGACAAGGCGGTATACTCTATTCTTAAACTTTGATGTCGATTAAAACATTATAGCGAGATCGCTAGATATTTGTTTTCTATTAGAGAAGTCACGGAAGCTAAAAAGGTTGAGAAACGACGCTCTAATCTAATAATATTCTCTGTAATGATAATAAGCGACTTTGCTTTGAATAAGTAAATAGAAATGGAGATAGTGGAACAAATATTGTAATTATATGTAGATAGAAACTGCCGAGTTTCTAAGTGAATGTTTAGACGCATAAGCTTATCTATTATTTTGCTGCAAGCGCGATGCACACCGAGGAATTATTTCCTTGTATTTAATTTATAAAATTTCTCTTAGACATAACATTTAGATTTCAAACGTAGGCACCTAAGAGCCCGGTCCTTCGTAATAGCATAGAAAAATTATATCATTTATATATGGTGATAGATATAGGGCGCATTTGAATTAACTCAAAATGAAAAATCTCTTGCAGGTAGCTTCCCTACATCCACAGATTAATATAATAGTCTGTGCCTACATCATGCTCAACGACTTTTATTCCATGATATACAAAACCTTCAAACATAAAAAAAAATATGCATGTAACATTTTAATCCTTGTATATTTTGGTTTCAGTTTCTAAGCCTGACCTGTGGGCTTATCCGGTAACTCTGAAAGCGATAGCGAGAGTTGCGCGAGCGGGACCGCGCATTTTGCGACTAAGTTGGTACGAGCGAGATGGCATGCTCTCGCAATCAGAATCAAGAACGTTTCAAAGTTAGAGGATAAAGTCTTTCAAAGTTCATTCTCATTTGAATCTGTTAGATGACAGTCCTACCGCTAGGTTTTGGGGCATTCAATATTTGAAATTGTATAGCTGTCGCTCTGTTTCTCGTGCGTGCAATAGAGAGATTTAGTTCCTAGCTTTTTGATGAAATTTGCGTTTCGGGGGTAGTCTGTTATCACCCCCTAAATCTTAGCAAAATCTTTCGTTTTTGGTGTCAGTAGCTTGGATAAACCATAATCTATGCCGCTATGTTTTGTTTTTTCATAAAATGATTATGGTATCCTAATAGCAACCACTTTTCTTCGGCGTATTTTCGAAACAAAAAAAATTGTCACTTTAATTGCCATACAAGCATAGTTTTTCACGGTCTAGATAATCATCGAAATCTGATAACATTTAGGGGTATCAGACTACGCTTTTTGTATGTATTTTGTATGGTTTTTGTTTTTGTGTGTTTTTTTGGTATAAACTATTCTTAATGTTATTGTGATTGCTCGATAGGATATCACAGCGTGAAGTGTGCCAAGAAGAGAAAAAACATTAAACCAGTGGATTGTGGTTGATTTGCGATAGTTTGAATAACACCGTTTCACCAGTTTTAGGAGGGCTCTGACGTCATGTAGTTCGTAGTTTTAGCAAGACAGTTTACAAGAGCGTGCGTCCACGCTCTTGTAAACACCAACAGTGAATGACGCGCGGCTTCCGTTCTATTCTTGTTTGCAAACATTTGCACGGAGACCGATTTACGCAGGATCAAAACAGAATCTGCGTGATAACAATACTAGGAATAAAGAAAATCTACACGTGAAGAATAACAAAGTAAACAAAATAAACAATAAAAAAGTGTTACCCCGAAATATCTGCTTAAAACTAGACGGCGCTTACGTATTTAGCCAGCTAATGTCCAAACCGCCATAAGAGCCGATGAAAATATGGTTGATAAAGAAACATAGTATTAGTATATGTCCGCTATACTATGTTTGTCTACATTATATTGAAAAGTCATTACTCCCTACTTTGGCAGTCAGTTAAAAAGAGATGTAGTAAACCGAAAAGAGCTCATTGGACTTATTAATATAGCTGGGTAGTAAGGTGCAATAATTGAGCGCAGAAAAGGCAGAGTAGAACGAGGCGTTCATAATTATGAAAAACGAACTAAGTACCAACCACAGATAGTTCCAACACAGAAAACATAAGAAAAAAAAACAGCTGTATATCTATATCTCTATGGAGAGAAATAACACTCACATTTAATCAAATCACACTAATATTATAAAAGCGAAAGTTTGTGCGTAAGTGCATTTGTTCCCGTACTCAGAAACGGCTAAACGGATTTGTATGAAATTTGGTGTGGAGGGCTACATTAAATTTTATCCTATATAAAATATTCGGTTTCTGTGGGACAGCGCGGTTGGAACCGAGGGGCGCTGCTAGTGTATAAATAAAATACAGGGCCCAATCTGCCGTTCCATAGAAAAATGTCAATGACACTCGACAAAATGTATGAAACAGCTGACTTTTTCTCTCGATTTCATTGTTGGTCCCATTAGTAAAAGTTGTTCATTGTGATCAGTACTATAAGCCCTTTTCGGGCGGTCACTTGCCGATGGGCGACATTGTGAATTAAGTATATTGTTTTCGTTTCTTTCGGCTTAGCAAAACCTTTCTGCGCAACTCTGTTATTATAAGTACCTGAAAGTCAGCTAATTTATAAACGTCAACGATTCTATAGCAAGAGGCGATGTTCGCGTGTGTTTGTTAGTTCTATAAATAGCGAATGTCAATCGATGCAATTTGTCTGGCGAGCTAAAATGGAACCGATAACTTGTGCAACGCGGTGCCCATTCATTAGAACGCCACGTGAACGGACACACAGGGGCGCCGACGCGCGTCTGCAGATCGGCATACCATACAGTGACTGAACTCATGCATTTCAGTTAGGAACATATTTAATTGCACATCAAAAGTATTTAGTGAGCATCAAGTTTAGTGTTCTTTCATAAAAACATTTAAAACTTGTAAATTTCATATAGGTTCGATACATCTTCAAAATCGTATAGATAGAAGGTAAATAGATGAATCTAGACATGGTATACGGTAGACAGAGATACAGATACACTCTTATTTTCTCTCGTTGGTCCGCCGTACCATACCAGCATGTCTGTTAACTCAATACTCCATTTCATATAGCATACGGGTGACCCATGTGTTTTGACTCAATTGCACCCACCCCACAGCATAATTAAGTGTGTAAATATTTATATAAAGAAATTATTTAAATTTTTATACATTCTTGACAAAATATTCACACACTATATTGTGCTGTGGGGTAGCCGCAATTCAGTAAAAACTCATGTGTCACCCACACCATGCTCAGTGGAATGGAGTTTAATTTTATAGTTAGCAGACCTGCGGCTATGGTACGGCTAAGCTTCATAAAAACCAACAGACGCTCAACGCGCGAGAGCAGGCGAGAATGAATCACTTTTGCTTTTGCATGTAAAAGTGACCCCGACTGCGGATTTCAAGGAAGGGGATTTCGGCTTCGTGCTCAAAGTGCCCGTCAAATACAATAGTCGGACAATTATACTTTCGCATTCTTTATGTATATGCAATTAATAACATGTTAATAATTATTATATGAATATAATATAAAAAAGGTCTTAAAATAATCGCTCGTCAGAAAACTGTACGCTTATGTACTGCCAAGATTATTATATGAATGTACCGTGTCAAATCTGATATCTAACAGTTTATCTCGCGCAGCGTTTATATCGAAGGTCATGGAGCTTATTTATCTGTCCAGTTCCTGTGTTAAATATCTGCCAAAAAGCGAAAACTCGCACGTCGAGGGTTTCGTACCTATATCATTTTAAAGAAACCCCCCGGAACCCTAAAGTACATCTAGGGCAAAAAGATCAACGGCACGAAATGTAAAAATAACTATTATCAAGTGGGATTCGAACCGACCGCCTCGGGTACCATTTCGAAATGCCATATTCATTAGACTAATCGGTCTCTGGGCGCGGCGGCAAAAAAAGGTAACTAAAAGGAAAGTATTCATAGCTCATACTTTTTTTACGTTGTTTTTTAACAGACTTCTACAAAGACAAATACATAATTATTTTTTGACTGAGCGAAGCGAAGGTCTCAGAGTTTCCTGGGTCAAATCGGCATTTGTATGTATGTTTGCGTGTATATTTGTGCGATGATAACTTGCGAACCGTTGATCCGATCTTCATGAAATTTTGTAGGCAAGTAGTTCATTTCAATACAATTTTTAAGTACGAATATGAGCTGAATCGGTCCAGGGGTTGTGAAGACATAGGGATCGCGAGGTCTCAGTTCGCCGCGAATTACTAGTTATAGTTTGGGGCGACTAATTTATGAATAATTATTGATACCAATTTCAAACTTAAAAACGTAAAAATCGTGCAGATATGATATGGCGTGATATGTTCACGCCAGAATCCTCACCAAGCCACCTTTATAACTCAGGCACTTTGAAGCACTGGTTTCTAGATTCGCCATGTCATCACTACTCACGACTAATTATTTGAACCACCACCAAGTTGATCGGCCCCACCGTTTGCACGCCTAAAAGCGCTCGTTCTGGCGAGAACTTCACCCAGAATCCTCACCGAACCATAGCTATAAATTCGACACTATGATGCGACTAATTATGTTTTACAAAAACTGAATATTATTCCCGGATATTGAGTACCTATTTGTTAATATATGGGTAGCAATCTTTATTCAAACCCGTTCAGCCTAACGGCTTGAGTTGTATTTAACGGGGACAAACACACTTACGTACACACTTACAAACTTTTGCATTTATAATATAAGTGTGATTGGGGAGCAATTATGACTAATTCATGACTAAGTTTTGGGTGTCTCAAAATTGTTTGAAGTGAATTGAAGTTTTCAGAAGTGAGGATTCAGGCGTGAAGGACGTTCTGTACGTAGGACTTACATGGCGTCATTGGTGTCGATTATTAGTACAAGTACTCACTAAGATAAAACCAATCTGGCAGGACTAAAATTATGTGCATCTTTCTACGATATGTGAGAAAATAATGGAATTAATTTTAGAGATGCAAATAATGTTTCGTTTAGATATTTGTACATAGAGTCGGCGTCATTGTTCTGTATTATGCAACCGCTGCGTGATTTCATCGCTCGTATGTTGTTTAAATGCGTGATAACAACCTTCTAGCAGAGGAGTCATCGTTCGACGACACCAATCTGTAATTCTAATAGGTTGCCACTACTTTCGTTATGCGTCTCGCTAAGAGGTGTGGTTGATTTTATTTGAGTACACTGTGGGGATAATCGACGACGGACTGATGTATTATTGCCATATATTATGGCTCTTACTAATAAACGTTGCTTTAAGTATCAATGCTTAAAATGCTTATTTAACCTGTGGCTGACTAGTGAGATTTCGAGACGTGACAAGTTTTAAAAACAAGACGGATCATTTTAAAAATTGATTAAATTAAAGAAATTAATTTAAAAAAAAAACTGTTAGGTGCACCTCATTACTTATGTGGATTAAAAATCTTATATTGAGGCATAATGTGTTTTTTTTTGGTTTGGTCTAGAGGTAAAACAAGATTACATGTCATTTTCTCGATAAAAAAGAAATCGTTGTAAAGATCTCGATTTACACACATTTATCGCTGGCGCTAGGAATCCCTAGTTTATATTTAGGGGATTGTTACACTAATAGTGAGGTAATAATAACATATTGGATAGCATACAATAGAATTTAGATTGATGTCATGGTTTAGTTGTAATTAGTATTTAATCTGATGTTTTGACGAGCGCGAGTTAAAGTCACCTGTTTTTACCTTGCTGACTAGGTAGTCAGTTTCATCGAAGTGACTTTTGCGACATTCTGGTCGCGCTCAGTCTCGATGCATACTCCCTACGAACCATCCGGAACCGTAGGCGATATACGTAACTACATGAACTATCCCTAACTGCACGAACAATATATCTAGCTATACGAACTGACTCACGTTACTGACTAAAAAGTCAGTCTCGTCGAAGTGTCGTCCAAATACCTTGGCGGTGTACTCATATGGGCACGATCTCGATGCTTACTCCCTTGGAAACTATCCGTAACAGTAGGTACTCTACTTAGCTGCACGAATCATACCTACGAACTAACTGATTAACCTCGCTGACTAGGAAGTCTTGTCGTAGTGTCATCAGAACATCTTGGGCGAAGATAAAGGCTCGGTCTGGATGCATACTCCCTACGAACTATACGTGGCCGCAGGAAATATACGTAGCTGCACGAACTATCCTTAACTGCACGAATTATACCCAACTGCACGGACTATCCGTAACTGCACGAATTATCACGAACTGCACAAACTATACCTAACTGCACAAACCATACGAACTGACTAACCTTGCTGACTAGGAAGTCAGTCTCGTCGAAGTGTCTTCCGAACATCTTGGGCGATTCGATAAAGGCTCGGTCTCGATGCATACTCCCTATGAACTATCCGTGGCCGCAGGTACTATACGTAACTGCACGAACCAGCCCTAACTGCATGAATTCTCCCTAACTGCACGAACTATACCTAACTGCACAAACCATACGAACTAACTGACTCACCTTGCTGACTAGGAAGTCAGTCTCGTCGAAGTGTCTTCCGAACATCTTGGGCGATTCGATTAAGGCTCGGTCTCGATGCATACTCCCTATGAACTATCCGTGGCCGCAGGTACTATACGTAACTGCACGAACCAGCCCTAACCACACGAATTCTCCCTAATTGCACGAACTATACCTAACTGCACAAACCATACGAACTAACTGACTAACCTTGCTGACTAGGAAGTCAGTCTCGTCGAAGTGTCTTCCGAACATCTTGGGCGACTCGCCGGGTATGGGCTCGATCTTGATGCATACTTCCTGTCCCTTACGCGCCGTCTCCACTTGCTTGTGGTTCACTTCGATTGACGTCACTATGCCGAGCTCAACAAACTGTGGACAAAATTAACAGCGAAAAGTTTTTCTCTAATTCTATTTTCTATTAAATTTTGGCTTTACAGTTTGGGTATTTAGCCAGTGTCAAGTTCCGTAATATTTCAGGTGAGTTTTGTAATGTTTCAGCTCGATGCTCAGAGCGCTGTTCGAACACGCACTTCGAGCTCAGCATAACAATGGTGCGGCCTTCTTGAATCGGAGGTGTAGACGACAGAATTGTGCCGCCTTAAATGGCAAAGTTCGTCAATGAAATAAATGCTTCCTCATCATCGTCAGCCAGAACGTCCGGTGCCAAACAAAGGCCTCACCCAGGGCGGTGGTATAGTTCAAACACTTGGTAGGCGCCTTAGGGATCGCAAAACGCTCATTAAGAGGACGCTGATACCCGTCCTCCTGCGATTCTGGTCGCAATTTTAGGACATCATCATCATGATCAGCCAGACGTCCATTGCTACACAAATGCCTGCCCGTAAATGGGGAACGCTTGGCAGGCGGCTTGGGGATCACAGAACGCTCACCTTTACTAAGATAGCCTGTCACCCAGTGATTCTGATCGCAGAATACTTTCTGGATGGCAGTTAGTTAGTTACCTCTTTGCTGGGCACGCAGATAGGAGTTCCCTCCTTGACAATGCCGGCCTCGATCATCACCCCCGCCACGATGGGGTCGCGCGAGTTGAACACGAACTGTGGCAGGATCTGGGAACGATATTAATATATACAGGGTTATAAGGAAAGGGTATGTGCTAAGCCGAAAGGGGGTCAAAGTACTCATGATTGTGAACAACTTTTACTATAGGACCAACCCTGAAATCGGGAAAAAAAGAATCAGCTGTTCCATACATTTTGTCGAGTTGCATTGACATTTTTCAACGGAACAGTTGATTATTTTTACTCGATTTCAGCATTGGTCCCATAGTAAAAGTTGTTCATAATGATGAGTACTTTGACCTCCTTTCGGCTTAGCATACCCATTCCTTATAACCCTGTATAATACAACTATTTTTATTTATTAAAATGGATATACTCATACTTTAAATTAAGACGCTAAACTGAGGAAAAAAATAGTTTTTTCTATACCATGCATCTCATTAGTTGTGTCGATTAGAGATCTAATGTTGAGATATATATTTTTTTTTAATTATCTACTACCAAGAGAAGATAAGAAAACAAGATTTCATAACATTTTCACGATTAAAAAAAACCCCTCAATTTACAAAAACTTTTCGCTAGATCTCCGAAGCCCTCATTATTACTTATAATAATATCTAGGATAGCGTGGAATAGGATTTTGATTTCCTGGTTTACTTGTGATCAGCGATTATCTGATTTTTTGACTAGCGCGCGTTAAAGCCATCTCTCTTCATCTGCGCTCGAAATATAGCGCTATCTTTGTCGCGAATTAGCTATTCCTGTTCATAGGTAACTCTTTATTGTCCACACTCCACACCAGAAATGACACATACAAGATAATGTTAAAAAGAAGATAAAGTTAAAAGGTGTTTTAAAATGACTTAAAACTAGTGTAACAACTGGCGGCCTTATCGCTTAAAGCGACCGCAATGGTCAAACCTCCTTGGCTCTCTCACTCAGCTGTTTAGGTATAGTTATACCACTCTATCCTAACTAATATTATAAATTCGTATGTAACTCTGTCTCTCTGTCTGGGTGTTTGTCGCGTTATCACGGCTAAACGGCTGAATGGATCATGCTGAATTTTCGGATAGATATAGTTTAAGGGTCAGAGACGGACATAGGATATTTTTTTGTTGGCGAACTAAGTCGCGGGTAACAGTACCATATAAGTACTACATACAGAACGGCCTCTCCCCGCCCCCCGCCAATTCAAGATACCTAACCCCCCCCCCCCCCTCCCCACCCCTCATGCGCCTGCTGTTTGTTTCTGTTTCGCTCGTCGTTTCAGCCCACTTTTGGGTTGTCGGCCGAGAAAATTTTTTACTGCGAGACTGTCAGCAATTCTTTCAAATGTCGTCCTTATTTTTTATGCGATAAAGTTACCTTCAGCTTGCACGGGAAGACTGCGATGTGTTTGAACTCCTCCCGTTTCCTCTGCTTGAGCTCCTCCCTGTACGCCATGAACGAGTCGAACAGGTGGTAGATAATGTCGGCCGAAAAGATTTTCACTCCGAGACTGTCCGCCATTTCTTGCGCGTCGCGTTCGATCTAAATAAACATATATATAAAAATATGTTGTAGGACTTTTGTAGAAAACAGCCCTACCATTATTTTTTGCAGAGTCCGCCTGAAGTGAAGGAGAAGAAATCAATAAAAGAGATCACTTCACTAAATGGTGTCAAAAATAATGCTGTCAAAGATATAATTAAGGGAGAAGAAATCAATAAAAGAGATCCGATCATTGAATGATGCCAAACATATACCAACCATAGGTTCAAGTTTATAGCATAATTAATATACCGTAATGTTATGTATTTGTGAGTGTGTGTGTAATGCGTGCTCACCTTGACATCAAACGCCAGTATGGTGGCCCACTGGGAGTCGTGCTCCAACATGGCTGACGCCTTCATGACGTCACGCTTCACCACCGGCCCTATTCTGATCGCCGAGTACTAGAACGGAATTCCAAAAAAAAATACATATACAGATCTGTTTATTTATTATTATTATAAAGAGATTTTGTGACTAATATAGTCACTGCGTGACAAAATCTCTTTTTCTAATATACCCTTATTCCCTAAGATAATTAATTGATTTTTCTTTTCAGTGCCTCATTAGTTATGTAGATTAAATATCTTATTTTGAAATAAATGTTTTTTCGATTTATAGCACAGAGGAAAAACAGGATTACATAACATTATCTCGTTAAAAAAAACATTGAAAAAAACCTCGAACAGAATTTTGATAGTTTTTTTTTTCGGTTTAGTTGTAATTAGCAATTATCTGATTTTTTCGACTACCGCGCGCTAAAGCCATCTCTTTCCATCTGCACGCGAAAGTATATAGCGCTATATATTTCTCGAAATTGCCTTTTAATCGATTAGTACTTACAGGGATCTTGCTAGTCCTGAGGAACTCGAGCAGCGCCTCGAGCGACCCGAGCGTGGAGGCCTGCACGTACACGCCGCGCTCCGACAGCTTTATTGAAGAAAGAGCGCTCTTCAGTTCCCGGGCAACTTCTTCTCTAAAGGGAGAAGGAAACACGTTTATATCTTGAGAAATACCCCTCCAATCAAAAATCGCAACAAAAAAAACTATGAAATTGTAGAACCTGTATAACAAGGCAAAGCGAGGTCGCGCGCGGGTGCTCGCTTAGCATTCCTTGATAAAGGTCACCGAATGTGATCGAAACTGTACTCGGAATAACCGACTCAATTTAACGTGAGTATTCCGCTTTTATTAAAACAAAACTGTATAACAAGTTTCATCAAGATTAGTTGAAAAATACGACCTGTACGCGAGTACCAGGACATACGGATAGATGAAAGGAAATTTTGCCAGTTGATGCTGAGATTTCGTTCGGTCGAAAAAGTGCAAGTCGAAACACTTACTTCACAACATCTACTTCATCCGGTTTCTGCGCTACTAAGAGGTTGAGACCGGCGATAGCCTTTTCGAGCTCCTTAGCCGCGATCTTCACTCCTTGCGCGCCCACAACTTCCTTGTACTCGATGTAGGCGTTCTGAAAAATGTATCACCAGTTTATATAATGTGCTCCACGGTACATTAGAAGTAGTGATCTCCATCGGGACCTAAAGATGGAAGATGTTACAAATATTATTAGATAATTCGCCGAAGCTCACGAACGAAGACTTCATCATCACGTGAACGTCGAGGCTATCCAGGGGCGCTAGTCTCGACTTTTCGCTACAGCACTTTGCGACCGAATTCGGTCGCTATGACGCAAAAATTCTACAACGAATATGGATTGTTTATGAAAAAACGCAAACAGCGTTGATTTTTGCGTCATAGGGACCGACTTCGGTGCTATGACGCAAAAATTCTACAACGAACACGAATTGTTATGAAAAAACGCAAACATAGCGTTGAATTTTGCGTCATATGGACCGACTTCGGTGCTTTGACGCAAAAATTCTACAACGAACACGAATTGTAAAAAACGCAAATATAGCGTTGAATTTTGCGTCATAGGGACCGACTTCGGTGCTATGACGCAAAAATTCTACAACGAACACGAATTGTAAAAAACGCAAACAGCGTTGAATTTTGCGTCATAGGGACCGACTTCGGTGCTATGACGCAAAAATTCTACAACGATCACGAATGGTTATGAAAAAACGCAAACATAGCGTTGAATTTTGCGTCATAGGGACCGACTTCGGTGCTATGACGCAAAAATTCTACAACGAACACGAATTGTAAAAAACGCAAACATAGCGTTGAATTTTGTGTCATAGGGACCGACTTCGGTGCTATGACACAAAAATTCTACAACGAACACGAATTGTTATGAAAAAACGCAAACATAGCGTTGATTTTTGCGTCATAGGGACCGACTTCGGTGCTATGACGCAAAAATTCTACAACGAACACGAATTGTTATGAAAAAACGCAAACAAGCATAAGCTAAGTGCATAGCGAAAAGTCGAGACTAGCGCCCCAGCTCCTCGATAACACGAATATAGTTCGAAGACTTAAACGGACGAAACCTTTTTAGTTTAGTGATAGTGACAGTGTAAATAGTATATTTTTCAGTGCTAACAGAACACGAGAACAAAGTGTCCTCCCCTTAAATAGCGACAATAAGAAAAGTGTTAGTGGACACGTTCTTAGATTTTACTCAACTTAGCAGATTAAGTTAAAGTTAAATTACTTATTAGTCTCAAGGCTAGACTGTAATATTGATGAGGCACCATATTATAATATGGTACATCATTAACAAAAAAAAAAGAAAGTTTATATACATTCTTGAAATCACTGAGATCGCGAGACATCGGCCACGCTCACACGAATAGCCACCCTAATCACCTGACTATAAGGTATCCGATTTATCCGGTTGCGTGTGCTAACGCGTGATCTTTCCCTCTAAACTCAAACGGATAGGATTTAAGCAGAGATCAGAAACTATCAGTCTCCGTCACCCTGTCTGTAAATGATGGAGACGGAATGCAAATCTCGAATCGAAAATGTCCCGATTGGTATCAAAATACGCGGCCTGCACTCTTATTTTGTTACTTTCTTTGCTTTCGAGAAACGCAGACTGGGCTTCATGAAAGCCAGACAGGGTTTCACGAAAGCCACCTGCCCATTAACGTTGTCCTTTTATGGAATCGTGTCCATACTCAAAATCATATGGTAAGGTGAATGACCGTGACATTTAAAGGTCAATGATCGCACGGCGCGGATAGAATAGAATAGAATCGTTTATTGGCCTTATAACATTGGTAGTTACATTGGGCAAGTCACATTTAGAAAATATTTAGTTCATAATTACATAATTTCAAATATCTAATCAAAAGCCACAACAAAAAATAAGTACTAATAATAATTAATTTAATTTAAAAAAATTGTTTAATTTAAATTTATTAACAATTTATTAGTTTAATTTATTAACAAATAATTTTAAATGTATTATTGTTGTGAGTTAATAATAAAATGACCATTTAAGCTTGTGTTTATGCTAATAAATATTTTCGTTTAATTTAATAAAATTTCGTTGTACGACGTGGTTTGGTCGTTGTTGTCGTTGTGTCGTGGTGTGGTTTGTGGTTCGTTGGTTTGTCGTTGTGTGTGTTCTGTGCCTAGTGTTATCTCACCTTGACCCTTAGTTCCTTCATAGGCTGCGGCATCAGCAGCGAGCGTATCTGCGTGACTATGGGCCCGTCCGTGCCGGCCAGCACCATGGTGTCGCCCTCGCGTAGAGTGCCGTTTATAAGGATCGTGTCTATGGTCGTGCCGAGACCGGAAATGGCTTTCACCTGAAATAAAAGATTTGTAACTTTACTGTGAAAACTGACGTGGTATTGACACACTTTGTAACCTTTTTTTGTCTTCTATTTTGGGTCTACAGTGTGTCAACCAACCACCGCCGATGTCAAGTTTTAAGTGAAGTAATATATTTTAGGATTAAAACAAGTCTCACCCCCTAATACTGAAACGTTTGTTAACTTTGACAAAAGATTAATTCTAATACTGCCTTTGTCTGACACTAAGCAAATGACAAAGGCAGCAATAGACTTAATCTACCGTCAAAGTTAACAAACGTTTCAGTATTCGTTTCAGTCACACTCTAAGTTGAGCAAAGTAAGTCGCGGTCCAGTCTCACGTTTATCGAGTTCCAACTGCTTTTACGTGTGTAAGAATATCGAAATGTGAGCACTCTATTCGATTGGATCAGATCCCTGATTCTTATCAGGGATTGCATAAATGAATAATCAGACGCCCAATCGTAAGCGCCATAAACTACCTCGTTCTGCGACCGGGGCGGCGCGGCGGGGTAAGTTTAATTTAAAGATATTTTTTTCTTAAAAGTTTATTTATCTTATTATTATAAAAGATATCTTTGGAAAGTATTTGGCACCACAGACCAGCAATAACCGTACGCAGAGCAATTTCCAAATGGCGCTATGAACATAGCCTGAATTTTTTTGTTTCGACTGTTATAGCCGATAATTTTATATTATTTCTATGCCAATCGAGCCCAAAAGTTGTCTAGTATTTTTTAAACATTATTCCGAAATGACCTTTATTTTATATTAGCCCCGCAGTTTCACCCGCTATTCTACAGGAACCGAATATTTCTCCGGGATAAAAAGTATTTGTGTTAACCCAGGGTTTAAGCATACCAAATTTCATTCAAATCCGTTCAGCCGTTATAGAGTTGAACGGGAACAAACACACTTCCATACTTACTACACACAACTTTCGCATTTATAATATTAGTGTGACTTCAAAGGGATAATATTGGCCATGTTTATATTTTATTTTGTTACTACGGTTTTTTGAATGACGATTGTTGGTCTTCTTGTACATATATATATTGCTGCATGGTGCCAACCACTTTCTTTGGTTGGCACCCAGCACTTTACCACAGGAATCCCAGGGGAGGAGTCAAACCCACTCACTCGTTTGCACCATGTCTGCGTACATAGTTTGACATACTTTATAATTTATTAATATCATTCAATTATGTAATTGTTTCGTACATGTAGCATTGTATCAGTAGATACAAAAAGTATTTATTTTTGTGAACAATAATGATTAGTTTTTGACCTGTAATAATTTGTTGCCAATAAATATGAATATGATTATTATGATTATGATTACTCCATCAGCATAACTTACCTCCAAGACAGTAGCCAGCAGTTGATCCGAGAAGACCAGCCGCTTGTGTAGCGGTCCCTCGCAAGCTTGCACGATCATGGAGAGCAGGTTGCCCATGCCTTCCCCGGTCACTGCGCTTGTGGGGACCAGGGACACGTATGTACGGGGGTCGGGGTTCTCGTAGAACAACGCTGCGTTCAATCCCTGGAACGTAGATAATGATATACTATTGTAATCAGGACTAAAATGGGTAGAATTGTCCTCCAAATAAAGAGCGAAGTGAGAGTCAGAATAAACAAAACAACTGTTTATTTAAAAAGCGGAAGAAATACATGGCCTGCGGGCTTATCCTCTAACTTTGAAACGGTCGTGATTCTGATTGCGAGAGCATGCCATCCCGCTCGTACCAACTTAGTCGCACTATGCGCGGTCCCGCTCGCGCACTATCACTATCGCTTTCAGAGTTACGGGATAAGCCCACAGGTCCAGGTCTCGGGTATGTCCTAAAACTACGACCAGAATCACCAGAGTACACGCAGCAGCGTCCTCATAAACGGTGAGCATTCTGCGATCTCCAAGCCACCTGCCAAGCGTGAGGATTATGGCAACCAATCTCCCAATATGGGGCAGGCTTCGTCCAGCAGCAGACGTCTAAGAACTGATACGATGGAAGAAATACATGGATTGACAGACAAACAGCCTAAACGTTCTTACCTGCTCAGAGTATGCGTGAACAAATTTTTTATCTATTCAGAGAACGAAACTATTTATTTACTGTTCAGATAACTGTACGATAACATCGTGGATCCTGTTATCGAAATCTAGTTCAGTGTTATGTTGTTACATCTTCAGTTAGTCTTTAAACACTTTATGTTGTATAATTTGTCAGAGAACAAATTTGTGTTGCACTGTCATTAGATTTAACTCAGAGCTATTACGAATAGAGTCCGCTAAACTCTTCGAAAAGGTCCGAGAATAACAATAAACCCACAAAATTTTCAACTGCTTAGTGACTGAGACAACAAAGTATTTACCTGTTTGGAGAATGAACTCATTTCTTACCTGCTCAGAGAATTGTACAATAACATCCTTGCTTCTCTTATCGAACTCTAATTGAGTGTTATGTTGTTGCATCTTCAGTATGTCTCTAACATCCTTCCGCTGTGCGCTTTGCCAGTCGTACAGTCTGTCTATTTTGTTGAGGGCCACAATGAATGGGGTACGCTTCTGTTTGAGCATGTTTATGGACTCTATGGTCTGCGGCTCCAGGCCGTGCATTATATCTACCACCTGGAAGAAAGTTGACTGTGTAAGTGCTATGAATGAATGAGAGATTGGAACCATTAATGAGTCAGATGATTGATTAATAAATGAAGCCGCGCCGTTCTATCACTTTCTCTTTTGCTGTTGTGAACACTTAATTAACAAGTGAACAAAATAAAAGCATTTAATACAAACTTAACGTATTTATCGCAATTGAATCGAGGTAAAGAAATTACTGAGTTTTGTAAATAAAAAATCACTAAATGAAATAATATTGTATCAATGATAACTTAGATGTAATCTTATTCTTGGGCTGATGATGATATTGATTCTTATTCTTACCAATATAGCAATATCACAGAGAGACGAGCCTCTGTTCCGCAGATTACTGAAGGACTCGTGACCGGGCGTGTCGATGATAAGCAAGCCTGGCAACTTGAATGCAATTTCATTCACCTGAAACAACATAATGATATAGTAAGTTCCTATAGGCTAGTGACCAACCCTAATGTCAGAGTTCTGCATCAGCCTATAGACATCCCACTGCTGAGATATCAGCCTATCCCTGAAGGGAGATTGGGCCACACCTTCCACTCTGACCAAGTGCGGGTTGGTGGATTCACATACGCCATCGAATTTCTTCTCCGAAATATGCAGGTTTCCTCACGAAGTTGCAAAACTTCATCGAAAAGCCAGTGGTATATAACCGTAAGTATATAACACTGGCTTTACCGTAAGTTCCAAGCCGCCCGGGTACGAAACCACGACACCACGAGCATGACGACCACGAGGCGAGCCTGCTCCCACTGAGCTACCTCGGCTTAATCAGTCTTAATGTCAGAGTAAATAATGACATTGTTAACTTTCATAATTTAGATACAAGTGAAATTTCCTTGGAAGAGGATTTTGACAAGAAGAATAAAATGTTGGAAGCCTTGTAGTTAGCATTTGTCTTGTATTTATCGTCCACCGAGTTGACTAAACACAGACATTCTCGGGCAATAGCAAATCCGAGTCATTGTACTCATAAAGCCATGAATGCATAAGGCAAAAATTACAGGGCACAGGTTGCTCGTCAAGTTGAACGACGACACGGAACTTTTTTTTAGAAACTTTTTCTGTTCATACATCATATTGCGCGTCGTCTCACGCCAAACGTTGCCAAACATATTGAGCGCCGTGTTGCACAATGAATACCTGGAATGCTTTATTTTTAATATAAAGCCATGTAAAAAAAACTGATCGAGTGAGCGAAGCGAACGAAGTATATGCATTAAGTTTAAAAAAAAATGCTTTGTTCTCTCCCTATGTAGGTACCCGCGTACAGATCATATTTTACAACTTACCTTGATGAAACTTGGTATACAGGTTCTACAATTTCATAGAATTTTATTGTCCCCTAATAATGGAGGAAGTTTGCTGTGGTGCCATTTATATAATATTTGGAAGAAACATTCGGTACTCGATTATCTTATTAATAATTTCGAATATGAGCAAAATCGGTCAAAAGGTTGTCAAGATATAAGGTCGTGAGGTCTCAGTTTCATCTCGAACTGCCCATCCAATTAAATACACCGACGACAAATAAAACCGATGCAATTGTAGAATTGAGGTTGTGCAAAATAGGCTTGTGCTCACGGGATCTACTGTTCGCAGAACTACTACTTTTTATTGAAGTAATTTTTTTTTTTTTGAACTGTTTTGGGGTTTGGGTCTTAATCCTATTTACTTCGCAGACTATTTACAACTCACCCCTTTCACATGCCTCGTTTGTTCCTTGATATTCTCAATGGGTACATTAGTAGCGCCGATCTGCTGAGTGATTCCACCGGCCTCTCCATCTTGCACGTTGGTCCGCCGCAGTTTGTCCAATATCTTGGTCTTGCCGGTGTCGACGTGGCCCAGTACGCAGACAACGGCCGCTCGGAGCGGGTTGTTCACTTTGTTTGCTTCGTTTTCTTGACGCCGTTTCTGTTTGTGAATATTCCATTGTAATATCATAGAGAACTTATATAAACAAGAGTGCCTTTAGTAATGTCGGGGGGCCTCTGCGGAGACGCGCCCGTCACGTACGCTGACACGCGCCGTAAGTACATGCCTGGGCCCTTATCCTCTATCGCACATAAGATAACTTGCCAATAACGCGTGACGTCATAACATGCTCTAAACTTAAACGCGGCTCCTAATCGTGGCACGACGTGAAGAATCGCGCGTTTAAGAAACTTAGAGAATACCGTTTCGTGCGACTAACACGGAGTGAACTTAACATGGCGTGTAACAAGCTAGTTATGGCAATAGAGAATAAGGGCCCTGCTTGTAATTTGAACATTGTTGGGCAATAATTAAATTATAAACAAAAAACGGTCGTACATATTTCTATTGTATTAATATAATTTTGCAGTCCATCAACACTTCCAACTGTTTTGATATAAATTGGATATTAGCTGGTTCTTTCTTAGGTGCCTAAATATGTACATTAAATAAATACTTCTCCATTACCACAGATAAATTATATAAAGAAGAATGCCAATGGCCATAGAAAGATGCGTAACTCGATATGGAGTAACTGAAAAGGATGTAAGATATCGCTAGTGCTTCGAATTGAGACATGATCGTCATAATTTCTGCTTGACTTGAAATATAAACCCAAGCTAACTCATTCTTAATGGTACGGAGAAAAGACGCTACTTGTTATGAATATATTAGTAAGTGAAGTAATATCAGTAAAATTATTAATTTTATATTTTATTTGCAAAACACGCTAGTTTCTGAAGAGATGGCGTTGAGGACATTATTTTTGAAAACACATTTTTTAGATCGTATATTGCAATCTAATTTGAACATTTCCTTAAATTGCGGACATGTACCAATACTATGTACCCACTACTATATTTCCCATTATTTTCATCGGCTTTTAAAGCGATTTGAACATTAGCTGACTAATTAGGTAAGCCATCTAGTGGTATGCTGTTTTTTCGCGGGTACACATTTTTGTATGAGATTTTCATTCTTCTCGTACATTTTTTCTATAGTAATATCAAGGAGAAAAGTAGACTTTAAAGCATTTGACTGTTGTAAGCCCGAACTTTGGGAAACAGTTTACGATTGTAACAAATTTAAAATTGCTTTTATATTCATAGTCATAAGGTATAAAAAGTATTACCTCTAATCTTTTAAGTACTGCTTCCCTCTTCTTCTGAGCGTCTGTCATTTGATCATCGTCGGAATCTTCTTCCGAGCTGGTATCTTCTTCCGAATCATCATCATCTTCCTCTTCGGAACTTTCTTCTTCTTCCTGTAAACAAACGAAAAAAAACTTAGAAGCCTTTCGCTCAAGTGCGGCTATGTAAAAGGGCGCACCGAGCTCTTTGAACTGGACATTTTGCCGCGCACGTATTGTAGGAATTTATATACTTAGTTGTGTAATGTGTAGTAATAAGAGTGAAATTAACGTGAACATCGCGAACGGTACGACACGTGCCGAAAGCGGCATACGGCGTCTTTAGTAAAACAATACCTATAATGTTTAATGAACCTATAATGTATTAGCTCCGGTAGCATGGTCCCAGTGTAGCTAGCTGAGTGTAGTAGATACCTATCCAAATTTATGGCTATCGGCTTAGCTAGGACTCTCGCCCGGGTGCATCGCACCCTTGAACCCGCGGGTAAAGACAGTACAATGCATTTCTTTCTACCCAAGCCAATGCAGCTCCTTGAAATACTAAAGTGAGGCAATGTTCTAGTACCATAGCACAGTGCATATGACGTAAGTGGGAGTGTAGATGCCATAGACATAGGTCATGTATATCCATAGCAATGTTTTAATTCAAAGAGTCATATTACAGTTACAGTTACAGTTGAAGCCCAATCAAAGCTTTGAGTTGTAAAATTGAATATGTTCTTCTCGAGCCAAAAACTTTGTTTGCACGATTGAGATCTTTATACATTAGAATGCTATATTATAGTACTACAGAAAGTAGCTCTGTCACTATATCTGTCTCTTTGGTACCTTTGATGAAAATTTAAATGGTCTTAGTTTGACTGCAGGACCGACACTACTTTCAAGAAAAATAGCTTTTAATACAAATTCTGATAATTATAACATACTAGCTGCTACACGCGACTTCGTTCGCGTGGACGAACAACAAAAAAAAAGTAGCCTATGTCCGTCTCCGACCCTTTGCAACTGTCTTTGCAAAAATTCAGCCTGGTCCGTTCAGCCGTTTAGCCGTGATAACGCGACAAACGCCCAGACAGAGAGACAGAGTTACATACGAATTTATAATATAAGTTAGGATAGTGAAGATGATGTAAATAGGAAAAGTAGATGTAGATGGGTGTGTAAATGAAACATGTGGGATGTCAGATTTTCTCATCAGGGCCCCTATTCGGCAAAATGACATTTTATCTCGGTCACTCTCACTCCCATTAAATTCTAAAGTAGAGAGACAGTGACCGAGATAATCTCGAGCGCACAGGAATAGAGTCCCAGTAGTGCAGCAAAAGTCACATTACCTCTTTCTCCTTAGACTTCTCTTGTCTAGGCGCTTTCTTTTGCTCCTTGGCAGGCGTCTCGGGTTCAGGCTTGGCCGGTTCTTCTTCTTCTTCTTCTTCGGAAGATTCAGCATCCCATGCATCCTTCACAGACTCGCTTTCTGATACCTTCATTACTGCTTTCGGTTCTTCTTCCTAAAATTAAGATAATAATATTAAGAATGCATAGGTAGCTTTTTCTTGTTATTTTTATTACCTGTGTTTATTACCTTTTCAGGAATTAAGGTACAACTGATCTACACTAAATTTTTATCATCGCTTTTTATGCGTCTACGTGAAGCAAAGAGGAGGGTTATGATTTTGATGCGATGTAGAGTTATGTATGTACGTACATCTGTTCCCTCATAATAAACCACTTATCGTAATTTGGCACAATTATGAGATATTTTTGGAAGCATCTTAAGCGTCCACTGGTTATAGGCTATGTGACGTCACATTAAATTGAATATGGCACTCTATAGAGAACATAAAAGCCATACACAAAAAAAAACGAAGTTGTTTTGGGTATTAAATAAAAGTGCCTAATTAGCACATTTCAAAAACATACATATTGTTAGCTATTGCACGCGGCTTTGCTTGTATGCACCCGATAACACTAAAGCTCATGTAAGGACGTAGTCAAGTTTTAGTTTTTCGACCTACATCTTGTTTCCTTCTGTCCATCAAGATAATACACTTAAGATTAGAGTACACTGCCTACTTGTCCATTCAAAAAGCACAAACTGTTTCCCACCACTATATGTTATCCGATTACGATGTTTTTTTTTTTGTTATCTACATATGTGAAATGAACTATGATACGTTTTTTTGACAATATTTTCGTAGTTAAAGGCACCTAAAGTGACGAACTTTTTGCATTGAAATTATAACCAACAATATTTTTTGAAACAACATAATCTATCAGCATATGTCCATTGACACCAGAAATGTGATAGTTAGTTAATAATTAATATAATTATTAGTAGAATAGTTTCTCCCCGAAACGCTTATTTCATCAATAATGTAGGTTAATTCACTAACTCTCTCTATCGCACGCACGGCAAACAGAGCGACAGCTGTACTATTTCAAATACCCACTGCGCGAAAACATGACATGCATATGATTTTTACAAAATATGACAATAATGTTTAACTAGTTTAATACAGAGTATTACTGAGAGGCGCAACAATATTGAAAGGTATGTATGTACTCATCTTTATGGACAACTTTTACTATGTGAGCAACCCTGAAATCGCGTAGCTGTTCCATACATTTTGTCGAATGTCATTGACATTTTTCGATGGAACAGCTGTTATTTTTTCTCTCGTTCTGTGCAATTAGTTTAAAAAAATGAACAGAGCATTTTTTTCCGAAATTTATGTTCTTGAAGAAATCTGGATGCCTAATAGCTGTTGATTGTTTCGACTTACTTTCTTTTCTTCGGTGTCATTTTCCATCTTCTTATCTTCAGAAGGAGTGGCAGGTGCTTCCTGTGAAACTTGAGACTTCAATCTACCGGGCTTGACTCGTGTGCCAGGTCGCAGTGGTTTCTTCTCAGCAGTACCTATCTCCACACCTTGTGCTTTCAAAGATTCCAGCAATGCTTGTGCTCTAGCCTTTTCAGCTTTCTGTTTTGGAGTGAGCAATTTACCCTCTGCCTTCAGTCTTTCTTTCCTTTCTTTCTCCTTTTGCTTCTTACGTTCTTTCTTTTCCTTTTCCAGTCTTATAGCTTCTAATCTCTGCTGTTCTCGTTCTTCTTCCAGCCTTATTCTCTCATCCTCTTCCCGTTGCAGTCTTTCTTCCTCTTCTTTCATCTTTTTTAAGGCCTCTTGCATAGCTGCTACTGCTTTCTTTGCAGGGCCTTTTTTTCCTTTAGCATCTTCTTCTTTTTCTTTCTTATCTTTGGCACCTTTTTTCTTTTTCTTTCCATCTTTCTCTGCACCATCTTCTTTATCTTCTGTTACTTCTTTTTCCTCAGATGGAGCTTTAGCTTCTTCTACAGGTTTCTCTATGATTTCTGCTGATTCTGATTCAGCAACTTTTTCAGGTTCCTTTTTAGGTTCATGTTCTTTTTCTTTCTTCTTAGCTTCCTGTTTCTTTTGTTTCTCCCTTTCTTTCTTTTCTTTTTTCTTTTGGGCAGCTGTCTTGATTGTTACATCATTTTCATTGTCACTACCTTCTTTATCATCTGCTTCTTTGTCATCTGGCTTCGGTTCTTCTTTTTTGCCTTTCTTTTTAGATTTAGGTTTCTCTTCTTCTTGTGGTTTCTCAGCCGGAGGAGCTGCTGTATCTGCTGGTTTAATGCCGGCATATTCCATCTCCAATTCAGCTAATACTTTATCAAGGTCATCATCGCTGTCATCCTTGTTCTTCCTATTAGCTTTTTTGCCTTTTTTACCAGCCGGTTCTTTTTTCTCAGAAGCAGGTTTTTTCTGTTGTTTTTGAACAGGTTTGTCATCCTCATCGGATGATGGAGGTGCTTCAGGGGCTGAGTCACCTGAGTCCTCTATTTGTAAGAGAGAGAAAGCACTCTTTTCTTCTTTCTTTTTATTGTTCTTTTTCTTGGGTTTTTCTTCCGGTTCACTGTCTGACTCATCTGGAAATAGATGTTGTATAATATTATAAAATGATGTTTGTTTTGAAAATAGACACAAATAGAGTCCCTCACTCGCACAATCAACATTAAAAATAATATAATAAGATTGAAGTGAAATTCTAAAATTCAAATATGGTGAACTCCCTTTCTATTTTTTTATGAGTAAGCTGGGGATGAATTTTATTTATTGTTATCCAGTTGCATTCATAAAAATTAAGAAGTATAAAATATGAAGAATGTTTCTATTATGGACTCGTCAAACTGCTACAATTTTTAACAATATAGGAAAGGGATGGGAAGTAGAGATGCAGAAGCCCTGCGCCACCACCAGAAAGAACCCCCCGTCTGATGACAGATATAACTTCACAGGTAGTAATAATCATAAACAATTTACTTTAACAGACTGGTTAGATCTGACTAGGTTCTGTTACTGGAAGGGTTTCCAGATCATCATTATAAAAATAGCCTTAACCTACTGTAATTAAACGTGAAAAGTATGCAGTTCTGTAACTTGAAATATTTCAGAGAAGTTTTCAATATTAAGAAATTTCTGCCCCGAACTTGACTGGGGTTGAACCGAAGCTAAACAAACAGTAAATAGGCTAATGTAGATATAATTGTGGTTACAACACAATGGAATGACTTTAGAATTAATGGATTTAAGTTACCATCACTTTCCACTTTCTTCTTTTGAGACTTGTTTGAAATGGAGACATTTTTGATATTCTTTGTGACTTCCTTGATGTCTTCTTCGACAGACTTTTTGTGCTTAGACTTTGATTTTGGTTTCTCCTCTTCACTATCATCGGAGTTTACTATCACCCTGAAATGTATAGAAAATGTTTCTTACACTGAAGATTTATTGTTATGTAAATATTTAGTTCGGTATGTGGTTCGTTTATTGAACAGACTCAATACGCCTTGCATTGCACATCCCCTTAGATACTAAAGACGAGATAACCTCCAAATGCTACTTACTTCTTTCCTTTCACCGCCGGTTTAACATTGTCAATGTTAGTGGTCTCTATGTCACTTTCGCTGCAAAGGTAAGGCAAATTATAACATTGTATACGTGCAGTTTTTGGCAAAGACCTACCGAAACATATGCGAAACATACCCATCTTCCGCAGCTTGATTCTTCTTCCCTTTTTTAGCCTTCCCCATTTTGTTAGTAAGCTGTTATAAGTTACAATACCACTAGAACAGTATTCTCCTTTAGTGTAAATTGTGAATTCTATCATGTGAAACAAAATCAACGCACAGGAATTAGATTGCAGCAGAATTTATGAGAACAATCAAGCAAGTCGTCGTCGTGTCCTTTGAAATCGAAACCGAATCGAAGTCTAATGACAATTCACAAAAGTCAGATCGCATCAGATTTAATTGACACTGACAGCTGACCGAGGAAAAAAAAAAGACGGGAGACAATGCATGATGGGTGTCGATAATGTACAGCCCAATAATGTACGACCTCTTTCATTCCTCCAAGTAATAACAACCCTATAATGTACGGCCTGGAAGCAAGAAGCTTGTAGGTAAATCTTTACCTACAATCTTGCCTGGAAGTACGACCAATAATTAGTGTACCGGGGTGCCAATTATCACGTCGTACAATACAGGCCGTACAATACGGGCTGTACGTGCCAATAATGAACTACCAGGAATGTACAGCCGATAATCCACGTACCTGAGAAAAGTACATGTTTTATCAGGTTGTACATTATTGGGCTGTATATTCATGGTCGTGCTTTATTGGCACGTGCTGATAATGTACGGTCGATAATGTACAGCCTGATAAAAGACGGCCCAGCCCGTATTGGCTGAAAGACTCTGCATCTATTGGTCGATTTGTCTATGATCTGTTTTGATTTCATTCTTCGTCTGGACGCGATAGTGTAAATAGGGCACAGATTAAAAATACCTTAACCAACTGTCTTGTTACAAGACATAACAGAAGGTTTCCGGGCTTTTCTAGAAACAAAACCTAATATCCTAACCAGTGGGCTTATCCCATAACTCTGAAAGCGATATCGAGAGTTGCGCGAGCGAGACCGTGCATGGTGCGTCTAAGTTGGTACGAGTGAGATGGCGTGCTCTCGCAATCAGAATCACGAACGTTTCAAAGATAGAGGATAAGCCCTGTTTTAACACAGCAAAGATATCTTTTTTTTTTTTTTACACCGAGTTGTCATACAAAAAAATAACCTTAACCTACTAGCTGTAATCCTTATATTTTTAATCTGTGTCTTATTTTTACTATCGCGTTCAAACGAAGCACCCAATTGATAGACGTCATAGATAAAGAGGCTCTCAGCCAATCAGGAAAGGGTTGTCTTTTATCAGCTGTACATTATCGGGTTGTACATTATCGGCCCTTGTCAATAATGTATGGCATGATATTGTACGTCCAATATTGTACAGCCTGATAATTCATGTACCAGTACATGGAATATCAGATTGTATATTATGGGCTGTGCATTATCGGCTCGTGTCGATTGTAGGACTGATATTTTGTACGACAATAATGTACGACGCGATAATTAACGACCCAATAATGCACAGCCTGATATTTCATGTACCGGTACACCAAGTATCAGGCTGTACATTATCGGGTCGTTAATTATCGCGTCGTACATTATTGTCTCCCTGTAAAATGTGTCAGTCAGTCGGCGGTGGGAAATTTTTAGTGAAATTGATTATTGTTTTAATTTTTAAAAAATGTACAAAGGATTTACAAGGCTCTTGGCTCTTTATTACGCGGACAAGCTACAGCCAGCAATATATCCGTTCCTTCGTACCAGTGTCGTATGCAATCGTAAAGCCAAACCGGAGAATATAGGTTATATTTTCCTGAGGACTAAGAAACATGACCGTGGTAGTCCTGCAGCGCTGTTCGTTCCTGTACCCGTAAAACCTAATCCCGATGACATAAACATTGGAGAAGAGTTCACTGGTCGCCTCAAGAAACAAGATTTGCTTAAGATTCTCAACAAATTCTATCAGAAAGCAGAGGTGCGACTCTTGGCTTCAGAAAATGGCTTGGATGACCACTTATTGCATCAGGCCTTCCTGTCATTTCGAAGACATTGTTTAGAACACGATTTGCCGCCAGATTTACATATCACTATAAGTGATATCTTGCAAGGTTGACATTATGCCAAGATTCTCTGATGTTGCTGTTTTTGTTTTTGGCATGTCTGTATTAATCTTATTATATGTACTATATTCTAGGTGCTGGCCATGTGGACGATTTATTTCCTTATTTCTTGAGACATGCAAGACTTGCATTCCCACATTTAGATTGCTTAGATGACCTGAAAAAAATATCTGACTTGAGGACGCCAGCTAACTGGTACGTAAGAAGTAAAAAAAATGATTCTAAATTTAAACCAGTAAGCTAAGTAGAGCAGGATTCAATATTTATGGCGGCTGTGAAATTAAGAGCGACTCGCTACGCAATAGCAAAGTAGTAGTTGTGTGCAGGTGTTGGAGAAGTCGATTGGGCCTGGCCTCCTTCACAGCACACTTTAAAGCCACCATAAAGTTTGAATCAACTTATATCTACTATATCATAGTCTACAGAGAAACTAAATTGACAGCTCTAAAATTGTTAACATCTTTTTGTTACATATTGGAATGAAGAGAGATTTAGATATTTCTAGTCCTTTCAGATAAGTTTGGTTTAGTAAGTGTTAGAACAGAATCGAGTCCATGATGTAACAAGAATGAAGTTTGAACAAACATCGCACCAAAAAGTAACAATAATTTCAAATACTAATAGCTAGTACTGCTATAAGTAATTAACTGAAAAACAATAAGGCCACTAATCATGGCAAATGTTTGTAAGTTTACCCTATTTGTGATTTCAAGTTTAAGTATACAGTTTTTTTTTATCCTTTGGGGACTTCGTCGTCGTACGTATTGAGCATTAGCTATCAAAAAAGATTCTATTTGTGTAACTAAACATTGTTATATAAGTTTTTTTTTCTCGTTCAGGTACCCAGAAGCTCGGACTAAAATACGAAAAATAGTATTCCATGCTGGCCCCACTAACTCTGGCAAAACTTACCACGCCATGCAGAGGTTTCTGGAAGCCAAGTCTGGAGTTTACTGTGGACCGCTGAAACTATTGGCTACTGAAATTTACCACAAGTCTAATAAACATGTAAGTGTTATCCACCCAATATATCATGGAGCCTTTACTGGCGTTTCTAAGGAATTTTAGTAACAACATGAAAATTCAACTTTCACGGCATTATACTATTCACCAACACTCGTGCAAGTTCATGAACAGTTAATAAAATTTCTCCATCTTTATACACTAACACTAACACTCGAAATAACACAGGGGAACACACAAAATGATTATCTAAAAAAAATAAAGTGTTGATTCAATTTCGATAAAATGGATATGGGACCACCTCTAAGTCTGACCTACCAAACAACAAAAGAATCATCAAAATCAATTCCTAATTGGCGGAGTAATCGCATAACCAGCACAAAAAAAAAATAGGCGAATTGAGAATCTCTTTCCCTTTTATGAAGTTGGTTTATTAAAAAAAGAATGGCTATCAAGAGTCAAGAATCAAGAGCTGTCATATGTAGTATTTTTTCAGGGCACTCCATGTGATCTAATAACAGGTGAAGAAAGGAGGCATGCATCGTTGTATGCAACTGTGACAAATCCAGAAGAATCAGACTCAGACTCGGAACTACTGGTCAAGGATGAAGCAGAGCTCAATCCTTCTAGCCACGTTGCTTGTACGGTTGAAATGACATCGCTAAATCATTCTTGTGAGTTTAAATACTTTCTAACTCAATGACCCTAGCATAAAAACTATTCGAAAAATACAAAACAGATAAAAAATAAAGACAAGATAAGACGAGGTCGCGCGCGTGTCTCGCTTAGCATTCCTTGATAAAGGTCACCAAATGTGATCGAAACTATAGTCGGAATAACCGACTCAATTTAACGTGAGTATTCCCGTTTTATTAAAACAAAACATAACAGATATACCATAGAAAATGAATTAAAAATACAAAGCCCATCTATCTGAGAAAACCCAGCTTCTTGATATACCAGGGACGCTAGTCTCGACTTCTCGCTACAGCACTTTGCGACCGAATTCGGTCGCTATGACGCAAAAATTCGACAACGCATACGAATTGTTAACGAAAAAACGTAAACAAAGCGTAGAATTTTGCGTCATAGCGCCCGACTTCGATCGCTATGACGCAAAATTCGACAACGAACACTAATTGTTCTGAAAAAACGCAAAAATAGCGTCGAATATTGCGTCATAGCTACCGGATTCGGTCGCAAAGTGCATAGCGAAAAGTCGAGACTAGCGGCCCAGAGCGAGGCAGCTTGCACATTTTCACCGGTGTTTGAGTTAAAGTTGCTCCAGTGGTTGAGCTAAAGTTGCTCTAGTGGTGGAGCCAAAGTTGCTCCAGTGGTTGAGCTAAAGTTGCTCCAGTAGTTGTGCTAAAGTTGCTCCTGTGGCTGTGCTAATGTTGCTCCAATGGTTGAGATAAAGTTGCTCCAGTAGTTGAGCTAAAGTTGCTCCAGTGGCTAAGCTAAAGCTACTCCAGTGGTTGAGCTACATTGTTATAATAATTTAAACTTGTCATTGCAGATGAAGTGGCAATAATAGACGAGATACAAATGATAGGCGATAGAGGCAGAGGGTGGGCGTGGACCAGGGCAATTTTAGGCCTTCAGGCGGACGAAATACATTTGTGTGGGGAGGCTGGAGCTATCAATCTCATAGAGGAAATTTGTAATACTACTGGCGAGGACCTCGAAGTAAGTTTTGTGTAAATTCTTTGTAAAAGTGCGTCAATGCGGAAATTACTTTTTGTGGAGCAACAGTTTTGCGACATGATAACATTAAGTATTTATTATTATAGTATATATTTATTTATAGTATTTGATATTATCGCCTTATTTTTAAATAGTAATAGATTCAAACAAAAATCCAAAAATCAAACAAGCAAACCGTTGCCACAAATCCATATATCTTCTCCATTTAAGTTACAGATAAAACCTGTAACAAAACGCTAAGTATAAATTGATTTTGTTTTTGTTGGAATTACGTTATACTAATGCGGTTCCTATAGGGCATAATTTGTGTCTCGTGGGTAAATATTGATTTCTATCAGCTTTTAAATGTCGACTGCTGACGAAGCCTCTCCCATGTTGGGTGTTTGCCATAATCCCAAAGCATGGCGGGGCGGCTTGGAGATAGCAGAATTTACTAAGAGGAGGCTGCTGCCCGCCCTCGGTGGTTCTGGTCGCAGTTTTAGGACATACTCTGATCCCCGCTTTGGAAATATTGAGCACTAGCTTGCCCGTATGGCTTCGCTC
This sequence comes from Apocheima hispidaria, assembly GCA_947579745.1. NCBI lineage: Eukaryota > Metazoa > Arthropoda > Insecta > Lepidoptera > Geometridae > Apocheima > Apocheima hispidaria. The sequence goes on along the minus strand of OX388150.1, from coordinate 5,375,644 downwards.
GGCTAGGCTACAGTAAATGAAACCCCTTATTCACCTCTTTAAGGGTTAATTACAAAAAATGTTTATTACACAAACCCAGTTTCCTAAGGTTAGCATGAAAAAAGATTTTATTTCAATACAAAATTTGCGATCCATTTTACCCCTTTACACAGATCACACCCTAGATTCTGCTTGAAGCGCACCACGCATCAGTCTAAATTCACTTACAAGAAATTGCTCTGATTGGTTGATTGTTAGGCGCGAGTAGGCGTAACCTTGAGATAGCCAATGAGAACGCTTGAACGCTCCCCGCGACCCGCGCCTCCCTCAAACTTTGATGACTCTTTGTAGGAACAACAAATCTCGTAATGCGGTATCTATTATGATCAGTGCCCCTTTAAAAGTGGGATTTCGCAAAATTCCACTTCTAAAATGCTATTCTCATCAACTAGCTAGACCATTTGAGGATTCAAATTTCACGTCTGTATAATAAAGCGGCTTGGTCTGTGCGTCGATTCCTATAAAAGGGCTAGTTATTTTAAATTGATATGTACAGGGTTATAAGGAAAAGGTATGCTAAGCCGAAAGGGGCTCATAGTACTCATGATTGTGAACAACTTTCACTATGGGACGACCGTGAAATCGAGAAAAAAATTCAGCTGTTCCATACATTTTGTCGAATGTCATTGACATTTTTCTATGGAACAGCAGATTATTTTCTCGAGTTCAGTGTTGGTCTCATAGTAAAAGTTGTTCATAATGATGAGTACTATGAGCCCTTTTCGGCTTAGCCATACCCTCTCCTTATATAGATTGATGATCTTTTTTTTTCCAGGTGCGATCATACAAAAGGCTGACCGAGCTAAAAGTCCAGGACTCAGCACTAGGCAGCCTGGATCACGTACAGCCGGGAGACTGTATAGTGTGCTTTAATAAAAACGATATTTACAGTGTGAGCCGAGCGATAGAACAGAGGTCAGTCCCATGAGGCAGGTATCCAGTTACTATGCAGCTTATGTTCGGCTAATTTAACTTCTTCAAGATAAGAAATTAGACTATTGTAAAATAATAAAATTATCAGTAATTTAAGAATCAGTATCAGAATCAGAATATATCAGAAGAAAACACAGCATAAATAGGTAAATACAATTTTAAAGAAATGTCGGAAGATGTTGAAGTTTTTGACATTTACCTAAGCGAAAATGTGTTGATCCAATCAATGGGTCAAAACACTATACCGTTTAGGTGAGATATATTATGAGTGAGAGTGTATTTGACACACTTTTCGGACTTGGGAGAATATGCGAAACTTTCTGTGTGTGTGTTTGTTCGCACTGAACTTCGTGACAGATGAACGGATTTGATGTCTGAATTACGTTCCCTGGATTACCTAACATATTTAACTTTGTATTTATTTTTACATAGTTTACTAGCTGCACACCGCGGTATCACCCGCTATTCTACAGAACCCGAATATTTATCCGGGATAAAAAGAAGCCTATGTGTTAATCCAGGGTGTATATTTCATTCAAATCCGTTGAGCCGTTGCAGAGTTGAACGGGAACAAACATACTAACACACACGCAAACTTTCGCATTTATAATATTAGTGTGATGCTGTGTTTCAACTGTTTTCTCTGCTTCAGTCGAAGTAGCCATCTCATTTCACTCGCGCTAGCTCTGCTCCGCTGATTACGTTGATATGGTCCCGACGGGTATTTGCAAAGGTTCTTGTGTGGCGACCATGAACCGGAAGACGCAGCATAGGCAGGCCTCCCTCTAGATGGACCGACGACATTGTGAATGTCGCGGGTAACCGGTAAATGGTAGATTGTCGATCAGTGTGGCACTAGGCCTTTGTTTAGTAGTGGACGTCTTCTGGCTGATGTAGATGATGAGGTATTGCAAATTTATACAATTAATGAAGACTCTTAAACAAATTACACCATGTTTTTTTTTTTGTTTCTAAATGTTCTATCATCGAGAGAGAACATAAACAAAAGATTATATCTATAATAACCAACCTGTAGTGTCGTTCCGCTGCAACGAGCTTCCGCAAATGAGTCGATCAAAACATTATATTATAGACCTTATTATCATTGCAGAGGGCACGAAGTCGCTGTGATATACGGCAGTCTACCTCCGGGAACCAAATTGGCACAAGCGAATAAATTCAATGACCCTGACAGTTCATGCAAAGTGATGGTCGCCACTGACGCTATAGGGCTTGGCATCAATCTGTAAGTATTTTTAGAAAACATGGTTGAATTGAACGTCGGTGCTATGACGTTCAAGAGCGAGACAAGAACAGCATTTGTTTCTCGCTTTCGCCTTTCAATCTTGTCAAATCATGTTTAACCAACCCCATAAACCCCTGTAAAAATAAGGCAACCCCTCCCTTTTTTAAAGGGGCTGTTTTTTTTCTGCAGTGGACATCTTCTGGCTGATGATGATGATGATGAAATCACGTTTGTGCTGAGCTTTAAGGAGCCACAATTTTGTGGCGTACACTATCGATTTAAGAAAGTCGCGTCATTCAATACTCAATACTCAATAATTTATTGCGACATATATGCAGGTCTTAAATAACATGATTTGGGTTTAGTGACACATATGACCCTATTAGGGTATGGCAATTGGTGCGGAGCGGTCCATTTGTATATTGTCAAAATTATCCTTAAAAAACTCTTCAATAGTGTAATATTCATACGTTGTTCTTCTTACGTTCTCTTACTTCTTACGTTGTTCGAATTGGATCAGATTATACAAGTTATATATATATATGGGACAGAACCCACCAACACCAGCGTTTATAGCTCTCAGGCCTATAACTTTTATTCAATATGTTTATTACTATTCTGAAGCCATTGTTAATTTTAATTTCGTTTGCTAGGTAACCTTTCTGTTCTTTTAGTTTGCAATAGAGCTGATCCTTACTGATGGTAAGTTAACCTGAAGTTTTAGGTAGCAGGGCCAGCTCGTATTGTTTTTTTTTTATTACTCGGTGACAAGACGAGCAAGTCGCTCACCTGATCTTAAGCGTCACGCTTGCCCATAACGGTTCAGTGTCATCCAGAATTTTGAACTTCAACAGTTCAAAACAGTGCGCGGCAATGCACTGCGCTCGTCATCCTGAGATGTTAGATATTAAATCTCTGTATGCCGAGTAATTACGCTGGAAACATTGCCCTTCAATCCGAAACACAGTAATGCTTGGCGGTTGAATAGCTGGCAAAGGTGTGGTACTTCCCCAGGCGGACTTTGCAAGAGAGCCCTACCAGCTACAGTGTGAGTGAAAAAAAAACAAACACCAAGTTTTGCCGCCCCCGAATTTTGCCTCCCCAGGCCCGGGCCTACTCGGCCTGTTATGAAATCCCGCCCCTGGCAAAACGGGACGTTCATCAGTTACGGTACACATCGGTTGTTTGCATTTCAGGAGTATACGAAGGATAATATTCTACTCGTTAATAAAACCAGTGGTTAATGAAGACGGAGACAAGGAAATGGATGTTATATAGCGATAGGTAGAAAGAAAACCACCCGTACTATAAACTTGTTTTATGTCCAAACTGCGACAACATGTAAAAAAACTAAAACACTTGGTAGTGAGCCGAAACAAATTAAAAGTTCTTAAATGTAAGTACGGTGTAGGTATGACAAGATTAAAGGACGAGTCGCGGCGGTATCGGCGCACGAGCGGAGCGCGTGCGCTCCCGACTGTTGTTTCTATGCGACTACTGGGCGCGGGGAAGCGAGGCGCACACGCTCTTTGAGTCTGCTCGAACGCCGACACACCCGCGGTGGCGAGGCGAGAGGGGCAGGGCGGACTGCCACACTAGGGCTCGCTATAACCTCCCCCTCCAAGTCACAAGGACGACCCGACCGTGACTTGGCTGGCCGTCCGCGACGGCGCGGATGCCTGACCGCTGGGCAATCGCCTGCATAAGGAGACAAAGCGCTGGCATGGTACTTCCCCTTAACCTCCCCGGTAGAATCTACAATTTCAAACGACGTCGGGCTAGTGACCTTGCTGACACGATACGGCCCCTCACGCCGTGGAGCAAACTTGCTGGTAAATCCCTTAGCTGCGTTGCTCGCCAAGTGCGTCTCCACTAAGACGAGGTCACCCTCCTTGTATGGCGAGAAGTCTCGGCGGTGCCGATCACCTGCAGCCTTCCTGATGTCTTGTTGGTGTTCAACTCGTTGCCTGACGTCGACAAGAATGCGGGAAAACTCCTTCAAGTAGGGAGTGATTTGTGGAACAAAATTTTGTTCAGATACTATCGCTCGTATATCTGTATGCACGGCCATGGGTGATCGCATCTCCCGAGCAAACATCAAATACGCAGCAGAATGGCCTGTCCCCATATTGGGTGCACTGTTAAGAGCGAATCTCACTGCTGGTAGGACAGTCGGCCAACGACGATGTTCAGGTCCTACCAATATTGCAAGAAGCTGTTTCAGTTCTCGATTTTTGCGCTCTGCTGGGTTGGCCTCAGGGTGATATACAGGGATTAAAGACTGCTGGATCCCTAGAACATACATAGCCTTCTGCATAACAGCGGATACAAATTGACTTCCATTGTCAGATATGACACGACGCGGAAGTCCATAACTCAGAAATACTTCTTCAATAAGCGCCTTCGCACACGTCTCAGCAGTTGAGTCACGTAAAGCGAATAATTCAACCCAACGACTTGCTGTGTCTTCCACGAGAAGAATCCATTTTTCTCCTTGATCGCCTTCAGGAAGTGGGCCGAACAGATCCATTGCAAGAACCTCGAATCGCTGGTGAAGCACAGGAGTCTGAAGAAGACCTGCAGGTTTCAGATTGGTAGCCTTATATCTTTGACAATCATTACAAGACTTTAAATAGTTAGTCACATAAGCTCTCATACCCTGTAAGTAGAATCTTTCCTTGATCTTTTTCAATGTCCGATCAATCCCTAGGTGACTTGCAGTTGGAGCATCATGTAGTTCCTGCATCAGTTCTTCGCGTAAGGATTCTGGCACAACTAGCTGAGGTTCTTCGGACTCTCCATCCGGGTCGCAGCGGTACAAAACGCCTTGCGAAAGATAGTATCCTCTATCAGTCCAGCGCAAAGCAGAATCCGGAGTGCAAGTATCTTCAAAATCTACGATGATTTTCCTAACTTCAGGATCTCCCATCTGGGCCTCTCGAATCTCCTCGGGTCCTCGTCGCGGTAAATCTACTACCACCGGACAGATGTTACAAGAATCAGAGGTGGGCTCCTCCACCTCGTCGGTAACTGGGCGACTGAGCGTATCAGCGACGACGTTAATTCGACCCGGGGTGTAACCGATATCCAAGTCATAAGACTGAATTTTCATTGCCCATCGGGCTAATCGGCCACTAGGTGTCTTTAATGACAGTAGCCACTTCAAAGGCTGATGATCCGTTGCTACATGTACGCGTGCTCCTTCTACGTACCCGCGAAACTTTTCCAACGCCCATACTACTGCCAAAGCCTCTCGCTCAGTAGTATGGTAATTGCGCTCGGCTGGAGTCAACAATCGGCTGGCGTATTCAATGGGTCTCTCTTCAGTAGGACTGGGTCCCTGCATCAACACAGCCCCCAGAGCAAATGCACTAGCATCCGTGCGTAAAACAAACGGTTCACCAAAGTTAGGCTGGCGGAGGACGGGGCTCGTAGAAAGACGAAGCTTTAATTCCTCAAAAGCTTTATTCTCGTCCTCCCCCCACTGCCAGCGTCGATCTTTTTTAGTCAAATCTGTGAGAGAGCGTGCAACTTCGGAGAACTGCGGAATGAACTTGCGAAACCATGAGCAAGTTTGCAGGAACGTCTTCAATTCCTTCAAGTTCTTCGGACGCTTCATGTTTATCACCGCTTCTACCTTTGCAGGATCTGGCTCGATACCTTGAGCGGAAATCACATGTCCCAGATATGTAACTCTTTCCCTAGCAAAAACACACTTATCCCTGTTTGCTCGCAGGTTAAAAAGACGAAGTCGATCGAAGACCTGCTGCAGGTCTTCCAGATGGCGATCCAGGTCTTCAGAAATGACACATATATCGTCAAGATAAGTCAGCACGCATACGTCCTTGAGACCGGACCTCATCCGATCCATCAAACGTTGGAACGTTGCAGGCGCGTTCTTCAGTCCGAACGGCATACGCCGAAATTGAAAAGTTCCGAAGGGCGTCGTGAACGCAGTCTTGGGACGGTCCTCGGGCGCGACGATGGTCTGCCAATACCCAGCTTTCAAATCGATTGTAGACATCACACAATTTGGCTTAGTGCTCTTCAGCAGCTCATCGATCACTGGTATGGGATACTGGTCCGTTCTGGTCACGTGATTCAACTTTCGGTAGTCCACGCAGAACCGAACCTCACCGTTCTTTTTCGGTATAAGAACCACGGGCGCAGCCCACTCTGACTCTGCTTCCTCGATCACGCCTTCTTCCAGCATCTTGTCTAACTCTTTCCTGATTATTTCCTTTTTAGCAGGCGACACGCGGTACGGCGGTCCTGCGATCGGTGCAGCATTTCCAGTATCAATATGATGCATTGCAAACTCGGTAGGTCCTCCCCCTGGAGAAAAAATGTCTTCATGGACATTCAGGAGGCGGGATAGTCTGTCTCGTTCTTCCGGCCTAAGATGGGAACCCTCGTCTCCGCGGAGACTCACGGACGCGCAGCTAAGTGGCTGACTGGCCACACCTTCAAAACGAAGTGGTTGAGGCGTTCGATCGTGCCTAATGTACCACACGCCTAAGTCGAAGTCCAACACCATGCCAACACTTTGAATGAAATTCATCCCTAACAGACTCTCTGTTGCTTGAGGCAACATAATAAAGCTAACCGTCAGCTCTACCCCTCGCACCATAACATTAACATGTGCTACTTCTACATTTTGAGCACTCAAACGTCCGTCTGCATATTTAAGTTCGGTAAAAACAGTTTCAAACTTATGACCATTTTTAAGCAAATGACGTCTTAAACTAACACTCCCGATTGAATGTTTCGCCCCAGTGTCCACTAACAATTTGCCCTCTTCACCGAAAATACGCACACTAATTATCGGTCGCACTCGCGCACCCAAAGTGACGGCACTCGCGGACACAGATTGAAACGCGGACGTGACAGTTTCCTTATTTTCTTTACATCTAGTGCAATTCGAGCGAATCACACCGGGCGCTCCGCACCCGAAACACGTGACAGTGGGTTTCTCCCTTACGCAGTCAGTGCTGACATCTTTAGGCTTTTTGTCCTTTAGCCGTTGACAAGCATCTTTTACGTGGCCATACTGCTTGCAATATGCGCAGTGGAGTCGCTTTTTAATTGTCGACGTCGATGGCCCCAAAGGTGATGACGGGTAAGACGGCAAAGAGGTTGATGGCGGATGCCTTTCGCTTAAAATATCCTCCACTCGTCTCGCGCATACCAAAAGTTCTCCGAACGTAGAAAAACTAGAGCGAGGTACCTTTTCTCGGATTCGGACGTGAAGAAGTCCATAAATCATGTCTAATTGTACGTCCTCTGTTAAGGACGAAGGCGGCAACTGCGCGACTAGCGCCCTTAAGTGACAAACAAACAGGTCCGTGGGCTCTTCTCGACCTTGTTCCCTCTCGAAGATTTTCCTATATATTTGGTGAGGCGGAAGACGAGGACCAAACGTATTTTTTAACGCTAAAATGGCCTCTGACCACGTGACTGTAGAGGCCTTTACGCCTTGCCACCATGTTGCAGCTAAATTCGTCAAAAGCATGGATAAACCTCTCAGCGCAATATCATCTTCCACGCCAGCACACTCCTTGTATGTTTCTATGGCGTCGATAAATGCTAAAACATCTGATGACTTTTCGCCGTCAAAACGTGCAGTACATTTCGAAAAGTTATTACGAGTCGCATTATATGAAGTGGTAGTGCTTACCGATGGCTCTCTACTTAGCCTGTTTATAAGTAGCATCAGCTGTTCGTTGGTCATCATGACGGCGGCGGCGGCGGCAGGCGCGCCATCAGCTGGCGGCGCACCCGCCACCGAAACAGCAGCGATAGGCGGCACCCCTGCCGCCAGCGCAGCCGCAGCCGCGCGATCGCTGCGTGCTCCAGAGCCAGACGATGGATCGAGGCGACCCTCTGCAGGTGGTGGAGGCACCGCGTCCCTGGACGCAGCGCCAGCCTGAGCCGGGCTCGCAGCGCGAGAACGCGTTAACACCATCGTTATTTACGTCACTCACGAACACAACAACACCAGTACGACAATACCTAGTTTCTGGTCTAGGTTGTAACTTAGTCACTAAGTCTAACACAAAAGTCCAGTCCTTTTTAAAAACGTAGGTAGGTTCTTTAAGTTCGCACACCACACTTTGAAAGTCAAAACCTACAAAACTTTTTGTTTTCACCACCAAGTAAATTGAGTCCGACGCGGCATCATTCGAGCGAAGATCTACATATATATGTATATATCGATGCCGAAGACAGAGATCGCGCGCGCTGTGTGGTCGACGGGACACGAGACCAGTGACGCCTGTACTGGACGAAGTGGACGTATCCCGCGAGTCGCGCGCAATTACGCTTGATGCACTAAGGTCGAAATTAGAAATTAATTTACGCGGTTCGCGGCCGGTGCACGGAGGGCGCCAGTTATAGCGATAGGTAGAAAGAAAACCACCCGTACTATAAACTTGTTTTATGTCCAAACTGCGACAACATGTAAAAAAACTAAAACACTTGGTAGTGAGCCGAAACAAATTAAAAGTTCTTAAATGTAAGTACGGTGTAGGTATGACAAGATTAAAGGACGAGTCGCGGCGGTATCGGCGCACGAGCGGAGCGCGTGCGCTCCCGACTGTTGTTTCTATGCGACTACTGGGCGCGGGGAAGCGAGGCGCACACGCTCTTTGAGTCTGCTCGAACGCCGACACACCCGCGGTGGCGAGGCGAGAGGGGCAGGGCGGACTGCCACACTAGGGCTCGCTATAGTTATCAGTATATCACAAGCTTTACAGATAGCAGGTAATCTCTATCACTCTACCCATATCTGTATCAGCCTTTCAACATCCCACTGCTGAGATATCGGCCTACCCTCGAAGGGTGATTGGGCCATATCCACCACGCTGGCCCAGTGCGGGTTGGCGGATTCACTTACGCCATCGAATTTCATCTCCGGAAATATGAAGGCTTCCTCACGATGTTTTTCTTAACCGAAAAGCTAGTGGTATATCCGCACGTACGTTCCAGAGAACTCATTGGTACGCCCGCCCGGGTTCGAACCCACGAACCCACGAATGTGAGGCTAGCATGCCCCCACTAAATTACCACAGCTTATAGCTTAGCTTATCTACTCATATACTGCAAAATAATTTTATCTTTACCAAAAATACTAGACTTTCGCGGTTGTTTACTATGCAGGGTTATAAGGAAAGGATGATGATTGTGAACAACTTTTACTATGGGACCAACCCTGAAATCGAGAGACAAAAAAACAGCTGTTCCATACATTTTGTGTAGTGATATTTTTATATGAAACAGCTGATTTCCCCACCCTCATAATGAAATTTTGTAGACAAGTAGTTAAATATAATACAATTCGATATGTTACTCAAGTTCCAATATGAGCAAAATCCAGGAGTAGTGGGTTGTTAAGTTTCAGTGGTCATGAGGTTTCAGTTCGGCGCGAAATACTAGTTTACTTATGGCTTGCGCACGTTAAGCTAGCGGGTGCGGGCACGGACGCGATTTCGTGTTCACTTTGGTTGCAAGGCGTTTGCGCTGTTGTGGCGTGTGACTTACCTGAAACCGCGAGCGACAGTCGCGGGCTTGCCGGCTACTTCCACCGCACCTGCGTTTTGTACGTGAGCACTTGCATAGTGTACCATAAGATTGATATTTCGCGCCCGTGCTCACCACTGCGCCAGCTGGTTATCGTGGGTAAGCCCTTAGTGTATTCAATTCGCGTTACAATAGTAAGCTTTACTGGCGAATCGTATCATTTCAAGGTCGGGCAGGCAGATACGGCAGTGCTTGGGAAACTGGCTACGTCACCACGTTTAAGGCAGAAGACCTAGCGACGCTGAAGACACTATTGTCCAAACCGCCAGACCCAGTCAGCCAAGCGGGCTTACACCCGACGGCGGAACAAATGGAGCTATATGCTTACCACCTACCTCATGCTAGTCTTAGTAGTCTAATGGTAAGTTAAGAAGACCTAGTGACATTCAAGATATTTTGGTCTAAATTGCTGATCTAATGAATGAAATACGTCTTCATCGTAGAACAAGTGGAGGCCTATGCTTACAATCTACCTCATGCTAGCCTTAGTACTCTAATGGTAAATAAAGGAGACCTAGCGACATTATAGATGTTTTGGTCTAAACTGCTGACCTAATGAACCAAGTTGGTATTCATCCCACAGTGGAACATATTATGGAACTACACGCTTACCATCTACCTCACGCTCACCAACCACCTTCGATATAATCTTTATTCCATCGAAAAGTAGTAGTTTCGAGGCCGCAGTCGCTCTACTCGTTCGCATGCGAATGTTCAATGTAACAATTTGTAGTTCTTGCTGTACTGAGATCCGCGAGGTCGCAGTTCAGCACCTAACCTAATTTCACCACCTCTCAGTCGATGTGGCTCATATTCGAAATTGGAAATTTTATTGAAATGGACTATTTGCCTACAGTTTTACACAACAAATAATTCCGTTCGGCAGTTTTCGTTTGAGCAGAAGCGCAGACCGGTTTCCGACAGTAGCCGAACGTGTAAATGATTATTTACACATACTGAACTTTATTTGTAAGCGCAAATGGCAGAGTATTGCTTGCTATACATTCTTAGCTCTGTCCCGCTAACACGATTCGTCGACTGGCGGACCAACATGGCGCATGGGTGGCGTGATTTTGCCGCGAAATCGATCAACCAATAACAGCGCAAGATTTTAGCGCGTGTATTTGCCATTGGTAGATCGAAGTTTCTCACGGTACATAGGTAGGAATCATGTGTTGTGTAATACTGTACTAAATTTCATGAAGATCGGATCAACGGTTCGCAATTTATCGTCGGACAAATTTAAATATCTATCTATCTATATCAGCCTTTAAACATCCCACTGCTGGGATATCAGCCTACCCTCGAAGGGTGAAGGGTGATTAGGCCATATCCACGACGCTGGCCCAGTGCGGGTTGGCGGATTCACATACGCCATCGAATTTCTTCTCCGGAGATATGCAGGTTTCCTCACGATGTTTTCCTTCACCGTAAAGCCAGTGGTATATCCGTACGTAAGTTTCAAAGAACTCATTGGTACGGGCCCGCCCGGGTTTGAACCCGCTACCTCAGGAATGTGAGGCGAGCGTTCTCCCACTGAGCTACCACGACTTAAATTAAAATATACAGAAGAAAAAAGAAAAAATACGTCTTTCGCTTTGCTCGGTCAATAACTACTATTATCCTTTTCAGGATATCTTCGTGCACCTCTGCACGGTGGACGACTCGCTTTACTTCATGTGCAACACGGAGGGGTTCAAGTTTTTAGCAGAAATGATCCAACACGTACCGTTGCCGTTGCGGGCGCGGTACGTCTTCTGTTGCGCACCCATCAACAACAAGCTGCCGTTCGTCTGCGCTACATTCCTCAAGGTAAACATTTAATTATACAGGGTTATTTTTATTACCAAAAACCTCTCGCGGGCAGCTTGCTTACTTTATTTCCGTCACTTTTTAAAAATTGTTTTCTTTTCTTCCAAAACAAATCAAACACATTTAAATTGGGCTCTAAACGACAATTACTTATTAATTGCTACCTGCGCCCCGCGGTTTCACTCGCTTCTACAGAAACCTAATATTTTTCCGGGATAAAAAGTAGCCTAGTTGTTAATCCAAGGTGAAAGCTAAATAAAAAATAAAAGCTTCAAATCCGTTCAGCCGTTAGAGTTGAATGGGAAATAATACACTTACATACTTACATTCTCACATATACAAAATATAATATAATTTTGTGTTCTAATTGTAATTGAATTTCTTTTTATGTGGAATATGGACCTTTCTAGTCTGAATTAAATGATTTGATTTGATTAGTCTGATTGACGAAAATTTGCCTATTAAGCCACGATGAGCAATTAAGCTGTAATTGAAAGAACACCCAAGAAAGTCCCAAGAATTTGGCGCGCTAATCGAAAAATTGCAAACTCTCGAAAACCGTCGACAGATGGTCCGTCAGTACAGCCGCAACGAGCCCGTTACCAAGAACTGGCTGTGTAACGCCGTGGACTGGCCGCTGTCGACGCCGAAGACTATCGTGGACCTCGTGCATCTCGAGTCCGTCTTCGATATACTGGAGCTTTACCTCTGGCTGAGGTGAGTGACCGTCACAACCCGTCGCTCTTTCATGCCTCTCGATTCTCTCGTGCGTGACGTCACCCGCCGGCCCCAATGGAAGACCAGCGCCGTTTGTTTTTTTTTTCTCCTATGTTTTGGCTCCACACATTGTGTATTTAGCCAGTGTCAAGTATTGTAATATTTCAAGTGAAGTCATAATCTAAGTCAAGTAAGTCACTGTTAAGTCCAAGTCATACCCCAGTAAAGCGGTGGAGACTTTACTAAAGGTTTCTGTGGAGTTTTGGAAACAAAACTAAAAGTCATGTTTCACGACATTATACTATTCACCAACACTCGTGCACGGCTATGAACACTTAATGAATTAAAAAACCCACCATTTTTACACATTAACACTCGAAATAACACAAGTTTTGGAAAATAATATAATGACGCGACATGACTTCTTCACGTTCCCGCAAAAAAAAAAACCAGCGCCGGTTGTTCACAGCCGGCATCACGCTGAGGTAGGGCCGGTTTGTGACAAAAATAGGTGTTTGTATTTTTTAGTTGTAGTTTTTTTTTTTTTGTGGCAAATAAACCATTGTCTATTGTCATTGCCTATTAACAATCTATTTTCAAAAGTTATTTCTAACTAAAGTCTCCCTCATTAAATGTCATGAATAAATGTCATGTTTAAATGTCTTGAGCTAGGGTATGAATTTAATACCGGGATTTCGACCCGATATTACAATACCGGTGTTGAGTATTTCAATACCGGGATCTCGGTATCGAGGCCCAATACAAGGGCGCTAGTCTCGACTTATCGCTATGCACTTTGCGACCGAATTCGGTCGCTATGACGCAAAATTCAACGCTATGTTTGCGTTTTTTCATAACAATTCGTGTTCGTTGTCGAATGTTTGCATCACTGCGACCGAATTCGGTCGCTATGACGCAAAATTCAACGCTATATTTGCGTTTTTTCATAACAATTCGTGTTCGTTTTCGAATTTTTGCGTCGTAGCGACCGAATTCGGTCGCAAAGTTCTGTAGCGAAAAGTCGAGACTAGCGCCCCAGGTTTTAGAAATTACTCCGGTATTACATGCCCTAGTCATGACCGTAACAAATTTTGTGTACTTTTATTAATAACGCAATGTTTTGTTTCCAGTTATCGTTTCTCGGATATGTTCCCCGATGTGAAATTAGTTCGCGAAATGGAATCTGAACTAGACGCCATCATCCAGCAAGGGATCTTCCAAATAACGAGGTGAATCAATGTTCCGTGCTTTTGTTCGTCTTAAGATTAGTGTTTACCGCCTACTTGTCCTTACAAAAAGCGAAACTGTTTCCCATCTCTAAATGTTGTCCGATATCGATGTTTTTATATGTTACTAACTGAGCCCCGCGGTTTCACCCGCTATTCTAAAGAAACAGATTTTCCGGGATAAAAAGTAAGCCTATGTGTTAATCCAGGTTGTAAACTACCCAATTAGCAATAGCTGTGCCCCGCGGTTTTACCCGCTATTGTACAGGAATATATCTTCTGTGTTTTTATTTTGCGACAAGACGAGGTCACGCTGAGCATTCCTTGATAAATGTCACCGAATGTGATCGAAACTATAGTCGGAATAACCGACTCAATTTAACGTGTAAAACCACGTCTGTTTTCATAGTAAAAGCCTATGTGTTATTCTAGTGATTAAGCTACCTCCACACCAAATTTCATCCAAATCAGTTCAGCCATTACAGAGTTGAACGGGAACAAATACGCTTACACACTTACACAAAAACTTTCGCATTTATAATATTAGTGTGATGCACCTAAAGTGACGAATTTTTTGCGTTGAAATTATGACGAAGTAACGTAGTTTTTATTAGAATACCAAAAACATTTTTTTTTAAACACATTTACATTATTCGTGGATTATTATTAATGCACCAAGAACAAAATATTTTGATAAGATTTAGGAGGTGAAAACAGTTTTTCTCCGAACCGCTATTTTAATCGAAAATTGTAGGTAAATTCATTCACAACCTGCAACTCAATCGCACGGGGAGCAGAGCGACAGCAATACAAGTTTTAAATACCTACTGCGCCATAACCTCGTGGCAGGACGACTCTCAGATTGGGATTTTGATACCTTTTACTATGCACCTCAAATCCTAGCAAAAAACCCTTGTAAAAGTCCTTGTAGCTCTTTTCACAGGTCTGGAATCAAATCGAAATCCAGTGAAAAGGATGATGTTGAAATGGTTCCTTCCAGGCTTACGTTAGTTGTACAAATTCTATACTTTTTTCCAAAGATTACAGATCGGATAGGGAACCGTCAGGAACAGCATTTATAGTGGTAGGACTTCCGCCTGGAACTATCACACCTTTCTTATCTAAGTACTAGTTGCGCTCCGCGGTTTTGTCCGCTATTCTACAGAATATTTTTTCCGGGTTAAAAAGTAGCATGTGTTAATCCAAGTTGTAAGCTACCTCCATACCAAATTTCATTCAAATGTGTTCAGTCGTTACAGAGTTGAACAAACAAAAAACAAACATACAAACAATTTACAAACATTTAGTAGTTGATACTTTTACAAAGTTGTAGTTTGGTTAAACGGTTTTTACAGATACAATTCTACGATTGTCACTTTTTTACAAATTAATCGGATTGTAACTTTAGTTAAACAGGGCCCAGGTCACATCTACAAATATGTAAACTTTTGTCTCTTATGCGCACGACATAAAGGGTACAAAGTGCATACAGTGTGTAGTGTGACTTACATACTTACACACTTACACACAAACTTTCGCATTTATACTATTTGCTATTTGTGTGACACCAAGTTTCATGAAACCCGGATAAGCGACTAGTTTTCGAAAAAAAAAATACATTGTTGTATAATCCGAGGGTGAAAACTCAACGCCTAATTTTCTAATTACATGCAAAGTCGCCTAAAGCATTTAAAAATTGTACCCGTTTGATTTAGTTCTTATCTTATTAGAAAACAGAAAAAAAGAAGAAAATTTTTTTTTTTTCTTCTCCAGGCTATTGAGAAACTCGGAGCAAATGATGCGCGATGACCAAGAAAGTATGGACTCGTTGAGCGGGAGGAGAACGACCAGGACGATGTCGAACGCTTCCACTGCTAAAGAAGACGGCAAGGGGAAGCTCTCCGACATGCTCGTAGCTAGAGTAAGTCCCGATAACTAACAGCCCAGGTTTTTTTGCGGGAACGTGAAGAAATCATGACGCGTCATTATATTATTTTCCAAAACTTGTGTTATTTCGAGTGTTAATGTGTAAAATGGTGTTTTCTTATATTAATTAAGTGTTCATAGCCGTGCACGAGTGTTGGTGAATAGTATTATGTCGTGAAACATGACTTTTAGTGTTGTTTCCAAAACTCCAAAGAAACCTTTAGTAAAGTCTCCACCGCTTTACTGGGGTATGACTTGGACTTGACCGTGACTTAGTTTACTTGAGAGACTATGGCTGAGACTTGTTTTAATTGTGAAATACTTCACTTCAAACATTACAAAACTTGACACTGGCTAAATACACAACGTGTGAAGAGAAAAAAAAACTAACAGCCCCCTTATTATGGATGTTCCTGACCGTGCGCGAGCGGGACGCGCGTATTACGAGTAATTTGATACGAGAGGGATGGCATGCTATCACAACCAGAATCAAGAACGTTCATAATAAGGGCAGAGGTACAAATGTTCGTACAAATAATGAGGATTCCGAGAAGTCCATTGAAATGTTATTCATTTAATTTGCAGAACGGATTGCTTTAAAATACTACGGAACCCTTAAAATAGCCAATGCCTTGTCCTAGATGAGCGACTGAAAGCGACAAGAGTAGCGACGCGACTTATTACGACTCAATACTATGTCTGCGTCTGGTCGCAAACTGACTTACGCGACAACGTAGGTCACGTGTAGGCACAGCTACTGCTTGCAAATATTTTTTCTCTCTTATTTTTTGGCTATACAAGTTAGTGTCAGTGTCAAGTTCTGTAATTTTTGAAATGAAGTCAAATATTTCACAATTAAAATAAGTCTCAGACATAGTGTAAGTAAAGCAAAGTAAGTCACGGTCAAGTCCACGTCATGCCCCAGTAAAGCGGTGAAGACTTCACTGGAGGTTTTGGAAACAACACGAAGAGTCACGTTTCACAACATTATACTATTCACCAACACTCGTGCACGTTCACGAACACTTAATGGATAAAAATCCACCATTTTTACAATTTATTTTAGAAAATAATACAATGACGCGACATGACTTTTCGCGTTCCCGCCAAAACTCCTACTATTTGCTATTTTTTAGGGTTCCGTATTACTAAAAGGAACCCTTATAAGTTCGTCATGTCTGTCTGTCTGTTTGTTTGAATCCTTTACAGCCTTATAATTTTCCAAGTTATAAACTTACTTGCATGAAATTTTGCACTACGATAGTCTAAGCATAGACCTACAGTTGCAAAAAATAAAAAAAACCCCATCATGTGGGGTATTGTTGAATAGGTCTTTCAAAGGTAACAATTTACAACGAATAAAAAAAAACATTTTTTTTTTTATATGCGGTGGCATGTAAAGTAGGTAAAAAAAAATCGCCTGTCCCCCACATGTGGGGTATCATTGTATAGGTCTTTTAAAATAAAGGTTTCCTACACCATTTTTTTTATGCACATGCACCGCTTGCGAAATATGACCAAACAAAGTTGCTTACAATGTGTGTGTCCCCCTTCCATTTCTAAACTATCCGTCTCAGAAACTTGTATCTACCATATTGATAGATCTTAGTGAAAACTTTCGGGCAACATGTAATAATGACTTTTTGAGATATGCGGTAAAAACGGATAAATACATCAAACGTCTTACGCGCCTACGGAACCCTACTATGCTTGGCCCGACATGTTTTTTACTTCGCGTCGCGTTGCTATCTTCAGAGTGACGTGCGCAGTGCATTGCGCGCATGGTTATGAACTGTTTAAGTTTACATTTCTGGGTGGCACTTAAAGCAGTACGCTTACCATCAGACCAGCGACTTGCTCGTCTCCCACTCAGACGCATAAAAACTGGCCATTGACTAATTCTGTGGCATTTATGTACTAAAACATTTCGACTGTACCATTTCATCACAGATTCTGAAACTCTTATTTTTCCAGGGTTTAATAACTCCACAAATGCTGAGAAAACTCCAGCAAGAACTCTCCACAGATAAGAAAGTAGACAGAAGTAAAAAGAACAGAACGAATAGAAGGAAGCCGTGAAGTAGAAATAAGTGTTGATTTTTGTTGATTGTTGTAACTGTAAATAGAGTGAATCAGATTCGTGTAATAAATTCGTGCCTCAGTGGACAGACATAGCTTTAAACATTGATTTTAATTTTATCACAAACTAGCTTGCCCGCACGGCTTCGCTCGCCTCTTCACTATCATCATCAGCCGGAAGAAGTCCACTGCTAGATATAGGCCTACCCATTAGAGCGCCACACCGACCGACAACTTGCCACTTGCAGCCGCCGGTTGTCCGCGACTTTCACAATGTTGTCGGCCCACCTTGTGGGAGGTCTGTCTGCGCTGCGTCTTTCAGTCGTGGTCGCCACTCAAGTTCACCGTAGCTCGCCTAGGCCTCGTAAAAGAAACATCCCATTTACCTCATTAGGTGTTGATATTCGAAAAAACCTAAGACATGTTTATTTTTAATGCTTATTACACAAACCGAGTTTAATTAAAACGCACAGTGTGCGATTTCCACAGATCGATTATATGCGGATGAGCTTTTAAGCGGTGGCGGCTGGTGCGGTGGTAAATCCGCGACGCCGATATCAGATCGAACAATTCTTCAGAAAACCCCCCTTATTGTAAATGTGATAAAAGATAGAGAGAGACCCAATGCCTTTGCGCATGGTGAGCGGCTCTAGGTTTTCGGTGAGTTTGGGATCGTTGACAATTCTGACAGCTCTAAACTGTAATGCATCAAGAGGCTCAACTTGATACTTCGGTGCTCCATTCCACAGATGGGAGCATAATACTCCACGTGAGGTCGGACTTGGGCTTTGTAAAGCAGACTAATGTGTGTAGTGAGTTACACACTAGTTTGATCCTAGTTTCTTCAACTATGGCAGGAGTTGAATAAAATAAAATTAGTCGGAAAGGTATAATTATTCTTATTCTTATTCGAGATGGGGGCGATAAGTCCTGCACTGACGTCCCGCATGGGGTGTATTGTGCATTTCCCCCTGCCAGCGTCTACCCGAGCCAACCCAGCTCCTTGAAATAACGGAGCGAGGCTCTGGGCCGCTGGCATAGCTGCTCCAGTGACGTAGATGGTGTTGTCGATGATGATGATGATACCAAGCCAAGCTGACGGGATGACATGGATGATGTTGAAGCTGTCTCAAGCAACCTAGTGGCGATTCTAGTTTCTTCTGTAGCTTTACAGTGCCACAGCACATGCTCCACTGTTTCGTTTTCCTGCATGCAACCACGGCACAGCGGACTGTCCGTAGCTCCCGTTTTGTACAAGTGACTATTCAAATTGCAATGACCGGTTATAAGGCCTACTAGTAGACGGAGGTCTTGTCGTTGCAATTTCAATAGATTATTAGAGATTTTTCTGTTGAGGGTTGGAAAGGCGGCCTTGGAATGTTGACAGTCGGCTCTCTTGTCCCACAGAATTTGTTGTTCTTTGTCGGTGTGGCGGCGCAGTAGCTCACGCACTTCCATCGCTGATGGCCTGCAGAGACCCAATACGTCGCCGTTTGCCCGCTTTCTTACACCCTCCTTGGCAAGGGTGTCTGCCATGTTGTTGCCAGGACATGATCCGTGGCTCTTCGTCCATCTCACAATGGTTCTGAACTTGTTAGATAGTGTTTGCAGTGCTGTGTGGCACTCAGCAATGACTCTTGACCTTGTTACAGGTTTTCTAAGAGCATAGATAGTGGCAGCACTGTCGATGGTGATCACGAGGAGTTCTCTGCCGTCCCGCTCTGCGGTGGCTGTGAGAAGCTCGTTTATTGATCCCACAGCTCTTGCTGCCAGTAGAACACCCATGGCCTCCGCCTGCAGTGCTGTCGTTGTTTTGTTCAGGGCCACGGACTCCTTGAGTCCCAGCTCCGGTGAGTAATAACCGCAGCCTGCTCCTTCTTTGTTCCTTGCACCGTCTGTGAATATGTTCCAAGTGGGCGATGCACCATCAAAGACATTTTCCTCTGTGATCAGCTCGTACGTTTTGCTGTCCAGATGTGTATTAGCTATCTTATCGGTACCATTGCTAGCTTCGGGAATTATCCTCGTTGCTCGGTCGATTATTCTGCAGTGGTTTGTGATGGGACCCGTTCTTTTCCACTGGTTCGTAGATTTAATCCTTAGTGCTGAAGCCATCGCTTCCTGTTGTATATGCAGGTGCAAAGGAGTCAGACCCAGGATCATTTCGAGGGCAGCTGAGGGTGTCTTTTTCATACATCCGCTGATTAACGAGCATGCAAGCCTTTGTGTTTGCTGTAGTTTAATGATTGCAGTTGCTAGGTTGGTGCGAGTCCACCACACCACGCAGCCGTAGGTGAGAACTGGACGCACTATCACAGTGTATAGCCAGTGACAGAGCTTCGGTTTGAGGCCCCAGTCTTTACCTACTGCTCTGGTGCACTGCCATAAGATGTTAGTTGCCTTCGTGGTGATGTAGTCTAGATGTTTTCCCCACAGAAGTTTGCTGTCTAACCAGACGCCTAGATACTTGACTTCCTTGCTGAATGTTAGCTTAGTGCCAAACAGTGAGGGAGATTTGAGATTCAGTGTCTTCGTTTTTCGTGTGAACAGAATCATCTCTGTCTTTTGAGGATTTACAGAGAGGTTGTGCCGCTCACACCATTTTTCAACGACCTTAAGCGCCTTTTGCATTTTGTCACACAAAGTCGATTCAAAAAGTCCCGAGACCATGATAACCAGGTCATCAGCGTATGCTACAGAGACAATGCCTTCTTTATTAAGGAGTTCGACAAGTTTGTTTACCACCACCACCCATAGTAGTGGAGACATAACTCCTCCTTGCGGGCAGCCCTTCACGACTCGGCAACGTGTTGCACCCGCTGTTTCAATGCTGGCGGTTCTGTTAGCAAGCATTGTTGTGACCCAACCACTCATTCTGTGGTCTACCCCCTGGGTTTTCAGACCTTCTTCAATACTCGGGAAGGTAGTCTTATCGAACGCCCCTTCGATGTCAATGAAGGTGGCTAGGCAGGACTGTTTGCTCTCCACTGCAGATTCGATTTTGTAGACCACCTGGTGGAGAGCAGTCTCCGTTGATTTACCTGATTGGTATGCATGTTGGTTTTTGTGGACGGGATTATCCACCAACGGTCCACCTCTTATGTGTTTGTCGCAAAGTCTTTCCAGTGTTTTCAATAGGAAAGAGCTAAGACTTATTGGCCTGAAAGACTTTGGGTTGGTATAGTCAGTCTTTCCAGGCTTTGGTAAAAATATCACCTTCACCTCCCTCCAAGCTTTGGGTATATACTTCCATGCCAGACATGATCTAAATATGGCAATGAGGTGTGATTTTATCCTGTTTAGGCCCCATTGGAGAAGAGCTGGAGGTATAATTACTTTTTATTTTGAACAGAGTGCTCGTCAAAATCGGTCAAGCCTTTTAAGCTACAGGAGGTGATATAGGAATTCAATGACTTACATAACCTCCATAAATACTACCCTCCTTCTTGAGCAGTCGGGAAATATTATCAAAATTGGTTTTCATTCATCTTTTTTTAAAATGTTATTGCAGATAACAACAAAATTAAAGTTAAGACACTTGTGATATGACTCGAGACAATAGTTTATTTACAAAGTAATTTAAGTGTTATGAAAACAAAGATAATCGATCGCAGCGCACCACACATTTATCAATATATACCTATAAAAATTCACTCTCATTAGTTGTTTGCTAGGCTTGATGAAAGCTTTTAGTCGCAGTCCCCGCAACCCGCGCATTCCTCAAACTGGTGAGTTTTTGTCATAACAACTATCTATACATATTAAATAGGTGTCTATGTATAATTAATGCTGCCAACCGATGATATGCCAAGCTGTTATATTATCATTATAGCAATTTGGTATTATGGTATTACTTACTAATAATTAATTAACTTACTTACCCCCGAATACTGAAACGTTTGTTAACTTTGAAGATAGGTTAAGTCTGTTGCTGCCTTTGTCATTTGCTTAGTGCCAGACAAAGGCAGCATTAGAATTAATCTGTTGTCAAAGTTAACAAGCGTTTCAGTATTCGGGGGTTAGTTAAGTACTTAGGGTATAGGTTTCGACATGGGAGTACCAATATATCCTACCTAGCCTATAGTGTTTTAGTTAATCGAGCGAAGCAAGGCTCATTCCACGATAACAAGTCGGCATTTGTGGGTTTGTGTGTTTACTTGCTAACCGTTGATCTTCATGAAATAAGCAAGTAGTTCATTTTAATACAATCTTAGTTTGAATATGAGCAAAATCGATCGAAAATCGAATATGACTAGAAATTCAATAACATATACAAAACGTATCTTATAAACTAGTGACACAAGTGGCGGTATTATCGCTAAAAGCGATCTGTTCCAGGCAAACATTGAGTGGACATAAATTCACGGTATGTACAGGTTGTGAAGTTATAGGAGTCGCGACGTCTCAGTTTGGCGAAAACTATTAATTGACCGAGCAAAGCGAACAAGGAAGTACAAGCTTAGGATAATATTATTCCATACCAAGTTTAGCTATTTTTTTTTTGGTGAATTTTTTATGTTTTTTAAGAAGTCATCGAATAAAAGATGTTAGGTATATGATGAAGGGAAGCTGCCTTTGAGATGTTGGCTAGTTACCAATAATCCTGACTATGTCCGACAATTATCTTGAGATTCGTTGATTCGATGAAATGTTGTGCTTAAGCAAGTACAGTTTAAAAAAAAAAAGTTCAAATATACTTACAATTAGTTTCATCGGTTCAAGAGTTTTTATAGGCAAGTATAATGACTTCTTTTAGACTTATAGTAAGGCCGTTTCGTATAATCCTATATGACTACGATATAATTTATTTCTACGTGATGTTTGTGAAAAACAAGTATCTACCTACCCGTGCCCATACCGTTAGTCATTGCTATAATTGTTAGGTTCGCGACGCTGCGCGACCTAGAATCTTATCGCTGTGCCATAAGGTTCAAGGTCACACAGCGTCTGCGACGGAACCTAAAATCACCTCAATAAACACGCCACGGTAAGGACACTTTTTTTTTGGAGTAATGCGCACGCATACCGCACTGCCACGGGGAGACGGTGCGGTTAAGTGGGAATCTACCCCACCAAAACTCTACGGTGTCCCTCCGCCGCTTGTGGCGGAACGCGGAAACGATCATCCTCATCTAAGACAAGAACTTTACCTACAAGCACAGAAGTGCTTGTAGGTAAAGAAGTGCAGAAGTGCTATAAGTCTAGAAAAGTGAAAAGTGTAGCGACACCTTGTACGCAAGTACTTAGGTAAAATAAGTTGGTGCACAAGAAAACAAATTAATTGATGATAAACAAATTAGAAAAACTTCTACATGTACCGCCACTTTTATTAAGTTTGTGTGATAATAAATCGTAAATTGACGGACCTCTGACATTTTATCGCGCCACAGGGTAGTTCAACTTTAAACGTTACTAGATCAGTAAATGCTATGCTATTGTGCGGACGTTGTGCTAAAATCAAAATGAAATTCCTTTTGATACTAATATTATTACAAGTGATTAATGTTTCAGGTACGTGATAGTGATTAGTTAATTTTAACTAGCGTTCGTCGCAAGATGCTTGCCTACTGCTTGAAATGAGAGTTTGTTTGGAAAGTTGGGCTGAGACATTGTCGGGAGCTATGCTCGGAGTTTCTTTGCGCGATAAAATCCGGTACGAGGATATTCGTCGAAGAACCAAATTCACCGATATAGCTTTCAGGGTTTGCAAGCTGACAATGGGCAGGCCACATCACTCAAGGAACCGATAAACGCGGCGGTGGGGAAGGAAGGTTCTTGAGGTGCGAGCACGAACCGGAAGACGCAGCGTAGGCAGGCCTCCCACTAGGTGAATCGACGACATTGTGAAAGTCGCGGGCAACCGGTGGATGCAAGTGGCACGTTGTCAGTCGGTGCAGTGTGGAGAGGTCCTATGTTCAACAGTGGACGTCTTCTGGCTGATGATGATGATTGTCGTTCGAAAGATAGCAGGTTTTTACTCAGCCGAATGATAATATGTCAATAAAACTAACTAATAAAATATTTGATATGTTTGTTAATTAAGTTTGTGCATACAAATTATGTATGTTAGTTACAAATTATGTCTCTTACATCCCATAAGGGAAGTTTAAGTTCCTTTTCCTAGCCTATCGAAAAAAAGTTACATGTACCTATTCGCTAGCAAAATGTCTGGAAAATGGTAGCGCGCAAATGAAAACTATGTATATTTTTTATAAGTTTTGTATCGAATACGAAAAGTTTTTCAGTTTCGAAGTTTGAAGGTTCGAAGTTTTAGTTATCCTATATTTCAATGAAAGTTACTTAATGCATTTAAAAAAAAAATATTAAGCACTTACTTAGTTTATTCATTTCCGAATATGGCCCTGACCTGCCTTTGCACCCATGTACATAATTATGTAGCCCGTGTGTACCTGGTGTTTCCTAAAACTGCGACCAGAACCACCGGAGGACGGGCAGCGTCCTCTTAGTGAACGTTTTGCGATCCCCAAGCCGCTTGCCAAATTGGAATTATGGCAACCATCCCCAATCGTGGGGAGGCTTAGTGCAGTAAGACGTCTAAGAGCTGATAAGAAGAGGTATGTACGAAATTGGTTTTAAAAACTCAGTTAATTGTTTTCAGCTTTTCGCGTAATCCACATCAATGGAGCCGAAACCATTCTTGCCAAGGAGGGTGAAATGATAAATATTCGATGTAAAACAGATACGCCCATGGCGTATTGCGGATTCTTACATCCGAATGGGAAAAGATATTCGTAAGTACTTACCTGTCTACCTAACTCCTCTTCAGTCCTTTCCTAAGTGCATTTCGTATCTATTTCATTTAGTCATTCTATTTATTTTACTTTCTTTTGATAATACTTTAAAGGTACTTGTTACATGATTGCATCAACGTCTATATTCTGAGACATAAACACATCACATCCGCATACCGGTACATAGCGCATATTATATCTGCTCATTTGTTCCCTTTGCACAACAAAACGACAACTTAAGATGATCTTGATGAAATATGGCAGCGAAGTCCATGTGTGCATTATGAGGGCAGAAATAGGATCAATTTTAGACGTAGCTAGTAGCTTTGCTTAGTAATGCATAATATCACTAGTAGTTCGCGGCGAACTGAGACCTCGCGATCCCTATATCTTCACAATCCCTGAGCCGATTCAGCTCATATTCGAACTTAAAAATTGTATTGAAATGAACTGCTTGCCTACAAAATTCCATGAAGATCGGATCAACAGTTCGCAAGTTATCATCGGACAAATATACAAACATAGAAACATACATACAAAAGCCAATTTGTCCCAGTAAACTCTGAGACCTTCGCTTCGCTCGGTCAATTATACATTGTCGTTTACCATGACCGTTGTAAAGATTTTCAGGTTCAACACTAAACGTGGGCCAGTGTGCTATAAAAATCAAAGCCGCCAAAAACGACAGCGGGGAATGGCGGTGCCACATAGGAAGCGAAGGCTCGATAGGGGTAGAGATCATGCAGCAGATCAATGTTAGAGTAGTGGAGGAACTGGCAGCTTTGGAGAAGAACTTGTCAGCCGTGCACGGGAAACCCGCGACGATTAGTTGCGTCACTACCAAGGGACTAATGCCTTTGAGATATTGTCGGTTCGAGCCGCCCAATGATCTCCCGTTTAGCATAAATTCTGACGTGAATGACACCAAGTAAGTGTTTAGAAGTATATATTTATTTTGATACAATAACTAGAAGTCGTTGCCAAAAAACCACCATTAAAAAAACAAAATACCCGACTGCAAATGATGTCTAAGATAATTATGTCACTACGGATCCGGACGTAAAGGCCAGACTCCACCAAAGCTGAGACGAGACGAGGAAAGAGATCCGCTCTACCCAGTACGGCGATGCGTACTGGCTTCGGTGAAGACACCCTAGTTACCCTGTTAAACATCTCTACTCCTCTCCACTTCGCACATCTCCGCTTTTGTGGAGTCTGGGCCCTAAGTGGAATCCATCGACACCTCACTCACCAAAATCGGTTAAGCTGTTTAGGCTTCAGGAGGTACTGTAGAAACACACAAACAAACTTATATACATATCTACACCCCAAAAACATTACTCTCCTTGGGCAGTCGTGTCATAACTAACCATATCGCTAACGGTTACTGTTCAGTACGAACAAAGAAACACAGATTTTGGTTGGAATCTGCTTATATTTTCTATAAAATCTTTAACACGTAATTAATTGGTGTGTAGTTTGATTGAATGAAGTGAAGTAAGTGAGTGATTGAGTGAATGAATGGATGAATGATTGCTGCGCGAATGGCGCGAGTTTGAAATGTGGGTTTAGTTGACATAGTATATTAGAAAACTGTATATTAGATTTAGTCTTTTAAATAGGTCGCAAAGACGGCGCGAACAGTTACTACTTATTCCTCAAACAATCAAACTTCTGACTGAGCAATGGCGTCCTTATCGCCTATGTACCTAAGCAAGGGTAATTTTGAGATTTGCTCTATATATAATGAGATCAGTAGATAGGTATAATATAATTATGAAACGGTCCTCACGGACCGGAAGCAGTACCACATTTTGTCGCGTCGATTCTTGTTGAAGGTGCAACGTTTCACTCAGCGCGGCAAATTAAAATTTTCTTGTGTTTTTTGTCAATTACAACTTAATTACTCATCGTGGGTTCATGAAAATGAATTTTGCGCTAATAAATTGGTTGCATGAAGAAATTACGCCAACCAAAACATCAAGGTAAAAGCTAGTATAAGTACATTTCTCACTAAACCTAAAACCAAGATAAAAATCAGCTTATTGAGATTCGTAGCTAAACCAATATTATCTAGGTGATTATTTTAGCCGTAATTTCTTGATACGACCTATTTATTGTCGCAAAATTTATTTTCATGAACCCACGATGAGTAATTAAACCGTAATTGACAAAAAACGCAAGAAAATTTGAATTTGCCGCGCTGAGCGAAACGTTGCACCTGAACAAAGCTCTTGTGAATGTTTTGAGGCCGATTCTGGGGCGCTACTACTTCCCGCGCAACATGAGTCTGGACCGCGGCGACTGCGCTGTCACCATCCGGAAGGTGAGGTACGAAGACGTCGGGATTTGGACTTGCGGCGTCGGGATGGATGACGGGAAGGGGTATATTGATATTGTCAAGCTGGACGTCGAAGGTGAGAATCATCACTAGCCTATGATTATCCTGCTTTGTTATAGTATCTATAAACGTTACTGCTGGTACAAATCAAAAATACTAGAACGATGACAGATTTTATTTTTAAAAGCAACATTTATTTTCTTTCTAGGCGTTTTTTCCATCTAAATCTTAACGGCCTACTTACCTTACTTTTTCTATTTAGTGCCCCTCATTCATGTAAGTAGGTTAAAAATCTTATTTTGGGATATGTTTTTTTTGGTTCTGTCATTTCTGTTTTGTCTGTGCATGCCGGGAAAACATGATTACATTATATTTTCCTCGATTTTTTTTTTTATAGAACTCGGTTTACACACATTTTTCACTGGCGCTCGGAACCTCTAGTGTATATTCTAGTGATTATTACACTAATAGTGAAGTAATAATAATATCTAGGCTATATATAATATATGCAGCATTTCGATCGATTTCCTGGTTTCGATGTAATTAGCAATTATCTGGTTTTTTGACAAGCACGCGTTAAAGCAATCTCTTTTCATCTTCGCGTGAAAATGTGTCTTTCTCTCGAAATACCCTCTTAAGAAACTTCGCTGTACATATTCCCTCACCCACTATTCTTCTTCTCAGGTCTATACACGATGTCAACAGCCTCTGCGACGGGCATTACCTTCGGCGCGATTACAGTATTCCTCGCGATCCTCGGCTTTATTGTTTGGAGGAAGCGAAGGTACTTGTATTTACTACTTAGATATTTATTTCGTATTTCGGGTATTGTTACTTCATAACACAGGTTCATTCCTGGCTGGACCTAGCTTGCTTATTCAACATGGCACTTTACAGGTTCCTTGGCAGCGTACCCGCGGATGGCGAAGGGCAGGAATTGCGACACCTGAGACGCGGTGCGTCCCCGCGCACTTCCCCATATGCTACCCCGAGAATTTCTCCACATGCTACACCCAGAGCGTCCCCGGGGGTTTCCGCACGTGGTTCCCCGGCCGCGCCTTCACATGTGTCGGCGCCGGCGTCCCCACATGCTTCGGCGGTACCGTCCCCACACGTTTCGGCGCCATCGACCCCTCACAGCACCCATGCGTTGTACCCTGGTATTATCCCAGAAATAACTCTTCAATCTCCGAGTGAGAGAGGATCAATTTTTAGTCCGTAAGTGCAAGTGCGTCTTTGCGAGTGTCCCCACATGTTATACCCTGAGAGTGTCGTGTCCCATTATGTTATCCTGTTACATGTTACCCCAAACTTTGAGGGAATGGATATTCGGCCGGTAGATTTTTAATGGCAAAAGGCCTGTCTCACTCTAGAGAGTTCATCTTTGTTTGTTTTGTAATCATCAGGCAGTTTCTGATGAACGCAAAGTTTATTTATAGCGGGCGCGGGCGTACAATTGTAAGCATGTGGTGTACTAGGCAAGTGCTCACGTATAAAACGCAGGTGAGGGTGGAAGTAACGCTCAAGCTCGCGACTGTCACTCGCAATATAGAACGTGTGCAGTTGTTTGTTTCTCTCGCGGTTTTACACTTCACACCGCGCAAACGCCTGGGGCCAACGTGGGCACGAAAGGGCTCCCACACCCTTGCCCGCGCCCGCTAGTTCAACGTGCGCAAGCCCTTAGACAATAGGGTAGGTAGGTTATTAATGTTTAATTTATTGAAAACTATCTGATGCCCGCGACTTTCACAATGTCGTCAGTCCACCTAGTGGAAGACCTACCTAGGCAGCGTCTTTCAATCGTTGGTGAATCAAAGGTCAAGTCAAGTCAAGTCGACAGAAAGTCACAAAGAACCAAACACACACTGCTTCTGGACAGTAGAAACTGTTACACGCTACATTAGGCATTTTTATGACTAAAAGAATTAGATTGTCGGTATTTCTATACACGCAGGTAGGTACATACAGGGCACTTTTTTTAGTGCCATTTTTACTAGACTTAACATCCACGTGTTGGTAGATCTATGATAACATTATTTGTTAGAACGTTGCTGTCGTAATTTGGTTGGTGTCAATCGCCTTCTAACAAACGAGAGAGAAAAGGAGAAACATATTTTCCTCTTATTTTCTCTGCGCTTTAGGCTGTTGTTTGTCAAGTTTGTTCGGGGTTCTATAGAGGTTGCTAGTTTCATGTAAGGTACTAACCGCGCCTCGCGGTCCACGCACAATCTTAAATTCACACCAACCATTCATTTTCCGCGGTAAAAATATTTTACGTCACGTCTGTTTGTACCCTACTGCCTCAGGAGTGTAATGTTTATGGAGTATGTAAGAATGTATGTTTGTGAGTTCCTATTTATTCCCTCCTGTATTGCTGTCATGACCGATTTTGACGAGTGTGATGTCGTTGGACTTTTTGTCAGGAGTGTCATGGGCTACATTTTGCAGTCGGGTTTATTTTATTTTAATCATAATATTTGTTGGATTTTTATCTTGGAAAATAATGGAAGATATACACAACCGAGTAAACGCACGGGACGCAGGTAGTACAACATTTCAATTGAAACGGAAAATGTAATAAATCACTACTAGTATTATAAATAAATGCGAACTCGAAAAGGGGCATTTGATTCGATAACAGTGAATAAAACTGTCTTTCAGTCACTAGAGAATAAAAACATTTTGAATTTGGAACAAGAACGACTTATATGAATTATGTACTAAACAAAAAAACGTGATGAACGTACCTACTGGCTGGCTAAATGGAGCTATACCATTGAACCAGTTTAAATTAGGACAAAAACATCCCGCCAATTTTGGTTAAGCTATTTACTATTCATCTGTGTAAATAGGTACTATACGACTATTTATTTTCTCGCAGTCAATGTTAAAAACTAGAGTAGGTACAAAACTTGTGAAAGTAAAATTTAATCTCGGTCCATGCATCCTTCGCTCCGCTCAGGATTCTACTGTAGAATCCTTCGCTGCTCATTTTTTTCACTAGTTCTTAATCTACTACTGTCTTTTGTGTTCCACCTTCACACAGCAACAGAGCAAAGGATCGATTGATTTTTTGCTATGCAAGGACTTTGAGACCGTCTTATTCGATACAAGAAGCAAACATGGAGAATACTCTCACTGTTTCCTTCCTGAATATATTTTGCACTACAGAAAATATTTTTTGCCATAAAATTTATATCTACCGCTGTTCCTACGTTTGTTGTTTAATTTTCACTTCACGACCTTATATCTTGACAACCTCTTGATTTTGCTCATATTCAAAATTCTTGTTTAGAATTGAGTATCGAATATTTCTGCCAAATAATATCCAAAAAAAATGCCAAAAGTGGTAAATAGCGCCGCAGCAAACTTCCCCTTTTTGGGGTAAACCACAGATCACACCCTAGATTCTGCATTCAGGACGCTCGAAGCGCACCACGCATCAGTGTAAATACACTTATAAGAAATTACTCTGATTGGTTGATTGTTAGGTGCGAGAAGGCGTTACCTTGAGATAGCCAATGAGAAAGCTTGGTCGCATTCCCCGCGACAACAAATCTCGTAATGCGGTATCTAGTGTGATCTATGGAGTAAGCCCTCCATCGTTTAAAAAAATAAAACATAGGACCATGGCAGTGGTACTTAGATATAAATTTTATGGCAAAAAAATGTTTTCTTTATTCATTTCTGAATCATTATTCAGGGAGAAAATAGCAGAATATACGTATGTATGTAACATACGGTCGCATAGTTAGGGTCGGAGTGTGATAAATGCTATTTTGTATCCCAGGAAAATGTTCGGTTCCTGAGGAATTTCCCATACAGGTGGAACCGCGTGGCGCAGCTCATATTAAATAAGTAGTATTAAAAGTAATCATAGTATGAATAGTAGATAAAATTATTTTAAAAATTATAAATTAAAAAAACTTTAATACTGTTCATATTTTAAGAATTCGTTAATTAATTGGATATCATGTTATAAATAAAAATATAGAATTTTAATTAGCATTTTAACTTTAATATACATTTCGAAACTATATTAAAATACAAATAATTTAATACTCGAAAAATGGTAGATACTTATTTTACTTAGACATAAAACAATTTTATTAATTAGGTAAATATTAATATTTATATATTCGTTACTAATTTATTTTAAGTAATATTTATTAATTAAGTAATAATTGTATATAATTTTAACAAACAAAAAAACCGACTTCATCAGGACCATTTATTTGCTTCGTCTTAACTATCATAATCGAGATTTTCTGGCGTTTTTTTGTGGAGTTCCAGTGGCCGTCTGCGGTCTTCTTCATCAGTTCCACTTCACCGAATGAACTTTCTGAACGCAAAAGCTTGTCTTGTTGATGAAAATACTAAAATATATGTGCCAATAATATTTGAGATGTTCCCTCAATTCCTCAAAAATCCCATTATAAGATATTAATTTTCATAAAAATGAGACCAATCTGGAAGTATCTCCTATCAAATAAAAAATGTTTTTTTTAAATCGGTTCATAAATGACGGAGTTCTGAGGTTCTAAAAAATATGAAACTAATTGAGAACCCCTTTTTTTTTAAGTCGATTTAAAAGAAGTTACACTGCATGTAGTAAAAGTAGCGCAATGCAGTACTGAGATGGATCGTAACTACATTTGGTGTGCCTGCGTCTTTACTGTGACCATAGCTTTTCCAAGATCTTTATGGGGCGCAGTTTTACACGTGCAGTTAATAAAACATAACCTGTCGCTCAGTGGAGATCCACAGGAATAATTAATATCAAAATCGGTTTAGTAGTTCCAGAGATAACCTCCTATGCAAACTTACTATAAAAAAAAGTTTTATGTATAATAATAATAATTCACAAACCTCTAAAAGTCGCACGTCGGGAATGAGAAATCTAAGTTATGCTACTATTTGAAAAAAAATAACAAGACAATCCATTTTACAAAGGACTTTGAAGATTTTGGCATACCTATTGTCCGCCATCTTGATTTTACTCCAAAATAGCGGCCACTCATAAAAGTGGACTGGACTGTGACTGAAATTGCTGACTTAAACTATGACTAAGACTGGTTTAAATTGTGAAATATTAAGATTTACTTGAAATAAGATGAAACTTTACATTGGCTATATACACAATTTGTGGAGCCAATATTAAAGAAAAAAAAGTCTTCTTATTTGCCTCAGCTAAATTTTAATATTTAATTACTAGGATGGTTCAACATAACGGCCAACCGTTCCATGTTGACAGCATATACTGAATGGCAAGCGATGACATTTCGGTTTGTCTGCAATGTGTGGTAGAACTCATCTATGGTGAGCTTCTCATCGTTTGGCTCTTTTGTAGGAACACTGGAAAAAAAACATACCTGTGTGCAAATGAGAGCTATATTGGTTCAGCTATTTAAGAGGCTAATTGACTGCATTCAAAACATGCTACGCATTTATGCCATCCTTTTAAATTTTAGCATGAAAACCATTTATAAACCATCAGAACAAAATAACGTGTGGTAAAAATACGTAAATAATTTTTTGTCTTTTCTTAGATTTGATCACGTGATCGTAAACGCTCTGTGACAGGTTGCATCTATAGTGACGTCATACCAAAGTAAATAAATCAACTTTCGCTGTTAAAATTGCGTATGTTTACTTTGGTGTGACGTCATTCGTCACGTGACTGGCGCCATGATACAGATTCGCGTTTTGGCGCGTAATTTTATTTTTTATTTAAGCTTTAGCATCGATTTATACCGAAAATACAACTGTTCTCGACAAAATATCAATGTACTAAACATTACATTCAATTTAACAATAGTCTGCAATACTTTTTTAAAACTTGTCAAATAGATAGATAGATTAACTCTTTATTGTTCACACAAATTTTACATAATTTATAAACAGACT
This sequence comes from Apocheima hispidaria, assembly GCA_947579745.1. Classification (NCBI taxonomy): domain Eukaryota; kingdom Metazoa; phylum Arthropoda; class Insecta; order Lepidoptera; family Geometridae; genus Apocheima; species Apocheima hispidaria. The sequence goes on along the minus strand of OX388150.1, from coordinate 5,343,088 downwards.
TTAAAAAGTAGTGTAACAACTGGCGGCCTTATCGCTGAAAGCGATCTCTTCCAGGTAACCAATAGCCTATTGTGAAGTTCGGTTTTCATCGTTTGTCGCTTTTGTGGCGCTCTTGAAAAAAAAAAACATACTTACGGTGAAAATAAGAGTTATATTTATTCAGCTCAGAGACAGAAATAACTTTCATATCACATTAATATTATAAATGCGACTATTTGTGTAATTGTGGGTGAAAACTGACGAGCAGCTGATAGCTTAGGGTACCACTAAACAAAGTCTCATAACGCTGTGAAATTTTCTATGCAAGTAGAAAATTCAATTAAACATTTTAAGGTGCAACGTTTTGCTCAGCGTGCTAAATTCCTATTTTCTTACGTTATTTTTTTTTCAATTGTATCCAAAATTAACCCAAACAAAAAATCAAGGAGTTATAGTTTAATTACATTTGTCACTAAACCAAAAACCAACATGAAAAACAGCTTATTGAGATTCGTAGCTAAACCAATGTTATCTAGGTTATTATCTTAGCCGTAATTTCTTGACACAACCTATTTATTAGGGCAAAATTGGTTTCAGTAAATCCACGATGAGTAATTAAGCTGTAATTGACTTTAAAAGCAAATATGAATTAAAATTTGACATGCTCGGCGAAAAGTTGCATCTTAAGCTCAAATAAAAGAAATATCGGTCAAGGGTTTTTGTTTTGACACCCCATGCGGGAGACGTCAGAGCATGACTTATCGCCCCCATCTCGAATAAAAAAGGGTGAAGTCTCAAATTAATAGTACATAAATAGGTGACCAGTTTACCTGCAAGCTATTTCAAAAGCAGCGGAATGCTCCATCTCGTCAATAGTCGGCGGACACCTAGGCCCCAGCCCGTCCGGGGTATCATCCACATTGACGCGACCCTCGGCCTGAGGGTCATACAGCTTACCCGTATTCCTCAGCCACATGTTGGGCATGTCACCTCCAATGTCATACATAAAATGTTTGTTGTGTGTCTTGTAACCTTTTGAAAAAATAAATAAAATATTTGAATCGAATAAGACATGTTTCATTTCGAGAACTCCATCTCCATCATCCTGAGTGACCAGAGACGGATATGGAGAGTGTCGGTAAAATAGACCCCCCAAAGTTTGGGGGTTAATTTTACTACATTAGAGGTGGAATTTCTCAAAATCCTTTCTTATTGTTCACTTAGACCACTTGAGAAATATTGGGTCCAAATTTCGTTTCTCTATCATAAGCGGTCTGATCTGTGCGTTGATTTCTAGATAAAACCTTGTTCTTATATAAATAAATAATATTGAAGTTTATTAAACATGACCCTGGCAAAAATGTTCATGAAAGAAAGAACTAAACTAGTTAGACTGCTTCAAAAAGGCTGCAAAATATGGCCATAGTACATACTTTGCTTGTGTCTAGTAAAGCCTTATTTGTTTACTGATATCAACTGTGAGCTACTAAATCAAAACGAAATAAATAAGTCACCTTTACGCTGAGACACGACAGAACTGATAACGTTCTTGAGGAAGTTCTGTACAGCTACCACAATGATGTCAGCTGCTTCATCATCCACTCCTTCAAGCCCAAGTTCCCATGCTGCCAGCATAAAGCGGCCCACTACTAATGCATGATCAGGCAGGAAAATTTCCTGAAACATTTTACAGAACAATATAAATAAATATCAGAAATTACATACCTAAGAGCTATGAAAAGAATTACGAGAAAAAATAGCTACCACATACCCTTAAAAAAATGACCCTACTTAGTTGATTGTGACAAGTTTTTTCTCTATGTCGCCAGCTGTCCGTCTTTATCTCTAGTTGTTACGCACACTGAATAGTGCAACTTTTTTAAGAACAAAGGTGGAGCCACATTTTACGTTCTGAATAAAACTATCACCATAGAAAATTGTTAGTTCCATCTTTGGGCCTACTACAAAGAAGTTACAGGTCTGTTGAAATGGAAATGCCCAGTGCCTATTAGGGGTAAGTGGCCATACCATAAGGACATTGTTTTTTCTTGCACTTGCCAAACCCAAGTAATGCTGTAACCCTGCTGGCATAGGTATATAAAGTGTCAATTACACAGTAAAACAAATTAGTATATTCCTTATTATATTAGGTGCAATATGACATAAAAAAACTAGAGATTTGTTATAGATCTACGACATTTCACACCTACAGAAGACTAGTAATCCACTCTCAGAGCTAGGGCCTTATCTTGTAACTCTGGTAATGATGGTCATCGCATATTGTTTCACTCGCGCCAAGCGAGTGAGCAGGATAGCAAATGAAGATTATCGCCACCAGTCACATAAGGAACACAGTCCCTTGGTCTGGTATAACTGAGTCTAATAACACACTATAGCTTTGTTTCGGACATCACTGTCTCATTCATACGAATATTCTAGCATATCAGTGTTTGTATCAGCTGTCAGCTCTGAGCTAGCCCAAGTCCAACGAGATCCCACATTTTTGATATTTTTGTTATTGAACATCACATGCCTCTTATTTTGGAAATGTCATTATTAAAGATAGTTTATAGACATACCTGTGCAGCATATTTTACACCATCACTGCCCGCTCCTGGAGGCGAACTTGGCGGTAAATAATCCACCAGATCCACAGCATCAAAGCTAGACTTCTCAGAGGTGCGTGAACTTCTTTTGTGCCTCCTAACGTTTTTGTTATGCGAACTATTTCGCTCCTGTGCGATCGTAAGCGATGTCTCCGCTAAGCCCTCTACTTTATTTAGTAGTGCTAACAAAAACTCGTTATGGTAATGCACCTGATCTGATGTCAGGAGTTTTCGAGCCTCTATATCGAATTCTTCCTTCGTAAGTTTCATTCTAAACCACTGCTTCATGTGGCCAAAATATTTCGTAGATTTGTCATCTAAAACTTCGTTAAGTTTACGTCGCGCGACGTTTAGAGCGTCTAAGCTCATTTTAATGAATTAGTTTCACAGTTCGTTAGATATTCGTATCTGTGATATAAATTTACGCACAGCACAGCTCTAAACTAAATTACTCTTTGGCATTGGCACAGCTTTTCTTCTCTTGTTTTTGTGGTTTTAATAATTACATATATTTTTTTTCTTTTTCCTCCTAAGAGGGTTTTGGCGTCACACGTCTTATGCATTTGCCAGTGTCAAGTATACATATTTATTCTCAAGTTTAGTTAGATATAATCAAACAACTCATAGTCACTGTCAAAGTAGAGCAAAGCAAGTCATGGTCAAGTCCTAGTCATGCCCCAGTAAAGTGGTGAAAACTTTACTAGAGCCTTCTATGGAGTTTTGGAAACAACACGAAAATTCACGTTTCACGACATTATACCATTCACCAACACTCGTGCATGTTCACGAACACTTAACGGGTAAAAATTCACAGTTTTTACACATTAACACTCGAAATAACACAAGTAATGGAAAATAATATAATGACGCGACATGATTTCTTCACGTTCCCGCCAAAACTCCCATAATTACGGCAAGGCCTATTAAGCCGCAACCACAGATTAAAAAATTACCACAGATAATAAAAATGAAATAAAATGTTCGTTCTCCACAGATTATAAAAACTAAGGTGTTGCCATAACAGGTACTCAAATACGGTCGATATTCTTACGATTGAAAAACCGTGAATGGGATCTTTATTGATCGTCATGACATTGTATGTCAATGTCAGTGTCAGTAAATCCATCATGTCAAATTCAAATGTGTGACCGGCATTAATTTTTAAATTCATAATTTTCAAATATTTCATTTTTACTAAAATAATCTAAACTTAAATGTACAAACTAAAACTATAAACTATACTAAACTAAATAAGTACTTAAATAAATTAAATCTAAAATATCTACAAATAAAAAACGGCAATTTTCAAATTAACACAAATCACAAATTTAAACAGAATTATTCTCCGTGATTTCCCTAAGTACAATTGCAATTACTGTCCGTTTTGTCTACTCCGTCCAGATACAGAATTTCAATTTATTTATACCCGTTGAACGCAACAACGATCTATTCGATACGATTCAGACTAATTTGTTATTGAAGATCTTCAGGAACTCACTAATACAGGAACAGATATATTGAGGTGTGGTTATTGTTCCAGTTGTCTTAAATGTCTCTTGTACGCTGTCGATCTGAAGTTGTTCATTGAAGTAAAGTCTGGGGAGGACTGCCTGATGCTCCAGCGCGATGTTGAAAAGATGTCTATGCATGGAGTGTCGCAAACAAAATGGAAATTAATATATTGAAGTGCCATGCCATGCCCTTCACTCGCAAGTGGCACCCAGTAGAACACAAATATCAGTTGGACGGCCAGGAAATTACTAGATCTACTACAATAATAGATCTGAGTGTCAGTTTCGACCGAAACCTTACCTTCAATGACCACATAGCCACCATCGCCAAAGTGTCTTATCGAAGATTGGGATTTGTGATAAGGAACTCTAAAGACTTTCAAGGGACCTATGTCATTAGGCTACACTATGAAGCACTTATTCGGAGCAAACTCGAAGCCATGTGTGCTTGGAACCCACTTGAACAAACGTACACCGCAATCATCGAGGGTGCCTTCCACTGTTTTCTTTACCCCCAGGGCAAACTATATTGCTCACGCCAAATCCTCTATATAGCACACTCTCGCTGCGTTTAATCGCCTCTTGGCCAGGATGCCTGAATGTGATGTGCTTGCAGATTAATGGAAGAGTTTTCTGTTGACGTGTCTGATCTGGAGTACTGTGAGGAGGTGCGCAATGTGAACGATGAAGAAGATGAGGCTCTGAGATTTTTTATCATAACTATTATGACAATGATTTTGTAATTTATTTTGTTTGTAGTATGTAAGGTTTATTATTTTTATTAATATTGAAATTTTGTAAAATGATTACATTATTATTTTTATTTATTTATTTTTACCAGTGTGTGACATTTTAAACTTAATTTTTATAATAAAATTAACTAATGTTGTTGGTGATAACCGTTTTAGTTAATAAACTAATTATTCAGGCTAAAATCTTCAAAACCAGGCTCCATTCGAAGTCAAATCGAAGTACGTCCACTTATAAACATTTGCATTGATAAGAACTCTCTATAAATAGATTAGAGGCCTAAACAGCGGGCTTATTATCTAACTCTGAAACGTTCGTGATTTTGATTGCAAGAGCATGCCATCACGCTCATACCAACTTAGAGTAACTTAGTGATACTGCGCGGTCCAGCTCGCGCAGTCACTATTGCTTTCAGAGTTATGGGACAAGCCCGCGGGTCTTTGTTTGTACGATTGATGTGTTGCGGGACCAAGATGCTTGTGGGTACGGAAAGCAATCGATGTATACCAAAGAATCAAAGGGATTTTGTCTAGGAGAACCGTATTTAGAATGCAAATCATGTAACTTGTACCTTGTTCACTAAAAGCATAGAGAAATGAAATGACTTTGCTGCCAGCTATGCATTTAAGCAAGGTAAGTGAAGGGCGCACAGAGCAGACCCTCCATAATACGGAGTTTGGTGAGGCAGTATCATGAAAAAGGCAAAAAACAACTCAATCAATTCATTATGATATACAAGTATCTGATTTACACAATTCAAATGGGTTTATTGCTATTGTAGTATGTGGTGGTCCTGCTTAAATCTCTGCAGAGTCCTGCTTCATCCAAAACTTTTTTCTTATGTCTAGACTTAGATTTGTATACAAATATTGTGTGTACATGTATATTGGCATGCATGTGGTGTGCTATTGTTTTACATAAATTCTCCTTAAAAATGAGCATACATTGTAACTTATTTATTAGGAGAATTCTGTGATTGTAACAAATAAAATTAAATGTTTGTGTAATTCCGCCTCATAAATGCTGATTTTTACATTTATGATGCCCAATGATGCCGGTCCTAAGCCCATCAAACATTATTTTGTACAACTAACAGCAAGACTGTCTTATTTTAAAGGTTTTTTCTAGCAAAGAGAATATAAATACTTTCTAGTTCCAAATAACTAGAGAATGCAATATGACACAAACTTGATTATGTAGGGTAGGGCAGTGTTGTTCCCAGTCGATTTTGGGGCTACCGTATCTAGACCTCAAAATTGCCGTATTTTGGGACAATATCAAAAAAATATGCCGCAAGGTCTAATTTTGACATTAATTTGTATACAAGACTATTATGTTTCTAAGCTTTTTTTTTTATTGGTCGTGGTCGTGGTGGTAGTGTATAGATTTTGAATTGTGGTTAGAAGTTATGTCTCATTTTCACTTGGAACCATTGGTATCTCTTCTTCTCTTATCTTCCTCAGTATCGACATATTCACCCTTAGATTTTCTAATTTTTCTGATCAATACATCACCGCTCAGTGAAACGATGTTAACATCATCATTATCCAACATCTCTTTGACGTATTCATGGTGGGCGTAGTTCAACGGGGAATTCCGGGTACTCGGTGCTTAATTGTAATTGTGCTCGGTAATTATAATTGGCAGTTTATGATAACTCTTTCGTCGATTGCCGTATATTTCATACAAATATTATACGAAGTGCTGCCGTATGCCGTATATTTGAAGCACAACGTGTCTAAAAGCCGTATAACACGGTAATTGCCGTATGGAGAACAACACTACGGTAGAGAGACGATAATGCATGGCCCAATAATTACCAAACCGATAATGTACAGCCCATATTGTAGAGCATGATAATTGGTGTACCAGTACAGGGAATATCCTTGGAGGAATGAAAAGGGAATATCGAACTGTGCATTATCGGGACGTGAAATATCATGCCATACAATATCTGCACGGGCCTATTATTGACTGTGCGTTATAACGCACAGTCAATAATGTACAGCCTGGGACCCTATTCCTGTGCGCTCGAGATTATCTCGGTGACTGTCTCTCTAATTTAAAATTTAATGGGAGTGAGTGAGAGAGAGATAAAAATGTCATTTCTCCGAATAGGGGCCCTGATATTCCATCTACTGGTACATACATTATCAGGCTTGTGCATTATTGGGACGTGCAATATCGTGCCGTACATTACTGACACAGGCCGATAATTCACACCTGAATAATGTACAGCCTAATAAAAGGCAACCCATCCCTTATTGGCTGAGATCCTCTGTGTTTGTGAGGTATCTATCGATTTCGTGCTTCGTTTCAAAGTGGCTATACATGACCTGACCTGACATCATGTGAAAGAGATAGTTATACATACATTTCTGGGGAGCGAAAGGGATAAACTATAACCTTATAAGTTTTTTTCTTTTGCACGATATCAGGTCAGGTAATGTACTTAGTGAGACCGAGAAAAAATAAAACATAGATTACAAATTTAAGAATTACCGTTAGTATGTTAAAGTATTTTTTAATGACAACTCGGAAATCTTTGCGGTGTCAAAACTGATTAGCTTATTAGGTTTTTTTTATAAAAGCCTGGAAACCTTCTGTTAAGCCTTAATGCCTTATTTGCATTATCGCGTCCAAACGAAACATGGAATCAGAGGAGATCATACACACATCGATCAATAGGAGCAGAGTTATTCAGCCAATATCGGCTTGGTCGTCTTTTATCAGGCTGTGCACAAGAAGCATTACCTACAAGCTTCTTGGCTATACATGACCTGACCCGACATCGTGTGAAAAAGATGGCTATATATGAGTTTCCGCGGAGCGAAAGGGAGAACATATTTCACGCCCGATAATGCACAGCTTGATATTCCATGTACCGGTACACCAAGTATCAGGCTGTACATTATCGGGTCTTACCTTGGTCGCATGAAGGCCTCGCTACATGGCCTGACCTGACATCGTTTAAAAGAGATGGCTATATATAAGTGTCGGGGGGAGCGAAAGGGAGAAGCTATAACCTTAATAGTTTGTTTCTTTTGCTCCCGTGAAATTCAAATCTACCTGTCCCTTTCACACGATGTCAGGTCAGGTCATGTATAGCCACTTTTAAAAAGTGTCTGCCGGTGCCGGCAACAATGAAAGAATGGAACGGCTGCCAGGGGTTTAACTGGTTCGGCCAACCTATTGACATCCGACCCATATCTTTAACCGGAAGGGTTTCCGGGTTGATATAAAAGAAAAAAAAATAACGTGAACCTGCTGTTATCCGCCTCGTTTCTGTAACATAAAGGTTTTTTTTTTAAACTATACCTACCATTATCTGACTGGGGCCCTATTCGGCGAAATGACATTTTATATCGGTTATATTCAGAATAAAAAGTAGCCCATGTGTCAACATTTTTATTAGTTTTTTTTTTTTTTTTTTTTTTTTTTTTATGTTATTCGGTGACGAGACGAGCAAGTCGCTCACCTGATGTTAAGCGTCACGCTTGCCCATAACAGTGCCACCCAGAATTTTGAACTTCAACAGTTCAAAACCATGCGCGGCAATGCACTGCGCTCGTCACCCTGAGATGTTAGATGTTAAATCTCTGTATGCCCAGTAATTACGCTGGAAACATTGCCCTTCAATCCGGAACACAGTAATGCTTGCATACTACTGCTTGGCGGTTGAATAACTGGCAAAGGTGTGGTACTTCCCCAGGCGGACTCTGCAAGAGAGCCCTACCACTACAAAACTAAAGTTTACGAAGAAAAGTTATATGATATCACATAAAAAAATTATGTGATATCATATAACTCTAACTATAACCTTTGTCATAAAACAAAATAATAGCTCAAGTATAGTTTTCGGAATCGGACATTAAGTTAAAGCGTTACATCCGTCACCACCTCCACTCCGTCTACCTCCGGTAACCGTTCCTTCCAAAATTATCCAGTCATCCGACTCATCCTCAGTTTTTTTATCGGAAGGAATTCACTTTTTAATAGCGCTTCGCGGCTTCGCTCCTCAACCTGCGGCAGCCGTCACAGTTTCACCGGTTCTGGCAGCAAATAAACTTTCAATTAAAAATATTTGAATAACCTTGTCGATTTCCGTACCTAGGAACGTAATCATATCTGTATACAGGGTCTCGTACACATGGCACACAATAAACATTACGACAAAACCACACGTTAATTCACTTGTCGCACGGCAAAACGTGCTCTTTGGTTACAGAAACAAGGATTATATACGCAGCATGTCATAAGGTGGTATTGCGTGAAAATAGAATAAACAAACCAGATTGAGTGACACTCAATACTCACACATACACAAAAACAACAACACATTCAAACATTGCCATACACACACCCAAATATATCAAACGCTATAATTGCCAGTGTAATCAAAAGTAACAGTTTATTTATTTAGTAACTTTGAGATCTTAGAGTAGCCATTGGAAAATCAGTTTTTAAAAATAGAAAATTAATTTAAAGCATTATAAAATAATTTCTGACCAGGGCAAAACATTTTCAAAAACGATATCATTAATGAAAGACCTCAAAATTGAAATGGGAGTGCCTTACAGGAAATTCCAATAAAGCTGATTATTCATGCACATTTATATTTTATTTTTTTCTTTCCTCTGAGAACATTTTGGCGTCGCACGTCTTGCGCATTTGCCAGTCTCAATAAGATACAATATATTCAAGTTTTGGAAAATATTGTCACATAAAGTCATAGTGACAATCAAAGGCAAGCAAAGTATGTCACGGTTAAGTCCAACTCATGTCCCAGTAAAGCGGTGAACACTTTACTACAGCTTTCTATGGAGTTTTGGAAACAACAAGAAAAGTCACGTTTCACTACATTATATGATCCACCAACACTCGTGCATGTTCATGAACACTAAACCTATAAAAAATCATCGTTTACTTATTTTAGTTTTCGATAAAAACACACAATAACGCGATATGACTTCTTCACATTCCCGCCAAAACTCCAGAGCTCGTTCATTCAATTCGTTCAATATCCAAAAAATCGCTCACCTGCGTCTAGAGTGACATAACTAAAAAACAGTAATTTTCAACACAGCAATTTTAAATTATGAAATTAATATAAAATTCATTGTACAGTTGGCTATGGATTACTTGATGAGCTAACTGAGTATTAGCGATGAGGCGTATATACTAGAATAGGTGCAGAGATCACGTATATTTTGATACTAGGCCGCACCTAATCTCATCGACTTGATCCACCTATTCCACCTAGTCCACCTAGTATCATGAAAGACGCGCGCGCGCGCGCGCGCCTCGCAGACTTCGCTACACCGCGTGGCACCATTCGGAGAAGTACATACGAAGTTTGTTTGTACCTAGCATGGAGGAAAAAAACAGCACCTAGCAAACGTTGCGAGGCGCGTGGTGGTGAGGTTCACTGAACGTCGAAATTCACAAAACAGATGCCATCTTTCTCTAACGCACTAATACGTGCAATCTATCTATCTCAACTTAGGTCCGATACTTTAACAAAATACTTTGTAGCCTAGATACGCGACGAACTTCGTGGACTAGATACGCAATGTACTTCGTGGACTAGATACGCGATGTAATTCGTGGACTCGATGGACTGTTGCACGATATGATCTTGTCATCTTATTAAGTCAGTCGAGTACCGGCGATCTCTCGTAGCTATTTTTATATTATGTGTGGGTACTTACGCTTTGCTTTGTTTGATACTTCGACGATATTATTTTGATAAAACTATTGAATATTTATATTATTATTTCATATTTAATATTGAAAAATACTTACTGTTAGTATATATCAAAAACTTAGAATATAAAAATAAAAAATAGATAAGAAAAAAAAATTGCAAATATCAATGGAAAATAATTTGTGAAAAGATGATTCTTATTGTAGTTTTTCACGGGTCGGCACCAAGCAAAAAAACAAAAAAAAAAATACTTTTCATTTACATAAGTTGTACATTATTATTAGGATTAAGGAATATTAGGAGTACACATTATGAAAATAAAATGATATTTTAATAATAATATTAAGATGATCTTTTATGGTTTTATTTAAGGGCCGAACCGTGATACGGTACAGAAAGTTACGAAGTATAAGTTAAGGCTAATACGCGAAGGAAGGATGATATGCCACAAGTATTTTGAAGTTTGAAACCGAGACTTTATTAATATTAGGTGGATTAGGTGGACTAGGTGGATTAGGTAATTTGATCAAGTATCTGCGTGGACTAGAAATAGGTGCATATAGTCCCAAATTTACCTAGTATAATTCACCACTACTGAGTATACTTTATCCCCTATATATTGTGCTTACTCCAACAGTTTAAATCTTGAAAAGCAGTTACATTATTTGTAATGAAGAACCCCGTCAAAGTGAGCAAATGCAATGTAAGAATGCAGAGCGTCACTACTCTCATTCTGTCATTTCCTGAGAAAATTAAATGATAAACTTGTACTTCGCGCAGAACTGAGAACTCGCGACTTCTATAACTTCATAACTCCTGAGCCAATTTGGCCATATTTGAATACATTATTGTATTAAAATTAAACAAAACTGGATTAACGATTCACAAGTTATCGTCGGAGAAATGTTATACACATATCCACAAAAGCCGATTTGTTATGGTTAGGGCTTCGCTGACCTAAACGCCTTCGCATTCGCTTTACTAGTTAAATAACTGGAAGCCAGAATGACACGGATATTGGTAGAATTGTGACACTTGTCGCAGAAGTTATAAACCCTAGAAATCAAGTCAACTCAAAATCGGTTATTTTTGAGTTATGGCACTGTTGTCACAGAGGAACGAAATGTCACTGTCAATTTTGACAGTTCTGTGCGTTGCGTCTAAATAATAGTTGCGCATAATTACATTTAATTATAAACAATTTTATTTTGATATTGACAAAATTGACAAATTACAGCAATGTTGCCATACAAGTATACAATTATTTATTTGACCCACAGAATACGAATAGATTCTCTTTCTCTGTCTACGATTTGACTTGACCCTACACCAAGGAACATAATACTAAGACCCTAAATAATCTGACAGGATCTCAGTTCTAATCTAAGCAATGGTTCTAGGATAATTATGCTATAATGAGGCGTATTCAAAAAAAAAAAGTTCTAAAATACTTACTAGATGGCGTTATAGTCCTATCGTTTTACCTGTCATTGTCATTTCTGTCGAAATATTTTGTTTATTTTTTAAATCTTATATTTTGGCTCCACACGTTGTGTATTTAGCCAGTGTCAGCTATTGTAATATTTCAAATGAAGTCAAATACATAGTTACATTACTTGAAATTGTCTAAATACACATTCCACATGTGTATTTAGACAATTTCAATTCCAAAAAACACGAGAAAAAAAAGGCACACGTAATTTTTTTTGTCTTCCATGTCTTGACAGTGACAGAAAACCTGAAAGTACATCTAACGCCATCTATTGGGTACTTTTATTACCAGGATTCCTTTTTTTTTTGGAAAACACCTCATTTTAATCAAGGGATCAAAGGACAAGATTGACCTAAAATTTATTTTCAACTATTGTTACTGTCGTTATTTCAAACTGTTGTTAAAATAATATAGTTTAATATTACATAATAATGTATCTGTGATTTTTTTAAATACTATCATTTTGTTCACAGAATACTATTACTACTAGATTTTTTTGCTCCTCATAGTAGTAATAAAAACTATTTATTATACATATACTTTGTTCTAAAAAATGGTTTTGTACATGCACTTGGGGTAAAATATTTAAAATCGAGCAACACTTAATAAGTTTTTTTTTCACGTATTGGACAGGCTCTTGGACGTAATATCACAACATTGTGATTCTTCGTCCGAGGACAGGCTAGTGCATGGATTTATGATGTTTCGTCCAAGGGCTAGTGCCTCTGGTGCACAGAATTACAACACTCTCTTTCTTTCTTTCTTTCTTAGAGTGGCTATACATGGCCTGACCGAAATCATGTGAAAGAGATGGCTATATATAAATTTCTGGGGGAGCGAAAGGGAGAAGCTATAACTTAAACTGCTATAAAGCTATAACTGACCTGACATCGTGTGAAAGAGATGGCTATATATAAGTTTCTAGGGGAATTCAAGTCTAGCTGTCGCTTTCACTCGATGTCAGGTCAGGCTATGTATAACCACTCTTCATTGTGGTAAGGTAAGGTACTTACAGACACCGAATAAGACCCACTCTATTTAAAAACGCTATACTTAAAACAAAAGAAAAAACAAGGTTTACAGAAATAACTATCACCAATGTATGTAATGTTTTATTAGATAAAAATATAAGAATATAAATAAAAATAGAATAAGAATAGAACGAAAATAAAAGAAAAAAAAAAACCACTTTATTTTAATAACACCTAGTTGGGCCCAGTCATTTATTATAGCCCGATTTCTTGGATTTGTTACATAAACAAACATTTTTTTTTTTTCATTTTACCTGATGAAACGCTTTAGGGCCAATTATTTTCTAAAATCAACTTTGATACAGTTAAAACTTTGCAAAATTAACATTCTGGACCGATGTATAAATAGTTGAAGTAACCATAAATGTACTATTTAACAATCAAGAAACAGTTATTGCTTAAACACGTTTTGCGGATTTTTTAAAGAGCCTTATTATCCTTATTTAGCCGTATTATGATCTGTATGTAAATCTGTTAAAAGGCACAATTTTCTGGAAAGGGCATAGCAAGAAGCAGAGGAAGAGGATAGTTATGTTTCGTAATGTACCTACTCAACCTACACTCATTACTTCATATACCCTTACATAACACATACCAAATTATCCCTGGCCTATTTAAGTATAGTAATTTAACTACGGGTGGGCCATATTAGAGGTCTGTTATTTTCCACCACGCGGTGGAACAATTCTTACTCTTAATACACAAAAAAAAAAAACTAATTTATCTATTAACATACTTTCACAATGAGGCGTTATCCAAAAAAAATAAAAAGTTCTAAAATACTTACTAGATGGCGTAATAGTCCTATCGTTTTACCTGTCATTGTCAATTTCTGTCGAAATATTTTATGTTTATTTTTTAAATCGTAAATTTTGGCTCCACACGTTGTGTATTTAGCCAGTGTCAACTATTGTAATATTTCAAATGAAGTCAAATACATAGTTACATTACTTGAAATTGTCTAAATACACATGTGGAGCCAAAAAACACGAGAAAAAAAAGGCACACGTACATTTTTTTGTCTTTCATGTCTTGACAGTGACAGAAAACCTGAAGGTACATCTAACGCCATCTATTGGGTACTTTTATTACCATGATTTTTATTTTTTTGGAATATGCCTCATTGACATTGACATGTTATTGCTTATAAGTATCCACATAGCCCGGCTAGCAAACCCGGCTATTAACCCCAAAGCATAATATTATATTAAAATAAATAATATAATTATTGCGGTGTCACCTCTAGTGTCTAGACATTGGAATAGCTAAATGGCAAGAACATACGACACATTACTTACAACATTAGGTATTGTATGTATTTATCTATTTACATACAATAATGCGATTTGAATCGGACAAAAAAAAAGTAATTTCAAGTTATTTCATCGTAAAATGACATATACATTAGGTACCTATAAGAAGCAACTATTAATTTCTCGGAAGAAATCCAACATGTACTCCATTTTTCGAGCGTAATATTAGATCTGCACATAGTATAGGCTCTATGTCAGAAGGTAGAAGCTTGAAGTTTCTGATGATAGCTGACAAAGTCACTTTCATTTCCATCATCGCGAATTTCTGTCCTGTAATCAAACATTACGTTAATTTAGAAAAATTAACAAAAACAAAACTGAATAAGTACTAATTATTCTGTATCTACCTAAAAATTACAAAGTGTTAGTTTTATTAGTTTTTTTAGGTATAGACAATGATGGGTATAGGAACAGAAACGGCGGGAATGTGAAGAAGTCATTTCGCGTTGTGTTTCGCGTCATTGTATTGTTTTTCAAAACCAATGTTATTTCGTGTTTAAATGCGTAAAAACGGCGGATAACGAGTGTTGATGAATAGTATGATGTCGTGAAACGTGGCTTTTCGTGCTGTTTCCAAAACTCCATAGAAACCTAAGTCTCCACCACTTTACAGGGGCATGACTTGGACTTGACCGTGATTTACTTTGCTTGACTTAGACAATGACTAAGACTTCTTTTTGTTGTAAAATATTGTGGTTCACTTGAAATAATTCAAAAATTGGCTAAGTAAATACACAACATGTGGAGTCCAAATATAAGAGAAAAAAAAAACTGCCTATCAAATAAAATAAAAAAACAAGGATATGTTAATATGTTATCCAACAAGCAACATTAACCGAACATGTGTCTTTACATAAATGCGAAAGTTTTATGTTCACGTTTGTTCAAACTCAACATACCACAGCACACAGAAACAAACAACTATTGATTTGTAGAACTTTGTACCTATACAAGATAATAACGAACAATTTATCTGTCTACGATTTTTTAAAATTCACGAAAAAAAATCAGCTAACTACGAACTTTCAAATGTCGTAGTATAAAAATCGTTCGTTATCTTGTATAGGTAATACAACATCCTCACAGCCGCTCCCTACCGGATTAAAAAGCACCATGTTTGTATAAAATTTGCTATCTATAGCCATCGTTCGTTCTAACCCACAGTTCTAACCTAACTTAACCAAAGTAAAATGTATGGACGGGCCCTAATCACACAACTTCCTTAAAAAAAACAATTCAAAACAATCAAACGGCTTCAATACGTAATTAAAAGTAATTTGTCACAAAAAAACGGATAGCAAATAATATAATATCATAATACAGTATAATATCAAGGCATATTTTTGCGGATATTTGGATCGCATGTATTGACGAACGTACGTCTCGCACTTTTCACAGACTGAGAGCGACTGAAGCACGGTGAGCGCCGGCGCTCACTTTAAAGTCTTGAAAATTATCTTACTTGGGCCCGTCTATTCATTTTACTTTGGTCGAAGTCTAAGTATACCCACCGGGCGCTACTAGTCAGAAATTAAAATATTTGATAGATACATTACATGGTGTACTTGGGTACAAACCTATACAATTCCTCGGTCCTGCGCTAAAGAACATCCAATTAAAAGGTTTGTTTCCACCACTCTCGATGCGCTCGGGTCGGAATGTCAGAGGATCTTCGTGCACGTCAGGGTGCCGTTGCATTTGGAGGATGTTCATAAGAACTGCTGTGTCTTTGGGGACCATAAGTTCACCAATTTCTGAAAGTATAAGGTACCTATGTTAGTAGACGAGCAAAAACATTAGCTAGTTAAAATAAAAGACTATTTATTATCTTTATTGGCCTCGACTTTTTGTGCATTTTTTTATCCTATTCAAATGCTACCTAGTTTCTATTCGTGCAGTTTTAGCCTTCGACTAAAGTAAACTGAATGAACGGGCCAAAACCCAATTTTCACTAATTTCTATGGAAACACAATTTCCATAGAAAAAACATTATTATACTATTCACCGACACTTGTACACGTTCACGAACTAACACAAACTTTGGAAAATAATACAACGACGCGACATGACTTCTTCACGTTCCCGCCAAAAACTCTTCATTCGTTAAATTTGGTCGAAGGTTTTTCAGTATTACCATAGAAAAAATATTACTAGGTAAGTATTTAAGGTTTTTAAGGTAAGTATTTTTCATATACATATATGAAATTTATATATATGAAAATAAATTTATATAACACGCCTGTTCCCTACTAGTGCAAATACATATCATTCAAATGTACCGCTTATAAAATATGGCCCGACAAAGTTGCAATGTCCCCCCGCCATTTCTAAACTATGCATTTTGGAAACTTGTTATCTTCCATGTTGACAATTCTTTTTGTAATAAGCGGAAAAAACTGATAAATACTTCAAACGTCCTACGCTTACGGAACCCTACTAAGCATGGCCCGATTTAGTAATGCAAATGCATTTTTCTTAGGTTGTAAAAAAATAGGTTGTTCCTCCTGCCCCTGCCAAAGCAACGATCAAATAATGGAACGGTCGCCGTAGGTACGACCAACCTTCTCTTACTGATAACAGACTGAGAAGGGATTCGGTTTGTTATAAAAAAAAGGCTGAACCTACTGTTACTGAACTCGTTTCTGTAATCGAAAGGACAAAAAAAAAATACGAACCTTATCGTTATCCGAGTCGGTTATATCAAGCAAGAACGGTTTCATGGTTGTCATAAAACAAAATAATGGCCTAATCTACAGATCGGACTCGGGAATTACTTTTTAGTGTTTTGCCCGTTCACCTACAGCAACCGTTCCAGGGCCCTGATTCTGCAAGATAAGTGAACGCGCAGGGACCCTATTCGGAGAAATGACATTTTATCTCGGTCACTCTCACTCCCATTAAATTCTAAATTAGAGAGACAGTGACCGAGATAAAATGTCATTTCTCCGAATTGGGTCCCTGGTGAGGTGATACGCTAAGTGAGATTGAATTTTTCTTGTCCATCACTGCAGAAGTGCAGAGTATTGTCAAAATATCTCATTGCACCAGGCGGGCCGGGTCGGGCCGCATCAGAAAGCAAAAATCCGCCTGCCTATGTTTTGTATGACGGATAGAGGTGGGGCGGGCCGCAGCGCATTTGTGTATCGCTCGCCAGGCATATTTTTGTCGACGATGCGCTGCGGCCCGCTTCGACCTGTGTAGTAATCCAAAGCAAAGATCCGCCTGCCTATGTTTTGTATGACGGATCGGGGTGTGGCGGTCCGCATTTGTGAATCGCTCGCCAGGCATATTTTTGTCGACGATGCGCTGCGGCCCGCTTCGACCTGTGTAGTAATCCAAAGCAAAGATCCGCCTGCCTATGTTTTGTATGACGGATCGGGGTGTGGCGGTCCGCATTTGTGTATCGCTCGCCAGGCATATTTTTGTCGACGATGCGCTGCGGCCCGGTTTGACCTGTGTAGTCTACGCACTTATGCAGGCAGGCGGATGCGAGTGCAGCGTGCACTAATTACTATTGTTCTCTTGGAAAACGAGTAGATACGTCTGATAGCAAAAATCCGCTCAGGCGCTTCGCCACGCCCCGTGCATATGGAAGCAAGAGCATCGATGCGGCGCGGCTCGTTCTGCCCCGATCCGCCGCTAATAGACAATAGACAATGGTTTATTAATGGACACAGCCAAATGTGATCACTAGATAAATTGAATTTTTTCTACAGTATGTAGCAAGAAAATGCAGGACACTTAGCGCCTCACCTCATTGTCTCTCAACTCACCTCACCGTGGCAGCGGAGGTATTTCCTTATACAAACTGCAACGTAATAACTTGATCTACGCGCGTGTAATGACATAGGTATGTTTTTCCTGCAGTAGTTTTCCTAAAGTACGGATCAATTAAATCCATAACAGGTAACAGGTTGTAGCAGTCCACCTTTATTTAGTCACGACACGGACATTACTCGGCCATTAACTGTGTGATGTTAATAGGTTTTGAATTAATCTGAATTGTATGCACTTACTTGAGTCTCGAGTAGTATACCTCTCAATTAATGGAACCGAGGGATATAAACGTAGCGACTCCTTGATTACTTGCTCCAAGTACTGCATTTGATGAAGATCACTGAGGAAAGGCCATGGCAAATATATATATGTTTAGGAATTGTTATCTACGCTTGGCAATAGTTACATATATCTCCAGGGCTATATAGAAAGGGTATGCTAAGCCGAAAGGGGCTCATAGTACTAATGATTGTGAACAACTTTTACTATGGGACCTACCCCGGATTCGAGAAAAAAAAATCTGCTGTTCCATACACTTTGTCGAGTGTCATTGACATTTTTCTATGGAACAGCTGTTTTTTTTTCTCGATTTCAGGTTTGAACTACTTTTACTATGGGACCATAGTAAAAGAAGTTCATAATGATGAGTACTATGAGCCCTTTTCGGATTTGCATACTCGTTCCTTATAACCCTGTATATATGTATTATTTCTTATTTATTACATATATCATTAGTACCTAAATGGTAATTTTATGGATGTAGAAACTGGAATATACATATTATAAGCGGCAATGTTTGTTAAGAAACACCTTCATTTATTCACCTCAAGTTTAAACCCTCGACGACAGAACCAACTTGTAGCACCTGAACCGCTAATATAATTAGTCAGAAGAGGACCGAAATACATGTCATGTTAATAAGAATCTACAATAAACTACCCAAAGATATTAGAAACAAACCCAGAGAAACAGTTTTACAAAAACAGCTTAGACAGTTCCTGATACATAAATGCTGTTACAGCTTCAGGATTTTCTTAGTAAAAAAACGTTTTGAGTCCACGATGTCATTATCATAATTATAAATTCGAATTCACAAGCAATTTGTAAGTTAAAATTGTTAAATACAATAATATACTATTGTAACTTTGCTACACCCTTTGCACATTATTGAAAAGCTCACTAAAGTTTAGAGAGGAATAGACATTTTTGTTTTTAATAGTTTTATTTTCATTGTTTCGCGCCTTTGTTATATATGTATATATATATATTGTTTAATTGTCTAACTTTGTATTGTTCATTTCCTGTGTTTATTTGTAAATGTTTTTAGTAAGTTTTAATGTAAAGTAACGTTTTGGTGGAAATTATACTGTAAAGTTGCTTACTTTTGTAAATAAATAATTGAATTGAATAAAATATAAACTTACAAACTAGTTATTTTGTGCAACAAAATACTGAATAAAATATTTCATTTCGATATAGTCACATCTGTGTAGAAAATACCTGAATGTAATGTCTCGATTTAAATCGTCACCAAATATGCCTTTTTGCTCTTGGAGTATTTGATCTTGTACGACCTCATGTTTTGAAATACAATGAAGACAAAATACTATCCCGGATGTTGTGGTATCGTGACCCTGGAACAGTGAATTTTAATATTGAAGACATATAAATATCTACAAAGGTCATTACACTGTTGTAAATTCATATAGGAACATAATAGTAGATAACCTTTGATCACAGAATTTATAAATATTCTAACGACAGTGGTTCATCGTTAAAAACATCTCATGTGTAAATGTACACTTAAAAAAAAAAAACTATCACTAGTAGATAACTTCAACGTTTCGATTCTCAACGTTTATTTATGGAAAGTAATACGTTAACAATAAATAGTCTATTCAATATTTAGCCTATAGTGTTCTGTGCTATATCGTTTTGTTATCATTTAAATTAAAACAAATATTACAACATTTGGACAACATAGACATAATAATAATTATATAGAGACAAGTATAGAACAACCATTATTCGTTTTAAAACGAAATATTAAAAAAAAATAGTTATGCCGATTGTATACTTAGTACCTTGATTATGCCATATATGCACAGATGGTGCATATATGTAATACTGACCTCGAACATAAAAGTATCCACTTCCTCTCTAATTGCCAAGTCGTCAATTTTTTCTCCCTCCGTATCAGATAGCAGTAGCAAATCCAAAAAAGCTTGTTTGTTTTTAATACCTACAAACAAAGTAGTAGGTATTTTACTATTGATGTCGTCAACCATTAAGCTATTATTACAATATAATACCTAGCTCAAGGACTTCAACTGGCAAAATTTGGTTTCATCTGTACCCGTATCTTGGTACTCGTCTAGAGGTAGTATTTTTCAACGAATCTTGAGGAAACGTGGTAATACAAGTTTATCAAGTTTAGTATATAGTAAGGTCGTTTAAGTTCGATGTCCCGAACTGAGATCTTATTATTATCTTGACAACTTGACCGATTTTGCTTATATTCTAAATTTGAATTGAGTACCGATAACAAATATTATCATAATCGGCCGGTGAATAGTGCCGCAGCAAACTTCCCCCCTTGTTGGCGGAAAGGGTCGAACCTGTACACCAAGTTTCGTCAAGTTTGGTTGAAAAATAATCTGTGCGCGAGTCCCAACATCAAAATCGGCTGGTAAATTCATGACGCCGCGCCGCAGCAAACTTTGCCCCATTTCTGGGTTTTCCCCCCCCCCCCCCTTTTTTTACCATTCCCACCAAAAATCGCCAACGACAATTTTTTTTTTCTTAAATTGTAGAATTGAGATTGTGCCAAAAAGTTTGTGCTCTCGAGGTCTACTGTTCGCAGAACTCAGAACTACTGGTCTAAGAACCCTCAAGAAAAGATACTTTTAAACGAAAAAATGTGTAACGTAGACACAGAATTCTCCCTATAAATAAAATGTAGTTAAAAAGCATTGTTTACCCGAAAAGACTCGCGGCCTACCTTTATCTTCACAAATCATTGGCCATGAATTGCAACTTATTTGACTATGAAAACTTACGTGGTTTTGTCCCATATTTTTAAAAGTTTTTTGTGTAAGGCAAGACGAGTTCGCGCGCGCGTCTCTCTTATAGCATTCCTTGATAAAGATCACCGAATGTGATCGAAATTAGAACCGATTCAATTTAACGTGAATATTCCCGTTTTATTAAAATAAAATACTAAGTACTTATATTACATTTTAAAAAAGATCTTGTTGAACAGCATACAAGCGAACACATGTATGTTTACATGTGTTCGCTTCGCTCGGTCAAAAAATGTTACCCAAGATCGAATACAAAACAATCGTTTTTGTTAATTTAATCTTCTTCTACAAATAAGTACTTGCAAAATTGTTTTTTTTTTTATGTTACTCGGTGACGAGGCGAGCAAGTCGCTTACCTGATGTTAAGCGTCACGCTTGCCCATAACAGTTCAGTGCCTCCCAGAATTTTGAACGTCAACAGTTCAAAACTATGCGCGGCAATGCACTGCACTCGTCACCCTGAGATGTTAGATGTTAAATCTCTGTATGCTGGAAACATTGCCCTTCAATCCGGAACACAGCAATGCTTGCACACTTGCAGCTTGGCGGTTGAATAACTGGCAAAGGTGTGGTACTTCCCCAGGCGGACTCTGCAAGAGAGCCCTACGACTACTAAAGAATTGTGAAATGTACGAATGTGTAAAGCAAAATAAAATAAATAGCTCAGGGGATTTCTGGATTTTTCTGTCCATTAATCCCCTTCACCTCTCATGCTCTGATGGTAAAGGGTATTTTTAGACAATCCGCTGCGAAGGGGATTTCTAGGGGGACTGCGGGGCGGCGACTATTCTGTTGGACCACGTAAACTGAAGGCTAGACTTGAATTTCACGGGAGTAAAAGAAACAAACTATTAAGGTTATAGCTTGTCCCTTTCGCTCCCCCAGAATCTTATATGTAGCCATCTCTTTCACACCACGTCAGGTCAGGCCATGTATATAGACACCCTAATAAGACAATTATCAATTTCGTTTTGAAACCCACCTAGTTCCGATACAGGAGACAAGCTAGTGATACCGTTTCTTTCCAATTCTTCCCGCCTGGTAGCAATCACTGCGTTCGTTTGGCCATGCAGAACAGATAAAGCTTTGTCTTGACGCTTTTTGTACAATAAATTGAAACAAAAATCATTCCATATGAAAGGATTCCGCATACGCGATGACGCGATTTCAGAAATACTGTAAAACATATTTTTGGTATTTAGGATATGTCTATGCTATACAGCTCAACTGTAAAAAAAAACAAACATTGTATGAAGTAAGACGATAATGTAGTTAGGTATAATATGTACTTACTCTTCAATAGCTTTTACATAGTTAGAATGATTGTCTTCTTGAGCATTTACCGATACACCCATTATAGACTCTGTGAATAAGAATTACAGAATTAGGTAGGTCTAGAATAATAAGGTAGGTAAGTACTTATGTACGTAATTTCCAACCTATTAACTATTTAAATATATAAAATAAGTTTTTATTTAAAATATTATTAATATAATGTATTTCACTTGAAATACTAAGTAAGTCATTATTATGTTAATTTATTTTTAATTCATCATCATCTGCCAGTAGGCGTCCAGTACTGAAGATAGGGGTCCGGCTCATCTGGCTATCGCTGTCTCGTTCGCACATTTTCCACATTTTGTAATATAAAAATTAAAATAGGTCGAAATTTAAAAAAATTGGCGAAGGAGAAAAAAAAAACAATTATTCGAGTTTTCTTTCTTCTCCTTCGCCATAATAAAAAAAAAAAAACACACTAATATTATAAATGCGAAAGTTTGTGTGTAAGTATGTAAGTGTGTTTGTTCCCATTAAACTCTGTAACGGCGGAACGGATTTGAATGAAATTTGGTATGGAGGTAGCTTACAGCCTGGATTAACACATAGGCTACTTCTTATTCCGAAAAAATATTCGGTTTATGCAGAATAGCGGGTGAATCCGCGGGGCGCAGCTAGTTATAACATATGCTTGTGTAAAAAGCTTAATAAATAAAGAAATAATGATTCAGGCTTTTATGAAAATCAACCCCCTGAAGATGTGAAGTGGTTTGCTACATTTTCTGTACTGGGACCCTATTCCTGTGCGCTCGAGATTATCTCGGTCACTGTCTCTCTAATGTAGAATTTAATGGGAGTGAGAGTGACCAAGACAATCTCGAGCGCACAGGAATAGGGACCCTGGTAATTATACCAGGGTCGGATATAACAAAAAAAAAAAAAAATTATAACATTAGTTATAATTTTTTTTTTGTCACCTGTTACGTTGTCAAGGGCAGCCAAAGCAATGATAGGGAACAAATCAAAAGGTTGCCCGTTGGCTAACTTAAACAACTTTTTGATGAGAATATTTTCATTTTTGCAGAAAACTGGTAGAAAACTTTGCAAAATGTTAAAATGGAAAGCTGGAGTTAGAAGTTTTCTGTGTTTTTTCCATCGTTGACCTGCAATAAAAACATCCATATAACAAAATATTTAGAACTGAGTGAAGCACGGTGTTTTTTCTGAAGTTTAATTAAGTAAAATCAGATTCGCGAGGTTTGAGAAAATAAGTATACGTACATCATTTTTTTTTTTTTTTTTTTTAATGTTTCTCGTTGACGAGACGAGCAAGTCGCTCACCTTATGTTAAGCGTCACGCTTGCCCATAACAGTTCAGTGCCTCCCAGAATTTTGAACTTCAAGAGTTCAAAACTATGCGCGGCAATGCACTGCGCTCGTCACCCTGAGATGTTAGATGTTAAATTTCTGTATGACCAGTAATTACGCTGGAAACATTGCCCTTCAATCCGGAACACAGTAATGCTTGCACACTACTGCGTGGCGGTTGAATAACTGGCAAAGGTGTGGTACTTCCCCAGGCGGACTCTGCAAGAGAGCCCTACCACTACAAAAAATATGATTGTATATCTATTTTTTCAAGCTTGGCGAGTAAATCTAAATCTGCATTAGTCTATTATAATAATTACAGTACCAATCCTAACTAATATTATATATGAGAAAGTAGCTCTGTCTCTCTGTCTGAGTTTTTGTCGTCTTATTACGGCTAAACGGCTGAACGGATCGACCTGCATTTTTGCTTAGATATAGCTTATAGGAGAAGAACATGGGCTACTTTTTTTTTGTAGGTTGACGCGAAAGAAGCGGCGGGTAACAGCTAGTTCAAAATAAAGTGAGTATGGAACGTGCACTAACCTGAAGATGTTAAAAGCCCATTTCCTAACCATGGCCTTAAGTAGTCATACGATCTCCCTTTATATATAAGTTCTGTGCTGGAGCATAAAGGCTAAAAATAAAGTATGTATTTTATTATCTTGGAAACAAAGTGATATTATTAAAATATACTCATAATATATTTTTTTACCTCAATATGTTTTGGGTGAGCCAAGAGGATGTACCTGGCATTGAGTAGATGAAGTCGAACAGCATCTCCGTATTTGACATTCAGATTTATAAGTGTAGTGACAAAATCTTTAAAAAAAAAACATGAAAATTATATCATTGTAATATACTAATACATCATAGTAATATACAGATGAAGTGGCAATGGGCAGGCCACATCACTTGAAGAACCGATAACCGATGGGGAGGAAATGTTTTTGAGTTGCGACACCGAACCGGAAGACGCAGCGTAGGCAGGCCTCCCACTAGGTGGACCGACAACATTGTGAAAGTCGCGGGCAACCGGTGGATGCAAGTGGCAAGTTGTCGCTCGATGTGGTGGTCTAAGGGGCCTTTATTCAGCAGTGGACGTCTTCCGGCTGATGATAATGATGATGATGAATATACATCATTATAATAATAAGAATATTAGATAGGTATTTTCTATGGTAGATACTGATATCACAAAGTGCAAAAAAAAGTTTGTTTACCGCACAGCTCCACAACTTCGAAATTAATTAGGTACAAGTGGAAAAATAACTTATTTAAGGCCTCGCTACATGGCCTGACCTGACACCGTGTAAAAGGGACAGCTAGATTTGAATTTCACGGGAGCAAAAGAAACAAACTATTAAAGTTATAGCTTCTCCCTTTCGCTCCCCCAGAAACTTATATATAGTCATCTCTATCACACGATGTCAGGTCAGGCCACGTGTAGACACCCTGTAAACCACATCGTTTTTATTCCAGACGACATCAATAGGGTTGCGACCAAAATCACGATTCGCAGATGTAAAGAAATATAAAATAGACAAAAGCTAATAAATATCATTGCTCAGCTATGGAAACAAGCGATAAATGGATAAGCAAGTATTCTAATTATTGCATTTAAATTCTCTATGTTATTATTGACCGAGCGAAGCGAAGGTCTCAGAGTTTACTGGGACAAATCGGCATTTGTATGTATGTTTGTATGTTTGTGTGTATATTTGTCCGATGATAACTTGCGAACCATTGATCCGATCTTCATGAAATTTTGTAGGCAAGTTGTTCATTGCAATAATTTTTTTTAGTTCGAATATGAGCTGAATCGGTCCAGGGGTTGTGAAGATATAGGGATCGCGTGAAGATATAGGAACTACTACTTATTGTGTCCACCAATGATTATAGTTTTAATACTTTTCTAATACAATGGAATACCTTTTCTGCGCATTAGACTTTACACGGCAGGGTACTCATCACAATATATACTTTGAGATTTGTGGTACGAAGCGAGTTAAAAAAAATGTTTGTTGTAAAAATAAATTAGGTAGGTCACATTACTTTACTACCTGCATATCTGCCACATTGACCTTTGCAAGTACCTTGACGACATTTTATATAGGTATCGCCTTGGAAATGATTCCAAAGCAATTATTTATTTATGGCAAGAAAGATATTTCACAAGGAAATAAATGTATCAATATTATTAATATTATCCAATTACACCATTATTTTAATTTTTAATACATCATGTGCAGCAGTGAATAATAGATAATCCCGCAGACGCATTCAGCCGACCCTAAAATGTAATCACAGAGTCAGAGTTTTACGATTATTTTTTAGAAATTGCAAATTATGGATAATTTTTATTAAAACAAAGAAAACATTTTTTATCTTCCTCTTTCTGATTTTTTTTTGTTAAAATCGTAAAACTATGTGTTCCTGAGATTCAATTTTTGTTTGCCTCTGCCAAAAACAAAGTCTACCTGCGGATTTTTGTCATGTACTAATCCAGAATAATAGTGCTAATAGGATATTTTTTTAAATTATCGCTTTTGGCATTTTTTTAAAATGCATTGCTTGTAATGATTTTCATACATGGCAGGGAAAAGTTTGTTGTTTTAGAAAAAATATATTATCGGGGCGAAATCGGCAATACTCTTACATGAAAATTCTGAAATATTAGAAGAAATCATAATATTCTCATAGAGTACTTTTTTTTTCAATAAGACGTCTACCAATTGACCCTATTTTCACACAAATACATAGTGGCAGTATACAAGAAGTTCCAAACGGTGGCGTCAAGAAAAATTTAGACTCCTGCTAGCAAGGGCTTCACGAAAATATGTATAGCAAACAAAACGGCTTCGTTCCAAGCTTGATTAAGCCTTCAATAAGGAAACACGAAAACAAAACATATCGCAAATTACATTGACGTCATCGATTAAATTAGATTTTCCTGATCGTTTCTTTGCGAAAATAGGCATGGTCGGAATTTAGGTGCATTATTTTTAAAATTAATATAATAATAATGGAGCAGCGTCATTCAGCCCCCCGTCTTTCTTTTCACGAAATTTAATTTCAAAAGGAGGATCCTTTAGAAACTTATTTGCATAATATTGGGACAATAAATCCTAACTAATAGATATTATAAATGCCAAAGAAACTCTGGATCTCTATCTGTCTCTCTGTCTAGGTGCTTGTCGCGTGTCGCGTTATCACGGCTAAACGACTGAATGGATTGACCTGTGGGCTCATCCCGTAACTCTGAAAGCGATAGCGAGAGTTGCGCGAGCGGGACCGTGCATAGTGCGACTAAGTTGGTACGAGCGAGATGGCATGCTCTCGCAATCAGAATCACGAACGTTTCAAAGTTAGAGGATAACCCCGCTGAATTTTGTAACGTGTGTGTGGACCGAGAGCCCAAACTGGAATTTGCGATATATATATAGCCAAGGTTTTAGTGCAAGTCTTAAAACGATTGTAAAAATTAATCTTGCAATTTGTAAAATTATAGGTAATTAATTAAATAGTTCTCAATCCTCCACACCTACTTAGCTTCAGGATCGGAGACGGACATACTTAGGCTACTTCTTTTTTTTTTTGTAGGTCCGCGCGTACGAAGTCGCGGGTAATAGCTGGTACTGAATAATAATCTCATGTTAGAATTGACTAATATTTCAACGCTGTTGAAATATTAGTCAATTCGCTGTTGAACTTATCAATGGGTAAGTATTTAGTTAGAGGTACTTTACCTGCAGAATCTCCTAAAAACAGAAGACCATTCCCCAGTATCGGCAGTGGGAAAGGTCCTACAATATTTAATCGCTTGCAATCAGTCAACAAATAAGCCCATGAAACAATTGCCACAAGTAAAACAACCACTAAAATTATTAATAAAACCATAATTAAGCAGACCAAATGAAACACTTGCGAGTTTCGAAGTACAATAGCTCAACACTATAATTATAAAAAATATAGTTTCATCTCTAACTTGAATCGTATCCTAACTATTATACCGAACTATTCGTAACCACAGAACATTTATAACAATACTTCGTAACTATAACTTAACGTGGTCACACAAACAGTTGTTCTAGGGAACTGAACCGAGCGAAACGTACCGGCGTATATATATATATAATATATTTTTCTTGTTTCACGTATGCAGATACCTAACTAATTACAGATTGAATTACAAAGTTATACAATTTATTATATTTATGCTAGAAATGTTTTAAAATCTAATTTAAGTTAATTTTATTTTAATTTCTATATATATCTAATACTCTTAATAATCTACTAATTGGTTTTATTTTAGGAATTAACTAATTTCTAATATTATTAATAGGTAAGCGTATATGCCGTTATTAAAAGTATATTAAAATTAATTAAAAATAAAATTTTAAATTTTAACATAAAATTATAATAAAATTTATTAATTAAAAGCTTTGAAAATAAAATAAAACTTTTTGGCTTTCATCTGACCATATATTGGTACCAACTCGCGCGTACGGGCCCGTACCGTGAGGTGCTTATTGCGATGATTGTTAGGTTCAGCCGACAATGCTATGTGACCATACACCTTATTGCGCGGCGATACGGTTCGCGGTCGCGCAGCGTCGTCGGCTGAACCCATCAATCATCGCAATAGATCCCTATTCCTGTGCGCTCGAGATTATCTCGGTCACTGTCTCTCTAATTTAGAATTTAATGGGAGTGAGAGTGACCGAGATAATCTCGAGCGCACAGGAATAGGGTCCCAGGGACCCTTGGGCTTATCCTCTAACTTTGAAACGTTCGTGATTCTGATTGCGAGAGCATGCCATCTCGCTCGTACCAACTTAGTCGCACTATGCGCGGTCCCGCTCGCGCAACTCTCGCTATCGCTTTCAGAGTTACGGGATAAGCCACCCTATTCGGAGATATGTCATTTTATCTCGGTCACTCTCACTCCCATTAAATTCTAAATTAGAGAGACAGTGACCGAGATAAAATGTCATTTCTCCGAATAGGGGCCCTGCGGGCCTATCCTCTAACTTTGAAACGTTCGTGATTCTGATTGCGAGAGCATGCCATCTCGCTCGTACCAACTTAGTCGCACTATGCGCGGTCCCGCTCGCGCAACTCTCGCTATCGCTTTCAGAGTTACGGGATAAGCCCACTGGTCGTATTTTTCAACCTATCTTGACGAAACGTACGTACGTATACGGCTCTACAGTTTTTTTTGTCGTCGGCTACTTTTGGCGTAGAGGGGTATTTCCCCGAAAAAGGGGTGAAGTTTTCTGCGGCGCCATCACAGATGAATAGAATTCATCTGTGGGCGCCATTTATCGGCCGATTTTGGTAATAGTTGGCACTTGGCAGAAACATTCGAAACTCGACTCAAAACAAGAATTTCGTATATGAGGAAAATCGGACCAAGATGGCTTACTCCAGAAATCCCCTCAGACAATCTCCTGCGAAGGGGATTTGTGGACTTTTTGTCCATAAATCCCCTTAGCATCACTTTGAGGAAGGGGATTATTGATCGAAAATCCAGAAATAGCCTCAACCACTAAATTTATTTTTAAAATCTTCATCATCATCAGCCAGCAGACGTCCACTACTGAACATAGGCCTCCCCTTTAAACCGTCACGCCGACCGACAACGTGCAACTTGCATTAAAAAAATCTCTTCTGTGGTGTGGACGAAGGGGTGTTACGGAGCAGGAGGTACCCAATTTAACACAGAATAAATCACTTTATTCAATTCAATTCATATATTCGGACCCTGGGTTAGCACAACACTTGGTAACGTCAAATGCAGTTTTCATTTGAAATTAATTAAATACAAATACTTACATTATTATAGCGGCTTCATAATGGCCTTGTCAGTTATATGCAGCTGTAAAGTGGCTTTGTCTAATATAATAACTGGCTTTGTCTAATATCTTATATTTACCTACAATATTTTTTAGATAAGTATACTTAGGTACTTATCTAGAAGAAATTTCCCTGTAATCAAACTATCATACAGAAAATCTAGCTTTTTACATTAACATTGGTACAACCACAGAATTCGCCTTATAAATAAGGTCACAACAATAGTAGGTAAATAGCCTTCACCTTCATGAACTTCATAATTTGGTACAATAATAGTAGGTAAATAACCTTCACCTTAATGACCTTTATAATGAGGTGTTTTCCAAAAATAAATAAATCCTGGTTATAAAAGTACCCAGTACCCATAGATGGCGTTAGATGTACCTTGAGTTTTTGCTGTCACTGTCAAGACATGAAAAACAAAAAAATGTACGTGTGCCTTTTTTTTCTCGTGTTTTTTGGCTCGACATGTGTATTTAGACAATTTCAAGTAACGTAACTATGTATTTGACTTCATTTGAAATATTACAGTAGTTGACACTGGCTAAATACACAACGTGTGGAGCCAAAATTTACGATTTAAGAAATAAACATAAAACATTTCGACAGATATGACAATGACAGGTAAAACGGTAGGTCTGTTACGCCATCTAGTAAGTATTTTAGAACTACATTTTTTTTTTTTGGAAAACGCCTCATTAACGTCAAAAATTTAGTTTTGGCGTGAAAAAATCATGTCGCGTCATTTTATTATTTTCCAAAACTTGTGTTATTTCGAGTGTTAATGTGTAAAACCAGTGAACCATGCTATAACTATAATGTAAAGTAGTTTTTTTTTTTTTTCTCCTCCTAAGAGTATTTTGGCGTCGCACGTCTTATGCATTTGCCAGTGTCAAGTATACTTATATATTTTCAAGTTTTGCTTAGTATAATCAAGGAAGTCATAGTGATAGTCAAAGGAGGCAAAGCAAGTCACGGTCAAGTCCAAGTCATGACCCAGTAAAGTGGTGAAAACTTTATGGAGTTTTGGAAACAACAAGAAAATTCACGTTTCACGACATTAAACCATTTACCAACACTCGTGCATGTTCACGAATACATAACGGGTAAAAATTCACTGGTTTTACACATTAACACTCGAAATAACACAAGTTTTGGAAAATAATAAAATGACGCGACATGATTTCTTCACCTTCCCGCCAAAACTCCTTTCCAAAAGTTGTGTTATTTCGAGTGTTAATGTGTAAAACCAGTGAATTTTTACCCGTGTATAAATTGTGGTTTTTTATCCATTAAGTGTTCGTGAACGTGCACAGGTGTTGGTGAAAAGTATAATGTTGTGAAACGTGACTCTTCGTGTTGTTTCTAATACTCCAAAGAAACCTCTAGTAAAGTCTCCACCACTTTACTGGGGGCATGACGTGGACTTAACCATGACTTACTATGCTTGACATACTGACTTAATTATATTTTGAAATATTTGACTTCACATGAAATATTTCAATACTTGACACTGGCTAAATAAACAACGTGTGTAGCCAGGACATAAGAAAAAAAAACTTTAACTGTCAATTGGGTTTTTGTTTTTTTGGCGGGAACTTGAAGAGGTCATGTCGCGACGATGATGTCGTGTCTTTCTATTATTTTCCAAAACTTGTGTTACATCGAGTGTTAATGTATAAAAATGGTGGATTATTATCCACTAAGTGTTTGTGAACGTGCACGAGTGTTGGTAAATGGTATAATATCGTGAAATGTGAATTTTCGTGTTGTTTCCATAACTCCATAGAACGCTCTAGTAAACTTTTCACCACTTTACTGGGGCATGACTATTACTTGGACTTGACCGTGACTTGCTTTGCTCGCCTTTGACCGTGTTGACCTATGACTTGTTTGATAATATCTTACAAAACTTGAGAATATATATGTATACCTGACACTGGCAAATGCATAAGACGTGGGACGCCAAAATCCTCTGAGGAAAAAAAAAAAACCCCAAGAATTCTGTCCACACCGCTAGTATACATTTTTATCTATGGTCCACAGTAATATTCCGTGGTATTTTGTTTGTGTGAAACTAATTTCGTAATATTTACCTTACTTGAATAAATAGTAGTATAGTAATAAGTATAGTTATTAATATACATAATGTCGTTTAATTTTATATTTTCTGCAGCTAAAACTAATTCAGCCGTAAAAGGTAAGGCTTGAGGTTATCCTGGTGACCATCAAATACTACTCAACATTCCTACTGAACGTTGGGGTAAAGAGTGGTGATGCCTCTAGTACGTAGCACATACTAACCCAGTGGCTTCTACCTACTCCAATTCATTTTGTTTTAATAAAACGGGAATACTCACGTTAAATTGAGTCGGTTATTCCAACTATAGTTTCGATCACATTCGGTGACCTTTATCAAGGAATGCTCAGCAAGACACGCGCGCGACCTCGTCTCGCCTTGCACTCACATACTCCAATTCACATTAAAACATTGTAATAACCACTAGGCTGGTTTAGCGGGCCATGTATAACAATCATTCGGTCTCAATAAAACAAAATCCTGACTACTTAATAGGATAACCTGAGCTGAAATGATAAAGCTAGTGTGTCGTTAGGTTCAGTTTTACTAGATCTGCGGGCTTATCCCGTAACTCTGAAAGCGATAGTGATAATGCGCGAGCGGGACCGCGCATAGTGCGACTAAGTTGATACGAGCGGGATGGCTCGCAATCAGAATCACGAACGTTTCAAAGTTAGAGGATAAGCCCGCAGCTCTAAGAATGAGTTGCCACGCCCAATCCATGCCATCCAATGAAAATCTACCACATTTAGCCATAAAAAGGTCTGGCCGACAAATCTGGTCAGATTTAACTTGAATGAGGGTTGGTCAGAATGGTCAGTTTGTTATTCATTAATATTTCAGAATTCATCCGAAATGCCAGTAAAAAGACTGGTGGAAGTACACAGAATGTCAATGGTAAGGTGAAACCAAAGCGAAGAGGCTGGAAGGTGCAGGACGGGCATCATGTGCAAGCTGGACACATGGTGGCCACTCAGAGAGTCACACGCTTCCATCCAGGACTGAATGTAAGTTCAATGTAAATTCAGGTCTGTCTTACTGTGAATGCAAAGCGTATAATTATGTACATATACCTAGCCCATAAACATAGAATTTTATTGACCGAGTGAGAGAAGCAGACAATGTCTGCTTTAACTGGCAAAATTTGCTTTCGTCTGTCCATATGGTGGTACTTGTGTACAGGCCGTATTTTTCAACTCATTTTGATGAGACATGGTATCAGGTTCTACAATTTTATAGTTTTTGTTGTCATCAGTGAATTTTGATGAAATTTAAATTTATTTCACATTTTGTTTGCCGTGGCGCCATTTACTGAATTCTAGACAAGAATTTTGAATATGAGCAAAATCCATCTAGAGGTTGTCAAGACATAAGGTCATGAGGCCTCCGTTCGGGACATTGAACTGAGACCTCACAACCTTGTGTAGAATCTTGTTTAGAATGTCATTATTAAAAAACAACAAAATAAAACAAAAATGGTACACCTTTTCAAGTTTAGATCATCCAAAGCTGTGTGAAAATTATGAGCCGAGTTAAACCCACAATGATTTGTTTTGCAGGTAGGATTTGGTCGCAATGGTACACTCTTTGCCATGGAATCCGGCAGAGTGGTAGTGACGTGTGAGAAGTTTGACCCAAACTGGGACCACACTTGGGTCCAACGGCACTATGGAGGACGCACTGACCAGACCATCCTCAAGAAATACTTTAATATTATACCAGAACCTCAGCACCAGAGATTTAAGCTGGTAGATGAAGTATAACTTGTTATTTCATAAATAATTTCATTAGCGGAGGAGAATTGTTATTAAATGTTTAGTTGAATTTTAAGAATGTTTGATTGCCATGTTGTGATACTGAATGTATAACATCAATCTACTGAGACATGGTCCATAACAGCTTGCCTTTTG
This sequence comes from Apocheima hispidaria, assembly GCA_947579745.1. Classification (NCBI taxonomy): domain Eukaryota; kingdom Metazoa; phylum Arthropoda; class Insecta; order Lepidoptera; family Geometridae; genus Apocheima; species Apocheima hispidaria. Next base: position 5,309,344 of record OX388150.1, on the reverse strand, counting down.
GAGAAACTCAGAATCACACTGGACAATGGAGAGCACCATGCTTGGAGTTTCTTTGCATGATAAAATCCGGAACGTGGATATTCGCTGAAGGTTCAAAGTCACTGACGTAGTTTTTAGGGTTTGCAAGCTGAAGTGGCTATGGGCAGGCAACATCGCTCGAAGACCTGATAACCGATGGGAAAGAAAGGTTCGTGAGTAGTGACCACGAACTGGAAGACGCAGCGTAGGTAGGCCGATCACTAAGTGGACTTTCGACATTTTGAAAGTCTCAGGCAACCGGTGGATGCAAGTCGACGTCTTCAGGCTGTGATAATGATAATGATAACATCAATATACATACCTAATATATTACGTTAGGTATCTGTTGTCAGATCAGTTTGTTAGATTGCTCTAACCATGGTCATTTAGAGGACCTGCTTAGATCGTATTAATCTAATCATGGGACACCACAGTCAAAAGGTAACCGTTGTTAGATCTCTCGATTAGGGTGACCACGGACACTTTTTAGTGTCTTTGGTCAGATAAATACAATCTAACCTATACTAGTGTGAGGTTCGAATAGATGCGGGACATTTCTAGTATGTCATTGTACTCATCATTGTGAACAACTTTTACGATGGGACCAACCCTGAAATAACGAAAAGTTCTAAATTTGGGTAATAATAACTTTACCAACATCTACCAACCAATTTTATCAATGAACGACGCGCGCTTCGAGCTCTGCATAAAAATTGCGCGTCCTTTTTGAATCGGCAGTGTAGGCCGCTAAATCTGTGTAGACTTTATTATTCGACTGCAAGTAGGCTAATGTTTTTTTATTCGTCATAAACGACATCTGTGGGAATTGGTAGACTACAACGAAGGCTTGGTGTACACGCCTTAAACATTCATGTAGTGTATTTTCTAGAGAGGGCGCTGTTAACAAACATGACCGTTTGCATAAACCAACAGATACATAGTAAACCCCCGCATAGTCAGAGGCAGTGGCGCGGCGCGACGCGATAATCAAACCATGTCCCGTAATATAATATGTATTTCATATAAAAATATAAAATATTTATACAAAATATATTACAATAAATATAGGTACATATATTTCTTTCTCATTCCTGGCACTGGCATCGCACTTTGTGGTTTGTGCATTCTGCCAGCTTCGTCGTTAGAAACTGAAACCGCATAATATTAATCATAGGAGGAAAAAATAAGGGGTTGGAGACGATGGTCTTTTCCAAGTCAGACTGTAATTTTGTTTCTGGATCAAATCAAATCAAATTATTTATTTGCAATAATACATGTTAATCGTAGCTAATGGTGAAGCCACGTTTCATCCATGGTGATAAATCGAGACAAAAAACGATCAGGATATTGTAGTAACAGTTCCAATGAAGCTCGAGAAATATTCAACCTGTGGGCTTATCCCGTAACTCTGAAAGCGAAAGCGAGAGTTGCGCGAGCGGGACCGCGCATAGTGCGACTAACTTGGTACGAGCGAGATGGCATGCTCTCACTAACGTTTCAAAGTAGAGGATAAGCCCGCAGGGTTGTTATTGGGCATCGGTAAGCATTCTGGGGACCCAGCGCGCAGATTTTTTTTTTAATCGCGAAGTGTTCGTGTAAAATGCTATGCAGCTACCAGTCGAAATCTTTGTTTCTTCGGCTATAAAACGTACCATATCACGACGATCAGCTATAACAATGTTTTCGACTTTTTTGACTATTTCTTGGGTCAGTGTCGTTGTAGGGCGGCCCGGGCGAGGGTCATCTTTGGTGAATGTGCGCACCAACACTAACTGTAGAATACGGTGGAGCAAGTGCTCCTAAAGTCAAGAGCACATATATTTATGTATTATATAGACTTATATAATACTTATATTACCCCTATATTTTATTACTGTTTGGTCACGAGTCTTATAATCTTATTAGTTCGTTCCGTAGTGAAAATTTTCAAGCGCAGATACATTAATAACCGCGCGAAATTCATTGTTTTCCATTTTCGACAACACGCTACGCCACACCGTAGTATTTATATTCTCTTTGCGCCACACTGCAAATGAAAGCAGACCATTTTTTTAACAAAAGTATTTTTTTTTTAAATCTAAACAATATTCCGGTATTTTCGTTTCCAAAGAGTTTTTACCTCATTCTCATTGTTTATGTAACTAGTTGTTACAAGCGAATTCGTTCGCGTGGACCCACAAAAAAAAAAATGCCTACGTCCGTCTCCGACCCTTCTATGCAATATATCTATACAAAAAATCATCTCGATCCGTTCAGTCGTTTAGCCGAGATAACGCGACAAATATCCAGACAGAGAGGCAGAGTTACATTTCGCATGTATATATCAGGATATTAGTTAGGATTAGGATGAACCCCCTCGTATGTCGTTTCAAAATACTCTGTCGTGTGAAAAATCATCACAATTGAGTCTTATCGTCCTGGAAATTATAGAGGATTTTTAATATTAAAAAATCTGCAAAGTAGCGTGTCTACTCCATGTCAGTACCTACTTTTCACCCTAAATTTTCCGTTTCGGTAAAAAGTCACCGTAACTGTGGGCGTTTGTGGTTGCTGCGTCCGCGGTGGAAAAACTGAATACAATTCATGAACCCGATTATTTTAAAATTCACAAACTTTTACAAAATGGTAAAACGAAGAGGTAGAAGCAGCCGGCTCAGGACAAATTTTATTAGTCCAATAAATATCTTGGCGTGATAAATCAGGAATTATTGCCAACATGGAAACAGGTAGGGCCTTTAAAATGAAAATATTACCGTTTCCTTGTTTTGAAATATTAATGAAAAAACATTGTCTAGTGTGTGTCGCAACCAAGGATCGTATGATGCTTCGTCTAAGGTCGCAACGCTCATGGGTAGTTTTTAGTTTTTTTTTTAAGGAAAAAAAAAAGGTCTCCTGTCAAAGACTTATGGTAGCCTGACGTCCGTAGGCCCATTAAATATCTCAACAAACAAAAAGGTAAAATTTTAATTAAGGCCGTTCAAAAGTACCACACAAACCCTTAAACAGCATTATGACGTTAATAAGGCCAACGACAGCTTAAAAGATTAAAACAATAAGTAAGTTCATAAAAAAGGCCTCGTTACAGGCTGATGTTTATTGCTACAGGCTCGGTGTCGAAACTTTTTATACGAAGAAAGTTGACGCTCGTAAAAACAGGTTCAGGTGGATTAAAAAAAAAAGAGAGATACTATTTAATCGAACATCAAATGCGGAACCCTAAACTCAGTTTTTATACTAAACTAAACACACCAAAATATGCAATTCTTTGGCAGGGCAATACCAACTTATAGCTTAGATAAATCCTAATCGTAACTTATAACTCAAAGGAATATAGCCGCAGTCGCATCAGGACAGGACCAATAAAGCTAAAAATTAATACGTTCGTCTCGAGGAAAAAACTTCACTTGTGCGATTCAGAACTCCCTAAGTACTTACATTACAAATGTCAGTCCATACAAAACGTAAAAAATTAACAAAATGGATCAACGCCATCTAGGGAACAATAGAAAGTAATTTTGTCTCTGTCTGGATGTTTGTAGCGTTATCACGGCTAAACGGCTAAACGGATCTTGATAAAATTTGATAAATAGTTAATATACGAGTATATCACAAAGACGGACATAGGATACTTGTTTACGTCGACACGAACGAAGTCGCGGATAACAACTAGTAATACATATAGTAATCACCACAAGGGTTCCTTTTTGCCATTTTGGTAAGGAATCTAACAAAGACCTATCCTAACCAGCTTCCGTCTGCGCCACCCACAGTCACGATGGCAGAGATAAAGAGTATATCTAATATATTCATATTTCCACCCTTTCCGAATGGCTTCAGAATGCAGCGGCAGAAGAAAGGCTTTCCAACCTAGATACCATCACTCCGATAAACTCTAACCAGACCGACATAGAGCATTTTCCGACTGTCTATCTGTCTACTCTGTTGGACACATATTGATGTGAGTTAAATATTATTGAAGTGCGATTAAATATTTTCCGTAGGCTTGAGACTGCCAGCTGTTGTCAATATGTCCGTCTGCACTGAGCAATGATGTTTTATGCGAGCGACTTTTTCGTTTCGCCACTCAGCTGCATAAAAAAAACCCGATGGGCTGGTGGATATAGAACACGAAGATCTAGAACGCATTTTAATAAAACGAGTACTGACTATAGTTTCGATCAAATCCGGTGTTTTTTTTCAAGGAATGTTATATGCGTGACGCGCGCGCGTCCTCGTCTTGCCTTGCACTCTGCAGTGTGCAAAAGGTGTGATAAAAGGGATCTTCTACTACTTGATAATTATCGATGTTCTTAGAAACAAAAAGACAATAAATAACTCTAACAAGTTAATTTTACCCCTCAACCGCAAATACACACAGAAACATACACAGTCACAGTCGCAAAGCATTGCACTGCTGAAAAATTACCACCGGGAAATCTCGAGAACCCTTGGAAATGCAGCGAGGGCGGCTCCTACTAACGTATCACAGTATTCTCCGAAGTATAATAGGTACCTAGGATCTACACATAAAAGTGTGATAAGCAATAGAAAGAGAAAAGAAATACAGTTTTTTCTGAAGAGTGACATTAGTGCCGACTTGTAATTTTACTAGAGGACATGATCCGAAAATTATAAGAGCTTGGAGAGTTGTATTTAAAAAGGATATGTATAGGTAGCAAGTAATGGATAGAAAACAAACTACAATCTCACTTTTTTGAAGAACGTTGTTGCCTACGATTCTTCTAATTCTTAAACCCGTAGTAGCACTCCGAGTGCTCCCAATGCGATCATCGTTTCACATAATGCGAGAGGCGTCGAAGAGTATTCTCGGTTAATGCCTTCGCTTATGGTATCGTTGTTTTGTTTAAGTTATGAAGCTGTACAGCTTTAGCTACAGACTCAAAAGCACACAGCGACTCACAGTGAGTTGAGGGAGGATTGGAAATGCTAAGTCAGCGTTTCCAATCTTAGAACAGCAAAAGTGTCAAATTCATTCCCTGCGTCATTCCGAACAGGTATACAATTAGGGGCATATTAAGAATAAAAAACAAAAAATAACTACACTAATACTATAAATTCGAAAGTTTGTGTGTAACTATGTAAAAAGGTAAGTATGTAAGTGTGTTTGTTCCAGTTCAACTCTGTAACAGCTCAACGGATTTGAATGAAATTTGGTATTGAGGTAGCTTATATCCTGGATTAACACATAAAATGTAGCCTGTTACAAGAGGTAAATAGGTATAGGAACACAAAGATAATTACATATATTTATTTACATATTTACATTAATACTTACCTAAGTACACCCCAAAAAATGCCACCTTTTAATAAAAGTTATTCACACAGAATAAAAATTTCAAGATAAAATGTCGCCTGCTTACTTTATCTGATCAAAACTGAGTAATCCAATTCAGACGACGGTTCCTTCATCCGCTTGCGAATGTCGACACTGTCCGATGTCCGGCTAGTCCGGTACCTGCAGTCAACATCCGGACCGGCCGGATGTCATTTCAGTCCCGGAAAATCACCAATCACCTCCCAGAGGTAGCAAATTTTTTATTTCACACACTCCTGTTTCATGCACATTTGCTGATTGCGCTAGTATACTCATGTAATAGTACTAATTTTGGACTTAGCATGAAAGCTAGATAAATGAAAGCATGATTTATCCATACAAAATTTGAGTGTTTATTTTACATATATTTTTCACTATTTGAGAAGTAGGTATTGGGTTCAAATTTCACGTCTGTATATATATCATAAGCGGTTTGGTCTGTGCGTTTCTTCCTAGAAAAGGGTTTATTTTTTTCTTTTATATACAAGGCTATTTTTTTATTATTTTTTTAGTTTGTATCTTACATTGTATTGTAACATTGATTTTATAAATTGATTGATTGTAACTTTGATTTGTAAAAGAGGTCATTTTTATAGGTGTATTTTGACAGATGCGAGGAGCGCTTCGACCATCCTGATTGCATTGTGTGCTATGTTTCGCAGGATTAGGGACGAGGCTCGGCCTTTCAAACTTTTATCCCCTTTATACACCCTCAGGGGATGAATTTCAAACATATTTTTTTAGTGCTCACCTACTTTATACATATACGTATGTAAAAATTTCAAAAAAAGTTATGACGGTGGACCAAACTGAAAATTTCACGCTTCTAGATCTGGATGCATTGTCTGTCTGTCAGTCAGTCAGTAGATTTTTTACTAAGTATTCAGAATCGCCTGAGATACCTCTTAGATAGCTATTGTTAAAGCTAAAAAGTCTCGTTAACGCACATGACACTTCCCATCAGCAAGAAGTAGACAGAACATTTTATATCATAGCTTATGAGCTTATAGATCTTTTAAGAAAAATAAAATTAAAATACTTTTCGCTAAACCTTATCTTTCGCCGAAGAACCAGTCACCGATATAGCTATCAGAGTTTGCAAGCTGAAGTGGTAATGGGCAGGCCACATCGCTCGTAGAACCGATAACCGATAGGGAGGAAAGCTTCTTGAATGGCCACCACGAACCGAAAGAAGCCTAGGCAGGCCTCCCACTAGTTGGACCGACGATATTGTGAAAGTCGCGGGCAACCGGTAGATGCATGTGGCATGTTGACGTTCGGTTTGGTGCTCTAAGGTGCCTATGTTCAGCAGTGGACGTCTTATGATGAACCTTATCTTTTAGGGCTTTATATTGAGCACATTATGCAAGATAAATGTTCCTTCCTCTGCCATCGTTTAAATCGATACTCGAGATGTATCGATTCGAATCCTATACCTACAAGTAGGTAAGGTGATTTACATCGCTGCTTCAGTAATTCGTCGGCTGACTGACGCCCTGTATAAATCAACGCTGGACCCCCGCTAACCGGAAATTTATCTCGGCTCTACGATAAAAAACTACGGCCGGCAAGGGACTCGGAAACGTATGCACGGCTGCACTGCGCAGATTACTGGGTTCGACCTGATTAATGTGCAGATTACAGCGGTGATCTTTCTGTCTTTAAGGCAGACATTTCCAGGTGAAACGCCTGGAAATATTAAAATTAAAAATCTGATATAAAGTGGAATCCGTTCCGAAAAAAAAAACAAGCCACGTGGTACGCACGCGCCGAACGCGCACGTGATCCTCCCGTACACCACCGAAGGTGTTAGGTATCACATCGGTCTCTATAACCGGACACATTTTTTTAAAAATAGGTCAATAATAAGCGACATAAGCGAAGTCATTATATCCGATTTTATTTTAAAGAATTTTATATGAAAACCGAACTTCGCTGAGTAATTACTCCATACGAAGCGGTTGGTCAATATAGTGATATATTGTCAGAGTCATTATAAACGGATTATATTGTAAGTAAGTTAGGTGGTATATTTTTTTGCTCTGAGAATATTGCGATCTCCACGCTTGACTTGGGGAATGCTCGTTCCTTGGTAAATAAGAAAAATGGCTTGTCGTTTCAAACATTTAAAAAACGGCTTTGTGTATAGAATACAATCCAGATAAGCGGTCCTTGGCGTTCAAACGCACATTTGTCCGCACCGCACGCGCCGTACGCGCCACATTCACAGATTTTCATACTGCCTTCTTAGTCTTACCAATCTTACTAAGCTGCGATATACACACATACGCTAGTAAATTATTGTAATTATGTTCTGTGCTAGTAAGTAAGTAGTTAGAATGAACGCCGGTGAATGCGGCTCGTTCAGCGCTGGTGCGGATAAGCGTGCGTTCACCTCAAAGCGATAGCTAGATATGAATATTACTACGGAAATCTAGAGCTTTTTTGACCAGATTTCTATAGCTCCAGCATCACGATTAATTGAGACATTTTCACAGTAAAGTTATGAAACGCAAGATGACAACGCTATAATATTCATAGAAAGGCATAATTTAATTTACGAGAGCTTGGCGCCGGCACGCTTGAGATTAGCCTGGCTTGTCTGTAAAAATGCGTAGAAATATTATATACAGGACAATATAAAAGGCAAATAAGAAATTATGGACCCACTGGTGATATTTCTCTGTTTTGGTGATGAGCGTTGTTTATTTTAAGGCTGCTTTGTCGAATTACGCGCTCTCTCACTCATAGAAACATTTTTAAATGTATAAAATCACTGAGGATGATGTAAAAATATAATTTGCATTTTCTTTATGTTTTGTCAAATTTCAATGTAAACACAATATAATTAAGTATTATAAGCTGAGTATACATATAATAAAGAAAAATATTTTGTCATTAATTTAAAATTTGATTGGATCAACATTATGACAACTATAATATGACAAGAGGTAGCATATTGGTAGTAAAGAACATTAATTATCTATGGCGGTAGTAAGTAGGTACTTTATAGTACTCGGCTGGCTAGCCACTAACCTCAAGATGAAAATCTGTCCTCAAGCACCTTGTGGTGTCTTCCAGCAGTCGTACTTGAGAGCCAGTTCCTTTTCTAGGATAGGCGATAGCTTGTCGTAACACCAACAAGTCGTAGTCACAGTCAAGTCCTCGTTATGGCCCGCGGAAGCGTTAAATTTTAGTTACTTTGGATGTTTCCGTCGTTGGTCTAGAAATGTTATTTTGTTTATTTTATTTGTTTTTAATTTAATTTTATTTGTTATTTTGTTTATTTTGTTTGTTTTTAAATGTTAGCCCTTTGAGATTTATGCTAATATTTGTAGTAGTTGGCGCGGAAACTCAATTTAAACTTAAAAGAAATAAATGCTTACCTAAACTGACTCAGCAATATTATCTACGTCAATCTTATAGGAACTGCAATGATACAGTAAGGGCTACAGCAGCAGGTACAAAAATAAACAACCAGCTAAACCTTGCTCCTCTAACGCCCGTCCACCTCCGGCAACTTTTCTAGTCGCCGGCTACGGCTGCGGAGGCAATTCCAGAAAAAAAATAAAAAAATAACTGCTCCATACTGTCTGTATTGTACGAGGGTTGACTGACTAGAACATGGCATTTACAGGTTAACTCGATTAAATTGTTTGTAGTCTCGGCCGGTTAATTTCGTCAGCCCTTTGTTGGGCGAACTTTGGATTTTGTTGGAAACTCTTCAAGATAATGTGAAGCCTTTTATTGTTTACTGGTTTATTGACTGAGCGACGCGAAGGTGTCAGAGTCTACGAGAACAAGTCGAGTTTGTATATTTGTTTGACTGTTTGAGTGATTTGCCGACGATAGCTTGCAAACTGATATTCGGATCTTCATGAATTTTTGTAAGAATCACCGTCATCGCCATCATCGTCATCAACAGCCTGAAGACGTCCACTGCTGAACTAAGGCCGCCACACTGAACGACAATTTGCAACTTGCATCCACCGGTTTCCCACTACTTTCAAAATGTTGTCAGTTCACAATTCGTCGTCGCCACTCAATAAGCTTTCTTCCCCGTCGGTTATCCACTTAGCGATGTAGCCTGCCCATTGCCATTTCAGTTTGAAACTCAGAAAGCTACGTCGGTGGCTTTGGTTCCTTGTTCTTAGGCAAGCGTATAGGTAAGTAGTTTATTTAAATGGAATATATAAGTAAAATTAGGTTGAGTGGTCAAGAAGCCATAGGGGCCGAGGTCTCCAGTACGGCAGGAATTACTAGTTCAAGTGTGACTGTATGGTAGGGTTTAAAAAACAGTATTTTAGTAGGTAAGTATAGCCTTTACACATCGACTGGATCTGGCTTACACATAGGTATTAAAAGCTTCCTGGCTTAGGTACTCGGTAATGCGGCTGCCTTATGAGCTACGATTCTCGGCCCAGCAGTTGAAATTATCAGCAGGGCTAGCATGCGCACCGCGACAAAATCTTTTTCAGGACACGGCTACGATTATTTGTCTCATTTTTTACAACATGAAAAGTAGAGAAGATTTTGTCGCGGTGCGCATGCTAGCCTTGCTGGTCTGGGTTTGAGTGTTGGTTGTCCATGTCTATGTGTGCGTTCCATAGCATCTCCGACACTACGTTTCCCTGTGTAGACACAGGTTGTAGTTACCTGTATCTAGGATTTCCCTGTTTTTTGTTGATCATTTCTATTTAAGAATAGTTTACTTACGAATAATTAAGAATAATCAGGCAGCCTATTCCGCATTCAGCACAGTTAGGAGAATCTAGTAATTAGTAATCAGAATCTTAATTTTATTAGTATTTGAATTTGTTTGACGGGATGTGTCGGAGTCGCATCATCAGTGCCACATGCAACATCTAGTCTATTTAAATTGACATCGTTAAGCCATGAGTAGCGCGGAAGTACGTTTTGGTTTATCTTGTACCATATATTTTGCAAGCTAGCGATCATTAAAATACTCAAATTAAATCTAAGACGCAGCAAATAACGGAGAGTGACATTCTACTCATAAAACCCTCGAACGTCAATTTCCCGACAAAATATTCCAATCGAGATAAAATCTGGTATAAATCAATCAATAAATGCCAGCTACCCCGCGCCGGGTGAATTAAATTCTCTATAATTCAGGGAATTTCTGTCATTGATCAATTGGCTGAACCCGGTATAGGCGGATGGATTATTAGATTTGCCGACAACAAGACTTCTCAGCGCTTCTCGATTTCTGCAATGTTTAAGGTTCGAGTTAAGCAAGTAGCCTTTTTTTACGGTTTATACGTTAACTTCCCAATATAATAGGTATATTATTTTTCTCATACATTTTGGCTCCACACTTATTTATCAAGTGTCAAGTTTGGTAATATTTCAAGTGAAGCACAATTTTTTGTTTATTTTTCACTTTTTAATTAATTTTTCCATGTTTTTTTGCTACAAATAAACTATTGTCTATTGTCAATATTACACAAAGTAAACAAGTCTTAGTCATAGTTTAAGTCAAACAATGTAGGTAAGTCACGCTCAAGTCCAAGTCGTGGCCCTGTAAAGTGGTGGACCGGAAGCTTCCAAGGAGTTTTAGGAACAACACGAAAAGGCACGATTAATCAATTTAATGATTTTCCCACACTAGTGCACGTTACGGAACACTATCTTCCAATATAACACATTAACACTCGAAAGAACACAGGTCTTCCAAAATAATACAAAGAGATGACATGATTTTTGACGTTGGCGCCATATCTCCGTGATTTTGTAACTTACTTGGTTAAAAATATTACACAACAAAATTGCAAAATAAATAATTTTTGGCTTTATTTTCGTATCCTAGTTATCTATTTGCTTAAGAAAGCTATTTTGTTAACGTTATAATCTCGACATCTTTAATAAAGTTACCTTTAGGAGGAAATAAAAGTAAAGTGTCCATTCAAGGCCCAATACATAAAATCAAAGACGGAAAAGGGTTCAGTTCACTTTCCTTATCTGTTCATATCAAGATACAAATGGTTTCATACAGGCCGAATAAAACATACGCATCGAATATACATTTTTGACAGATGTAAAATAAGAAACTACACAGGCCATCTAGCGAAGAAATATATTATCTATCCTATCTATAATCTACATTGAGGAACTCGGTACCGGCCCGGACGGCCCAGACTCAAGCCCTGTGTGGCTCTAACCCCCGAATACTGAAACGTTTATTAACTTTGACAACAGATTAACTCTAATACTGCATTTGTCTGGCACTAAGCAAATGACAAAGGCAGCAATAGACTTAATCTGTCGTCAAAGTTAACAAACGTTTGAGTATTCGGGGGTAAGATAATCTATAATAATTAACCCCTCAAGATATAGGGGTCTCACGACCCCTATATCTTCACAACCCCTGGATCGATTCAGCTCATATTCGAACTTAAACATTGTATTGAAATGAGTTACTTGCCTACAAAATTTCATGAAGATCGGATCAACGGTTCACAAGTTATCATCGGACAAATATACACACAAACATACATACATACAAAAGCCGATTTGTCCCAGTAAACTCTGAGACCTTCGCTTCGCTTGGTCAATAAAAATCAATCAAAAAAAATTAACCACGATAAATCGCTTGAGAATGGTTGGACCGATTTAGATTTATTTTTGTTGTGTTCGTAATTGTCATCATGACAAAGTTTTTTTTTAGGATTTCGCGCGCATCAGCTAAGTTATACATCAAACAATTGCCGTGCGATAGCCTTGCAAAAACTCGAACATGGCTCGACCGATTCGAATATTTAGTTTCTATTTTGTTCGCCTCAATACTGGGGTGGTTTAGGAAAAAAGAAACGTCGCAAATGAATCCGCGGGGCGCTGTAACATCCACATACCACCCCGGTGATAAAAAAAAATAAAAAAATCGAAATAATTGACAATATTGAAAATACTAACAACGAAGATAAAGAAACAGTAAACAATGTTTTCGAATTAATATTTTCAAGGACGGGCTTTTAATTTTTTTTTGGTTTTAAAACAACGATCAATAGTGAACCCTTGCACATGTGAAATTGTAAAGACGGCAGAAAGAACCGCTAAAGTACCAGGGTTTTACTACCTAAGCATAATAAAAACGCGGTATACATCACCAGCACATTTGAGCTTTCTAAAAGGCCCAAAAGCATTGACCAAATTACTTAAGAGAAACCCCATGACTAATGAAATATTAGTTCTAGGAACATTTATTAAAAACAATGGGAACAGAGGAAACAAAGAGAGCGTGGAAGCTTGCTAGCAAACGAATGAGGCAGTCGAGCCAGAGATGCGTGCGCGTAAAGTCAAAATTACTGACTACCTAAATTAAGTGAATATAGTGAAGTGAGTGATAGAGCCAAAAGTCAACAAGCCGAAACCAAAAGCTAAGTATAGTGCTAAGAGACCTAAAATTTGATATACAACCTAATCGCCTTGTTCATAATGCAGTGGGAGCAACGACAACCAAGATCGTAAACACGCATAGTTATTAAATATATCTTTTCAAGCTTTTATTAAACTAGCAACGTTTGTATATAGGTATGTATGTTAGGGTCAAACCTAACAACTTAGTTTTGACCAGTTCCCCCTTTGTTCAATTGAGTCGATGATGGTATGTAAGTATGTATGTTTTAGTCGAATTTTGCAAATGGGTTTTGTATTAGTATTCCTTGTTCAATTGAGCGGAGATCGCGTATGCCTATCAAGTTCCGAAGGCAATGCCATATTGTGAGAGATTGCAGATCTGATGATGGAGACGGAAGGTGAAAAACAGAACTCATCGTAGACAAAGGGAGGATTGATAGAGTTGGGACTCATTTTGACATTTTGATTTACTGTATTAATAACTGACTACAGAGCTTAATTTGGTTTATTCTCGAACCAGTCGACGATGAAAATACCAGCATTTTTTTTGATTTATTTTTACTTGCTGACGAACCAGTCGATGATGAAAATACCAGCATTTTTTTTTATTTATTTTTACCTGCTGATGAACCTGCCGACGATGAAAATACCAGCATTTTTTTTTATTTATTTTTACTTGCTGACGAACCAGTCGATGATGAAAATACCAGCATTTTTTTTTATTTATTTTTACCTGCTGATGAACCTGCCGACGATGAAAATACCAGCATTTTTTTTTATTTATTTTTACTTGCTGACGAACCAGTCGATGATGAAAATACCAGCATTTTTTTTTATTTATTTTTACCTGCTGATGAACCTGCCGACGATGAAAATACCAGCATTTTTTTTTATTTATTTTTACTTGCTGACGAACCTGTCGATGATGAAAATACCAGCATTTTTTTTTATTTATTTTTACCTGCTGATGAACCTGCCGACGATGAAAATACCAGCATTTTTTTTTATTTATTTTTACCTGCTGATGAACCTGCCGACGATGAAAATACCAGCATTTTTTTTTATTTATTTTTACTTGCTGACGAACCAGCCGACTATGTAAATACCAGCATTTTTTTTTGACCTGCTGACGAAACACACTTGGTACTATATCCAGAAGGGGGTTGAGTTGTGATTGAATTTTGGACCGTTAGCAATTATCTCTACTTTACCAACAGGACTCCGAGTTTCACGTGCAGTGCATTACCGAACCGACTTTCAGATCAGGTGAGTCGCATGATCTTCCACCAGTGAGTCAGCTACTATTCTACGCCAGACCAATATAAGCTTTGAAATGACCCGGAATATTATTCTCCACAAAATATTTTTTTTCTCGAGGCTTGGTTATCCAAAACCATAAAAAGATTGAGATTTGAAAGAAATATGCTACTCTTGTAAATTGTTCATTAAACCTTTGACAATCGATTAAATATTATAGAGATCACAAGTTTTACACAATATGGCCAAAGTAGTCTCCTGTTTAAACGACTGACGGATGTTAGTTGTCTAAACAGTAAAACTGATAGATTCAAGAACGCGAATTCGGTTTTATGATTAAAGAGACAGAGAGGGGGGTATGGAGGTCTCATCTGGTGCCGGGATGACCAGGATTTCGTCATTAAATGTAATATTTAACTATTACAACGAAATGAAAGGACCTGAGTAAGGGAAAAACGTAAGGGAAAGTAAAAATAAAAGATTATTAACATTTGAGAGGTCGGAGATGGTCTAAGGGGAGATCTATGTTGAGCAGTGGACGTTATATTTAAGAATATACACAACGTAGGACTTATAGTTTGTAAGATGTCAAAGGTTTATGAATTGAGGTTACTTACTTATTTTATATCGGAAAGTCAGGGAACGAAAAATACTGTTTTTAGTGAAAGTTGCATTTGCAACTATAAATACAAAAAATCAACACTCAGACCAAATCGCTTATAATGGAGACGTGCAATTTGGACTCGATACTCTTCAAGTGGTCTAGATGAAGAATAAGAATGGACTTTGCGAAATTCCACCTCTAAAGGGGTAAAGTAGGCTTACAATTTGAAATATTTTCATGCAGCGCACTTGGTTAGCTATTGGAAAAAAAAAAAGGGGACTTCCTTACAACTTCTAAATACGGACCTTTAACAAAGAACCTATAATAATAGATTGGCACGCCATACCAAAAGCAATTATCAAACAATACTATGTATTTAAAACAGCGTGTTATCATTAAAACAAAGGATGTCTGTTTTAATGACTTTTACAAAGAAAACTAATAAAACTACAATAGTTTTGTGGAGATGAAATTCGAGGTCGTTGTTTGGAATGGTTTGGGATTGAAGGGCTCTAGACGGTTAGGAGAACATGTGGCTAACCTTTAGAACAAACGTCCGCTCTACAGAACTATCATGTGCTGGGTGTAATTTGATATTAGTATTGAATATCATTATTAAGACTAACTACTTTCTACAAGTGACATTAATTATATAATATAAAAATCTAAATGTTAGAATAAGTTTAGAAACTAATAATAGAGTTTAGGCTGAACGTTGGTAAGTCATTAAGTACTGAAACGAGTACGTAAGCTAGGGTACATAGTACCTATGCTAAAATTGAGAAAGTTGAATACTTTAGAACACACATGATGCTATGAGGCCGAATTCGTGGGTTCAAGCCACACTTAACAGTATACAGTCTTGTAATTTTGCTGCCAATTTACAAATCAGACAAATATACATATAATAGAGTGGTCAAAATTAGCTTTGGCAAAATCCAATTCAGGTCAGAGATATATTTAACATACACTCCAATATAGTGGGTTGTAATAAATAAAATTAGAAAACAATACTTTACACTCATTGCTTGCCATTAGGTTTCTCTGAGTCGGAGAAGCCATGGAATACACAAAAAAAAAAAAAAAAAAAAAACTAACAAATGTTTCAATTCATCATACAAACACTTACCCGGCTGGGAAACGACCCTAGACATCCTGCTTATATGGCGAACGCGCTACCGACTAAGCCAGGAAGCTCGTCAAGTTGTAAGTACCAAATTGAAGATTAGGGATTAGATATTAGTGTTGATATAGAGTTTGTATTATCCTGATTGTAGAGAGAGATGTCAGAGACCCAATAAAGGGGAATAAAATTAATAAGTTCAAATCTTGCCTAAAAATAATCAGTACATACTAGTATATTAATAGAACGCTAATCGCACACATTATTATTGCAACTTTTTATGTAAGTACGTGTGTTGTTTGTTATTATTAAATTAAATTAAATGGTCAGATTAAGCTTAAAATTTGGTACAGATGTAGCTCATACCCTCGACTAAGGACCTGGGGGAACTTTTACCTTGGAAAATTATATACGGTTTTTGACCGAGCGAAGCGAAGGTCTCAGAGTTTACTGGACAAATCGGCATTTGTATGTATGTTTGTGTGTATATTTGTCCGTTGATCCGATCTTCATGAAATTTTGTAGTCAAGTAGTTCATTTCAATACAATTTTAAGTTCGAATGTGAGCTGAATCGGTCCAGGGGTTGCGAAGATATAGGAGTCGCGAGGTCTCAGTTCGCCGCAAACTACTAGTTATAGAACAGCAGGTAAAATCGCGGAGTGCTGCTAGTATTAATTGTATTGCCGATAGCAGGAACAAAACCTAGAGTTACACCTGGATGGGTATATGGACGATGGAGCTATATGATTCATCAATAATTGTGAATTGGTCACAATTCACAATTGAAAAAAATTATTACAGGTCAAAAACTAATAATTATTCACAAAAATAAATCACTTTTCTATCTACTGATACAATGTACTACATGTACAAACCAATTACATAAATGAATGATATTAATAATTATAAATTGTAATAATATTAATATAGTAAGCAGGTTTTGGGTATAGAATTAAGTATTAAGTATAATTATACGTCGTCATTTATTTACTGAATGGCTTTCTATATTGAACTAAAGGAGTAAACTTATAAGGATTATATTTTTGTGATTTGGGCTTACGTCACTTCTCATGACAAAATCAAACGATAAAATGGTCCACAGCCCGTCCAAATAGGTTAATAATAAATTATGAATTCTGAATTATTGTTCATAGAATATTTAAGTACAGGTAGGTACTTTATTAAATATAAACATTATAGCCAACCACGGTTTCGTTGTATAGGTCGTGAATAGTATAGCGAGGCTACAGGCTTAACTGTCAGCAACCTTTTCGAACGTGAAAGTAGCATAACGGTTTCGAAACGGGCAGGAAAAACGTAGTTCTAGCGTGCTGGGTTACGATAGATAAAGCCCTCTACAGGCGTTTTGAACCACTTGCAAACGTTGAATTTATGACGTTGGCGCCAGAATTATAAAATTATTGAACTTAATTTCGGGGTGAATCTGTATTTGTACTATTTTCTATTACGTGATTTCGTAATGACATTAATAGTGTTTGGATAAGACTCGTCGTAGAAACGATGTTTTGGTTGTATGTAAGTGCATAAGTATATATTTATGTAGTAGTATGTATGTTTGGGTACTCCTAAGTCTCCAGACTTTAATAAAAGCGGTCTAGTAACAGTCAGAGAGGGGATATTAACTCAAATAATATTAAAAATAGAAAATAATGTCTGGATTTACGCTTAGCAAGTGATGTGTGCTCCTATAGTCCCTAATAACTACTAGAAGAGACCTAGTAAGAGTCAGAGGGGGGAGCACATTTCAAAAGGAAAACTTTTAGAGTAGTTTTATAAAGAAACTAAAGACAGAAACCTAAAAGAGTGTATGTGCACGAAACACTTAAAATAATTTTTCGAACACATACAGAGAGGGGGATGTAACATCCACATACCACCCCGGTGATAAAAAAAAATAAAAAAATCGAAATAATTGATAATATTGAAAATACTAACAACGAAGATAAAGAAACAGTAAACAATGTTTTCGAATTAATATTTTCAAGGACGGGCTTTTAATTTTTTTTTGGTTTTAAAACAACGATCAATAGTGAACCCTTGCACATGTGAAATTGTAAAGACGGCAGAAAGAACCGCTAAAGTACCAGGGTTTTACTACCTAAGCATAATAAAAACGCGGTATACATCACCAGCACATTTGAGCTTTCTAAAAGTCCCAAAAGCATTGACCAAATTACTTAAGAGAAACCCCATGACTAATGAAATATTAGTTCTAGGAACATTTATTAAAAACAATGGGAACAGAGGAAACAAAGAGAGCGTGGAAGCTTGCTAGCAAACGAATGAGGCAGTCGAGCCAGAGATGCGTGCGCGTAAAGTCAAAATTACTGACTACCTAAATTAAGTGAATATAGTGAAGTGAGTGATAGAGCCAAAAGTCAACAAGCCGAAACCAAAAGCTAAGTATAGTGCTAAGAGACCTAAAATTTGATATACAACCTAATCGCCTTGTTCATAATGCAGTGGGAGCAACGACAACCAAGATCGTAAACACGCATAGTTATTAAATATATCTTTTCAAGCTTTTATTAAACTAGCAACGTTTGTATATAGGTATGTATGTTAGGGTCAAACCTAACAACTTAGTTTTGACCAGTTCCCCCTTTGTTCAATTGAGTCGATGATGGTATGTAAGTATGTATGTTTTAGTCGAATTTTGCAAATGGGTTTTGTATTAGTATTCCTTGTTCAATTGAGCGGAGATCGCGTATGCCTATCAAGTTCCGAAGGCAATGCCATATTGTGAGAGATTGCAGATCTGATGATGGAGACGGAAGGTGAAAAACAGAACTCATCGTAGACAAAGGGAGGATTGATAGAGTTGGGACTCATTTTGACATTTTGATTTACTGTATTAATAACTGACTACAGAGCTTAATTTGGTTTATTCTCGAACCAGTCGACGATGAAAATACCAGCATTTTTTTTGATTTATTTTTACTTGCTGACGAACCAGTCGATGATGAAAATACCAGCATTTTTTTTTATTTATTTTTACCTGCTGATGAACCTGCCGACGATGAAAATACCAGCATTTTTTTTTATTTATTTTTACTTGCTGACGAACCAGTCGATGATGAAAATACCAGCATTTTTTTTTATTTATTTTTACCTGCTGATGAACCTGCCGACGATGAAAATACCAGCATTTTTTTTTATTTATTTTTACTTGCTGACGAACCAGTCGATGATGAAAATACCAGCATTTTTTTTATTTTTTTTTACCTGCTGATGAACCTGCCGACGATGAAAATACCAGCATTTTTTTTTATTTATTTTTACTTGCTGACGAACCTGTCGATGATGAAAATACCAGCATTTTTTTTAATTTTTTTTTACCTGCTGATGAACCTGCCGACGATGAAAATACCAGCATTTTTTTTTATTTATTTTTACCTGCTGATGAACCTGCCGACGATGAAAATACCAGCATTTTTTTTTATTTATTTTTACTTGCTGACGAACCAGCCGACTATGTAAATACCAGCATTTTTTTTTGACCTGCTGACGAAACACACTTGGTACTATATCCAGAAGGGGGTTGAGTTGTGATTGAATTTTGGACCGTTAGCAATTATCTCTACTTTACCAACAGGACTCCGAGTTTCACGTGCAGTGCATTACCGAACCGACTTTCAGATCAGGTGAGTCGCATGATCTTCCACCAGTGAGTCAGCTACTATTCTACGCCAGACCAATATAAGCTTTGAAATGACCCGGAATATTATTCTCCACAAAATATTTTTTTTCTCGAGGCTTGGTTATCCAAAACCATAAAAAGATTGAGATTTGAAAGAAATATGCTACTCTTGTAAATTGTTCATTAAACCTTTGACAATCGATTAAATATTATAGAGATCACAAGTTTTACACAATATGGCCAAAGTAGTCTCCTGTTTAAACGACTGACGGATGTTAGTTGTCTAAACAGTAAAACTGATAGATTCAAGAACGCAAATTCGGTTTTATGATTAAAGAGACAGAGAGGGGGGTATGGAGGTCTCAGCGCAGCTAGATTCAAATAAAAAAAAAAAAAAACTAAATACCTGGCCGAATATAACCTTATGTTTTTTTTTTTTTAATTTCGAGCAATATGGTGGATAGTGGGTTGCCATAAATCTCAAGATGGTCGCAACAAGAGAATGCACGACCGGAATTTTTTATGAAGGGATCGCTTTAGATTCGAATTGAAGAAAATAAATTGCTTGTTTCCATTTTATAGGCTACGTGCCCGAGGAAAGTCCTAAGCCTATCATTTCCGCCTTTAAACTGCTATTTGTATAGAAATACTTCATTTGAAATACTTTCATTATTATGTCGGGATATAGCCTGATCGATCCACCAATTCAATGACGGCATTGAGTTTTTGGCGCTAACGTGAAAAAATCATGTCGTCGCTTTATATTATTTTCCAAAATTTGTCTTGCGCGTGTTACCCCCGAATACTGAAACGTTAATTAACATTAACGTACTTAATTACGTTTTATTAACGTACGAATACTGAAACGTTAATTAACATTAACGTTTCAGTATTCGGGGGTAACTACTGAAACGTTAACATTTGACGAGGCTTTAAAATCAGCGGTTGAGTCGATCCTAAATGTCTCTCTTTGTGAGCCTCAGTGGAGACAGGCAGCTCTTCCCATCCGATACGGGGGTCTCGGCGTGCGGTGTGTGCGTGATGTGGGCTTGCCGGCTTCCTTGACGTCGGCACATGGGGTGGCGGACCTTGTCACTATAATTTTACGTTCCAATGGTGACGGGACAAGCATACCTTTTGTGTCGGACGCTGCGACAGCTTGGTCTGCCCTCAGCGCGGGCGCAACAAGCCCTGCTTCACCGCGTGTCCAACGTGCTTGGGATGATCTCTCGGCTAAGAGGATCCAAGAACAGTTGCTGGAGGGTGCCGCGGGGACTGATCTGGCCAGACTCAGGGCTGTGTCGCAACCGGAGTCGGGGGCATGGTTACACGCGCTACCTTCACCTCACCTGGGCACTTTGCTGGATGATGACTCTCTGCGTGTGGCGGTGGCTCTTCGCTTGGGCTGTAAGGTGTGTGAACCCCATAAATGCACCTGCGGTACCATGGTGGAGGCCGATGGCCATCACGCTTTGAGTTGTCGTCGTTGCACAGGGAGTTTTCCGCGGCACCATGCTCTCAATGACATAGTCCGGAGAGCCTTTGTGTCAGCGAACGTCCCCTGTGTATTGGAGCCTCCGGGTCTGTGCAGGTTTTTTTTTTTTTTTTTTTTTTTTTTTTGTAGAACACCCCCGATAATGTCGGGGACCTTTTTTAGGTTTAATTCAAGTTAAAAAATATTTTTTGTAATAGTAAGTCTATTGACTTTAGTTTTATTCTTTTCTATGTATATATGTATATTGTATATATTTATTTTATACTTTATTTAAGTCTATGATACATGTATGTTTTATTACTTATTTTTTCTTTTGCTCTTCGTTGAATTACTTTCCATAGCTTATTCCATTCTTGTCTGTTTGATTATATTTCATTTTAATTTTTGTATACACTATCGACATCTATATTATATTCCATTTGAATCAGCATGCGTACATACTCATAATTCTTAGGAATTATGCGTTGGACGCATTTTTCATATAACTGGTTTTAAATAAGACCCGACGACAGTCATTGTCCTCGTGTCTTATTTCTATATACCGCATCCTTTGCTACTTTTGTGCAAAACGCCAACAGGTACGGCCTGGATTCCTTTCCGGCCATCATTTCACACAATGAGGATTCCGTCAACTTGATGTTCGTTACGGATTCCAGGTCGTACCTGTCCGCATCATGTTTAGGGCACTCAAGAAGCAAGTGTTTAACTGTTTCCTCTTTTTCAGGATCACAGACGCATGAGGGGCTATCCTTGCACTTGAAGCGATTCAAGTACGCAGAGAACCCCCCATGGCCAGTCATCACCTGCGTGAGAATTGGGGTAAGTTGAAACTTTTTAATTATTTTAAATGCTTCTGAAGCTTTTGGTAGGAAAAGTTTTGTCACACTCGCTGTTTCCTCTTGTTGGTATCTCAGATCCCATTTTTCAACGGTTTCTCTCCTTATCTCGCTTTTTGCGTATGACACAGGGCATTTATCATAGTGCGCGGAGATTTTTGTATACAGAGCTGCGTTTTTGGCCAACTCGTCTGCCCTTTCATTTCCGGGAACCCCGACATGCGCTTTCACCCAGTACAGCTTTATATCACATCCCTTGGTTCTTAGGTCAGAAATGTTTTGTCTAATTACGAAAGCCAAGGGATGAAAGGCATCTGGATTTTGGACTATTTGAAGGGCAGATCTCGAGTCGCTCAGCACAGCCACCGCACCTTGCTTCTCTCTCTGCAATAGCTCAGTAGCTTGTAGTATTGCATAAAGTTCGGCTTGGAAGACTGTACAGAACGACTCGAGTCTCATCTTCTTCGTCTTTAGCTCCTTCCCGTTTTTCCAGTACGAATACGCTGCACCGACTTTCCCCTCCAATTTGCTCCCATCCGTATAAATTTGGATTTCCGGGAGCTGATGTTGTTCCAGGGTTTCGGGCAGCATATCGTTTAGGCAGACAAACTCAACGTCCTCCTCCTTGGCCGGATGCTGAGCCCTCAGGAAGCTGACGCGTTTTTCAATTTCCCGTTTGCCGTAGTCCAGGGAAGTTGGGTTTCCTCTCTTCGCTTCATACAGCTGTGCCGCTTCCCGGACCCTAAGGTCTAAAGGAAGTAGCCCAGCTAATATGAGTGCTGCGTTGAGAGGCACCGTGCGATAAGCTTTGCAGATCTTCTGCACAAAGCCACGCTGGATGGTGTTTAGTTGTTTTTGCACCATAAGTTTTTCTGCTGCTGGTGCCCATGCGCTCGAGGCGTACATGACAATCGGCTCTATCACAGCTACGTATATCGTTCTGATAATCTCCGGATTCAGCCCCCATTCAATCTTCGCCGTCCTTGCTAACTGCTTATAGATGTTTGCGGCCTTACGACAGACATTTACCACGTGTTTATTGAACGTGAGTTTTTTGTCAATCGTAAGGCCGAGCAGCTTTATTTCGTCTACGACGGGTATGCTTACCCCGCCCATGTGCATAAATGGGACATCAAATTTGAGTTTCTTGGTAACAACCATGGCATTGGTTTTATGTGCCGCGAAACTAAGTTTGTTTTTGGTGCCCCATTCATGCACATATGCGAGGGTCTCATTGATTTTTTCTTCTAGCTTATTGGCTGATTGTCCGGAGAACATCAGAACGACATCGTCTGCGAACGCCTGTGCGTGCACATTTCGAGTGACCAGATCATTTAAAAGCGGATTCAGCAGCAGATTCCAGAATGTGGGTCCACCTATCGACCCCTGGACGCAACCTTTGTCGGTACTTTTGCTGAACATTTTTCCTGCATAGTTGACAGATACTCTTCTATCATCGAAGTAGTTATTTACTAGCCGTCTAAGATTTAAGGGACATTTCAAGTTTATGAGTTGACCTTTGATGGCTGGCCACCATGCACTGTCAAACGCTCCTTCGATGTCCAGTGACACGATAACCATCATCTCTTTGCGGAGCAGGTTTTTCCGGATTTGCTGCATAAGGTCGTAGAGTGCGTCCTCGGTACTTCTCTGTGGAACAAAGCCGTACTGTCTGGGGTTTGTCTTCGGTAGTAAGTGCCACCTTATCCTTCTTACCATCATTTTTTCTAAGACTTTACCCAGAACTGACAATAGCCCAATCGGTCGGTACGACTTTGCTTGAGAGTAGTCACTTTTCCCAGGTTTACGCAACACTACTACTGCAGCTTCCTTCCAAGGTGATGGGAAGCATGACAGGGACAGGCACTTATTTATAATTGCCAAAAAGACGTCTTTCACTGCAAATACTGCCCTAAAGCAAATATCTGCAGTGAATCCATCCGGTCCTGGGGCCTTCTTTGGATCGAAGCTATTGAGAGTTCTTTTCAGTTCGGCCATCGTAAACGGTGGATCGTTTATATCGTCAGGCATCGAATTACATACTGTTCCAGCTTGTCTTCTAATTGTTATGTGGATATCACTATCCACATTGCAATTGTCATCTGGGAAGAATGTTTGAGCAAGTAATTCGACCGACTCTTCTGGCCCTAATACCACTCCATTTCTCTCTAATAGTTGGTCTTCGTGTCTACCTGTCTTGCTTCTTATCACCCTATATACCCTGTCCCACATACTTTCCCTATCCTGCTTTGTACAAAACTCCTTCCAACTTTTAGTTTGTGCGTTTTTAGCTGCTAATTCATATTTCTCTTTTGCTTTCAGGTATTCTTCAACTACGTGTTCCCGTCTCCGGGGTGCTGCGCAGCGAATCCTTCGTCTCGTCGTGTTCACAACACCTTTCAAGCGTTCCAGTTCGTCGGTCCACCAAGGTAAGTAATTTTTTCTATTTTTAGTTTTGATTAACGGTATAGCTTTTTCACATGCTGTTCGAATAATGTTTATATATTTGCTGATTACTGTCTCTAATTGTTCCCTATTTTCTAATTTCTCAATATTTTCTAATGTTATACAATTTCGTTCTAATAATTCTTTTACTTCCTCAGTGAACTGACTCCAGTTAGCTTTGCGGGTGTTGTAAACACGCGTGGACGCTGGCTTTCTCTGTTCTGAAGGCTTTTCTAGACTAAGGTTAAACGTTATAGCATTATGATCTGAACTGGTGACCGACTTATCGACCTTCCAGTCCGAGGTGTGACGCAATAAACTTGATGTGCAGACTGTTACGTCAACGTTACTTGTAAATAGTCTGCCACCTCGTACCGTGTCGAAGGTCGGGTCGTTCCCACAGTTCAGGATGTGCAAGTCGTTCTCGTCCAGGAAGTCTTTATAGAGAACACCTCTATCGTCTTCTGCCACGCTCCCCCACCACGTACTCCACGCGTTTATATCGCCTCCGATCAAGGCTTTTTCTGCTCGCACCGAGTCCAAGAGTGTCCCAAGTCTATCCAGGTAAGGCTCAAGCGGCATACTATCCTCGAAGTAGACCGAAACCACTCTAATCGTCCATTTGTCTGTTTTTAGACTTGTCAGTACAATGTTCTCAGTTATTGTGGTTTGGTCATTCAGGATCTCGATGTCGTCATCGAAAACTATCACGGCTGCTTTAACTGGCTTCGTCCTGTTCCGTTCGCATTGGACGACTCGAGTGCCTGTATACCGCTTGAGCTCTCCCCTGGCTCCGACGTAGGGTTCCTGTACTAGCGCGAAGCTGAGTCGCCTTGATCGAGCTTCTAAGAATAGTTCATCTGTCGCACGCTCTTTCCGTTGAAGGTTTGCCTGTATAACCCTGTACCTATTTCCAAAAGCTGTCCTTGCATCCATAGTGATTTGGGTGCCCTCTGCTTTAACAGTAAGCTACACTGGATCTTGCAATAGCGTCCCATTTCTTGCGTATTGGGCATTTCCCATCAAAAGCACTATGTGCCGTATCAAGAGACTTTGCCAACCTGCAATTGCGGCAGGTCGGTGTCTCACTAGTCAGGTATGACGGACAGTCTGCCCGGAGGTGCGGGCCGGCGCAATAACTGCACAGGTCAGCTAGCTCTTTGCACAGTTTGCGCCCGTGCCCGTACCCCAAGCATCGTGTACACTGTACTAGTGGACTCTGGTCTTGGACTGTCGCAAATTGCAGGTCGACATGCACCCGTCCGGCCAGGGTCAGTTTTTGCCAGACCTTTGGCGAGACCTGTAGGACGACGTGGTTCTCGTGGGGGTTCCTAGCTCTACGCCGGTACCGTACCACGGCTTTGAACTCGTCGTCCTTCAGGTCTCGCAAAAGGCCGGCATTCTGGGTTCTGAGCGATGCCACTATCTCTTCGTCCTTGTAGAAGGTGAGCAAGTTTTTGATTATTATCAGCGGGTCTTTATTTATGGCCACTTCCACGCTGAGATTCTTATTTCTGGCCGTAATCCTCTCGCTCACCTTCTTCAACTCCTCCTTAGTGGCACAGCTCAGGACAACCTTCTGATTCCTGACCTTCTGGACTCTTGTTACTTGCAGTCCGTTGGTCTTTGCTTCAAGGGCAGTCCTCACTTTTCCCAAGACTTCATCACTTGTGTCGTGCTCAATATCCGACGACACAATGATGGAGTGTTTGGGACGTTTCGTCGGAGTAACTGGAGTAGTTGGTCTTGCCAAGACTTCTGCGTATGATGGAACTGCGTCTTGGAGACTAGCGATTCTCGTTCCAGTGTCTTCGGTCTTTTGACGAAGCTGTCTTACTTCCTCTACCAGCTTATCGAGACCGTGTTCTTGTGTTCTGGCGCTTCCTTCGGCAGATACTTTTTTGTCCAATGCGTTCTTAATTATCCCCATTTTGTCCAAATTTTCTTTCATTAACTGTACATGCTTTTCGATTACTTTTTCTAAATCTGTCCCTTCCCCTACCCCTATCTTCTTTGTTTCTTCCATCATCCTACTTTCCTGTTCCAGGCACAGCTTCTGGCCTTTGGCGGAGGCAGCCTCCTTGATCAGCTGGAACATGCGGTCAATCGCTTCAACAACTCCTTGCTTTATCTCCGCTTTCAAGTTCCTGGAGTTGTTGAGGTGCATCTTGGCCTTGATCAAGCAGGCTTTTCCCTCCGCCACTCTATCCAACACCTTGCCACTCGCAGGTCTGGGTGGACTCCCCTTAACTTCAACTGAAAGTCTTCGCACCGCTGCGGGCTTTGGTTTCAGGGAGTCCCCAGACGAGGGCTTTTTTGGGGTGATGCTGGTGCGGTCGGAGTTTCCAGACTCCCACTCCCCAATGCTTTTGCGAACATTTTGTGTTGGACGGGCTGCGTGTTTGGTAACGGTTCCGGGTCCAGCCGTGTTCATATTCAACTCTGTGCTTTCGTCCGACTTTGCGGGTGTTCTGAACATTTTGTCCAAATATGTAAAAACTTAAAAGTAGTTAACGATATGAATAAAAAAAAAAAGTAAAAGTTTGTTATGAACTTAATTAAAGTCAATATCCTAAGTAAATTTATAATATCTCTTGATATATAAGGCTGATTTTGCCCAAACTTCGTCAAAATATATTTTTCGGGTCTGCGAACAAAACTGTGTGCAAAACCCGAAAAGTCAAAAATTTGTTATATTTTAGCCCGTCCCAATGGTAAATTTTAAAAGCTATTTTTCACACCTCCGGGAGGGTGGGCAAAAATTTCGCGAATTTCGCGTTTTCGAGTATGGGGCGCGATGCGCGCTCACCGTCCGATACCTAGAAAAATATACAAATAATTTGGAAAAGTAAGTTGACCGAAAAAATAATGTTTTACCTAAAATTTACTGAAAATTTTGAATATTTCCTATGTTCCTAATAATTTTATGCTTTTTGTTGCAGATCCGCGGAGGGGACGCCGAGACGGAGCCGACGACGTATCACACACCACAATCTGATAAAAACTTAGACACGCGAAAAAGTCCGGTCTGTGCAGGTTGGATGGCAAGAGGCCGGAAGGGCTGACCCTGGTGCCCTGGATGAACGGCAAGTGCCTGGTATGGGATGCCACGTGTGTCAGCACTGTTGCCGCCAGCCATCTGGGTCGCACCGTCCACGCACCGTCAGCCGCAGCGGAGGATGCCGCTTTTAAGAAACGACAGAAGTATGCGGCGATGGAGCCGCATTAATTATTTGTGCCCATTGCCGTGGAAACGTTGGGCTGTTGGGGCTCGGAGGCCAAGAGTCTGATTTGGGAGATAGGACGTAGAATAAAAGAGAAGTCCGGTGACTCCCGCTCCGGCTCATACCTGGTGCAAAGGTTAGCCATTGCTATTCAACGCGGCAAAGCGGCCAGCGTAATGGGCACCTTTGCGCCGGGTACAGTTAGGGGTGGGTAATTTTTGTAATTTAATTGACTATATTTGTAAGTGTTATTATGGATTTCTATTTTTATATAAATATATTATTACTATATTTTGTTTATAGTTTTAGTTTGTACATTTAAGTTTAGATTATAACATTATAATTATACAATATAATGTAACAAAAACAAGTTTTAAGTTGTATATATATTTATGATTTATTTTTACTTAGGGTTTATTTCCATTTATTTATTATTTAATTTACTTATTGTCATTAAATTATTACAATGTTGTGTTTCTATTACAATTTTGTTTTGTGCGATTAATGCGCTGTGTTTAAGGACCTTTATATTCTGAAATAAATTATTTGATTTCTGACACTATGCGTGGAGCCGAAATACGTAAGTAACAAGAAAAAAAAACCCTTTCATCAACTGCTTGGGCTCAGTGAAAGCCAATTAAAAATAACTAATAAACATATTATTGCATGGAACGCGATGTTCGGATCATCGCCTCTAGATATTTAGCTCTATGCGAGTCACACTGTATCTGGTTGCGACGAAGTTTACAAGAAGGATTCCCATAGGATCAAACCCAGGGTGAGAGTGTGACTCGATAGGCAAACACTTTCCAACGAGCCACATGTAAATCATTTGACTCTTTAGGAAGTCACACAATAATCCAAACTGAGGGAAAAGTAAGCTAACGATCAACATTAACGGTTTCTGCTAATGAGCAATTCTGGGACTCCCTGCGTCGGCACTGGCAACACTGCAATCGCATTACAGCATCATTATCCTAAACGATGTAGTGCGACCATCTTATCAGTAGTATTGACTGGAGGAGCCTTTGTCGTATTTCCTAAACAAAGCTGCCATTCGCTCGTACCATATTTTAGTTTCCTTGTTTTGACTACTGTTTGTATAAGTCGGGTGGAACCGTAGTCGATTATTGGCGGCAAGTGGGAAGTAGCGGCGGTTCTTGGATTTTAGGGACATTATTCGATATTAAGTAGGTAACTATAGCAATATTGTTATAGCATGAAATATAAATGAAGAAGAAATAAGAAAATAATAAGAATGAATGTTTGGGGGTGCATGCCCTGACAATCCTCAATATAATAAGTAAGTAGCATAGTGACAGTTAAAAGTTGTCAATCTAAAGAAATGTAATTTTAATTTACAGTTTTCTTTTAAAATAACAAACGGAAGTTTCGTTATTCAGTCTATTTATATTATCAGACGATTTGGCACGCTCTATGAAAAGCTATATTCAAGATAATTGTTTAATTAAATAATGAGAGATTGGTTGATCATTCCCATTTTGCCGGTGCCAAACGCCGGTGCCAGGCAGCATTGCCACAGCTCGACGCCTTCGGATCCTTTTTAATTTTCCGCTAGCCTTCAGATTTATATGTTTTCACTCTACCGTCAATTTTCGCGATTTTTAATTTGAACGCCACACTGGCTGCAAAAAGGCTGTCGCTTCAATTTTTCTTTTTTGCATTATATTTAAATTCGGAATTGTTTTATTTTTAGTATAATTGAATGTCAATGCTACCCATTTCTGAGTGTTACGAATGGCCGAATTTTGTTTTGCTGTACGAATTTTTCTGTCAAACATTTTGCTTTTTTTTGTGGATATACGAGTAGAGACGAGGGAATGTAATTTTGTAAAAGTGTGTAAGTTAAAAGCTATCTTAACGGCCTACTTTGATGAATTCTGCTTTAACCCTATGATAATATAATAATATATAATAATAATATATAATATATACCTACCAAGGCTACCAAGCACCTACATTTTTTTTCCTGCCGAGTAGACGAACAAGTCACTCGCCTGATGGCGCTAAGCATCACTTTTGTCTATAATATTTCAGTGCCATCGAGAATTCTAACAATTCAAAACCCTGCGGCGGTTAATCATTGCGCTTTCCACCGTGATATACTTAATCTCTTTTTGCCCAGTAATTACGCTGGAAACATTGCCGTTCAATCCGGAACACAGTAATGCTTGCACACTACTACTTGGCGGTTGAAAAACTGGCAAAGGTGTGGTACTTCCCCAGGCGGACACTGCAGAAGAGCCCTACCATTACTAAAACGACTCCTACTCTACTCTTATTATCGACTACTGAATTTACTGGAAGCATTGGCTTTCATCCAGGGTCATCGTAAGGTGCTTATTGCGACGATTGTTAGGTTCAGCCGACGACGCTGCCCGACCATACACCTTATCGCGCGGCGATACAGTTCGTGGTCGCGCAGCGTCGGTTGAACCTAAAAATAATCGCAATAAGCACCTTACAGTACGGCTCTGAACACAGAAAGAGCGCATCAATTTGTTTGGCGCCGACATCCGTCTAACAAAGGAGAGGAGAAATAAATATATTTTCCTCTGTCAGGTCTGTCAGCTACCTAATGTTTGGACACTACTGCTTGCCGGAGAGTAGTTTCATACTGCCCAACCAAGTTGTCCCAATGGACAAAGTAGGATGCTTAGAATTTTGAAGTCCACTTTGTCCCGCTAAATCATTTTGGTAGGAAAAATAACACAGAAATTCTTAAGATTTAATTTTATCTTAGTTTTCACAAATCGGTGTATTTCTGTGATCTGTGATTGAGTAGGTGATTCTGGTAGCACCGTTATACCTAACCTACACCGTTATACCTAACCTACACCGTTATACCTAACCTACACCGTTATACCTGACCTACACCGTTATACCTAACCTACACCGTTATACCTAACCTACACCGTTATACCTGACCTACACCGTTATACCTAACCTACACCGTTATACCTAACCTACACCGTTATACCTAACCTACACCGTTATACCTAACTAAACCATGGCGATTTAATCCCCACACTCAATCGAATAGCCCTCCGGAACTCTCGGAAGTAAAACAATGCATTAATCAGCTCGATCGATAGTTCGCCTGGAGGTAATCCACATAAGTGAATATTGTTCGAGCGGTAACCAATAATGCGCATAATCTCAAGTCAAGTAGAATTGCTCCTTTGATCTGCTTCACTGATGATCGGTTGCCTGTATTATTTGTGCTTGGTATTAATACTAAGTAGGTAGAGATCCTAGGTACACGGCGGAGATGTATACCTAGACAGACAGTACAACTTAGCTAATTTCGCGATTTTTTTTCAAAACTGTCGAAGTTTTAATAGTTCAGATCTACAATATTATTGGCTAGTCGAAAGATGTAGAGATCCTAGGTACACGGCGGAGATGTATAACTAGACAGACAGTACAACTTAGCTAATTTCGCGATTTTTTTTCAAAACTGTCGAAGTTTTAATAGTTCAGATCTACAATATTATTGGCTAGGCGAAAGATGTGCTTGTGGTATAAGTTAATTTTAAGAAACTAATTTGTGAAAAAGTTTTGAAGCAGATGTAATCAATAATTATAATAATTTATTATTGTAAATAAGACTAATAATCTCTTCGCTCCCATATCTCAAATCGAGTTTCAGGACTGAATAAGTAACTGTATCATCGACTTATACGAAGGCTTAGAATCACATTCTAAGTATGAAGGATTGACCCGTTGAAACGATCTTTAGATTATATTTTTTGTCACCAAAATACTAATAGATTTGTTACCAAAATGACCACATTTAGATACACTACTCACCATTTTATTAGACATTTTATTTTAATAAAACGGGAATACTCACGTTAGATTGAGACGGTTATTCCGACTATAGTTTCGATCACATTCGGTGACCTTTATAAAGGAATGCTCAGCGAGACACGCGCGCGACCTCGTCTTGCCTTGCACTCGTCATTGCATGTCAGTTTTCATAGTAAAATTTTACTAGACACCTCGAAAAGGCAAAGTTTCCTGACCGAACATAAAGTGGCTAATCCCGACTTTACGCTAGGTTAGAAAACATAACATAATATATGTGGACATAGCACTTTTCTACACTTGTATTTTATTTCTATTTTTTTTTTTTCAGTTTGGTGTTTCATATTCTATTAATTTAAAAAAATAGGAGCGATTCGATTGTGATCAGATATGTCTTTGTCTGCCCACATTAAGCTTCAAGGTCCTTCCAACATCGGAAAATTGCAAACATAAAGTTTCTAATCGACGGATCTTTTATTCCCATCCAGATACAGCCCATTAGCTGCGCAATGGAGGGATGCTCAGAATTTATTTTATCATCTCTTGGCACGTGATGTCTCTGTTTTACAGACGGAGGAAGCAGACGGTTTTGTTTATGGTCCCGATTCGTTATAAGTACGCATCAAGCTCGGGAAATATTTTAAAATATTCTTAAGGAAAGTAAGAATTTATGCCTTTATCCGTAAGAACAAAGAGCAAGATAACTAAGAGGCGGTAGCGTACGGCAAAGTACTGAAATTAATTTTAGGTTTTAATCACGGGGTTTTTAATGAAACCTAGTCTCCGGTCTATAAAATTGTATTGGTCCTGTAATAAGAATTACCAAAATTGAATAAGCGCCTTGAAAAAAGAAACTTCAGACAAATTGGTTATTTTGACTTAGAGAATAAATAAATAAATAAATAAATAAATATCTGGGACATTTTTGCACACATCGTCACCTGACCCCAAACTAAGCAAAGCTTGTAATACGGCTGCCAGAGACTGATATACGTACATAGATATTTTTTAAATACATACTTATATAGATATTAACACCCAGACATAGAACAAACACAAATATTCATCACATAAATGTTTGTCCTACATGGGAATTGAACCCACGCCCCCAAGCACAGAACGTAGGTTCACTACCAACTGAGCCACCGGGGCAGTCGGAATAGCACGGAATGGTATAGATACGCAGCTCCTTTTTAGGAAATATTAATAGCTAGAAATAGTAAAAGGTCGGTCCATAAAGCTATTCTACATCTTTATCGACGTTGTTACATTCGTTTGAACAGAACTATTCACACCGCTTTATCCGAGCAGTTAATTTCGTATGCATGCACATTGCATAAACAACATCGCCGGAGGAACGTTTGAATTAAACCGCGAACTGACTCCACGGACCGCATCCTGGTGCTTTTTAAAGGAGAGTACAGGGACCGTTATTGCTCAATCGCTATTAAAGAAAACCGTATATTTATTTAAAGAAATGTTATACTACAAAATCAGATAGGTTGCAGCTGAACATAATGTAGGTAATATCTAGAAGAAGCAGCGAGCAAATAAGCTAGATTCAAACTGGCATGGATGCACATTTGTATGTAATTTATCGGTCTCCTGCACTTAATGCCAAGCCAAAGCATACGTTGCAGGGTGTTACCAGCCGTTAGAAACCAGGATAACGCTACAATAGGGAATTGTTGCCACGCAAATAAGGGTAAAGTGGGAACTAATTCACGCTCCGGTACTTATTGGGTTTATGAGCAAGATTTTCTGTGTGGTTTGCATTTATCTCGTTAGGTTTATGGTTTGCTAGAAAATGTTATTTCTAACACATAGATGCCTAGCACAGATCACACCCTAGATTCTGTATTCAGGACGCTCGAAGCGCACCACGCATCAGTCTAAATAAACTTATAAGAAATTACTCTGATTGGTTGATTATTAGGCGCGAGTAGGCGTAACCTTGAGATAGCCAATGAGAACGCTTGGTCGCACTCCCCGCGACTCGCGCCTTCCTCAAACTTTGGTGACTTTTTGTAGGAACAAAGAATCTCTTAATGCGGTATCTAGTGTGATCTGTGCTAGTAAGAAAACGAGACACAAGATGACTAAGTTTTATTGCTGACTTGTCAACTGTGATAATGTATTGGTTGGGTTTGAATATCAAAATCAGACCAATCCAAGGCCGATCTCACTGCGAGAACTAAGCGGTTATCCTAGAAGCCCGCAGACGGTACCGCTTTCATATCTAACCTACGAGTGTGAAAGTGACAGAACGACCTATCTCGCCTTGTCTCACGCCTTGCGCGGCCGTAGGTATTTATTACGGGTAGTTACGATTCTCTATGCGTGTTAAAGCTAACTTTATTGCGACGTAGCGAGATCCTCAGTGAGTTTATTTATCCTGTGTCAAAAGATTATGGTAATAATGTGACTTGCTTGTAAATGGTATTGTGTACAAACGCAGCTAATATCCCGGATAAAAACAAAGTACTTTTTATTTAAATATTTATTTTATGTTTGTTATTTTATAATATTTTATTTTCTGAATATTGATATTTTTCTATTTTTTTCTCTCAAATTTTACCGCTGTTTTTTATTATTATTATTTTTTTTTTTGCAGAAAATGTACCGCAGAATGTGCGCTGCTGCTAAGTTCAAAGTTGAAGTTGAATTTCTAGTAAAACTGTAGTTTTAATATATCTGATATGAATAAACAACAATCTTAATAGTAACTACACAAAAACCAGTAAACTTAGTAGTGTGTGAAATAAAAACGACTACAAAAGTTGTGAAGTTTTGTATTCTGAGGTTTCGCCATAAATCGTGCTGTCTTGTCACGAACTATATTTTACACGAACACTCGTAAAACTAGACTTTATGACTTACAAAATAAAGTTGGGATGAAGTGAAAAGATCACGTGGAAAATAGTGTAAAAGGGTTGCCAGACACACGACTATTTAAGAATTTTAATTCATCATTCTATGTACTTATGTAGTTTTATCTCTTTTATTATTGGCTCCACACATAGTCAAAATACCCAGTATCAAATTTTGTAATACCAGTGCAAGAGAAGTAAAATAATTCACACTTAAAACAAGTCTTATTCATAGTCTGCGACCACTTAGGATGCAGTAATAATAGCCGACACTTAAAAAACGCTACGGGACAGAAATATTATAACTTTGTCCTTTTCCTTCATGAGTTATTACTTCATTTTCCACATTTTTATCTGTGGGAAAGAGACATTTATCCAGCTGTCTATTGCTTTCTCTGTCTACGATACTAAGGAAAAGCAGTATAAAATAAGCCCGTAGATTTCATCGAGCTGGCATCCCCAACTGCAAGGATCTAAGGGAAAGTGTTGTCGAGGGACAAAGATAAGACGAGATTGACGCCAGGCTTGTCTGCGAAGAAATTACAACTACGAGTAGTAGAGAGGCTTTCGCGTTTCCGTTTGAATATGAATATAGATAGAGCCGTTACGAGGTTTTTTTCTGTTTAATTTTTGGCATACGTTGTGTATTTAGCCAGTTTTAAGTTTTGTAATGTTTCAAGAGAACCACAATATTTTATAACAAAAATAAGTCTAAGCCATAGTCTGAGTCAAGCAAAGTCAAGTCCAAGTCATGCCCTAGTAAAGTAGTGGAGACTTTACTAAAGGTTTCTATGGAGTTTTAGAAACAATAAGAAAATTCACGTTTCACGACATTATAACATTCACCACACTCGTGCACGTTCACAAACACTTATTGAATAATCAACCGTTTTACATCTCATACTCAAGATGACCCAATGGGTTCATAAATTAATTAATTTTGAATTTATGAATGATAAATATTAAATTAATAAAACCATTTTGAATTTTACAAATACTAAATATTTATATGAACTACATATTGCAAATAAAATAGAAAATACATTCAAAAGCATTGTGCATTTTGTATTTTTGCAATGGTTTACAACTCTGCCTAACTCTTACCATCGTCATTGTGAAACTCCACAGCTGTTTATCCAAAACATTTTCAATACACCCTTTGATTGCATTCTAATCTACTTTAAAATCAAATCCCGGAACTTAACGAAGTGAGCTTGTATCAAAAACTTTGATAATATTCATAAAAAATTCAAACCCTCATGTTTTAGTCAGAGATCAAGCTAAGTTGCTGCCTGTAATCCGATTTCATTCACCAAGTAATGAGCGCCATTAAACATTGCTACTCTACCCTTCAAAAAGGTTTAAGAACAATCATATCACTGTTAAAACTGAACCTTAACATTTAAGCAAAAAAGTTTGATATTTAGATACCACAATTAATAAGATATAAGCTTGAGTCACTCAGCTGAGCTTCTAAATAACGCATTCTTGACCCATGTGTCGTCATAATAAAGTCTACAATCCTTCGCGTAAATAAAGCACGTGCATTCATTTTAGACCTGAAAAGATATGCCGATCTGAGAGCAGACGAAATATGAGGATTAAATTCCTGTAGTGCACTTAACAAGACTAATTTACGCACGAATGCTTGCAGCGTGTGTACTCGACTTAACTAAAAGTAATTGAGAGGTAATGGCTCGAATTTGAGAGCAATGTGGGTGTTGTTCTGCTGTGGTTTGTTGCTGATTTGTCGGTTGTTGACGGGCGTGAATTTTCGGATGAATCTTTGTTGGAGTTCTCACACCTATGGTGGTGTAGATACTTTAAATTTATAGATTCCATTCATCTCGCGTTTCACACGCAATTTCGACATTTTCACGTAATTAAGGTGTAATCATGTCAAATGCCCATGTTGTACCCGTATACCGGTGGTCGTTGGGAACGATGCGCTCGAAGTAGTTGACCGTTATAACTACCTTGGACAGACTGTCCAGTTAGGTAAGTCCAACTTCGACAAAGAGGTCGCCCAAAGAGTCAAACTCGGATGGGCAGCTTTCGAAAAATTGCGTGATATCTTCTCGTCCAAAATCCCGCAGTGCCTGAAAACAAGGGTCTTCAACCAATGTGTGTTGCCATAAAGAACTGAAACGTGGTCATTGACCACTGGCCTTTTGGAGAAACTCAGAGCACAGCGGGCAATAGAGAGAGCTATTCACGGAGATTCTTTGCGCGATAAAATCCGAAACGAGGATATTCGTCGAGGAATCAAAGTCACCGATATAGCTCACAGAGTGCACGCAGAAGTGGCAATGGCCAGGGCACATCACTCGAGGAACCG
The DNA here is from genome assembly GCA_947579745.1 of Apocheima hispidaria. Lineage (NCBI taxonomy): Eukaryota > Metazoa > Arthropoda > Insecta > Lepidoptera > Geometridae > Apocheima > Apocheima hispidaria. The sequence continues at coordinate 5,272,929 of OX388150.1, read as the reverse complement.
ATAACTGGTGGGGAAGAAAGGTTCTTGAGTGGCGACCAAGAACCGGAAGACGCAGCGTAGGCAGGCCTCCCACTAGGTGGACCGACGACATTGTCAAAGTCGCGGGCAACCGGTGGATGAAAGTGGCAAGTTGTCGGTCGTTGTGGAGCTCTAATGGGGAGGCCTATGTTCAGCAGTGGACGTCTTCTGGCTGATGATGATAAGGCGCACTTACAATAATTTTAGTACAATTATTTCAATAACACATATCTAGCTGCGACGTTCAGTTTTGTACGCCATTCTTCGTTTTCTAGCTACGGATTAATAGCTTGAGTTAAACTTATTTTGTCCCCCTATAAATAACCGTCGACGGCATCGGCTGTTCTCGTGTGCTGTCTCGCGAACCTGCCACGCTAGCAACGCACCTACAACTAGAGCCTTGGCCGTGCTCAATCATTTTGCGCACAAGTTCCAGCATATCGACATAATTAGTGATAATATCACTATTATTATTAGAGAATTTAAGTTGATTTGTACTCATTGTAATCATTGTTTAAGATAGTAAGCGTTTTGGTATACTGTTAGCTTACTATTTGTTTTTTTGGAAATAAAATAAAATAAAATAAACTATTAATTATTGTACTTTTTCACTTCGATCAAAGTAAATAAATGGACGGGCTCAAGTAAGAGAATTTTGAAGCCTTTAAAGTGAGCGCCGGAGCCCACCTTGCTTCAGTCGCTCTCTGTCTGTGAAAAGTGCGAGATGTGCGTTCGAATGTTCGAGAACAACTAATCTGTCCGTTTTTCTCTTGTAGATATTATGTACGCTATCTTTTTTTTTGTCACAAATGTACAGATACTTTTTTAAATTACGTATTAAAGTTCAATTGTTTTGACTTGTTATTTCTAGAAAATTTGTGTGGTTAGGGCCCTTCCATTCATTTTACTTTGGTCGATGCCTTTTCAACTGCTGCTTGCCTACAACATTTGCATACTTCACTAGGTATAATATACGTTGCCCGAGAACCGCGGAGACGTGGCGTTAAATTGCCCCCTGATGTAATATGGGCTCGCGTCATAAGTGCATAATATTCGCAGGCGAAGATGAGATATTTTGCATCAAAATAACTGAGGTGAGGTGGAGCTTAATAAAACAAAAAGAGATTGCGTAATTTTTTTCGTATTCTGTTGGTTTAACGGCTTATTACATGACTCACTTTGAATTCATACCAATTGCTATAGTAATATATTGTCGAGGGGAACCGGTGGATGCAAGTGGCACTTTGTCGGTTGGTGCGACGCTCTAAGAGGGAGGCCTATGTTCAGCAGAGGACGTGTTCTGGCTGATGATGATGATGCTATAATATATGTTACTAACAATAAAATTATGTCAAAATATATTGCTGTGAAAATATCTTATTTTCGGTAGAATTTTCCCAAAAACAACTTTAATGCCATGTTCGGTTTAGGCGCAGAATGCCATTTCTAAAGGCAACCGAGTCTCAAAAGGACCAAATTTCAAAATTGCCAATTCTCAGATTAACCAATTCTACAAATGCCCAACTCAAAAGAACACCGAAAACTTCTTAAAGATACCTAACATAGGTTAGTATGTCCTAAGTCACTTAAATCTTAATACATCAATGGTAATTTCGTACTTAAAAGCTTAACAATTCAAGCAAGAACCAAGTCAAACCGCTACATTGTGCGGTAAAATATTCATTGTACACGGCGAGAAAATTTTAAGCGTGAACAATAAATAATTCGAATATTGCGGTTTTATAAGTACGCTTGAAAAGCGAAAGCTTTTAGAGGCAATAAGTCCCACAATAGAGATTATACTTTTCTTACCTGCACTTTTATGCGTTAAATGGGAGCTTAAATTTTGATGTTTCCCTTTCGAGAAAGCGATTGATAAAAGCTTTTCAAACTTTTCAATATTGATCACTGCTCATTTTTTGCTTGCGCGAGTTGAGACACGAAAGACAAGGAAAGAATTCTCTTTTTAAAATTCTTTTGTCTTCATTTTTTCTACAAGAAATACAATTTTATAGATCGGTATATTGAAACAGTTTTAATAGTACCACCGTCTAAACTAGAAATGCATAGTTCCGGATCAAACCCAATGGCTGCTAAAATATATCACAAACTACCAGTACAGTAAAAGAGATAGAAGATGAGTTCAAATTTGCTAAAGCCCTAAAAGTTGTATTACTCAAGAAATCCTACTATACCCTAGACGAATTTTTGAAAGATAAGACAATTATGGAATAGATTGACCCGCTCCGCACGATATTGCCATACCCAATCAGGGTCATTATGATTTACCTATTTAAAATATGCTAGTTAAGATCTGCATGTAATCCACATAATGTTTGCAATAAATGTATTGAGTATTGAGTTTAAAATACTAAGTTTGTAGAGCAATTCCTGACAAAACATAAATCTCTATTAAACATTTCATAAGACATTCATACGTCTTAAATGAAAATCCTCGTTGATGGGAAAGAACACCATGAAAATTAATAAATTTCAAATCCATTTTGAAGTCTATATGATGTTTACTTTAGAAGCCTGGCTCATTTGATCCGGTTTCATATTATGTAGGTAGGAGCTATTGTACTTTGAGGTGAAAGTGTAAGGATGAATCTCTATTGTTTCCTAGCTCTTTGTTAATGAAGATCTAGTGTACAAAATAATTTTACAAGATTTTGATTTCAATCAGCGAGTTTTCGGCGTGCATTAAGTTTTATGAAAGAATGTGACTCCTCCTTCATTGGATTCGATTTAAAAACATGTAAACGTGTCTTATATTTATTCGTAGCATTAAAAATACCGTCTAGTGTATTGATGAATGTCAGTATTTATCACAAACTGTCATTACGGAATTTAGAAATCTAGAAATTCGCGATTAATGCTGACATCCGTCAATACTCTACATTACTGGACCCTTATTCTGTATCTTTGATCTTGACGGCATAAACAATACCATTCCATACGAATTCCACGAAGCTAGCTTAAAGCAGCCGCGTTACGAATTTGAATGAAGATAGAGAAGAAGAAAAAACGGTTCAGTAAATACCATGGTATATACTGAGTTTGTTTTTTTTATTTTTTTTTAATTTGCTGATGGAACCCAGTATGACCTGAACGTCTAGCGCTAGTCTTTTCGAGCCGAGCCGAGTTTCGCATTCCACGAAACATAATTTAATTTGTACTGTTATGTTTTTCTAAACGAATATTGTGCGAAAAAATTCAAACATATTACACAATTTTAACGCACCAGAAAACCTTTGTTATAGCTAAAATGTGTGTTTATGAGATAATTTTGTTTATTTGCTTAACAAAATCAAATGTCGACGTGTTCATTTCCAGAGATTAAATTCCTGATGCGCGCTCTGAGCCTGGGAATTGATGATAGCTGGAATTAATACCGATTCATAGGGATGTGTTGATGCACATTTTTTACCATTTTATCGATATGTTTTGTAATGAGATCGCGATTTTGTCCCGTTCTGATTCACAGGGTGTGGTCGCAGAGCAAAACATTATTCCATAACAAAAACACTTGGTGTCCGTTCTTATGACGTAAGTACGCTACTTTCTTGGTAAATCGCAATACAATCAGTTTAGCCGTTGTCGTGATTGTGAAGATTGACCTGAGTTTGGTAGCTGGCCAAACGCCAGCCAAATAAATGGTTGCCTAGAAGAGATCGCTTTTAGCGATAAGGCCGCCACTTGTGGCACTAGCTTAAGTATAAGATAGTTCTGTACATGTGTTCTTTTTATTTTTGGTGTACACAATAAAGAGTTTCTATCTATCTATCTATCAAACGATCTTCTAGTTAAGCGTTTTCAACTTTTGTTTTGTTCACGATACGATACACAGTCGCTTTGGTGGCCTCTCCGGTGGCCTGCCTTGGTGGATGACAGAAGGGTCCAGAATCTCCAAGGAAAAGCACGAGAGCCCTCAGTGCGTTTTCAGCTTAAGCTGCTCCCGGAAAAGCTACGTGCTAGTGCTTCACCTTGCACTTCCGTGAGGCAAGGTCAAACGTTTTGACTTCTAGATGAATAACTTTGAACTTTGAATAACTTTGTAGATGAATAACTTTACCAATAAATAACTTTGACTTTAAACGCGAATCCATTCTACGTAAAAAAATAATATGAATGCTTTATCGTGCGAATAAAAACAAATTAATTGAAGTAACCTCAAAGCTTCTGTCACGGTATTGACGCGATAACTTACGGCATTGGCTTCTACGATAAGATAAATAATCCAAGCGTTACATCACTAATCGTTCCTATAATATAAAGCTTGAATATCAAAATTTAAGGAATATTTCGGCACCAAAACGGCGGTATTCAATTAATTTCTTAATGTAGATATTTTGTTATCAATCTGCTTTATTGTTGATCGATCTGTCCTGTCTCGGTATAGACGTAATGTTAGTACGGGCTAACATGCAACGGCCCTGTTCTACAACATAAAGCTTAAAGTCACACGTGTGTTGAACTTACATTTATTACTGGCATTGATAAAATAGCACAGTAAATAGTGTTTTTAAATTAGTAGCTGATATAAGTTCAATAGCTTTATAACAGCTGATATCTGATACAAGTTCAATACCTTTTTATCATATGTTTTGGCTCCACACATAGTGTATAGAGTCCAGTTTCGTTATTTTCATCTCAAGTGTAATTCACAATGAAAACAAGTCTGGTTACAGTCAAAGTTAATAGTTTATGTCACTGTCTAGTCCAAATCATGCTTCAGTAAAATAGTGAAAGCTTCTACGGAGTTTTTGGAACAACACGAAAGGTTTCACGTCATTTCACCACTAATTCACGTATAAAATATATAATATTCCTTCTAATTCCTAATATAACACTCTCAACTCTCAACTTCTATTCACATACACGATCACGAGCACTTAATGGATAAAAATCCACCGTTTGTATACAACACTCGGTATAACACAAGCTTTGAAGATTAATACAATGCGCGACATGACTTCGCATTACCGCCAAATCACAAAAAAAAAAACAATGGTCTTGAGACTTTATATAAGGTCACTTTTACGACTTACCAAACAAGTGCGAAAGTGGCAGCGAATCTCTCTCGCCTGCTCTCTTCTTCTCGTCTTTCGTATTGCGTGGCTGTAAATATTAATCAACCTTTAGCTTGCTTGATGAAATTAACTTGCGACATAGCGATAGTATGTATAATAATTTAAACGTCATCACGCAGTTAACATTATGTTTTGTACTATTATTTATTCTGTACCTTGACATTCACCGTCACAAACATTGGAACTAAAGTCAAGCTTATCGCCAAACTACCTATACCTAAACTATACGCAAATAACTTAGTATTGTGTTCTATTCTGTAGAATGACACAAAATTATATTATTATTGCCTTTTGCTGACAGGTGAAGTTAAATGAGATGAAGAATTATCCAAGAGTGAATGAAAATCGTACGTTTTCGTTTGCCTTTTTAGGTTTTCTTACGGAGATTTACAGCAAAAATATTACCAAGTATTATAAAAAAAGGAATTATTATAAAATAAATTAAATAACAAAAATCCCGATTGCGATGTACGCACACTCACACATACGTACATAAATAACACAAAACTCACACTCACGCAAAATTGTTTGATTGATTTCTGTAAAATGTATAAAATATCTATATTTATATGTTATTTAAGTATCTATCTATCCCAATATGTTAAAATAAAATAAAATATTTAAGTTAAAGTTATGATGGAAATGGAAAAGGGGAGTCTTCTGGCGCAGGCATTATATGTCTACAAGAGGACTCCTGCCTACTTTATATGTTACTGAAACTCAGTTAAAGAAATAAATTATTATTATTATAGTCTACTAGCTATTATACGAGACTTCGTCTCCGACCCAAAAACACGAAAAATCAAAAAACAGCTCGATCCGTTCAGGCATTTAGCCGTATTAACTGACGAACACCCAGACAGAGAGATAAATAGACAGAGAGACAGAGTTACTTTCGAATTTATAATATTAAATTAGAGTTAGGATCGTTAGCATATAGTCAGGATTAGGATGACACTCTTTAGGTATAAAGAGGTTCCGCGTCAATATCGGTCAAGTAGGAAGTATATAGGAACACAAACATACATACTAACGTAAGTACTCCCCAAAAACATTACGCTCCTTCTTAAGCATTAAGGTTAAAAAGAAAACATGATGTTTACAATCAGTTCTTTGTAATTTACTAATGTTTGTCTGCAATAATCAGCAAGCAAATACATCCTACGCTGCTGCTACGACGCCGCTACGCCAATACTACGCTACAGGTACGCCCTCACTATGCTACCGGTACGCCCTCACTACGCTGCTGGTACGCCAACGCCGCGTTGCGCAACGTTGCATTGAGCACGAAATAAAATTTATACAAATGCGATACGGCGCATTTGTATAATGCGCCGACATTGAATACAGAAGAGACGACGATATATTATGCCGAGATCTGTCAATATACAGTGCGAGTTTGTGGCGACACGAAGTTTTCCTCTTCATAATATGTATAAAATTAAAAAATTAAACATGTAAGCATGCTTAGTATTTACTAACCTAACAATCACACACAAACACATTACACAAAAACAAAAATTTTACACACGTAAAAACACAACCACCGTACTTCACACAAGGAGTGTGTGTAGGCCTCCTTTTCCCTATAAATATAAGTACAATATCTAAATCACTAACGCAAGTACTTGTAAAATACACTTGTAACTGTCAGCCGTGATTATTCAATACCTGTGTTTTTCGTAGAGCACGTTGCTGGTCATCTATATTGATTCCCGCAGACTAATGGTCGGCTTTGTTTGAGATTGTTAGTATAATGAAACGGCATGAATATAGGAGCCATCCTATTGATTTCAGGGATTTTGTGCAATATTTATAGTACTAGGTAAAAAATTCTCTGTCTGATCATATATCGGTAATATTATATTAACAAGATATAAGTTGAAAAACTAAAACTCGGCTCCGTCCTTACGTCTCGGGGCATTTCTACTTGCAAAATATATTTTTAATAGTATGTTGGCCATCATTAAAAAACATATGTACCTACATGTCTTGATGTTCTTTAGAGGGCGCCATTTCAATTTATTGTGATGTCACATAACCTATAACCAGCGGACGATCAAAGCGCTTACGATACCAGATTACCAGATCATTGTCAAATTATTTATTTTATTTTATAGAATATGGATCCCCAACAGAAGTTACACATTACATTCACATAAGTAGTTTAGAAGTTATGACTTTATGAGGGAACAGATGAACATACTTAAATACCGGTCAAAATCATATCCTACTTTTCAACTAATAGAGTAAAAATATACCGATATGGAATACTGACCATTCCTAAAAAAATAAAAAATCGACACTTCAACCGCCAATTTATCGTACTGCATCGTAGCAGTACGTCCAGCAGTAAATTCCTAATCAACCGCTCTCTACCAACCACGCTTAGGTACGACCGTTCACATCCTAATAAGCTAGTAATGACACAGAATAGATAATAGCAGTAGGTAATGGTAAACAATATCATCACTGGACTACAGGACCTCCGTGTCTAGTGCATAAAAGATGAAACAAACAATACAACAGTGTTGTTCCAAGTCGAGGTTGGGGCTGCCGTATTTAAACCAGACAATTGCCGTATTACAAGATTTAAAAAAAATGCCGTATGTTCTAATTTATCATTAATTTGTATACAAGATTAATTAGCTTTTTTTTACTGGTCTTAAAGATTTTGAATTTTGGTTAAAAGTTATGTCTCATTTGCACTTGGAAATGGTATCTCTTCTTCTCTTATATTCCTCAGTATCGATAGTATCACACTTTGATTTTCAAATTTCCCTGAGGTATCACCGCTCACTCATCTTAACACCTTCTATAAGCTCAGTGAAACGATGTAAACAACTACGTCTTATTAGTCCAACATCTCAATTTTGTCGTATTCATAGAGGGCGTTGTAGAACTGGGAATTCCGGGAACTCAGTGCGTTACGTTACGTAACACAAAAAATTTGTAATGGCAGTTTTGATAACTCTTTCGTGGATTGCCGTATAATGTATACAAATATTATACGGCTTTGGAAGTGCTGCCGTATGCCGTATATTTGAAGTGCAGCGTGCCTATAAGCCGTATAATACGGCAATTGCGGTATGGAGAACAACACTGCAATACAACAATACGCTGCAATATTTTCTTGAAACCGCGACTCACGCTGCGAGTAGCCTAGCTCGGGCTGCTCGAACAAAAGCAGCCTCAACCTGTCCTAGTTTATCTATATTGCGATATTGTGAATTTTCGACCTATTTGTGCTGGATCAATCTTGACTGAAGCTTTTAGAGCACAACTTTTAGAGCTAGGCGTGTCTACTAAAATATAAATACCTTTTGTTATCGGATTAAGTGCGCTGACTATCGGTTCTTGTTATGTTCCTTTGAGCAATATATATTTTTTACCCGACTACGAAAAAGGAGGATTATGAGTTTGAGTCTATGTATGTATGTAAGTATTTTCATATGTTCCCTCTAATCTCCGAAGCCGCTTATCAGATTTTGATAAGATAGGTGTCTATCGATGCGTCTTCACACTCCGCATGTCACAGGCTATACGGAATCATACTAAATCCATCAGGGCGGAATCTATAACAAAATTAATAAGCAAAAAAAAATGTTTATATGTTTTAGGTGCCTTTTTTAGGAAACAAGGTATCTATCGAAGCGTTTTAATACTGCGGGTGTTATAGGATATATGACGTCACACTAAATCTAATATCGCGGCTTTATTACGTAACGCTACAGAATAATATACATACTGCGCGGAACTTGAATGCCGAGCCTTTGGAGACTTTTGACAGGTCGACAACAGCATTCAGCTCGCGCGCATTCTGTAGGTATCTTTGTACCTACTTAACACTAACAAAATATGTAAATAAAATATAAGTTCAAAAACTAAAACCCGCCTACGTAAAAGTATGAAACAAGAAAATATTATTCGAAATTCAAAATGGCTTGGTCCATTTAATCTACATAGTATTTTCCAATGAGTTATTAATGTGGTTTTAAAGTACTTTTAACCGTACGGTAGTCAATGCCAAGGCAAAGGACTTTAAAACTCATTGAGGCATGAGATCTATCTATTATTTTCAAATAAATAAGAACATGCTGTATACTGAAAACGAATAAAAAAATATAAAATATTTTTAATCAAATGCTTTTTTGGATTTTCTATTACGGCGTGCGCTTGGTTACGTGAAAGTAGTTTAATAAATTAAATAAAACAAGTTTTTTGACTTTTCAAATGTACGGGTTCAAAGGTGAAAATTAGGTGAAAATTTAAGATCATAAGATGTTCATTACAGTCAAGTATATTATGTACAAATTACAGAAGCGAAAAAAATATGTCTTGATCATAATTATTACTATTTCTGACGGTAAACCAGAGGCAAAATAAGTGATAGTGTAGTTAATTAAGCCCGTAAAAAAATATTTATTAATCTAAATTTTGTTTTACCAAATCCAACTATTTAATCCAAAGCTTTCCACATTCACTTCTGTTCTAACCAAACGCAACGCCTAAACCCCCTTTAGTTTAAATGTTCTTTGGTATACTCGAAACTCTGCACAAACATTTGCTCACCGAGGCGTTATAATGCTAAAAATCCACATCGGCTTACCTCTTCCATAATGAAGCTAGGAAACTGCAAGCAAACTTCTCCATTACGCGTATACGAAACTTACACCTTGCTCGTGCGTCTAAATCCAGTCTAGAACATTCGATAGCTAAACAAACGTAAAAGCTTTATCTCAGTGTGCGAAGTGAAGTAATTAGTTCCGAAGACCGTTAAATTTGCATGACAGTAACGTTTCCTGGGGGCTCGCAGACGGAGTCTCATTGTTGTTGACTTTCAAACATTAGGGGGCATAATACATGTAGGTATGTAACCAGAACGTTGAACGAACGGCACTATACATCTAATCAAGTAATTTAAATTGTGTAACAATGTCATAAGTTGCTGTGCATGATCCGAATGTTCAGGCTGCTGACTTGTATAATTTAGATAAAATGTCTGGCAAACGTCTTGAGCAAGAAGCGGTGTAGTGGGGGAAACATGCTACACGCATGTCGAAAGCTCGCGGCGCAACCTTTGCTCTGATAAAGAAACCTTTGGGTACGCTGCCAACTGGTAGAAGAGAGAGAGATCTTAAACGATCTCTGGGTAATCCAAATGTTTGTTTTATGTAGTAGGCTAAGTATTTTAGGTACTTTTCGTTTGTATGCTATGGTTTGTATGTATTTTGTTGTAATAAACTTGCCTCTCAGACACACACAGCCACTCGCACATGCCCGGTAAAAAAAAACTTAATTACGAAATAAAAACAAAAAGCCCAATATCCGCCAGTATACCGTCCGATAACGACCTCCGAAGCGAAAGTCGCGATAAAATTTCAAATTCCATTGTTTATCCGACAAAAATTGGGCCATAAAGAGGAGGTTATCGCTCCCTAAACCCCAATCACAATTTCGGCTGAAAGATACATAGCATATTTCACTCCTGGCCCTTTCTCACGGACCCTGAATATTTTTTAAATAAGCAGAGTTGTGGCTGAAGGCGAGCATAAATCCCGTACAGCGTATGTGCCGGGCATGCGATGGTAGCGTATTTTTTTGCTGGTGATTTCCGATCATAATATGCTACCCTAAATATCTGTATTTATAAATAAAATATGGTAATTAGTTTTTCCAGATGGTCGTCAATTTTATTTATGTAATTTTGTCAGGATTTTTGTGGTGACATCTGTTTCAAAAACAGTGATCGTCGAATAGCAGTTTGGTTTAGCTGTGATAAAGTAGTTTGATATACGAGTTAGGGATAGCGTTTCAGTGTACTTGAAAATACAATAGACAACTATAAAACAGACCAAGAAAATTTTAGTCGACATTGTATATATGTGTGTGTGTGTGTGTGTGTGTGTGAGAGAGAGAGAGAGAGATAAAAAACTTTTACCTGAGAATAGTCATACAAATAATGGACACAATTTTTTTTCATTCTTAGGCCGGTCATAAAAACTAGACATTTAGTTTCAAGTTTGCACTCCGACCACTCGACCACTCGACCACTCGACCACTCGTTGCAGCTGGGGCCCTAACCATCTAGCAAAACGAACCCGGGGAGGATGACAGCGTCGAGTGGCTGACGTGTCGAACGCGTCTCAGGACAGCTCGAAGCTACGTCCCGGGAGGAACTCAAGCATGGTACTGAAGGCTCCGGTGCGTTCCCTTGGAAATCCCGGAGCAAGCAAGCATCAAGGCAATCCACCTGGGGATTTTATTGGATATCATCCCAAATTATCCGGCTGCACCGCAAAGCAATCGGAAACCTTGAGACGTTTTCCGCATCGAAAAAAAAAATGGCGCGATCATTCATTCTATACGAACTTACTTATACTGGGTGTTTGGTTAGGCGATATACATATTCTGTGACATCATTATGTTCAAATTAAATCATGTGACAAACACAGAATGCAACCACCCCAGTCGTCAGTCTTTAGTTACCCTCGACCATCCCTCGAAGATATCATAGAACATTTGTGTGACGAAATGTATGAAACAGTTGAATTTTTTTCGCGATTTTAGGGTTGGTCCGATAATTAAAATTTTAATAAAAATTAAGCAAACACGCTAAAACAAAGCACTCCAAAACCTACTCCTTTGTTTTCTAACCAGAAAAACCTCAAGGTGGAATCCAGTATATAGGTCGATAGGGTTCCGTGCCCTGTTGACATTAGCGTGCAATTCCGCAGACATTTTTCACAAAACGTTTGTCGCACGACTACATGCGAAATCGGATGGTTCCACGAGAATATTTGCCCATACACGTCTGGGCTATATAGGCTGTTCTGAATAACCTGAATCGCATTGCTGGAATATTTTCATACTTAGAAAGAGGAAAGAAAGAAAATAATTTTATTTTGCAACAACTGTAACATTAATTATATTGAAGGATAGGCAGGTGAGCAATATCATACAACTATAGCTAATCAATTAATATCAATAATAATCAATCAATTAAATTAAACAGTTAGGTACAATGTTAAATAAAAAAATATCGTGTTATAGGAATATAAGTCTTGGTCTTTTAGCTGCTAACTAATGTTCTTTCTAAGCGGCTGATAGAAAGAACAAACGACCAAAGGGCTGGTGCTTACCTCAGCCAGAGAATTAGCATTGCTATTCAACGAGGTAACGTCACCAGCCTTTTGGGTACCCTGTCCGCGGATAACCTGAGCTCTGTTTTTTATCTATAATTAATTTATAATAATTTTGGTTGTAATTTTAACTCTTTTATTTAAGTTTAGATTGTATTGATATTCAATGTTATTTATGGGCAATAAATTATATAATATAAAATATAAAAATTAAACTAATGTTTTAAATGTGCCTGCGTGCTCGGTAAACGATCCGTAAATATTATAATTTAATGTACTACTAGGATTGACATACACTAGTAATTGTACTGATTGTATTTGTAAATTAAATAAAGACTTTTTGAAATTAAAAAAAAATTGATTGCTAACTAATGTCCATTTCCTTGAGGACATCTGATATTATTGGCCCAATTATATATATACATTTTTTAAGTAATAGTGAGATTTTTCAGTTCTGTCGATTACATACATATAAACGCTTAAGCTTCGTAGGTTAGCAAAAATGCAAAAATAAAAATGCCACTTTCACTACTGTGGCTTTTTTTTTTCAAGTTTGAATTCACAGGCATGTTAAAAGAGAATCCCGATGCTGAAAGCTAAAATTAATAAATTAATTTATTAAATTGTTTAATAAATGCGCTTCAACTATTTTCCTTTTTAGAAAAAAATACGCGGAGTAATATTCGTTACTTTCTCTCTAGAGGTCTGAAATATATAATTTTTCAGCTTTTGACTGAATGTCGAGGCGCAGACGGTAAAAATAATTGAATATTGCCATCACCGATGGACGAAACGGTCAGTCTTCGGATGAAGGACCGCGAGTGAGCGGTACTGTGCATCGGATGTCACATTAAATCGTATAGGTCCCGGTTGCTTGTGTTATTACAACAACCACCAAGACATTTGAAAGGCTTTCAGGTGGTCTGACATTAGGGCTAGCCACTGGGCCTGGACGAACTGCTAGATTGCCCAAGAAGGAGAGCAAAGTTTTTGTGGTTATGAAAGTATGTACGTACCTAAGTATGTATGTTTGTGTTACTCCCTGTATTTAAAAACGATTGAGCGATTTTGACAAGTGCGAGGTGTCATTGGACGCCTCTTTTTCACATTTTGCAGGTTTTTGTTTTTTTTTTAAATATGAAATCATGAAAAGTTTCCTCACATCCTGTTTATCAGAAAGTTACATAAGACCCTGGCCTACTTACGACTGTTGCGTGACTGTACGAAAGAATCAGATTCATTGTAAATTCCTTTTTTCATCACCTTGGAACTGACATTAGGGATAATAACTTTGAATGCAATCATTTAAATGGTGATTGAATGTAATTTGGGCTTAGATTAAGTGCCACAAAACAATAATTAATAAATTTTAGCTTTCAGTGTAGGTGTAATTTCTGTTCAGCTTTACCAGTTTAATACCATGGTAAAGTTATTACATCTTCAAAACACTATGGCACCAACGGCAATGGCACCAATGGCCAAGAAGGAGGGCAATGTTGATGTCTTGAACAATTTTGATGAGCGAGCTGTCGTTGGATTCCTCATTACGTCCGGAAAGACTTATACATTTTGCAATCGAGTATTTAATTTTTTCTTGATAACAGTTTAAAGATTTCTTACAGTATGAGTCTACCACTTTAACCCCCGAATACTGAAACGTTTGTTAACTTTGACAACAGATTAATTCTAATACTGCCTTTGTCTGGCACTAAGCAAATGACAAAGGCAGCAATAGACTTAATGTGTCGTCAAAGTTAACAAACGTTCAGTTTTTTTTTTTTTTTTTTTTTTTCTCTTTCCTCCTAAGAGGATTATGGCGTCGCACGTCTTATGCATTTGCCAGTGTCAAGTATACTCATATTTTTTCAAATTTTGGTGAATATTGTCAAATAAGTCATAGTCACAGTCAAAGGCGAGCAAAGCAAGTCACGGTCAAGTCCAAGTCATGCCCCAGTAAAGTGGTGAAAATTTTACTAGAGCTTTCTATGGAATTTTGGAAACAACACGAAAATTCACGTTTCACGATATTATACCATTCACCAACACTCGTGCATGATCACGAACACTTAACGGGTAAAAATTCACTGTTTTTACACATTAACACTCGAAATAACACAAGTTTTGGAAAAAAATAAAATGACGTGACATGATTTCTTCACGTTCCCGCCAAAACCCCAAAACGTTCAGTATTCGGGGGTTAGTTGTTTTCTTCATGAGGGTCTCTCTCTCTCTCTGATGATGTCCTCTTTGCTCCGTCAGCGACGTCGGCGACAGCTATGCTATCAAAATTAAAAAAACCAAGCATAGACACGTAAGTGTCGCAATTACGATGAGTTACGTAAGCCGATAAATAAATTGACTAAGGTTCAAAAACGAGTACGAGTAATTCACATTACCGATTTACCCCCGAATACTGAAACGTTTGTTAACTTTGACGACAGATTTACCCCCGAATACTGAAACGTTTGTTAACTTTGACGACAGATTTACCCCCGAATACTGAAACGTTTGTTAACTTTGACGACAGATTTACCCCCGAATACTGAAATGTTTGTTAACTTTGACGACAAATTAAATTAAATTAAATTAAATTAAATTCGTTTATTGAGATTAGAAACGATCTAGCCAGTAACATCCATCTCACAATCAAAAAAAATAAAATAAGTATATGACGGAGGACCGGCACCCTGGTTATTTTTAAAAAGCGTGACGTCAGCATTGCTGACGTCACCGTCATCATCATCAGGGTGGTCGCTCATGTTGGAGAAGTAGAAATACAAAGTTCTTACCGCAGCTGTTGTTTTTATTTCACAATACTTGTGGAGAGGTCCGTTCGCTCCGACGGCTCGAACTCGAATGAATCGCGCGCCGTCGGACGACCGTATTTATACTGAAACCAAGGCTTGCACAACGTAATGTTTGAAAAGTCATCAAAAAGTAGTTGTGCGTACCTTAGCTTCAGTTTTATAATTAATTAAAGTTTTAACAAATCATAATCTTATTGTTTACATGTTAACTTAACGGTTAAATAATTGAAGTATTCGTTCTCGCGCCGATACGGCCATACTGACAGGCGGTGCGCGCTCTGCACCAGCCTTGTTATGATTTGTCTGTAACAATGAAATTTATTTCTTCTGAGTTTGATATCTGTAAGCAATAGGCATTGCTTACTATCTGCAAGCAAGTGAATGCACACCGACATATGTCGTATTCTGTTAACACATGCTCTTGGAAATTATGTACACTTTGTTACACACATGTCCACAGAGCTTATGAACTCTTAAAAGCTTTTTGTAGCGCTTTTTAGATAATCGGAGGGGTGTTGTCGATTCTCGTAGAGCTTCGTTGGTACACGGAGGATCTCGTAGATTCTCGGAGGGTCTCGGAGGTACTCGTAGATTCTTGGAGGGTCTCGGAGGTACTCGTAGATTCTTGGAGGGTCTCGGAGGTACTCGTGGATTCTCGGAGGGTCTCGGAGGTACTCGTGGATTCTCGGAGGGTCTCGGAGGTACTCGTGGATTCTCGGAGGTACTCGTAGATTCTCGTAGAGTCTCGAAGATTTTCGAAGAGTCTCGAAGATCACGTAGGGTAAGTTTACAGGAAGATATAATTGTTATGTAATCAATTAGATACTCACAGTTTTAATCAGACGACGTGTTCGAGTCTTGATTTAGAGATAGTGGTAAGCCCGTTCGTGATGTAGAAGGCTCGGAGTGAAGTGATGCTGCAGCGATTTCCTCTGGAGGTGGTGACCCATCTCGCGCCGATACGGTTTCTTGATCACCAGGTTGTGGAGCACGACGGAGCTGATCGTGAGCAACTTTCCTAGGGCGCCCTCTGCCGACGACTCTCTTTACCAAGTAGCGGTCATTTTCTAATATCCTGAAAACCTCAAACGGTTCGCTGAACTTCAGGTCTAAAGAAGTTTGGTTGCGAGGATTGTTTTTAATCAGGACATAGTCTCCTCTCTCAAAGTGACGAATCTTGGCTTTACGTAGGTTAAATCGTTGTCTGTCCTGCTCACCGGATTGACACATCTTCTGTTGTACATGCTGAGTAAGCGCTTGTATATTAATAGTTTGACTATCAACATCCACCAGGTTCAGGAGTTCAGGAGGTACACAATGTTTCCGCTGAGTGATGAGTGTGAGGGGAGCTACACCAGTGACACGATGAGGTGTACAATTCATAGCTAGCTGAAGCTCTTCAAGTGTAGTGTGCCATGGTTCTGCTTCGTAGTTTTTGATCATTATCAATGCATTCTTCAGCGTCGCCACCACTCTTTCGACTTGACCGTTCGCTCGGCTAACTCCTGGTGATATAGCGTGAATATTTATTCCAGTACGGTCACTATACTCTTTGAACTCGCCCAGGAACTCTCTTCCTCCATCGACGATGATTTGCACTGGGGTCCCAAATACGTGCACTGTACGTTTCAAAGCGGCGAGTGTGCTGTGCGGGTTTTTGTTCGTGGCGAAATAGAGTAAAACATATTTCGTGAAGGCGTCAATAGTGACGATGACATACTGCTGATCATTTGGAGTTCCCAGCTTTCCTGTTATATCCATGTGAATAACTTGAAAGGCAGCTGTCGGTTTCTGTATTGGGTGCAACTGTGCTTGAACCGCACCTGATGTTCCTTTTGATGTCTTGCATATCACGCAGTTGTCGACAAATCTTCGAACTGTAGAACTCATTTTGTTGAACCAGTAGGTTTCCTTGATTTTCTGCAGTGTCTTTTCCCAGCCAGGGTGTTTAAGTGCGGTGTGAAAAGAGTTGATGATGCTCCATTGAAATGATTTAGGTACCACTGTGCAGAGTTGAGGACCGGAGACAGGGTCTAGAATGTTTTTCTTGAGGACATCATTTTCTAGGACATAACCTTCAACTGGATTATTTTCTCTTAAGGTATCCATTATTGGTCGTAGTTCTTCATCTCGTCGCTGTTCCACTTTGAGCCAATCGAAATCTTTGGTCATGACGTTGACGGCAAGTTCACTTGGGTTGCGGCTGAAGAAATCGGCGTGTTGCAGTCGCTCGCCTTTACGGTATTCCACTTCAAAATCATAGTTTTGTAGGAATGCCCACCAGCGATGAATCCTTGGTAATAAGTCCTTTTTGTGCTTAGATGCTTTTAATGCATTGCAGTCCGTTATTACAGTGAATTTACGACCGTAAAGATATTGTCGAAAGTGTTTTATGGCGCGTACCACCGCCAAAGTCTCTAATTCATAGGAATGATAACGGCTCTCTGCATCGGTGGTTCTCATGCTCATATATGCCACTGCATGTTGACGTCCGTTGATGACCTGAACGAGTACTGCACCGAATCCAAGGCTACTGGCATCGGTATATAGCTGTATAGGTGCCTCTTCTTGAAACAGAGTTAGCACTGGAGCCGATGTCAGGCATTCTATTATCGTATTTCGTGCTTTGTCATGTTTGTCTTCCCATTGCCATTTAACGCCTTGCTTTGTCAACTCATACAAAGGTACCATGATGCGGGAGAAGTCGGGAATGTACTTTCTGAAGTATCCCGCCAAACCGTTGAACTGCCGCACTTGTTTAACAGTATTCGGCACTGGTGATTTGACGAGAGCTTCGACTTTCCGCGGGCTTGGTCTTACTTGTCCATCAGATACCACGTTTCCCAAATATTCAATGGATCGTTTGAAGAAGCTGCACTTATCAGCGTTGATGGAAAATCCCGAATCTTGTAGAGCTATGAGGATCTGCTCGAGATTTGACAATCCTGCGGAAAAGTCCACGCATTTGCTCAACACATCATCAACATAGACCTGTGCAACAGTCCCCAGAAGCGGAAATAACGCCCGGTTGATGCATCGTTGATAAACAGAGCAAGCGTTGCTCAAACCGAACGGCATTGTTAAATATTCATATAGGCCGTCTGGCGTGACAAAAGCAGTCTTCTCTATTGAGGTTTCAGAGATCGGTATTTGATGGAAGCCAGCCGCCATGTCTAAACTTATGTAGAAACGTCCATTAGCTAGCTGATCGATCTGATCAGAGATCAGTGGAAGAGGATAATGATCGCGTAAAGTATTCGCGTTCAGTTCTCGAAAATCCACGCATAGGCGGTCATCGCCGTTCTTTTTCTTGACCAGAATGATGGGACTTGAGTAAGGTGACTTACTTTCACGAATGATGTTATTGTCAAGTAGTTCTTTGATGATAGCACGAACTTTCTCCCGTTCAACAGGGCTAAGTCGGTATGGTCTTCGTTCCACGAATTTGTCGGGGTTCTTAAGTCTGATTTCCAGCTCGCCGGTGCTAACCCTCGTCTTCGGGTATCCATGAATGAATAGGTGTTCATATTTGTTCAGGAGTCCGCGTAGTTGCGTGATATCATCATCGTTGGTTAGATCAGTGTCTAAATTGTTGAAGACGGGACTATTCGCGCTCACGTGATTAACTGATGTTTGATGAATCAGCTTTGTCCCATTGGATGTGATAATCATACTGAGGTTCGTACCATGGATCAAATCCATTCCAACCAACACGTCAGTGGATACTTCGTAATCTGGCAGTATATAAAATTGCAGTTCTACTCGGATGGAGTCGATGATACAAATAGTCACGAGTTTGTTCAAAGATAATGCAGGAAACTTTCCAATTCCCTTCAAGTAATTAACTGCTTGACTTCTTTTTCCAGGTAAAGCAGCAGCAACGGATTCTCGAATAATCGAACACTCTGCCCCGCTGTCGAAAACCGCTTTAATGGTTTTATCGCCTATTTTAATGATGATAGGCGCCAGCTTCGTTCCAGCAATACAATTCACGTTCGATGTCAGCGAACGTTCCCGCTTGTAGCACACGTCGTAGGTGTGACCAGGTCTCTTGCAGTACGTGCAAGTTTGTTGTCGCAGATTCTCTGGTAAACTAGCCGTCTTAGAATCCTTGTTGCCAGTTTCAGGTTTGGTCTCCGTTCGTTTAAACCTACAGTCAGTTGTAGAATGGTTTGTTCTCTTACAGATACGACAGCTTGATGTTGATTGTGTAGTGTCGAAAAACCGTGGACGTTTGTTGGGAACGGTAGAGCTTGTGCTTGAATGAGGTCGCTTTTTACGGATTGAAGATGCAATCGAAATAAGCTCAGGAACTGAAGTTGCTCTTGCGTTCAATAATTCGATACGTAAACGTTCGTCGTTGACGCATCCAATCACAGCTTCAACAGCATGCTCGTTGTCAAGGTTGTCCTTAGTCACTCTTCTCCACAAAACCCAGGCACGTGACAGAAACTCAGCGATATCTTTTGATGAGTCATAAACATGTTCCCGGAAACGTACGATATCACGGGAGTACCTGTTTTCGGGCTCGAAGGTGGTAACGAGGTTCTCACGCAGTTCATTCCATGTAGTTGTGGTCACCATCCAGTCGTCGACCCACATTTTTGCTCGTCCTTTCAATAAGCTACAAACTTTCATACGAACATCGAAATCTTTAAGTCTGTATGTTTCGATTGCTTTGTCTATGTGCTGGCACCATTCGCGTATGCCAACGTTGGTATCAGGGTCGAATGATGGAAGATAAACGTCCTTGATCTTCACTCTAGACTCAGTGGGTGGAGCACATAAGCGCTCCGACATTTTCTGCATCATCTCCATCATTTGTACGAGGAATTGTGGTGGTACCCCACTCATAGATGAGTAAGGCACGGGTACGCTCGACTGCATGTCTTGGAGTGCTCGTTGTTGTGATGCAGATTCAATTACAGCACTCGAAGATGAAGTTGGTACAGTCAGCGGAATTTGTACAGCGTTTTGTTTTTGCTGATCATCAGGTGGTGAATGAGCTGATGAGGAAGTGGTTGGGATTGAGATCTGTCCCAATCCCACTTCTGATGACGGAGGACCGGCACCCTGGTTATTTTTAAAAAGCGTGACGTCAGCATTGCTGACGTCACCGTCATCATCATCAGGGTGGTCGCTCATGTTGGAGAAGTAGAAATACAAAGTTCTTACCGCAGCTGTTGTTTTTATTTCACAATACTTGTGGAGAGGTCCGTTCGCTCCGACGGCTCGAACTCGAATGAATCGCGCGCCGTCGGACGACCGTATTTATACTGAAACCAAGGCTTGCACAACGTAATGTTTGAAAAGTCATCAAAAAGTAGTTGTGCGTACCTTAGCTTCAGTTTTATAATTAATTAAAGTTTTAACAAATCATAATCTTATTGTTTACATGTTAACTTAACGGTTAAATAATTGAAGTATTCGTTCTCGCGCCGATATATACAATATAAAATACCTAATTAATAATTCAATGTCAAAGTTATACAAATCACAAAAAAATAATAATTAAAATATTCAAAAATTATATATTATGTCAGAACTAAAATCATTGATTCAATTATTAAATGACAATAAAATTATGTACTATATAAACTCAAATCAAAGTCATCGCTGGGATCTGTCAAGTTATCGGGCTTTTTGCACCTATCCCATTGGTCAATTAAATTTTCACAATATTCCAAAAATATTAACCTAACAGAGTAAGTTAAGTCTATTACTGTCTTTGTCATTTGCTTAGTGCCAGACAAAGGTAGTATTAGAATTAATCTGTTGTCAAAGTTAACAAACGTTTCAGTATTCGGGGGTAAGCCTACAGCTGTCTTTGTCATTTGCTTAGTGCCAGACAAAGGCAGTATTAAAATTAATCTGTTGTCAAAGTTAACAAAGGTTTCAGTATTCGGGGGTTATTGTGATGAGGGGCATAAAATATTTGCCGCTTCTACTCTTTAGATATCAAAATTTCCCTGACTGGTTTGAAGCCAAACGAGTTATGAGGCGAAAAATAAATAAATTCAAACGAACTCATCCATCACTGAGTCCACTTGCTTTGACAAAGTGTTGTGGATGTCAGTATTCTAATTGATTTTAGAATAATTCTGGTACGAATTATTTATGAGAATACCAAATTTATCAGTTTGCATTTTACACGGTGAAATTGATGAACGATATCACTGGATCTCCATTTTTGAATTGTTCGTATGATATTTCGCATGAAAATATCATGCGAAATGAAAACTTATCTATTGAGCAAAATTTGGTTCAAACCACTCATTGCGTTAGCGAGTGTTATGATTATTTAAAAAATTGTCTTTGTTTGGGATTTCTTTCGAGTCATTGTTGACATTGTTACGACGTAGGCACAGGCGATTATGGAATAGAAAAACGAAGATACTTTCAAGGCGTCCTTTAATCGGCTGCCGTTCTCATCGCCCCAATCACACCTACCCTCGCTTCGTTATCTCAAAAATAGTTGCCAGTACATTAATGACAATTCTAACTATTTAAAAATCAAACAGAGCATCAAAAGAATTAACTTAACAGAACTTTTTAACTTTTTTTAACTTTTTAACTTAGTCGTTAAAAATTATATCAAAGTATATAAAGTTTAAATTAAGCTTACCTATTGTGAGGAACTTCCATATTTTGATTAATTAACTAAATAAACACTAAATTAATTTAAAAATGGAGCCTCTGGCCCGACTCAAAAAGAAAGGTTATGGTTTTGGCAGTGTTTTTAGGAGAGTCCAGTGCAGTTTTGAGACCATCGTCATTTCACCATTGTTCTTAAGCGCTTTAACAAATGTGTTCTTAGCGGTTCTGGCAGCTTAGCTTACAGTGCGGACGTCGGTGTCCGAGCAAACACTTATAAACTCAACATTCTGAACAACTTTTGCCGTGGTGACAACAACGAAATCCCGAAAGAAAAAAACATTTCTTTACATTTTTGTTGCACATTTGATATTTTTCTATGCAACAGCTGATTTATTTTTCGCGATTTCATGATTGGTCCCGAAGTAAAACTTCAGATTTTTTTTTTCAGAATGATGGGTAACGACGATTTCTATAGGATAGCGGGAGAAACTATGAGGTGCAGCTACATGTTAACCAAGGTGCACATGTGTGAATATACTCGGTTTTGTTTCCCTAGAGGGTGTGTGTGCCTGCTGCCTTAATTATTACGCTGTTGCGCCGCGTAGTGTGACGGTTGTAAAGCTTTTATTAAGGTTGTAAAGCTGTGAGTGATGATTTATACCCTCAGCCCTCGTCACGGAAGATTTAAGGGACGAGTAAACTGCCGTCGAAAGGAATAGTACCGTATGTTCTTTTGAACTTGATTACGGATGGGTTTTTAAGCTCTTTGTAAGGTAATTGAAATATGTTTTTTTATTGTTTTTAATAAGCGACGTTTATTTAAAGCATGACTAAACAACAAAACAGTTTATAAATATCCTATTTATGTCACTAAAGAATAGTTGTAGCTTTGTATCAGGAATTTTCAAAACCAGTTTAAAAAAAAAGAAAAAAAATTAACATTGTGGTACAAACTTTCACACGGAGTCTTCCCGCGCTTTCCTCCCATCTTGGCGAGTTTTTGTCGGAACAAAGATATCGTATTGAAAGGAAAGAAAGAAAAATATTTTATTCTGCAACAACAGTAACATTTTTTTTTTTAGAAGAATAAGTTCATCTATCTTTATTTATTGTACTAAGTATATTATAATCTAAACTTAAATGTACAAACTAAAACTATAAACAAAATTAAAATAAATACTTAAATAAATTAAATATAAATATCTACAAATAAAAAACCGCATTTAGGTAGCTGTCTACGGGTAAGGTGTCCAAAAAGCTGGCGACATTACCCCGTGGAATTGCCAAGCTCACCCTTTGACCGAGGTAAGCGTAACATTAAATTAATTTAGAATCGTAGGGTAGGCAGGTGAGCAATATAATATAACTGTAGCTAATTAATGTTGTGTCACAAAAATGGCCTCAACTCAGCATAATGCTGTTTAGCAAACAGCGCTGATCATCCATTGAAGACGTTCAGTGAAGGTGCAACGTTTCGCTCAGCGCGGCAAATTCAAATTTTCTTGCGTTTTTTGTCAATTACAACTTAATTACTCATCGTGGGTTCATGAAAATGAATTTTGCGATAATAAATAGGTTGTATCAAGAAATTACACCAACCAAAAAATCAAGGCGAAAGCTAGTAGAAGTACACTTCTCACTAAACCAAAAGTCAAGATAAAAATCAGCTTATTGAGATTCGTACCTAATCCAATGTTATCTAGGTGATAATTTTACCCGTAATTTCTTAAAATGACTTGTTTATTCGCGCAAAATTGGTTTCAATAAATCCACGATCAGTAATTAAGCTGTAATTGACAAAAAACGCAAGTAAATTTGAATTTCGCGCGATGAGCGAAACGTTGCACCTTATAGAAGCCAGAGTATCAAGTATCTGTGACAGTAGATAAAGACTTTATATTACTCATACCGTACTTGATCTAAACTAATAAATTCTGTATCCAATGTTTCCGATAGCTATTCCGGAATACGTTCGGAAGTTATACCAAACTCGGGCATGTGTGTTTATCGGAATGAGAATCAAATTAACCAATCCAATTAATCATTGTTGGAAATTAGAGGGGGCTGTTATCGTGATTTAAGAAGCGAGACACTTCCAATAAACTTGTTAATTGCGCTTCATGTACGTACCTGTAGTTAAAGGTAGGTAAGTTGCATACTATAGGTAGTAGAAAAGTAGGCGGTACTAAGTAGGTTACCATACTTAGTACCGCCTACTTTAATATTAAAAAAAAAAAAAAAAAAACTATATTATATATCTATTTCTTTTCTATAAAAATATATTTGCAATGACTACCTACGTAGTCATTGCAAATATATTTTTACCTACGTAGTCTACGTAGTTTTTGACTACCTACGTAGTCATTGCAAATATATTTTTAATGCGGCAAGCTAATAATATTAATATAATATTAATAATAAATATAGGTGGACGCTTTTAGACACAGCGTCATCTAGCCCCAAACTAAGCAGTCTTGAACTATGGGAACCAGATGACTGATAGAATACATAAATACTTTTTTTTTTTGTAAATACATACATAGAATACATAGAAACAACAATGCAGATAAAGAATAAACATCCATGTTCATCACACAAATGTTTGTCCTCGGTGGGAATGAACCCACAACCTACAGCTCAGAAGGTGGAAATCCGCCCACTGAGCCACAAGGCTAGTCAAACTGGGAAATAACCCACCAATTTTTATATACTAGTAGTTCTGCGAATCATGCCTAATCTTCGGTTGTTTGCTGTGTTGGCTGTTCGAACTTAATTTAAGATCTATGTTACCCATTAACGAGAAAATGAATAATTGAATTGAACTGCGAACGGTAGACCTTGCGAGCACAATCTTTTTGCACAACCTCAATTCTACAATTTCATAGATTTTATTTCGTCGGCGATGTTAGATAGGTAGAGTTTTCATCCGTCCGTTCATTGGTCGTTGTTTTCAATCAATCTTAACGAAACTTGTCCAGGTTCTCTATTTTTATAGCTTTTTGTGTCGTTGGCGATTTTTGATTGGTGGGGTATTTCCCTCAAAACGGGGGGAAATTTGCTGCGGTGCCATTTACCGGCCGATTTTGACAAAATTCGGCATAAGCATTCGGTACTCAATTCGAACCAATAATTTCGAATAAAATCGGTCAAGAAAATCATATTCAAAATTCTGCTTTATGCCCGGAAGAGAGGATCGATAAAATCGGACTGTGTGGGATTTTCAAATTCAAATCAAATCATGAAATTCAGACTACAAAGGTCCAGGTTTGCAAGACGTGAGGGACGTGCCTTTTGATGGTGTCGAGATGCGCGGTGGTGAAACAGTTTGCAAAGACTTTATTGTGTCTCTTTTTGTCGCGGGTAAAGACACGTGCAAAAGCCAATTATGAAAATAAATTAAAGAAGACGCCGCGGGGCCGCGGGCCGAAAAGTTAAGAACAAACTGCAAACCGGCAGGTAAAGTTGTTTATAAATAAGTACAGAATTTCAAAGGATTTGTTCCCTACGGCTTGACAGAGGCTTTTGTAAAGTTCCACCTGTGTTCTGAAGTTGAAATTGTTGTATTATCTTTAATGATCTTTGTCTGTCTACATTAAATAATGTATGTTACACACACAGAATTCTCCTTATAAATAAGGGTTACACAGGTGAACGGAGTTGGAAATCACACTGGAGATTTTCAACCGATGTTATTAGTCACCAACCAATCAATTCGATTTTTTGTACGTTCTGCGATAATAATTATGTCTCTTACTATTTTGGTACTGAATCCTAAATAAGGTTTATCATTTTGTGTTTCCTTTTAGTTGAGACGAATCTAACAGCACATTTCAAAATCGTTCAAGCAGTTTCGGATACAGGAGGTCACATAGGAACATAAACACATCCTCCTTGTGGGCAGTCGGGTAATAAATAAACCTTGGTGGCCACTTTCACTGACAACCATTTTGCGCATTGCCACCGAATCTAATTTGGAGTGATACATGCCACTGCCCCCCCCGCAATTGCGTTAGTGGCGCCATAAATTTGGCAATTACAAGACCGATGGCAAAACGGATGATAAAATGCCGCTGAAGTGCTATTAATTAACTTGTTTCCGACACTAAGACGTTTTATGCAGGACAAAGCCTCCTCCATAAAGGCGTCTGCCAAGCGCGTGGCCACCACCCCTCCTTGCTTGGGTATCGCAGAATGTTCAGCGTTTACTAAGAGGATGCTGCTGCTCGCCGGTAGTTCTGGTCGCATTTTTTTTTACAGTTTTCGACTAAGCCATTGTAAATGTTATTTGAAATCGGTTACATACATTGAGCAACTCGGTATCAGCCCGCACGGCCGGCCGGAGGCCTGTGTTCCTCTAAGGTTGTGTGTTCCTCCACAACCACTATGAATAACTATGAACCGGAGAGAGATATAACTCCCACGCACTATCACTCGCACTCTCTTCTGGAACTCGTCCCCGACCCGCAAGGGTGATATCTCAGTGTTAATTCAGAAAAACTTTTAGGACCAATCTTAAAATCACGGAATAAAAAACAGTTTGACCTGTTTGCGATGGCGGCCAGAAGCGTATTTATCTAAAGTAAAAAAGTACGAGTTTTTTTGTTACTTATTAGTCATCTTATGGTTACATTGGGGAAGAAAAACTTAATCGCCTCTATCTAGTACTACTAATGCTACGAAACTACAGTCGGAATAACCGACTCCTTTTATTAAAATTTAATGTTACACAACTTATTAAAGAGAAACATTTTAGTTCCACCGTTCAGTATCTTAATGTCGCCGGCGACGGCTAGGCGGGTTGCTCCAGACATTTAGCTAAGGAAACTGCAAAAAGATGTTTTGGCACCCGACGCGGCTTATTGCTTATTCCATTGTTTTATTTTGTCATCTTTTAAGCAAGCAATCTTCCAAAAAAATATTAGACACTTATTTTAAGTACTCATTTGGTTTTGGCAATAATAAGTAACTATATCTACTACACTAACTATCACTACGTAAAGAAGCGACATTCCTATCCACTGCCAATTTATTGTCGGCATGGCATTGAGTTGACCTTGACTAACTTTGCTTGACTTAGACTGCGAATGAGACTTATTTCAATTGTGAAACATTTTACTTCACTTGAACTATTACGAAACTTAACACTGGCTAAATACAATATGCGTGGAGCCAAAATATAAAAGGAAAAAGATTTTTCGATACAAAAACTAGCAGCAAACTTAAAAACACATTATATAATTATATCGTCAAAATAGCACAGCTGCTATCGCTGATGAGCCTTTAATCGCGCTGTTGTCGCATGATAACATAGTAAATTTAATTAAAATTATTAAATATAACTAACGTAGCACCTCGCATAAATAACCTTTAAATTAACCGGATATAGCCAGTTTCACGTAACGGCCCTTTTGTGGCTATAACAATAAGTACATTATGTACAGGCTGTATAAGATTTGTATCTAATCTTCTCAGTGTCGAAAAAGCTGTAACAATAATAGGTATTACCGTTGGATCTACTTAATGTCATGAAACCTTACTTTTCGTATAGTTTCCAAAACTCCATAGAAGTTTCCACTTTACTGTATGACTGAAACTTGTTATTATTGAGAAGTACGAGTACTATGCTATAATTGAAAAGAAAAAAACTTGACACCATGAGTGGGGAGTGGGAGTGAGTTTATCTACAACATAAAAAAAGAAAATGGCAGAATGCACAGAGTGCGATGCCAAGAAAGAAAGAAAAAAAAAACATAAAAAAAACTTTTAAGTTAAAAACAAGTTTAGCTTCTTGACATTAATATTTCTCAAGGATATTTCTCATGTTTTTAACACAATTAAAATGCACAGAGTGCGATGCAAAGAAAGAAAAAAAAAAAAAAAAAAAAAAAAAACACAATTTAAAAAAAAAAAATTGTCCTTTCAGTACTTTGGCGTCGCACGTCTTGTGAATTTGCCAGTGTTTTTCACACACCCTTTTTTCTATTATGTTTTGGCTCCACACGTTGTGTATTTAGCCAGTGTCAAGTAATGTAATATTTCAAATGAAGGCATATATTTCGCAATTAAATTATGTCGCAGTCATTGTTTAAGTCAAGCAAGGTAAGTCGCGGCCAAGTCCCCAGTAAAGTGGTCCGGAGACTTTATAAGGGGTTTCTATGGAGAGGTTTCTATGGAGTTTTGAACAATACGATAAGTTACGTTTCACAACGTTATACTATTCACTAGCACTCGTGCACGATCATAAACACTTAATGGATAAAACCCCATCATTTTTGGAAAAATTCCAAAAACGTTCTACTTTCAAGATTTTTTTCTATCGAGCGACGTAATTCATATCGTGGACTGGTATGAAATTTTCACTAGATAAGAGTCTCCAAAAGCCTATGTATATTTTTTCTACTTGGATACTTAAAAACTTTGGCCGAAAAGAGCTTTTTTTGGCATTTCACGATCTAGAAGGGTCTTAACAATCGAAAAAAAAATAGATTTTGAAAAATAATACAATGACGCGACATAACTTCTTCATGTTCTCGCCATAAACTCCATACCACACCCTTCGGGTACCTTAAAAGACTGCTAGCTTCATAAATTATACACCTCTCACCTGAGGCTGGCTTTAGCTAAGACCTGCTTACACATTATTCAAAAAAGGTTTTTTTTACATCGAAAAATATTGTCGACACAATAAGAAATAATGGTAGAAGGGTTTCCTTACGAAGCACCCTCGAGATGTTTTATAGCTTTAATAAAATATTGTAGTATAAATCACGGAATATAGCAGGTTATTGCGCTGTAGAAAATTATACGTTATTCGATAATTTGTCAACCAATTGAATATTAATGCGACCGTTTATTCCATAATTAATCATTGTCATATCATCATCATCATCATAATAATTAATAATTAATCTTTAATTATAAGATTAAACTAAGCATGATTGTAATACTCATAGTAATATACAGTTTAAATTTTAAAAATTCATAATTTAAAAAAAAAAACTTTTTCTCCTGTTTCCTCCCTGAATAGGATGATCAACATGATCGTCACAATCTATGCTTGACTTTTAATCGAAACCCAAGCTAACTCATTCGTAATGGTGAGAAGAAAAAAAAACACTGCTTGTTATGCAAATTCTTTGCCTTATTTTATCAGTTAAATGATTAATTTATATTTTATTTGCAAAACTCGCTCTCGCAAAATGGTTCTCAAGAGATGGCTTTGAAAACATTATTTTTGGAAACATAATTCTTACGTCGTATATTGCAATCTAACTTAAACTAATCCTTAAATTGCGGATATACCAATACCATGTTTCTATATTAACCATATCTTCATCGGTTTTATAGCGGTTTGGATATTAGCTGACTAAATACGTAAGCGCCATCTAGTTTTAGGTAGATTTTTCGAGGCACACTTTTTTGTATGAGATTGTCATTCTTCTCGTGTAGATTTTCTTGGTTATACAATGCAATTCTGCCTTGTGGAGTAAAGGGGTGGCGCTCGCGTGGTTTCTATTTAGGCACGGTGCATATCGTATCATTTATTCAAGGCGCATTATCACAGGACTCGGTGCCGGCTGCCTGACGTCCGGATTGTCCGGGCTATTACCGTCGGACGTACGCTACTGGTTCTATTGAGCGATTGCTATTTTCGGTGATTTGATGCCACATACTCTCAACGCAACGAAATAATTCCAAATTGTAAAATCGAATAATATGCTTATAATATTGAATTGCGCTTCAAAAAAAAGTACGATCGTTGGAAGTTGATTTTTTTAACAGATATGCATCTTGCTTTAAAGAGGATGTTAGAGTGAAGGAGCACAAGAAAAACAAACCATAGAACTCTGTCCTAAATAGATAGACTAATTTGTGCGAAAGTATAAACCAATAATAACAAAAGAAAAAAATAACAAAAAAAAAAAAAAAACCGACATCAAAAAATACTCTCATGGATCTGAAACTGGGTTTTGTTAAAAATGGGACCAATGTGGGTTATGTTTTTTTATCAGATAAATTAAAAAATCATAATCGGCTTACAAATGACCGGTTTATGATGTTTCTAAGTTAACAATACAAAACAAAGGTCGAATTGAGAACCTCTTTTTATAAGTCAGTTAAAAGTAAAATGTGTTTTATATGCCAGAATGCAAAAAAAAAAACAAAAACTATTTATTTTGACATTAATTAATTAATTAATGCAGGTACATAGATGTTCTCGTTCTAATACATTCGTTCTCATTCGGAAAATTTTCAAAGCACTGCCTGTTTTTTCCCCCTTATATTTCTGAAGCCTTTTGCAGCCAAAATCTCATACCTCATAATGTATTTAGCCAGTGTCAAGGTTAAAACGAATGGTTAAAAATCCACCGTTTTTACACATAGCACAAGTTTTGGAAAATAATTCAATGACGCGTCATGACTTCTTCACGTTCCCGCCAAAACCCCCACTGCCTTTTTTACAACAAATGTAATTAGGTATTACTTAGTATGTTCATATATATGTTTTACGTTGTAGGAACTCTGAAATGTGACATCTTTAGACAATTGACCGAGCGAACGAAGTGAGCGAAGTCTCTGCAACAGCTGGCAAAATTTGCTTTCATCTGTCCGTATGTTGGCACTCGCGTGCAGGTCGTATTGTTTTATTGATCTTGCCGAGTCTTGGTTGGAGGTTCAATAATTTCATAGTTTTTTTTTTGTCGTACTTAAGTAGGCGATTTTCTATTAGAGTGGTAGATACTTCCCCCAAAAAGGGGGGAAGTTTGAAGCGGCGCCATTTACCGACGCATTTTGATAATATTAGGCGACACATTTGGCATTCATTCATTCAGGTACCTATAGGTAGGTACTTAATGTGATTCAGCATTGAAGCACAACGACGAGTTTAATGTGAACTACGAGTACTCTAAAATCCCTTTAAACCATAGGAATTTAAAGGAATTTAGCTTGCTTCGATTTTGCACTATAGTGACTGAATATAGGGACTGTATACAGCCCCAACACAGAATATAGTGCAAAATGGAAGCAAGCTAAATTCCTTTAAATTCCCATGGTTTAAAGGGATTTTAGAGTACCCGTAGTTCCCATTACACTCGTCGTTTTGCTTCAATGCTTTTGTAGTTTAATTGCAAGTGTTCATTTGGTTACGGGATTTAGAATCGGAGGATCAGTTGGCTTCTCTTTAGCACAGCGATAGACAAACTCGCGATTGAGAACTCTATTGATCTACCCATGGAAACCGATACTCGTTAGATACTTGATATTTAATTTATTACATATCTAGAATGATTCGCTCCGAACCGTAACATCGTAACCCCTTTATCGTAACGGCCCACTTTGATAAAAATGTGATTTTTCTAATTAGGTCATTAGATATGTAGACTAAAAATCTTATTACCCGACTATGAAAAAGGAGGGTCATGAGTTTGACAATCTACGTATGTATGGTAGTGGGCTTGAACATTTGGATTATCTATAGACCTTTAATGGTCTCTGGATAATTCAACTGTTTTTTTTATGTAGTGGGCTAAGTAGTTTAGGTAGTTGCAGTTTGTATTTTGCTTAGATAATAATGGCACTTGCCCGTTAAAAAAAAAAAGAAATAAAAAAAAAATATACGTATGTTCATATGTTCCCTCTAATCTACTAAACCGCTTATTAGGATATATTTTTATTTAAAAAAAAAGGTTAGAATTTTTTAAGATGCTCAAATGGAAAATCCTGAAATAATAAAAACACAGCTCCTAAACTAAGAAAATTCGTATACCATACATGGGGTATTCTTGTGAAGCCCCAAGGGAGGAATATTTTAAACTTTCGGATTGACGGCACCATTTGTAACAGTCAGCGATATAACAGGATCTTGTGTCATTCGCTAGGTAAGCTATATTATATTAAGCTCTAACATCTGAGCTAAAATTACTACCTTCATTCACATGTAAAGGGGCTTTAAAGCGAGGTCCAATCGCAAAACAACAAAAAGTAGCATTTTTCAGCGCTTTCTTCGAAGTGACGAGATTACTTAATCAGGTGCAAAAAATACTGCAGATAGAAAATAAAACTGAAATTACGTTTAACCGAATAAAATTTCGAAAATCTGTCTTAGTTACAAAAAAAATAATCGCAAAATGACCCCCTGAAGAACCCTTCTGAAATCAAATGCTCTGAATTTTCAGCGGTAACTACAATTTTTTTTTTATAAATTAAATATCCAGGCGTGGTTTATACAGCGAACCAGGTAGTTTTCTATTTGATTTGTATATTTCCGATAATCGGCATAAAAGCAATGAAAAACTACAATTTACCGTCTCATCAAGTCGGATATGCGATTTTCAACTTTAAACCTTAGAACTTTGAGCGGGACAATACTCATTTCAAATCAAGATCAGTCCTCGCCTTAGCACGACTTTTTGTACCTTCAAAGTTCACATCTCGTTGTAAGCACAGAAGCCATCTAATCGAGCCCCAGAGTGCATCCAAACGGGATTATAAAAAGGACACGTTCGCAATTGCATTGGAATTTCAAATGAGTGTATTTTAGGCCGACGGATGAAAAGGGAATTAAATTAGTCTGAATAGCAAACTCAGACTGCGCTGGCTATTTGCGTACGTGACTCTGCGGGTAGATGTAGTCTGAGGTGGACCGAGCTTAATACCTTAAAACTAATAAGCTTGGTTTTCGATAACCTCATGAGTGACCTAAGGTAGTTGATTGAATCAGGCGTTACTTTACGAAAGTCTATCTTCAAACTGTATATTCAACGAATCTCTAGTGTTTTTCAGTATCGCGTCTAGTGCAATACAAGGGGCACGCCGAAATGATCGGGAATTGAGGACTTTTGGATTGAGTTAGAGTTAGTTAGAATAAAACCTTTTTGTTATGAACACTAAGCTTCATGGAATCGTATTAGACATTAATCAATTTAGAAAAAAAAGTTAAAAAATAAACTATGTTAGTTTAAAGTTGATAAGCTAATGAAGAATATGATAGTTTTCGTCGAGGGCTATCCCAAAAAGAATGTTTCGCTCAGATCGTTTATGGTTATGATGTTCAAGCACCGAGCCAAGCGATAATATAACGGTAGTATTCAGAGTTCCGGCGAGGTCGTGCCTCTGTCAGCATCATATCTTCTACAGGTCGACCAAAAACAATAGCTAAAAACTTTAAGCTGTGCAAAACTTAATACAAGATGATCGACATGCGACATACGAGCAGATTTTGGCAACTATAGACCTTGGAATGACTGCAATTCAAACTATTTTACTTATTGAACTGGGTGTCAGGAAGCTAGTTTCCCGCTGGGTACCCCATAGGTAATTTGTCCGAAGAGCAAAAGGCGGTCACTCCTAGAATAGTTCCTAGATCAAAAACATTTTTTTGTCAGGAAAATTAGTAAGGAAATAATGAGAAAAAAATACTACGAGAAAAGTGGTTCTCTGCATCAACCTTTTAAAATCTCACTGCTGGGATATCAGCCTACTCTCGAAGGGTGATTAGACAATATCCACCACGCTGGGCTAGTATGACATGTTGGATTTACATACGCTATTGAATTTTATTTTCCAGAAATATTAAGAATTCCTCACGATGTTTTCCTCAACCGTAAGGCTGTGGTATATATCCGTACACGAGAAAGAGCTCATTCCGGTACTGGCCAGTCATTTGAACTCACGACCCCTCGAATATAAGACGAGCATGCTCCCACTGAGCTACCACGACCAATTTAATATGTATTCTAGGTATCCTGTTTAAGTTGCCGTAAAATGCTGACCTTGAATAGCCGCTAATATCGCTATTTAAATCAAAAAAAATTGCATTGTTAGTAATTAGGCGTGCGCCATTGACCGGCCGATATTGATAATATCTGGCAGAAATATTTGGTGCTCAATTCTAAAAAATAATTTTGTATTTGAGCAAAATCGGCCAAGAGGCTGTCAAGATCGTGAGGTCTCAGTTCGGGACATCGACCTGCAACTTATATCTTGCCAATCTCTTCACCGATTTTGCTTATAATCAAAATTCTTGTTTAGAATCGAGTACTGAATGTTCATGCCAAATATAATCGAAATAAGCCGGTAAATGGTGCCGAAGCAAACTTCCCACTTTTTTTGGGGAAATACCCCACTAATCAAAAATCGCCGACGACAAAAATCTATAAATTTGTAGAACCCTTAAACCAAGTTTCGTCAAAATTGGTTGAAAAATACGACCTGTGCGCGAGTACCAACATAAGGAGGTTAAAGAAAATTTTGCCACTTTCGTTCGATTCGCTCACTCGGATAATTTTTTCTTCAACCTTTTTTTGAATATTTCAATTTCAGTTATTTCGCGATTTCATAAAACACCTAAATGTCAAGATGTTCCTAGGACGTTCGGAGTACATGTGATATATTTTTGTTTGGTACTAGGTTTTTTTTTTAAAATTTTTTTCTTTCTATAATTCATAAAAAACTGATATTTTATTAACAAAAATTATATACATATTTACAATAAAAAATAACCTACCTACTACTACTAACCTCCTTAAAATTAAAACAAATTATAAACAAAAATAAATAAATATAAAAAACCTAATCTACGAGCCTCTTGGTGGAAGGGAGTGTGGCCAGAATGCTGGCAGCATTGCGACGCTGGATGGCAATGCTGAGTTTTTGCCCAAAGTAGGCCCCAGCATTCCGGTCACTCGTCACCTCCACCAAACGTTTGGCCAGGTCCCTATAAAGTTCGTGAGCGGCCGGCCCCCATGGACCTAAAGTCTCAACCCCAAATTAGGAAATTTATTTTTCTAGGAAAAAAACTTAGAAACTAGATGTATATATATACAAGATATAAACACCGATGTTACAAATGAGATGGGAAAATAAACATAAACAAGATTTATATCGGTGTGCACTAGTGGTTCATATTAAATACATTTATTTCAAGCATCGTGTGAGTGACTGCGGTTTATCTATTATTTACGAGTATTTAGTTACACGTACATAGTGAAGCAGTTAAGAAAGAAAAGATAATTTATATTTTTATAACAAGCCCTTTATAATGTTAAGTTAATTAGTCTTGTTAGTTATACTCGTGCTAAACGTGGACTTCATAAAAATGGTTTTAATTATACTAGTAGTTATTTTTATAGTGGCTATTGTTACTTGGGCGTATATGTTAAGGGATCGTAAGAGATTGAACAATGCAGGGCCGTTTCCACTTCCTTTTTTGGGAAGTGCTCTAATGTTCTTAGGAGATAATTCCAGTAAGTACCTAAAGTGTTAATTACCGTTTTTAACAGGATATTTTTCATTTCCTAGTGCCACTGTTATCTTACTGGCGCGTTTGGATGTTTTAGTAGATGGTGTTGTGAATTTTCAAAAAGTGTATATTTTATCTATTATCTTTTTTTTCTCTTATGTTTTGGCTCCACACGTGTATTTAGCCAGTGTCAAGTATTGTAATATTTCAGAAAGTCAAATATTTCAAAAATAAATAGGCTCAGTCATAGTATAAATTAAGCAAAGTAAGTCACGGTCAAGTCCACGTCACGCTCCAGTAAAGTGGTGGAGACTTTACTAGAAGTTTCTATGGAGTTTTGGAAACAACACGAAGAGTCACGTTTCACAACATTATACTATTCACCAACACTCGTGTACGTTCACGAACTCTTTAGTGAATGAAAATCCACCATTTCACTCGAAATAACTAAAAGTTTTGGAAAATAATACAATGATGCGACATAACTTCGTCACGTTCCCGCCAAAACTTCTTATTATCTAATATAATAATTATTTTTTTGTTTTTTATTGTATTTTTATCTTATAAAAATAGTTGAAAAAAAAAAACTTAAAAAATCTCTGACAGCAGAAAACAAACACTTTTTTTTTCTTAACATAACTAGGCAAAAATAAAAATGATGTCCTTGCGCTAGTTATAAGCTGTGTTGTAAAAAGCAGCCTATCGGGCTTACAAATAAACTGGAAGCGATGACAATATATTTTCAGGAAATAATTTAAAAAAAAAACCTTTTTTTTTTGTTTTTTGGTTATTATATTTTTTTTCCATATAAACCTTGAATTTTTTTTTGGGTATGTTACGAGTATTATGCGTTTGAGAAACCTCATGGATTAAAAGTTGTAAAATGTGATTTAGGGAAGCTGCGTGAGGTTTAGCGTTATATCAAAACCTCATTGTATAATAACATAACATTACCGTATCTCACAAAGATTAACATAGGATACTATTTTATGTTCACGCGAACGAAGTCGCGCGTAACAACTAAGTAGTAGCAAAGAAAATCTACACGAGAAGAATGACAATCCCATACAAAAAAGTGTAAGCACTGTTTTAGACTTTGTTTATTTTAGGCTTTGGTGGTTTACTACATTACTATTAGTACTCACGGGATATTTACCACGGTCCTTATTAACCGTGGTAAATAATAATAAATAAATAATAATAGTTATAGTAAATAATAGTTATAACCGTGGTAAATATCCCGTGAGTACTAATACCTAGTAATGTAAAAAAGAAAAATCTGCTCAAAAAGGGAGGCACTTATTTAGTGTGCTAATGTCCAAACCGCGATAAAAGCCGAATATAGAAACATAGTATTAGTATTATACTCATTATATAATTTTTTTAAGGTTTAGTCCAAATAAGGTTGCAATATACGACGTAAGCAATATCTATCCAAAAATAATGTTTACAACGCCATCTCTTGAGAACCTAGTGAGTTTTGGAAATAAAATATAAAATTAATATTTTTACTGATACTATTAATGCCAAAATATTCATAGAAATTCGCGTTTTTTTCTCATTACTATTACGAATGAGTTAGCTTGGGTTTCTAACCCAAGTCAAGCAGAAATTATGAAGCTGCTAAGCAAATGCATAAAAGTTAAGGAGTAAGACCCTATAGCACTAGCGACATCTTACGTCCTTAACAGTACTACAGTCGAGTTACGCATCTTTCTATTCTTTGTCTAGCCTTGTGGCTCAGTGGGCGGATTTCCACCTTCTGAGCTGGAGGTTGTGGGTTCGATTCCCACCCGGGTCAAACATTTGTGTGATGAACATGGATGTTTGTTCTTTGTCTGGGTGTTTCTATGTAATCTATGTATGTATTTACAAGTTTAAAAAGTATTTATGTATTCTATCAGTCATCTGGTTCCCATAGTACAAGGTTGCTTAGTTTGGGGCTAGATGGCGCTGTGTGTAAAAGCGTCCACCAATATTTATTATTTATTTATTCTATGGACATTAGCATTCTTAGTATAATTTCTCTAAGGATATACGCTATAC
The DNA here is from genome assembly GCA_947579745.1 of Apocheima hispidaria. NCBI lineage: Eukaryota > Metazoa > Arthropoda > Insecta > Lepidoptera > Geometridae > Apocheima > Apocheima hispidaria. The sequence continues at coordinate 5,235,983 of OX388150.1, read as the reverse complement.
TTTGCAGTCGGTATTTTGTTTTTCTTTTAATAATATATTACTTTTGTTATAGAATTTGTCACTACCATGACGAATCTGAATGTGAATTACGGAGATGTTGTTCTAGCCCACCTTAGTATCTTCAGGTACATACTCCTGGCTCACCCTAAATACATTGAGGTAAGAATAATTACCAAATCATTTTTCGTTGCACCCCGCAATTTTACCCGCTCTTTTTAAATTTGGCCAACTCACCTGATGTTACGGTGTGGTCGAAGATGGTAGACACAATGGCTCTCAAGCGAAGTTGCCGTAACACACTGCTAGGTTCTTAGCGATAGTTTCAACTTGAGTGTGGTAGCTAGGCAGCCGCGACCATGCCATGGTTTCCTCAAGATGTTTTCCTTCACCTATAGCTCGAGCTAATTGTTTGCCTGCTCTTATTCACGAACAGTCAGTTTTATGAAACAAAAGCATGTGCCTATTAAGAATAGAGTTTTTTTTTATTTATTTTTTTCAGTTCTAATTTATTCGCATATTTTTTAATTTTTTAGTACACTGCAAGATTAAAAAATGTCAAACAGATGTTTCAATATACAATGGTCCATGGATCTTTGGGAGGACGATTGCTATTTGATACAATCAGTCCACCCACAGATCCAACTAACTATCTAAAAAATACAATAAGATGCTATCGAATTTCTAATGTACCGAAGCAATGAAGTTTACGTTCCATTAAATTACTTCAGTACACTAAAAATTCGAGTAACAAGTATTTCCCACGAAACTATGGCAGATTATTTCGTGATAATTTTAAGAATAGAGTATACCGCCCTCTTGTCCATACAAAAAGCGTAGTCTACCCAAATGTTATCCGATTTCGATGATTTTTTATACATTATCTACACCGTGGAAAACTATGCTGGTATGTTAGATATTTTTTTGTAATTTCGCAATATCTTCGTTGTTATAGACAGTATAGTGACAATTTTTTGGCGTTGAAAATACGACCAAGAAAAGTAGTTCTTAGAACAAAACTTTGCGGAATAGTTTATGCCAAGGCTTTATCCTAGCCATTGACACCAAAAACATACAACTTGGGTGATAACAAACTATCCCCGAAACTCTAATTTCATCCAAAAGTTAGGAAATTTCAATAACTCTCTCTATCGCGTGCACGAGAAACAGAGCGACAGCTATTCAATTTCAAATATTGAATGCGCCAAAACCTCGCAGAAGGACTATCCTCTTAAGATTATAATAAACTATATTCTTTCAACATTTCATTCTAATCCGTTCAGTTGTTAGAGAGCGGTTTCGATTCTGTTTTACCATTTTTTAAACTAATCTTAATTTGCCAACTCTAAAGTAGACGCCCGCCTTTTCTCAGATAATGAAATGAAAAGTGACTCAGCTAATTTTATTCCTGTCATTATTTATTTTTATTGCACTGTTTACAGCCTTTATGCTCGAGTACCGAATTTATAACCAAAGGAAGATCTTATGACTGCATCAAGCCATGGTTGGGTGACGGACTTTTAACATCATCAGGTATTGTACACAAGCAATAAGTATTCTCATCGACACACATAAACACGTAAATTTAATTAGTAAGCATTGTAATACAAAGAAGGATTTGAAGTAAGGAGTGTGAACTCTTTTTTTATGCCATAGGTGGTAAACAATTGGTGGCGAATTTTTGCTCGTGAAACTTAACGAAACCATTTTGTATCATTGATTTTTAAATTGAAGCTAAATTATACATATTCATTAAGACAATTGAAGTTGCTAAGTTGCTATAAAATCCACTATACTAATCTGATTGTAAGCGTAGCCCTGGTAGACCGATACAGCGATGGCGTGACTACATCCAAAAGTTTTGCGGCCACACCTGGACAAGATTGGCACAAAACAGGATAGATTGGCGAAAGAGGGAGGAGGATTATGCTCTGCAGTGGGCTGAATAAGATGCTGTTGATGATGATGATGATACTAATCTTGAAAAAACTAAAACTAAGAATAAAAAGACGTGTTTTTTTGGTAACTTAATTGTATAACAGCAAATATTAAAAATCGATAAAGCGCGAATCGTGCTCGCGTTACGGTTCCCCCACATTCCTCGATACAGGAGTCCAACTCGCACTTAGCCGGTTTTTCAACTTATTATCTTGCGTGCAACGAAATTACTTATTGTATTCCGCTGCTTGTTTGTATTTATTTCCGTTGTTTTTATCGCGTATTTCATGTGATAACTATTTTGGGTGTAGAATTAAGTACTGTTTGTTTTCGTGCAGGTAGCAGATGGAAAAAACATAGAAAACTTCTAACCCCAGCCTTCCATTTTAACATTTTCCAAACTTTTCTACCAGTATTTTGCAAAAATGATAAAATACTACTAAAAAAGCTATTTAGCTCAGCTAATGGGCAGCCCTTTGATTTGTTCCCTATCATTGCTTTGGCGGCTCTCGATAATGTTACAGGTAAGAAAGATTATTTTTAATTTATACAGAGTTCCGAACTCCTAACTTGTACAGCATAAAAAAAACCCTAAATTAAAACTAATTAAATAAAAATAATAAGGAATTAACATTCAAATTATTAAAAATAAAATAAAACGATATAGCAAAACCTATCCTCCCTTACACCTATCATTTTTTGTAACAGAAAGATGGGCATAAAAATTTAAAATCACCAATGTCACCTGTCATGACAATGTTTTAGGACCTGGGTATGTCCCAAAATTGCAACGAGAACCACCGGAGGACGGGCAGTAGCGTCCTTTGGAAAATGGTTAGCGTTCTGCTATCGTCAAGTCGCTTGTCAAGCTTGGGGATTATGGCACATTGGCTATTTTTTTTAATATTTTTTTTAATTATTTTTATTTATTTCTTCAATAGTGTACACTTCATTAGATTAACACAGTGATGAACTAAACTATGAACTAAAACTGAGACTGAAACTTAACTAGCTTGGAACTAAGCTAGAAAAAAAAAAAAAAAGGTTTTGGGGCACTAGCTCCCACGGTAGGATACCCTGAGATTGTGAGAGCTAGTTCTCTTCTGGTGTGTATTCTTGGTTTGAGAAGTGTTTTTGCTGCAAGGGCGTGTATGAGGGTTATTATGCAAGTGTAAAAGGTATGAGAAGGTGTAAAAGTAAGCAACGTAACTATTGGATCCATTGGGGAGGCATTTTTTTGGCAGTGAACGTTTATGGGCTGCTGTGTATGTCGACCCTTTGCAAAAATTCAGCTCGATCCGTACAGTCGTGATAACGCGACAAACACCCAGACAGAGAGACAGAGTTACTTCCTAATTTATAATATTAGGATTACATTACCACGTTTTTGATTGTTTATGAGTTCCCGATATTTCGAAACAGTTGTAGACTGAAGATGTGGGTAGATGACAAACAAGCTTGAAACGTAGGAGCAAGACAAGAAATGGGATCAGAATGGGATGAGACACGCTGGGGCGAAGACTGATTAACCCAAACCGCCCAACAGTCCCATTCTGTCCCCTTTCCCAGTCTTTTGCTACGAGTACCACTGGTACTAGTGGTAGGATTACTTTACTTTTTAATATTATTTCTTTACAGAATCAATAATGGGTGTATCGGTTAATGCCCAGCAAGACAATCAATCCGACTATGTAAAAGCTGTTGAAAAGTAAGTTATATTGTACAGTGTAAGTATGTACTGACGTCATTACGCTGATGTATAGAACCAAGCTATTTACATTACTTTCACCATCATCATCAGCCAAAGACGTCGACTTCTGAACAAAGGCCTCCTCCTAAGAACACCAAACTGAACGACAATCTACCATTTACATCCACCGGTTGCTCACGATTTTAACAATGTCGTCAGTCCACTTAGTGGAAGGCAATTTATGCTGCGTCTTGTGAATCTTCACCAGGCCCACTACCAGTTGGCAGCGTACGTAACGTGCTGGCGGTATCACCACGCTGAATGCCATTGATTATGCGTTGGAAAATTTCTATGCTTTCAGTATGTCGCGAATTGCGTCAGCGCGTATGCGTATCCCTTTCATATGGAATGATTTTTGTTTCAACCTGTTCTACAAAAAGCAACAAGACAAAGCTTTATCTGTTCTGCATGGCCAAACGAATAAAGTGATTGCTACCAGGCGGGAAGAACTGGAAAGAAACGGCATCACTGCCTTGTCTCCGGTATCGGAATTGGGTGGGTTATCAAAATGATAATCATAATGATGAAAATTGCAGTTGTACACTCTTTTGCAAAGTCTGCCTGGGGCAGTACCAACATGTTTGCTATTCATGTAACTGCCAAGCAGTAGTGTGTAAACAATACTGTGTTATAAATTGAAAGGCAATGTTTCTAGTAAAATTACTTGGCATAAAGAAATGTAACTTCTAATATCTCAGGTTATAAGGAGAATTCTGTGATCTCAGGGATAAGCTTAGTGCATTGTTGTGCATGGCTTGTACCATTGAAACCCAAAATTCTGGGTAGATTTTTTAAGGGCAAGCGTGATAGTCACCATCAGGCAAGCAACTCGCTCGTCTCGTCACTCATTAGCAAACAAATAATAATAATAATGATATAACGTAGTTTCAGTCTCTAGTTCTAAATTCTCTTCTACATAAACTTAAAGACATTTTAAAATAGTATTGTTTAAACAAAAAAATATCGAAGCTTGGGAATCGCAAAACGCTCACCGTTTACTAAGAAGACGCTGTCGCCCGGTGGGTCTGGTCGTAGTTTTGATAGCTTCCAGTAGCTTATTGTAGTACTACGTATGTATCACAGAATTCTCCTTATAAAATGTCTTTGGTATGTAAGTACACAGCGTCTTGGATGACAGAGCGACTCTTGTATTGCCACTATTGTCGCCCCTAATGTTTTCTTTTTTTGTAGGCTTAAAAAACAAACATGCTTTCTTGGATTTGCTACTTCTTTCTGAGGTAGATGGAGAGAAAATAGACGACGTGGCAGTCAGAGAGGAAGTCGATACTTTTATGTTTGAGGTCTGTATACAACCTTTATGGTTATTTTATTTTAAATAATAATGAGCCGATTACCTTATACATGAATTACATTAATTTTATTTTTACCTTTATGTTTTTGAATCCAAAATAGATTGCGTGGTTGGTTTTGGTGGCTTGGCGTGGTTTTTTATAATCATACTAGCTTGCCCGTTCGGTTTCGCTCGCACAGGCTGCTACAGTAAATTCAACCCCCTATTTCACCTTTAAGGGGTTGATTTTCAAAAAATCTTGAGATATGCATTTCCTTATTTTTCATGCTCAACACACAGACTGAGTTTCATTGGTTTAGCATGAAAAAATATTTTATTCCCATAAAAATTTTGCGTCAATCTTCACTTCGTCTTTAGAGGTGAAATTTCGAAAAATCCGTTCTTATTGTTAACCTGCACCATTTGAGGAGTGTTGGGTTCAAATTTCACGTCGCGAGTTTGATTATTTCGTATTATGTACAAAGGTCATAGTCGTAATGATAATTTGTACTTAGGTACTTGTATTATTCACGATAGATAATTCTTATTTATTTTGTTCTAGGGTCATGACACTACGACATCTGGTATTGTATTTTGTCTTTATTGCATTTCGAAACATGAAGATGTACAGAATAAAGTTCTTCAAGAGCAGAAGGGTATTTTTGGAGACAATTTAAACCAACCAACATTTAGGTAGGTTATTAGATTACGCTTTTTGTTCTACTTCATCATCGTCATCATCATCAACATCATCACCACCACCACCACCACCATCGCCATCACCATCATCACCACCATCACAATCACCATCATCACCATCATCATCGTTATCATAAGTATGTAAGTAAAAGTATGTTCAAGTTCATCATAAACAACAGCCTGAAGCCCGTCCACTGCTGAACAAAGGACTCCCCGTAGACCGCCACACTGAACGAAAATTTGCAACTTACATCCATCGGCTAGCCGCAAACTTCAAAATGTCGTCAGTCCACCCAGTTGGAGGCCTGCCTACGCTGCGTCTTCCAGATCGTAGTTGCCACTCAAAAACCTTTCTTACCCATCGGTTATCGGTTCTTTGAGCGATGTGGCCCATTGCCAATTGCCACTTCTACTTGCAAAACCTTCGTCTCAGCTTCAGCTTCGTTATTTGGCTTTCTTTGCGAACACTTTTCCGGCGTGAGGTCTTAAAGAACTTGGACCCTACTGCTTGAATAGTTTCCACCAACCCGTTGCTTATCTCGGCCAGTCTCGCATTCGGCTAGGCTTTGAAAGCGATTAAGAAGTTCCAGTTAAAAGTATTCAGGGATCTGGATTTGGAAAGGACCAAAGCGGAGCGTAGACTTCATCAGACGTGACCTCAACCTCTCAAGCTTGACATTGATACTGAATGCGGCATGCGGTGATCGCTAGCGGTTTTCACTTTGGGGATCACAGAGACATCATTGGATTTCGCATCTTGGACGTCTTGATGAAGTCGATCTAATTCCTGGTTAACCATCGGGGCTTAACCCCGCCCAATTCCTGGATAGTCGCTTCTGGAAGAAAGAGTTTAACAAACAGAGACCCTCCTTTTCGACCAATGCCTCCCCCTGGTGTCGGCTCCCACTAGGTGGACCGAAGACTATAAAAGTCGTGGGCAACCGGTGGATGCAAGTGGCACGTTATCGGTCGGTGTGGCACTCTAAGGTCTTAGACCGATGATGATGATGGTGTCGGCAATTATTACTGCATCCTGATTGGTCGAAAATTGGTAATGGTAATCGTGATTGGTTGATTTGTATGATGTTTTGTCTCATGTTCAGTCACGCTAACCGACGTTCTATACCTATCTACCTATCTATACTTTTGTAGGCTTTGGTCCCAATTAACACTGACTCAGTTAAGTATTTTTTTGGTGTAAATAATATTCATACTAAACTATTTAATATTCGCAGTGATCTTCAGCAGATGTATTACTTGGAGAGCGTGATAAAGGAGTCCCTGCGTTTGTATCCCTCGGTTCCATTTATAGAGAGATATACTATTCGAAACTCAAGTAAGTGCCGATAATTTTTTTATCATCCCTTTCCAATCAAAGTCTATTGTAAAAAATGTTGTCAGAAGTAACAACACCTTTTTTTCTTATATTTAAGTTCTACACATAAATGTAGTGTATTTAGCCAGTGTCAAGTTTGTGACGCGTCTTGTGAGGAATGCGTCCAGTGATGTCAATGACGGGGTATGCGTCCTGCTTCATTGTTTACTATCTGTTACCCGTCACTTCGCTCGCGTGGACCTACAACCTACAACATACCTACCTACACGTCTGTCTCCGATCCTATGCAAAATGCAAAAATTCGAATCTGCAAAAATATCCTTCAATTAAAAATATAAAAAATATTCTAAGAATCCTGTGGCGTCAAAGGAACTTGTAAATTCAAACTTCACATTAACATTAATAATAATCATCCTAACCGATTTGGCCAAACTTCCGTAAATATATATTGACACACTGACTGATTTTGGATGAAGTGCTGGCATATGGCTTAATACACACATAAACATTATAAATGATATAGTAAATGTGCTCCCGCACAATCTGCTCAGAAGCTAGTTCTATATAATTATTATTGTACCACGCGCTAAGCTAAGTTAATCTGACAGGATTTAAACTATTAGTTCGCGGCGAACGGAGACCTCGCGATCCCTATATTCGAACTTAAAAATTGTGTTGAAATGAGCTTGCCTACAAAATTTCATGAAGATCGGATCAAAGGTTCTCAAGTTATCATCGGACAAACATACATACAAAAGCCGATTTGTCACAGTAATCTCTGAGACCTTCGCTTCGCTCGGTCAATCATCGGCATCTGCATCTCTTTTTGCTTCAATGCGTGAGAAAAAGATAGCAATAATTTTAAAGCTTTTGATAATTTAGTTTAGTTTAGAAAAAGATACAACAGGGTAGACGTCATTTAAGGTAACGACTAGCGGCCTTATCGCTTAACGTGATGAGTGTTTGTTTCCACTTAACTCTAAAATGGCTGAAAGGATTCGAATGAAATTTGGTAAGGAGGTAACTTATATTCTGATATAACTCATAGGCTTTTATCCCGGACAATAAACTCCTGCAGGATAGCGGATGAAACCGTAGGGCGCTGCCATACAATTAATACAAGTAGCGTATCATGTGGGCAATGTAGATCGGAATAATATTTCTTCATCAAAAAAGGTATTTCATGTGTAAAACTTTTTTCCACAGCTATTTACTTTAATTAATATTTTATAAATTTTTATTATTATTAAAATATTATTAATTAATATTTTATTAATTTAATACAAGGACTCATATTATTCATCATTACGAACAACTTTTACTATGGGACCAAACCTGAAATCGAGAAAAAATAAATCGGCTATTCCATAGAAAAATGTCAATGACACTCGACAAAATGTATGGAATAGCTGATAATTTTTCTCGATTTCAGGATTAGTCCCATAGTAAAAGATGTTCACAATCGTATCCCCTCTTCTGGCTGAGCATACATTTCTTTATAACCCTGTATAACTACTTGTATTTACAGAATTGGGTGAACTAATGATCCCCAAAGACACGGTGATTGTTATGAACATCCTCCAAATGCAACGGCACCCTGGCGTGCACAAGGATCCTCTGATATTCCGACCCGAGCGCACCGATAATGGTGGAAACAAGCCTTTTGATTGGATGTTCTTTAGCGCAGGACCGAGGAACTGCATAGGTTTGTATCTGAGTCAAGGACACAAAATCACAGAATACCACCACAGTTTCTATAAATAATAATAAATAAATTGGTTGACGTTTTTCATACACAGCGCCATCTAGCCCCAAACTCAACAAGCTTGTACTATGGGAACCAGATAACTGATAAAAGTTTTTTTTTTAATACATTCATATCATACATAGAAACACCAGACAAAGAATAAACATCTATGTTCATCACACAAAATAAACCTAAACTAAATTTGACAGATTCAAAATTTTAGTATAAAAACTGACGTAGTTTTGACACACACATTATAGTGCAAGGCAAAACGAGGTCACGCGCGTGTCACGCTTATAGCTTTCCTTGACAAAGATCACCGAATGTGATCGAAACTATAGTCGGAATAACCGACTCAATTAAACGTGAGTATTCCCGTTTTATTAAAACAAAAACCTCTAAAATTGTTGTCATCCTTTTCCCACGTATTCTTATTTAGAATTGAGTACCGAATATTTATGCCAAAAAATTTCAAAATCGGCCGGTAAATGAGGCCACAGCAAAATCTCCCTCATTTTGGGGGTAATACCCCACCAATCAAAAATCGCCGACGACTAAAAAAATCTAGTTGGTATGATCATCATCATTTTCAGCCCGTAATCGCCCACTGCTTAGCATAGGCCTCTCTTCTTGTACGCCACTCATCCCAGTCATGTGCCAATCTTGTCCAGGTTCGACCCGCGTAAACGATTAAATAATCTTACCAAATTCGAACAACCTGCGTTTCAAGATCTGCATAAGAATGGCGCGACCTTCTCTTGCCTCAGAGATAATAATAATAATAATAATAATAATATTTATTTACCAAAAAATAAGTACAGAGGTGCTTAAATACACAAGAGTTACAAATTTTAACAGTTAGTGGTTCCGTACTATATTAGTAACAGATTAGCGGTGAACCCCAAACTAGGCACAAGGTCTGTTTCTTGGGGCTCGAGTGCGAGGTTACCAGAAAAAGTACAGTGTATAATACTTAAATTCTACAAAATAAAGTTAAAGGAAAAAAGAAAAAGTGTTAGCAATTTAAATTTAGATAGTTTAAGTTATAATGATTATGAGTAACATACTTAGTGTTCTTTACAGCTTTATGAGTCTAAGTGTGATATTCTGCCAGTTTGAAATAAATGTGGCATTCAGCCTTAATATTCCTTATTAATCTCTGTACAGACTGTGCATAATATCTTCTGTATCGTCGTATGATAGTTTTAAGAGCCAGTCTTTGAGCTTTTTTTTAAAAGCATATTTAGTTAGGTCTTCGGAGTCGCTCAGCCGCTTTCTTACATTATTATAAGTACAGAGAAGTGAGTAAGAAGGAGCACGTTTTGCAAGTAATGACCGAGTGCGGGGGAGTGGCAGTAGATTGCCTCTAGTCACTCGCTTAGATAACAATGCTGCATAGTCTTCTCGAGATTTTATGCTGGAATGGGTTTTTAAGACGGCGTTGAGTATAAATAATTGACGAACTCTCAGAACCCTAAATTCGGTATAAAGTAAATCTGTTGGGTAGCGAAAAGGTTTCCGTAGCAAAACCTTGATCAGGGCCCGCTGTGCTCTTTCAACGATCTTGAAGACAGTTTTACCAGCACCGCCCCAGATTGAGATACAATACTGAATTGTCGACTGGCACAGCGCGCAGTAAATTTGCTTTAGGAGTGGTAAGGGAGCGCAGTCACGTAAGTTTTTTATTATGTGAATCAGCTTGCGTGTGCGAGAAGACAATTCAGTAATGTGTTGTTTAAATGACAGGTTTTCGTCTATCGTTACCCCAAGGTATCTGATGCTGTTAGTGCCATCGATAGTGCAACATGAGCAATAGAAAGGTCGAGTTTGGGAAACTGATGAACAGTGGTGAATTTTGAGGTGTAAATAAGCAGCAGCAGATACATCAAGCATCACCAGCATCCGCATCATGAGACCCGAGATTTTGTATGCGGTCAAAAGTAACCAAAGTTTAAGTAAAGCGCGGTTTGCGAGGGACCGACAAAACGATTTCCCATTATCTATCTCTTAGTTCTGCGGATATAACCAATGAAACTGAATTTTTTAGATTTGTTGTGATCAAACAAAATTCATGCGTGATGCGCTTCGATCGCCTTAAATACGAAATCCATAAGGGCTCGTTCAGGGATACGCGGGGTATTGCGCGGCGCGAGCAGCTTCGCATCGCGCCGGCAAATCAAACATATGCTAGTAAGAGAATGTTCATGCGCGTTTTGTTTGATATCTAACGGTAATCGTGGCAGAGCACGCTGCGGCCACAGCAGCATGCGTCGCAACTAGCCCCGTCGCGTCCCCCCCGCCGCGTCCTTCGTGCCTTTCTTTCCTGGCAGACGCCGTTATTTGCCACGCGCTGCACGACGCTCCGCGGATATATATATATATAAACGAGAGTACATATTGCCATATGCTTGTCTTTGAGCGTGAGACGCCGCGGACAACGCCGCGGGCCTCGCCTGCCGCTTTACGCGCCGCCTCTCCGTAAACGAAGAAAACATTCGACGCCCCGCGCGACGCGACGCTGCACGCGTCGCGCATCGCCCCGCGTATCCCTGGACGAGCCCTAAGATATCTGTAGTGATGACCTATGATTTTGTTTTGTAACTTTTATGAGGTTATCGGTCTTGTTGTTTGTTGTCTTTTATCTGCTGCACTCGTAGTTATTTGTGTTTTGGCTTATTCACGTATTTAATTTTTTCATTACAGGGCAGAAATTCGCGATGATGGAAATGAAAGTGATTTTGTCAGCTATCATTAGAAACTTTAAGCTTCTACCTTCTGACAAAGAACCTATACTATGTGCAGATCTAATATTACGCTCGAAAAATGGAGTACATGTTGGATTTCTTCCGAGAAATTAATTGGTACAAAAGTAACAAAATAATAATTATTATATTTATGTCATATCATACATATTATTTTAATCCTATGAATATAGAATATTATACATATATTTTTGCTTATATTATATCCAAAATAAGCTTCAATATAAATTGTGTTATCAGCGTAACAAAAACATAAGTAGTCAAAAAATATTTCAGTGTATTCAAATAAATTTGTGATTTTTCCAAAGCAAGTTATATACTCGTAGATTGCACAAAGAAAATAATAACAATTAATATTATTAAAATAACAACAAATACCTGCCTGCAAAATGTAGCCTATGTTACTCCGGACATAAAGAGGAATCTACGGAAACCACACTCGTCAAAATCGGTCAAGCCGTAGGCTACAGAAGGTTATATAATCATAGGAACACACAAACATACATATTTAACTTACGTTATTAAATAAATACTTTTATTCTCATACTTGCATACACTCCAAAAACATTACCCTACTTCTTGGGCAGTCGGGTAAAAAGAAGTAATCATCGCTTGACTACAGGTATTCCACGGAACTCCAAACAATCCGTCGGTCATGTCCGAACTTTTCCCTTGTAGCTGCGACCTGTCCAATACTCTAATTGACATATCGGTCTGCGTACCGGCCGCATACAGTAGATGTACAGACAGTACCTTGGCTCTGGAACTACATTTTGTGGTCAGTGCATATCACGAACATACCTATTATTAATTTAAAAGAGTATGTAGAGTACAACAATAGCCAAATAAAAACAGAAAAAATAAACATTCTCGGCCATAACACGTTCTCAACAACACGTCTCGGTCTCAACACGTTCTGTGTGGTGCATCGAGTAGAGGTGACACTAGTGGTTGTCGTTGTCGACACTAGAACACAACCACTAGAGATTGGTTGAAAATATAGTTTGAGAATGGACTTCCGCACTGTAACGCCCGATTCAGTTAACTACAACAATAGGCAATTTAATGATAAAATTACGTCTACACTACATGCATATGCATAAGCGTTGTATGCCGAACGACAAATATTATGATAAAAATTATGTGAGACAAATTTCACATCCAATATCTGTCCCTCCATAAAGATGCAGTTTTTTATGTAAGCATACCACGGCGGCATATAAATATCTAAAAACGGATAAAAATGCTTAAAATCTACCAGTATATTTATACTATTATTATTATTATTTATTTATTTCTATTTTATGTGTTGGATAACTCCGACAGCAGACCGTGAGCGTCAAAGGTTTGCAAAGATGTAGGAGTCGAATGGAACAGAGATCAAAATGTACTGTATGTAGTAGTATGTACCTAGATGGCGCTAAAAATGCTGTGTAAAAGTAGACGCCTCAATATTTATTGCGTGTGCGTACTCCTGGCGGAAAAGTGTCGAATTTCAGTTTAGTGTATATATTTAGTTTAGTGTATATATAGTAGATATTTAGTGGATGTGGTCGTGTAAATGTGTATGGAAATTTCAAATTTGTGCAGTCCAGCCGTTATTGAGATATTGGCGAAAAACACATTTTTTTTCAAAACGGATGCACAAGAAAAATAACGATGCCAATATTTAATGCATGACGTCGTGAAGCATTTTAAATAGTGTATTGCTGGATAGTGATACGGATCATCACAGATTAAACTAGACACCATATCAAGAGATCGTTGTTCCGACAAAAACTCGCTTAAGTTTGATAAAAGCGAGTTTGATAATTCTTTGTTTGTTGCGGGAACTGGGACCAACCGTTCTCATTGGCCATCTCAAGGTTCAAGGTTCTATCCCACTCAGCAATGAACCAATGAAAGTAAGGTTTTGAGATCGATGCGTGATGTGCTTCGATCATCCTGAGTGCGGAATCTAGGTATGACCTGTTTGGATTATTGAACATCATCATCATCAGCCAGAAGACGTCCACTACTGGACATAGGCCTTCCCCTTAGAGTGCCACACCGACCGACAACGTGCCACTTGATTCCACCGGTTGCCCGCGACTTTCACAATGTCGTCGGTCCACCTTGTGCAGCCTTGCCTAGGCTGCACTTCCGGTTCGTGTTCGCTACTCAAGAACGATTAAAGATTACTGAAGAAGAAGATTATTGAACGGATCCTCGTAAATAGCGAGCATTCAGCTTGGTCTTAGTAACTGTTCCAAAATATGTATGGTTCAGTATTTCGGTTCTGCGTGCCGGATTAGTACCGGAATACCGGCGACAGACGGACCATCGATCGGTACGGGCTCGGTCCGGTATTGTCATTCCGGCGTCTGGTGCCGCGATGCCCTTGATAGGCTGCGATTGTTAACTAAATGGTCTGTGACGGTATTCTGTTTCCGATAATGATCGACTCAATTTCGAGAGCTGGCTTCGAGGAAAAAATCATGTCGCCTTCTAATTCGACGTCTTAATTGTAATACCTGTATTGACATGACTTCGCGCTTGGGGTGTTAGTGCATTTCTTTCTCTGCCAGTCTGGGTAGACCGAGATCGTTCAAATAACGGCGCACCGCCTTTGGTTGCTGTCGTACCTGTTCCACTCCTAATAGGTATATATACAATTATACATACATATATATATAAAGAAGAAAAGAAGAGAAAAGAAATATAACGAGTAAAAAAAAGTAAAGTATGCATATATATAAAAATATATTTTATTTTATATTTACCGGAAGATGCAGCGTAGGTAGGCATCCACTAGGTGGACCGACGACATTGTGAAAGTCGCGGGTAACCGGTGGATGAAAGTGGCCCGTTGTCGGTCGGTGTGGCGCTCTAAGGGGGAGGCCTATGTGCAGCAGTGGACGTCTTATGGCTGATGATGATGATGACATATATTTTATCAATATAATTATATACTTTAAGCTCTATCCTTAACCACTATGTCCTTTCATCCAAAGATATGGTCAAAGATATTGATGATCTTTGACCCAGGTCAAAGATCATCAATATCTTCAATATCAAGGTCAAAGATATTGATGATCTTTGACCTGGGTCAAAGATCATCAATATCTTTGACCAGCAAACAAAAATTAAATTGGTAGAAACCAAGGTTGTGTACTCTGTGCAAAGTCTGTTCATTTCAGAGGACGAAACAGACAATAACATACAATAAATAAATAAAAAAGTTGTGGTATTGGAGACTTATTGTGGTTTCCAGTGATAATTATGTAATAATGACGGATTTTTATACAAATACAAATGAATATACTACAAATACAAATAGAATAAATAATAATATTAATATAATCTTAAGAATAGAGTATATCTCCGTCTTATCAATACAAAAAGCGTCGTCTGATAGTAGGTACCCCTAAATGTTATCCGATTTCGATGATTACTTTTATATGTTATCTACACCGTGGAAAACTATGCTTGTAAAAATAGTTTGTGTTTTTTTAATTTTGCAATATCTTTATTGTTATAGGCACTTTAAGTGGCAATTTTTTTGCGGCGAAAATACTACAAATAACGAAGAACTTTTTTTTTTAAAAACGAAACATAGCGTCACAGGTTATGGTTTATCCAAGACATACCAAAAACAAAAGTTTTTTTTAAGATTACAGACTACCCCCAAACACTAATTTGATCAAAACGTTAGGAAAATTCACTAACTCTCTCTCTATTGCATGCATGAGAAACAGAGCGACAGCTATACTATTTCAAATATCGAATGCACCAAAACCTCGCGGAAGGACTATCCACTCGAGTCTTGACTTTCCATTAAAGCTTCCACCCAAGCATGACTACATTGGATCGTGACTGAAATTATTGACTTGGACTGAAACTTGTTTTGAAATATATTATATGCATCAGCCTTTTTAACATCCCTATCGGCCTACCCTCGAAGTTTGTTTATGCCATATCCACCACGCTGGCCCAGCGCGGGTTGGCGGATTCACATATCAAATTTCTTCTCCGGAAATATGCAGGCTTCCTCACGATGTTTTCCTTCACCGAAAAGCTATTGGTATATCCGCACGTAAGTGTCAAAGAACTCATTGGTTGCCCGCCCGGGTTCGAACCCGCGACCCCACGAATGTGAGGCGAGAGTACTCCCACTGAACTGCTACGATTAACGAAATATATAGTACTTCACATGAAATATTACTAAACTTCACTGGCTAAATACACTATGCTTACAAAAAATAAGATCAATCGCCTACATATTGAAAATCACGTAAACAATGACCATTGGACTCCGCTCCCCTTTACAATTAGCAACGTAGTCTGCATTACGTATACCGAAATTCATCAAACAAAATACTAAGTACAATATCCACTATACGTATATAGTTTTCAATTACCCTAAAAGCTAAGTCACAAACACAGAGCAGCAAGTCAACAGACGGGATATCATAGACATCAAAGCCATACCTGTAGAGCAGTCAACAGTTCCCATTAGAATGAGCGCTGTATTTACACTGGTCTCCGCTGGCCTGTGTGCAGTGTTTCAGACAAGCGTCAAAGACCGTCTGCGGATGATTAATTACCCGACTGCCTAAGAAGGTGGGCATTGATTTTGCGGTTATGTAAGTATATAAGTGTTTGTGTGTTCCTATATTACCTATATTATATAACAAATTACCTATATTATATCCAATCTGGCCGAATTGATTTTAGCAAAACAGAAAACTGCGTAAATAACATGTTCAGCTTGACAATGTCCACTACTTGTGTTAGGGGAAGTACTAGAAAAAAAAACTTCTAGACCAATTTTGACAAGTGAGGTATCGTTGGATACTTTTTTACGACTGGAATAACATAGATACATCTTGTAGTCGGATTTAAAAAATAATAATCTGTATCAGCCTTTAAGCATCTCACTGCTGGGATATCAGCCTGCCCTCGAAGGGTGATTAGACCATATCCACCACGCTGGCCCAGTGCGGGTTGTCGTTTTCACATACTCCATCGAATTTCCGGAAATACGCAGGTTTCATAACGATGTTTTCCTTCACCGTAAAGCCAGTGGTATATTATAACCGTACGTAAGTTCCAAGGAACTCATTGGTACGGGCCCCCGCCCGTACTAAATAAATTACTAATTAGTTAAATAATATAACTTGTTTACTATACGAAGTTGACCAATTAATGTGGGTCTCGTTAAAATGTAATTTAGGAATATGCGGACTCTAAATATAGTGTAGTGTAGGGTATAATTTAGTGTGCGACTTAAGAATAAATAAATTAAATTGATAATACTTGAAACGCAATTGACGCCACTCTCTATAAAACTTGCAAATAAGCGAGTGAGGTAGCTTAGACACAACCACGACACGACCCTTTAAAACGCCACCAAACTTGTCATGGCGTTTGACGTGAACCGCTACTGAATTACCTCAATAGCTTTAAGTAAACTTTAACAGTCAAAACTCAAACACAAATTGGTTAATGTAGCTTATTGAAATCAGCCGCGTTGCCGCTAATCAATAAACATAAACGTCGAAATCGAGATCGGGTTCGTAAAGCCATACTTACCGTCTTAATACTCAAGGGGGAGAGTTCAAAGACTTTCCTGTTTTGATACAGGGATGTTCGCGTAGCCGCAGACTCGCAGAACGAAGCTACGAGCTACGTATTGAAGAAACTGTTGTAAGGTTGCCACAGATAAGTTGATGGAAGTGATCTACACATCGGTCTAAATACACCTATGAAATTCATTTCATTTCTGGGCGCGTCTAGGCGTAATTTTTTTTCTTATGCAACGAGCAGCAATCAATCAAACGTTCCGCCAGAAATCCAGCCATCATCATCGATTATCGAGGTAATTCCCATTCCAGGTTACCAAACCATCAGGTCATTACTCGTAGCCTATGCCATATCCAATAAAAAAAAGTGCATTTTTTTTTATGTTACTGGTGACGAGACGAGCAAATCGCTCACCTGTTGTTAAGCGTCACGCTTGCCCATAACAGATCAGTGTCACCCAGAATTTTGAACTTCATCAGTTCAAAACTATGTGCGGCAATGCACTGCGCTCGTCACCAAGAGATGTTAGATGTTAAATCTCTGTATGCCCAGTAATTACGCGGGAAACATTGCCCTTCAATCCGGAACACAGTAATGCTTGCACACAACTGCTTGGCGGTTGAATAACTGGCAAAGGTGTGGTACTTCCCCAGGCGGACTCTGCAAGAGAGCCATACCCTATTTTCCACCGTTTCTCTTTATAAATTTTTCCTTATTCTCTGTTTTGTGTAATTAAAGATTACTTTACATTTGATTGAGACTGGCTTTTAAAATACGGTATCTACTAATTCAGAGCCATTAAAATTATGTCCAATAATAATTATGTCCAATAAAAGAATTTGTATTTTTTTGTAACGCCTTATCTCTAGACAGTATCTATGGTTGCAACCCAGCTATTCGTGACTTGTGCTCCGACCCTAGTTGTACCAAAACAACGGCTCTAGCGCTGTAAGCTAGACGGCATACGTAGTGCGACACGAAGCGATTATCGCCAAGAGAGTGGGATGAAAGCGTTCCGAGCAAGGTATATATCTTTAAGAAAGATTAACGATCTTCAGGTAGTGGAGAGAGACCGGGGTCGGGCTATAATTAAACGCAATGGATGGCGCTTCCCCAAAGATTTAGAGAGGGGTTGGCGTCTTGCTGAGTTATGATTTCACACGAGACGACGTGATTGGCACCCTGTAATGAGCCAGATGAAACGACTTTTTGATGCCAAGTGAACAGTTTGGTATTTATGAAGAAAGGAGAATTTTGTAGACGTACTTAGTGACGCGCAGTATTTTCTGCAGTATTTTTAATTAGTCAGAGTTTAAATAAAAAATTAAAAAAACTAGTTATGCCTAGAAAAAAAAACAAAAATGTAGTTTTATGAAATATTTTACTTTTTAAAGTTCGATCGAATGAATAAACAAGTAATGTTATTAAAAGAATAACTATATAACCGACTGAAAAATCGTCAAAAAGGATCTAGCCTTTGAGGCTAAAGGAGGTAATAGTGGAATATACAAACATACATACTTATTTACACATCCTCACATACAACCCAAAAACATTACCCTCCTTGGGCAGTCGGGTAATAAGAGCTTTGTACCAAAAACCTTTTCGTCATAATACGCAATTGTTTTCAGGTTTCAAACCAGTTGGTGATCGTAGGAATGGTAGAAATGAAGATGGGTTCACTAGAAAAAATGACAAATTTAAAATTATTTCTGTTTTAATCCCCGAAATTTTAGTCCTGAAGTTTTGTGTAAATAAAACGCATTAGTTAAAAATCCGCCTAGAAAATATTGTTTTTCTTTTAATAAGTAATGGCATGTACGCTTTGGCTTTGCTTTAACATTTTAAAAAAACTCCAAGGAACATAGTGCTAAAACTATTATTATTGAATTTATATAACAATATATTATTTCAAATAGTAGTAGAAGCTTTTAAAAGAAAAACAAAAAAATCGACTCCAAAATGTAGCCTGTGACATATATATATATATATATATATATATATATATAGACAGTCTGGATATAAAGAGGAATCTAAAGACAACACACTCATAAAAATAGGTCTAGCCGTTTAAACTAAATAAATAGTATATGTATTTGTACTTACACGCATACATATACATAAATAATATACATAACAACTTAAATACACCCCAAAACTTTATCCTTGTTTTTGCGCAGTTGCGTAACAATGAAAACCTTTTGAAGTAACACAATTACAAGTTCCAAATTTCGATACTAGTCTTAAAAAAGGAATACACTTGTAGCTGACAAACTTGCATACCAGCTCCTTGCACGTGCCAGCTACTTTCATGAGTATACGTAAACTGGCATGCCTGTACCTGTGAAGCAAGTAGATTATGCCACATTTGATCTACTTACAGGCATGCAAGCAAGCAAACTTTATGGAAGTTTACTAGCAAATGCATCTACATCGTGCTATTTACTTGCACATGCCGTTAACTAGCAAGCAAGCTACTGCCATATTTAACAGGCGTGTGTATTCCAGCCTTTACTTAGAAATTTAAACTCAGAAACGCCACAAAAAAAAAAACAAGAGAATATTATCATTTAACTGCCAAGATGTTTATTTACTTTGGTGTGACGTCACTAGAGACACAAACCTACCACAGATGATTACTTTATTCTAATAATTAATACAAGTTGGTTTTCCCGCTGAATTTACAAGGATGACATTAGTTTGTAGCAACAATTCTTTAATATTTTGCTTTTAAAGAAAAGAAAGAAAGAAAAACATTTATTTTACGCACAAAACCCTACAACACCAACTTCACAAAATAAATGATATATAATGAAGAGAAAGAATAATATATAATTATGTTCAGTTGTTGCTGTAGTGACTAGTGCGACAAAAAAGGTCAGTGCTCAGCGATAATGCTGCGGATTTCTCCGACTGACTTTCAGCACTGACCGTCTGAGACGCACGGGACTGTTACCAAAATAGAAGAGGGGGAAACATTATGGGAATATAATAAAATTAGTTGTAAATAATAAATAACATAAATAAATAACTTTTAAATACTAAGTTAAAATTTTCTTTTGTTAAGCCCGTAGGAAGACGTTGGCATCCGGGATTCAGAATTTCTTGTCCGGGTGTTTCACACTGTTTTCGTTTGATTTATATAAAATTTATTTAAAAATTACACGTAACAAAAACTGTAACGATTTAATTGGTTCCATTATTATTATTGAAATAAATAAAATGAATACAGTCAAATAGCCTTTTGGACAAATACTTATTCAATGTTCTTTTATCTAAAAGGTCTCCAGATAGATATTAGAAGGCACTATAGAGCATATTTCTTCCGCGCTCCGCGAAGCGTGACCTCACTGTCACATATTTTACATCGCCCTTTTCTATCCTAACCAATACCAGGAAACTTGCCAACTTTCTCGTGTTATTGTAGCTTAATTGCTGTTGTCTTTACTTACGATCACTTGCGATAAATTTATTTCAAGCTGGCACATGTAATTAAAATTAAGGTTAAAAAGTTTGTGTTTTCTGTAATGATATTCAAACGGCTGAACAGATTTTATTGAATCATAGCTAAGAACACTCTCCATAAAGGAACTTTTCAAAGAACCCAAAAAAACTAAATTAAAGTCGGTTCATCCGTTTGGGGGCTACGATGGACACTCTCTATTCAGTGTCAAGTCAGTTTTAAAACAAAATAAAAAAACTAAATTAAAATCGGTACGATGCCGTAGACTTTGTCGGGGATTAAATATGTTAGATAGATAGATTGGGAAATTGATTGATTTTTGGGAAAATAATACATTTAATTAATGAGACGAATTAACGAGTCTCCTGGTTTAGTTGGTAGCCCGTCTGTCTTATAAGCACCCGGAACCCGGGTGCGATTCCGACCGGGCAGATATATGAATGATGAATTTCAATGTCTGGTCTGCGTGTGGCTGTTAGTTATCCGGGTCTTTCTGTGTGTTCAATGTCATCCGCAACATAGGGAACTCTAGTGGGAGCAATCAGTGCGAAGCGTTATTTAAAGGTTAATTTAACAAATTGAGCTTGAGCATCCTCCTCGTCCTTCCGTGCTGGACTAGAGACGGCCTGGTCAGCAGAACTTATGTTACACTGAGCAGGGTTTCTAGGACCCAACCTTGATGTAATCGTAGACCTAAGCTTAGGACATTTATTGGACCATTGGTCCAAGCCCCCAAATCGGCAACATGTAGTCTTATATTTTTAATTTAGTTAAATTTAGTTATTAAAAAACCTAAGAAGAGCTCCCAAACTTATCCCTAACTTTTATGTATGTACATAAAATAAATAAGGTATCATCACAAAAAGCTACAAATAAAGATAGTGAGGACTCAAGCCACTTTCATGCTTAATAGTATCAAGACTCCAACCGACATAAACGTCCAACAAAAATGAAGACGCCTGAGCGACGCCAAAATTTATAAACTAGAGATTGTCAGAAACCAAAGACAATGGAAGGTCTCGACGAAGTTATTTAAATTACGCGACGATTTTCCTGGGCTATAACGTTTAAGTGGGAGAAGCGTTGAGGCCCCGCTAAATGAGGTTTTGAGCCGCCAGTTCTATGAAAAGGGATTCGCAAAGCAGATTTGAAGCAGACAGCTTGATGCACACAATGCCGACGCTCGTACCTCTCGAGGCTTCAACAGCTTCTGAATTATTATATTGTTTTATGATTCTACACTGGCTTATGACACTTTAAATTAAGTGAGCAAAGTTTAGCCTTTTGTTACGCGTGGCGGCGCAGGCCTGCTTTTTGTCTAGGGAATTAAGTGAGACGTTATTTCTATTGAATTAACTGACTTACGTTACACAAAAGGTTGGAAAATTTTAGGTCTATTTGGTACAAAATAAAGGCGGTTAAGTTTCTGTTTACGTTCGTATTAAGACCTATATTATAATATAGTCGTAAAAATATCTGTTTATGGTATAGACCATTAGGGGTCCGAATGTTTAAAGATATCTATATTCTTAATAAGTTTGAGCTTCTTTGGCACGCGCTCTCTTGCCGGCAACATTAAAGATTATTAACTCGTAGAACCTGTATACCAAGTTTAGTCATGATTGTTTGAAAAATACGACCTGTACGCGAGTACCAACATACGGACAGATCAAAACATATTTCGCCAGTTAAAACAGAGACTTTTCGTTAGCTTCGCTCACTCGGTCAATTAAAAGTAAAACAAAATAACCGGTGCAAAATGTAGCCTATGTCATTCTAGATGTAAAGAGGAATCCAACGACGCCTCACTCGTCAAAATCAGTCAAGTCGTTTTGTCTTCAAGAGGTGATATAGAAACAAACAAACACACTTTTACTATACACACTTAAAACATTACCCTCCTTCTTGGGTGGTAAGGTAAAAACTTATTTTGATTTCAAAAACAAGTAGGACAATATTTTACCATAAAACTAGATAAAAGCGGACGTGGCAGCATGACGCAGCTAGTCTTAGAGTATAAGACAGAAACATGCAAATAAATTTTATTTATTTAAGTCATAGTTTGAGGTGGCAGACGGTTTTATGGGCTGTAGTAATGAAGTGCATTTTATAGCGTAGCTTTCTTTTACACTTAATTCAAGTGCTGTTAACTTCCTGAGAGCTAAGTTAAGAACGCTTTACTTACAGCATTTTAAAATACAGACGCGTTCTGTAAAATTTCATTTTGAACAGCAAGACACACAATACAATTTTTACACAATAGAGTTGCCAGGTCGAAACGTTTTACAGATAGCGCTAGTATAAATATACCTTTTTTTTAATTTAAAAAAAATATTAATTAAAAAATTTAAAACAAGTTTCAATATCCACTGGTTTATGGATCCGTTGGAGGACGATTGCCATTTGATACAATCAGTCCTCCCAGCAAAAATATACTTCTATATCAGCCTTTTTTAAACATTCCACTGCTGGGATATCAGCCTACCCTCGAAGGGTGATTAGGCCATATCCACCACGCTGGCCCAGTGCGGGTTGGCGGATTCACATACGCCATCGAATTTCTTCTCCGGAAATATGCAGGTTTCCTCACGATGTTTTCCTTCACCGTAAAGCCAGTGGTATATCCGTACGTAAGTTCCAAAGAACTCATTGGTACGGGCCCGTCCGGGTTCGAACTCGCTACCTCACGAATGTGAGGCGAGCGTTCTCCCACTGAGCTACCATGACTTTTTTTTTATATATACTTAGTACCTTTTAATTAAATAAATAATTTACTCTTTTTACCCGACTGCCTAAGAGTGTGGGTAATGTTTTTTGGGGTGTATGTCTGTATGTAAGTATTAACGCATGTATGTTTGTGTGTTGCTATATTACCTTCTAAAAGGCTTGACCGATTTTGACGAGTGAGTTTTTTCGTAGGTTTCTTCTTTATGCCTGGAGTGGCAGATTACATTTTGCAGTCGGGTTTTTTTTGTTGTTTTTCGAAGATGTCACATCCCTAAATTCCGACAACTTCAAACTTTAACAGACATTGCGTCGATTCGATTCGTCGATGGCAAAGTCAATTTTGTTGTACTATTTTCTAAACTAAACTAAATCTGATAGCGCTAAAATTATTTTTTTAACACACCAAAATAAAGACAGATGCATTACATTCTACATTACATTAGTACTCACGGGATATTTACCACGCATTAAATGAGTATATTGACCCTGGAAGTTGGATAGCAATTTCTTTGAAATAGAAAAAATATATTTCATGAACAACGTGACATAGCTCGTAGATAAAGCATCGAGAAAATTGTAGTCCCTCGGATAGTTCCCAAAGAAATTGCTCACAGTTTAACATAATGCCAAGCGCTCAGTCATTTCTACGTTATCTAAGTAGATTTATACTGCCGGCTTTCAGACTATTAATCGAGGGATAGTAGTAGAAAGTAGCTCGGCTTACTTCGTATCTGATTAGACTCATGATGGCGATTTGGAAACTTTCGGTGTCATATTTTAGTCATAAAGTCAATGATATTTTATCTGAGATACGATTTTAGCGCCCCGCAAATTTCATTATAGTTAACTACCCATTGACATGTATTTTTAATTCTTTGATATTATGTACTTGACACTTCCTTTCTTTATTTTTAAGGCTTTATTGTTATATTATTATTAAACAAATACTTCAATAAATGTATTGAGTATTGAGTATTAAATTAAATTTTAAATTAAATTAATTATGAAAATACAAAATCGCTATATATATATATATATTTGAAATGTGTTATTTATTATCTTGCTTTTCGCATCTTTTATCGCACTGTTGGTTGCTAGGTTACAATGAGCTGTAAACAGACTGCAACGGAGACGCATTCAAAGCGCCATTTTGAAGGTATAAACTTATATTTGGTAAAATATCAGTGTAAAGTGTCATATTTGTGGCAAAAAGATATACGAAAATGTTTTTAAGTCGCAAACATTTTTTAAGTCATTTGTTTAAGTTGGTTTCATAAAAACACTTGGATTTCATATGGGTTGTGTCTTTATAAAATAAGATTCCAAATGGACAAATTATTTAATAAGGAAAAATTACTTATTTCAATCTCTTCCATTTAATCCAACGATATTCAAAGAATTCTTAAAATAATTATTATGTTATGGACAGACAAAACAACATACATTTTATGGAGATTCACAAAGTCTACAAAAACTTGTAAATGTGCAAGTGATTAGCTGTGCTACGTATTTTTGTGGATTTCCTTACATTACTTTAATTAAGAGAAAATAAAAACAAAATAACATGAATTTTACGACTGAAGTAGAAGTAGTAGTTATATAAATTCAAAATTGTGCTATTTTCTTTATCGGCCATAATTTTAAATAACATTGTGTTATTTTACTAGGAGAGGCCATCGGCTCCTAAAATACAGTATCTAACTAGTTTAGGACCCTTTGGAGTCATTATACTTTCTGTACTTGTTTAATTTATGCAAAAATAAATGATTTATTATAAATAAATAAATAAATAAATATCTGGGACATTATTGCACACACGGTCATCTGACCCCAAACTAAGCAAAGCTTGTAATATGGCTGTCAGAGACTGATATACGTACAAAGATATTTTTAAATACATACTTATATAGATATTAACACCCAGACATAGAACAAACACAAATATTCATCACATAAATGTTTGTCCTAGATGGGAATCGAACCCACGCCCCCAAGCACAGAACGTAGGTTCACTACCAACTGAGCCACCGGGGCAGTCATTCAGTCATTGGGGTTTATTATTACTAAAGGTCCTAATTTCACGATACATTACAGCACATCTGAATAATATGGTAAACAACAGCACAAAATGTTCACAGTGCAGCCGAGTTGGCCCCAAGTTTTGAAGTCGTTATCTTAGCTCGCCGGGCGGGATCCCGACAATAAAAGCTTTGTCAAACTTCTCCTACTCCAAAAGGCAGAGCACACTATGTCTTGATACTTTTGGTATCACAACGCTAAACGGCTTGATCGATTTGGATTGCGAGGTGTCATTAGATTTGTCTTTATATTTCGGGTGGCATTTCCTTCTTGCGGCCGGGTTGTTTTTCTTTCTTTCAATATTTATTTTGTTATTTTTTTATTTTATTTTTTTTTGTTTATTGAAAGAAAGAAAAACACCCGGCCGATTAAATAACTCACTTTGAGTTACTGTCGCGTACATCTTAGGGTGACGAGCGTTGCCTGTCAAAGATGTTGTTGAAGATCAAAATTGGTGTATACACGCAACATAGTAATAAGTATAGTAGATTTTCCTCTTGATATGTTGTCAATCTTATATTATATCAGTAATAGTTGACAAAAAATGTAAAACTTGACAAAAGGCATGGACCTCGGAGTCCGTGGAGCTGCACCAAGAACAATAAAAAAACAAAGAAAAGATCAAAATTCTAGGAGTCACTGAACTGTCAACTGAGTGTCATAAACAAGTTATTGTCATTATTTTGGTACATTTTGATAGCTGGAAAGTGAAGAATGAATGCTAAAGCAAAGGTATCAAGTGCGTTCAATCCCCGATTTGCAGAAGATAGGCGACTTGCGTTTTCTTGGGATTTGTGAGTTTTTCTAACTGTTTTGGCGACTTTACAAGACTGGCTTGTTTTATTTGAGTTTATTTAGAAGTGATACTAAACGGCCGGCCGCTTTTTTTGTCGTTCGCCCTTTTTCTTACGGCTGTTTATTTTATCTTGATTGAAATTTAGAAACAGTTTATTTATTTTATGTATATAATTTGATACATCGTCACAGAAGTTTCTTAGTCAGAGTTTTTATTTCTCGCGTATTATACAAGCTGTCCAGAAATCCGACAAACGTAAGCCTATTTGAAATATAAAAGGACACAGTAGTTTTGGTTGATTTTGGTGGTGCCATTTGACCGAACCAGAAACTGCAAAAAATAACATTGTTTTCCGTTTCCAGGCGACCAACAATCTGCCAGATTATCGATTAATATTACTGGAAAACCTATATCTGGCCGTTTGATCGAAAACATAGTACAGAGTGTCCAGTGTCCACATGTCGATTAAATAAGTAACTATCGTAAATGTAATCTAAAATTATCAAATTAAATGCCAATCTCAATTAACCAGTCTATTATAAACCTGAAGGATTTCCACGAGATAATCCTGTACCTTGATAAAGGGGCACTTTTCTGATACACCTCAAATAAGGAAGGTAGGTCGATATATCAGGAGATTAGTCGTTTGCCGCCGAGAGCAGCGCGATGAATGTAAAGTGGATGACTAGGGATGAGGTAATATCGATATCGATAGTTTAGGAGATAAAAATGTTTGGTTTGTAATGAATCGAATTGAACAGTATTTAGTAAACCACCACGAAAGTCTAAAACAGTGTTTAGTTTTATCTCTATTTGAAATATTTCAAGAAAAATTTAACTAATTTGTATAGAACAAATTACAGGCACAAACATAGCGATACGAAATTACAACTATTGCAATAAATGTAATGTAGAATATTTGATCAACAAAATAAACAACAACATAAACAAAACGACCTACATTTTTAAGCACTACGTACACCGCTGCGACCAACCAAGAAATCGCGAAAAAAAAGTAAAAAAAGAATGTCAATGACAGTCGACAAAATGTATGGGACAGCTGTTTTTTTTAATCGCGATTGCATGGTTGGTCCCATAGTGAAAGTTGTTTTTAATGATACGTAGATACATACCTTTCGATTTTGTCGCACCTTTAAATAATACCTTGTATACTCTAAAAATTTAGTATTCTAATTTTTCTCTACTAACATACTACATCATCATCATCATCATCATCTCAGCCACAGGACGTCCACTGCTGGACATAGGCCTCCCCCTTAGATTTCCACGAAGAGCGGATGGAAGCGGCTCGCATCCAGCGCGTTCCTGCGGTCTTTATCAGGTCGTCCGTCCACCTTGTGGGTGGACGTCCTACGCTGCGCTTGCCGGTACGTGGTCTCCATTCGAGAACCTTACAGCCCCATCGGCCATCAGTTCTGCGTGCTATGTGCCCTGCCCACTGCCACTTCAACTTGCTAATCCTCTGGGCTATGTCAGTGACTTTCGTTCGTCTACGGATCTCCTCATTTCTGATTCGATCTCGCAGAGAAACCCCGAGCATAGCCCTCTCCATAGCTCGTTGTGCTACTTTGAGCTTACTAATAAGGCCCACAGTAAGAGACCACGTTTCAGAGCCATAAGTCATCACTGGTAACACACACTGATCGAAGACTTTCGACTTTAGGCACTGAGGTATTTTGGACGAGAAAACGTTGCGCAGTTTTCCGAACGCTGCCCAGCCGAGTTGGATTCGACGATTGACCTCTTTCTCGAAGTTGGACCTACCTAGTTGGACTGCTTGTCCTAGGTAGATGTACTTGTCAACAACTTCAAGAACCGAGTTCCCAACTGATATCGGGGTGGGCACAACATGGGCATTAGACATTAATTTCGTCTTCTCCATGTTCATTCTAAGTCCCACCCGTTGGGATACTCGATTAAGGTC
Organism: Apocheima hispidaria; assembly: GCA_947579745.1. Taxonomy (NCBI): domain Eukaryota; kingdom Metazoa; phylum Arthropoda; class Insecta; order Lepidoptera; family Geometridae; genus Apocheima; species Apocheima hispidaria. The sequence goes on along the minus strand of OX388150.1, from coordinate 5,207,888 downwards.
TTCAAGCATCGTACTGAGATCTTCCATCGATTTTGCCATGACCACAATATCGTCGGCAAACCGAAGGTGAGTGAGGTATTCGCCATTAATGTTGATGCCGAATCCTTGCCATTCCAGGAGCTTGAAGGCGTCTTCCACTGCGGCAGTAAACAGTTTCGGAGATATGACGTCTCCCTGTCTTACGCCTCTTTTCAATGGAATCGCCTTCGAAGTCTGCTCCTGTACTTGGACTGACATAGTGGCGTTATTATACAAGCACTTCAACACTTCGATATACCGATAGTCAATATGGCATCGCTGGAGAGACTCTAGCACCGCCCATGTCTCGATCGAATCAAAGGCTTTCTCATAGTCCACAAACGCCAGACATAGTGGCAAGTTATACTCTTCGGTCTTCTGTATAACTTGGCGTAGCGTGTGGATGTGGTCTATGGTACTGAAGCCTTTTCGGAAACCGGCTTGTTCGGAAGGCTGGAAGTCATCAAACCTGCGGCTGAGACGGTTCGTAATGACCCTCGAAAACAGCTTGTAAACATGGCTCAGAAGCGAGATGGGTCTGTAATTCTTTAATAAGGTGTTGTCACCTTTCTTAAAGAACAGCACCACCACGCCTCTATTCCATGCTTCTGGCGTTACACCCTCGAACAAGACGGAATTGAAGAGCTTCTGAAGGACTTTAAGTACCGGTGTTCCACCCGCTTTCAGAAGCTCGGAAGTGATTCCGTCATCGCCCGGCGCCTTGTTGTTCTTAAGCTGTTTCAGGGCCATTCTAATCTCGTACAGACTGATGTCCGGGATATCTTCCGTATAGTGTCGGATCAGCTTGGCTCTTGGGTCTTTGGCCGCGCTGCTAACAGGCTCTGCGACGGAAGCGTATAACTGTCCATAGAACCTTTCGACCTCCTCTATTACCTCTGCTTTGGTCGACGCTATACTGCCATCTTCTCTCTTGAGCTTCGTCAGCTGGCTTTGCCCAATAGACATGTCTCTTGCGAACACTTTGGAGCCCTTGTTCCGCTCTATCGTCTCTTTAATACGACTTGTATTAAAGATACGCACGTCGTGCCGCAAGGATTTTGAAATTTGTCTATTGAGCTGCCTGTATGACTTAGCATCACAAGAAGACTGCAGTCGCATCGAGCGTCGTTCAGCCATGAGGTTGAGGGTATGGTCGGACAGTTTTTGAGGTCTATTAGTACGGCGGGGTCTGAAGAACTTAGAACCCACCGCATGGACAGTTTCTACGAGCCTGCTATTAATCTCGTCCACAGAAGCAAATTTCTCCAGGCAATCGAAGCGATTAGAGAGCTCGAGTTGAAAGCTCTCGGGGTTTTGTATATGGGCGCGAGTGGGTCGGAGCGTGGACTTCATCAAGCGGGACCTTTCAAGTTTGACGTTAATATTCAATGTGCCTCTTACCAGTCGGTGATCACTACCGGTTTTCACCCTGTGGATCACGGAGACATCATTGAATATACGTTTCTTGTTGGTCATGATGAAGTCTATCTCGTTTCTCGTGGAACCATCTGGGCTCATCCAGGTCCATTTCCTGTGAGGCGGCTTCTGAAAGAAAGAGTTCATCATAAAGAGTCCCTCTTTCTCCAGGAAGTCGGCCAGCCTCTGACCCCTGGGGTTCCGTTGCCCATATCCAAATTGCCCCACTCTCAACTCGTCATCGCTTTTCTTGCCTAGCTTTGCGTTGAAGTCCCCCATAACAACAACGAAGTGGGTCTCGGAGGTGTGTATGGCCCTACTTACGTCCTCATACATACTCTCCACTTCATCATCTGGGTGCGACGAGGTCGGTGCGTACACCTGAATGACCTTCAGCAAATATCTTTCTGATATTCTGAGTATCAGGTATACGACCCTGCTCGAAACACTCCCGATGGTAATAATGTTGTTAGTGAGGGCCTTGTGGACAAGAAAGCCGACACCACCTTGGGACTGTTGGTCGCCCTCTCGGTGATAGAGTAGGTTACCTGATCTTAGGGTTATCGTGTCCTCGCCCTCTCTACGGACTTCAGATAACCCCACAATATCCCAATGTAACCTACCCATTTCCTCTTCCAGCTCAACAATCTTCTCGTCTGTCCTCAGTGTGCGAATGTTGTGTGTTACCAGGGCCAGTCGTCGTTGGGGGTGGTAGCCGGGCGTCTGCCGGAGATTCTTAGCACCCCCTGCTCCGCCGTTACCGTGGCCGCTACCGTAGCCAGGACTAGCGGAGCTGCCGGGGACTGGGGGCCTGGTTATATTCGTGTCTGTCATTGGGGGGGTAAATGCCGATACTCGCCACGCTTGGCAGGCGGGTTGGCGAGCGCAGTTTTTTATTGGCAGAAGACGCTGCGACCCATCTTCTGATGAACGGGATGGGAAAAGGATTGGGTAGGAAAAGAACTTGGAAGCGGAAAAGTGGAGGTTGGGAAAGGAAGTACTAGGTGTAGGATACTACCATCTCGGAAGGAGCAGGAGGAGACGGCAGTAGCTCGGGGGGCCGGGGTCGCTTACCCGTAGCTCTAACGTACTTGTCGGAAAGACAAATAGTTCGAACACCCCTGACACTACAACACACAAACAAATATAGCTATCGATAAATGCTAAGACTAAGGTCCCAACACTTAAAGGTAAGGTAAGGAACTCCATAAGTTAACAGCTCGGTGGTCCCGTCATATATCAAGACCTACGGGTGACATTATTCGCCCGTCATGTACGCTTTGCATGTAGAGCCATCGCCTACGGCTACGAGACTACGAAGCTCGCTACGCCGTAGAGTCGATGTTTTGTTTAGTTGACAATGTTATTATGGTTCCTTTTGCAACTTGCCCTAGTTGCGAGCTCTTTGATGTGTTCGGTTTGGATATGATAGAAGATCATTTTGCTGTCGGAAAATTTATTTGCGATTAATTTAATATAGACACCTGAATAATCAAATCAAATCAAAAAAAATATTTATTTTTTGCTTAATGCTATGGATATGCCTACGGATATGGATAAAGGATAAGCCTATCCAAAAATGTATGCCCCAGTATATTTAGTTTTTTAATAATAATTATCACCTGTCGAAGTCTCCGCTAATGACGACACATCGTTCTGTAATCATGCATCACATTGCTCTCGAAGACGAGTGAGCACGAAGACCACTCAACGACGAAGTCAACTGCACTGGGCCTGTACTGTGACGTGTTGATTGATAGGTTCAGCCATCGACGCTGAGTAATCGCGAATCCTGTCGCAGAATCTGAACCTTATCGCGATAAGGTTCATGATCGATCATCGACAATAATCGCAATAAGGGTTCCACGGTGTGGCCCTGGTTTTAAGTATTACTTTTGCGCAATTTGATAATGTTCCCTAGAATCTATTATTAGAATTATTATTATTAGTAAAAGAAAAAAAACGTTTTCTTTTAGCTTTTAGTAATGTTTAACATCAAAAAAACATAGCTTAATTTTCTGTTTTGATAAACAAAATGATAGTTATAATTTATAGGATGTCCATTATTAGATATTTTGATAATAGCCGTTTGTTTATTGTTTTCTTTTAGCTTTTAGTAATGTTTAAACAAACGGCTATTGAACCCAACACTTTAAATTTCATTCGAGGAAGCATAGGTGCAGAATTAAATTAAAATACAACCTACAAAGTTTTTAATTCTCTGAACGGGAGGAAGGTACGGGAGAATTAAATACATAAACAACAGTCGTTTCATCCCCCAACAAAGGTCACAATTTATCGAGGGGTAGCAGACGTGTTAAAAAAAAAAGTACAAAGATGGCGCGATCAGTACATTACAGTTAAGGGTAATTAAATGGACATATTTTGTAGTAATATAGTAACACATAATTATATACTTAGTTACATACATCTTAAAAACATAGCCCTCCTTCTATGGCAGTCGGATAAAAGCAAAGACCTATGCGGCACTGTCGTGCACTATTTTCCGAGATTATCCATAAGTGATTAAAAAGGCAAGTGCCTTTATTAACTAAGCAAAATACATACAAACTACAACTACCTAAACTACGTAACCTACTACATAAAAATAACAGTTGAATTATCCAGAGACCATTAAAGGTCTATAGATAATCCAAATGTTCAAGCCCACTACCAGTTGGCAGCGAACCCAGCATGCTGGCGGCATTACCACACTGAATGGCAATGCTTATGCGTTGAGCCAAATAAACGCCAGCATTTTGGTCACGCGTCGCGTCAACCAGGCGCTCTGTTAAAAATAACCCCAATATCAAATAAATTTTTCGAATCTACCATGAGTCTCATTTTACCCTTGATTAGGGGATGAAGGGCCCATTACCCAAGCAAGCTTAATAACGAACTAGCTCTTAAACTATTTCACGAATAGTGCAGGAGCTGACGTAGTTTATGGGGACAGTTCGTTGATGAGGGTTTTATGAGTCGTTCAGATTTGTATAGCTTTGTTTGGAGTTTAGCAACAAAGTGTTTGTGTCATGCGCAATATGACATGAAATTGTCAGTTTGTACACGATCGATAATTCTAGGCTATCATCATATAATTTTCAAAACTCCTTTGTTAGTGTTCACCTAAGTTATATAAGGAACGTCTGTGCAAAATTTCATGCTTTTTGACCCATCGGTCTGGCGCTGCAAAGTTTGTTAGTCAGTTGTTAGATTTTTATTCCGAATCGCATTACTCCGAAAGTACCTAAATGTTGAGCTTAAAAAGTATAAAAATATTTATTTTTATTTATTTTTGTTTCCTTTGTTGTAAGTTTTGTGTGTATACCCCAGAGCAGTCACGCTCACTAAAAAGCTTCTTCTTGCGGCAGCGTCGTGTGGCGGGTCGCCCTCTTCCCTCCAATATGGTTGAGGAGAGCGATGGCTGGCACATGCGTCAACTCGTGAACGAGTGCTGCTTGCGGGACCTGGACTGCTCGGGGTATATACGCAAATCTATAATAGCACTTAGATCTTTATTAGTATATTCCTTTTGTAAAGTTTTTAGTTTTTTATATTCCGTTTTAGTTGATAAAATATTTGTAAAATTTGATAAATGGCACGGACCCCGGAGTCTGTCGAGCAATATTGTAAAATAAAAAATAAATAAATAAAAAAAAAGCCCACTTAGAGTGCCACGCTGAACGATAATCTGCCATTTGCATCCACCTTTTGCTCGTGAATTTCACAATGATCAGTAAATATAATCAGTGAACTTAACGGCAATGAAATTAAATCCACATTTTTAACTGTCATTCCGCGACATTGCAGAATGTGAACCAACCCATTCGCAGTTAATTCAGCTTTATTGTCTCGCATTTTTCGCTCTCTAATCTTGTTAACCAAATCCAGGGACTGGTCCGTGACACGGGTCGGGATTGTGTTAACACGTAACCATTTTTGTAGCAGTTTTTTTTTCATGGTGAATGTAACTCGTAGGTACACAATTAGTATATACTATAAGAATCGAAAGTAAAATTAAAAGTTTTCATAGATAATAAAAAGAATGAACAAACATTATTGTATATATTATACATATTAATTTTTACAAAAATCACATTAGAACATACTTCAAACGGCTGAACAGGGTTTCTTATTTCATAGCTAAAAACAATCCTGAACAAGTCACAATAAAGAAAAAAAAATACTATCAAAATCGGTTGATCCGTTTGAGAGCTTATGATACCACAAGCAAATATATACGAAACGTGTATACGTGTTTTAAACTTATAAGACCCCAGTTTTTCCCCGGGAATTAAAAACAAGCTCACGTTGTGGTTATAAAAATACTTTTATATAGATGTAGTATTAGCGGACGATTGATACTTGTGCCTTTGCGCTTTTTTCAAAGCTACTGACTAAAAAACGAGCAAGTCGCTGGCTCTATTGAAATCGCCAACAGTTCAATGCAGCTCAGAGTTTTGAGCTGTTTTTAAAACCACAAGCTACCAATGCGCTGCATACGCCACCTAGAGATATTTAGATGTTAAATCTCTTTATGCTGAGCAATTTTGTCAGCTCGTATGAATATTAAGCTCCTCGCAGTGGATTATTTAATTAAAATACTCGGCTTCACAAGATGTCTTCCTTTATTTATCTCACTCGTAAGGTTCTCCATAATACAACAGTAATGTTATCAGGTATCGTATCGCAGATAAATACCACAAAGAATGTTGCCATTTATCATTGATTCTAACAAATTTTGCTGTTAACGTTGCCTGAACCAAAGAAAATCTACACGAGAAGAATAAAAATCTCATACAAAAAAAAACTAGATAACGTACACTTTTTTGTGTGAGATTATTATTCTTCTCGTGTACATTTTCTTTAGTTGTAACTACTTATTGGTATTTGTAGCTATAACTATGTTTATGTTTTGGAATAAAAATGTGATAACTAAACATAGATCTCATGGGCTACAAATTATTCTTACTAATTTTTACATACATGAATTACTTTTTCGCCAACAGTAGATTTAACTTTGCTTAAACGTCTCTCCAGTTTCAATAGACAAACTTAAAATTCAAGCACCGCATCAGTAAAATATAATGTTTGTCCCCCACGTAGAATGTTCTCGAATAAAAGTTCTTATATGCTTTAGAGCCCTGGTTTGTCTGCATGTCATAGCTAAGTCCCTGAGTGAAGTTATAACAAGACGAACTTGGATCTAACGCTAATAAGTCTCTTACAGTACTCATACGAACAGCACATGAAATTTTGCACATTTTACTAAAATGGGACGGTAAAAAAGAACGGGGCACATTTATCAATTACTAAAAAGAGAAGTAACTCAACTTGAAAAACTGGCAACATTTTTAGTGTAGCACTATAGTCTAACCCGCTATTTTAATCACTTTTTAGTTTTTTTAGTTTTTATGTCAGCGCGCTGTCAAAAAGCGATTAAAATAGCGGGTTAGACTATAGTCTTACACTAAATAACTAACTGACATAACTTTGTACTAAAGTTATGTCTACGTGCTCTCAAAAAACGAATTACGTATTAGAACTTACATCAGGTAGCCCACTTAATGATACGTGTAAAGTTAAAAATTAAAAAAGTAACAGCATGGACGTTAATAGGGCTTTGCACCGGAGAAAAAAACTGTAACTGTTGTTATTTTCTGCGGTTGAGGTTCTCCGGAGATTCTCCGTTGCATTTTAGCCGTGAAGTCGCTCCACCGGAGGAATTTGAATTTTGAATGAAGCACTGAGCCCTAAGTAATAATAGAGCAGTGTTTGCTTTATGACAAAAAACCGGTAAGTTTTACCGAAGATAAAATTTATCGGTTTTTGTCTATCTCCAGTTTCTCACCGGTAAATTGGTCTCCTGAGCATAGCACTATACGATAGCAATCCTAGAAGCATTTCCGCTTAGTAAAGTACCTTTCAAATTAAAGATCACATTCTTCTTGAGGCGCCTCAAGCTTATGTACTGCAACTGAAACTATATAGTTGCTATGCATTTAGAGGGTTGTCATTCCGGTGCGTTTGTTAGGGTTGCCAGTTGTCGATGTAATCGGCTTAGTTATCCGTGCCCAGCCCTTGAATAGGATTAAATATTGAAATAGTTATTACGTTTGTTTCTTCTATATATATAATTACAGAACTTCCTATAATATGAAAAAGATTTAAGATCTTTAGTTGTCGGTAATCAGAGATTTTATGAAGCGCTGGTTGTGTTTATTTTTTTTGTTCTTTACTACAGATTTTAACAATCTTTATAAGATAAGTTATTCAAAAAATGCTATATCTACGTTTCGGCCGAAGTAAAATGAATGGGCGGGCCGAAGTAAGAGAATTTTGAAGACTTTAAAGTGAGCGCCGGCGCTCACCTTGCTTCAGTCGCTCTCAGTCTGTGAAAAGTGAGAGACGTGCGTTCGTCAATACATGCGATTCAAATATCCGCAAAATATGCCTTGATATTATATTATGGTATTATATTCGCTATCTCTTTTTTGTGACAAATGTACTATACATACTTTTAATTACGTATGTACGTTGTAATTGCGCTTAGGTTCGATTGTTTTGACTTGTTGTCTTTAAGGAAGTTGTGTGGTTAGGGCCTGTCCAATTATTTTACGTTGGCCGAAGTGTCTACGCACTTTTAATTCTGTAGTACCGCTATGTTATTTCTTACAGACTTTGCTAATAATAATTACATTGTGTGAAAAACCTACCTAGAGAATGATTATTATTTACTTAATAATTTTGACCGCGGGTGTACTAGAACTGCGACCAGAACAATCGTAGGATGGGCCAAGCCGCCTGCCAAGCTTGGGATTATGGCAACTTAAGGGGGAGACCTTTGTTCAGCAGTGGCCATCTTCTGGCTGATGATGATTGTTTTTGATGTCGAAGCTGCCTGCCAAGCGTGGGAATTGTGTTTAAATTGTATTTTCATACATTATTTCAAAACCCGAATAATATTAACTTCGTCTTAGTATCCTCTGAAAATATCTTTCAAAAACAAGCTCAAACTTTATAAACCTACTTCGAATTTCCACATAGATCTCCCTCGAGCTCTCTGGTGCATTATCATCGATCGACACTAACATTGTTTCAAACAGAACAACTGTCCTACGAGAGATATGTACAGCGATGATGCAGCGACGCATTGCGATAAAGTTTCTGTTTGCAGCGATGACCCTATTTCATGCTACTGAGTGTCGAGCCTCGAGAGTCCATAAACATAAAATTAAATTAAAAAAAATATAAATTTCCGCAAAGTTTTTAGAAATCGTTTTTCATCGTGAGATAAATAATAAGATTTATATAATTCCAAAGATTGCCCAATCAAAAATACCCGACGTGGTTACAGCAACGTGTCGTTTTTCGAAGTCTGTCTCATATAATTGAAATATACTAAATGTATGGCTTGTCTCGTGATTCCGGGCCTTCTATCTTTTTAGGGATAGCAATTTAAAAAACAAAAAGGCCCAATTAAAGCACTCACTTTCATTTTCAATCTCTTGTAGGACACCAGACGTTTTGCGCTCAAGGCTTCACAATAAAACTTAAGAGCGTTGTCTCCCTCCTAACCTTAACAGTTACGTGAGGTATTAAGAATTTAGAGGAGGCATCACGGAAGCCCCATCGATTGGGGGCTCCAAGCTTTTATGGCGCTGTCTTGAATCAGCCCCCGGTCTCGCTTGTAAAGATTTTCATTGCCAACAGCTGTATCGGAAGCTTGATGTTCGATTTTATGTCGCGACTCTTGTTCTTTATTACACGAATAACAGGAGATGGCCCTTGTTAAAAGTTCATTATATTTTATGGATACTATGAAAGGATTCTTCGTAATTGATCGAGCTACCTGTTATTACAATTTGAAAATACATTACTCAGTCACTAGTTAGAATAACGTACATTATGCTCAATGATTAAAATGTATCTACTCAGTTACTAGTTAGAAAAATGAAGATCCACTACAAGTAATCGTTAAAAGAAAGCTTACGACACAATGAAACTTCGGACGAAAAAAAAAATCCAACGACACCTCACTTTACAAAATTGGTCAAGCCGTTTAGGCTACAGGACGCCTTATAGGAACACACAAACATACTTAGATACATACTCACATACTTACACACACCCCAACCTTAACATTTCTTGGGGCAAAAAAACTTATTCGCATAGTTGTATGCCCAGGCTGTCTTTTAGTACAAAATTCGGGCATATTTAGTACGACGCTTGATCACATAGCAAACACAAGCTAATGACTAAGTAGCGCTGATTAAAGTGACCAGAATTAAATGTGACATCGTAATGTACTGTAGTGTCACATCTAGTTCGCAGTACATAATATAAAATAGCGCATATGTGATGACGCTGACAGTACACTTTCGGGTCCCTTGTCCAAGAGCCTTTCCGTTGAGTACATCAATGTATATACGATGTACAAACAAAACAAAAAACAGGTCGATGTTCGAGAATGAGCGAGGCAAGGTTTTTTACAATGTATGTAAGATAAACAATTTTGACTCAAATATTCATTCAAAAATAGCCTCTCATAACAATCAATAACCCTATTTCAAAATGCAAACACATTCAGCGTAACGCATACCAATTTACCGGCAATTAGGCCTCTTACATACAAGAAAAACGAAGCGATCAGTATGATTAAACGCTGCCTGTGTAAATAATCCTCGAATAACGAGCTAGCAATTAATCTCTGGATCTGAGACTACATACCAACCAACTTATCTGTAAAGCCGGCCAAATGATGGAACTAAACAAATTATACGGACGGCTTTCGGTATTGTTCACAAAATACGATGGCGATGCAGGATTCAAGTGTATAAGTAAGTTTGGTTGTTCTGTACTCGGATGGACAAGGGACATCAAAGGAAAAACTGTCACGTGTCACGGCGGTCTCACTGTTTGTCGGACATAATTAAAATTTAAAGTCGCTTAAATTGAGTTGAGTCAGCTTGTCTGTCCGCTGTAATAGAGCCGCGTTGCTAGGAAGTGCTTAAACACATTTAATTTTACGAAACAGACATAGGGCCTTTTTAAGGGGTATTATAATTATGGTCGTGCCAAAGTTATCGTATGCCACATTTGCATGTTTTTGTAAATAGAGTGTGTATTTCCAAAACTGTATGTTGTATCTGTCCATCATATATATAACTAGTTGTTACCTGCGACTTCATTCGTGTGGACATAAAAAAATATCCTATGTTCGTCTTTGTGATATACAGTTATTTTTGCCGTTTAGTCGTGATAACGCGACAAACATCCAGGGCCCTTATTCTCTATTGCCATAAATAGCTTGTTACGCGCCATGTTAAGTTCACTCAGTGTTAGTCGCACGACACGGTATTCTCTAAGTTTCTTAAATGCGCGTTTCTTTCCGCGTTTAAGTTTAGAGCATGTTAATAGTAAAATATTTTGAATTTAGAACGATACGAATTAATGGCATTTGCCCATTATACCTTCACATCGTTTTTGTCCCTTAAAATGTTAACTATGCCACTCATGCAGTATTTTCTCGTAATTAAAATGTTTTTATTTTTATATGTCACGCGAAAGTAGAGCTATCTGATTCTTATGGCTAACTTAGAAGCACTCGCAAATTTATTAAAATAAACACCTACCATTTCGAGATATCGCAGAATAAATCCGGTACGCATACACCAATATCTAACAAAACTCCTGAACGACATGTAGCTACCTATGACAGAAAATTACTCTTAGTATAGGTGCTGCACGACATTATCACGTTCAACAAGATACATAATTATTTATATTGTTTGTTGTCATATATGGTAATTGCGATGTACTTGGAATTTTGAGTTTGAATTTTGAAATAAGTTATTCAATAATAGCATCCTATGCTTGGTGACTTTAAAACACCGCTAAATTGGACATCGCTATGTAATGCGGTGTCACCTCTAGTACGCAGTATCTATATAATTAGCTCAATGTTCTTCGTTGAAATTATATAATAGTAATTTTCAATGATTGAAACTCAGTCTCCATACGAAAAAGTAATTTACACTGGCCTCGACATGTTTAGAGTTAGATTACTAATATTGATATACTAAAAAACTAGAAACATATGTAAGGTATTAAAGCTTAAAAACTCTACCGCAGTTTTGTATGAAAAGCAAAGTTTTAAATCCCAACCCAGCCAGAACCAGACCGAACCAGACTGAACTAGTATAAACCAGATCCAACTGGAAGTCTACAAATCCACCGCACAGTAACTGGCAGAGCAATTACTTTCATAGACACTTTAAAAATGCCACAACATTCGGGAAATGGAAACGTCTGCTTGGTACGTGTTGGTCTATTGGTTGGATTAAAAAGGGTGGTATGATAAAATACACTACTTATACATTTTACCCGACTGCCCTAGAAGGACGGTAATATTTTTGGGGTGTACTTCGTCTCCGCATAGCTTCGGTGGAGAAGATTGAGCAGAGAGACGAGGAGATGTTTCATATTTGTTTACAACGAACAAAACAGAGATGTGAGCTGAGTCGCAAGCTGGCGAAGGCACGCAGCGGAGACAAGAGGAGATGTGAGTGGCTTGCGGCGAGCGGCACCGCGAGATTCTCCGCGTCACACAGTCCGCCCGCCGCGCCCGCGTCTCAACGCTCGCTAGTACAGCGCCGCACGCAGGTCAGCTCCGCTTTGCCCATTACATATCTCTGCTCCGGTCTAGCCAATGCGCATCTCCGCACAGCTTCGGTGGAAACACCCTAGTTGTTAAGCATCTCTCTCGTTTCCGCTTCGCACATCTCCACACATCTGCGCATTAGTGGAGTCTGGGCTTAAGTATATGTGTGTTCCTATATTAACTCCTGTACCCTATATGCCTTGACCGATCTTGACCAGTGAAGTGTCGTTAGATTCGTCTTTACGTGTTGAGCGACAGAGGTTTATTTTGTTATTCTTCTAATAATAATGTTTTAACATTAGGAATTGGATCGGATACGAATAAACAGTATACTTAGTTGAGAACAGTAGGGTTCTATGCGATCTTCTCTGTTCTGGGTCTGGGTGTGAGAGATCTTGACATTTTGCAGTTGGGTATTTTAGTTTTCTTTTAATAATAATACGTGTTTACTAAATATAGATAAGAAAGAAAGAAAGAATATAAACAATTTCATAAAGATAAAATTTATCAAATTATTCGTTATATGTTCAAACAATCTAAAACTACAACTAAAATAACAAATTTTTTAGACAGTATTTTTATTTTTATTTAAAACTGCGGCAAAAACTATCAAAGATCGTTTAGAAGCGTCCTATAAGTAAGCGACGACAGTTCTGCGATCCCAAAGCCACCTGCCAAACGCGGGAATTTTGCCCCCTCAGTGTGACACTGTAAGGCCTGTGTTCAGCAATGAACGAAGATGATATCTATTTCCACAGATTATATTACACGATAATATCTCTAAAATTTGAATTCATAAGAGATTCAAGTGAAATTATAGGTTTCATAAAGGTACCCTATCACTATCCGTCACAATAAAGACCAATCAGACTTGCCCTAACGCAGGGAACGTCAGGTAATTTGAAGTAGTACACGCGCAGAAAAATAACAGAGAAACAGCTGTTAACAGCACGAAACTACTCGAAACAAACTGATAATGCTTCTGGTATCCGCAGTAAAATTGTAAAAAGCTTAATGAATACCATAAATTGTTATCAAGTTTGCTAGGTTTTCTTATCGAAGGTAGCCGATAGTAATAAAAACAAAAAACCTAGATCTATTCCAAAATTTCGTTGTGTAAAGGTAACTAATAGCACACACATTTGTAATAGTGCAACGAAAGCAAAGCTCAACTTTTTTACCTCAATCCAAAAATAGCACTTAGCATAAAAAATAATAAGCATCAATAATTATGAATTTCTGGTACTAACGCTTGCCAACGTGTTTAAGTAATAGATTAAAAAGTAACAACACTAAAGTAAAAAAATATAATTGTAGTGTGTATTATTCTAAATGTGAGCTGTATTTTTGTAGATTTTGTAATCTCTGACCAAGGCAGTCGAGTCCACAGAGTTACGTGGGTAGAATGAAATGGCGACCGCTGATTAGCTGAACTACGCGTGTACTACGCCGTAGCACTCGTAGCACTCGTAGCGCAGGTGCTACGTGTTTCGGTCGCCAAATTACGCGCGGGCAAAATCTGTATCAGAAATGGAATATTTTTTTTATAGCGGTCTGCGTACTACCGCCTTGCAAGTTATTGGTTCTGAATTTCAGTCTTATAAGACTGTATATATGTCTATGTGAAGTAGGAAAGTAAGTTTCAGCAACAAAATAGAGAACGTGTTTTGGACGGCATAATTATGTTTACAAACTTATATACTTATTTTTGATATTATTATACAGAGTAACTTTTAGGTAATGCGCAAATTTTGTGTACTTATAAATTGTTGAAAATTAAAGTATACACATTTTTTGGTTTTACCAACCTTGAAACAAAATTATCGAAATAACTTCAAATGAAAGTAGCTTTAGTCATGGTCACTCTATTCATGATTGTACTACGAACTCTCGCTCGGCACAGCAAGATGTAGGTAGGTCATTATTGTATCATAAGTTTTCCGACATTTTGTGGTCAATAGATTAATAAAAGCAACCAAAAAATGGTTATTATTTTATTGGTTTTTTTTTTTTTAAAGTTAAAGTTTTTGGAAATTCACACCTTATCTACCAAAACGCGTGATTGAGACAGCTGTGGCACGACTATAATTTGTTTGAATTTTAACCGTAATCCTTACGCTTGGCAGCTTCCTTTTTGACGTAGAATTTTTACCGTTTACTAAGAGGACGCTGCCCTTCCGCTGGTAGTTCTGGTCGCTGTATTAGGAAATACCTGGGTACTAGAACTACTGCACTAAACCAAACTAGAACTAAGGAATTTAACGTGGTCAATTATTTAGAACAACTGTTGCGTTGCCAATACACAAAGATACCTCATGATGAGTTTTGGCGGAAACGTGAAGAATTCATGTCGCGTCATTTTATTATTTTCCAAAACTTGTGTTATTTTTGATTGATTGATTTTTGACGATGATTGATGATGATTTTTTTTCTCGGTTTCTGTCCACAATCACAAGTACTATGAGCCCCTTTCGGCTTAGCATACCTTTTCCTTATAACCCTGTATAGACATCGCGAAATCGTTGTTTCGAAAAACACACAAAATTTGTAGCAAAACGCGGGTTAAGGGGACTGCGACCAAGCGTTCTCATTGACTATCTCATGGATAGTGTAGGATAGGCACCTACTCGCGCCTATCATTGTACCAATGAGAGAAAAAAAAAATAGGTGTATTTTGATCGATTCTTGGTTTGACCTGTACCTGCGACTTATTAAAACCCACACCTGGTTAGAAAATGGCAAAACAGAATCCATGTCATATGTCTTATTATTAGAGTTATTTCGCTCATTAGCCCAGTGAATTTAGCGTTTGACCCGGAAGTAATTAATAGCAGGTTTTTTTCGGTACATATTTCTAGAACCAACCTCTCATATTAAGATATAATAATTTGAGCTTTGTTAGAGTCTATCTCAGATTACGATCGTAAGCACGGCAGCGAGTCGTCGGCGACGATAATGTATTATGGCTCAAGCATAAATGATTTTTCTATGTTCCGTATCACCAGACCGTTTAATTTAATATTGATTCCAATCAGCAAATTATACCAATCACAATGTAATATATATGTTATTAATTATGTCCGGGTCCTCCATACTAAGTCCCGTAACTTGACGGGGCTACATTGTACAGTTCAAACGCAACGACCGTGCTTTAAGTAAACAGGGAGAAACTAAGAGGACTTCCCAGTACAGTGAAGTGTCCCTGTTAAGATCAATTAGCAACTCCGTCCATGAGTTTCAAGTAGCGATGTTGTTACGGGATACAATACTGGGCGATCGGATAGACGATATATTACATTGGACTACTCGTCAATATGAACGAGCTTTTTCTATAGGACCAAACCTAAAATCGAGAGAAATAAGAAATCACGTAAATAGATGGTGCTTTTTAATTGGCTAGGGAGCGATTGTGAGGATGTTGTATACAAACAACATGTAAATGTGGGCTAATCATTGAACTGGGATCTTGACATCTGCCCGGGCAGATCACGATACGCCGGCATTTCTTGATTTGCCTGTCTAATAACCACCATATTGTTCAAAGCTTAACGTTATTTATATGTCTATAGGGCGACCAAAGTACAAGCAAATAAAACGATGTTTATGCAAATGGTAAAAAAAATATCTGTAAATGCATTTCGCAATAATATGTATTATATGTTTTTTTTTTTCAGAATATCAAATTTAGCAGAACGAAAGTTGTTTGTTATCTTGTATTAAACATCCTCATAATCCCAGCCTCGTCATTATCAACAAAACAACTTTCATTATAGGAACAAAAATAAAACAGTAGCACAAAAAAACAACAACGGATCAATAAATTTCGTCATGGGTGTATGTTTTTTTATGGAATAGCTGTTTTATTTCTCGCGATTTCCGGGTTGGACCCACAGTAAAAATTGTTTATAATGGAACAGTTGAATGATAAGTCGAATATATCTGTCGCCAATTCGAACAGCAAGTGGAGTCAAATCTGTTGGAACTCACTAAACGAATCTGACAGAACTAAAATGATCGGCATCACTTTTAATTACAATATGTGAGAAAAAATATAATTATTTTTGAGCTGTTGGATTTAACTAAGAAAATGGAACAGGAAAATTGCATTTCAGCCGGTCCCAATGGAGCAATCCTAATAGTACCGAGATATAGAGCGGTGAATTTAGATTTCTATTTGGACGAAAATCGATCCCAAACAATACGTTTGCCCACAAACACGTTTCTATGAATTAATATATATTACCTGTAATAAAGGTTTTACACTAGTCATAACAGCAGGCCTAGCACGGGCGCTGGGATAAAGTTATGTCCAACGTGGACATAACTTTATCCGGAATGTCTTCGCGTCAACGTGACAAAGCTAGAATACGGATACATCTTTCTCGTTCTCGCGGGATAAATATGGTGGACAAAATTTTGTCCCGGCGCCCGTGCTAGGCCTGCAGGCATTGGCAGTTATAGTTATCATTGCAATTATTCAGATATGTGTATAATTATGATTTAATGTTTGTTGTCAGGCTCAGGACTTAACCACGCTAAAACTATTCCATTTATTTACCTCAATGTTTCGACTATGCTGCAATAGTCAGAATATTTTGTTCGAGTATAATAATATATATTTTAAATTTAATCTATCGTTCATCATCTTCCTTCCTTATCCTAATCGTTAGGGTCGCCACAGCACGTTTCCTATCTCCACTTAAATCTATCATCCGTCACCTCGACATGTACTCCCTCTCACACATATCTCACATACAAATATACAACAATACTCTGAGACCTTTGCGTCCAACAAGGTAGTCACTTCCGCAACCTCCATCCTAAAAGTAAAACTAACAAATCACCGCCCGGAACCCATTATGTCTCATATATTCTGGCTCAGATACCGTGGCTAAAAATTCTAAGCGTTCAAGTGAATCCATTGCGCCATATTTATGACGTGTGCTAGCCATCCGAGCCATATCTCGGCCTTTCCACGCACTTCCACAACATTGGCCCGCCGTAAACCAAACACAAAGGGCAGTGGGTTTTTTAAAATACGGCAGAGATTACATGTTTAGTTTGGTGCAATGTACAGGGAAGTTTTTTGGTGTAATGTACTGAATGTTCTAAGATATAAACTTACGAAATAGCAAAGTAGTATGTAACCGATCACTTTTTTCAAAACTACCCCCAATGTCCTCGACTTAATGCGCACTTTTTAATGTACTAACTTCTTATTAGGTAAAAGTTTTAAAAGGCAATCCTAGCCTAGAAAACAATTTAGAATTAAGATCTTGTTGCTTAGTTAATTAACGCTGAGTTTTTGCAAAAAAAAAACTTATTTATTTTAATAAAGAACTTTCAAAACCAAAATCAAATCACTGAAGGAAAGAAAAAAAAAAAATAAACAAGAAAAATAATGATTTACTGTTTTAAAGACCATTAGTCGCGTCCATGGCTATCTCGCCCGCGTATTCTCTCGCTATTGGAGATATAAAATCACTAAGTTTGATTTCCCAAAATATATAATGCAGTGTATACATGTATACGTTAGAATTTTTCCGTTATCGTACCAAGAAAGAAAAACATCTTGGAAGCAAGTTAATCAGACAGCTTGTCGTTAGCTAAAGTCCAAAATCGTACTGTATAGCACGAGTAAGTACCAATAAAGGCCTTAGCCCCCGCACTAATATTGACGTTTCATTACAAGTGTAGCAGCAAGACGTCGAGTGCTGTGCCCAGGTGTCCCCGTGATGTTTACTGCGGGGCGCGCCGGGTCACTACACTGGATCCTTGGGGTGCGCGGACCAGGAAAATCTATGGAGTCGATACAATACAATAAATCTTTATTCACACCACAAGAAGGATATTAAAATAAATTTTATTTACTTAAAGCATTGATGCTAAGAGCAATCTTTCGGGGTATCATCGAATCAGCAAGTAAATATTATATCCCTGTCTAATTAGAATTTTTTTTGAGTGTCAAATATGACACTTTCCACTAAGCGAACAATATCGTCTCCTTTTTGTCCAGAAATTTCCTAGGCATTTGTCTAGCTCGGTCAAAAATAACTGTTTTTGGAATAAATCGACTCAATCCCACCCCAGTTCAATTTGGAAATTACCTATGTTGAAGATTATCGTTGTCAGAACCCCGGCCGCCGGAAGCTGCACAACGCGAGGGCGCGCCGCACGTTATTATCTACCTGCAACGTCACTTCCGGTCGAGCTCTCCTCCATTGGCCCTTGCCTTCGCACCAATGGAATTGTTTTGGGTAACATTCGATTTTCAAAACTGACGTTTGAGTTGTTTTTTGGTTGGTTGCATTGATCTCTCCATGTCGATGGTTGGTTGGCAATTCATAGATAAAAGCTTTAAATGGATAGGGTTTTTATTTTGTGGTCGAGTAATTGAGGATATGTATTGCAGCCACTACGTCTGGTCAGCCATGGCAGCGCTTATTCTTGGCTTATTCTCAGTTATTACCACTGACTGTATTCCACTGGTGTATCCTTAATAATAAATCAGGGATTTAGTTACGAAAACACGCTCACACACGATTGTCACGTAAATAGACAAAATGTTAGCTCTTCTATTAAATTATAATTTGAGTATTTTTTTGGTAACGTGAATAGAATGTACCCCCTAATATATATATATATATATATGAATGTATACTATATATATATATATATATTAATATAGTATACATTCAAGGGCCGCAGCAACACCAGGGTCATTGCCAGTGCGTTTCTTAGCATTAAGCCTAAAGACTAAGCAACGCCGGCGGTGCCTCTGGGCCATAGTGTTTCGTCGGACGACCTACACACGGACAGCCCAGGTATTGCTGCGCTAGATTAATGTATAAAATTTGTCTAACAAAACTACCATGCCTTAAGCTATTTTAAAATAAGCCCAATGTGTTTGTTGCCTGTCACATTTAATCTCACATATTTAGACTGCCAACGCTTTTCGAAAGCACCTCATCAGTTTAATTCTCGTGTCACAACTAAATTACCTCGTTGTGCCCAAATGAAGAGTCAAACAAGAGCCCCTAGCTTGTGTTTTCGCTTCGTCGGACTTAGAAGGGTTATTAGAACCCTTCGCTTTGACTATTTAATTCTTCAGGTATGTAAACTAAAGGTACAATTTGGTTGGGAATTAAGGCCTCTTCAGAACAGAGTACAATGCAATTATCCATTGAGAAACTCGGTAGCGGCCTGAACGGCCAAGATCTGTCGGAGGCAAATGTTGCTCTACGCAATTATCATAGCTTTGTACAATTTTCCATATTGGTTTATACCTTTTTCTCTATGCATCTGGTTGATGAGACGAGATAAGTGGTTGCCTGATGGTAGGCGTCACATTTGCCCATAACAGCACAGTGCCATCCAGATTTAGTTCAAATCCTTAGCGACAATGCACGAAGCTTGTCTCCCTAAGAACTCTTTTTATGCTCGGTAGCTTTGCTAGAAATATTGCTTTTCAATATGGATCACAACAATCTTTGCACACTACTGCTTGGTGCAATCGTGTGGCACTTTCCCAGGCGGCTTCTGGAATAGAGTTCTACTACTACAAATACCTTCACGATATCCACAGATTACCCCTACAGATTCCTTAATCAGGACGATTGACGCGCACCAAGCATCGGTCGAAATAAACCTACAAATAAGTACTCTAAATACTAATTTATAGGCGCCAGTAAGCGTTTCACTGTAAGACCAGTGGGAACTGTTGGTATCAGTAGCCACCACCCGCGCTTTCCTCCAACTTTAGTGCGTTTTTTTTAGAACAAAGATCTTGTGATGCGGTATCTAGAGAGGGTACTCTGTGGGACATTTCTAATATTGTTTTGTATGGACACATACACTTAGGCACACTTACGCACAAGTTCAAACTTATACAAAAAGCGAGGCGGGCGAGTAGGGTTTGCTATATTATAGCGTAGTATGAAGAATCTTACAGTGTATTTTAGTCGAGAAGCCAAAAGTTACATGTTAATGAGTAGATGACACAAACCGCAAACACGAGGACCCTTGACCGAAATGTAGGAACAGTATACATAAACTATATACATAAAAATGTGTGTATAGTTCTACTACTTCCCTATATCGGAAACAGAGCTTAAAATGTTTTAGTACAAAATTTACAAAGCAAAAAAAAACGACTTGAGAACCTTCTCCTTTTTTTTGGAAGTCGGTTAAAAATAAAGTGCTTACTACTATTGAAGGAATTTTCAGAATCGGTTCATTAGTTCCAGAGATGATCTCTCAAACAAGTATAACTAACCTAACCTAACCAATATTATAAATGCGATTATTAGCTCTGTCACTTTGTCTCTGTCTGGGACAGACAGGAACAGAGAGACAGACAGAGAGACAGTGTTTGTCGCGTTATCACTGCTAAACGGCTGAACGGATCAACCTGAATTTTTGCATAGATATAGCTAAGAGTCGAAGACCGACATAGGGTACTTTTTTTTTGCTTTCCACACGAAAGAAGTCGCGGGTAATAGCTAGTTTATCATCTCTCATATATTGCATCTCAATTGATCAAATCTCAATCAAGAATCTCTAAACCGATTTTATTGAACTACTGTATTGAAATCGGCTTGTCTATAAAATTTATTGCAAATCGGATCAAGCAATTGTTAAAATAATTTTAAACATACTCATATACACATAGACTAAACTTACCTATTCCTGACCACTCTTAAGAACTTCGCTTCGCTCAGTCAGTAGATAAAAAAATATAACAGAAAATAAAGAGCAGGAAAATTATTTGGCATTTCAAAAACTTAATCCTATCGTAGAAAAATATACGAAAAGAATGACAATCTCATACAATAAAATGTACTACGAAAAACTGTCTAAAACTAGATGGCGCTTAAGTAAAAAATATCTCTTTTTTTGGCGCTTACGTATTTAGTCAGATTGATCATAAATGGGTAATATAGAAACTTAGATTGATATATGTCCGCAATTGGAGGTTTAGTTCAAATTTGATTGAATATTCGACGTAAAAAATATGTTTTTAATGCAATCCCTTGAGAACCTAGCGTGTTTTGAAAATAAAATATAAAATTAATGATTTTACTGATATTATTAATGCAAAAATATTAATATCTCGCGTCTTTTCTCCGTACCATTAAGAATGAGTTAGCTTGGGTTTACATTTCAAATCAAGCAGAAATTTTGACGATCATGTCGCAGTTCGAAGCACTACCGACGTCTTACGTCCTTATCAGTTACTTTAATCGGGTTACGCATATTTCTATGGCCATTGGCACTATTTTCTTTATATCATTTCTCTAAGCCCATATCAACATTGGCACGTAAATTATGACGAGGTATAACCAGGAACATGGTGTAAGCATTTACGGGGTACCACAGAATGTTGTTCCATACATCTGTATTCCATTAGCAAATACGTTTAGACCCCTAGACTGCCAGGATACATTGACCTACCCCGCCGCCCTCGTTAGTGGTGTAATTGGATGAGATATGAGGTGGGTTGCGTTTAATCAGGGGTCTAATGGCAGTGGGCGAGAGCGAAGACGCAGCAAACGCCTCAGGTGCCATCAGGCAGGTATTCGTTGTGGGCGTAGGGTTGCCTCGCTAACTATTCTATTTGTTAGTTACTGTAACTAGTTGTTCTTCCAGAACTGTGGCTTCTATATCTTTATAACCCTTCAACCGATTATCCTGCGGCCACATACTGATTCTCTCACTGTTTTTTCTTTTTACGACTTCAGATTCGCCATCCCTTTATCTCTATCTAACTACGAATACAGTAGCGGCGGGCAAGGCGAAGAGCATGACGAGCGGTATGATGAGCAACGTGGCCAACACAACCTCTTTGCCTAGTGCGTTCATCCATCGCCACTTGTTGAGTATGTAGCCGCAGCATTATGCTTACTTTCAAACTTGTAAATGATAGTAACCTACAAAATTTGGATCATTATCTTTAGATCCAGTGCTCAGATCCATATGGGATCTACAGTCATTTTTGTCTTTAGATCCCATTTTGCAATCATGGATCTGTCGAGAACTTTTTTCTCAGTGGATCTATTGGGGTTTTTTTTCTCGTTACATGCCATTTTGAAATTATGGATCTATCAAGAAATTTCATTCCCATTGGCCATTGGTAAGATGCATGATCCATCTAACAAATATATAATATTAATATTATAATTAATTAATAATTTAATATTATTCTTATTATTATATAATATTTGTTAGATGGATCATATATATATATATATTTTCATATATAAATTTATTGACCATCAAATATCGAAAAACCTATAATAATAAATACCTATCTATTTTTAGCTGTAGTGAGCGAGAAAAAGCGATGTAGGTACCTATCGTAGGTGTTCGTAGTACAAACACGAGTAGAGTGACCATTACTACAGCTGTTGTTGTAGCTACTTTCATTTGAAGTAACTTCGATAATTTTGTACCAAGATGGGTAAAACTAAAAAATATTTTTCAACAATCTTTCGTCTCAAGTACACAAAATTTGCGCACTACCTAAAAATTTACCCTGTTTATTGTCCGGCGATAGTTTGAGTACCTCAATCAAATTTTGTAGGACATTCATTGTTAATTCCAATGCAATTTTTAATTTCGAATATTAGTAAAATGAGTCCAGGGTTTCTGAGGTCTCTAGGCAGTGCGGCCTAGTTATATATTATACTAGTTGTTACCCACTACTTCCTTCGCGTCTATGCTGTGTCCGTCTTTATTTTATTAAGGTCCGTTCAGTCGTTTAGCCGTGATAACGCGACAAGCATCCAGACAGATAGAAATTACTTCCTATAGTTTTCTAGGTGGCGATGATCCATTTTTATGCATTTTTGATGTTTTGTTTGGACTGACAGTTGTAAAGTTATGGGGAGTTCTGAATCGCGCAAGCAAAGTTTTTTCCTCGAGACGGACGTATTTATTTTCATACCTCGAAGCTTTGTTGGTCCTGATACGACTGCGGCTATATTCCTCTGAATTATAATATTAGTTAGGATTAGTTTTAATAACATAGCACAGCCCTAAATTTAGAAACATGTCAGCCGGCCGCATAATCTCATTCGGATCGCGAGCACGAATTTCATAAATGCTCGGCCGAGTTAATGGATGAAAACATTAACTCCTTGGGACTGAGGTCGGAGCTTCCCTCGGGCAGGCTAAACATTTGCATATGCGATTGTAAACCGCTTCAATGGAATTAGGTCGTCAGTTTGCGAGGAGCGCAGTTCAAAACTTCATGGATCTCATGGGATAGAATACGAATACCGTGTCATTTCAACAGATCGCAGAGCCTTCTTGTCCGAACAATAAGCGCCAACAGTTTCTTACCCCGATATCTTATGCGATTTCGATGTTTTTAATGTTACCTACACTTACCTATACCGTGCATAACCATGCTTATACGTTTGATTTTTTGAATTATCGAATATCTTCGTAGTTATAGGCTACTAAAGTTTTGATGTTTCCTAGTTTTAACTCGCTTCATAAATTTTTACCTTTTGTCATTGTCTAATTAAGACCCACAAGTGAATGTTTTCACTTCATAAAGTAATAGCCAACTTAAACTGTTTTGTTCTCTTTAAGCAGTATAAAAATATTCTCAATTTAGTTTAGTCGAACCTCCATGAGCTTGGTCTCCTGTAATTGGGGGTGCACCCAGCTTGACCCCTAAGTCTCATAATGTTAATGTTATTATTAAATAATAATAATAATAATAAAATAATTAATTATGTGTGTAGCTAAGTCTGAATCTGCATATCTAATCTAAAATCTGCTTAAAGATTCGCCATCGCTATTCAACGCGGCAATTCGGCCAGCATTTTGGGCACGATGCCTGCTGGTAGCGGTTTATTAGATTAGGGTTAGTTTTAAGTTTTATATATATTTATGATTATTTTTACTTAGAGTTTATTTTAATTTATTTACTATTTAATGTTATTTAAGTTATTGATATTGAATATAAATAGTATGAATTTAAAAAAAAAAAATATGGTCGTCTATTCATAATAAGATTTTAAATGTTTTAGCGAAACTCTTGTTTTCATATCTTTTATGTTTTAGATATAAGATGAGACGAGATCGAAGAGATTAAAAAAAAAAACATTAGCAACTGTTTAATTGGTATTATGGGGGTGTCAGTGTTTGTGTTTGTTTTAGCTAAACCATTTTAAAGTCCTAAATATTCGAGGAATAACACGGAAAAACTAAATAAATAAAGGTTTTTGAGTGGCGACCACGAACCGGAAGACGAAGCGTAGGCAGACCTCCCACTAGGTGGACCGACGACATTGTGAAAGTCGTGGGGAACCGGTGGATGCAAGTGTCACATTGTGGTGGTCTAAGGGGGAGGCTTATATTCAGCAGTGGACGTCTTCTGGCTGATAATGTAATGTAAATAAATAAAATTGTACTTAACGTGTAAGTTTCCATATTCATGCGCGATACCAATAACATACCCGAGCTTGCACTAACAATGTTGACGACTTGCATTTTTTGCATTTTGTTAGCTTACCTGCCGTTATTAAATCCCTCAGAAAACATTTAACGAGGCAAACGCTCCTGAACATATATCACAGATTATAAAAGCAAAGAAGGGTTCGACCAACAAGAAAATCCAATTACTACTATCACTACTTCTTAGTATATTAGTATTAAATCCGAACAATACTTAACTTACTTCCTTTTTTCGTTTTTTTTTTTTTTTAAATTAACATTTACGTCCTAGAGTTAAGTATGAACTTGGAGCTGACAAAGTTTAGTTTATTGGCGCTTTAAGGCTTTGTCTCTCTGCTTTCCTATTCGACCCTCACGCGAAAGTACAGTAATAACGAAGCAATAATGAAGTTATGAAACATTCCAGATAACTTGACGGATTCTTGATGGTCACTTGTGGCAAGTGTGTCGTGAAACTCTCCGTGGGCTTGCTTATTTTCCATTTCACTTTTTGTGAGTGTATACTTTTGTAAACTTTTTAGTGTCTGCCTTTTTGGAGACGGGGAAGTTTGGACCGTTGGCGGATGTGGATTTTTTGGCGAGTGGTGGACAGTTTGTTTTGTTTTAACTGACTTATGACTACAGCACAGCTCACGCAACAAAGTAACCTCATAATACCCAGGTGAAGAATCACTAAGAATAGAGTATACCGCCATCTTGTCCATACAAAAAGCTTAGTCTGATACCCACCCCTAAATGTTTTTATATGTTATACAAAACTAATGTTACTCACACACACACACACACACACTCACACACACACACACAACCCCCACACCCACTCACACATAATCACACATTTCATCGCTGCGACACCTGACTCTTACGAGGACTTGAGTATCGCAGCGATGATACGCTCTCACACCCTCTCACATCCAACACTTACCTGACACTTGACATGACATAGAAAAAATCACTTTAAAATGAAATATTTCAACAAAACCTATTATTGTATACCCTCAGTCTAAAATAATTCATTGTATAAAACTTAATCACTCTTAACCACATACCATTGGAAGAAGCTGCCTTTTGCAACACAGTTTCTAACTAACGCAAAAGGCAGAGATATCACTTGCATTTAACCTTAGTTTTATGTTTTTGAAATAAATTATGATTTATTTATTTTATGATTTATGTTATCTTTACAGTGAAAAACTATGCTTATATGTATATTCAATTATTTTTTTATTTCGCAATATCTTCGTTGTTATAAGCACTTAAAATGACAATTATTTTTTTGCGTCGAATATACTACGAATAGAAGTAGTTGTTATTAGAATACTTATATTAAAAAATAATTTATAATATAGATATTATATAGAATATTTATTGAAAAAACAAAACATAGCGGCATAGATTATAGTTTATCCAAGACACCACTATTGCACCAAAACAAAAGATTTTGTCAAGTTTTAGGGGGTGATAACAGACTACTCCCGAAACGCCAGTTTTATCAAAAAGTTAGGAAAATTCTCTCTATCGCACGCACGAGAAACAGAGCGACAACTATACAATTTCAAATATTGAATGCGCCAAAACCTCGCGGCAGGACTGTTCTAACCATCTTTGCACGGAAAGTATTCAAGAGCCCGTTTACACTCTAGCAAAAGCATTTCAGATAGGCTATACATAGGTAGTATTATTACTTAGAGAAATAAAAACTTGACGGTAAAATGTAGCATAATGCCGCCAGCAGCTAGCATGCGTACCGCGATTATATCTTTTTGATATGAAAGTACAGGACACGGTTACGATTATGTATACGTTTGTCTCATTTTTCACGACTTGAAGAGTAGAGAAGATTTTGTCGTGGTGCGCATGCTAGCCCTGTAGGCATAAAGTGCAATTCAACGACACCTTTATCGTCAAAATCGGTTAAGCCGTTTAAGCTACAGCAGGTAATCCGAAAAACATCACCCTCTTTCTTGGGCAGTCGGATAAAATACTTAAAAAATTGCTGCCTCGGTCTATTTTTTTATAATTTAATAGAAGTAGAGACGTAGATTTTTTTTTACGGTTGACAGGAGGGCGTTTGACCACAGCTCAATGATAAGTGACTGTGCCAAGCCTATATAGAATATCTCTCAGCTGAGTGATTAGATATGTTAAGCATCGCAAACAATGTTACAAATTATCTTAAATAGTTACTTGTTTTGCTAGTCTGAACTCCACTTTATTAAAGGCTGTTGACACACATCCAGATTTGAAGCCGGGATGGGTGTGGCGTTTCAATTAGGAGGATTGCTTCCCGCGCCGGCTTCACTGGGACGAATAGAGGCCTTTTGTAGCCTAGTACAGCTAGGACTGAATAGGAACGACTGCACATGATGAGCCAATATGCTGATGACTTGCACTTGCAACGGAAATAAAAAAGTCTGGCGGCTGTATTTTGTCAAACCTCATTTTGCAGGGGTCGAGCATCATTTCGGACCATGTACCTTCGCGGACCTTTGGTAAATATTCGAGTCATGTAACTTCTGCAATTTTACTAAAGTATGAAAATAAAACCTATGTTACTCAAATAATTGTTTCACAATTCCACGTAAACTCGCTAAACGAAACTTAGTGCTATTGCTATCTTATACTGATGTACACACAAGAAAGAGATAGCATGCATCTCAGTGCTGACAAACATGTCAGGGCTTAGCTCTCCATTCAATCTCAGACGACACATGAGCAGGTGCCGACTAAAAACAAGTTTTAAGCGTGGCTAGTATAGTTTTTCTTCGCGACTTAAATCGGTAAGCTCGTTTGAAATCACCACAATGCATGCTATCTATTTCTTTGTTTGTATTAGTAAAAGACAGCAATAGCTCTAAGTTTCGTTAAGAGAATTTAAGTAGAATGAACGCCATTTTATTTATTCTAATGAAATGTTTATGAATTTAAATAAAACAATTTTGCGGCGATTGTTATGTTCAGCTTATCGCGCAGCATTACGTCTATCGTGAATAGTAAAAGTTTGAGGGTTCGTTGGTGAAAAAAACACTAGTCTCTCTCTTGCCTCGGGTTTCTGAAACGCTTATTAACTTTAACAACAGATTAAATCTATTGCTGTATTTGTCATTTGTTTAGTGCTAGACAAAGACAGCATTAGAATTAATCTGTTGTCAAAGTTAACAAATGTTCCAGAAACCCGAGGTTAGTAAGTTAAAAAATACATAGCAGTAACAAAAGTTCGAATACTTTACGAATATGTGGTATCTTACTAGGTACAAACAACACACAATACAAACAACATATTCATGAACCGCTTGTTTACGGAATCACGTGAGGAACGTAACTCGCACGCGACGGTTTACGTGAAAATTACATGCTTAACGTTTGACAGAAAAATACAACATGGTGGTTGTCTATATTTGATAGCCGTTAGGGCGTTTTATTGACTAACGCTTATTGAGCAAATCAAGTAGGTGAGGTGGAAAAATACTTATTTTCTTTAACTAGGTTTGCCTAGTATGCGAAATTTTGAATATTACATTTTATTTTGAACCTTGAACACAAGAAAAAAACTTTATACGCGCTGCAGTTATTGTGAATTCTAAACGATCCAGTATAGATCACAAGAAATTTATAAAAAAAATTGACGAGGGGAAGGTAGGTAGGTAAGCTTCTCAAGGTATTCGACTGCTATGGGGTACAGCCGGGTTATGTGGGTTTATACCCACTAAAGGTGGCCTGCCTTGGTGCTTGACCGAGGGGTCCGGGATTTCCGAGGGAACGCACCGGAGCCTTCAGCACCACGCTTCAGCTCCTCCCGGGACAACTAGAAGCTGTCCTGAGACGTCTAAGCCTACAACAGCATCAGCTACTCGACGCTGTCGTCCTCCCCGGGATCGCTTAGGTAGATGGTTAGAGCCCGACCTCTAACCACTCCTGAGCACAGAGGTCCCATTTTAGTAGGTTCTTACTACAGGGAGGGCATATCGATGCCGTATTCTAGTGCCCCAGCATCAGGGCAAGAGAAATTTAAACCTACTAACGATTTTCTTCTCATAAAATTTCTGCGGTCCAAACTATTTTTTTGGTGGCGCAGCGTACTGCTCTCCGCTTCGCATCAGCACCAAGTAACCTAAATATCACAAAAAATATTTAGTGACTTTCTTTTTCATGAATCTTTAAGTAGACGAAGAGACGAAGACTCTTTAGTGTCTCCTTATGTACGTTGTCGCGTTTTTTTTTTAATTTTACTAACTTAAGCATGTTATTTATTAAAATAATACTAAACCTGTGTTAAATAGTTCATGCTGTACATTTTTAAAGTGGAATTTTTCCATTTATGCAAAAAATCTTTACCTGTAGCATAGAAAAATTATACGAATAAAAATATCAATTTCATAAAAAAAGCGTATTCCAGAAAAAATTGCACAAAACTAGATGACGCTTACATATTCAGTCAGCTAATGTCCAAGATGCTATAAAAGCCGATGAACATTTGGTTAATATAGAAACATAGCATATGTCCACAATTGAACGTTTAGTTCAAATTAGATTGCAATATACGACGTTTTCAAAGCCATCTTTTGAGAACCTAGCCTTTTTTGCAAATAAAATATAACATAAATTTACTGATGATTCTATACTTATATTAAAATAGTTTCGAATCTAAAAATATATTATGTTTAAACTAGATAAAATACATTGTCACATAAAAGAATGCTACCTTTTTTAAATGATCCTGAATTGCACCCAAAAATAGTTCACGATATTATTGTGATAAGGTTAGCTATCTTCGAATGTCATTGTTGTCTTATCGTGCTACTATCGATTTTTCATCAATGATAACAGCTTTTAGCTATAATAGGAGCATAGGTTCATCGTTGGTGCAGTTGTCATTGCGCTGTAGACCAAACTACCTGATCGAGTTTGCAGTAGCAAGTTACTTTTTTGTTGGATTTTAAAATTAAATTGTGATACATGGCAGATATGTCTGAAAGTAAATATACTTTACAATTATTATAACTTTACATAGCGTTATTCTTGACCGAGCGAAGCGAAGGTCTCAGAGTTTACTGGGAGAAATCGGCATTTGTATGTATGTTTGTGTGTATATTTGTCCGATGATACTTTGCAAAGCGTTGATCCGATCTTCATGAAATTTTGTAGGCAAGTAGTTCATTTCAATACAATTTATTAAGTTCGAATATGAGCTGAATCGGTCTAGGGGCTGTGAAGATATACGGGTCGCGAGGTCTCAGTTCGGCGCAAACTACTAGTATTTTAAAATAGAATAATCGAAATACGTGGCTTAGGCAGGACTGACGACACTGTAAAAGTCCCAGGCAACCGATGGATACAAATTGCCAGTTGTCATAAAAGTGGCGCCCTAAGGGAGAGCCTACTTTAAGCAGTGGATGTCTTACGGCTTATGATGATGATTGTAAATATGAGGCAAACTATGAAGCAAAGTTGGACTTACAAGTGCTTATAAACTTTACCACTGGTGTTTGCGCATAGTCAGCAGCCATACTATGCTCGTCTCGCTGCGCCTAGCGTTGCCAAGCATATTCGCGAGGCACCACACACTGATCTACTCACGCATCTCCTCGCGCTAATCATCGCTTTTCCACCGCTCTATCGATCTCGCCGGTTCTTTGACTCGCACTCAAAACATCGACAAAATTGGGAGCGGCGGGCAAGGCGAAGAGCATGACGAGTGGCAGGGCGAGTAACGACGCCACATTATTTCTGCCTACTCCGGCAGGTGGTGAGGGATCACCACTCGTCGATTATGTGGCCGCAGTAGCTGCGTGGCAATTTCGCGCCAATCACAACGCGCTGCAAAAAATGAACTCAGAATTATTTATTGTCATTTAACAGGCAAATCACTTTAAAAAACTTCTCTTATTCTTGGTGCAAATGTTCGTTTCCAAGCTTCAGTCTGATCTCCGTGGTCCATCTTATTTAAAAAAGCTTATTGTCAGCTAGCTAGTTATTAGCTTATGTCATTCAACACAGGCCTCCAGCCCTGTTGCTCAATGTTTAAAACCCTATTTTGAATATTTATGTTTGGAACAAAAATATGAGGAATTATTAAAAGTCATTGAGCAAAACACTTTTTGTTTTGTTATATTCTGTTGTTTTATATTGTAATTTTAAAAAAGGAGGAACAAAAGTTGCTAAGATGCAACGTTTCGCTCATTGCGCGAAATTCAAATTTTCTTGCGTTTTTTGTCAATTACAGCTTAATTACTCATCGTAGGTCCATGAAAATTAATTTTGCGACAATAAGTAGGTCGTATCAAGAAATTACACCAACCAAAAATTCAAGTTGAAAGCTAGTATAAGTACATTTCTCACTAAACCAAAAACCAAGATGAAAATCAGCTTATTGAGATTCGTAGCTAAACCAATGTTATCTAGGTGATCATTTTACCCGGAATTTCTTAAAACAACTTATTTTTGGCGCAAAATTCGTTTCCATAAATCCACGATGAGTAATTAAGCTGTAATTGACAAAAAACGCAAGAAAATTTGAATTTCGCGCGCTGAGCGAAACGTTGCACCTTAAGTACAACGTTACGTTATTTCAAAAACACATTGTATATTATTTATCCATGTGATTGGGCTTGTAGGCTGTTACCGAAACAAATAAAGTCATAACAATATCTACGTAAAGTATTTACTGACACAAACAATACAAGGAATCAATTATGTTCTCTAATCTAATCAGTACATAGGTATTTACCCAGAAATGATACGATTTATAATTAAGGCGGGGTCCAATCGCAAGCCAACAAAAAGTCAGCGCTTTGTTCGAAGTGACGAGATTATTTAATCAGGTGTAAAAAATATTGCAGATAGAAAATAAAAATCGCAAAATGACCCCCTGAAAAACCCTTCTGAAATCAAATGCTCTGAATTTTCAGCGGAAACTACAAATTTTCTTTTACAAATTAAATATCCAGGCTAATGTTTTATACGGCAAACCAGGTATTTTTTTTTGATTTGTTTATTTCCGATAATCGGCAAAAAAGCAATGAAAAACTACAATTTACCGTTTTCTCATCAAGTATGCGATTTTCAACTTTAAACCTTAGAACTTTGAGCGGGACAATACTCACTTTCAAATCACGATCAGTCCTCGCCTTATGTTCTAGGCTTAGATAACTACCTATAGAAGGTAAGTTTCCAAACAACGCCTTCTCAAAACGCAAGCTACAAATTCGCTACGTGTGCTGTGTTTACTTGCCTCGTTAGCACACAGACGCAAACATAATGTGGCCAGTTAAAAATGTTTTTCCCTCAAAGTTAGGTAATTGTTTGGTTAAATCGTCCATACATTGATTTAGAAGTAAGGATATGCCCATACCGCATTTAGCGCATATTTTAACGTACCTATGTACTTACAAAGAACTAGCGGTATTTATAAAATCTTATTCATAAGTCGTTTACTGCTGTACCGACGGTGCTGATACGTTTTAATAGTAATTACTAACAAGTTTTTATCTCACTTATAATATAAACAAAAAATCACGACTGTAAAAAAAGCAACTGAAAGATAAACTTTTGTTTTAATTTAAACAAATTAAAGTTTTACAATAACTGATTAACGCATAAAACTTTGAGACAAATATGAAAATTTGTTTGGACCATTACGGGAATGGAATGTTATTAAGGAAATTGATATAAAAACATTTTTGATCATACACAGTAATTTTATAATTATATGTAATTAAAAATGTGTTTGGTGCGAGCTAGAGAACGCGTTATCGTCAAAAGGGCCATAGACGTAACAATGCTTTATCAAATTTTTTCCTGTTTTCTTTTTAATAAGGAGAACTCAATGCCCGTTTTGTACAATCATAATTATACCTACGTATATTTATCGCTCTTGTTTACCCGACTGATGAACCTGAGATGGAAGGTAATGTTTTTGGGGGTGTATATTTGTTTGTCTATATTACCTCTTAGACGGCTTGACCGATTTTGATGAGTGAGTTGTCGTTCTTTTTTATGCATGGAGTGACATAAGTCTACATGTTGCAGTGAAATATTTTTTACTTTTAATAATATTACTTTTTTTTTTCAGCAAAGGTACACTACCATGGAGAAACAGTGGTGGATGATTCAGGGGCAGCCAATCCTCCACCTTACAACTCTGGACCTCCTCCCGGGGCCTATCCTCCTCCCGGCCCGGTTATTGTCCAACCCACTATGGTATCTGCAGCTCCAGTAGTAATGGTCCATCAGATGGGTCCGAACCCTGCCAGAGTCACCTGCAAATCCTGCAACAGTGAAATTGTTACCAAAGTTGATGTTCAGGCTTCTACGAGGACTCATTTATTTGCTGCGCTGCTCTGTGTGTTAGGGTAAGTATTTTATTAGTTACTAGCTGCGCCATGCGGTTTCAACCGCTTTTCTACAGGAACAGTTATTTATTTTTTCGGGATAAAAAGTAGCCTTTGTGTTCATTTAGGGAATAAGCTACCTCCATACCAAATTTTATCCAAATCGTTCAGCCGTTACAGAGTTAAAGGGACAAACACACTTACACACAAACTTTCGCATATTGGTGTGATAATTTACGTCTGTATTATGATTTCACTTCTTCTTACCCGTCTGCCCAATAGGGGATAGTTTACGATTTGTATTTTTTTACTTGAAAAGTAAATGTCTTCATTTTAACCGACTTCCTAAACAAGGAGGTGGTTCCCAAGGCGACTGTTTTTTACATGTTTGTTACCTCAGAATTCCGTCATTCATAAAACGATTCAGAAAATCCATTTTTTATTTGAAAGGATAAATATTATTATACTTTCAGATTGGTAGTTCTGATAATGGGATTCTTGAGGAATTGAGGGAACTCTTCAAACATTATAGGCTTACATATAGCGATTTTGGTATTTTCATCAACAATCAAGCATTTGCATTCAGAAAGTATCATATGGTAAAGCGGAACTGATGAAGAAGACCACGGATTGCCACCGGAACTTCACAATTATTTCATAGTATGTCACGGGTTTAAGAACATTTAGAAGAACTTTATTTTTCAGGGTATTTTGCTGAAGTCGGTTTTTTTTTGTTTAAATTATTTTATTTTGCTATTTACTGCACCTTATTGGCATGACAAGAATGGTAACAAAAAATAGGCATTTTTTTTTTCTCTTTTCTGGAGTTCCTTGCAATGCACTGATATCTTTATGGAGTAGGTAAGACCACTTGCTTTTATCAGATGCTATCGCCATTTACGACCACTCTTTTTGTAGAAGTAGGAATCTTTTGCAGAGTTCACCTGCGGGAGTACATTCTCATATTTATACTCATTTATGTATAACCATAGGCTACAAGTCCTTTGCCGTACCACACCTTTGCCAGTTATAAAACCGCCAAGCAGTAGTGTGCAAGCATCGCTGTGTTCCGGATTGAAAGGAAATGTTTCAGCGAAATTACTGGGCACAAAGAGATTTAACATTTAATATCTCAAGGCGACGAGAGACGTGCATTGCCGCGCAGAGTTATGAACTGTTGATGTTCAAAATTTTGGGTGGCACTGAACTGAACGGTTTGACCCTTATATCCTTTAGAAGCTAATATAGGAATATACAAACTTACATACACCCCAAAGACCTTATTGCCCTGCTTATTGCGCAATCGGATAAAAACTGTTTATCTTGACCAATCTTGTCAAGTACCCCTTGTTATTAGAACCAAATTTAAACAGTCTGACACTTGCTTAGTGCCCTACTGTCATAGAAATAGAATAAGCAATTCTACAGTCTGTTCACGGAGAATGTCTAATATAAGGCACTCTATCTTGCACAATTGTATAATAGTGAAAAAGAGGCTATAGCATTGTGTCTGTAATTGTTCTGTTAGTGTGACCATTCTGTTAAAATATTAGGCTGTGGTTATAGTGCACACTACGAATTCGGTGCGTAAACGTAAATAACACCACGCCCACTTTTTCTTTCTGGTGGATAGAAGTAACATTTGCTCGAAGCGTGCACACACCCTATGTTATTTTTGTTTTATTATTATATGCGACCGATGACGCACAGTCCCTGATTTCCCTATGCGACATTCTTCGCGAACACACTATAGCTCTGCTATAGCGCTATAGCGCACTATAGGCCTTTGTTCAGCCTTTGTTCTTCTGGCTGATGATGATGCTGGTTGGCCAAAGTTGTATGAAAGCTAGGTAGTTACCATACCATTAACGATTTTCTCCACTATTTCTATCACAGATGCTGGTGTTGCTGCTGTATCCCATACTGCGTGGACTCCTGTATGAGCATGAACCACTACTGTCCCAACTGCAACGCGTATATTGGAACCTACAAGTCATAAGAAAAAAGCATTAACAGAAAAAAATCTAGAGACCTTACGAGCTGAAATTGCGCGCCTCATCGTATAAAAGCACACTTTGGCCGGTCCTTCATTAAATTTTGTCGGTGCGGTATCGTTTTCCTCGGAACGTTTTGTACTGATAAGGTACAGATTCTTTACCGAGACCCTATATTTCAATGAGTGCTCCTCCCTGTCTTACGCTGCATAAGCAGATGGGGAGCGAGATAAAATTCGAAGAAAAAAAAAAAAAACAGATCTGCATCCTCACCGACAAATGAGGGAACGACCTAACTCTGCTAGTGATACACCTAAAAAAATATAGCGGTCTAATCTATCCTATCCTAATCTAACCACACTGAGCCCGCTCGCTCTCCACTCGCCCAATTACACGAGACGGATACTACAATTACTACTTACTTTTAGAATGATAATGTAAAAACAAAACATTTTTTCGAGTGCAAAGCGAAGTTGTTGAGTGTGGGCTTATACGACATTTTTAAAAAGGTAATTTACAGAAGACTTTATGCGTGAAGCGTCTAATTCATTTCAGAGCATAAGCAAGACCGGAATACATAATTGAAACACGCTAGACAAAGATACACGATACCCAGAAAAATATCGGATGGGTAGTGTGACGTTAGCTGGTGTCTCCGTCTGGAATGCCAAACGATGCTTTATTTGGATCATGTATTGCACCATTATACTCGTATTTACTAGATAGGAGGGTGTAAAGTTTTAACTTGGAAGGTCAATAGATTTAGAATTATTTTGATAAGTTTTAAATCAATTTACATTACAGAACTTTGCGTTGATTCTAATCTCACAGGACTAAGCAATACGCGTTTCTTTTAATTTTGTGATAAAAAGGATATCGTCAATTTTAGAACTGTACGATATTAGGAAATAGCAATACAGTTTAGAAAATACTTAGTAACAATACTGTGTAACAACATCAGAATCAAAGTATAACACTTAGTACGTACCTGTTTTTCAAAATTTTTACATTAATATGAATGAAGAATGAATAAAGATTAAATTAGTGTATTTCTAAGTTTGTACAAACAATATTCTTAGTTGATATGATTTTTAATTAGTTTACTATTTATTTGCACATGTTTTCTTGTAAATAAATCTACTTATGAGTCCTTAATTAAATATTTACTTATAAGCACGCCTGTTTCACTTCAAACTTCCCATTCAATTATTTTTAGGATTACTTACCACAAAAGGAAAGGAGGAAGCCTTATAGGACCACTTTGTTGTCCGTCTGTCTGTCAGACCCTTTTTTCCGAGGTACGTATGGAAGTAACAATTTGAATTTAATATTAAATACTTATCCGTTTTTTTTAAATATCAGAGCGCTTGGTTGACGCGACGTGTGACCGAAATACTGGCATTAATTTAGCGCAGCGCATAAGCATTGACATTCAGCGTGGTAATGGTGCCAGCATGCTGGTACGCTGCCAACTGATAGTGAGCTTGTACATTTGGATTACATTAGCCCTGCAATGGTATCTGGGTAATCTAACTGTTATTTTTATGTACTAGGCGAAGTACTTAGTTTAGATAGTTATAGTTGTATTTTGTTTAAAATTGTCTTATTGTTTTCAGTTGAGATCTATAATTATTATATAAATTTTACTGGTAGGAGTCTTTTGCAGAGTCTGCCTGGGGAAGTATGACATCTTTGCCAGTTATTCAACCGCCATGTAGTAGTGTGCAAATATTAATTTAATTCGGAATCAAAGTATGGCTTAAAGCCACGGTAAAAAAAAATTTGCTACCTTATTTATAATTATAGAAATAATGACGCTGTGACCTGTGGGCCTATCCCGTAACTCTGAAAGCGATAGCGAGAGTTGCGAAAGCGGGACCGCGCATACTGCGACTAAGTTTGTACGAGCGAGATGGCATGCTCTTGCAAACAGAATTACGAACGTTTCAAAGTTAGAGGAGTCACTGGCTGTGACTGAAATAGGTGGATGGTCGAACTGACACCGAGATCTTTGAAGGGTCTCTTGTTGTTTACTACGAAACCCTAAATATAGTTCTTGGATATTAATGTCATAAAGTTAGATTTTCCTTAACAACATTTATTCGCCTTATCAACCTGCTATCGTCACCAATGATAATAACTATCAATATCCGTGTTGTATTTGGTTATTGGTACAGTCATCTTCGTATTGTAGACCGAAATACCTGAGTTTGAAGTGACAATTTTTTTTTAGTGCTCTAAAATTGTTATCGCAGACATGTCTGAAAGTAAGTGAATCTTTCAAATTCATTGATCATTGTGCATAAGGATTAATAATAGTCCAGGAGTGGTATTCTCAAATAAATCGGAAAGATTTCCATTCGGATCTACATTCACCGTCTTTGTTATCATAAATGTAGAAGACGGAGACGGGTAATGCCATTGACGCACGTCGCACGTTGGACGTGGTGGACGCAGAACGCTACCGTTTAGCTCAGCGTTCTACGATCCCCAAGCCGCATACCAAGCGTGGGGATTATGACACCGTCCTCTACAGGGAGAAGCATTTGTTTAGTAGTGGATGTGTCCCACTGATAATGATGATATGTAAAAAAATGATAGACTTCATGCTAAGAGAAGAAGATTTCAGCTCAATGGTGTATGTAATAAATGCTTACAATACATACATTGACACAATCTACGTAACCCGGCTTATTTTCCTGTAGTTATTCTGTAAACCGGGACAGGGAAAAAGTCTATTTATCCAAATGTTTTAAATCATCTAAATTAATTGTGTATGTCCTAAAACTGCGACCGAATCACTGGAGTACGTGCAGCAGCGTCCTCTCAGTAAACGGTGAGCGTTCTGCTACCACACACGGCCTACCAAGCTTGGGGGTTATGACAGCCCCCGGGCCCCAAGGAGCAAGGGTTTTGTTCAGCAGTGGAGGTCTTCTAGCTGGCTGAAGCTGATGATGATATTCACTTACGTGTCTGACGTGCTCTTTATGGCTTGTAAGTGAAAGGAACAACGACATTTTAATGTCATATACCATTAAAACACTATCAACATTAATATTAATCAGTAAATATTTTCGACTAATACACAAGAAACAAATAGCATAATCTTATCAGCTCAGGATTACACCCATAAATCATGATTTACGAATAAATTGTACTTGCTTCTTTTATAGAGAACTAGCTGCTACCCGCGACTGCGTTCGCAAGGACCTACGAAAAAAAAAGTAGCATATGTCCGTCTCCGATCTTTTAGCTATATTGTATACGAAAATTCAGGTCAACCCGTTCAGCCTTTGGTTCAGGTGCGTCAAACACCCAGACAGAGAGACAGATAGACAGAGAGACAGAGTTACTTTGGAATTTATAATATTAGTAAGGATTGACTATGTTGCTATCTCTTTAAACTTTAGGACCTCAATACAATAACGTGATATCTGAGTACCTAAAGAAATAATATCTATATCAAAAGCAGCCCTATGAGATTGTCCTTGACATAAAATTGCTTTTTTAATTTTTATCATGGAGTTAAATGCAAGACATTGATACAGTGGCTTACTCTCGCTATTATTACACGTACTTAAAAAAACAACTCAGAGCATGGAAGGACAATTTGTCAGGGCATAAGAAAAAACCCTGAATGAGATCGGCACAGGACCGGTAAGAATGGTAAGCAAAAGAAAAGGCCTATGTTCAGGAGTCGGTCAAATATTGTTCGAGAATCGAACCTACCAACTATACCAGACCAGATGTTTAATACACAGGTACACTTAAAATTTTACGTTCGTATCCCTATTTTGCAGCAAAGATATACTACCATGGAACAACAGTTGTTGACGGCTCGGGACCAGCCCACCCTCCACCTTACAGCTCCGGACCCCCTCCTGGTGCCTACCCTCATCCACCTGGACCATACGGCCAAAACGTGGTCCATGCTACCGTGGTCCCTGGAGTAGTTCCAGTAATAGTGACCCAGCAGATGGGCCCGAACCCAGCTAGAGTCACCTGCAAATCCTGCAATTATGAAATCGTGACAAGGGTTGAAAGTAAAGCTACTATGAGGACCCATTTGTTTGCTGCTCTGCTTTGTGTATTAGGGTAAGTAATTCAAAAATGTAGGTTTATACGGTTTACCAGAACGCTCAAAAGGAGAGTAAAGTTTTTCAGGTGCATGTAGGTATGTTTGTTTTTTTGTTTCTCTGCTATCGTCTGTAACTTAAGTGGCTTGACAGATTTTGGTGTGTAAAGTTTTTATATACAATTTTTTTTTAATGGCACTTCGCTCACTTCCCACGTTTGTCCCATTATGAAGTTTTTAACATTTTTTTTATTTTTTTTTTATTAAATATGCTTACCTCATCGTGGATTTATTGAAACCAATCTTGCGTTAGTAAATCTATTGCACCTAGTAATTTCGGCTAAAATGATCACCTAGATAGCATTGGCTTACCCACAGAAGAGAATTTTATTTTATTTTTACTTCTCTCTTCTGAGGGCTTACCTGCAAATGTCAATAAACTTATGTTCATATTGGATTTTGTATGTTTTGGTGAAAAACGTGCAATACTAGCTTTCTTGATCTTTTGGTTAATGGTTAATCATGCAACCTATTTATTAGCGCAAAATTAGTTTTCATGAACTTACGATGAGTAACTAAGCTGTAATTAGCTGTGACATGGTCTGTGACCAGCCACATAATATTGCTGCGCCCTTGTTTACAGGGTATATGTCATAATGTAAGCTAAAACGTAGTTTTAGAAAAATAATATGTACATAATATATGCAATAAAGAAAGAATAAAGAATAAAATGACAAAAAAAAAGCAAGAAAATTTGGCGCGCTGAGCGAACGATGGAATAGTAAATGACAAATAATAGAATAGAATAGTAGAATAGTAGTCACGACGGATATACATCCGGCCGTGCTATAAATAAATCAAGAATAATTATTGTCACCAATCAGAGTGCGAGTTTTTCCTATTAGTTACTAACTAATAGGAAAAACTCAAGATTTATTTATAGCACGGCCGGATGTATATCCGTCGTGACTCAATCTGTATAATAATATATTATTTATAACTACGAGTTTTTGCGATATCAGTTTTACCCGAATTTGTCATAAATTGAGCTAAGCTACGCGGCCTGTACGAAGTTTTTTAATAATTGGAAATAGATCTATGTTTGGTCATCAATTAGCCTGGCGATAAACGACAGTGTAATCAAAGATGGAGGACGTCGATCTAAAAAAAAAATAGGTTCACTCTACCCTTAAGCCCGCCTTCATTGTAATCAAACATAATAATTTACCTGCTAGGATGCTTGGGCCCCAGGGCCCACCGCTTCTGGGGTGCCAGGGCAACTCTGCTGTCCCTTTTCCAGGTGACGGCCCAAGCCGATGCCCTAGAGCTAGTCGCCCACGCGCTTTGCCATCTGCGTTTACTGGAAGTCAGATAAAGCTATAGAGGCAGGTATAGAAGCCAAAAGCATCGTCGTTCAAAAACTAACCTAGATTGTTGTTATCAGAAATCATTAAGTTCCTTTTTTGAGCAAAAGCGTCAAGAATATGGACTCGTTGCGTATTTATTTTTGAAATGTTAATGAGGACAGGGTTAGTGTTGTTCTTTGTAAGATAATTATATCTGTATTTTTTTTCGGTTCATTACTTTTGCCCGTTTCTTTTAAATGGATTCAAGAATAATACATTTTATAACATTAATTATAACATTATAACATTATTTTATAACATTAAGATTGAAAAACAGTCCAAAGGTAAATTCGTGATTCACTCAATTTCACAATCTTACGAATAAGTGAGTCATCATATTTTTAGTATCTTATCTTTATTCACCAAAATTGTTGTCTTGCTTTGATGCGTGATTTTTCTAGTAAGCAAGAAGTTGACAGATAATTTTATAACAATAATAATCATCATGATAGTTTTAACAAGCTTTTATGAATAAGAAGGTAAGATTTTATCTCCAGCTTTCTTTGTACATACTTTGAAATTATAATACGTTAAATAATGAAATTTTACTTAGTTTATAGATTGGTTAGACAGGTTAGAAGTTTTATGACTAAATTTCGATATGGCGATATATCAGATATATAGATATCGATATAGCAGGTATGACTAGATCGTTTTAAATTTAAATCTCGATATGACTGACTACATTGAGTTTGGGCCATAGCCCAGTCAATGTAGCGTTTGACCCGGAATTAACTAATAATAGGTTTTTTTTTCTGTTTATAATTGAAGAACCATCCTCCCATATTGATGTACAACAGTTAAACAAAATGATTATCCGGATAGACTCAAATTTTAGATTTTGCAATATCTTCACTATTTGCGCTACGTTAGAGTCTATTTCAGATGACGATCGTAAGCACGGCAGTGAGTCGTCGGCGACGACAATGTATTATGGCTCAAGCATAAATGCTTTTTCTATGTTCCGTACCTCCAAACTGTTTAATTTAATTTAATATTGATTAAACGACAACATTGTACTAAATACAATTTTATATTTCTGTTATGAATTTATTTACTTCTCTTTTCTTACACAACTTATAAAATAGACAATTAAAGAAAACTTAAAAATACTAACTAAAAACGAAAACCGATAACTGTATAAAAAGTGAACTAAAAGACCATTAGTGGAGAGAAAGGTCCCTAGAATGCTGGCAGCATTGCCATGTTGAATGGCAATGCTCAATTTCTTTGCAAAATAAAAGCCAGCATTCTAGACACCCGACGCCTCCACCAATTTGTTTTGAATTAAGTTGTGTCTTGAAATTATATTAGGTTGTGTGATAAAGTCCCGTAACTTGACTGGGCTACTAGATAAGGCTAGAAAGTGTAACGATACGACGGATTTATTCTAGGATATCATTGTACACATGATTATTAACAACTTTTACTAATTCACTAACGCTGAAACATCGCTAACAAAAATCAGCTCTTCCATAGAAAAATTTAATTCGACCACGAGGAAATAATAAAGCAAATTCAGTGCATGAAAATTATTTCAGAAATGTAGCTGACAGTAAAGTGATAAAAAGTAATATAAATATTTTATTTGATATCATTCGACCGCCAGTCCGTCACTATCTGTACCAAAGGTATATTCATTTTATCAGCAGTGTGTTTTAGCATTACAACACTGACTGGAAATATTTTAACAAAACAAATACCCAGTAATAAGTAATTAGTTATTTATAACAAATACCCAGTAAGTAGGTACTTTTGTCGCAAGACTGGTCTACAGGTTCAAAGTCTTTCAGTAGTCAAGGCAAACTTGCTTGCTTAGAGAACGAAGTAATTCACAAAAAACGTGCCTATATAGAAAGAAAGAAAGCAAGAAAATAATTTTATTTTGCAACAACATTAACAACAGGTGAGCAATATCAAAT
Source organism: Apocheima hispidaria (assembly GCA_947579745.1). Lineage (NCBI taxonomy): Eukaryota > Metazoa > Arthropoda > Insecta > Lepidoptera > Geometridae > Apocheima > Apocheima hispidaria. The sequence continues at coordinate 5,165,596 of OX388150.1, read as the reverse complement.
AACTAAAATAGCAATGTCATGTGTCACAAAAATGGCCTCAACTCAGCATAATGCTGTGGAAACAGCGCTGATCTTCCGTTGAAGCCGTTCCGTGAAGTCACGAATGGCTCAAAAACAGTGTATAAACACATTAACTTAAACAGTAACAAACAATTACATTACAATATTTAATATAATAAAAGTCCAACCTGTTTATATACTGATTATATAGACCCACCTACGTATTAATAAAGCCGCGTCCCCACAGGGGCCGTCTGCTCCGTGAGGGTGAGCTTCGCGGCTAATAAGTACAAGATTTTGAGCCGCATGGCTCGGTCTCATGTAGCCGCGTGGGGGACTATTGGGGACGTGGAATTAGCACAACTATTATATCTGCAACCATCTTAGTTAAGAAGTATATGCTTTTAAGTCTTAAGGTCACAGACCATTAAATTTACAACAGGTGGACAGCTCGTACCAATGGATCTTACGAAAATTTCATTATGCCTAAAATAACTTAATCTCGTCAATAAAGTCCCTCAATAAAGTCAATAACGTAAGGCCGCCCTTACTCGATGGTTTGTTGCAAGAGTAAGATACACTCAATGCCATGCTGTCACGAATTAGTTCCTCAGGTAATGTTCGGTAACTTCATAAATTTCCTCTGGCAACTCTGCTCGAGACATGACACGAGATCGGCATCAGGCTTAGTCTGATACACACTGATGATGACCACAACTAACTTAATGAATGACTTAAATTCTGTGTGGCACTGAACTGTTATGGGCAAGCGTGACGCTTAACAGGTGAGCGACTTGCTCGTCTCGTCACCGAGAAACATAAAAAAATAATTTTAAAAAAGTATCTCATAGAAATAACGTCTTCATGAGTAGGTATCACAAGCCGTGTTAGAATCATGTTGAGATAGTGAGTCACTTCAAAATATTATCGTTATGTGGGTATGCTTAGACATAGAAAAATTATTGACCGAGCGAAGTGAGGTCTCAGAGTCTACGAAAAAAAAAAATCCAACACGCGAGTTAGCTCGAGGTTGATTTAATTAGGACAATAACATTTATCATTAAACTAATATTACTTAATTGAATACGTCATTATAAAAAAACCTGTTTCTCATAACGTAAATATCAGCTTGTCAATTAATTAAGCGTGTGACGACAATTCATATCCATCAATATGTTTGTTTTTGGGTTTGCCCGATATTAAAATGTTTATCCTATTCAATAAGGATCGATATTTTTATCGCGTGTCGAACAGAGGGCTTATTCCGTAACTCTGAAAGCGATAGTGATAGTCCGCGAGCGGGACCGCGCATAGTGCGACTACGTTGGTACGAGCGGGATGGCATGCTCTCCCAATCAGAATCACGAACGTTTCAAAGTTAGAGGATAAGCCCGCTGGTCCCAATTAGCACATGACCGAAGCATAGCAAAAGATGCCTATGGTTGCCTGGAAGAGATCGCTTTCGGCGATAAAGCCGCCAGTTGTTACACTACTTTTTAAAGTCGGTTTATAAATTATGTAAAATTTGTGTGAACAATAAAGAGTTAATCTATCTATCTATCTATCCCCAGCAATAATTTCATTTTACCAAAAGATTATTAAAAATAAGAAAAGCACGAGTCAAACCCAAACAATCAACCAGCAGGGCTAGCATGCGCACCGCGGCAAAATCTTCTCTATACTCTTCAAGTCGTGAAAAATGAGACAAACTTATACATAATCGTAGCCGTGTCCTGTTCTTGTATAGCAAAAATATGTTGTCGCGCTGCGCATGCTAGCCCTGTAGGTGATCGCGATCTTATTAAAATAGATGTATTTTACACACCGGGCGAGGGACTTGATAATTTATCTCGCTTCAGGTTGGGCGGCTAAAAACAAATTCATGCAATTTGTGTTTAGGATCATAGGCGATACAATTGGAGATTTAATACTATTTGCATGTAAGGTTTCTATGATCATGAAATGGGTGGAGGCTGTCAGCCAGGTATATGGTCTGTGGTAAAACCACAGAAAGTATTTATGGCTAGCTTATCCTTTTTACTAGAGCAATAATTGGGAAATCCTGTGATAATTTAATTTGTTTTACAGTTGCTGGCCTTGTGTCTGTATCCCGTATTGTATGGACTCCTGCATGAACACCGACCACTACTGTCCGAAATGCAACGGTTATGTTGGAAGCTACCTCACATAAGAAAACCGAAAACATCGCCGGATATCAAGAAAGCTCCGAAATCGCCTGAATATTGGTGACGATTCTGTTGAACCACTTTTAAGTTGAACTAATATGGCAGGACAATTTTCTGTATGTTTTCTTACTTTGCTTGACTTATACTATGGCTTAGTTTAATGGTGAAATATTTGACTTCACTTGCAATATTACAATAAATACACAACGCGTGGAGTCAAAATATAAGCGAAAAAAAAATATTGTAAGAAAGTAATGGCTGTCAATTTTAGAGCTGTCAAATGAAGATTATATTAGAAAATAGCAAGGATTTAGCCATGTATTGTATGATGTTTCGTCCAAGGATTTAGCATCATTGTTTCGTCCAAAGAAAATAGTCTAACCAAACCGACGCAAAATAGATTAAATATACGAAGTGCTTTCCTTGAAATAAGTCTCACGGCAACCAGTGGAACTAATCCAATCCCTTTCACGCGACCTTCCCGTTGCGCGATGACAGCGCCGCGACTGGGGGACTTCTGTAACTTTTAAACTTTCGCGATTTGAACACATAATTTAATAGTTCTTATCAGGACTTAACCACGCTGATACTAGTTTATTTATATACCTCGACGTTTCGGCCATGTTCGTCGAGGTATCTAGATAAACTTGTTTTAGCGTGGGGGTTTTAGCGTGGTTCTTTCATTAAAAGCACTTCTTTATTCTTTCTTCTACCTAGTTTCAGATTTTTAACACGCACTGAATTATGGATATTAAAATTTCTGAAACACGTAAATCTAAACCAGAGTTCGTATGCAGTAAACAGTTAAAGATTATAAAGTTTTCTAACAATTTACTAAATATTGTGGGGTTTCAATTGCCTGACTCTCGCTATCGCTTTCGCACTTTTCAACATCTTTTATTAAAAAAACTATTGAGAGGAAATTAAAAAAACAATTTTACAGCAATTTTCATCTTATTTGTTGTTTTTTTTTGGCGATTTAAGAGGGAAAAAAACTCGAAAAAATATTTTTCATTCTTCTTTGTTAAAATAAAAATATGCCACAAAACACTGGAAATGGTTATTATTGTACTTAAAATGTTGAAAAAGTGCGAACGAGATAGCAGAATCAGGGGAGCCGGCCCTCAAATGAAATAACGACATTGTAAAACAACAAATAACGAAATAACGACAATTGTTCCGTGACGCAACTGTACGGAGAAATATTATGTAGATTAAGATGGTGCTTATTTCTATGATTAAAACAAATAATACGTATTTTTATCTCCGTCATTTGGACTAAGAAGAAAAAATAAGATCGCTGCTGTAACTATATCGTAGCGTTAGGTATCTTAACCAATATAATTTAATATTGTATAAGCGAAACTAACTCTGTCTCTCTATCTCTCTGTCTCGAAACAGCTTATTAAGAATGGATGACTGTCGCGTTATCACGACTAAACGGATCTTGATAAAATTTAAATAATAAATAATCTTTATGATAAAAAGTATCCTATGTCATAGGACATAATAATAAAAAAAAATGATAACAAGTTTTTTCCACGCTTTTTTACGTCCACGCGAACGAAGTCGCGGCTAAAAACTAGAAGACTTATAAATTGACATGCAGCTCTGACCTAAGTTATATACTATATTACTAACCTGCATCCACGGCTTCGCTTGCCCTATTCAGTAAATTAAAAACCCCATTTCACCTCTATAGAGGTAGATTTTCGATAAACCGTGGCAGGGCCCCCTATTCGGAGAAATGACATTTTTATCTCTCTCTGACTCACTCCCATTAAATTTTAAATTAGAGAGACAGTCACCGAGATAATCTCGAGCGCACAGGAATAGGGTCCCTGGACTTTATTTATGGTCAGTATACAAACCGAGTGTCATCGGCTTAGCATGATAAAATATTTGATTTACATACAAACTTCAGGGATCCATTATACCCCTTTAGAGGAGAAATTATGCAAAATTTGTATTAATTATTCACCTAGACCATTTAGAAGTATTGCGTTCAAATTTCACGTCTTTATCATAAGCGGTTTGGTTTGTGCGTTGATTCTTAGAAAAGGGCTTGTTCTTATATATACTACTATACTATATTATATATATTACTCGTATATAAAAATATAAGGCTGCAATTTAGTAAATGATTAATTCTTATTCAACATGTTATGAAAATGGATTTTATGAAGTATGTATTTAATTTTAGTTGTTATTGCAAAGTTTATGAACGTTAAAATTATATGGAATAATATTTATTTATTTTCCTATACTAATTATTATTATAATTGTACACTTACAATTACCCAATGCGACAGCTAAGCCAAATTTTAGTTAATTAATTCCTAATATGTATAGCATAAACCATAAATCTATAATACATACAAGGAAACATTTTCTGTCCGAGCACCAATTTTGATTTTGGTGTTCGGAAGGCAAAGGGTTCCCTTGTTAGTTTAAAGAATAAAATATGTTGTTTTATTATTTCAATGTTTTTCTACGTCCTAAAATGATTCCTATTTCTTTTTATCATTTTTCACCAAATTTTTATTTTATTCCTCCACCACACACACATGTATCTGCAGCAAGCTAAATCGGATAACAAGTCATATTATTAAAAGAAAACAAAATATCCTACAGCAAATCGTGGCCTATGTCACTGCCACAGAAGAAAAAAAAAATGTTTACTTCACTCCGGACGTAAAGAGTGATCCACCGCCACCTTAGCCGTCAAAATCTGTATGTAGCATAGGAACACACAAATATAAATACTTATATACTTACATACACCCCAAAATATTGCCCTTCTTCTTGGGCAGTCGGGTGAAAAAAGCAACACTCAAAAATAAAGTTTTGCAATACATGCAAATACCGAATATCAGGTGGCACATTTCTTACAAAGGCGCAATGGTTGGTTAGGCCCACAGAATGGTCTGCGACCAAGCGTTCTCATTGGCTATCTTAAGCCCTAACCAGATCTCAAAATGCCAAAAAGAGCTCTTTTCGGCCGAAGTTTAGTATCCAAGTAGAAAAAAATATAGTATAGGATCCTCTTACCTCATAGCACCATACCAGCACACGATATATGAATTACTTAACTCGATAGAAAAAATCTTGTAATTATAGCGTTTCTGAAAAATTTCCAAGTTTAATTGTGATTTTGGTACATCAAACACTTAAGTACTTCCTTCACGGATAAAATAATAACAAATATAAAAAAAAAACAAAAAAAAAAAAAAACATAAATAAAATAAAAGTATAAAATATTTGATAAAATTACGACTTATTCTTTGTTGATTAAATAAGTCAACGGTACAATAAAAGTACTCCTAAGTACAAGCCTTTTGGATCAACTAATAGAGTAAAGAATAATAGAGTACTGTATGTTGGCCGTTGCGTGATGGTCGATCTTCCTGAGTGCGGAATCTAGGCGTGATCTGTGGGCAGATGCGATTCCTATAAACGTTAGATGTTAATCTCTTGTTTCCTCAATGATAAACTAGTAGTTCGCGATTTTCAGATTGACAAGCTTTTTATTATCGAGTTGACATTTAACAGGTAGGTAACGTGATGAATATGATAACACTGAGCTGAGTTGACATTTAATAGGTAGGTAACGTGGTTCTTATGACAGTGAATGATTATGACAACCCTGAGTTATTCTGATGCTGATGCCAGGTTCGGCTTCCAGACAACAAATTTTGCACATTACCAGCACCTAACCCCTAACACCTGCTGTGGTTTTCAGGTCAAAAGGTTTCCTAGTAGTACCGCCCGCATTATCAGATTTTATGTAGGTTGCCTTTAGTATATTACCTACTAATGTAATGATGATGCTACAGCTAAATAATGATGCTACAGAAAATATTATCTGCTAGAACATGGCAGTGGTTGATATAAGATTTCATGGCCAAAAATATTTTCTGTGTTTTAAATATTATTCAGGAAGAAAACTGGAAATTAAGTTCGTAAGCACGAATCTGTTATCTTCGTTCAATTGTATTGCACGATGATGCCGCGACTGCCGCGGTTTATGTATTATATTATGCTAAATGTTTAGGAAAATAATCAGTCAGCGTTGTGTTGTAGACTGAAATACACGAGATTTTAGTAACAACGTAACTTGTAAATTCGTATTGTGGTTTAAATTGATTTTATAATGGCAGAAAGTGAGTATACTCGCTAAATTACCTGATTTATCTGTGTTCAAAGTTACCATTTAAAATTATATTTATACTTATTATTGATATAATTATTTCTAAAATTATATACATATTTACAATAAAATATAACCTACCTACTTAAAATTAAAAAAAAATTATAAACAAAAATAAATAAATAAAAAAAACCTAATCTACAAGCCCCTTGGTGAAGGGGAGAGTGGCCAGAATGCTGGCAGCATTGCCACGCAGGATGGCAATGCTGAGTTTTTGCCCAAAATAGGCCCCAGCACTCCGGTCACTCGTCACGTCCACCAAACGTTTGGCCAGGTCCCTAAATAGTTCATGAGCGGCCGGCCCCCATGGACCTAAAGTCTCAACCCCAAACGGCACAAACATGTACGACCGGTCTAAATAACTATATTTGTGCCGTTTGAGGTTTATTTTATTTTATTTTTTATTTCTATACAAACAAATGCCGACTTGTTTCCGTAGAAGGTCTAGCTCCCATCGTATGTGATATACTTTTAAATAATTAAAAACCGACTTCATCAAAACTAAACTAAACTTCATCAAATAAATAAGAACAATGGCAAAATTTTATGTCTTGAATTTTAGAGCGTCGTAAAATATCATTTTTACAGAACCTATTTAAATATTTTACTATGTTTTTTCAAATAAACATTATTGTAGTCTAGTAAAAGCCAGAATAAAAAGACCGATAAAAATAATTAGCAAATTTAAACGTCAGTTGCTTCATAATTTTTATAACATAACTGCCTTCTATTCGTAAGTGTTACCATTTTTGGCGCTGGGGCATGCTAATATGGGGTTGGACTTTTGGCGGAAGCTCGATAAAAATATGTCGGCCGATTGTAATATTTTTCATAACTAGTGTCTTTTGTGGTTAAATACATTAGTAAAACAACACCACAATCACGAGGTACAAATACACAATGACGAGGTGGTAAGGCCGCGATGGCTTAAGCCTGCCCAACGGATGAAAATAAAAGGTTGATAACAGACCAGACGTTTCTGGTTCGGAGGTCACATGCTTTTTTTTTCTTATATTTAGGCTCCACACTTTTCTCTTACACTTTGCTCTTTGATGTCTTTTGTTTTCACACGACCTAGATTGCTTTTGGACTTTACGAATAATGGTTTTCTTCTGTGTGACTACAGCGTAACTCAAGGATGCTTTTGCTTTATAGCTAACGGCTTCATGCTGTTTTAATTTTTCATCCAGTTAATAACAGTAACATAACCTTTAAAACTTCGAAGCCTCATCAATTGTTCCTGGCCTCCTCGATAAGAAAAATCTTAGACTAACAAGCTGCTTGCGGGAGCTGGACTGTTCGGAGTATATACGTAAATCTAGTAATAAGCAACACTAACTCTGCAATAATCCGTCTCACCGTTACGTACCGTCCGTCGAGGGAGAACTCGACGGACGGTACGTAACAGCTGGTTTCAGTGTTGGTCCCATAGTAAAAGGTGTTCATAATGATGAATGCATATACTGACTGAATAGACAAATTTATACTTGATAAATTAAAATGTTTTTTATTTTATTTTAGAAACAAAATCATTGAGGAGCATAATCCTAATTAATATTATAATTCAGAGGAATATAGCCGCAGTCGTATCAGGACATATATATACATATTATATTATTTATAATATTAGTTAGGATTACTAACAGCGCGCCGTGGATTTAGGATTTTTCCGAGATAAGAAGTAACCTGTTTGTTAATCCAGGGTATACCTACCACCCCCCCGAGGGTTCACGCCTTGTCGTGAGGGGGGGGGGGGGCTTAGTAATCGTGGGCCAAGAGGAACCCAAGGCGGCGCCGCTTCTCTGGGCTTGCTACCTAAGCCCACGTTGATGTGGCCACAGTAGGTTGCGGGCTGTATGGGCAGCACCGCAACTGAGGCTGGCTGCAGTGTGGTATGGGTGGCACTGCAGCTGAGGGTTGGTCCCGCGGCGGGAGAGGACTGTTGGTGTGTCGTTGCCACTTTCCCTACCTTCCGCGGCCTCGATTGGGCCGCGACCGTATGATGGTGGACGCAGTGAGGTCACAGGGGAAGAGTAGTGTCGGTGTTGTGGATCGCCGCTCTCCCTATACTCTGCGCCCGAAGTGGCAGGCGGCGGGGCCACTCAACTGACCCGTCGCAGGGAGACCTCGGGCGTTCAGACACTGGGTCGTCTGGCGCCCATCGGCTGGCTTGGTCCCCGGGGAGGCGTTGCGGCCGTCATGCGTCCTGGCGTGTCGGCAACGGTGGGAGGGTGCAGCACCCGACCCCGGAGGAGGGTCCGAAAACGGACGGCCACGGCGGGTTCGCGGTCGTGTGAGAAATCGTTCCCGCGTTTCCGCCAGAAGCGGCGGAGGAGGGACACCGTGGAGTTTTAGTGGGATGGATTCACACATAACCGTCTCCCCGTGGCAGTGAGGTATGCATGCGCAATACTCCACGTAAAAAAAAAAGGATATACCTACCAAATTTCATCCAAATCCGTTCAACCTGTTACAGAATTAAATAGGAACAAACAGACTTGCATACTTACAATTACACTACACTTACATTTACGCACAAACTTTCGCATTTATATTATTAGTAAGTGGATTATGTAATTTCATAAGTACTTAGTTGTTGAAATAAGACGGCATTTAACGTTCACTTTGTGTATTGTTCATTTCGTAATTTTTCAGAAAATGTCTACTATCATGTAACCGAGGATCGTTCAAGGCCAGCCAACCCTCCACCTTATGCAGGTCCTCCCTCCGAGACATACCCCCGGGACCCGCCTGCGCCTTCGCAAAGTTCGCAAAGTACAAACGTGGTCCAAGTCAGCATGGCACCAGCAACGGCTCCAGTTCCAGCAGCAACGGCTCCATTAATAATGCCGCAGCCGATGGGCCCGAAAACTACCAGAACCACCTGCAAGTTCTGCAACATTGATATCTTAACCAGGGTTGAAAGTGACGCTACTTCAAAGACACATTTATGGGCTGTCTGTCTTTTCATTTTCGGGTAAGTAACCTTATATACTAAAGAAAAGATATACTTTAATTTTTAATATTTTGCCCTGAACTGGAGCACTCCCGGTAGGTATCTAGTTTAAATCCGATTGATCTGGCTACCTTATTGTTTTTTCTATTGGTCCCATTAGTTCTCTAAAAGGACCAATATAAATCGCACCATGAGCAATTATTTTTTATCCAGTTATCTATCCAATTTGTTTGGGTTTAGAACTGTTTGTTCTATAGTAGTGGCTGGAACCATTCGAGTTTTCACATTTATTTGAGATCCGATAAACCAAACCTCGAACTCCCGTATCTAATAGTAGTCCGATGAGTCGAACTATGACATTCCGTCATTCCTATTTGCCCGATGGACCCGACAGTGTCCTAAAACTGCGACCAGAACCACAAAAAGACGGGCAGCCAGGGCGGCAAGCCTCCTGCAATGCGTAGGGATTATGGCAACCCTTTAATAAGAGGCTTTTGTTCAGCGGTGAACTGGCTTATAATGCAGATGATGATTTATCCCAAGTAAAAAAAAAACACTTCTGTGATTTGTCCGATGAATAGGACCAATAGGAACAAAAAAAAAAAGTAATCCTTGATTAAGCTGGCAGAATATGTGTTCACGGGGGATTTTTGGTATTTGAGTCCGCTGACACGGGAAGCTCACATTCATCATGGCTTGACTCAAACACGATTACTATATTTGGTTTTTACGATAATGTTTGTAGGTACTCATGCAGAAATATGCTTTTGTATAGGTACCTATAACACAAATTAATTGTCGCCAATATAGGTCTTAATTATAGTACAGTTTTATGGCTCATGTGTCATTTGTTCAATGCCTTATAAATAATAATTATTATGTAGGCATCGAACAAATAATACACGAGCTTCCTCATTTCTGTGAATCACATGTTTTTAATTAAATATATTAGGCAGGCATCGACCAAATAATGCATACCTACCTCATTTCGGCGTAGCTATGTTGTTGTCAATACGATACATACTAAAAATAACTTTGTTGCTTCCCAAAGAGTACATAAAAAAAATCCGTTCATTCCCCTTGGCACTGCCAAAAAGACCACCTGGTGTGTCATTTTTCTTTTATGGAATTTGGTGACAAGACGAGCAAGTCGCTCACTTGATGTTAAGCTTCACGCTTGCCCGTAACAGTTCAGTGCCACCCACAATTTTGAACCTGAATACTTAATTCAAAATCATGCTCGGCAATGCATTGCGCTCGTCACCCTGAGATATTAGATGTTAAATCTCTATGTGCCCGGTAATTACGCTGGAAACATTGCCCTTCAATCCGGAATACAGTAATGTTTGCGCACTACTGCTCGGCGGTTGAATAACTGGCAAAGGTGTGGTACTTCCCCAGGCGGACTCTACAGAAGAGCCTTCCTTACTACTACGACTATTCCCAGTGACACACCCGACTATTAGTCATGTAATAGGGGGTATATATGCATATCTTCTGTTTGTTTATTTTTTTTCTACTAATTACATTCGTTGTAGGGAAGTAACTATATTTTTATTTTGGGAATTTGGCGGCGCGCTTATGGTTTGTAAAACACTTTCAGGGTTGGTCCCATAGTAAAAGTTGTTCATAATGATCAGTACATACATACCTATCAATATTGTTGCATCTTTCAGTAACATCTTGTATACCTAGTTAATTAATTATTTTGTGTTCACTTAATCAAAAATAAAACAAAAAATATATTTTTTAGGCAATAATATTTTATTTTAGGGTTTCTCATAATGTCCTTATTTAGGCGAAACGAATAAAATTGAAAACTAACAACATAAACCTTTTTTTTTAAAGTCAACCAACATGGATTAATATTAGGCGCTGATTTACCACTCTTTTTCTATTACAGATTCTGGTGCTGCTGCTGTATCCCATACTGCATGGACTCCTGCATGAACATAAACCACTACTGTCCAAACTGTAGAGCGTATCTTGGAACCTACATATCTCATTAAAACGGAACAGACAGAACGCGCATCAGACGCAGTGCAGGGTCTTTATTCCTTAATTCACTTGAGATACGTTGCCAATACCGCGTGACGTCATAACATGGTATAAACATAAAGACGGTCCCTAAACGCACCACGACGTGTAATCGATTAATTTTATTTTGTGTCCCGCACGATAGGTTGCCTACAATTTAAGTTTTTTTCGATCAATCTAACTTTAAAATGACACAACGAGACTTTAAAATTGTGCACTGACACGCGCTAGGTTTTAGAAGCAAGGATAATGAGAAAATGTTGTAAAGAGATCTTCCAAACTCTGCTAGTGCGTAGATTCTTTAAGCTTTGCTTAGCGTAGGTTCTTTGACCAACTATTTGCTACCGCAAGCCAAATATTCTTGTAGTTTTATTCTGAGTAAAGTTATATAATTATGTATAAGTGGCTTATGTTTAAGTGTCAATAAAGAATTATTATTATTATTATTATTATTCTGTGGTGGGGGTAGCATCTAAGTGCTAACTATTGAGGGGATATTATAGGAAATAATATATTTCTGTTACACCAATCGCATACTTGCACAGTTAGAATGGCACACAGTTCTTTTCTTGGAAAATATCTATCAGCTTGACCATACAGTTAGTAGTATTTTTATAAGATTTAAAATAATTTAACATCAATAAAAAAATTACATATTATATACGTATAAATTGTTGTTTTTATAATTAATGCATACCATTATTTACCCCTAAAAATAAGCTTACGGTACTTGATGGAGAGGTCCACATTATATTACAAAACATGCAATCCGTAGGTATTGTTATGTTTTTGTCCGAGCGAAGCCAAGCTCTCAAAATTTACGGGAACATCTTGCGTTTGTATGTTTAAATTAATATGTCTGAACCCTATTTCGATCTTGATGTTTGTAGACAAGTACCTAGTTCATACAAATAAAAAAAATGTGAAATGGTTATAAGGTTGTGGAGTAATTGAGATTTAGAGGTCTCAGATTACCTATATTTCTTTATAAGTACATTATATAACTAAGTCACAGATCAATTAAGTACATACGTTCTTAATCAACATCATCTTTCAATCTTTTGTTATTATCATCATCAGCCATGGAACGTCCACAGCTGATCATAGGCCTCCCACCCTTAGAGCGCCACACTGAATGACAATTGGCCATTTGCATCCATCGGTTGCATGCGACTTTTACAATGTACGCTGCGTCTACCGGTTTGTGGTCGCCACTCAAGAACCTTTCTTCCTCATCGATTAATTATCGATTCTTCGAGTGATGTGGCCTGACCATTACTACTACAGCTTGCAAACCCTGAGAGCTATCTTCTACCAGATCATCTATCTTATACATCTTCTATCTATTTTGTTGAATCTTTGTTCTAATGTAATCTTATTGTCAGGTGATTCATAAAATCCCACTAGATACCGATAATATCGATCGTAATACAATGTACAGAGAGCAACATTATTAGTATTCACCAAAGTTGGAGAAAAGCGCAGGCTGTGGGGAATAAGACTAAGCGTCTTCCCATTGGCTATCTCAAGGTTTTTGAATTTTGTGTGATTTTACATAGGTGTCTTTTGATGTGTGGTGTGCTTCGAGCTTCCAGATTGTAGAACCTATAGAGAGTAATCTGTGCGAACGGCAACAGAGGCGTATGAGGCTGGGATACCCAAAACAAGCGGAGAAGCGATGGGTCCAGAGGTCCCTTGATTCCCGCCTCGTACGCTACTCTCATGTAGTTTCCAATAGATTGTATATTAGTTTATTGTTGGTTTTAGATTATATACCTTCTTCTGATTCCTAACTTTGTATTTAATTATCTATTTTGTTACCTATCCGTAGATATTTTACTAACTTCTGACAAATATTATGTCAGAAGTTATTTAAATAAGCGCGCTTGCAGAATTACGTTTCGAGTCGGGTTCACGAGTATTCAGCGTAGATTACCTGAGTATTGATAAGTACCTACCTATAATCAGTTATGCTCACTGTACACAAGTCATAAGATTTCAAATCTTTCGATCTTTCTTAAATTTTGATAATGCTATCGAAATATATTCGGATATAAACCAAAATAAAAACTAGTCGTATTCATATTTTAGAAGGAGTTTGGTTGTTTATTCGAATGCTGAACTTAGTTTAGTGTTACAACTTTTAACTTATAGTAAGATAATGGCAGAAAGTAAGTGTGTCTGAATGTTATTTTTTCTCCCTATATAAAATAATTACATCAAGCTGCTTGGTCTGTTGATCGACCGAAGGCTCAATTTCAAAGCACACGTAAACGCCCAGTGTAAAAAGGTGGCGAACATTTACAAACAACTTGCGTGCGCAGCGAAAGTGACCTGGGGACTAAACGGCGAGATCACGAGAACTATTTACGTTGCAGTGGTGGAACCCATCATCATGTATGCCTCAAGTGTATGGGCGCAAGCGGTAGACCTCGAGGAAAACAAGTCACACTTGAACGCACTCCAAAGAGGTTTTGCTCAGAAAATCTGTAAGTCGTACCGTACTGTTTCCCTTAAGTCAGCACTCGCCCTCTCAGGTCTACTCCCCCTCGACCTGAGAATACAGGAAGCAGCCAGCTTGTACAGAGCGAAGAAGAACTTCTCCCAAGAATATCTCCCACCGGAAGTGGAGCTCGAACAAAATGTAAGATACCTGGACCAGCCACACCCGTCCACCCAGACACTTGTAGAGTTCGAGCTCTTAGAGAACACCTCCAACCAGCTAGTAGGACCCCAAATCTATACAGATGGCAGCAAGATAGAGGGTCAAGTTGGTGCTGCCCTAACTTGGTGGGAGAACGGCAGAGAAGTTAAGTATTCGACCTTCAAGCTACACTCCGAATGCACGGTCTTCCAATCAGAACTTTATGCTCTTTACCAAGCGACCCAAATGGTGATAGCGAGTAAAGACTCCGAGGTCAACGTCTTGAGTGACTCACGATCTTCACTTGAGCTGCTCCGGAATTCCAAAACGAGTCACCCCCTGGCAAAGAGTATAAAAGAAAATATTGGAATGATAACTGCAGAAGGGAGATCGCTTCGTCTTTTCTGGCTGAGGGCGCATGTTGGCACCGCCGGTAATGAGAGAGCTGATGAACTCGCAAAATCGGCGGCACTCACTGGCACCTCCAGAGATTACGAAGAGATCCCTCTGTCCTACGTCAAAAGAAAAATCCGTGAGGAATCAGTCCGGAAGTGGCAGGACCGGTATGAAACCTCTGAGACAGGAAGAGTCACACAGACGTTCCTCCCCGATATCGCAAACGCATATAGGGTGACGCGAGCTACGAAGTTGACTCCCTTCCAGGTACAAGCTTTGACAGGACACGGAGGAATAGCCGAATACCTGTACAGGTTCAAGCTCAAGAACAGTCCTGGTTGCGAGTGCGATCCTGATGTGCCCGAGACGGTATGGCACGTGCTCATCAATTGCCCCAGGTTCATGGTTCATGGCCGCGCGGCAGGACCTCGAAACGCAGTTAGACAGAAAGCTTGTGGTCTCAGATCTTCACAACATCCTAGCAGATACAGGTAGTAGACCACACTTCCTGTCTTTCGTAGAGAGGTCCTTCCGTATAGCGGCCAGGAGAAATTCTACCCTTCCCCCACTCCAAACCAACTCCCCAGTCCAAACCATCATCCCACCTCAAACCCTTTCCTCCTCCTCCTCAATACACACAACACATACTCAGTCCACTGAAGCCACGCAGAGTTCGATCCCCAGCAGAGAAACTTTCCCAAAAAGCGTATCGATTCACCAACTTTTCGAAAACGTAGAAAGGGGAGTACCAGGAATCCGAATGCGCAGTGTGGCTCTCTTCATGGACAACGACAGAGAAAGATTCGGGTTAAGCTTTTGCCTGGCACGGAGCCAGAAACGCGTTCGCCTATCACCTGGACTAGCATGTCTGCTCAACGGGAGTACCGCTAAAGTGACTATGAAGCGGAAATCCTACGACGCTATGCCAGGGTGCGAGATAGACGGTCACCGATTCCGACTAGTGCGATCGAAAAACAAAACAATCGCACTTTTCGAGTGGGCAGCACAGTCACCTTTTGCGCAAGCTAGCTCGCTACTCGAGTACCTGAGTAGAAAAGCAGACAGCACGCCCTGGGTGATAAGTGTGGACGCGATGATGGTGGAATACTCGAAAGCGGAAGTCGCAGACCGGCTGGGTTGCACTAAGGCCTCTGAATACCACGAGGTCGTCGTGTATGAAGACAGGGGAGAAAACTTAAGTTTTCTCAAGGCTCACGATCGAACAAGTGCAACAGACAGCTGGGGACACCCCGTCCCGAGTTCGACCACTCAATCTGGCTCCGAAAGGGTACAACAAAAAGCAGCAGTCGAAAAAGCCGCAGCCTATCCAAGTGGTAGTCGAGAGGGAAGAGAAGGCCACATAGCGACTTTCTTAACAGCTTTCAGCGCTGCAACGCAGAGCTTTTTCCGAATCACGCCCAAATCACCACCCCTCCCAACAGCAGTGACCCCAAGAGCAGCTTCACAACCTCAGGCAGCCCGGACGAGAGCCGACATGGGACAGGTTGATTCGCCCCGTTACATCTTAGCCTCGGGGCCACAAGGCCACGCGAGAAACGCCTTCCTTGAATTCCTAGCCACATTGAGAGCGACTAGAGTAGTAAATCTCAGGAACTGCCATAACATCCTGCAGTTCTTCAGGCTAGGAAGTGAAAGTCTACTAAATAAGGGACTTGAGGAGGCGGAAGCAGCCATATACAATAATTTCACTTCCCAGGTCATCAGGGGAACCATGAAAGGACAATATATGGCAGCTTACAGTGCAGAAAGTGGTTTTGTGGCACTGAACGAGACAGAAACGGAGCGAACAGGAAGACCGAAATACACGATACCATCGAATGACCCAATTGTAGTCATTGCCAAGTGCACCAAGATAATGCTGGACGACAAGATCCTCGAGATGGCTAAGACTGTCGAAGGGAACTCAGATGTCGAGGCAAGCTGGGAAAACTGGGTGATGCCAAAGATACAATGGGTCAACGGAGTTCCAGGATGTGGCAAGACAACATGGGTAATCAGAAACTTCGATGTGGACAGAGACGCAATCATCACCACAACAACAGAGGCAGCAAACGATCTGAGGGTGAAACTATCGTATCGCATAGGAGACCTGGTTAAAACCAGGGTGCGAACCATGGCTTCCTCCCTCGTAAATGGTTTCGGAAGAGATTGCTTCAGCCGCCTTCTGGTGGACGAAGCTCTCATGAACCATTTCGGAGCTATTGTAATGGCTGCACGGCTTGCTGGTGCTAGCGAACTTGTCCTCATCGGAGACGTCAATCAGCTACCTTACATCGACAGAGAAAATGTTTTCGAAATGAGGTACCATCGCCCGAACCTGATCACAAATATCAGTCAGGAGTTGCTTTGCACACACAGGAACCCAATGGACGTCGCGTATGCGCTGAGGGAAATATACTCCGGTATATATTCCTCAGCTCCCCGTATTAGGTCTCTTGAGCAAAGACGGTACAAGGGGGCGCAAATACCCAGCACCCTCCCCAACACCCTTTTCTTAGTGCACACGCAGGAAGAAAAGGAAAACCTCATCATCCAGGGTTATGGGGGAGGCACAGGGTCGCGCACTCTTACCATCCATGAAGCTCAGGGGCTAACATACGAGTCGGTAATCGCCATTAAGACCAAGCCAAAAATGAAGCTGCACGAGAGCGTGTCACATGCGGTTGTTGCAGTATCGCGGCACACCGGGACCTTCGTCTACTACGCCGACGACATTGAAGACGATGCCATCAGTCGATTCGTGCGTCGAGCGTCGGCTGCGTCACCGAAGACCATTAAAGAGTACAACCTGCAGATGGCCATCAAAGATCGGAACGCGGCGGTGATGGAGGCCCTGGGCCAGGAGTAGGCGATTGAATTGTAAAAGATAGCGTGTATATTGTAAAATTAACATTTATATTAGTTATTTATTTTTGTTTCCTTTGTTGTAAGTTTGTGTGTATACCCCAGAGCAATCACGCTCACTAAAAAGCTTCTTCTTGCGGCGGCGTCGTGTGGCGGGTCGCCCTCTTCCCTTCAATATGGTTGAGGAGAGCGATGGCTGGCACATGCGTCAACTCGTGAACGGGTGCTGCTTGCGGGAGCTGGACTGCTCGGAGTATATACGCAAATCTATAATAGCACTTAGCTCTTTATTAGCATATTCGTTGGTATATTCCTTTTGTAAAGTCTTTAGTATTTATATTCCGTTTTAGTTGATAAAATATTTGTAAAACTTGATAAATGGCACGGACCCCGGAGTCCGTGGAGCAATATTGTAAATAAAAAAAAAATAAAAAAAAAAAAAAAAAAAATTACATCAAAGTAAAATTGTATTTGCACTTCAATCAAATAATTTTAAATGTTTTTCTACATTCAATTTATATAGGGCATAGTTTCTGTGAAAACCATAATAAAAACTTTGTCTAAAACTATACCGAAATAAGAAATCTTTTGGTAGTCACTGCAGTGATGATAATAATGATTTACTGTGGGACAATAATTAGTGAATAAGACAGAGGATAATAAGCTATACTTTTAAAATATTATAATATAGCATAGAACATTATTATTATTATTAGCTAGCATAGTAATAGTATTTTGTGATCTCAACGCAATATTGCACATAAAAACCAAATTTTTATTTTAAATTTTCAGCTAAAGCCCAAGGCGTTGACTCCATGAATATGCTTATGACTGACGTACCTCCCCCATACTCGTTAGGCCCTCCACTTACTGGTGCATCTGTGATGCATGCCCCTGAGGGCGTAATGCATGCTTCTATGGGTGTAATGCATGCCCCGGTGGGTGTAATGCATACCCCCGTAGGCGTTGTTGGAAATGTGGGCGTAGTTGGTGTAAACGTGGGCCAAGGAACTACAATGACTACAGTGGTGATGGCAGAACAGATGAGCCCAAAGCCGGTGATGATGACATGCAAGTCCTGCAATGTTGATATTACGACGAGGGTGGACTCCAAACCTACGTGGAAGACGCATTTCTTTGCGGGCTTGCTTTGCTTGATGGGGTGAATCATCTAGACAACTATGTTACCATTATTCTGTTAACCAATATCGTATCATTTTAAAATTTCTTTCTTGGCAATAGTTTCGTTAGTCATAGAGACTAGAAATGCCCAGAGGGAAATGTTCGGAACATTATATGTGGAGACCATGCGCACTCTCAAACAGGATTCGACTTAACAGCAGAAGATACCAGCAAAGACTTCGCAATCATATTATCGTAAAAGTTCACTAAGAATTACATTTTGAAATTGTTTTTATTTATTTATTTTTATTTATTTATTTTCAAACTTACAGAGAAGAGAGATACTTGAGATACTTACGACCTTGTTCATCATCTCAGAGTAAAGCGTTGATTATATACTTGCAGATTAGTGCTAATTGCCAAGGATTTTTTTGTTCAGTTGAGGTTACCGTTTAGCGTTACTTTTGAAACAAGTACTACAATTACTTGACATTTTAACCGGCAAGTAGCGAATTTACTTGCGGGGCGGTCTTTACTTGAAGATGATGAAAGATGTCTTAGATATCCAGACTTAGCTAGCTTTTATTGGCCTGAATTATTAATTATCTTTCCTTCCATTTATATAGAAAAAGATTAATCTATTTCTATGCATTGGAAGCATTTTAAAGGTTTTTTTGGTTACAGATGCTGGTGCTGCTTTTGCATCCCCTACTGCATCAATTCTTGCAAAAACAGTGACCACTACTGCCCGAATTGCAACGCATACATTGGAAGTTATAATACATACTCGTGAAAACAAAATTTATTCTTAGTTGTAGTGGTAGGACTTTTTTGCAGTGTCCGTCTGGGGTAGTACCACACGTTTGCCGGTTACTCAACCACTAAGCGGTTGTTTACCGGATTGTGGACAACATAACGGTGTACTGGATTGAAGGGCAATATTTCCAGTGAAATTTAACATCTAGTATCGCAAGGCTGTGCATTGCCACGCAGAGCTTTTTAACTATTGAAGTTCAGAATTCTGAGTGGCATTGAACTGTTTTGGGCAAGCGTAAAGGTTACCTACCACCAGGCGAGAGACTTACCCGTGTTGTCACTCAGTTGTGTTATAAAAACGCAATGGTTTTTTCATTTATAATAATTGTTTTTTTTTTTATATCTTGTGTAAATAAGTAAGTAGAAGTTTCGAATCAATTGATCTACGTATATTTTAAGTTTATATAAGTTATTAAGTTTTTACTCACATTTTGACATTTATAGTTTTGTTTAATAGGAGCATTTATTCTGATGATAAGTGGCTTCATATTATTAAAGAAACGTTGTTTTGTGTGTTTGTACCAAAATGTAAACTCACGCATTTTGATGTATGAGCTACGTATGTGCCTTATAGCCTGGAATTTAATAAATGATGTTTATTAAATATACATAGGTAAGTAGTTGTAAATAAATATAATTACAATAATGAACCTAATTTAGATATAAATGATAAATAAATCGTGATTTGTAAATACTTAAGTACATTATTAATATTCCTTAATTTTATTTTTAATAATGCCAACTATTTGCGCCAGTCAGAGCACAATCTTTCAACTTTTCCTCAACCGTTCATGTTTACTACATTTTTTTTATCTAAGAATATTCTTTGAGTGATGTTTCCGCTCAGTGGTAGGTTTTACATAGATTGATAATAAGATTATTTTTGGCTCATATTCCTGGTTAAATTCTCAAAGGTACAATCGTACATGAACCATTCAGCATTAGATATTTTTTCTTTCACCGCATTAGATATTTTATAGGTTACTTTGTCATATAATCAGCCGTTTAATATCAGCTCTTATCTACTTATCTTGACGAATTTGTAAAATTTTGTGGATATACCGGGTTACAAAGAAGGCGTCCTGCCGCAACCTTTTGGCGCAGTAGGTATTTGAAAATTGTTGCTGTGTGTACTCCGTGCGTGCGATAGAGAAAGTCGGATAATATACCAACCTAAAATTTTTGACTGAAATTAGCATTTTGGAGAACACGTCCTAAATCTTATCAATATCTTTTGCTTTTTGTGTCAGTGGCTTAAATAGACAATTATGTACGCTGCTAAGTTTGAATTAAGCAATATTTTTCGTATTCTAATAAAAAGTTCAACGCAAAAAAAATGATATAAGGTGCCTGTAACTACTAACATATATTATTGCAATAAATAAATATAACGTAAAAGGATTTTTGCGTCTACGGAATCCTACTAAGCATGGCCCGACATGCTCTTGAAAAGTTTTCTGTATGGACAAGTAGGCGGTATACTCTAATCCTTCCCCTTAGGCTATCTCGTTAGCACTTCTTCAACATTTTTAATATAAAAAAAAACACAGCGCGGAAAATAAAACTGTTATTTTTAGACAGCTATAAATAATCAAAGCTTTAGACTAAGAATAGCAATGTTTAGAGCATTTTTTAAGTGAATGTTTTCTATTTTGACGAACTTTTTTCTTCTCCATCACCAAACTAAAAATTATATTACTTGATAATAACCTCAATGGTATTCGAAAGATAACAGACTGTTTATTTTATCTATGCAGAAAAAATAAACGGTTGGCTAACCATTATACCTGCTTATCTCAGCACCTACATTTGTGTACTCCAGCTGTGTTACTTCACCTTGATTTAGTCGACTGATATCATTTTGACAGCGTTGCCGTGTGGACGCGGAAACTTTTTTATTTAATCATTATAAGGTAAGTTGGATTTATTCATTCTTGAGGTTCAGAATAGTTCAGATTCAGATAATTTATTGCCTTTTATTACCCGACTACGAAAAAGGAGGGTTATGATGCGCTGTACAGTCATAACGTTATGAATATCACAAATATATAGTATGTACATTAGTTCAACGGACTTCGTCGGGCACCACATATTAGAAGGGAGAAGGACTGTACTTAGTTCGCATTATTTGAAGCCACAAAGCGCATTTTTGATTTTGTTAAGTCTAAAGTGTGTGTGATGTTACAGATAGTACAATGAACGTCGCATTAGTTGGACCGGACCCCACCCATATCATATGTCCATCATGCCAAATGAGCATTACTACACGGGTTGAACGGAAGGCTACCACAAGGACGCATGTCATTGCTGTGCTGCTCTGTGTGTTTTTGTAAGTAGTGAACCTTATCATTTATCAATAATCGAAAAATAGTTGGGTTACGATTGAGACGCCTAATTAATAAAACTGGAAGCTAAGGGCCATGATATACTAACTATTAAACCATGCAATGTATCGAGTTTAAGTAAATTCTGAGATGGGAGGAGTCTGGTGTATATTGGATCTGCCAGTAACTACGAGTTTTTGCAAATCGGGGCAAACACTTTACATTGGCGACCTTCGCTATAAACCACCTGTTCAGATTCGTAGCGTATTTCGCCCACTCCGTAACGAGCCATCCTAATATCGAGTTTTAACAACTCAATTTTAGATATGACAATATACATTGATTTGGCACCCTTTAAATTGGCGCCTGGGCTAATTTAAGGCAGGCTTTCCATTTCTCTAGGTCCGTGTCGAGGCAAAAATGTCCGCCGCAAACCATGTCGCTCTTAATCTTATCGTGTCTTCTGTGAAATGACACACCACGTTCATTGAAATTTAGTCGTCAGGTATAAATATGACGGTTTACATTTCCGTGCATTTACTACGAGTCACTGCTGTTTTTCAGAACATAGTACGCAACAGATAATTTCTTTTAATTTGTTTGTTGTTTATCGTTATCAAAATAGTACAGGATATGTTGTTTTCTTTTCCGGCTGTCAGCGACATGGATTTTATATTTTAATTTCATTATCATAGCACTTTTTTTCAGATGCTGGCCTTGCGTTTGCGTTCCGTACTGTATGAAGTCTTGCAATAACGCGAACCATTTCTGTCCAAACTGCAGTGCTTATTTGGGGACTTACATGAACTAGATTTAAGTTTCTTAGTACCTACCTTAGTATTTTAAGCTTGTGGATAAGTCCATGAGGAAGTCAGAATTAGTACGGAATTCATATGAAAAAAAAACATCAACCTTATTAACTTCAATTGTTCTTCAAAGAAAAACAAAGGATTCATCCATGGAATTGAATTTTTCCATAACAGAAAAAAGAAGAAGTGATTATAAAAATCAGAAAAAAATATCTGCTGTTCCATACATTTTGTCGAGTGTCATTGATATCATTCTATGGAACATCTGATTATTTTTTCTCGATTTTAGGGTTGGTCCCATAGTAAAAGTTTTTCATAATGATGAGTACTATGAGCCCTTTTCGGCTTAGCATAGCCTTTCCTTGTAATCCTGTATAGTCCCTTAAATATACACTGCCCCTTCTCTGCAAATTTTCTGGATTAACTAGTTATACTGATCTATTTTTGTACAAATAAATATTTTTTATCTGACTTGGATTTTGATTTTAACAAGCTGTAGCTGCACCCAGTTTTTTTTCATGATTAGCAGTAAGACCCTGACACAATGCTATGGTTTCTTCAGAATGTCAAGCATAATATTGTTGGAATTTGAACACTGCGGCATGTAATCCGAAAGCGTTAACCGCTGAGCTATCATTGCTATAGAGTTCATCAGGGTTTTGCGCATTTTTGCGACTAACTACAAATAATTTATTGGTAACACCATTTTTACATGTCAGATATTAAATTAATTAAACATTGAAATTGTTTATAATAAAAATGAAATAATTAAAATTAAATATTGTAAAATAAATCGAATCAGTTAAATTAAATTACATGAATAGTCTGGCAATTTTAAATAATCACTAACATCATAAAATTATAGTATGTAGTATTTTCGCCAATGGAGTTTGTCTGCGACGCCCCGCTTCACCTCTTTTTGGGCCTTGCTGCTGCTCTTTGCTTGTTCTGTATGACAAAACGCCACCAGGTCTGCTTGGGCATGTGTATGCCCTCTGCCCCGAAGTGGGCCTAAGGAAATGAAGAAGATTATTAAATACAGAGAAAATACAGCATTCGGTAAAAATTTAGCTTTTTTAAAGACCGTTAGCAGTTCTGGAGGTTACCCCCTACAATCATACAAACTTTGTTATCTACAGCTTTATAATATTACTGTAAAATATACCGACCTTAAAGGCATGATCGAAGAATCTAGATGTGTCAGAAGATTTATTAGATTCTCTCCAAATAATCACACTGCTTGGGCCTCAGGGCACACCCCTTTTGGGGTACTAGGGAAAATCTGATGTCCCTTTTCTGGGTAACGGCCCATAGGCCGAGGTTCGCACCGTAACGTTGCCCTAGAGCTAGTCGCCCACGCGCTTAATGATAGTTTTTAGGGCCTAACGCCATCTGTGTTTGCCAAAAATACGGTAAAGCTGTCATCAAACAAAAAAATCACTCGGGAAGACTACGAAAACTCCTGCTCATTATGAAGCTGCAAAGCACCCATTGACTGATTTGTTACGCATAAAATAACTTGGACCTGTGGTCTTATCCCGTAACTCTAAAAGCGATACCGAGAATTGCGCGAGCGGGACGGCGCATAGTGCGAGTAAGTTGGTACGAGCGAAATGGCATGCTCTCGCAATCAGAATCACGAACGTATCTAAGTTAGAGGATAAGCCCCGTTTTAAAGATTGCTATCAATATTTCGCCAGGCCGTTAAGAGAAAACTAATGGAATAGATAGAACGCAACATAACATTGCCTACTACATATTAAAAACATTAGACAAGCTCAAAAACGTTTCTCTACTGTAAAGTACCTACAGTAAAATTTTTCTTCTAAGTGTTTTTCATTTAATTTTTGTAACTTGCCATCCATATACTTAAGCATAAATATTTTGTATGCTTCCTAATATTAATATTATGTCAACCCACCGATTTAATAATAAACGTCATTGTGCTTAATTCAGTTCTTACCGCTAACTATCTACTAAACCCGAGCGCCGCGAAAGGTGCATTATATTGTAAAATGCCGAATGTAAACAGTAATTTCTGATCACTTTGCAAATTTTTTAACATTTTAGTCCTTAGAATAACTACCTCTAAGTCTTACTACGAAATCTGACGTGGTTTTGTCACATTTTGTTTTAATACACTGATAACCGACTCAATTTTAACATGAGTTAAACGTTAGTTTTATAAAACAAAATGTTCCTACATCTAAATTTCTAGCCACAAGTTTTTTAAGATAAGTATATACATAACATAAGTAGACAGATAGTGAAATTTCCGAGAAAATATCTTCATATGCCCTGGCGCCTGTAGGACAGTTTGATTACTAGTACGGGTGCCAGGCAGTTCCTCAGAAAAATTTCAATGTGTATAATTTTGTATATTAGCTCACTATACTTAGTTGGATAAATTGTTATTGCGTAGTATCTAAATTTTTGGCCAATAAAATGATTTATTATTTTTATTATTTATTCAGTTTTAAGTGAAAGTCGCGGGCAACCGGTGGATGCAAGTGGCCCGTTGTCGGTCGGTGTGGCGCTCTAAGGGGGAGGCCTATGTTCAGCAGTGGACGTCTTATGGCTGATGATGATGATGATGATGATTCAGTTTTATAGTCACTTCATTTTATTTACTGCAAGTGTAAGACGTCTGTCGGACGTTTCGCTCCCGTTTGGTAACTCGGACATTTTGCTTTGTAAAGACTGTACCTATTAAATTGAGAACGTTTTGCTCCTATGATGTATTACGTTACGGACGTTTTTCCAAGGAGGACATTTTGCTGTACCACCTGATCCGAATCAGTCAAAACATTTCTTAATTCCTCTCGCTGCTGGCTCGAGTGTATACTCAAAGAGGCGTTTTCCAAAAAAAAAAGAAATCCTTGTTATAAAAGTACCCAATAGATGGCGTTAGATGTACCTTGAGTTTTTCTGTCACTGTCAAGACATGAAAGGCAAAAAAATGTACGTGTGCCTTTTTTCTCTCGTGTTTTTTGGCTCGACATGTGTATTTAGACAATTTCAAGTAACGTAACTATGTATTTGACTTCATTTGAAATATTACAGTAGTTGACACTGGCTAAATACACAACGTGTGGAGCCAAAATTTACGATTTAAGAAATAAACATAAAACATTTCGACAGAAAATGACAATGACAGTAAAACGGTAGGTCTGTTACGCCATCTAGTAAGTTTAATAAGTCTAGTCTAGTTTTTAGTAAGTCTACTTTTTTTTTTTGGAAAACGCATCATTCTTAGCATCAACAATGAGTAATGTTGACATTGACTCATGTCCGGTATGAAGTTGCGTCGGCAGACGCCTGACATCTGTTGTCTGACGTCAGAGTTCATTTGCCTACTTCATACTGTTAATTGAATCTGTGCTCGCTATCGCACCGTAGTCTGTTGATGACTGTGGACACGTACTGTGTGAGAGACAAACAAATAGGAATAATTCGGGCCATCGAAGTCTGGCTTTTGTGAAATTTATCTAAAACCTTGAAAACGTAAGTATTATGATATCATTATAGTATTTCTCAGCGATTAACACTTTAATTAACATTGTTTACCTGCGTTGTTTAACACTTAAATAAGAACGTAAAATAATTACAACGAGAGAACAGAAACACAGATCATCTGAATAACTAAAAGATTTACGAGTAGGTGAAAAGAGAATGTAATTTCTACATTCAAAATAGGAATTAGGATTGAAACACTCAATCCCAAGCACGCTCTCATAAGCTCATTTTTAATAATGTATTCATCTGTATATAGTTAATTTGTAATGTAAAGTCCTTCCTACATATTTATTTCATACCATAGTATTCCTATACTTATCTCAAATTTATTAACCTTATAACACTATTAACCTATTATCTCGGAGTGTTACGGCGCATCGATAGAAACCTAATTTGCCAAAATACAAATATACGTACAACTATATTCCTAATAAATATCATAATACCCTTTTGTCGTTCTCTGGTATTAAAGTGTCAGATATAATGAATTTTGACTAGTCTGCGCAGACGCCGCGTCCCATGCCGGCGCCTAAATTAGTAGTAACTATTGTTTATTCTGTGCCTTAATATCAAGGCCCACTACTATCACGTATACTGTGGTTCTACGTTCCTTGATTTACCGATTTAGCATCGGCTTCCAATAATGTTGCTATCCAGATGCTATGTACGCGTTTTCGAAGAGCTTGTCTACGCTATTTTTCTTTTAGGCGCCTAGGTATTACTATTTTGCTGTGGCCTTGAGAGCTTTTAAAAATAGACGCTAATCTCTTAGATATTCTTGAGGATCGCCTTTGAAGTGACGTCATGTTTTTTTGTTTAGTGGGTTTTTTACCATAGACGACTATTACTGACTAGACATTAGTTTTTGTTTTCCGTAATTTTAAGTAAGTACTAAGGTAGGTAGCTCTCGGAATACAGTCTTTCTTTATTAGAAAACGGTAGGTCTGTGCTTCAAAGATATTTTATTTATTGTATTTACTTTTTGCATCCGGGTATGTCCTAAAACTGTAACCAGAACCACCGAAAGACGGGCAACAGCGTCTGTTAGCAATTTCTTTTTGTGGTCATTTAAATAAATTTCTACAAACCAGCTGCTCAATGATTAAATTACATGAACACATAAAACACAAAACTAACTTCCGAAGCTACAGCAAAAGTCAAAAGCCATGCGTCATCGGCTCCAATCAAATAAGCTTCGTTTTTCAAAAACGGTACCTGTCCACCGACCAGGGACCCTATTCGGAGAAATGACATTTTATCTCGGTCACTGTCTCTCTAATTTAGAATTTAATGGGAGTGAGAGTGACCGAGATAAAATGTCATTTCTCCGAATAGGGTCCCAGTAGTGCTTAGTCTCAACTTAGACTGCAGGCTTTCTTGGTGTTGCCAACACGTCTTCTTAGTAAACGGTGAGTGTTTTACGATCCCCAAGCTGCCAGCCAAGCATGTGGATTGTGGACCTCCGCCCTACACCTACCACGGTAGATTGTCGTTCCGTGTGGCGCTCTATGCTTGAACTGTTTCCTGATTTGAACAGAGAGGATGAAAAAATTTAAACTTACAGCAAAAAGAAAGGAGATAAAGCCTTGACTCGAAGTAAACATGATATGTCTTTCGAAATATGAAACATGTTTTTGTGCCAAGCGAAAACATTAAACAAGGTCTTTGTAGCCACACAAAGTTTAAGCCTACCAAGTAGATATGCACTAGCCGCAATGATTACATCATCAGATTTACCGGTACCTATTACATATTCTGTGCCGTTACCCTATATTACCCCTAATATTGCAACATATTCCCTGTATGTTGTACGTCTTCTTTTATGACGTTTTAGTAAGAACAACTTATAATAAACTAGCTGTTACACGCGACCTCGTTCGCGCGGACCTACAAAGAAAAGTAGCTTCTGTTCCTCTCCGACGCTTAACCTATATCTAGCAAATGCAAATGTTTCCTAGCAATTTTATTGTTAGGTATTGTTTCGTTAAAGGTCGAAAATTTTGTTTTTCTTCTCCTTCGTCAAATTTAAAAATTACTTTAACAATAAACATTGGCATTTTTATTGTAAAGATGCATGCTTAGTTATTTCTTATTTTTCTATTTCCAAAATGTTGAAAACATTTGAGGGATCGCGATTGGGCCAGGTGAGCAGCAGCATTTTAGTAACGTGTCACTTTTGGATAGATTTATGTATTAATTGAAAGCTTGCTTGTTAGTTCACCTGTGGTCACGTTGAGTACAGGAGCTCGCTTATAGGCGCTTAGATACGTATAATGAATTAGACATAATATTAAAGATATCTTTATATATATATATATATATATATATATTAATAAACAAAATAAACTAATCTAAAAGAACGCTATCAGTGGGAATTGTTCCCAAAATGCTGGCCCCATTACCACGTTGTATTGCAATACTCAGCCTTTGGGCGAAATAGAGGCCAGCATTTTGGTCACGTGTTGCATATATTATATTATATATATGCTAATATATATAATAAATCTACATATTATATTATATATATACTAATATAAAGTTATTAAATTAAAATGTGCAACTATATAGCGATAATCTGGGGAGACCGTCCTTACATTTCATAATCGCCCACTTCATGTAATGACTCATTCATTAGACTTACATTTGTCATACAATTGTTCTAATTCCCGTCTGTTTATTTGAAATTTGTTTCAATGAGAGGTGAGTCAGATCAATTGTTTTCGTTATCGAGGTGTTTAATATCGGCTAGTAATAAAATTAATAATAATGTCATTGATGATTATTAAATTGCTGTTTGATTATTCTGACAATATGGATGTTTTCTACTGAACATTTATTTTGTTTGAATAAATCCTTTTTGACCGAGCGAAGCGAAGGTCTCAGAATTAACTGGGACAAATGGGCATTTGTATGTATGTTTATTGATTGTATGTTTGTGTGTATATTTGTTCGATGATAACTTGCGAACCGTTGATCCAATCTTCATGAAATTTTGTAGACAAGTAGTTCTCAAAAAAAATTTTGTTCGAATATGAGCTGAATCGGTCAGGGGGCTGTGAAGTTATAGGAGTCGCGAGGTCTTAGTTCGGCGCGAACTACTAGTTATAAATTACTAGCTGTTACCCGAGACTTCGTTCGCGTGGACCTACAAAAAAAAGTAGCTTATGTCCGCCTCCGACCATGCAAAAATTCAGGTCGGTCCGTTCAGCCATTTAAGCGAGATTACGCGAAAAACACCCAGACAGAGAGACAGATAGAGAGAGAGACAGATTGCATTTATAATATTAGTTAGGCTAAAATGATGAGAGAAACAAAACATACGAATACGAGTTTGCTGTCTAGCAGTCTAATATTTTATAGGAATTTTCATTGTTTTTGTCTATTTTGACGAATAAGACGAGTTTTTGCTTCTCCTTCGGCAAAATAGATATTAACACAATCAAAATAGCTTTAAAATATTGGCAATAACTATAATTCGTTCGGTATTACTTTTAAACAGAAAATCAATTGTGTTTCATAATAATTAGATGTTTATTTTTGGCTGATATCATTTAATACTGTATCAGCCTTTAAACATCCCACTGCCGGTATATCAGCCTACCCCCGAAGGGTGATTAGGCCATATCCACTAGTCTGGCCCAGTGCGGGTTGGTGGATTCACATACGCCACCGAATTACTACTCCGCAAATATGCAGGTTTCCTCATGATGTTTTCCTTAAACAAAACTCATTGTGAGGTAGGGGGCTCATTGATCGAGCCCCCTACCTCATGAATGTGAGGCGTGCTCCCACTGAGCTACCACGGCTTTGTGTAATACTAAATATATATAACAGGAAAATTGTAAGTAGGTAAATAAAATAAGCAAATTACAATATTGAGATTGGAAATTATTTCCACTAAATATTGTTATCGACGTGCAGGAAAGTTTTTAAGCCTTTGATGACGTTGATGAAGCGATCATAACAAAACATGATAAGGAACATAATTCACGCGAACGAAGTCGCGGGTAGCAGCTAGCAAGCTATCATTATTTTGCAGACGGGAATTTCGTTTTTCTTTTAATAATATTTACCCGTAGATGAGTTTTACGC
This sequence comes from Apocheima hispidaria, assembly GCA_947579745.1. Taxonomy (NCBI): domain Eukaryota; kingdom Metazoa; phylum Arthropoda; class Insecta; order Lepidoptera; family Geometridae; genus Apocheima; species Apocheima hispidaria. Next base: position 5,135,623 of record OX388150.1, on the reverse strand, counting down.
ATCAGTGCGCAGTGAATTCACAAAAATCAAAGAATTTTTTTTTTTTCATAAACTCATTACCAATCTTATACATAGCTGGACTTATCACCCAACTCTATTAAAATAAAAAATCAATTAATCTATCAAAACAATCCCGAAATGTCTTGTTACAGAGCGCTGTTCTGTTCTATCACATTTTATTAACACCCGACGATGCAGAGAATTGTTATAAGTTGAAAGCATGTATCTATCTATCGGCATCAGTCGAACTTTCTTCTCACCCCTCTTGTGGGGTGGGGGAAGGGTATCGGGGCAATGCCCCCTGGCCCTGGCTTTTCTACGCCCATAACTATGGGCGTGTCTCTTGAATTTTCTTGGTTTCTTCTTCTACGGGGACTTCATTTCGGTTCCACTTATATGTCAATGCGATCAAGCCCTGCCGGGTGAGATCCCTGGTTGCCCAGGGAAGGCCCAGCGAGCCGATCAGGCACGACAGTGGCAACCGAGAGCGATGTCCCCGTTGTTTTTGATGTAGATGGTAATTCTTCTTCTTCTTCTTCTTCTTCTTCGGTGGCTATCAGTTCTCTGGAGTAAGGTTTGGCGCGCCTTACTCCCGGTTTCTTAGTGTCCGGTGGTCTCGCGTGAAGCGGGGCTATTCCTGTGATGTGTTGGAATCTTGACTTGTCAGCTCTCTCAAATAGCTGAGTAGCTGTGCGTATCACCAAAGCCTCAATATTTTCATGTTTGAGGTCTCTCTGAATGGTGGAGTTTCTCACGTAGCGCGGAGCTCCTACTATCCCTCTCAAAGTGATGTTCTCTTGTGCTTGTAGGCGGGATCTGTTCGTTTTGCTCACATACGGATACCAGGCTGGCGCCGCGTATGTTAGACGTGTTCGTATATACGTCTTGTAGAGCATTAATTTCGTTCTCAGTGGCAGCTTAGATCTTAGTATCGGGTTAAGTCTAGCGCGAGCTCCTTTCACCTTTCCTATGGTGGTGTCTATGTGTTTCTTGAAGCTGAGTCTTCGGTCGATGGTGACGCCCAGATACTTCACATCTGTTTGCCACGGGATGTCCTCGTTCAGCAGCTTCAAGGGTGTCGGTAGGTGTGTGTTACCGATAATGATGGCTTGTGTCTTGCCTACATTTACTGTGAGTCTCCATTTGTTTAGCCATTCAGGCAAGGCATCCAGTGAAGGTTGTAGTCTCTTCACCGCGAAGGCCGGCCTGTACGATGATGCGTAGTAGGCTGCATCGTCAGCGTATAAGGCGAGTTTCGCTTGTCCGACGACGGGGATGTCGTCGGTGTACCAGGCATAGCATTGTGGGGATACGCAGCTTCCCTGCGGCACCCCGGCCTTCACGGGTCTTAGTCCTGACAGGATATTTTCGACCGCAACCGTGATCTGGCGGTCTGTCAGGAAGCTCTGGATAACCTTGACTATCTGTCTCGGGGCTGTGCTCTTCGATAGCTTGTATAGCAGCCCTTCGTGCCATACCCTGTCGAACGCCTTCTCCATATCCAGAAGGACGGCCACGACGTTCTCTTTCTTGTTATGGCTTGTTGCCATTTCGTTTACAAGCCGCACTACTTGCAAAGTGGTGGAATGTTCGGCCCTAAACCCGAATTGTTCCGCCCTAGGTGTGATGTGGGGCGTCAGTTCGAGTAGGAGTAGTCTCTCGTCTATCGGCATCGTAGTTCGCTACAAGTATTTATATTCTCTTTGGTTCCCTATAACAGATGAACCGGTTTTGGTTTAGTTTTTTTGTTTGAAAGGTGACTCGAGAGTGTTCTTATGTCTATCCCACACATGCAGGCCGAATATCGAATATTCGTGCAAAGAGGCACGTCTCTGATTGGCCGATATCGCCTCGTATCACGCTAATTCTTGGCGATAGACGCTAGTCTGAGAGAGGCATAATGCTTAGCTTTCAAGAAAATTTGTTCAGCTGTTTGTGATCTTCAAATTCAATCAGCTCTTCTATATCTCTAGGGCCGTGTTTAGTAAGATAATCCGACGACGCTCCATGACATTACAGCAAGTATGGTGTAAATGTCACTGAGCGTCGACGGCCGTCCTTACTGAACACGGCCTAGTTGTGTCAGGGGTTTTTAATTTTTTATATAGTTATGGTTTCCATTGCAATCTTGCGCATACGCCTGGTTATTTATGAATGAATGTGTCTATTATATAATCAAGTTCAAGTCAAGTCATTTATTCCGCTTCAAATTGTGGTTATATTTCTGGTGTGGGACCCTATTCGGAGATATGACATTTTATCTCGGTCACTCTCACTCCCATTAAATTCTAAATTAGAGAGACAGTGACCGAGATAAAATGTCATTTCTCCGAATAGGGTCCCTGGTTGTTACGCGGTGACACAGTAAAACTACTTTTTAAAAACTTTTTGTATAAACTTTATTTACTGCCTTAGAAATAGTATAAAATTCGAAGATAACAATATAACGGCGAGGATCTGGTAATGACTGAGCGCGGGATTTGGGAAGCGGAGATATTTATGGGTAAAGGATGTGGAGAGGGAATAGTGGGAACACAAACAAAATAGAAATATCTTAACGACTTATTTGCTACACTTAACTAAGAATGGTGATTTACTAATGACTAATGAGCTTAACTACTTAAAGATAAGAATATCACGAGGGGTACGCGTGATGCGAATGTAGTGCTGGTCGGCATATAACATGATCATATTATTGTCTATATCTTATATCATATATATATATATCTTGCGAAATTGTATAATAATAATACTAATACTAATAATGACGTTACTGGTTGCTAGCCGGTTTCTATACTACCCGTTGGCTAATAAAATGCGGCAACTCTTTGCCGTTGTCTGGCGTCACAACATAGTAGCATTTTACTTTCTCCTTTGCTCGCTTCGCTCTGCTCCTAGTGACGGGCAATGACCTTATCATAATACATGCTCTGATTCACAAATGCATAACAATCATTCGTAGCCGGTTAGTTTACGCTAAGACCCCGCGATAGCAACACTTGTATTGCGTTATTCTCAGAAGATAAATAGTTGTTCGGATAATTGGTCGGATAGCATAAATCTGTAAGTAGTTTTAAAAATTTAGCCTATTAGAAATAATTCAGATTAATTTTAAAAGGTTACATAAATATTGCTCAATGTTAATTTTTAGTTCTGGTTATAATAACCTTCCTGAGTTCATAATGGCATTGTATGTCTTTAAAGCAAATCAATAATTAGTTAGGAATTATTATGTCTATAGCAGCTGTATGGCAACGTACCTAGATATTTAAATATAAAAACCTTCGAAGATGCTAATTTTAATTTTGTGCTGGCAAGCTAGAATCATTCAAGTAGGCGCGCGGTAGCAAAAAAACTGTATGGTGGCGCGCGCTTTCGTAAATTGCCCGGATTATAAGGCCTCGTGGTCTCTCGGCGAAAGAGTTCACTGGACAGCCATGATCAGCGCAAAAACTATCGTAAAACAGGTTTTTATTTCATAACTATATAGATGATGCCCCCGACTTCGTCCGCGATGAGATATTCGGACTCGCTAAACTCTTCATACAAACCTTGTCCTGATATTACTTACCAACACAACAAAAAAGAAATCATCAAAATCGGTCCAGCCTCTCTCAAGTTATAGCGTGACCAGGAAAAATAGGGGTTCATTTATATACATAGAGATAATATACATACAAATTATAAACAAGATGCAAGAAAAATAAGATCCATTATTATATATAAAAAAAAACAAAAGTTTTTTTTGACTAATTTGCATCTGGTGAAACAAAAATAGAATAAATTAATAATTAATGCATGAACTAAATGCGAATGCTGATCAAACAACCACTTTAAGGTGCTGAGTGACAAAAACACAACTTAAGGTGCATCGTTTCACTCATCGCGCGAAATTCAAATTTTCTTGCGTTTTTTGTCAATTACAGCTTAATTACTCATCGTGGATTTATTGCAACCAATGTTGCGCCAATAAATAAGTTGTTTTAAGAACATAAATACCAAGATAACATTGGTTTAGCTACAAATTTCAATAAGCTGATTTTCATCTTGGTTTTTGGTTTAGTAGGAAATGTACTTATACCAGCTTTCAACTTGAATTTTTGGTTGGTGTAATTTCTTGAAACTATCTATTTATTATCGCAAAATTAGTTTTCATGAACGAACGATGAGTAATTAAGCTGTAATTGACATAAAACGCAAGAAAAGTTGATTTTCGCGCCCTGAGCGAAACGTCGCACCTTAATGCATTAAATTGATAAAAAAAGTAATAACTTATTGTTACAACATTTCCAGACAAAATGAACATCGTGTCAGTGGGTCCGGAGCCAACTCAAGTGACATGCCCCTCTTGCAGAGCCACCATCCTCACCAGGATTGAACACAAAGCTACAACACGAACCCATGTTGTTGCTTTAGTACTGTGCCTTTTCTTGTAAGTACCTATTGACTAGGGTAATGTAATATGTACCGTAGAAGGAGAACGGATAAAACAATAGGCGTCTGGACGCGGTAGCCTTTATAGAAAAGGAAAGAATAAAAATAAATAAAAATGTAATGTTTTTCTTATCTTTATAGTCAGGCTTTTCTATTCAAAATATTAATTTAAATAAATACAAGGTAAAAAATATACAATTGATCTTTATTTCAATTGTACGCGACGTTGCAACGGAAAGACACTACAGAAAAGGCTGTATGTAGAAAAGGGCTTTTTTTTAAACAAATATTATATATAGATTTAGATAGATTTGAAGTGTGTCTATCTTGCACATTTTTACATTAACTAATTTTAATTCACTTGGTGATCTGCTTTTGTTATAAAAATGAGGAAAGTTATCTATAACAACATGACAATACTGCGGTAAGTACATAATCTATTGAGTGTGGTTATAATGTACATAGACAAGACAGGACATAGATAACACAAGTTCATATGAGCACGCTTCATAATTTTCTCTGTAGGATATTCTACGGATATTACTTAGAGGTTGACTCGTTTGGATACTACACCGCGAGATGTAGTTTCAAATCCCCAACACCCAGCTCAAAAACTTCGCGAAAAATCCGCCACATATCATGTTGAACGGGGTAACTTCTATACAGGTTTTTAATCTGGGACTATGACGAAATCCGAAACTTTAGGAGATACAAGGAAAGGTCTTAGGAACCATTAGGTCATTTTTAGGGTTCCGTAGTACTACAAGGAACCCTTATAAGTTCGTCATGACCGTCTGTCTGTCCGTCCGTCTGTCTGTCTGAATCCTTTACAGCCTTATAACTTTTAAAGTTATAAATTTACATGCATGAAATTTTGCACAACGATAGTCTTAGTATAGACCTACAGTTTCAAAATAAACTTTTGGCATATATTTTTGGTGAAGCGTGAGTTCCTCATATTAATTAGTTATTTTATTTGTTTTTTTTATGCGGCTTAACTCAGTTTCAACTCATTTTTATGGAGAACTTACGCTTGAACAAAAAAATAACTACGCCAAAATTTTCATGCAAAATGCGTAAATGGTTCCTAAGACAGTTTTCCTGTATGTCATAAGGATTCGGATCCCTGGATTCGGATACTGTCCCATTTAGTACTAGTAGTTCGCGGCGAAACCTCGTAATCCCTATATCTTCACAACCCCTGAACTGATTCAGCTCATATACGAACTTGAAAATTGTATTGAAATAAATTACTTGCCTACAAAATTTCATGAAGATCGGATCAACGGTTCGCAAGTTATCATCAGACAAATATACACACAAACATACATACAAATGCCGATTTGTCCCAGTAAACTCTGAGACCTTCGCTTCGCTCGGTCAAAAATAATTTTGTATAGTAGGTATTTGTTTTTACCTGAAGCTAAAGTCCGCCATGACGAGGAAATAATCGGGCTCTAAGCATCATGATAGTGTAAAAACTGAGTAACTTCCTTGGTTAAGAACCTTGATGATCGATCGTTTCATACTTACTTTTGTATAAGTAAGCTACTAAGTTAATTTACAAGAAATTAAGTAATTTTAAGGTTATGAATAGTCTATAAAGTTTGTTTTCTAAAGTAAAGATATGTGATATTGAATTTATTAATTGAATTTTGTTTATTAATTAGTGTTTCGTGACGAAATGGTATCATTTAAAAAAAAAACAATGAAATGAGCTTGAGATGTTCCACTCAAAGCACCAAATAATATTTTGGCGTGGTGCTCTAAGTGGAACAAAAAATAAAACTGATTTCATTCCACTTTGATCATATAAGGTAACACTAATACAGTTTCCACCGTATAAGAAACGTTGTCAGTGTTTACTTAGGGTATTACATAATGTAGATATGCTATAAATTGATAAGGTTTGTGCAAAATATGCATCGTTATCAATGTTTTCACTTTGCAAACATTCAGTTGAAAAACAAACAATGAAATAATTTCTAATTTTAAAACGAATTGTCAGATTAATATTTTTGTCCTAAACAGAGCAGTCTAGCTTTCCTTGTGCATACAAAAAGTGAATATTTGTTACCACCCCTAATAATTATCGCATTCAAAGGTTTTTTTTTAAATATGATTGACTGTGTGAAAAGTTTGGTGTTTTACATGTTTTATATGTATATTAATGGGACTTCAGAGCCTGTTTGACTTTTAGGCTATCTTGTATCCAAACTTTCAACGTTTTTGAAACTATGTCTGCATTAAATAAACTTTCGTTACCGAAATGAAAAATTTCACAATTCCCATATTATCACCCACGAAGGTCACTGCTGAACTAAGGCCTCTCCATTAGAAAAAGAGGTATGTTGCCGTAATCCCCACGCTTGGCAGGAGATTAGGGGATCGCAGAACGCTCACCGTTCTTCGAAGAGGACGCTGTTGTCCGTCATCCGGTGGTGTTGGTCGCGATTTTAGGACATACTGTCCAGTCCGGTCTTGTAATCAATTGACACCGTAATATTATCTTATTAGCAGCTCGTAAAACTCTTTTTGTTTTTTTTTCAGGTGCTGGCCATGCATTTGCTTGCCATACTGCGTGAACTCATGCCAAAATGCTGACCATTACTGCCCCAACTGCAATTCTTATTTGGGAACCTACATGAGATAGATTTAATTTTAAGTTATAATAGACACGTCTCTACATTATATTTACTGAAAATACCTATTGATGACCTATCTAGACATCAAGAGATTTAATATCCAATATCTCAGGGTGACGAGCGCAGTGAACTGTTGATGATTAATTGAGTTGATTAGTTCAAAACTCTGCGTGCGCTTGTTAATGGGCGTTATGCTAACTATCAGGCGAGCGGCATGCTTGTACCGTCACTCAGTCGCATAAAAACCTATACGGTATGCTATTGTTTTTATTTTTATTAAAAAAAACCGAGAGTTTTTCGAATGCAGTTTGAAAAAAAGTTTAAAAAGCTTAAGGCCCGACGCAATCTTTTAGCAACAGTCTTGGCAAAGCTGTTAACCATTGAAATGTAGATTTTTGTTTTAATAAAACGAGAATACTCAAGTTAAATTGAGTCGGTTATTTCAACTAAAGTTTCGATCACATTCGGTGACCGATAGCTGAAAATAAAAAGATTTTGAGTTCACAGTTCAATGCTTTTTTTCCTGCTAAAAGTGCCAGTACTCGTCAAGACAGAACGTCATTATCTATTTACTCGTGGTAATAATTAAAGACACAAAATCCGTGATATCATTATCATGCAGACTTCTGTATTGGTCTCACTCATTGTGTCACTTGCCTCGGTTGTTATCGGTATGATGACAAGCTACCGCCATGCATGTTTTGTAATGCGTCATATCCTGTGTTAAATTGGTATAATTGTATTGAGTCCTCTTTAATTTATAAACGGCCTTGAAAAATGTTGTGATGTAATATACATGTATGTATGTATAGTATACTCTTAGTATACTACTCTTTCAGTTCAGCATGCGGCTAAATATTCCAACTCATATCAATGTAGCAAATTATCATTTGTAGCACAAACACGATCGTAAAAAATCTTCGTTATGTACATAATTTGCACGAAAAATGGAACAGCGGCACCCATACCGGGCTTAAACGGAAACAAATTTATTATTAAATTTTTATCGAATATGTGACGAACATTTTATTGATAGTTTTTGTGCTAGTGGTAATAAATATTTGTATTTTTTTTGTTATGTTATGTGCTGTACCGGTAATTGTATAGCAACCGGTACAGGCGGTATCGGTATTACTCGTTTAAATAATTAGATGTAGTCTACAAAAAAGCATGAATATTTTGTATTCGAATAAAAGTGATACAATACAGAGAGTACGATGAGAAAACCAAGAATATGGTAACTAAGTAATTGTAATAAAATTTATATAAGGTTTATTTAAAATTACTGCTTTTTTTTAAAAATTTTGTATCTACTAACCTAATATGCTCATTATACAATAACAACAAACAAGGTAAGCCGAACAGGTTCCAATTGTGAACATTCATCGATTGTCCTTTTAACTAGGTTTCTGTTTGACCATTGCCCTGATGCCGAGGCACTAGAATGCGGCATTGGTATCCCCACACTGTAGTAAGGCTTAAGGAGTATAATCCCACACAACCTTGCTGCAATCCAAAGCAGTCGGGCATATTGTGAAGATTTCCCCCTCGTAAAAAAAAGTCTGTTTGACGAAAAGCATTGTTCATCAAACCGTTCATTCATTAAAACTAATTTCAATACCGGTTGCCGTTCTTTTTCGGGTAACTATTTTTCATCTTAAGTACGAATGGATGGTTTATTTGACTTGAACAATTTTATCGGTAGCAATTTCTTTTAAACACTTAAAAGCACTTTATTTTTAGGTAAGCCTTAAATAAGTATAAATAAATACTCATGAATAAACTAACTCAACTTCATCAGCCAGAAGACGTCTACTTCTGTTCTTTCTGACATCAAATTAACAAAATAATGAGACTTAGTATAAACAGTTTCTAAACTTTAGCTCCGGGCCACAAACTAGGAAACAAAGCCTGTGCCTTGGTTCTCCAATTGATCCACGCAGTTGAACATGAAAAAAAATCTAATAGAGCTGTATATTTTTACCTTCCTTGGCATATTTCCACTTCGAAACGCCATTTATTGTTGTAAGGCTATAACAATAGAGTAAAGGCGGAACAAGCATTTGCACACACTTTTCAAGAACATTGCGTTTTTTGCTTGGTACGTGTGCGTCCACCCGTTTCTTCCTACATTGAAGCTGGTATAAAACAGTAAATCTGCGGTAAGATGACGGTAAGTAATATATTCCTTCGATCACAGAAGTATTTTTTTTACGTGCCTTCGGTAGATCTTAGGAGCCTGCTTCACAGCAGCTGCTGCTGTTTTGGCGTTTTTGTTTTTGGCTGTCTCGTTCGCATATTTTGATCATTTTTGAAGATTAAAAAAAAACAGAGTAAAATATTTAAAATGGCAGATATAATTTATACAATACTAGCCTTTACCCGTGACTTCGTTCGCGTGGACCTACAAAAAAAGTAGCCTATGTCTATATCCGACCCTTAGCTATATCTATGCATAAATTCAGGTCGATCCCTTCAGCGGCTTAGCCGTGATAATGCGACAAACTTTCGCATTAATAATATTAGTGAGGATAAAACAGCAAAAAAGTCAACAATCTTTAGAATGCAAAGATAACTGTTTTTTTTTTAATGTTCACTTATAGGTTTAAAATAATTAAAAATAATAATGAAAATGTAGGAAAGAAATAGCTGCGGCCAGGATAGAGCATCTTTTTCGCATATTTTCAGCATATTTGGATCTCAAGACTAAAACTACGGCCAGACCTGCGCGGGAAGCGAGATGCGACGCGGGAGCGTCAGCCATGCAGAGAACAATGCTGCTCTTCCTTCATTATTACTCCTAGTATTTCTACGCGACCGTGATGCAGGACGATCTCTTCATGTTCTGCTCAGTTTCGCGTTGTAGGCGCTTCCCGTGTAGCTGACGCGCTGGTTCCACACCAATGATACTAACTAGAATTAGGAATAAGATTTAAATAAACTAAAGAAATGATAAAGCAAATCTGCAAAGTAGAGCCTACTTCAATCAATTGTCTAAGATAACCAAACAAAAACATACCTTTCTAAACACTATTATGTACCTATCTATTCTGTAACATTGAGTTCCGAATAGCCGAGATTCATTCTGATTGTACTATACATTTAGTTGATTCTTATCCTATAGATTGCACCAAAAGTTATTGCACTGATTCCGTGACTAATTCGCAGTTTTTACCTGAAATCTAGTATACATTTTTATCTATGCCTGAAATCTAGTATAATTTTTTATTTATGCCTGAAATGTTAGGGTGTCTATACATGGCCTGACCTGACATCGTGTGAAAGGGGATTTGAATTTTAAGGGAGCAAAAGAAACAAACTATTAAGGTTATAGCTTCTCCCTTTCGCTCCCCCAGAAACTTACATATAGCCATCTCTTTCGAACAATGTCAGGTCAGACCATGTAGCGAGGCCTTTATCTGAACAGTTTTATTTATCTTATATTTTGGCCGAACACAGTATATTTAGCAAGTTTCAAGTTTTGTTATTATCCATGCTTCCAGCAAAAGCATAGTGTTTCACATTAAGGTGCATCGTTTCACTCATCGAGCGAAATTCAAATTTTCTTGCGTTTTTGTCAATTATAGCTTAATTACTCGTCGTGGATTTATTGAAACCAATTTTGCGCCAATAAATAAGTTGTTTTAAGAATTTACGGGTAAAATGATTACCTAGATAACATTGGTTTAGCTACAAATTTCAATAAGCTGATTTTCGTCTTGGTTTTTGGCTTAGTGGGAAATGTACTTATACTAGCTATCAACTTGAATTTTCAGTTGGTGTAATTTCTTGAAACAATCTATTTATTATCGCAAAATTAGTTTTCATGAACCTATGATGAGTAATTAAGCTGTAATTGACATAAAACGCAAGAAAATTTGAATTTCGCACCCTGGGCGAAACGTTGCACCTTAAAAACAAGTCAAGGTCATAATCTAAGTCATCAATTTCAGTCACTGTCGAGACGAAGTCATATGCTGTAATATAAAGTGGTGGAAGCAAGGATCTTGTATCACACTGGATAGAGTGATTCGTTTGGCAGCGTGTCCACTTTCTGTTCGCGCGTTTAGTGAGTAGGGAAGTGAAAACTAGTGCAGAATCTATCGATAAAAATGTACACAGTGTACAAAACTAAGAATTTGTAAATTAAGAACACAATGTTTGCAAAAATATGTACTTTATTGAACATCGAAACTCGTAATTGCCATGTAAATAGTACGAATATATATATTATATATAGTAACTATGAAAGTTAATAAGTATCTACACCGTCTCCTAGTTTCTTTTATTCTTCCTAGTTTTTTAATTGACAGCCCAGTCATAAAACTAGATTTTTCAAAATGTTTTCAACAAAGTCGAGAGTATTTAGGTGGCTCCCAGTTTTCGCGCCTCACAGCCTTTATCCACTGATTTCTGATTTCCGGACATTTTGGAAACCTATAACAAAATGTTTTATTTTAATTAATTGTTTAACCATGACACAACATTGGTACAAATTATCATATATTTCAAGCCGCGAAAGCTTCAAAAAGATTAAAATTAATTATCGATAGAATACGTATCAAGCCGATTAAACGCGGAAAGGAATTAACAGTTCATGTTTCACTTAATGTAGTATATGTAGGATATTACAAGAATATTATTAGATAAATATCGACCAAATATCGACAAAGTTTGAAACGTGCAGTGGTACTTCACTAGCAGGAACACGTAAAACAATGCATTTATTTATCTTAAATTAATGCTTAAATTCATTACTAAATAACACTGCGTGATAGTTGTACGACTTCAAACATGTATATTCTTTAAGTGAAACGAATATTTAGCTTTGATTCTGGTTATTTTAGGTAAAAAACGCTACAAAAGACTTACGTGTGAAATGATAATTCTGGATCTTTTACTCCCCCTTTCGTTGTTCTCGATGCACAATACACAGCACAATACGCCATAATGCCACTATGTATAACAATATTAAGTATTCACAGCGATATTTTGATCCAATTTGCTTTTTTAGTAAGACGGGTCGCAATGTTGTGACCGACTAGTCGGTCAAAGTGGACACAGAGTGCGAGGTTGCCAATCTTACAATAGCTCTCTCGCTTACTCTATGCGACGACCCGTGAAATAAAAAGAGAAACATGACAATGTGAACGTCGGAGCGGCAACGTCTCATGGGTCTGTCCAGTATGATGCTTCGTCTAAGGGTGGAAGCTTTACTGGAAGCTTCTACAGTGTATATATTGTGCTAAATAGTTTGTTTTACGATTTTGACTATTACCAGTATGCCAAAATCAAAATCAAATTCAAAAGTCAAACACGGTTGTAATCAAAGAATTCTTACAATTTGTTATTGGAGGCGATAAAATAACATTTTTAAGGTGATAATGAGCTTTGCGTATGGCTCCGATTCAATTCGGATGAAATGCCCTTCTTGTGGAACCACAATACGAACCTCGGTTAAAAATAGAATAACTACACGGACTCACATTATTGCAATTTTGTTGTGTGTCTTTTTGTTAGTATTTTGCTTCTTGTGTGTCTTTTTGTTAGTATTTTGCATCTTCGAACTGAAACACTTTGCATGTACCTTGTTTTTTTCCACAACGCAGTCGATAAGACGCTAAAATAATGCGAATGCCTAGATTTGCCTTTACTTAGTAGCTGAAGCAACGGGTTCAGGGTGAAGCATAAATCTGTACCTACTTCGTTATTCTTCAGTATCAATTTTGCAAATATCAGAGGAATATTTACCAACTTTTCATAGCGGACAGAGCTAACTCTGCATGAACTCCATGTAGATTATATTAATATATTGTTAATTGACCGAGCGAGCGAAGCGACCAAATTCTTTGCAACAACTGACAAAATTTTATTTCATCTATCCGTATGAATGTCTATCCGTAGCCATGGATGTTGGTTGATACTCGCGTACAGTTCATATTTTTCAAGTAATCTTGACGATACTTAGTATTCAGGTTTTACAATTTCATAGCTTTTTTTCAACGGCAATTTTTATTGGAAGTGTGGGAATAAAGGGGGGAAGTTTGCTGCGGCGCCATTTACCGGCCAATTTTGATAGTATTTGGCAGCAAAATTGGTACTCAATTATAAACAAGAATTTCGTGTATAAGCATAATCGGTCTAGTGGTTGTCAAGATGCAAGATCGTAAGGTGTCAGTTTAGGAAGAACTACCATAATTTGACTGCCCCGGTGGCTCAGTTGGTAGTGAACCTACGTTATGTGCTTGGGGGCGTGGGTTCGATTCCCATCTAGGACAAATATTTATGTGATGAATATTTGTGTTTGTTCTATGTCTGGGTGTTAATATCTATATAAGTATGTATTTAAAAAATATCTATGTACGTATATCAGTCTCTGGCAGCCATATTACAAGCTTTGCTTAGTTTGGGGTCAGATGACCGTGTGTGCAATAATGTCCCAGATATTTATTTATTTATTATTTATTTATTTATTTATAATAAATAGCACCATTTAGCGGTCGCATTGTTGAAAAAAAGTTGTGCTTCCGAGGTCTACTGTTCGGAGAACTACTACTAATAATAATGTGTGAACTAATAGTAATGTGTGAATACCTTCACTTTTGTACGAATAAGTCACTTAGACTTATTCGTACAAAAGTGAAGGTACTAAGAAGTTTTACAACGGCGCAAGGACATCTCTCGGCGCGAGGAGGGCTATGAAAATGCCTGCTTTATGTTGATGGCCCTTGCTTCATGTACCTATTAATTATTGAAAAAAAAATGTACTTACTTGGTTTCTATAAAATGCTATCTATAGTAGCTATACAAATATAAATTATCCTTGAAACAAAAAAGTAAATCTACAAGTTAATAATAATAATGTTGATGAAAACGCAATGTTTAATAACCGTATGAAACGTTCAAGTAGAAAATTATTACAGTTTTAAAATTTAAATTAATATTAACTAAAAAAAAAAAAGTGCGTGGATGCAATTGGCCAATTGTCGTTCAGTATGGCGTTCTCAGGGAAAGGCCCATGTCCAGCGGTGGACGTCTTCCGGCTAGTTTTATTATTTCAATAGTTATTTGTTCCAGATGTTGGCCCTGTGTGTGCTTGCCATACTTAATAAACATATGCCAAGACGTGGACCATTACTGTCCTGAGTGCAACGCGCTCTTGGGAACTTATAACAGATAGGAGATACTCAAGCACGACAATCATGTTACAAGAACAACGATGTTATTATCAGAACAACAACAATGTTTCGAGAAAAAAGACAATGTTATAAGTACTACGGGAATGTTACAAAAACAAAGACAATGTTATTCAGATTTCAGATTATTTATTCACCTTATAACAATGATTAGTTATATTAGGTAAGTCATTTACAGCTTAGGATGTCACTTATAGTAATGTTATATAATTTATAAAATTGTAATGATTAATAAAATTAAAAATTGAGTACAAAATAAAATTGAATATTAACATTAATTGTGATAGATTAAAAAAAAAAATATTTTTTGTCATTTATACCATTTCATTGGAAAAACATTCAAATTCAAAATTATTTATTTCAGGTTAAATTTTACCCATACAAGAAAATTAAACAAATTACATAAAACATTCAAAATTCCAAAATAAAAATACTATGTCAAAATTATTTAAGCAAAACAAATATTACACCAAGTCATTGTTCACTTAATTTAATTTTCATAAAGTCATTAAGCTTGTAAAACGCATTCGTTGTAAATAAGGGTTTAACTTTTCTTTTAAAGTCCTGAATCGGTAAATTCCTCACAGAAACTGGCAACTTATTTTTATCAGTTTATTATGCATTCCTTGCTTTTCAACTATACTAAGTTTTACTCTGGGTAGGACTAGTCTATCTTTATATCTTGTATATTAAAATTATGCGTTTTCAAGTCCATTACTCTCGGATATTTCTTTTCTCTATCAGTGTGAATTTCTAAGAGGCACCTATATATATATAGAGATATAACAGTCATAGTCTTATTCTGCAAGAAATATGTTTTAGAAGCCATTCTTTTTTTGATTCCGTTTATTACTCTTATGGATCGTTTCTGGCACTTCAGTAGCTTTATGATATCTGCACCTTTACCTTATGTAGTTATGGTGTAACATAGTAATGAATGCACATAAGCATAGTAAACAGATATCAACGACTTTTTACCTAATAATGGCTTCAATTTAAATATTAATATTATTATTCATATATTATTTAATTTATTACAAAAACGATGACAATGCTACAAATACAAACAATGTTACGTGAACAACGTCAATGTTAATACCCTTGTTAATTATAACTAACTCGCAAATATAACTGTAAGCTTTTGTGTAATCTGAAGCGAAGAATTCAAATATAATAATTAATCTAGTCTGCATCAGCCTTTTTACATCGTTATTCGAACTGAAACGGACCTGTTGCAGAGAAACATATACATATAGTAGGAAGCGATGAATCATTCATTCATCATTTAAGGGGATAGTCCTTCCGCAAGGTTTCAGCGCATTCGATGTTTGAAATTGTATAACTGTCGCTCTTTTTCTCGCGCGTGCGATAGAGAGCGAGAGTTAGTGTATTTTCCAAACTTTTTGAAGAAATTAATGTTTCTGGGTAGTCTGATAACACCCCCTAAAACTTAACAAAATCTTTTGTTTTTGGTTTCAAGAGCTTGAATAAACTATGCCGCTACGTTTTGTTTTTTTTTTTAAATGTTTATCGTATTCTAACAGCTACTTTCCTTATAACAAAGATATTGCGAAATTAAAAAAACAAAAACAAACATACAAGCATAGTTTATCGCGGTGTAGATAACATATTATAAAAAAATATCGAAATCGGGTAACGTTTGGCTGTGAGTATCAGACTGCGATTTTTGTATGGAAATAACGGCGGTATTGCGGCGTACAATAGTAGTTCTCCTTATAAGTACAACATGACATCTGCCTTCTCTTTTTTTTAGGCTATGAATGTTCTCTTTGGTCTTACCGTTTCTCTCTTTCCTTCTATCTTTTTTCTTCTTTTAGCTATGAGCGAAATCTAAAAAAAAAAGGTGTTTTTGAACAGTCATGTTCTGCGAAATTTAAGTACTGTTTACTATTCCGCCGAAAACATGCTTGTGGTTAATTATAACACAGTACTGACAAGTTTATCTTATCTTATTATTTATCAGTAAGCTTATCAGACGCACAACCTGCAGATATACCAGTATTTTGACAGCTAACAAATCGAAATGTATCCTGTCCGGTTGCTACAAAAATTAGGATTATACTATAAGTGAAAATTCCAGGAAATGCTAAAAAATGTACACATTTTTTTGACAATATCGTTGATGGGGGACATTTTCTCAAACCCAAAAAAATTGTAAGTAAGCTACCTGCCAATTTTTGAATTAGTGTCGCAAAATGCGAATGCATGCTTAGATGCTTACTGTTTTTGTTTATTTTTTTATGTATACTATACATACACTATAATCTATGTATGAAAAACAAATACCACATGTACCTATAACGGAGAATCACTGTAGAGTTTAGAATGGCTGGTCTGATTTGAATCATTTCTTTATTGTTGTGTTCGTAATTTTCAGGACAAGGCATAAATCAAGACGCGGGTATCAGTAGTATACTAGGTATTACGTTTTGTAATCATTTGAGCTTCAAGTTTCTTAAGGGTGGCAAGAGTATTTTATTTTCCAATGAGAAATCTTCTAAGACCATTTTGCCTTTAATATGGGTCCACGCAAACGAAAAAAAAATACCATATGACCATCTCCGACCTTTTAGCTATATCTATGCAGAAATTCAATTTGATCCGTTCAGCTGTTTAGCCGTGGTAACGCGACAAACACCCAGACCGAGAGACAGATAGACTCACCCCCGAATACTGAAACGATTGTTAGCTTTGACGACAGATTAAGTCTATTGCTGTCTTTGTCATTTGCTTAGTGCCAGACAAACGCAGTATTAGAATTAATGTGTTGTCAAAGTTAACAGACGTTTCAGTATTCGAGGGAGAGACACAGAGAGACAGAGTTACTTTCGCATTTATAATAGTTAGGATACCTATACTAAATTTCTTTGCATCCTGTATTCGATTAAGGCTTACACAGCAGATTTAAGAAGGTTGCGCTATTCTTATGCAGAGCTCGAAACGCGGCGTTGTTCGAATTTGTTAAGATTGTATAATCTGAGCAAATTCGAAGAACGCCCGCTTCGCACTCTGAATATAAAAATTGGGCGATCTTCTTGAATTAGCACTGTAGGCCAAAAATTTTTGGCGCCTTAACAACAAAAGAGTATGGTATACTTACAAAGGCCAATCATCATCATCTTTTCGACGTTGATAAGAAAATCACTCAAATTTTCAGGCAGATACCATGACTACTCCAATACTGGCCCAGCCGTCTTCCGGACCGTCACCGACAAACAATGAAATCTACATTGATTCGTACAATACCTCTGTAGCGCCATATGGCCCCCCAGTGATCCTGGGGCCCATAGTGCCATCGCCATCAGGATCCAAGTCAGTCGGCCCGCAGCCCACCTTCATGACATGCCATATGTGCAACCAGGCGATCAGAACTGTCATCTTTCATAGACCGACAGTGAAGACGCATCTCACAGCATGTTGCTTGTGCTTTTTCGGGTAAGAAAATGTTTTTTCAGATTTTTTGTGATTTTTAGGGTTCCGTATCTCAAAAGAAGAAAAAGGAACCCTCATAGGATCACTTCAAATCAAAATCAAATCATTCATTTTTGACATGAATTAACAGGTACACAAATTATGATGAATCCAAAGGCTCCCAAACTAGTTAAAAACTGTATTTTAGGAGCTGATGGCCTCTCCTAATAAAATAACACAATGTTAGGTTAGATTTATTAATAGGTAGTTTTACATTTCTAGTATGTAGGCAACAATACTGTTTGCAACACCCTATAACAGGGTATAATGTGTAATTAAGTACATTCTAAAAAATGTTACCATTACACAATAAATGAATAAAATAGATAATACAACCAGATGTTATAGCCAAACACAAATCATAATCATAAGAAAAATATAAAAAACTTCGTTGTCTGTCTGTCTCTTGTCCGTCTGTCCGTCTGTCTGTCAAGCTCCTTTTTCTCAGAAACGCGTAAAGGTATCAAGTTGAAATTAATATCAAATACTAAGGGCTACGATTCCTTAGAGTGGTGAAACAATCAAGCGTCTAAGTCGACGCAATAAAAAAATACGGCCATTTAAGTCTAATATTTTGTCGCTTTTGCTGCACTCGCAAGTAAATCAAAACCTATAGGATACTTCCCGTTGACTTAAAATAATGACATTTGGCAAGAAGCAAAATTGATAAAAAAATAATTATATATAAATTGATTGTCGTTGTCAATGTTATGTTATCCTATAACATAACTTGAAACATTCGTTGGCCGTACATTTTTCCGGGATATGAAGTAGCTTATATCATTATGTCTAGGTCAAAATTCAGGTTGATCCGTTGTTTTGTTGCTGCGTGAAAGAGGAACAAACAAATAAACGAATTATCAATTATTATCTATACATCTATGAAACTCACTTTCCTATTTATAATATTAGTAAGGATTCGACTATCGCAAAATTGCGGCCGTAAAGTACAGTACGCGAGTTGAATGCCGAGCTCGACTGCATTCAACTCGCGCGCGCCCTCCATCTACAAAACAAAGAACAAAAAAAGCAGAGTAACCTTATGCTATTCTCTTATTGGTGTCTGCTTCGTGGTAATAGTGTTCCGCTAGGGTGTCAAATAATTATATATCTATTCTCCCCTGGCTGGGTCTTCAAGAGCCATTTGTCTCTGTTTTCCGGAAAGGCATTCGACATCAAATCTAGTCATTTTCTCCGTCATCCAGAATGAAAATGACTGACACGGAGAGTATAGATCTCGAATTTATTTATTTATTTAGGTACACAAAACAGATATCAATCATTTTCTTAATAAGTATACAAAATTTTAAGTAACTGGATTGTAATCCAAAATATGTGTACACAGAAAAGTAAAATAATGAGACGAAAAAATCAAATACAAATCAAATACTTTCCCACGGAAGCTAAGTTAAGCTAGGAAAGGAAGGCAACACTGAGCTAAGTGACAAAAGCCCTATTATGAATGTCCTTTGGAACCGTATCATTTTGACTAATCATTCTTTTTTTTGTTTCTGAGCAATACTTGCCTGTGATCGAAATCTCGCCTGCGGCAGCTGTCGGTACTAACCCCTTCTTAAAATGTCATGCTGACTTGCTGAATGCTTATCTTCGATAATTATTTATTTCAATGTCTTGATTATTTTGACCGACCAATCATTTTTCGTCTATTTGCGTATCAGACGACACGATAAAGTGGCACTAGAGACAAACAACACCAAAATGATATTTTTAAAGCGAATTTAACTATGTCTCTCTCTCTCTCTCTCTCTGGATGTTTGTCGCGTTATCACGGTTAGAGGGCTTAACGGGTCTTGATAAAATTTGATAAGGAGTTAGTTATTGATTTCACAAAGATGGACATAGGATACTTTTTTCAGGGCATGAAAAAAGTAATATTAATAAAGATAAATGTGTTTTCCATTCACGCCAAAAAATAAGATGCGAGATTTAATCATATGCTTAATACTCTGTTCCCTAAATAACTTCGTAAATAGTTACATATATTTACTACCCGGGAAAAAAATACAATAACCAAAAAGCACTTCAGACAGATTGAATAGGCTATCTCTAAATCCTAATCTATTACTTGGTTTTACATGCGCTGTGAAGAAAACTTAGCCGAACATTTAAAACATTCGTACCATCTTTAACGGGGATTTAATAATCCACGTTTATATGTAAATAATAAAATAAAAAGTTGCTTTGGTCCACTGTAAACGAATGGGACTTTTTTTCCCGATCGTCAACACTGTTAACAAAAAGGCCTAACGGAGCGGGAAGTATCCGAAGTGTGAACGAACAGGAAAAAATAGTAGCGTTCGTCAACACTGTGATCGAACGGAACTTTTTAATCCCGATCGTCAATACTGTTGACAAAATGGGTGTTACCGAGCAAGGAGTACGCGAAGTGTGAACGACCGGGAAAATATAGTAGCGTTCGTCAACACTGTGAACGAACAGAACTTTTTTCCCTATCGTTAACAGTATGGACGAAAGAGTGTTTCTGAGCGGGAAGTCCCCGCTAATAGCACTGTGATAGAAAAAAACATAAAAA
This sequence comes from Apocheima hispidaria, assembly GCA_947579745.1. NCBI lineage: Eukaryota > Metazoa > Arthropoda > Insecta > Lepidoptera > Geometridae > Apocheima > Apocheima hispidaria. The sequence goes on along the minus strand of OX388150.1, from coordinate 5,115,302 downwards.
AAACTAATATAAAGCTGCGTTTAAATCCGTCCATTATTTTTGGAGGCTACCCTAAAAACAAACAAACTTTAATAGTTTGCCTCTTTTTAATATAGTATAGAATATGTTTTACGTAATACGTTATTTTTTGTTCCAGATGCTGGCCTTGTATGTGTATCCCATACTGTATGTATTCGTGCAACAAAACGGATCATTACTGCCCTTACTGCAGTGCGTTCATGGGAAGCTATATGATGTCATAGTTTTAGTAACTGACCTAAAATAAGAATATGTATAAGTACACAAATTAAAGAACTGAATGCGCCTCTGCAATTTTCGTCTAAGAAATAAGAGAGTTGTTAACAAAACTCAAGTTCACAAAAAAAATAAAAGTTTTTACAAAAAATACAAAGTTTAACAATTATTTTTGGTAAATTTATTCAGTTTCGTAAGAAGTCATAAATCAAAAGTTGTTAGAATTATGTAGGGATATGCCCACGAGAGGTTTTGCGTTAGTTACCAATAGCCCTGTATAAGGGTAGCAGCTGTTGTACTATGAAATCCCTTATAGCTAAATTAAAACTTTTCTATACTACGTTTGTCGTAGAGGGGTAATCTACAGAACTATTGGAACTATTAAAAAAAACTTTCAGTTTTTACTACGGAACCCTAAAAGCTACCTAAAAACATATTCTATACTATATAACAAAGAAGCCAACTATGTAAGTTTGTTTGTAGGGTAGTCTCCAAAAATAAAGGACGATGAAAAAAAATAACAAAAATTACTAATCTAAAGCTGTGTAGCTTAATATTAGTTTTCTTATGTTTTTTTCTTTCACTTTTATTCTATCACAGAGCGCTATAAGCGCGTACTACCCTCTCAGTAACACCCCTTCGTCCACACTGTTGACGGTGGGATAAATGCTTGACTTGTTGTTGAAAACACCAAAATCGCTATAAGTATGCCTGTAATATTTCAGGAGTTCCCTCAATTCCTCATGAATCCCATTATCGGTACTGAATTTTGATAAAAATGGGTCCAAATGAAAAAAAAATTACATCATCGGTTCATCGGCTTGTTCTGAGTTAACAAACATTTAAAAAAAAACAATCGACTTACTCCTTTTTTTTTTGAAGTGGGTTAAAAATATTAATAGTTCATGAAAAGATGACCTTGCCGAAAAATGCCGAAGCGAGGTCATGAATCTGATCCGAGAGTAGGATCCTACCCGAACTTAGTCGCGACAACATCACAGGGATGACTCATCCGATATAAAGATTCATGTACAATCTTTAAGGGTTTTTTTTTCTGTAATTAGTCATTCGCTAGATCCAATTTCAATTAGCTCTGTGAAACAAATAACTATCACGACTCTGAATTTATAACATGTTTTCATTTTGTAAGATAATCATATTTTATTCATTTATCATTTTAATGATATGAAATGATATCTGAAGGCCACATTCGTTCACTTGAATTGATTGAAAATAAAGCGAAACAGCGTTGCAGGAAAATTGGCCTTGAAATAATTTTGATCCATCAATTAACTTATAACCCGCGACTTCGCTTGCGCAAATTTAACGCTATGACGTTTGACCAATTTGAAACTAATTTTAAGCTACCTATTTTGTGCACGTGAGTAGGTATCTTAAATATCTAAGAGAAATTGGTTAGTTGGAAAAATGGAAAGATCCGATTTACTCAAATTAAACATCAAATGCAAACAATTGCTAAAAAGATAAGAATTACTGACACTATAATAAAAGTCTAAACCAATGACGGAATACATTTCAGAAGAAGTCCATGTCCTAATGTGACTCATGACCTCTACCATTACAGTCAGAATCAACGCAAAGTCAATCGCTCTTTGTCCTGAAAAACTAACCAAAATCCAATTGATTCCAGAGGCTTAGAGACTAATTGGTTTTCAAGAAACAGTCCGCTATGATCACCAAGTGTGAAGGTACGACCAAGTGACAAGCAGCTGGACGCAAAAATATCGCAGACACCAAAAGGTTGTTATCGTTATTCGCAGTCTGTTATACGCAGTCTGTTATTCGAAGTGTTATAGTCGCAGTCTGTTATTTGTAGTTACGTTATACACTGCTATTGGCAGCGGCTCCGTAGTGAGAAAGAGAAGGCACATTGCGTCACTCAGCTGTAAGTTATTCAAAGCAGTTATCTAATGGCAATGCATGAGAGTTTTCTAGTAAACACAAAATCATTTTAAACTGAATGCTATGGAGATTTCTAAGCGATAACATCAACAGAAACAATTAGCCCAGTCAACTTAGCGTTTGACCCAGAAGTATAACATGTAATATAACATATAAGTAATAACATGAGTATATTATTTTCTGTAAATATATAAAACAAAATATGTATTTGGAACCGACTCAAATTTATCATTTTGCAATATCGTCTCTATTTGTGTCATGTTAGAGTCTGTTTCAGATGACGATCGTAAACACGTAGGCGAGTTCGGAAACGATAATATCTATGGCTCAAGCATAAATGCTTTTTTTGTTCCGTACCTCAAAAATGTTTTATTTAATTTAATATTGATTCTACGTCAGCAAATTATACCAAACACAATTTTATACGTATGCTATGAATTATGCCCGGGTCCTCCATAATAAATCCCTGGGCTATTAGAGAAAAAAACTATCAGTCGTAACTGGAATGTATTAATTACTTCGCCTGTTATGTGGGCGCAGTCACAAAGATAAATAGAGAAGTGTTGCATACCAAAACAGTTAAAAAAAAACCGATTACATTCTGACCATGTGAACATGATCATCCTTCATAAAATGATGGTGTGTAAAATCAGTGTCGAAACACTGTTTTTACACGTCGGTGGTCAATCGGTGTGCTTAGCTGAACAATGCCTCAAAGGCCCGTTATTGTAAAGTCGATTTTGAAAGCTTTATTTGAATCAGCTACTTGTTTACAAAATCGCATGAAGATCGATTCATCGATACGCAAGTTGTCGTCAAAAAATATAGAAACAAAACATAAAAAACTACCTACTACTTACTTAGACCTACCTTTGTTAGTGTCAATCACAACGCTACCGGTCAGAAGTTAGAACGGACCTATCGCGTGTTGAAGTGCCTTGACAACAAAACCATCCCATACGGTGTTAGTGTAAACAATTCTTAACATTACTAAATGAGCACCACCCTGTAAACATCGACCACTACATCGGCCTCGGGCTCAGTTCAGTGCCATCTCTAGCCTAACTAAGACGTGATACATTTTTTTTTTAAAGTTTTGCTGCTAGACAATTAACAAGGTGAGTGTTTACCGATAAGTTAATTTGGAATGCTCTACCATAAGGGCATTCCAAATTGATTAGTAACATAACTGTGTATTAGGTACCAATGAAATATATTCGATTACTTTGTAACTGACAAAGGCGTGGACGCATTTAAAAAACAGTGATGCTATTGCCAATGACCCTCATCTCTACGATTTTTCCTAGGGGGTTGTCATTTTCGTTCCTTGTCAAGGATCACTTGAGTCGTGTTAACGCACCTTGGTGATAATTATGACTCAATATTTCACTATTATTCCACTTCAGAAGATGGCCTCTTTAGAAAACTAGAAGGGTTTGCCATAATCCCTACGCTTATCAGGCGCCTTGGGAATGGGCTGGGCTGTATTCGGTAAGGTCGTCCCAAGACGCTTCATGACATTACGAGTATGCTGCAAATGTCATTGAAAGTTATTGGACGACCTAACTGAACATGGCCCTAATGATTGACAGGCTAGACGTTTGAACACAGCTGATGTTAAGTTATATATGGTCAAATATGGAAACGGCCAGAGTGATGATTCTAGACTAGTCGATGTAACTATTAATCATCATCATCATCATTTGGATGATATCTTGTTGATGTTTGGAGGTCAGTAGGCAATAACTTCTTCCGATCCCATTCTGCGTTTCTTAGATGACGGTAGCTCAGTCCAGTTCACTCCTTGATGCTATTTTTTATTCTTCATTTATTTATGTAGACGTTTCAGCCATGTTTCAAAAGGCGTGGCCACGAGCTGACAAAACACACACGCACATGACACGACATTGAATAATGTGCAAAAATGACGATAGTTTAAAACGTTACGTAAGCTTATTCTAGTCTACTATACTAATACCAAGCATTTAATAATCCAGGTTATTTTCAAGATGTCCACTGTAGTCGCCGTAGGCCCCGAGCCCACACAGACCACCTGCCCATCTTGTAGAGCGACTATCGTGACCAGGGTCGAGACAAAAGCCACTACCAAGACTCATCTTATTGCTCTGCTATTGTGCTGTTTCCTGTAAGTGTTACTTCTTTTCTTTTTACTGGGCAAGTGCATTTATTAACTAAACAAAATACATAATAAATTAAAACAAAGTCCTAAACTGTTGTAGTGCTGATAATTTTATTTTGCTTTTGTGACGTTTTGTTTATTTTAATGTTATACCTATTGATATCCATAAGATTATTCTTAATACCTAGTGGAAATAAAGATAAATTGAAAATTGAATTGAATTAAACTACTTAGCCTACTACACAAAACAAACAGACCATTGAAGTTCTGATGATAATTGAAAAGCTCAAGGCTACCAACATTTAGTAGCTTCATCGTACTCGCGGCATGACCAATGACCATCCTGAATGGCAGTGCTTTTTCACCTTGAACAAGTTTCATAGTTTGTGTTATTTCTTAGACCTGAAGTTTTGGTGTTAGCGAATAAAATTAAAACAACATAACAGTTGAATGAAATTCGCTGTATCAACGTACTTCCTTTATCTTTATCATTTTTGCCCGTTGTCCGTGGTTACTAATGTAGGACAGTTAATAATACAGTGGGCGTTACCCTTGGCGGCACTTTATAATTAAATGGAAGTTTGTGAGTAAAAATATTTGTTTTAGATAGTATTTTTATGCTACTAGCTCGCTCCCGCAACTTCGCTCGCGGGCTTAGGGGTCGAATCCGAGGTTCTACCTCGGTAATCGTCATTATCATTATCATCAGCCAGGAGACGTCCACCGCTGAACAAATGCATCCCCCTTAGAGCGCCACACGATAATCTGTCATGTGCAACAACCGATTGCCGGTGACTTTCGCAATGTCGTGGGTCCACGTAATGGGAGGTCTACCTACGCTGCGTCTTTCGGTACTTGGTCACCACTCAAGAACCTTTCTTCCCCATCTGTTATCAATTTCAGTTCACGGTGGTACAAAATAAAAATTACGAACTTCCATACAAGCTTCCATCCCTTATTTTACACCGTAAGAGATATAATTTTTAAAACTCCTTTGTTAGTGTTCACCTAAGTTATATAAGGAAAATCTGTGCAAAATTTCATGCTTTTAGACCCATCGGTTTGGCTCTGCAAAGATTGTTAGTCAGTAGTTAGATTTTTTTTCCGAATCGCAATACTCCGAAAGTAAAGTAAAAGTAAACTTACATTACTTTCTTAAATGTTGAGATTTGTAACAGCTGCAAGGATTTTGATGAAATTAAGTGTGAAGATGAGTTGCAAATTAACGCCAAGCACACTTTTTCTATTTCCTGATTCGTGTCCGCGATTTCATATAACTTTTCAATTCTTTTCATAAGCATTAGGTACTGCAATTATTCACATAATTATAGCTCTTAATTTTCTTTTAATATATTTTCTTACCTTTTTTTTCAGGTGCTGGCCATGTGTATGCTTACCATACTGCATGGATTCATGTCAAGATGCAAACCACTACTGCCCTAATTGCAACTCTTACTTGGGAGCATATCAAAATTAATCTACAAGCATTTAGATTTGTACGTTAGTATGACCTATCATATAATATGCGATCATGAAGTACTAGATTTAGGGTCGCTAACAAAAATCATATAGAGATAAGTCTATGTTTATCATACTACAAAAGTACTTATGCAAGCATGAATTTAACTGGACTGTGACTAAAATGACTTTGACTATGGCTAGGCTTGTTTTGATTGTAAAACGGTTATAAATACTTGTTGGTTATAGTTTTGTTACAAGTATTTGTAATAAATAAAAATTCAGTTGACTTGAGAACCTCCTTCTTTTTTTGGGAAGTCGGTTAAAAACTATAAAAGCAAAACCAACTTCGCTCAAAGAAGGTTGTCAAAATAATGACCACATGACAAGCTTATTTGAGTAAACTCATATTGCGACGCTTAAAATTTAAACTATCTCATTTTTTGAGCACTTGTGGAAATACGTCATTATGTTATGCGTAAAACTGGGTTACTATAATTATAATTGTTTATAATTAATTGAAGTGCTAAATTTCGTTGTTTAATTTTTTTTACATTCGCATTTTTGCAAGTTTTTGTAAGTGGAGTGTGAATTTCTCAAAAATGTGTTTCATCTTTCTTAGTTCATATTTATTTAATTCTTAAAGTCAATTTACTTGTCAAACTTAGTAAATAAAATTATAATACCCTTCCTTCCTACCCTTCGTATACTAAATGCATGTATATTATAAAGTACCTAGGTACGCCCCGCGGTTTCACCGCTATTCTACAGATACTAAATATTTTTTCGGGATAAATAGTATTCTATGTGTTAATCCAGAGTGTAAGCTATCTCCATGCCAAATTTCATTCAAATCCGTGCAGCGGTTACAGAGTTGAACTCTGTAACGGCTAAATAAATACTTTTATTTCCGGAAAAATATTCGGTTTCTGTAGAGGTAAATATATCTGGATTTACTATCAATATTATGCTACTTGTATGCTGTGTCCGCGTGCTTACCCGCTATCCTACAGAAACCATTTTTTTTCCGGGCAATGAATTAGCTATCGCGTTCGCACTTTTTCAACATTTTTTAATATATAAATTACTGAGATGAAATTCAATAAATAAACGTTAATTTAACTTTAAAATACCATTGCTAATTTTTTATAGCAAATTTTACGTAAACATTTTCAATTTTGGCGAAGAAGTTGCGCCAAAAATAATAATATGAAAATTATTATAAAACATCGGCAAAAGGTATTCTTAAGAAAATCAACTTATAAATTTAATTTTATTACATTTGAAAATATATATATATTTTTACTTAGGGTTTATTTACTTTATTTATTACTAGCAGCGCCCCACGGTTCCTCCCGCTATTCTACAGAAACCGACTATTTTTCCGGGATAAAAAGTAGCCTATGTGTATAAACCAGGGTATAAGCTACCTCCATACCAAATCCGTTCAGCCGTTACAGAGTTGAACGGGAACAAACACACTTACATACTTACACAGGAAATTTCGCATTTATAATATTAGTTGTGATTTTATATTTCATTATTTATATTTAAAAAAAAAAAAACGAACGAATATGAACGAACGTGAGTTGAACGGGAACAAACACACTTACATACTTACACAGGAAATTTCGCATTTATAATATTAGTTGTGATTTTATATTTCATTATTTATATTTAAAAAAAAAAAACAAACGAACACGAACGAACGTGAGTTGAACGGGAACAAACACACTTACATACTTAGACAGGAAATTTCGCATTTATAATATTAGTTGTGATTTTATATTTCATTAAATATATTTAAAAAAAAAAGAACGAACACGAACGAACATGAGTTGAACGGGAACAAACACACTTACATACTTACACAGGAAATTTCGCATTTATAATATTAGTTGTGATTTTATATTTCATTATTTACATTTAAAAAAAAAAAACGAACGAACACGAACGAACGAACGTGAGTTGAACGGGAACAAACACACTTACATACTTACACACGAAATTTCGCATTTATAATATTAGTTGTGATTTATTATTATATATGTCATGGAAATAAAATTATCATGGAATTTTTGAGTAGTAGATGAATATATGACATTTCAACTCAATTTTAATTTAACTTCAACAAAACACTCTGAAAAAAATGCAGTATCGAGATATTCTTAGAAGTAGCCACATGTCGTCTTCTTCATCGGTTCCACTTCACCAAACGATACTTTCTGAACGCAAATGCTTGACTTGTTGATGAAAATACCAAAATCGCTATAGTTATGCCTATACTCAATTCCTCATGGATCCAATCATCAGAACTCGATTTTGCTAAAAATGAGACCAATCTGTAAGTACACTTTTTCAAATAAAAAAGTATTTAAATCGGTTTATTAATGATAGTTTTTTTTTTATCTTTTTTCACCAATTTTATGTCTGTGTTTGACCACCAACTAGCCTGTCGGTAAGCGACGGTGTGGCCGAAGATCAGTCAGTCGGGTTCATCTGCCTCTCTCAGCAGAGAGAGGTAGGCATTTCGGCGGCGAGGAGAACCTGGGGAGAACGAGGCTGGGCGGCTGGACACTGCCCCGAGGGAAAGTGGAGGAGCGAGCGACCTGCCGGTGCTATCCAACCGGCGGCGTCTTAGCTCACTCCGTGGACCGATTGGTCCTGCGGTCTCCTTTGTTCATTCGTCCTGTTTGGAAAGGCGTCTTCTACTCTCTCTTCCTCTTTGCTCAGTTCTGGGCCAGCCAGGAGGAGATCTCGAGGGAGAGCACGCCAGGTACGTACGTCCGGGGGACGTGCATGGGGGGGGGCAATGTTATGGAGGTAGGGGTGTGGTCCGTTGTCTGCGCGGTCGAACATACCGCGCCCTAATCGGACAACGAATTTCCCCACCCTCTCAGAGGCGAACGTCCCGGGCGATGACGTCGTTTCGTACGTACCGGCCGGCTCCCGAGATCATCCTCAGGGCGACGTTCTGGACCACCTGGATTATTTTCCTTTGGCTGGCCGAGCAAAGCGCAAACCACGACGGGACAGCGTATGTAAGCCTGGTAGTGCGGATATACATCTTGAATATCCCCATTTTAGTTCTCAACGACAGCTTCGAGTATAACACCGGACGGAGCAGCGCTCTAGCAGTCTTCGCTTGGTGGATGGCGTGTGAGACGTGCGAGCGCATGCTGAGGTGGCCGAAGATGAATCACAGCCTGACTCTGGCGGTTCCGAGATAAGAAACATAAAAAAAGTCAACTTGAGAATCTCCTTCTTTTTTTTTGGAAGTTGTAAATATAAGTACGAAGTTCTCAATTATGTCTATTTTTAAATCACTTTACATATCTACCACGTAAAATATTTATGATACGCGTTGTCGCGAGGACAAGGAAGGCTCGTGGTTTCACTATAAACTGTGGAAAGTGTTTCCGCACATAAAAATATCAGACACGCGGACTGACTGTAGTGTCATAGTCCAAATAGGCAGTTGGGCCACTTACTTGGCGATCCCGTGGCCCAGTTAGTGTTCCGATGCCGATGGAACTTTGTGGGGTTTTGGGTCGCGTTTTCCGTGACGTCGAGTCCAACATAGCCCGTCCGCCCACCCAGTGGGACGGGTATGCGTATATTCTTTTTGCCAAAACAAAAAAAAGGACCCACTCGCCTCACATTCGTGGGGTCGCGGTTTGAACCCTGACGGGCCCGTAACCATTGAGTTCTTTGGAACTTACACACGGATATACCACTGGCTTTTCGCTGAAGGAATACATCGTGAGGGACTCTGCATATTTCCGGAGAAGAAATTCGATGGCGTATGTGGCCGCCAACACGCACTGCAAGCAATTTATAGAGTGGCGTAATTCATATTCATTCAGTTGTGCCACTCCATAAACTAAACCAATATGACATGACTAAAATTATCAGCGTCCCTTTTCATTTCGATATAGGCATGTGAAAAGGATGGCAGTAACTTTACAGCTGGCAAATTTAGTTTAGGTTAGAAATTGGTACAACAGAATCGACGTCATTTTAAATAAAAATGAAGAAGATAGCTCAAGGTATGTGAAAATAATCACAATTTGGACGAACAACAGCAACTGCATCAGCCTTTAAGCATTCCACTGCTACTGACATCGGCCTACACTCGAAGGGTGATTGTGCCATGTCCATGTTCACTACGCTGAAGAAATAGTAAAAAAAATTGGAAGAGTTTGTCTACCTTATTGAGCTGTGGCTTTTCGCTATAAACTAGGCACAAGTGATGGGTGCCGGGCGCTGCGTGATGGCGTAGCAGCGACACGGCGCGACAACCCTGACAGCGGAAATCTTAGGTTTATGCAAACGAACTCGATCCAGGGCTGCCACTAACGCAGTTAATCGAATTTGTTGAATTTGAACAGCTAAGTATTTAGATTTAGATACTTGCAAGTAAATAATAAAACTAGTTGTTCGTCCCAATATGTGAACCCACAACACAGCATCTTGACTGTTTTTGCTCATATTCAAATTTAAGATTGTACTACTTGCCTACAAAATTCTATGAAGACTGAATCGCCGGCACTCAGTTATCTTCGGAAAAAATATACATGTAAACGCCGATTTGTTGATGTAGGCTCTGAGAGCTTCGCTTCGCTCGGTCAGTTACTAGAAGCTTAGGAGCATGCGCTAGCTAACAAAAAAGTGACGAGTTTTAATAATTGACCATTCGTTCCAAATTCGTGCATATAGAGGTTTAAAAAAAAACTTTTATAGGAAAATGCCTAAATATCGATAATGGCAAAGAATAAAACAACAAAAAAAGACTTATGCCCGTCTGCACTAAATTTTGACAGCTCTTAAGTTCATCGACGTAGTTACTTATTTCTTTTTTTTTGGCTAAGACATCTGGTTTATTATTATTATATAAATTGAAAATTGTGTTACTTTCTTGATTAGGCATAATTTTAAATAACATTGTGTTCTTTTACTAGGAGAGGCCATCGGCTCCTAAAATACAGTTTCTAACTAGTTTAGGAGCCTTTGGATTCATTATTCTTTCTGTACGTGTTTATTTTATGTCATAAATAAATGATTTATTATTATTATTAATGAAAAATGCATTGCACAAAACTTATATTGCCCAAATGCGTAAGACATGCCCTTTTCTTTGACATGCCTTAGTCCGACTTAGATTAGGTGATACTTAGCTAAGTTTTATATTTGTTGCCTTTAGTGCGGAGTGGAATTACTTTCTTTTTAAGTTATAACCAATTCGAAAAGGCCACTTTATAATCTTCCACTTTTCATGCATGCATTTGGCTCAACTCTGTCTAAAGGAAAACAATGAAGCGGTTCAAAGCTTAGCGTTTACCTAAAAATCACTCACTTTTTTCGTACTTTCTACACTCAGAAAAAACTCGGATGTGTAGTTAAATCTATATACGAGTATAATACATAGGCTACCTTTTTATCCAGGATTTTTTTTTAGTTTCTGTAGAATAGCGGGTGAAACCGCGGGGCACAGCTAGTTTATGATAGTTGTGAAATTCGAACTTAATTCTCCTGAACCTTTTAACGGGTAAAATGTACCCTTAGTTTGTATGGAAATAAATAATACAAATACAAAAATGTTTATTGTTTAAGTTACATGTTGCACAGTTAAAATGAAGCCCTGCCTGCTACTTTAGCGTAATTTAAAATAAAAACATGCTAAGACAACGTAACTCGGTTTGTGTAATAAGCATAAAAAATAAAAAAAAAAGCAACGTCTCAGATTTTTTCAAAAATCGGCTTCTAAAGAATGTGTGTTATTAATAATACAAACTAAAAAAAAGCGTAAACAAGATACCCAATTATCTTGTTTACCCTTTTTTTTAATTTGCATTATTTCTATTGTTTGTTTATTGATCCCTAACTTGGGGAAGACACTGACTGCTGCAACACAGCTTACGCTAAAGTAGCAGGCAGGGCTTCATTTTAGCTGTGCAACATGTAACTTAAACAATAAACATTTTTGTATTTGTATTATCTACTGTAGCCTATGCGAGCGAAGCTGTGCGGGCAAGCTAGTTTTATTTAATTTCTGTGTGTGAAAAGTGACTGTAAGCCCTGAAGAAGCCTCGGTATCCTTATCTATTCAAGGATAGGAATAGGAAGCATTGGGAACGGTGGCATGTGATCAAGTCATATCCAAGCGAAAGGAAGCGCTAGTCATGTCATTACATACAGAATAGACGCTTCATATAATATATGTTTTTAAATCGTTATTATGTACATACTTAAGCATGCTTTTTTCACTTTTAGTAAGAGTTTGCCCTGAAAATGTTGATCTACTAATCCGTTCCACTCGCATCGATGTCAAGAAATCTATCCCTTGATTCTCGCTATCTCGTTCGCATTTTCAACCTTTTTGTATAAAAAATAACTGAGTGGAAATGTAAAAAAACATTAATTTAATATTAATCATCATTTTTGATTTTGATTTTGATGAATGAAAAATCAATTTTTTCAAGTATTTTTCATTCTTCTTCGCAAAAATTAAAAATATTAACATGAAATTGCTATAACACATACAATAAATTAAAGTCTTATTTTTTTAATTTCCACTCAGTAATATTTATAATATTTTTTTTTTAAAGTGCTAATGAGATAACTGAATTAGCTATTTAGAATTAGAATGAGCTCTTATATGACGTCTACAAACCTGACGCACGTCAGCAGTGACGCAAGGCGTAAGCAACGCGCATCAGGCGCAGGGGGACGCGTAACAGCAGTAGCAGGAGGGGGGGTGAAGCTGTGCTTTATCTAATTTAATTTTAGATCTAATATTGACTGTATGAACCATAACACACCAAATATATCACACAGCACCGTGTGATAGTTCTTACGTGGATCGCACGAACACGGATGTGCTGCGTAGATGCCGCGAAGCTTCATTCGCTTCATTCATTCTTTTCCGTGTTATTCTTATATTGTGATAATATTCTGCTTTAAAACTGGTCCTCCTGATACGCGTCACTACAAAAACCGCATTAAGAAATCTACTTTTCGTTGTCATGACGCTTAACATTATCATCAGCCTGCAAGCTAAACAGAGATTACCGAGACGACCCGCATTCTTCAGTCAGCTCGTGATCACGGCTATTGCAACGTGGCCGAAAAGTCGAGGTAAATAAATGAAATAGTTCTTAGCGGGGTTAAGTCCTGTGATCAAATATTAGATTACTAGTAGTTTGCGCCGAACTGAGACGTCGCGATCCCTATATCTTCACAACCCCTGGACCGATTCAGCTCATATTCGAATTTAAAAATTGTATTGAAATGAACTACTGGCCTACAAAATTTCATGAAGATCGGTTCAACGGTTCGCAAGCTATCATCGGACAAATATACATACAAACATACATACAAATGCCGATTTGTCCCAGTAAACTCTGAGACCTTCGCTTCGCTCGGTCAATTATCTTTCATAAAAATCAAAATCAGTTACGGCTTACCAAGTATATCGTATCGAGTTGGTATCAAGGCATAACGCTGTCTTGGCGACTAGTTTGCGCTTTTGCGACGAAAGTTTGTCCATCGAAGGCGGCTGAAACTTTACAGCAACGCGGCCTCGTATGGCAGACTCTCCAATTAAGTTATTGCCAGTTCAAAGGCAGAATGCATAACGCTCGATGCATCTTCTATGGTGGCTTAGCAAGTACGGCTTACAATGATGTTAGTTAGTGACCTGCTCTTTGAGATGTATAGAACTGTAACTACTACGATGACTCGATGACAGACGTTCGATCAAAATTCGCAAGATAATATTATGGCTAGTGAAGTAAAATTTGCGGATAAAAAATATAATTGACAAATATGACACTGGTTATGCATTTAATTATAACTAGTAGTTCGCCCCGAACTGAGACTTTGCGATGTTCTGTTTTACAAGATTTTATTTTAATTACCTACATATTGTAGGTACACGACCACTTTCAACAGTTTCGATCGAGTTGACATTTAACAAAGCATAGGTAATTGCATGATTCCTATGATAGTAAATGATGATGATGCTGATTTTTTTGGTACCTAATTGGTCGTAATGTTGTGAAACGTGACTCTTCGTGTTGTTTCAATACTCCATAGAAACCTCTAGTAGACTCCACCACTTTACTGGGGCATGATTTAGACTTGACCGTGACGTACTTTGCTTGACTGAGACTTGAAATATTTGACTTCACTAGAAATATTACAATACTTGATACTGGCTATATAAATACACAACGTGTGGCGCTAAAACATAGAAAAAAATAAAATCTCGCGCCCATGTACCACATCTTATGAAGTCAGGCGTAACATCTCGATGTTTGTGTCGTATTATAACGACGCTAAGGTTAAAATTGTTTATTCAATGACCAGTCATTGAGATGGCTGCTTTCTATCTGTGGAACTCGCCACCGCGTTTTAAATGCATGTACGCCATCTAGTTTGTTTCATAAGAAACGAATTTTGTTCTCTGTTCCGTTCGACCCCTATATCTTCCTCTTGACCGATTATGCTCATATTCGAACCTGAAAATTGTATTCTCATGAACTACTTGCCTGCAAAATTCGATAATAATAAAGAGAGATCGATTGATAATAGAATAACCGATAAAGATCAGATCAACGCAAGTTATACACAAATATAAATACAAACATACAAATGCCGATTTGTTCTTTGACTCTGAGACCTCTCCTCGCTCGGTCAATAATGTGAGAATTAAATGGCAACTATTTGATGAATGTCTTAGTATACAAATTAGTAAAAGCTACTACAGATACGACCTATTTATTGTCGCAAAATTCATTTTCACTACCCCACGATGAGTAATTAAGCTGCAATTGACAAAGAACGCAAGAAAATTTGAATTTGCCGTGCTGAGCGAAACGATGCACCTTAAGCGGAAAGAATGTCTTCGTTTCGAGCCTAGATAAAATAGATGCAGCAATACATTTGTAGCTATGATGCCACATGGCACAACAATGACATAAAGATAATAGATATTCTCTCTCTCTCTGCATTATCCCGAGAAACTATCACCATAAACTGTAGCTACAAATTATTCGCACGGAATGGCTCAATAAAATAAAAGTTTCCTTGCCTTCACTATAGAATTAGGAGGGAGCAAAAACAGTAAAATCTACCAAATTACTAAAGGATACATGTGATCGTTTCTTCTTGATGTTTGGCGTAGGAAAATAAAATAATTTGCTTTGAGTTTACTTACATGAACTTAAGTATACATGTATACTTTATATTTATCTAGTAGAAAAAATATTTCCTACTAGATAAATATAACGAATGTTTGGGGGGTGCATGCCCGGGCAATCCTCAATGTTATAAGTAAGTAACATAGTGACAGTTAATTGTTGTCAATATAAAGAAACACAATCTTCTAGTACACAATCTTCTCTCACAGCCTAGTACACAATCTTCTTCTTTAATTATAAGATTAAACTAAGCAAGATTGTAGATTTTTTGTAATACTCATGGTAATAAACAGTTTAATATTTTTTTTTAAATGTAAAGTTGGGGACAACTAAAGGCGCACTGGGAGCATTCGCCTGTACAATCCAAGATTCGATTTTGAGCCACGTTACAATAATTCCTCACTGACCGATGAGCATTCGCATGTGATGTAATAATCTAGATTCGAGTTTGGGCATTTGCTTGTAACCGAATCAGTTGTTTTCACGCTTATAATTATTATAAGCTAGTTGTTACCCACGACTTCGTTTGCGTAGACATAAAAATATCCCGTGACAACGCGACGGTGAATTTTTTACGTTTTGTATAGAGTGGCAGTTCTAATGTAGGGATTTCTGAAACGTGCAATCAAATTTTTTTGCTCGAGACGTACATACATACACATTTTTTACCCCCCTGGCCCCTGGCTTTGATTAGTCCTGTTACGACTGCGGCTATATTCCTCTGAATTATAATATTGGTATGTATGGATGGAAGGATAGGTAATGTTGTTCGTTTGAACAAGGTTTTTTGAGGTTTATATCCGGATCACAGATGAACCAGATACCTCGTCACTCGGGTTTTGGTCCGATCAAAAGTCACCACAGTTTGAGGAAAGCACGGGGTGCGCGGAGCGTGACAAATTATTCTCATTGGCTATCATCAAGGTTACGCCCACCACTGTACCGAGTTAGTACGTTCCGTAGTGATGGGGTAAGCAGTAGGCTGTGGCAGTAGGGCAACATTATTAATCGGTACTTACCTACGTAGCGAACACTTGGGTCGACTTCCGCTCTGCCATAGTAATCGCACTCACTCGAATCTCAACTTACTAACATAACATTACTACACAACACCATTAAAGTACTAATTCTTCCTCAGTGTCGTGCACTCGCGGATTTTTCGAGATCGAGCTGTAAAGTCGAATGTTTTTTTTCGAGGTCCCTGCTTTCTTTGCGCGTTTCAATAGAATGTGTTATTCTAAAATGTGACATTTTCTCGAGATCACGCGTTTTGTTAGGTCCGAAAAATAATGTTAGTTTACCCAGAATCAACTCAGTTACTTCAATTCATCATCTAAAAATCTATTTAGCCGGGAATCGAAATTAACAACTGAATCATACACCTAATAACCTTGAAATACTTACGACGTATACTATAGTCTACTGACAAAAATGCCTTTATTGTTTACCAGAAAAACGCGGGCGAAGCCGCGGGCAGAAGCTAGTAACGGATAAAAACTTCAAACATCCTACGCACCTACGGAACCCTACTAGTCTCACCACAGTCTCACGCACATGCTAGATGCTGCCGGTCGATTCTATCGTGATTTCGTTGCTTGTCGAGTTTAGTCCAAGCAGAAGGTCCCGAGTGCACAGTTTAGTTAGTTAGTTAGTTAGAATTCATCAGTGTTCGAATCCCTTTACGGTATGGTGAAAATCGAAAATGCAAGTCTGCGTTTTGTTTAATGAGTCACAACACTACTTTATACGTGTGTTCGCCAGAAAGGGACAACTGCATGGGATATCCGCAATGAGGAAAAGGGATAAGTGACGACGTGTCCATTATACGCTGAGCTCAGCTGTCTTGTAAAACTGAATTATTTTATTTACCGATGAAAAGTTATTTCGTCTTTTTTGTAGTTTGAGTGCGCGGATGACTTTCCACACAATTTCACTGCACAGATAGTCATTTTTGTTTACTGTTGGTTGTCAGGAAAATAAAACAACCGTTTTATTTTGTGAGCCGCACGCACGCACGCACAGCTCTGGCACTTGGTCGGAACTGAGGTTCAATGTTTGGGGCGGCGTCTTATATAAGTCTTATAAAACTTATGTGTTGCGCGCTAGGCTCGTCTTAGACTAGGTATCTAGTTCTATTCATCTGTGATCCGGACAAATAAAAACCTACTTACTGAACCGATTCTGACTCCCGAATACTGAAACGGTTGTTAACTTTGACAACAGATTAATTCTAATACTGCCTTTGTCTGGCACTAAGTAAATGACAAAGACATCAATAGACTTAATCTGTCGGCAAAGTTAACAAACGTTTCAGTATTCGGGGGTTAAAATCCCTTCACCGGACGAAATCTTCACCATCCCTGAGTGGCATATATATGTCATCACAGTGTGGATGAATCTACAGGCAAAAGCTAGTTACAAATGAAGCTGTTCAAGTACTTCGGATAGCAGTAGTGTTGTGCCGACCTCAGACGCCAGGTCATTAGTAATCGATAATGAGCGCTCCGTGCTTAACGCAGACCGGAGCCAATCTAATTGGATTTGCAAACTAATTAGTATTGAACATTGGATCATTATGCGCTCAACATATTGTTAAGTCAACACGGTTTGATTACTAATGGATTAGTTTAGGAATTAGTACGAAGCCTTTGAATTTAGACCACTCTCTTTTGGGTATTGATATAATGCTTTTAGGGTTCTGCATCTAAAGGGTATCGACGGGACCCTGTTACTAAGCCTATGCTGTCTGTCCGAAGGCTCTTTCTTTTGAACCGTAATAGGTAAACACTTGAATGTTTTACGGTATAATGTAATTATGGGGATTTCCTGACAAATAATAAGGAATATAAAATTGAGGGAATAATAATAAGGAACGTGTGTTTCTTCTACATTTCTTATTTTTGCTTCATCCTGAAAACGGATTTAGATACAAGAATCAAACTATGTGTGTATAGTGTCAACTCGCATTAGGAATTCCGAATTGAATTAAATAAAATAATATTTTTTTGATAAATTTGGTACGGAATCCGTGATGCACGAGTTCGACTCGCACTTGGCCGTTGTGGGACCCTTCTCAGAGACAACCTGTATAAGTAACTCAAGTTTTCCAGCTACTCAATCTCCAGATAGTACTGTGGAAACATTACTGTGTTCTGGATTAAAAAACAATCTTCCAGCGAAATGAATGGGCATCTAATATAATTATTGTTCTGCTTTCTTTACTTTGTGTCGTTTTTAATGAAGATTGATCTATGTATTTTGTATAATATCTACGTGTGCCCAGAGCAGTGCATTTACACGAATGGTTTTAAAAGTTTCGGGTGGAAAATTATTACGATGTTTAATAATCATCATCGCCGGATCATATTTTTTTACGATCGTAAATTTTTATTATGACCTCATCATCATCATCGTCAGCCAGAAGATGTCCACTGCTGAACAAAGGCCTCCCCTTTAAAGTGCCACACCGACCGACAACTTGCATTCATCTTTTGCCCGCGACTTGCAAAATGTCGCCGGTCCACCTAGTGGGAGGCCTGCCTACGTTGCGTCTTCCAGTTTGTAGTCCGTCCGTTCCAGGTTGTAGTTCGTAGTTCCAGTTCGTTAGTATTAGGACCTATTTAATATTATTAATAACATTACCACTAACACAACATCACATAACTAACATTAACATTGACTTTTGTCACATCTACCGTAAAATATATCTATACTGGTTAATTTTGTAGAATTGGCCAATATTTCTTGGATGATGATGTTTATTACAAGGTGGAAATTTTCGGCGTTGAAATAACTATTCAATTTTAAACGAGTATTCAAACATAATTATAGGCCACAGAAACACAGAACGAAGTACCCTATTCACCAATCTATTCAATTTCTAGTTTAAAACTAAAGCGAGGAGAATGATTTGAACTCCCGAACACTATTAAATGTACCAAAAGCTCTGAACTGTTGGATGTTAGAATGTCCAAACGGACCAAACTGTTGGGTGACCAAATATTTTTGAGAAAGAATTTTCATTAGCGGCTGCAAGGGTGACCACATGTACCCACGTCGGCCCGTGTCACTGCATGGACAACTTTGGGACACTACATATAGTATGAGGCCAGATCCACAAAGGTCGCAGATCCACAAAGGTCGTGTGTTTCTTATATGCATTTCTTCATTATAAGGGTTTTTGATTTCTCGACCTTTTTTTTCCCCGGAGTTTCGAAAATTCTCATGACCAATGTCTCGATCTTTCTCAGGTCTCGACGCTTTTAATAAAAACCGTTAAAATTTGTTTAAATTTAATTTTAATAAAGCAAAAATTTTAATGTTTTTTAAAATTTTAATATTAATTTTAAAACCAAATCACAAGCCAGTACAGTTTTTTTTTTTCTAACTAACTGTGAAGGAAAACATAGAGAGGAAGCAGTAGTGTATTTTCTAGTACTAGGCTGGCTAGTTAGTGCTCTCAAGTTGAAAAGCTATCCCGAAGCACCTTAATGTATTGTGTTCTGGCGCTCTCAAGCCAGTACCTGTTCTAGGCTGTGTTCACAATCTTCGAACACACCGTCACTTAAAATCAGGTAAGTTGTGGTCAAAAATCAATACTGAAAAAAACTAAAAAAAAAAAAAAAAAAACGCCTTTAAATTGTTAATACGGGCAGTTCACCCTTGCCCTCAATAATGATCGTGACGTTAGCAACGCCCTCTCGATCCTGAATGCTGACACGGCGTTTAGTGCACTCAACTCCCTGACGGATGATCTCATTTTGTAGAGGAACTACTTACTCGTTTTAGGACTGGGTATTTCTATGAAAGTTCTATGTGTGCAAGTAAGGTACCTTCAACAAATCTCTGGTGCTTTTCCGATGCAATCACTTCTAGTAAAATCACATTCTTAGCCATTCATTATTCTCTTAAAAAGACGGTTGAGGAGTTACTTCAAAAGTTTTCCTACCAAGAAACTGAAAATTTGTTCTCGGTCTTGAGGTAGCTGCGTAGTTTTGAATCTTTATTTCATGCAAAGACACCCTTGCACACACATACATATCCAATCTCTGCGAACCCTGACTCTTACAAGGATTTGTGTATCGCAGAAATGATACACAACCACATACACCCACACAAGAAGCATTCAAAATTTTATTTTTATTCATTTTATTTCTGGTTATCATAACACCGGAGCACGAATCTCTGAAATGCTTTATTCAGAGATCCGAGGCCCACAGAAATATTCGAGATCGGAGTGACGAAGTCACGTTTCACTACATTATACTTACCATTCATAGTTTTGCAGATGCGAACTTAGGTAACAGCTAACAAAACACGTAGTTCTCAAAGGGCGTCAGTAAAGCGGTGTACCATCGAGTGGCGGTGACAGATAAAAACGGTAGATCCTCGAGTACCCGCGTCTTCGTCAGCGTATTTGCTTACCCTGGAGCTGTTTGCTCCTTTACCCTTAACCTAACCTATAGGCGTGTGGGCGAAGTGTTAAGAAAGCAGCGATAGTTTTGTTTAAACGATTTCCTTAAAAGTAACTATTAGTTGGTTACTTTTTACTACTATTCATAACTACTTACTAACTGATACGAATATTAACAGTTGTTTATTTAGACACTATGCAAACAAACAAACAAACAAACAATCAAATATTTCCTCCTTATAATATTGGTATAGATTATTCTATCATCATCAATAGTTTTCGCAGCGCACGCGATGTAAAGAATATTTTAGGTATCTTTTTTACATCTTGGGTTACATTATTGGAGTTTTAGTAAAGATCCCTAATTTTTTTGAAAATATAATATAGCCTATGTCACCCGGGGATAGACAGCGAAAGCCAACAACAGCGAAAGAATTTTTCAAATCGGTTCAGTAGTTTCGGAGCCTATTCAATGCAAACAAACAAACAAACAACAAACAAATCTTTCCTCTTTATAATATTGGTATAGATACATAGATAAGCATTCAAATTTCGTTGGCTCTCAAGTACAAATATTTCTATCGTGTTATCCCGCTCGCGCGCAAAATATTGGTTGTACAAATTTGTACGACTACGATATGTGAGGTAGTTACTCTAGTAAGGGCTATTTTCATTTGAGCTAGCAGGCGGGAGGCGGGTACGATTTCGTCTTCACATTAGCCGCTAGGCGATTGCGCGAATATGACGTGAGACTTACCTCAAACCGCGAGAGAATCGCACGCTCCGCTGGTAGATTGATGTGAACACATAAAAACTGCGCATGTTTGCTATTGTTCGAGCGCCAGTCGCGAGTTTGCCCCCTACTTGGAATAGAATAGAATAGAATAGAATAGAATAGAATAGAATAGAATAGAATAGAATAGAATAGAATAGAATAGAATAGAATAGAATAGAATAGAATAGAATAGAATAGAATAGAATAGAATAGAATAGAATAGAATAGAATAGAATAGAATAGAATAGAATAGAATAGAATAGAATAGAATAGAATAGAATAGAATAGAATAGAATAGAATAGAATAGAATAGAATAGAATAGAATAGAATAGAATAGAATAGAATAGAATAGAATAGAATAGAATAGAATAGAATAGAATAGAATAGAATAGAATAGAATAGAATAGAATAGAATAGAATAGAATAGAATAGAATAGAATAGAATAGAATAGAATAGAATAGAATAGGATAGGATAGGATAGGATAGGATAGGATAGGATAGGATAGGATAGGATAGGATAGGATAGGATAGGATAGGATAGGATAGGATAGGATAGGATAGGATAGGATAGGATAGGATAGGATAGGATAGGATAGGATAGGATAGGATAGGATAGGATAGGATAGGATAGGATAGGATAGGATAGGATAGGATAGGATAGGATAGGATAGGATAGGATAGGATAGGATAGGATAGGATAGGATAGGATAGGATAGGATAGGATAGGATAGGATAGGATAGGATAGGATAGGATAGGATAGGATAGGATAGGATAGGATAGGATAGGATAGGATAGGATAGGATAGGATAGGATAGGATAGGATAGGATAGGATAGGATAGGATAGGATAGGATAGGATAGGATAGGATAGGATAGGATAGGATAGGATAGGATAGGATAGGATAGGATAGGATAGGATAGGATAGGATAGGATAGGATAGGATAGGATAGGATAGGATAGGATAGGATAGGATAGGATAGGATAGGATAGGATAGGATAGGATAGGATAGGATAGGATAGGATAGGATAGGATAGGATAGGATAGGATAGGATAGGATAGGATAGGATAGGATAGGATAGGATAGGATAGGATAGGATAGGATAGGATAGGATAGGATAGGATAGGATAGGATAGGATAGGATAGGATAGGATAGGATAGGATAGGATAGGATAGGATAGGATAGGATAGGATAGGATAGGATAGGATTGGATAGGGTAGGGTAGGGTAGGATAGGATAGGATAGGATAGGATAGGATAGGATAGAATAGAATAGAATTTACTTACACCGTACCTGCGTTTTGTACGTGAATATTTGCATAAATATGTTGTATATAACTTCAATGCGAACAATTTTGGCCATCGAAGTCTTATACCAAGGGTTCACGAAAATAACTCATGTATGTTCTACGATTTTTCGTAGCTTAGGAGTTATGATTATTTTTTTCTTAAGGAATTTCCATATGAACAAATTAAAATATCCTTACTTTTTTATGGGTGGGTTTTCTTCGTTCACGTGGACGAAGGAGAATCCGAAATACTCCATCGTAAAATACACTCAAAAAAACAACATCCCAAAAATATTACCATTCTCCTTAGAAGTCGGCTCAAAATAAATAGAGGTAGCGAAAAGTGATTACCTGCTACTAAGTGAAAAAGCTCTATTCATCGCTAGCTCTCGTAACTTAAAACCAGCACCTGTATTGATTCCGCTTGCCTTTGCCAACACTTTACATATTGCTTATTTAGCGTTATTTCATTTTCCCGCTATTTGTCTTACGTTTTCCGCTGATATTGTTATCTGGGGCTATATAGAGAAATTGAGAAATATTAGTTTTGGGAAATTGAATAATTTCAATAAATTGTGTGAATATTTACAATGTACTTTATAGGGAAATCCTAGTTTCCTTAGATTACATCGCATGTTTAAAAAGCGCAAATAGAGAAAAAAATAAATACTTATAATGTTTCGGACTTGTTTTTTATTCCCGTCGTCAGTGAGTTTTTCTAATCCTACTGCTATATCATAAAGACCTAAGGAGGTTTTAAATCTGAGAACATAAGCATAAGCTTTTATGTTATAACAACACAGGGCTTTGTGTAATTATTGTATTTAAATAAAAAATATTGACAACTCCGACTCATAATGTATTTTGTGAGCAGCCTGATTTTAAAAAAAAATATTTGTTACGATGTCTAAGCTCTGTAACAGAAACATTTCATTCTATTTTGTAAACGCATTATTATACATTGTATTGTGACACGGTTCTGTCGGTGTGCGAGTTCAGTTCGCATTTGGGTGGACATTGTAATGTTGTATTACATTTTGAAAATATATTCCCAGACAAATAAATCATCTCAAACGAAATAATCACTTAAAAAAGCAGCATAACAGTATTACTCAACAGTACTCAGTACTCAACCACGTTTCTGCAGAGGCTTAGCTCGAATAATAAAATCCTTAAATTATTTTTTCACTAGCTTGAGCAAAAGTCGTTTCTTAATCAATATTAAGGTACTCAGTAGCTATCAAACTGGAAAACGGAACTTCGAGTCGGCCACCATGAAAGCGTCAGTGCCTCTTCCAAAGGAAGACTCGAGGGATTACCCGCCCCGTCACGTAGAGCCGAGTTCGCAAAACTCGCTTTTCGGATTTCATCCGTCATAATTTCTAATAAAAATTAAGCCCAAGGTTTATTTTTTTTACTAGGTATGAGCAAGTGCCATTATTAACTAAACAAAAGACAGACAATGACCCAGAGTCCATTGAAGGCTTAGTGTGATACAAGATCCATGATTGAAGGTCTAAATGTAATCCAAATGTTCAAACTGTCAAAAATAACCAATATGTAGTGTCTTTCCACTGCAACGTCGCGTCCAGTACAATAGGAATATGAACAATTGTTTGTTTTTTACCTAATAATTATTTAAATTTTGTATAATTTTTTGAAAAGAAGTATATTACAAATTATTTATTCCAAATTTTAAACAATGTTTTGAAAAGAAGGATATTACAATTTTGAAATTATTATCCTAAATTAAGAAATAGAGCAACACTAGCGTCCGGCTGGGCCGTACCCACTAGCCACTACCAGCCCACTACCAGTTGGCAGCGTACCCAGCATGCTGGCGGTATTACCATGCTGAATGGCAATGCTTATGCGTTGTGCTAAATAAACGCCAGCGTTTTGGTCGCGCGTCGCGTCAACCAGGCGCTTTATTTAAGAGGTCCACTTTAATATTGGGCATAGAGCATGTATTTTTGTGGTTTTTCTTCTTATTAGGAGCAAATGAGAGGATACAAAACAAGATGCAACCATAGAATGCTGATCAAAGAAAGAAAAATGGTGAAAAAAACTAGCATATCCCAACAATGTGCTATTTCACTTAGACTATTTGAAGAGTATTGTCTCCAAATTTCACGTCTCTATCATGAGATTGCGTTGCGTTGATTCTTAGAAAAAGGCTTGTTCTTTTATTTATATACATTATTATGTTTCCTAACTAACGATTGACATTGTGCTCCAAAAATAAGCTGTTCCAAGATAGAACCGCTCGTATCCCTGTGGCCTTATACAACTTTATGGTCGTAATTCTGGTCTAAAAGTGCGTGATATTCCCAAATAAACGCCTGAATATTCACATTTTCAACCATGACTTTTTACTACTATACACGTAGATGCGTCTTTCTTACAGGATTTTATGGCAGCTTTATATCGCAGAAGTGTTGAGTGTCTCACGGTATTTGTGTTTACGAGGTCGTATTATCCGACTTAAAACCATAATAACAGTGATCGAACCTTTTAGTGACGAATCCACTCGTGCGGCTTCGATCGTTACCATAGGAATAGTAGTGCGCTCTGTACAGGTAGTTATTTTGGCACTCTTTACAAAAAACTAGCAGCGCCTCGCGATTTCACCTGCTGTCTAAAAGAATCCGTATATTTTCTGTGATAAAAAATACCATACTAAATTTCATCCGAATCCAGATACAGACGTTATGGAGTTGAGTGGGAACAGACACACCCGCACACCCTCACACAGAAAGCTTAGCATTTATAATATTGATGTGATAGATTGTAGGGAGATAAGCCCAGCCCAAGGTCGCAAGGTCTACAAATAATTATATAATAATAATTGGAAAATACTATTTTCTTTTTATCAATTTCAAGGCAATTAGGATAACAAGTTTTGGATCTGTGGGTTGACTGATTGTATCGATATATGACTAGCAATCGTCCTCCCATGGATCCGTGAACTAGTGCATATTTATAGAAACTTATGTTCTCTATTTTTTAATATTGTTGTGAATAAAAAAAATATAAAAAAAAGAGCCGGGCATCATGCAGATACAAACAGAATAATAATAGGCATTAAGTCTTAACAAAGAAAGTCTTCTCTATGGTTTTAATATTTTGGCTGAAGACTGAGCTTAGTGGTGTACATTAAAAAGCTTACGTTTAAAAATAATAAAATAATAAAAAAACTTTGTTATTCCTTATACAGTAACATGATTTTAAGTAGTTTAATTTTATACTAGTGGTTACCCGCAACTTCGTTCGCGAGGACTTAAAAAAACTATCCTAAGTAGTGTTATACAGTAGCTCCTTATCAAATTTTATCAAGATCCGTTCAGCCGTTTAGCCGTGATAACGCGGCAAACACCCAGACAGTGAGACAGTTACTCCCTGTAGTTTCCTTTTGTGTATTTTTTGACGTTTTGTATGGACTGACAGTTCTAAAGTTCAGAGTTTTGAATCGGGCAAGCGAAGGTTTTTTCCTCGAGACGAACGTATTCATTTTTATACCTCGATGCTTTATTGGTCCTGATACGACTGCGGCTATATCTTCTGAATTATAATATTAGTTAGGATACTTTCAATTAAGGATCCCTTTTAGGTAAATATCTCCATTTCAAGCTGTGTTTTCCAATTTTTGCAAGTAAAATTCACCTCTGACCGACCGTACGTTTAAATACATCAGGATAGTTATGAACAAAATCACACTTACCTGGTTTTTTACAACATAATAAAAGTTAATTTTACTTTATTTGGGTCAAAAATTTGATTGTTTTCACCGGATAATAAGTTTTATCTTCATTCACCACAAAATTCCTTCTCATTTGAAAATTTTCAACTCAACAAGCCTTCCCTTGCCAAGCTCTAAACTACAAAATTAACACGTAAGCTCCCAGGAAACAATTTTAATAATGCTTTTAGATCTAACATTACCATAGTGTCCATTATAAATTAACTCACGTGGACTGTGCAGAATTAAATACTTCTCTACATGTAAGGAATTTGAAATGAAGGCAACCAAGTGGTAGGATTTTTACAAGGGTCATTTTAATTCCAAAACGACAGTACCTACGTTTATACTGTTTACAAGAACGGCGTTTGTGAATATTTAACTTTTATAATTTTGAACGTGCCGGCTTTAATAAGGTTTGAGTAGGATTTGTAAAGGTAAAATATAATTAGCATTAAAAGATAATTTTCGAGGTATTCGGTTGTCATAATGAGGGCAGTTTACAGCTTGTCATGTTTTACAATACAGGGCTATAAGGAAAAAGTATGCTAAGCCGAAAAGGGCTCATATTACTCATCATTATGAACAACTTTTAGTATGGGAAAATGTCCATGACGCTCGACAAAATGTATGGAACAGCTGATATTTTTATCGCGATTTCAGGGTTGGTCCCATAGTAAAAGTTGTTTATAATGATGAGTACTTTGAGCCCTTCCCGGCTTAGAATACCCTTTCCTTATAACCCTGTATACATGTTATTCCTATTAGTTGAACTAATCGGGTGTACTAACTACCCAAATAGTCGTCTAGAAATAGTTTAAAAATATATGGCCACTTTATGTTTTTTTTTCTTCCTAAATTAAATTAATTGGTTATTATAAGCGAAAGTTAATGCTTATTAATGATTAATACCAATCCATACACTATGCAAAACCATGTGTATTTGGTTCCACATTCGAGCTTTCAACTAACCATCGTAAAATATGTTAGTGAAGGCCTTCTCAGACTACGGTTACCCCTCCCATTGCTTGCTCGACAATATAGCATGGCAATGAACGTGAGAGTGTCCTATATCTTGGTGTCGATTCTGTCGAACCACTCTCTACACTAAATAAATCTGAATGGATTTAAGTATCTGCATTTCTTTCCAATCAGTTAACGAAACAGGATTGTAACAATTTTGAAGCTGTAAAATTTTGGTTTAGCTTAAAATCTACTCTGAGAATAGAATCGAGACCTTTGCTTCGTATTCTAGCTTACCGTGCACTATCGACATATCAAATCATGATTTGTTACTAAATAATCATTACGAAAATATGTGTTGGTTTCCTGTTCTATATTAGTGTTTCTTACTCGCTGCAGACTGTGTCATAAATTTATTTATATGCTGGCTGTAGGAAGAAGACTTCTGGGCTCCAGGGGTGGTTACAGGCTCTAACCATCTTAGGCTTAGGCTTAGATCTTCCCCCTCACAAAAAAAAACAGGGGGTGTGCATGTTTCGCGGGTACAACACTGTTATCGATAAAAGCAAGTATGTCATGAATAACACGTTCACGGTGTGGTGTATATGGTGGTACAATATTGTAATGTAGTTTGTCATTTGTTTTTCTTAATTAGCATCGCCTGTTAACAATTGCTAATTTATTGTAATTAGTATTTATTTATGTAATATAATTACTAATTTAGTAAAAATATCTTAGGGAAATGTATTTTTAAGCATCCGCTCTCTTAATTTCATTAGTAACACACTAGATGTTTATATTCAAAATAATATTTTATAAATGTAATTATTGTTTTTACTCATATTTTCATTACATTTTTTTTACTAACGCAAACAATAACAACCGCATTATACACTATCGACACCGCTTATCGAAAGCAATAATGCGCAGCACTGCGCACGCCCGAGAGTGGGGAAGAGAGCGAAATACTCGCTGCGCCGCTCCCACGTTTTATGAACCAGTCTGAAAAGAGTAAAGAACACACACATACAAATTATATTAATAATATTTTTTTGCTGCTTGTAATTCTAGCGTATTGGATAGCGTAGTCTGAGCAAGGCTTATGGGCCTTGCAATTCACTCGTTGAACATACACATTAATATGCGTATGAAAATGAATTTCCACGTCGGCAAGCTGTTGGAGCAGTAAATAAGATCCGGAACAAATATCCGGCTTCGTACAATACTCGCTGTCCTTGTCACTGTGTCAAGTAAGAGAGGGATGGAACTATACAGGCTTTGATGCAGGGTTGATGACGAACCGTGATAGTCCCAACGGCTTCCCGAGGCGTTGATTGACAGTGCAATCGACGCACAGTGGAGAATTTTGAGAGAGATAAGGACATAAAGACATAAAAACATGATCGCAGTTTTTACACATTTTGTTTTATTTTAAAAACTTTGTAGAAAGTAAATGTGTTAAGAAAAAACTGCATATTTCATTTTAGAAGAGAATCCTGGGTGACTTTTTTTTACGAGGGAAATCTTCACAAGATACCAGACTGCTTTGGTGTGAAGCCGGGTGATGTGGGATTATACCCACTTAAACCCCCCGGTGGCCTGCCTTGGTGCTTGACCAAGGACTCCGGGATCTCCAAAGGACGGACTCGCACTGGAGCCCTCAGCACCACGCTTCAGCTCGTCCCGGTATAGCTAGCAGCTGTCGTGAGACGCCTAAGTCTACAACAGTGTTCGCTACTCGACGCCGTAGTCCTCCCCGGGCTCATTTCGGTAGATGGTGGTTAGAGCCCCAACACTAACCATCCCACCCCCGAGCCCAGAGGTCCCTTTTAGTAGGCTCTTACTACAGACAGGGGATACCGATGCTGTATTCAAGTGCCCCGGCATCAGGGCATCCTGGGTGTTTAATATTTTTTTTTACGATCACGAAAAAAAAAAAAATTGTAGGAGTTTTGGCGGGAACGTAAAGAAATCATGTCACATCATTGTATTTTTTCCAAAACTTTGAAAAACATAGAAACCTCAAGTATAGTCTCTGTCCCTTTGCGAGGATATTTGTGACGTATTTTACTTCTGTTGATATAAATACTTGTCTGCTTCAGCCATTTTTTTAAACATCCCACTGCTGAGATATCTATCTACCCTCGATGGGTGATTGGGCCATATCCACTACGCTGGCCCAGTGCGGGTTGACAGATTCACATCCGCCATCGAATTTCTTCTCCGGGAATATGCAGGTTTCCTCAAGATGTTTTCCTTCACCGCAAAGCCAGTGGTATATCCGTACGTAACTTCCAAAGAACTCATTGGTACGGGCCCGCTCGGGTTCGAACCCGCTACCTCACGAATGTGTCGCGAGCCTTCTCCCACTGAGCTACCACGGGATATAAAAACTTGATACTGGATAGATACACTAAGTGGAGAGCCAAAAAATAAGAAAAAAAAAACAGCCTTGCAAAGCTTGCAGGCGAACACTTCATTTTCAGTCCTAACGGCAAACAGTTGCACAAATGGTCATATCATTCCCACTTTAACGTTAATATTCAAAGTCATTTTTCACGCGGAGAAAAATAACAGCTTGCCACATAATCACGAGGGGGAAGAAAATTGCACTTTCCTTCATCCTAAAGCCTTATATCGTACAGAAGTTACATTAAGATGTGTATGTGAAATAAAGCAGAGGGAACACCTTCAGCGAAATATTGTAAATACTTCTTCAGTACTTATTTTATTTATTTATTTATTGAGATACGCCAACAGTGAACATATTTTACATTCTTATAATATATTTATACGTGAGTGTGTACATGGAACTGATATGATCATCCTTTATAGGCATATACAACATAAATAGTGATTAGACAGGGAAATAAAATAATTACTAAATAATAACTTCAGTGTTCTATTGTGGAGTTATGTGTCTATTGCGAGGACCATAGTACTCTAAATTTTTCAATCGACGGATAACTGTTATCTTATGAATAATTTGGTGGTTTGGATCCTTCTATACAATAAATAAATGAGAAAACATAGATTTTGAAATATAATCTGAAGCTGTAACAGGATTTTTTAACGTTGGCACCAAAACCCACATCTCTTGAAATCCTGCAAAATGGCCCTTGTACGCCATCAAAACTATTAAATACTTTTGAAAAACAAGTGTTTTTTTATTGTTGTTGAGTTATGCATTCAACAACAACTTAATAAAAGGAATAGGAACTGGCTCATAGACTGTCGGAACCATTTTCATAAAGACTGCAACACACTGTTGGCGACAGATTTTCATCAAAAAGTTTAAATACAAATTAATTTATGCTAACCGTTACAAACTTTTTACAAAGATTATTTGTCAAAATTGTCTATATCCTCCACATATTTACTTGCTTACTTTTCATTCATTAGTGTCATTATTTTCTGGTAATTTTAAAATTTAAATTTCACTAGGCCCATTAGAGGTTAAAACACAATGGAAACACCAAAGAAAACCAGGGGGAAAAAAGAGAAGGAGGTTAGTTACGGCTATGGTTACTGTTGGACTGGAATTAGTGCTGTCCTAAAAAACAGGCCTATGCCCAGTGCCTACCCGTCAGCCAGCCGTGGATTCATACGGGCTGGAATGACGATGACGGTGATGAGCGGTTGATACCCAACTGTCTAAGAATCACAGATAAATTATTTATTCAATGCTAAGCCATAAGATTATAGTTTATATAGACGGCACAAAGAGCTGTGGTAATGTGACGCCACAGAAGAAATTAGAAATCAGAATCCATTTATATTATCATCTATGTCATCACAGCAGCCATCTCTTCATCCTTTAGACTTCTCTCTTCGCCACTGGAGCAATTGAGCTAGTGGCAGTCCAGGGCCAAGCTTCGGAATTTTAAAGAGTCTGATGGTAGCTCGATGTAAGATACACAATAAACCGCAGACAAAAATGCACAATAAGCCGCAAGAGAAAGTCAGCGCAGGACTTAATCTTCTTCCGTTTAGAATAAAAGCCTTGTATAGGTTTATTATTTTTCTCATTATCATTATCGTCAATTCTCATCATTCACTGTTGGATTATTCATCGTCTTCAATCGTCTTTATATTCGTGTAGGATACGTCCTAGCAAAGATAATCAGGTCCAATTTTTTTTTTTTTTTTTTTTTTTTAATTTATTTAATGCCAAAATTTTACAATATTAGGTACATTACAAGTTGTCTAAAAACCTAATTAAGGTTTGTCTAGACAACTAGTTCACGCCATTTACAATTTTTAAATATGTAGTCTAAATAAACAATAAACAATACTATTACAAAAAAAATAAATAAAAACAATATACATATTAATGTAGCTGAGCGTTGCGCGCAAACACACAAAACAGCTGGGGTAGGCGTTTACCAAGTACTTCTCGCAGCAATAGTAAAACCGGTTCCACTGAGCACCTACTCGCCCGGCCGTCGCAGTGATCGCGCGCAGCACTGTCATAATACAGGGTGTAATACGATTAATTTTCTATAGATTTAGGTAGTAGTTTTTTAAAATACATTTAATGTTTAATTGGGTTAATTTATTTTTTAGTTCTAATGGTAATTTATTAACTAGGTAAGGGATAACAAATTTGGACGTTTTTTTACCATACGCATTTTTAAATCTGGGTATTGACAGCATTTTTTTCGAAACACTTCTGGTGACTACAAGTAAGTTGCTGCTCTTAGGGGTTTGAATTTCTGTCCTAAAAAACTGTTCAACTAGTAAATTTAACTCAACTTTTTTATGAATTGGAATTATGCCACAAAACTTAAAAAGACCTGCAGGATCGTCTGTATATTTATGTTTGATTTTCTGAGGTTTCAACAATATAACCAGGTAAACGGGCGGAACCCAATTACCACAAGACTGTAGCAGATAGCATAGAAATAGAGGGACAGAGAAAGAGGCATATCCTCAGAAAGTACTAAGGTATGCAGAAGACGATTATGATGAATATGTTATAGGACCCAGAGGCAGCATTAAAAAAGAAGTTCAAGGCCAAATGCCAATTCCGCGCGCTCTATCGATTAGTGTTGGCAAACACGTACTGGCTGATGGAAGATGTAGACCAGTATGAAGGAGTAGAAGACGTGAAGCGACGAGTTCAACAAGCCGTCAGGGGGAAGACTAAGAAGAAACAGCTGTTAACTATTAAGGTTACTCTATCGTTTGACTATTTTTTATGGTTCCGTACCCGAAGGGTACCACCGGAACCCTATTACTAACCCTACGCAGTACGATCAGTATATTCGGCCGTCAGATTGTCTATCCGTCTATCCTTAATTCGAAAGGCCTTATCTATTGACAATTTAATAAGCTGCATATACAATCAGCAACGCAAAATACAATATAATTATGTTATTTATTATGCCAGATTTCCTGAAAAATAATAAAAACTACAAAATTCTAAAGGGATCCATACAAGAAACGTGTTTTTGGACGTTATTTGTTTTTGTTTTATCGTAAAAGTATTAACACGTTATGGTTATAGAGCAAACTCTATAGTAAAACAACAAATTGATATTAAATAGGTCCAATGTCGAGGCGGCCTCGCGCTTAGAATCCCGAATTCGATGAAGGAAAATAATATTTTTTTCGATAATGGAACCCTCAATGCTATTTTTTTTTTCTTTTTTATGTAACTCGGTGACGAGACGAGAAAGTCACTCACCTGATGTTAAGCGTCACGCTTGCCCATAACAGTTCAGTGCCACCCAGAATTTTGAACTTCAACAGTTAAAAACTATGCGCGGCAATGCACTGCGCTTGTCACCCTGAGATATTAGATGTTAAATCTCTGTATGCCCAGTACGCTGGAAACATTGCCCTTCAATCCGAAAAAGACTAATGCTTGCACACTACTGCTTGGCGGTTGAATAACTGGCAAAGGTGTGGTACTTCCCCAGGCGGACTATGCGAGAGTCTACAAAAAGTGGTAACACACTGGTCCGACTCGCACTTGACTGATTCTATTAAAGTGCTGGATAGTAAACAATGGACTGCGACTAATTCTCTTAAAAATGCATACAAGATAGAGAGATAGAAACTTATTTTTGAGAGCACTTTTGATCATGAAAAGGTTTTTTTTATTATTAGAAAGTCAGATCGATAGGATAATACATTTAGTGAAAATTTTAATTTGCTCTTTCGGATTATGTTAGTTATATACTCGCAGACAAACATCTTGAGCCAAAAGCGGTATAGCGGGTGAAAAATTGAAAAACACGTCGAAATCTCTCCGCGCAACTTTCGCTTTTCTACGGACCTAAAAATCGTTTGCAGATCCACACACACACGTGCACACGTCCACACGTCCACACGTTGTGCAGATGACGTCATTTTTGAAAGATATTTGACGTATCCATATTGTACCTAATAGTTGATAGTTACTAATGAATTTATCACGGTATTTAATATTTCAGGATAAAGCTCTTCTAAATAAACCTGCGGATGAGCGTACCGATCACGAGAAGAAATATATCTACCGCATCATCGGTGGGCTGAAGTGTTTCAAGAAATACCCTAATGTAAGATCGCAAAACATTAAACATTTAAATGTACAATTCCAAATTAATATGCCGCACGTACTTTGACAAGGTCAGAATTCATAAATCACTCTACACCCACACAAGAAGCTTTCAAAAATGTATTTTAATTTTAATTTATTTATATTCATTGTAACATTTATTTCTGGTCATCACGAATTTCTGAAATACAAGCTTTAGCTTAGTTCAGAGATCCGAAGCCCACATATATCTTTAAGGTCAATGTTGGAAATAAAGAAATTTTGTATTTGTATATTTGTATTTTGGAAATGATCGTGGACGAGTTACGAAGTGGACAACGTAAGAAAAAGACACGGTTATTCGGAAAGTAGACAGTGTCGTCCGAATCATTTATTCTATGCAGAAATGTTGAATGTCTTGGATTTCGTCTGCAAAAGGTTTTTAAATATACATGATAGTGAACAGTTTATTAACAAGCGGCTTTTTTAATGTCCAACCTTTTTTTAAATGTAATACTGTGACGAACAAGTCATTTACTTGACAGTGAGCTTCACGATTGCCCATAATAATTCAGTGCATTGGCGCACATAAAAAACAGTACATAAAGTACATAATTCATACATACAGTCAGTACCTCAAAAAAATACAGTTTTGAACTGTTGACATTTTAAATTCTGCTTGCCACTGGAATATTATGGGCAAAGGTGTCGCTTACCACCAGGCGAGTGGTTTGCTCGTCTAGTAACTCTGTTGTATAAAAATTAACAATGCAAACAAGTCATCTTTTTTATTTATTGACAAGATATGGATTTCCAACAGAGGTTACATTTAGAAACATAAGCACTTAGCTACTCGTAGGTGCACCCCCAATTACAAGAGACCACGTCATGCACATAGAAGTTCTGCTAGACTGAATCACGATTTAACCTTCTTCGCTCTTTCTATGATCCTAATGGTCGAAATAAATAGCAATTGTTTTTTTCATTGTTACCTAAAATGTGTATTTAAAGAAATTAGAAAAAAAAAAGAATACTTTGTTTACCTAAAATGCTTCTTCTCCCTTTAGCACGTGAAGAAGAAACTAGCAGCAGTGACATATTTCAAGTACTACAGTCCCGGGCGAGTGATCGTCCGGCAGCACCAAGAGGCGCACGCACTTTACTTCATAGTCACTGGAGACGTTGCCGTCAGCCAGATGGTCTTAGACGAGCTGATACATCAGTACCTCTCCGTAGAAATTGGCATCTTGCATGCCGGCGATATGTTTGGAGAAGTGTCCCTGTTGCACAGCATACCGAGGACTGCTACGTGCACGACTGTTGGTTAGTGTTCATCATCATCATCAGCTTGAACGCCCGCTGCTGAAAGGCGTCCCTCTTAAAGGTGGGAGATGTCATAATCCCCTCGCTTGGCAGACAGCTTGGAGATCCCAGAACGCTCACCGTTTACTAAGAAGAAACTGCTGCTCTTCCTTCGGTGGATCTGGTCGCATAAGCTATGCTCGGAGACTCTTTGCGCGATAAAATCTGGAACGAGAATATTCATCCAAACCACAAGAACGAAAGTCACCGACACAGTTTTCAGCGTTTGCAAGCTGTCATCATAATGGGTGCATGCCACATCGCTCAAAAAACCGATAACCGATAGGGAAGAAAGGTTCTTGAATGGCGAACTCAAATCGGAAGACGCAGCGTAGGTAGGCCTGGGAGGCCTATCTACACTGCGAACGCTGCGTCTAGGTGGATTAATGACATAAGTTGCGAGCAATCGGTCCCATTTTTGGAGGAAATACCCCTCAAAATCGCCAGAGACGAAAACTATATGAAATTGTAGAACCTTTATACCAAGTTTCGTAAGGTTTAGCAAATTAAAAGCAATTTTTAAGCAAATTCTGCCAGTTGTTGCAAAGACTTCGTTTGCTTCGCACACTCGGTCAATTATAACAAACCATTGTCACTTTTAAGTTTAAAATTGTAAGGCCGGTACCTTGCAATCTTAAACCATCAATTTACTATCGATTAAGCTTTTGTGGCGTCATGGCGACCAAATCACATAGTAGATTTTGTTATTCCGTCAGTAATACATTCGTGTTATTGGTAACAGGTCACTGTGAACTGTTAGCCCTGATGAAGGAAGATTTCAAGAATGTTCTCCAAGCATCGGTACAGAAACAATGGGACGAAGTGAGCCATGCAATGTCCGCATTTACTTACTTCGATGCACTGGATGAGGTAAGTAGTAAAATTTATAAGGCTTTGACAGACAAAAACGGGTAAAGACAGTAGGATGACTTTTATTATCTGCTTTAGGTCTGGGTGGGGTGTTACTTGTCTGTGATCTTGGTGTATTCCATGGCATCCCCAAAACAGGAATCAAACAGAATCTGAGTATGAAGCGTTATTCTTGAACACCAGCGCACGCTTGATCTGCCATGGCCGACGCTAGACGTGTCCTTCTTATCTGCATTTTGCTTACGCTAAACTTTGTTAGTAATCTTGTTACCAGGTAGCTCGTCGCGAAGGTTGCATAGTGGCAAAGATGAAATCTTTTGACCGAAACGAGACACTCCTCGGTGATGGCGTGGGTATTCCAAATTTTGTCTACTTCATTCTGTCTGGTCGTTGTCAAATGATCGAGACTCTTCAGGTGACTGTTAAAACTCACCTTGGAAAAGAATATTTTACGCTTTACGATCCCTACGTAAGTTTATACTGCATACGAGTACACAGATACACCCATAGATACCCACCACAAGACTATGTTAGCGCCAGATATAATCGGTCAAAATTTATGTCGTGCGAAAGCGAGCCCATAATAATGACGGTATTTATGTACCCGTGTGGAACATAAAATATAATTATCTCGGGAGATTATTATACTTATCATGACGAACAACTTTCGATAAAGGACCAACACTGAAATCGCGAAAAAAAATGTTGTTACATACATTTTTTCGAGCGTCAATCAACTTTTTCTATGGAATAGCTGGT
Organism: Apocheima hispidaria; assembly: GCA_947579745.1. Classification (NCBI taxonomy): domain Eukaryota; kingdom Metazoa; phylum Arthropoda; class Insecta; order Lepidoptera; family Geometridae; genus Apocheima; species Apocheima hispidaria. Next base: position 5,078,649 of record OX388150.1, on the reverse strand, counting down.
TTTTTTTCCACAATTTCAGGTCGGATAATAACCGACTTTAATAAAAGTTGTCCGTAAATATAGTCCCTGATGACCCCCTGAATTACATAACAATGATTTTGCATTAAGAACTAACAACATACATACATAACAATGTCTTCTGTATTTGTAATATTATTAATTTTCTGGTTTAGATTGGTACAAAGATCTGTGCGGTATCTATGGGGGTAGTTTGTGTCCATATTGGTATTAAATAAAACACCTTTTGATTTTTTTTCGTCATCATTCATAAAGGTGCCGAAAGAAGAGAGTGAACAAGATTTAGATGCGAAATATTTTGGTGCTTATAAAAATCTTAACCGAAGTAAAGAAATCCACTCATCTACCCTCACCGGATCAGTCGCAAAAGAAGCAAGCCAGCAGAAAGAGCGCGGATCATTTACCGCAGTTAAAACTAAGACGGATAGCATCTTGAAGCCTGAGAGTAGTATAAAGCAACCTAAAGCCTCAACGGTTGGTGGAAGCGCTGAAATAACTCCTGAGAAAAGAGAGAGTGTATCAAGCGCAATGCGCAGTGAAAGGGCTTCTGTTAAGTCGCAAGTTATCATCATGTCCCCTTCTGAAAGTCAAGCGCGTCTTCGAGAGTCTCTCAGGTGTTAGAACATGCAGTCTTAGGGCTACCACAGAAGACGGAGAACTCTCTCTACTACTCTAACTTATGCAGATTTGTTTCTGTGTCTCTCTTCCTCTCGCATAGTTTTTATTTATGCGGTGTATTAAGTTCTGTGTTGGCCCTAATTTCAATTTCGAGACCGTCAATTTCAGAGCTTACGAAGTATTATTATTTTCAGGTTAAGCGATCTGCCTGAAATTGTCCCTGAAAATGTCACGCCTCCAAACTTGAGAACCTATTTTATGCAGGTGAATTTTCAGTTTTTAAAATATTTCGAGTACTTTTTCACGATATAATATTGTTTTAATGATTAAACGCAGAAAAAACTTCGCTTGTGACCTTTGTTTGTAATAAGCGTCAGCTTAATACAAACAAAGTCACTAAAATGGTGAATGAGCAGAGTGAAGTGAAAATAAAATCACTGAGCGGTAAAACAAATAATCAGTCATGTTTCGAATAACATTTCAAAAACGTAGAAGCGAGTTTGTTTGCTGATATTCTCTATTTTCATGAAGAAGACGAAAAAATAATAATAATTCAATTTTATATTTTTTGCCAAAATAGAAAATCAGGACGTTATTCTACAGATAATTGTGCCAACGTTATTTTCAGATTATTATTCAGTGTATAGTTATGCAGTACTGATATATTTATTCAGTTTAGTTCTTATTATTCAACGTTATTCTAATGATAATTGTCTGCATATTTTTTTAAATTTACACCCAGTGATCAATTATAGTTATACAATTAAAGTGCGAACAAGATACCTCAATGTTAGCTCTTAACGACGCTCGGATATTTTTTGGTGATGTACATGAAGTGAAGTTCATTTTAATTTTTTCGTCCACGTGTTTATGATTGATTTTGTTCAAAAGGTGTGCCAGTTTGGTCCTGGGTCCACTTTTGGTTTTGGAGAGAACATGAGGGACCGGCGTATCGTAGCGATGAGTAATATTGATTGTCTGCTCCTGCCTATGGTCTGGCTGCTGCAACGGAACACTGCGAACATCTGGACTCGCATACAGCATTACTTGGAGAAAAAGGTCTTTTCCTCAGTCTCTTTTTAATCTCTCTCTTGTTTTCTTATTTGCTATCCTGTTCTTGTTGATGTTAGACAGGCTTTAGACCTCATACTCACCTGATGTTTTGTTGCGTTGTGGTCGAAGATGGTAAACAGACTTTACATGGAATGAAAAAGTCCACAAGTGAGGCTGCCGAAACAGCGAGCTGCTTCGCGACAGATTTTTGACTTGAGGGTACTCGGGTGGTAGCTAGTCATCTGAGCCGAGAGATCGAAGCTATGACCGAGCACTTTTTTAAGACGCTTTCCTTCACTGATACTGGATTTGGATCCATTCTCTGCGGCATGTGATCCCAACTTAATTACACATGGCAAGGCTTTAAAATGACAGTGCGTTTGATTGTATTCTCGCTCACCCAAATAAACACTTGAAAATATACTGGATAACATGACGCAATAATTATGCTTCCTTACTTATGCCTACTTTATGTACTTTAGTTTTAGGCGTTTAAGTGGCAGGTCTCCAATTAATTGCAATTGCAATAGTTTTTTTTCTCCACCAGATTCCTTCGAAAAAGGATCTTTTCAAAGAGTTTGTACAAGAGCGCCGCTGGCTGGAGTACCGCGACCAGTTAATTGAAGATGTAGTTGCTGCTTCGAATACTGTCAACTGGACTTCCCTTCACGACGTGCCTTACTCAATACGCTTGGAGGAAATGCATGATATTGTTTAAATATCTTGAGTTTTTTCAGTAAAGCTTGTGTAATTGCAGTTAAACTCAGCGTGGTATCTATTTTATTTAGATTTGTTATTCATATTGCTTTGATTTGTTATTTAGATTATAATTATACCCAAGTTTGTTTATAATTATGTTTATCTTAGAATTTATTTTTATTAATTTTAACTTTTAATTTGTATCTAATGATATAATTATCTAGTTTTGTAAATATAAATGATTATTTTTAACTATTAATTTCGTTTAATTATGATTTTTTAAATTTTGATAAAATTTAAACTAATTTAAAATTTTGATATTAATAAATGAAATTCATTCTGAATTTAAGCGCATTATTTTTACTTTATTTTTTCATTGAAGACTTGTGTTTGATGTTCGGAATGTTGCACAGATAGGAAACATTTTAAATAGTCATGCCATGGGGTCCTTATAACCTTGGTATCATCATCATCATCAACTACGCTAATATGTTAAACCAAAATTGTACTACCAATTATACACGAAGCTCAGGAGTTAGCAGGTTAATAACATTATACAAAACATCTTTACATATAGTTAGTGAATAATTTGTCTCAACATGAAACTGTAAGAAACGCAGGAAAATGTCTAGCACCTACATTGGCGACCATCTTGCAAGTAGCAGGTGTTGCCATAGGGGAAATCACCCCTACGTAGGGGTGCAGACACTTGCGCGGGGATTTTTTGTCGATTTAGACATAAACACCGGTTAAGTCTCGCCGAGTGGTTATGAGTTATCGGGAGATGTATGGTTATGGTTACTGCTGGTTGTATGAAAAATGCAGCTGATTATGTTGGTAACAGTGAAGTATGGAACTCTTTCTTGGTTTATGTGCAAATGCATATGTTTACCCTTCTGTCTTAGTTGTTATTGAGTTTATCTTATGAGCAGGAGATATGGCTATACAGATGTTAGAACGATGAATATATAATATATGTTCTGGGTTTTAGATGTCCGTGTCTTTGTGTGAGCTATGTGTGTGAGTTATTTATATTATTTTGAACCGTCTTGCAAAAAAAGGAGGACTTTCTCAAGTCGCCTGATTTTATTTTTTACTTGTTTGACCGTTTTTGACGATTGCGGATTGCGGATAGTTTACATTTTGCAGTCGGGTTTTCTATTGTTCTTCTTTTAATTATATCCTGCAGAAAGTTTTTGATGACTTAGTGGTACCAATCCTAACTAATATTATAAAAGCGAATGTAACTCTGTCTCTCTTGGTATCTGTTTGGGTGGTTGTCGCGCTATCGCGGCTAAAGGCTGAAGTGATCGACCTAGATTTTTGATTAGATATAGCTTAAGGGTTGGGGACGGACATAAGCTACTTTCCCTGATATCAGCTAGCTCTTTATAAATTTGTGATTGAACCATATCAACAACAAGAGAAAAAAAGAAACGAAAAATTGGTAACATGGTATGTTACCTTACCGGCTATCGGTATATATGGAGTGTTTTACCATTACTTCAGGTGGTCACAATTATGACAAAGTCCTATCTATTACTATAGACAGAAGTTGAATAATACAGAGAAAGTGAGTACCCACGTCTGGCTGGTTCAACTTAACCAAACAGAATGCGCGGCCCGGGTTGTGCGTAGCAACTGCTACGATTTTCGTAGCATCTACTGTGCTTCGTCATCATTCGAAATGGCATTATTTTTCAAAGAAATAATTATTCTCCATTATGCTGGGTACTTGGTTAGACTACGGACATAATATAGAGCAACACTGTACTCATAATTATGTAACTTTTACTATCACTGAAATCTCGAAAACTGGATCAGCTGTTCCATACGATTCATCAGTATTTTTTTTTGTGTTTTCATGTTTGTGTCACATTAAAATTATTCATAATGATGAGTACAATATTATCCCTGAATATGTCCATGGTCAAAAAGAATGCCGTTTAAGTGAGCGTTGCAATTAATTTTAGAATAGTTTTAATCAAGATAATGCAGGTTTATCTAAGCTAAGCTAACGTGTCGCCAGGGCAAACAGTTTATCAGAGTCTATTGTCGTTTCCAGCAAATATCCGACGCGAGACGTCACTGAGTAGAAAGGATAATCACAGCTGTAAATTTGATAGAAACGGTATCTTGCTTTAATAAAACGGGAATACTCACGTTCAATTGAGTCGGTTATTCCGCCTATAGTTTATTCCCATGAGTTCGCATGAGTATTCCCGTAATAGTAATAGTGTAGTAGTTTATTAAAAACAAATGTGTCAAAACTACGTCATTTTTGATAGTAGAAAAGGTATGGTTTACATTTTACCAGATATAATCGCTTTGATCACCAGATATAATCGAAATTATATAGTCGAAATAACCATTGTCTTTATGTAACAATACTAAATGTTACTGTAGCGTAACATTTACTTAGCATGCATGCATCCGATCGAAAACGTAATTATGTCTAAAAAACAATAATCTAACGAATAGGCTTTAATAAAAAAAAACAATTCTTTTCGGCAATTAATCATTAATGTTAAATGACGGTAAGTTGACAACTCATTAAACAATCATTCAATAAAAAAAAAAACCATTTGATACTTGCTAACTTTTGTAGTAAATCTAATCTAATCTAGTAAATCCCTACTTCCGCGTTGAACAAGATTTACGCTCACGTTCGAATTACGAGGCGCTACCTTCAGCGCACGGCGTGGCGTACTGCGTATAAATCAAGCGGACCGGGGCCCGAATCGGGGCCCGTCGGATTCGCCCCGAAGCCTGGCAGCTACGTGACGTGGCCGGGACTGTTTTTATAAACCATTTTGATTCGATGCCCGAGATTGATGGTGGCGATTTGTGTTTTAGATTTTAACGCGTTTTGATATTAAATAAGCAAACAAGTTTTAACTCGTTGTTAGTGATAAAACATTGAAAAGGATTTGGAAAAAAATACAATCAATATGATATGTATCTTTTTTTATCTTATAGTGTATTTAACCAGTGTCAAGTTCTTTTTATTTTCAAGTAAAACATAGTATTTATATAAAGTCAATAAAACAAATCTTAATAGTCATTGTCCAAGTCAACAATTTCAGTCACTATCCACTCCAAGTCATGCTTAAAGTGCTGGATTACACTTGTAAGAGACAATTCTTGCTCCACCATGTGTAACAAGTTTTGGGTTTAATTTACCTTGGGTGTACTTGGAGCGTGTGCTATGTGAATTATGTTGGGATTTTGTGATTATGCTGGCATTGGTTCGTGTCTTATTTTCAAGTATAATCCAAAACAGCAATGCAAAAATCTACACCATGATATATTCGTACCTACTTACTGGCCTGCCAGTGGTCTATGTTAGTTCTATGCACTAGGTTACTAAAGTCGAGAAACAGGGCTGTTACGCCAAAATCTTAACGTACAATTGATTACCTAATTCTATAACTGAACGAAATCATATCAGATTTAAACATATTCTTAAGAATTTCTTTGAAAATAATCCGTTCTACAAATTAAGTGAATATATGTCAATGAAATTCTCGGAATCCTCATTTTTCTGTAATGAACAAACGGCGCAACAAATAAATACCTACCTGTCATAATATAAATTATTTAAGATATTGATTACTTTGCCTAATTCAACTCTAAACATAGTTTAATATGTAAAAGTGAATCGCCTGTAATATCCAATTTTATTTATGGCCAATAAACATTTCTGATTCTGATTTTTATAACATGATACTTAAATAAATACAATACGGAAATACATTTCCGATATAAATAATTTTGTTACTATTTATATCATTTAATTGTTTTGTATAAAGTCTATTTGGTATAACTTAGCCATCATGAAAGCATTCTTCAAAACAACCAAAGACCGTCCAGGTACCTACCTACTTGATTTATTAATCTGCTACTAATCTCCAACAACCCACTTAAGCATCAAGAAGCAAATTCATATATTATTAACCACCCCATAATCCAAGCTGCAAACTGCAAGCAACTTTTACCTGTCCGCCATTTTGTTCCCGCGTTCGAATTAATCCAGCGGCGTGTCCGGCCCGCAAAAATTATTTAGACTGACGAACACCGTAAATAAGGGATTAAAATGAAACGTTAAATGGTCGTGTATTTAGGACTTTGAGGGGTGGAGGTACATGTCTGAACGACGTGTATTGTGCAATCCCTTTTGTCTGGGTGTGTGGATTGCAAACATTTTCTGGACGGAGTTTGATTAAAAAGAAAAGCAAAGTATAAGTTTACTACCTCAGGAACGGAAGATGTGGTTGAAGATAAGTAATACGTATTAAGAGTAATTTTGAAACTTGTAACCCACCGGAATACACTGTTTTGTGTTTAGTGACAGGTTTTCAAATTGAGTATTGTCAACTTTTCTTCTGATGTTTACTTTTTTTTTAAACGCTTATTTCTGTGTTTGACCACCAACTCGCCTGTTGGTAAGCGAGTTGTTGCGCTTAAGGCTGCCGTTGCGCTAAATGCTGCCTTTTCACCAGAGATATGCTACACTACGGATGTGTGTCAAACCCACCAATAGGACGCTTAGCTAAGCTAAGCTATGATAATCAGGCGAGCCTATTGGTGGGTTAGCACACATCAATAGCTTAGAAACATAGAACATCCCTCGTGGTAAGGCAGCCTTACTACTGAATAATAATAAGATTTGCACTCGCACCCTGATGCGTGGCGTGGTGTCTCCGAAACTAAGCTGTCCTGAATTTTATACTCTATTTCGGTTGATTGAATGTTGCCAAATCAAAATGCAAAATAATTAGAATAACAGCGGCCAAATGCATCCCGTAAATAAATCCCGTGACGTATTAATCCAGCGACCTGACATTTGCATTCTGTTTAATGGAACGTGAGTTGCTGTTTGTGAATGATGTAATGAGGATTCTAACACGCATTCGCTGGACACACATTTTGCAGTAATTAATGTCTTTATTTTTTAATAAGTGGAATATAATATAAAATTACTAAATTAAAATTGGAATTGCAGATTTTTTGATACAGAGATGGCGTGACGACATGCAGAAATTTTGCGACAACAACTAGACGAGACTGGCACAAAAGATCCCGGAAGATTGGTGAAACAGAGATAAGTCTTATGCTCTACAGTGGGCTGAATAAGCTACCGATAATGATCCTTAAACGTCGTACAGTGCCAATTACTGAACTATCCACTAGCAACGTTGCTTATTGATGGAATACTATGATCTATATATCTACTCATGTGCATAGATATTTCAAACCGCTAGTCCATCACTTGCATAACGAAAAAAATCTATAAAACTACTGTCGTTCAAAGTCAAAATCGAAACTTACCGCTATGATATCTTAAAAAGAAAACCTCAGAGTTTAATCTAGATTTTAATGGCATACAAAATAAAACCAGCTTAAGGCTTCGTCAAACTGACGCGATCCTAGCGCGCATCAAGGCATTATAGCGTCGTGTTCTAGTGCCGCGCTACAGCGCTTCTTTGTCATGTGCGCATCAAGTTAGTTCAAGTTCAAGTTACCTTTCAAACAGAACGCGCGCGCTACTAGTACGCGACGCTCTGTGTCCTAATTGGAAAGTGTTGCGTTAAGTGAATGGTTCCCTAATTCAGCTATCTCGTTCGCACTTTTTACAGTTTTTTTTAATTTACCTAAGAAATAGCGAACTAAAATTAAAATTAAAAAAATACACAGTTTCTTCAGAATAACAATTTTATGTTAACATTTTCTATTTTGACGAGGAAGAAGGAAAAAATACATTGTTTCCGATTATTTTTTTCGTCTCGAAAATAAAAAATAGAAACATAAACTTTGCTCTTAAACATTAACACACATATTATACACACACACACGCGCGCGCACGCACGCACGCATACACACACACACACACACACACACACACACACACACACACGCGTAAGATTGTTTTCTTTTTATATTTATAAATATTTTTTTTTGTTTCTTTGGCTATTTCTTGGCATAGTAATAATGTAAATTCTAAATTAATGTTTAGTTACCTTAAATTTAACCTTATTTTGTTTTGGCATACTTATGTAGTAAATAGGAGAGGCCATTGGCTCCCGACACACAGTCTATGACTAGTTTGGGAGACTCTGGGATCAACAATTTAGTTGTAATTTTTGTAGTGCCCAAATAAATTTGATTTGATTTGATTTGATTTGATTGTTGGTATTATTTTTAATTAACACTCAGTTTTTATATTAAAAAAAGTAGATAAAGTGCAGACGAGATAGCGAGAATCAGGGAAGCCGGGCCTCAAACGGCGTCAACGTTACACCAAAATACGCGCCGTTCTGTTCACGCTTTGACGCGCGCTAGGAAAGTCTTTAGTTTGACGAACCCTTAGTGGTCGGTTTCAGTTCGTGTGTCATCATTTTTGTTCAAGTCACAGCACATTATTTGCGTGGATACACTTTAGCTAAATACCGAACGCTACGCCGCTTCTTCCAGGTCGTGGTTGCCACTGAAGAACCTTTCTTACCCATCGGTAAAATATTTATGTCACACTATTTACAGTCGTCACACATCCGTCATGAGGACAAGATCGCACAATATCAGACCAAACCAAATACCGCAGGCGTAAAAAGATTTGGTTCCCTCTTGCATGGTATAGACCCGAAAATCCCTTGAGCCTTAGAATGATGAATGATGTTATTCTTCCAGTCATATTTACGGAATCTTGATCTCTTGTGGAAATGCTGAAATAAATAGTCGGCAGGCTTAATGGTGCTTTTCTCTTGGGTGCCTTGAAAATAGTCCATATTTTAGGAAATATTAAGTTAAAGAAATACAGAGTGGGCACTTTCATCTGTAGTAGATATCTAAATAGCGTTTTGCGCACCTAGGTCAAACATTTTTCAAATGGTATAATTAAGTTTGAAAAAAAAAGTTTCTTTTTTAAATCACATTTGGAATTCACATATTAGAAGAAAGACAAAAAACCCGACTGCAAATAATATCATACTAGTTGTTACCCGCGACTTCATTTACGTGGACCAACAAAAAAAACCCTATGTCTGTCTCCGACCCTTAAGCTATATATATATATGCAAAAATTCAGGTCGATCGGTTCAGCCGTTCAGCCGTAAAACGCGACAAACACCTAGACAGAGAGACAAAGAGACAGAGCTACTTGGCATTTATATTATTAGTTAGGGTGGTCGAAGAAGAATCCAACGACACCTCCCTTGTTAAAAATCGTTCAAGCCGTTAAGGCTATAGGAGGTAATAAGGAACTCACAAATATAACATTATATACATAATGCTCCATCTTGGGCAGTCGGTAAATAGGTTTGCGTTTGTCCACAGCCTGCTTGATCTTAAGCAATTATGAGATTCGAGTACAAACAAAGATATAAGATGAATCACGCACATATTACCAAGAAGGTAATATTTTGGATTTGTAAACACATATCGACTGCTGCAACGTACAATATCGAAACTACAAATCACATACTTAACAGGAGAGCAATTTAAAGTCAAATTTTGACCTACAACAAAAAGTTTTAGTAATGTCATAAAAATGACGCCTGTATACGATACCTTGTTTTTTTATATTTTTATGTTTCCTAAACACGACTATTACAGAATTCCGACTGAATCTGAAATAATATTTCAGATTCAGTCGGAATGCTGATTTACAAACTTTTTTTTGATCAAAAAATCTATATCTCCATCTTAATAAACGTGGAGTTCTCTTGGAATAGTATTTTTTTAAAATTCACCACAATATTCAAAAAGAAGTAAAACAGAATTTTCTATAAATATGCACTGGTTCACGGATCCATGGGAAGATTCCTATTTGATACAATCAGCCCTTGGAATAGTTACAACGTGTTTACTGTTTAGTCCTTTTGGCTCTTTCGAAATTAGAACTCGATTGAAAAAGACAGAAGACCGAGCAACTGCTTGAAGGTTTCTCCGCGTTTATTATTACAGCCGTATGCTAAATGCTGATAATCAATATCAGTTCAAGCGTAAGCCTGATGTATTTTACAAGCTCTTTGCTTAGCTCTTTGAAAAATTCAAATAATGCGAAGCAGCAAACACTGGAATAATTTAAAATCGCTCTTTTCTATAAATATCACAGCATGGTGTCTTCACCCCCTGATCTTGAGGGAGCCATCGATTGCCTGTAATCATATTATCCACCCTTACCTGTGGCCGTTAATCTATTAGGCACAGTCTTGGGGGTGGTTATTCGTCTTGGTTAAGGATTTACATGCTAGGAGTGACTTAGTAAGTGTATTAAGCTTTTTAGGCCGCCTGTAGATATGATTGATCATAAAAAAAAAAAAAAAATTTTTGTTCGTTCATTGTCGGCAGTGAGACCACAATAATATCCTTCCAAACAACAGCTTTTCTTATTATAGTTTATTTGTTAACTTTCTGGAGGACATCATCATCAACGTTTCACGTGTGCGGAGTACATCAGCAGTGGAAATTTGTAGGAAAATGGTAGATATCCTCTTAAGCGCGCTATTTTTTCCGGTCCTGTGCCAGTCTCGTCCAATGCTTTCCTCCCTTATGATGTAGTCCGACCAGCAAGCCGGAGGTCTGCTCGGCGTCGCTTTCAGTACGGTGCCCAATACTTTGACTGCTTTGGTCCATTGTTCATCTTCCCTTCTACCCATCTCAACTTGAGTCTCGTGATCAGTTTAACCACGTCTTTGATATTCATTCCTTGTTGAATTTCTAAGTTTGGTAATATATGGTCCAGCAGGGCTAGCATGCGCACCGCAACACAATCTTTTCAAATCTTCATGTCGTGAAAAATGAGGGAAACGTATACATAATCTTAGCCGTGTCCTGTTCTTGCGTAACAAAATGATTCTGTCTCGGTGCGCTTGGTAGCCCTGCTGGAATGATATACCTAACGTGGTCGCGTCGCCTTGTGAGCCTGCTTGATACCAATGTCACGAATAAACGTTTAAACAGATCTTTATGAAAATAGTGTTTGTGGCGTTAATGGTGCTCATAACAATGGTACTTATGAGGTAATTATAAAAATAAACGTGAAATATTTTCCCCGGAACAATTATGGGTAAACTGTAGCTAGTTTATGAAATAAAATGTCAGATAATGAACATAAATTAATACTTTTTAATACCACCTGAAATGAGTGGAGTGGTGTAGATTACACTTTATTGTAATTGTCAAGAATGTACAAGTCGGAGTTCCTTTACTTCAAAACATACCTGAAACGAATAAACTACACGTAAGCACTAATCTCGTTGCCAAAGCTAAATTCAGTGATCATAAATTCCTCGTACACGAACCAATGCGCTCGATACACGCTGTTAATAATTAATTCACCGAACACAAAAACAAAGTCGTTTAATCCTGTCGGACTGCGCTTCGTTCATTTATCTGTAAGGTAGCCCCTATTGTACATTGAGACGAAGTAGAGAAATCTACAATTTCACAAGTTGGTCAATGTATAAGAGAGAGAACGAGAGAAAAAGAGACGGAAAACAAAGAGGAACATTTTGGAATTGAAATAAAAAATGTAAGGTTTATTTCTTGCAGAGAATTCTCCCTTAGATGTTGCATGTCACTTATCGAATAATTTCATCTGTTTTCATATAATACTTGAATAGAATACTTGATGAAAACTATAAATTGTCCAATGTCTATGAAGCTAGCTAGAATTGTAAGTAAATTGTGAATTATTTTGAAATTGATTGCTCATAATATATTCATGTCCGTGTCATTTTATAGCTTAATCGAAATGAAATTAAAATCCATAAAACTATTTTGTGATAATTATAACAAAATGTTATCTACCCTGCGAACATGAATGTTTTCGAGTTCTTGTATACTTGTGGATTTATGCTCGTGTTTTCTACAAGCACCCTATTCCCCCGTCTATAGAGAGGAGATCATTCGGCATTAGTGAGGTCCAACACGAGTGGGGTTCCAGATCCTACATTAATATTCTAACTTCGTCGCACGTGTTTTGTTTTCAGATGTGGCCAGTTTGGTTTTAATTTGTTTAGTGTAGCTCTTTTGAATAGTTTGAGGTAGTAAACACAGGCGATAGGTAAGAATATTTTTGTTTGCAGGTTAGCCCAGTCAAGTTACGGGACTTAGTATGGAGGACCCGGACATAATTCAAAACCCAAATCTAAAATTGTATAAATATAAATCATCATCATCACCAGTACCAGCCACAAGACGTCAAAAAAAAAAAAAGATGTCAATGGCAACCGGTGGATGCAAATTGTCGATTGTCAATCAGTGTGGCGCTCTAAGGCACAGGTTTATCATACTCACAGTATTAACAGTTAAAATGTACGTTCTCATTGCGGAAACACGTCTTTTTCTCGAAATATTTCTCTGAAAAATGGGTTTCACAAACGCGAAATTATGTCACGGACTCATTATCATCAAAAATAAAAGCCTGGAACACAACAACTGCGTTTCGTGTACAGTTGTACAGCTTCTGTTGTATTTTGCAAAAACGCTGAACCGTTAAAAAGACGAAAACACTCGAATGGCCTTAAAAGCTTTGCATAGAGACGCGCAATGTCGAGTCGATTAAATCGAATGAGAAATCGATCATTCGAATTTCTGGCCCTTTATCAAAGTTCTCAAATTCTTGAGAAATTATGTAAAAACAAGAGTTAAGAAAAGGGCAATTAGGCAGGCCATATCGCTCGAAGAACCGATTATTGATTGGGAAGAAAATTTTGTGTGGCGACCACAAATCGGAAGATAAAGCATACGAGTTCGCTAGTTGAACCGACGATATTGTGAAAGTCGCGGGCAACAGGTGAATGAAAATAGTAGATTATCGTTCAGTGTGGCGCTGTATATCACGTGGGAGGCTTTTGTTCAGCAGTGGACTATTTCTGGCTGATGATAATGGTGATGAAAGTTCGTTATAGCTACGTTTTTTTCGTATTCGAGTGGCTGAAGGTCGATTATCAGTGACGAGCTCTAAAGGCTGGCGTTCATTAGTGGCGGATCAGGGTGGATAGTGTCGGAAGGTGCCACGCCGTTCGATGCTCTTGCGTGCATATGCACGGGGCGCCGCTAGTGTACGATATTTCATAAAACATAAAACATAGGCGTTGCGATGCGGCCCGATCCGGCCCGCCTGCTGGACGCTAGCCTTCCTGCACCGCGTACGAAATACGTACGGTCGTACAATAAAATAATTTCGACCGAGTCACAGCACATCCCTAACTGCGTATTTAAACAGAAGCGTCGTGAAATTCTCTAATTGCGGTGTCGTACGGCGGGCAGTGGAGCGATAAACTTGAATAATGTCGAGCTATGTCCAAGACTACCAACTTTATTTTCTTACTTTGTCACCTGCTTTCGCGAGATAGCTAAACTCGGAACAGCGGACTGCTGGGGCTGGTTTTAGGGTAAACTTTCTAGGGCGTTTTGTAATTTTTTCGTGTTTATTTTTTAACGGACTGAATTATGAAAACGAAGCGTAGTACCTATCAATATAACTTCTATACCTGCTCCGTGGCTTTGCCATCTGCATGATGGGCAATGCCAAGCAAAGGTAATATGGATCTAAAATCACCACTGCGTTTGGATAAATTTATAGTTAAAAGTCCAGAACAAACAAAAAATAATTAATATCAATAATAATTAATTTTAGAGAGCTAATCAATGTCAAGGAATTTGTTTTGAAAACTTAACGAAATAAACTTAATTTTTTAAGTTAAGTTTTTACCGTTACGTCATAAATAAATTTAAATTTAAACAGCTTCTTATTAGGACTCCTTGTTTTGGGGATACCATGGAACACACCCATGGAGTACGTAGAGCCAGAGCAAATACTCAATTTCATCATTTAAACATGTGCCCGGCACGGAATCGTATCCGGGACTTTCGCAAATCTGACTACCGACCAACTCAGTCAGTAGGGACGCCAAGTGCTAATTGTAGTCATATAGTCCATGCACTAAGTTGAAGTGGATCTGGGCTGGCCATTTTAGCCGCATGCCAAAAGATCTTTGGGGCAAATTCACCACCAAGTGGAGTCCCAGTTCGCCGCGACAACCTTGAGTAAGCGATGGTGAGACGAAATAGAAACTTTTGATAGAGACCAGCATACTTCATTACAAAACTGCCAATACTAGAAAAGTCGGCGGGAAGCCCTTTCCCATCAGTGGGATTCAACACGCTGAATACAAACAAGTCAAATTATGAAAAAAAAAAAACTCGGCTACAATATGTAGTGTATGTCACTCCGGACTTAAAAGAGAATACAACGACACCGCACAGCACTCTTACAACATCCATACTCAACATTATCTTTTATAATTTACATATATTCATACTTACATGAATATCAAAAACATCACCCTCTTTCTTGGGCAGTCGGATAACATACCATATTTAAAAAAAAACTGACTGTAAATGATATCTCTCTGATCACTGTAAAAACCCCCTAGGACAAAGTGCGCTCCAGTTTGCGAACATTTGATTTATTGTGATTAATACGACTTAGTCGGTTAATTTGTTCGAGTTAATCTGAATTATTTATTGGTCGATTACGGAAATTAATTGCGGGCTAATGAATTACCCCTTTCGGATGAAATAGGACTAAGGCATTTTAGCTTTGAAGGTAAAATATAAGGTGGAGCTTTGAAGAGGTTTATAAGCAAGCATGACGCTTAACTTCAGGTGAGCGACTTTTTCGTCTCGTCACCAAAAACCATTAAAAAAACTAGGTCTACTTACTTACTTGACAATCGCAGTGCGTTGCAGAGCATGGTTTTGAAAAGTTGAATACCACATTTGTTTGCGGCACTAAATTATTATGGGCTATCGTGATGTTTGTCATCATTCAAGTGAAATTTTCATTTATAAAATATGCTATTCCTGGCGCAGCTTCTTCACCTCGCCCTGACATATCTTTTGTTTTTTTTTTTTTTTTTAATTCTGAATGGGTTTACCTTTAGACTTATGGCCGAAAGCCGCGTTGCTCTAGGCCTTTTATTCTGTTTTAACTTCCTAAATTTGCTTGAGTTAACCGAAGCCGTCTAAATTCGAAAGCATGCAGCAAATAAGCCTTTTCAGTAGGCTCCATAACAATTACGTCCCTCTGCCGTTCACAATCGCAGTCGAACAAAAAGCGGAAGGAAGCCCTAACGCCTATTTAATGTGCCTCCGACGCGACGAGGATACGTACTAACTGTTAAGGTAAAATCACACTAGCTTGCACTGCATGATGCCCAGAATCCACCGAAGCGGAGATGGGCGGGGATATGCGAAGCGGAGACGAGACAAGTTGCTTAACAGCTAGGATGTTTCCACTGAAGCTTTGCGGAGATGTGTACTGGCTAGACCGGAGGAGAAACGTGTACTGGTTGGAGCGGAACTGAGCTGCATACGGCGCTGTACTAGAGAGTTGAGAGGTATTTTTGTGTGACGCGGGGGACCTTGCAGTCTGTACGCTGCCTCACATCTCTGTTTTGTTCGCGCTTAAGGCGAGGCCTGATCATGATTTGAAATGAGTATTGTACCCGCTCAAAGTTCTAAGGCTTAAAGTTGAAAATCGCATATTTGATGAGAAAACGGTAAATTGTAGTTTTTCATTGCTTTTTTGCCGATTATCGGAAATGTACAAATCAAATAAAAAAACTACGTGGTTCGCCGTATAAACCACTAGCCTGAAAATTCAGAGTATTTGATTTCAGAAGGGTTTTTCAGGGGGTCATTTTGCGATTTAGAAATTTTATTCGGTTAAACGTGTTTTCAATTTTATTTTCTATCTGCAGTATTTTTTGCACCTGAATAAGTTATCTCGTCACCTGTTCACGCTGAAAAATGCTATTTTTTGTTGTTTTGCGATTTAACCTAGCCTTAACAAATATGAGATCTCCCTTCCTCTCTGCTCAACCGTCTTCACCGAAACTAAACGGAGACGAGATATGTTTACTAACGATATCCTATTGTTTCTAACAAAACTCCTCTCCGCTCGTCTCGTCTCGTCGATGTTTTTCGTACACATAAAATTGATGTCTAAACTTATCATTTTATGTAAAAGAAACGTAAATGTAATTACGTAGTAGTTACTTGTGGCGATGATTACTCAGTGGTTGGCGTGTTTGGATCTCACGCCACATGTTGTGGATCCTAACTATGAGCTTGAGCTACTAGGAAAATATCGCGAGGAAAACATATCTACAGTAAACGTCCTCGTGCGTTTACACCCTTAAATAACCTGTGACTAAGGCAATAATCCCCATAATCGTCTGCCGTCCTGAATACAGAACAGATGCTCTTTGATTACCAATGTTTAACGACTGCTGCGAAATTAATACTACAGTCATTTTTGTTTATTTACTATTTTACCTCTTTGGGATCTAAGCTTTTTGGGGATATGAAAAGGTTGGTGGAAACTAGCAATAAAAATATTGCTAGTCAAGGAAATTTCATTTATTTCCATTATTAAGTGCTTGTTTACTCGAAACTATAAATCATTTTTTTAACACAGCACAGTCATGTTACGGGACATAGTATGGAGGACCCGAACATAATTCAAAACATAAATATAAAATTGCGTTTCGTATAGGTTGCTTAAGTAAAATAAATATTAAATTAAATTAATCAGTCTGGAGGTCCGGAACATAGAAAAAGCATTTATGCTTGAGGAAATACATTATCGTCGCCGACGACTCACTGCCGTGCTTACGATCGTCATCTGAAATAGACTCTAATACAGCGCAAATAGAGACGATATTGTAAAATATAAAATTTGAGTCTGTTCCGGATAATCCATTTTTGTATATTAATATGAGAAGTTTTGGTTCTACAACTATATATAGGAAAAAACCTGATATTATTTTTTTCCGCGTCAAACGCTAAATCTAAATGGAAGTAATGGGAAAAATATATATCCTGTTTGTTTACCAATCTGAACTTCGATTGGAAAATCGCGAATCGCTTGACCTTGCAAGATATCTTTCAAATTTTACTGAACTATTTTTACTGTTTTTTTTTTTTTCCTACTGAATACTTTTTATAGATTTATGTAACTTAAATATGAAGGTAATCCCTAGCACCATACCAAAGGTGAGCCCCTTCGACACTTTCCTTTCACAATTGACCAAAAAATGTATATTGCGCCATTTATTGATTAATAGAGCACTTCAATTTTGTTCTGTTTTTTTTTTAATTCGCTTCCTAAGATAAGTAGCTTGAGTACTCATTACTCACAATCCTTTATATTATTATAATTATTATAATTTTTAATGCAATTTGGTGACGAGACGAGCAAGTCGCTCACCTGATGTTTACCTTCACGCTTGCCCATAACAGTTCAGTGCCACCCAGAATTTTTAATCTCAACAGTTCAAAACCATGCGCGGCAATGCATTGCCCTCGTCACGCTGAGATATTAGATGTTAAATCTCTGTGCCCAGTAACTACGCTGGGAACATTGCTTCGCTTCAATCCGGAACACAGTAATGTTTGCACACTACTGCATGACGGTTGAATAACTGGCAAAAGTGTGGTACTTCCCCAGGCGGACTCTGCAGAAGAGCCCTACCACTACCTATTTATTTTATAATAGCTAACTAAAACTTATACAATAATAATATTTATCCACTATTTACTAAGCCAAGTTTCCTTCCCAGATTAAGATTTAAACGTTGATCTAGTCAAGTTAATCTTCATTTGATGCCGCATCCCGGCCGCAGCAGACTTTACCAGGATTTGCTGTCACTGCCGTCTCGCCAAATAATCCAAAATTAATGAGCTAGTAATCAAAGTGTGCGTTTACACAAACAAGGGACAAGTTCACATCAAAGGCACGAGATTAAACGCGTATGCGTCTGCGCCACGTGCTGGCATTACTGTGCCTTTGTATCTAGCGCGGTATACCTCTAGGAAATAAATATCACTCTTAACAACACCCCAATAAGAGTTAAAGTTGATTTAACGGAGTGCAAAGTTATGACCGCTTATATCCAGGGTTGACTATGCAACTAGTTTCAACTATCATGGGATTTGGCGTGTAATAAGGTATCCTTAGCTAACGTTTAAAAGAATGATAGGGTTTCGTACAATCGTGTGTGGAATTGAGTTCTGGAAATTTTATGTACATTATGTGTAAATAGATGCAGAACAATAACTAGACAGATTAAATTGTTGTGGTTGAACGTTGTAAAATTAATAGGAGATTTTTTTGAAAATAAGGATATTCGTCACTGATTTATATTTACTACTAGCTGATGCCCACGAAGCTCGGCCTTCGGCCTCGCGAAACTCTTCATAACAACCTTGTTCTCACAATTACGAACACAAAAAAAATGAAATCATCAAAATCGGTCCAAAAACAAAATCATATTATGATAATATTTTATGTCCAGCTATTTGACAGGAAATGTCTTTTAATATGAAACGATGGGTGAAATATCTGTTTATTAATTTTTCGCTATAGCAGTGTACTTGATGTAGTACAAAACGATAATGTGGATAAACTTTATAGTTTTCATTTTTAACTCCACTGCTATCCGGGTAAAATAGTTTACTATAAAAAATATTGATAGCAGGTCTCAATTCAACTGTAGGCCGCTTCCATTTGGCAGGGGCACATTGTTTTTTCTATTCACCCGGAAAGTCAGATTTTAGACGGAGAGCCAACTGCTCCATATTTTAATTCAATAATTATGATTAGCCTACTTTCCGGCGAGTAATATGTAAATTTTAATTAAGTTTTGGCGCAAACTTGAAAAACCCACATTACGTTCGAATTAAAATGCACTCTACTTCTTTCATATTTCAGCAATACCCGTCGCCGGTTGTTCCCGGCAACAAGAAGTATACAGTGTTTGTAGCGCCAGTTACCAAAGGCACACTATCATACACTGACCTCACCGGCTTTGTCGAAGATTCCCAGAATCTGTCAGAAGATCGATTAAATTCCCCCAAGTAGTCAAACAGATAATAATCAAACTAGTAGAGACCTAGGGCACACGCCTTCTGGGGTGCCAGGGCAAATCTGATGTCCCTTTACCGGGTGACAGCCCAGGCTGAGGTTCGCACCTTAGTGGTACCCTTGCCCTAGTCGCCCCCGAGCTTAATATTAGTTTTTAAGGCCCAACACCATCTGCGTTCGACAAAAACTCAGTAGAGGCTGTTGGAGGCCGAAATAACATCCAGAAAAAAAAAACATCTGTTCCACACATTTTGTCGAGGATGAATGATATTTTTCTATGAAACAGCATTTTTTTTTTCAAACATAAAGAAAAACAACGATTATTAAACAATAGCATAATTATTACCTTTACAGCTTTTATCTTCTAACTTAAAAAAAAAATGTTACATTAAAAAAATTGATGTTAGGTACTTTTTTTTTTTTCGATATTGACTCATTTTAGTAACTAGCTCCCAAACTATTTCCATTTACGCAATCTGCGGTAAAAGCGATATTCGATACCGCGTATCAGCCTGTCGATTCCAATTCTGTTATAGTACAATAACCTAGATGCGTAAGCACTTAGGGATATGGCTTCGAAGTAGGTCACCTCCTAAGAGTCTCGTAGCTTGCAGGTAATGCGCGGAAGACACGCGAACAATGGCTGCATTCGTATTTCGAACGGCCTTAATACTGACTGGTGGCTGACTATGGGCAGAATGGGAATTTTTCTGTGAAAAAAGCTTTTAGAAAGAAGAGAGGAACTATATTTGTTACGCTGGAATGATGCTGGTTTCATATTATTATAAGATTAGTATGGTCAGCGGTGATTCTCTTGAAGCATCATCAATAGTAATCATTATTATAAAGAGGTAACTTTGTAACTTGGGTTTTTGTTTGTAGAAGGTAATCTCTGAAACTACTGAAAATCCCTTCAATGGTAGAAATCTGTATGATCCCCAAGTATTCCCTATGTTTTGTTGACAGCGCGGATGAAGCCTTGGTGAAAATAGTTTTATAATAATTTATCATTTCGATGGCTGAGGTTGTAACTTTGAAACATCTCATGTTCTTTTCTGTGGAACATTGAGAAATTACAAAAAGCCACTCGCCGACCCATCCAAAAACTGACCGGTGCACTTATTATGGACTTTCGTGATTCTGATTGTGATAGCATGTCATCACACTCACACCAACTCGCATTATGCCTGGTCAAGCTCGCGTACTCTCACTATCACGACCATGTACATCCATGATAAGGGGGCGGGTTTTTCAATCACTATCAGTAATCTGTTATGCTACATACATACAACAGGTACTACAACAGGTATTTATTTGCTTTCATTTGACGATAAGTTGGTACTCGCGTACTGGTCGTATTCTTCAACTAATCTTGACAAAACTTTACAATTTCATAGATATTTTTAGGCATTTTTTGATTGGAGGGGTATTTTCTCCAAAAATTCAAAATCCGTAAGTTTTCTGCGGTGCCATTTACCGGCAGATTTTCATAATATTTGGCAGAAACTTTTGGTACTCAATTCTCAACAAGAATTTCGAATGAGCTAAATCGATCAAGAGGCTGTCAAGATATAAGGTCGTGAGGTCATTCGTCCCGAACTGAGAAATTGATATTGTGCTAAAAAGTTTGTGCTCACAATATTCGCAAAACTACTAGTAGATACTACTGGTACAGGTGGTACTTATTTATAACTAGCTGTGCCCCACGGTTTCCCCGCTCTTCTACAAAAACCAAATTTTTTTTCCGGGATAAAAAGTAGCCTATGTGTTAATCCAGGGTGTAAGCTACCTCTATACCAAATTACACACTTATACACAAACTTTCGCATTTATAATATTATAGATGATACGTACCTATTCATAATATATTCCTATACTTATTAATCATATAAGTAAGGGTGTGGTACGCTGCGAGCAAGCTTAGCCAGACTTGTAAGCATTCAACGAATTTTAATCCGAATACTAATTAAAATTACACCCTTGCATGCAATTTTTAATCAAACCTTAAAATGCATCAGAAAAGCTCGTATAGAGCCACGTTCATACAGGTCTCGTTATTTAGTATTCGTGCCACGATGTCCTGCGTGCGGGACGTCTGGCCAGTCCGATTATTAATCCTACGTGGGTTTTGTGGCAATGTAATCACTTTGTTGGTTCATTTGAATGCGTCCGGCTATGATTGGATAGTCCTCCCTAAAGGACAGTGTTTTGATTAAAAAAATATGCTGCAATGTGTAGACATCCTTATTTGGAGATGAGTAATGGATATCAAATTTACTTTTCTACTCTAACTAGCGACCCGCCCCGCCTTCGCACGGATGTAATTTGGAAAATATATATATATATATAAACTTACATTGAAAAATGATCTAACTGACGGTGTAAACCGCATCAAAATCCGTTGCTTGGTTTAGAAGTAGTTATGTCATAAAAAAGGTTTCCATTTTGGAGATCCAGGAAGATGTTGGGTGTCGATTATTTTGTGTCATTTTCGAAACTAAATAAAATTTGATAACTCTATAATTGTTGTCATCCTTTTCTCCAACAATTGAAATTAAAGGAGACGCAGATGATTTTTGTCCTCTCAGATTAATTTAGTTTATTAAGTTTGCATTCTGATTTAGGAAGACTTTACTTAATTATTACTTCAATATTCGAATACTTGACAATGGTTAATACAATAAACGTATGAAGCCAAAATTCTCTCAGGTAAAAAAATAAGTTGTCAATATTAGCATTAGACCAAAATTAGTAGTGCGCGAATAACAGAGGAAAATTCGGAAAATGGCTACTACGTACGCTAAAGTCTTACGCTGTTATTGTCGATCGATTTTGCTGCAATATCGCGCTGCCAGTGCGCCATCTTGGTCCGACAGTGATTGTACAAGCGGACCAGACAGGCAATAATCTGCCATTTGCACTTGATTTTCAAGTGCAAATGTGTCATCATCATCATCATCAGCCATAAGACGTCCACTGCTGAACATAGGTCTCCCCCTTAGAGCGCCACACCGACCGACAACGGGCCACTTGCATCCACCTTATACCAGTTTAATATGTATTTGTAATTATTTACACCTTTGGCTACCTGTCGTAAACCAGACTGCGCTTTTTTGCGCAAACGATCTGAATTATTTGTAGTGTAAACTGTACAGATGGTTTAGAGTTCATTTCTGACTAAAAATAAAAAATCAAACGCTATTAGTTAATTAATATCGGATGCGAACGCTCAAATGAATGCAAAAAAGCTGACGAGCAATCACCGACTATTTAAAAAGTTCCTATTCATCTCATAGTTAACGTCCAACTAGTTCACTCCACTTTTTACGACTTTTAAACTAGTGTAACACGACCTCTGTCTGTCCGACCGACTCATCTTGTTAAACGAGGTGAGAAAGAGATGATTGGAAATTTTAGTAGAGGTCTGTGCTGAGTGGTTGTGATGGAGAAAGTCGAGTGTTGAGAGTGCTACTGAAGCCGACAATGTGTATAAATAGGCGATCGCGATTGCGATCACGTAGACCTAACGAGGCATCGTTGCTGGATCGATCGATCTGCACATGATGGAATCAACGGACGGAAGGTGATGGGAACCACGTAAGCTCTTTTTTTTCGATGAAACTCAGGTGTTGTTGTTTTGAAGTGCTTACGTGGAGAAGCGAAATTTATGCACGAGCTACGGTGCTTATAGAAATGCGCTTTGTGATTATGTAGTCTGTCTGTGTCTACCAGCCTTTAAGAGGATAGTCCTTCCGCGAGGTTTGGAAGCATTCGATATTTGATATTTGAAGCTGTCCCTCTGTTTCTCGTGCGTGCAATAGAGAGAGTTAGTGAATTTTCCTAACTTTTTGATGAAATTAGCAGATAGAGATGATTTAGATGATTTTGGGGCTAGTCTGTTGTCCTAAATCTTAAGAAAATCTTTTGTTTTTGATGTCAATGGATTGGAAAAACTATAATCTATTAGACTATGTATTGCTTTTTCAAAAAAAAAAATGGTATTCTAAAAAAAAGCAAAAAAGTGACATTTAGGTTTAATAAACATTAATTCTCATAAAGATAAAACTATCACTTACATGAGAATCAATTACATAGAAAAATTATATTTTAAGTCGTTCTAGTTAAGGTAGGTACACAATTAACGTATTCTTAGATAAATAGATATATAGAATAGTTAGTTCATTAATAAACATTTATTTAAAAAACATACAAGCATAGTTTTCCACGATGTAGATAACATACAAAAAAAAACATCGAAATCGGATAACATTTAGGAGTGGGTAACAGACTACGCGTTTTGTATGCTTTAAATATATATATTTTTTAAATTATTTGCCTTATAATGATCAGTCTTCGTACGAAACAGGTTATGTAGAAATACAGTATTCTTTGTACGGTACTAATTACGTAGCATGGATTTTGTTGGTATCATACGGAAAAAAATAAAGGTCTCCGTACGAAAATGGTTACGTAGAAATAAAAAAAAAAATTGTTCGTTACTGGTTACGTAGGACAGGTTTGGTAGACGGTAGAAGGAAAAAATCTTAGGGGACACCACTATAATTTACTAAATTCGATGTAAAGCTATTGTTCAGTTGTGTGTTATAGGTTTATTTCTTACTCTTTCATGCAGAAACATAGAAACGGATCTTCATTTTTCCTTTTTTTTCCTTTTTCTCATGTAGAATATTATTTAAAAAAAAATAACTTTTGACCTTGACCAGCCTGTATATAATGCAAATCGGAATTTTTGTAAAGGAACATCCTAATTTATTTAAGAGATGAGCAAATGTCAAGTGTTGTAAATCAAGAATAAAAGATCTCACGATATTGTCAACCCCCTCTCACAAGACTGCTTTACGAAAGCGAAATTGTCTATTATAATGTATAAATTGTATAAGCTTATATAACAATATTCCTATATAAGTTATCATTATATATAAGTTATCAGGGAATTGCCAATTAAACAATTTAGACATACATTACATAACTAGCTTATTGAAAAATGTTTTTATAACTTGCAGGAATTCTTTAGACATAATTAAAAATCCAATTAAAAATAATTCAATTTAATCAACTTCTTGACAATATAATTATTATACCTACACATTGCAATTATTATATTTTTTGACATTGTTTAAAATCTAAGTTTAATAAAATAACTAGGTATAATTATTAACCTACTAATATTGTATGACGTACTTGCAACGTCCAAACATGAGGCGATATTCTCTGTAACATCTTAAGAACCATGTTTGCTGAAATAAATACATTTTCATTTAAATTGGACATAGTTTAAGATTCGCAGAGTTACATAGGCTACGTTTTATTCCGAGAAAATAGAGGTTTCTTAGTGATTTGCCACGCGGGTGATCCGTGGGTGTCAAATAATTGGAATGCTGATTGAATTGGCGAAATGTGATTGACATTAAGTGTATATAAAAAATAAAAACTTTAAGAAAAGTATTTGGATAGTGGTTCGCAGAAATACATAGGCTACTTTTTATCCCGAGAAAATGTATGGTTTCTTAGTAATTTGCCACGCGGGTGAAACCGTGAGGGTCAAACAATTGGAATGCTGATTGCCTCGATAAATATGTTTGACATTAAATGTATAAAAAAAAAACTTTATAAAAACTATTTAGATAGTTTGTACTAGGGATAGGATTTTCTTAGTTTTGAGTTAAAAAATGTTTTGAGTCCATGATGTCGTCATAATTATAAATTCAAATTTACAAGCAATTTGTAAGTAAAAATTGTTAAATAAAATAATTATATTATTGTAACTTTGCGACACCCTTACATACAGGGTCCATGTGTACATAGTATTAGCATGTAAAATATAAACTAGTAGGCTGATTTTCAATATAACTACATTGTATTGTGATGCTTACAAAAACAAAACCATTAATTTATGATCTGTCACTATCCCATCGACCTGTAAAATAATATCTCACGGAGGATTATTGAATGTAACTCTACGGCTCCACATAAACTGGTCATCAAATGTATTGGCCTTTTTCATCCTTAACCATAATAAATGTTCGGATAGTTTCGGACATGCATTGATTTATCAGGCGAGAGGATCTGCTTAAAATTGCTTTATAAATTGTGGTAGCGGTTGTATGTTCAGGTTTTCGGGTAATTTACATGGACGTTAGTTTGCGTCTATGTTGAGAGAGGCTTAAATGAATGAGACTTTATGGTAATAATTTTGACCAATCGCTTCTACATCAGCCTTTAAACATCCCACTGCTGACATATCGCTTCCCTCGAAGGGTGATTAGGCCATATCCACCACGCTGGACCAGTACAGGTTGGCGGAATCGCTTCACTTTTTAAATTTAAATGAAATTAAACCACGAGTATCTACTAAAGTGCCTTTGTCCATTGGTGAACAAAAGCCTCTCAAACAAGGTGGCTTGGGAATAGCAGAACGCTCACCGTTTATTAAAAGGACGCTGTTGCCCTTCCTCTTCCGAGCTTTGAAAAACGCGCGACGGGCAGCAGCGTGCTCTTAGTAAACGGTGAACACTGTGCAATCTCTAAGCCCCCTGCCATGCGTGGAGATTATGGCAACCAGCCCCCAAATAGGGGGGAGGCTTCATCTCTAGGTGGAAGTATAAGAGATGATAAGAAATATAAGGCAATAAGGATAAATTTAATATAAGGAAATAAAAAATAACCAAAAATAGGCATATTATATCAATTAAATCAATTATTTCATAAGTACTGATGACTATCATAAGATAGTTTACGATACTTTGACTTATTAACTATTTAATTTTATTTTGATGACAGTATTTACATCTTATCTAATTCTATTTTCTTTTTTTGTGTTAATGTGTGTGAATATAAAAGCTGAAATAATTGATTTAATTGATAACTATTTATCAGTTTGTTTGAATAATGTAGGGAAACAATTTCAATTATAATAAGAATAATAAATGACATGAAATACTGAGCTGTTGTATCATTTTATTGTATTAAGAATACAAGCTCTACCAGAACCGTGTAAGCCTCACAAAACAGGTAGCGACTGGTTCACAACTGTTTCCCATTAGCATGACATGGGACGCGGCTGTGCCTATGTGATTTGCTCGGGGCATGCGAGCCATCGGCTGATTGAAAATGAAATTGCTTCGTTCTGAAATGTTCTGATAGTTTAATGGCTAGTATTTTTGTTGTGGCACAGAATATAGATACTAGGGCAAGTACAGAAACCTCACTCCAGAATATTTAGAGATTCTCGTGACATCGCAAGACAGTACACTTTAGCACGCACAGCGAAGCATACCAGGGGCGCTAGTTTCGACTTTTCGCTACAGCACGCAGAAATTCGACAACGAACACGAATTGTTAACGAAAAAACGCAAACATAGCGTTGAATTTTGCGTCATAGCGACCGAATTCGGTCGCAAAGTGCTGTAGCGAAACGTCGAGACTAGCGGCCCTGTTGACTTGACTTTTACTTACAAGACTACTCAAAGCGCGGGCAGCACGCGCGTCCACTTGCACGTCTCGTGAATCAGATTCATTAAAAAAATTACTAGAATTATAGGAGCAAAAAATTACTTGAATTAGAGTTGTTTCAATTCTACCGGCACCATATATTTTTTTATAATTTGAAGTATTTTTCTAAGATATTTTTTTACTACTGAGCACAGCTCATCTCATGTTAATGGAACTCATCGACCATAATGGACGAGGGTGCTCAAAAATGCAGTTAAGCGCTTTCCGAGAGATTTTGAATACTCAATCCTCATACTGGTCTTACATAATTATCACGTTTGAATTAAGATTTATTTGTTTCGACTTACAGATAATAGCTTGACTTGCAATGAAAAGTACCCTATCAATTATGAACTTTGCGAAGAGTTACTTATCACCGTTTGGATTTGAATCCACAAGGCATCTTACCGACTAACTTTATCAACTTTAACGTCGCTATTTCAAAAATCTAAGGTTTTTTCAATTGTTTTTTTTTGAACAAAACATTATATTATTTCATATTTAAGCTTTGGATTTTAAGATTCAACTGCACTAAACTTAATTTTACTTCTTAAGCATGCCATTTAGAAAGTGTGAAGGGGACCAAAGAAACTTCCTACGATATTGTTACGTGCTGGCTCACAATAGCACAGTATATAATGTATACATTATACTACATAGCTGCATCGCATAGTTCGCGTACGAGGCTGAGCAATCCAGTATAGTTCGGGTGAACACACGTTACTATACGTAATTTACTAGGAAACTAGTTAGTACGATGGGTCTTTTGGGTGATTTTGATTACTTGGAAGTTTTAAAATAAAGAAATATTTAGTACTAAACTTCAAAAGGAGATGGATAATATAACAGTTGTTTCTTTATGTTCCGTGTGAAACTCACTTTAGCTTTTTGACGGTGTGAGTTCAACCATCTTAGATATTTTAAAATACATCAGCGACTTTTCCATATATTTTCATTCTATCAACATCAAATTAATACAAACTTTCATAAGGACCCCGTTGGAATAAAAAATTCAGAAGAGAGGAGGATAGCTAAATACAATACTTTTATTGTATTTTTTTCCTTTCTGGTTTTAAGAAATCAAAACCTAAGTAAATGTCAATAAACAATATGGTATATTTTCAAAATTTGTCAGTTATCTACTCATGGCTTATTTATTTATTTATATTTTTTTAGAAATCTGTTGCTTTGTTTTTTTGGTTCTTGTTAATTCTTCTGGTTATTTTGAAATGAACAGAGTCGGTTATAATTTTATTTCGATCCGATTAGCTTAGTTTAGACTGTGGCTTACAGAATCGACGTCAATGTAAAAAAATAAAACAGACCGTATAGCTATTGCTATACGGTCTGTTTTATTTTCTAAATCGGGTAATTGCCAGTATTCAAACTAAAAACAAACTACCTATACTACTTGCCACGACAAGACTGAAGAAAATTCATTTTGTTATCTCGGGATACTTTACGCTTTTGAATAATGTATTTGACATTGGTTGTTACCCGCGACTTCGTTTGTGTGGATCTACAAAAAAAGTAACATATGACCGTCTCCTACCCTTAAGCTATATCTATGCAAAAATTCAGCTCGATCCTATCAGCCGTTTTGCCGTGATAACGTGGAAAACACCCAGGCAGAGAGACAGACAAACAGAGTTACATTCGCATTTATAATATTAGTTAGGATTTTCTCACGGAAATGAAAAAGGAATGATACGAGAAAACCAGTTCCTTCACACTTCACTACCGGGATAGTTGGCAGGGTGAAATGAAATAGGTTCGGTGCACGATAATTCAACTATAATAAATCAAAGTAATTATTGACACAAGGAAAAACTTTAAAAAAGGAGCTAAAAAGCGCTTCGCGACCGGTTTGGACTAGACTGTCCGAAGGGCGGGCCACTGTCTGAGAGCTCGGGCGTAGAAACCCATCTACTTTTAGAGTGGCCCGCACATGTAGCATATAGCTCTTATGTGTCGTACCTGGCCAAGTAGTGGCTGATCTTATCATTGTGCACATTGGAGTATCTTTTCACAAACAGAATAGTCCAACACCACCCAGTCTAAGGTATCGCACGGTTGAATTCAAACGTTTCATTACAAGAATTTGATTTATCGGATGAGCTCAGAAATGCTGTTCACGTAAGGCTGCCCAATTTGCGACAACTCTAGTGGTAATTGGGGTTTGTTTTTATTCATTCACATTTTTTTTTTGCCATAACTGTCGGAATATACTCAAATTTATTTGTAGACCAAAAATATTTATTGCGATACAAAATAGTTGTATAGGCTGTTATGTGTTTAACTATAGTCTATGCAGCAGAATAAATGATTGAAGATAATAATGAAGATGATTGAAGAATGATTGAACGATGTTCGAATATATCAATTGCACGCTTAGCTTATTATGTTACTGAGACACAACACTATATTCTTAATAGAAGTAGAATTAAATTGAGCCGACCAACAACAACACAAGATAATATGACAATGGTAAAATAATAACGTATTTACTAATAATCTTAATTTAAATTCACTCTAGCAACTTGCTCGAGCAATTTTTCTTAACAAGTAGTTATTGTCGTCGGATAGTGTAAACTACTAAGTGTAAGTGAATATTACTCGTAACTGTTATTTAAACTATAATTATAAATACACGGCACTACACTACAATACACCCTACTACATGCTATTTATAGAATAAAAAGTATTATTTACAAATAAATTGATACGCTGTTATAACGAGTACACTATAATGATAATAATATGTCCAACCTATGATTGCAGTTCAGCATATAATAAACGGACAAGAATAAGGCGATTAGCTTTCTGATATTTTTCTTTTAATTTGAATCAAAAATACTATTTTGCCTACTATACTTTTACATTTACTTTATTTAATTATTTTTTTATTATTTATTTATTTAAGTACGTACTTAAAATATTTATTGAAATAATTAATATGAAAAGTGTTATTTTTTTGATGTTCAAATAAATAGCATCCAAAAATATTTTTGCGAATGTAGTAACCTACGTACATCCTCGGCAACTGAAACTATTTCTGATAGTATTAATGAAGCCCTAGCATTCAAGGTTCCAATATAAATCGAATGTGTATTATAAGCCTAATGTATATATAATTTTTAATTTATTTTTGTTGTTAGCAGTAGTCTAAAAGTAAAAACTTTGCTGTGTATGTCTCCTGAACTCTATAAAGTTATATATAAGGCGTGGCGGTGTTTAACTTTAAATTAAATTAACTATATTAACACTAGCCTTCCAGCTATGCTAGCTGTAGTGCAAGTAATTTCAAAACCCCATTTCACCTCTTCAGGGATTGATTTTCGAAAAATGCTGAGACATGCAATTCTTTATTTTTTTATGCTAATTACACACCGAGTTTCATTGGCGTATCATAAAACATACTTTATTTTCACACACACTTTAGGTTCCATTTCTTTTAGAAGTGGCATTCCGCAAAATGCGTTCTTATCGTTTACCTGTACCATTGCTGAGGAGTATTGGGTGCAAAAATTACATCTCTATCATAAGCGTTTTGGTCTGAGTTCTAGAAAATGGCTCAATAGCAGTTTTATTAATTTTCCTGTTTAAGTTTGAACTATAGTAAGAACTTCCTGTAGCCTAAACTGCTTGACTGATTTTGACGAGTGGGTGTCGTTGGATTCCTCTTTACGTCCGCAGTGACATAATCAAGCTACATATTTAAAAAAAATTGCACGCCTGTAAACTTAGACGAAGCATCATAGATCCATGCCTGTAAAGGTTGTTAATGGACGGACATTTTAGATTTAAGGACTTGTATACCCATTATCAGGCAAATAAAATTTTGACTTTGAGTTTGACTTTGACATTTGGCAGTCCGGTATTTTGTTTATCTCTTAATAATTACTTGTTTCTCTCTCGAAATAATATAAAATGAAGTTGCATTTGCCTCTGTCTGTTTATTCGTGATAAATTCAGTTGAACACCGTATTATAAGTAATTAAATATTAATTGATTGTAGATAAAACAAATTGGTTGCTAAGTAAAGAAAATCAAAACCTCATAAACATCTACTTTATATTCTGCAACAAAAGGTCTTTGAAACTTTAAACAAAATTGTACTTAGTGTTCTCACAAGAACTTCTTAACAAAGATATTGACTGTACAATGACAAAGTTGAGACGAGTATCGCATCGCTCCCAACCTCTACGAATGGAAACAAATTATTAACTGGCCATAAATAAAGCTTCGAAAGAACCTTTCTGTAACTGGCGCTTTTCCAACAGCGTTTTAGGGAGCAAAGACTCTTGTAGTCGGAGGACTGAATTTGTTACATAAAAAAATATTTAAAAAAAATTTCTTTATAGTCCGAAAAATTAAGATGTGAGTGATCTCTCGTACACCTTACACTTCTATTATCTCGTTGATATTTCATTATTCACTGTAGTATCACGCACAGAAGAAGAAAAATTTTTACCTCTCTCTCTTCTGTGGTATCACGTATCTACAACGAGCTGTAGCGTATTGGTTTTGTAATCCACTCATGTGCGCGTCAGAACCCCGCGCGCCGCTGGCTGCGCGGAAATTTCGCTCTAAGACCGCAACACGCGGCCAGATAAACAAATACTTACTAAAATAATAAGTTATTAACCTAAATACAGCAAGAGCTAGTCTTCCGACTCAGACTTGTGACCAAGATAATTATAATAAAAAAAACGTTAATTGCGTTTAACGTTTATATGACAGAAAATACAAAAAAAAATACTGTCTTGCTGGCCATTATTGCTACCGAGTGCAATTACTCACCGTGTTTTGGTAGGAGCCGTTGAAACTTTGTGCTCACGTGGATACCATTATATAACATTTAATTTCGTCATTATTTACTCATCATTAGGATAGGTAAATTTATTATTATTTTCTATATTTTAAAAGTTATTTATCCGAAATACAATCCAAACTTAAATGAAAGAGCTAAAATTACAACCAAAATTATTATAAATTAATAACATATAAAAAACAGAGCTCAGATCCGCTGGCAGGCTGGTTACGTTAGCTCGCTGAATAGTAATATAACTGCAAAATTTAGGATATGTCACCCCAGACGTAAAAAAGAATCCAACGATGCTCCATTGTCGTAAATTTGCAACCAATACCGTTATTTTTATTTACAGAGTGTGCAGCGAGTTTTAAGTTATTCACGCCTCAGTAGTTTTAGTTTTACTACAGCTAGAAAAAGGCAACGGCTATCGACTTGCAAGTAATGGGATTCTGTGATCAAGGCCCTGATTTATTGTATCTGGAATCAGGATCAATAGGTTGAAACTTAGCCTTTTTAACCCTAGAGAGATAATCATATTTTAGTGTACGTAAATTTTTATTAATCTATATTAATCATGCGTATTTTGACTTCGTTATATTCGTTTATTTCGTTATATTTCAAAATTGGTGGTACTTACCTCAGCAACTGGACTGCCTTTCGCAAGTTCGGAGGGACGAAGAAGATTACCGAAACGCTCGGTGCCTGATTCGCGCAAATTAAAAAGAGAGAGCAACATTTCTATCGAGCATGCGCATTTTTTACACAGATTATTATCTTTCTAGGATTAAGGGTGGCTCTAATGGGAAGTCTGTAGAAGTGGTGTTGGTGTGAACTCGGGAACTATACCTAGTTGACTGACATTGAAGGTTTTGGGTTTAGAGATTTTATTTCAATGTGGCTGGCAGCAGGAAAAAAACTAAGGCGCACCATACATCAAAGACACGTATTTAAGATAATTGTGTTACGCGGTACACTTTTTCTTTTTGTGAACAGGTGTGGTGTGTTGTCTAATAGCACAGTCGTATTTAAATGTAGGTCTACGATAAATGTGTTGTGTGGTTTAACAACATTTGTAGTTTTGTGTATGGTGCGCTGAGGGCTCACATTACCACCATCCAGCATGTGAGCTAAAAAGAGAGGTAGAGGATAGAGAGGGGGATGGAGTGGGTTTATTTATCTTGTTTCAAAGTTTCTACTTGCTTCCTACGTGGCTTACGTAAAAGTAGGCATTAAAAAACCTTACCTGTCGACATTTGTGTGGAGACAGACTGTAAGAATTCAAGTGAAAAATGGTTGTAACAGGTTTTCCTTCATCGAAACGCCACTGGTATATCCTTACGTAAGTTGCAAAGAACTGTTTGGTACGGGCTCGCCGGGGTTTGAACCCGCGACCCAACAAACATGAGACGAGCGTGCTCCCACTGAGCTACCACGACTTCTATCGCAAAAATGACTTCCAAAATTGCCTCCAAGTATCTGCTACATTTTGTAAGCAATAAACCTTAATAGTAAACCTATCTTACTTTATAGCTCAAATGAAAACATTTTGCGACTCTGATTTACACATAGAATCCGTAAAAGATTTTAAAAATGTATGTGGTTCGTGTATTAAAATCAAACTCAACGGCATCCTCCAACCCCTTAAAGCGCAATGAACCCAGAATATTAGCGCGTTTCAAAATATCGGATGCCCTTTTAGCTAATACACCACAGCCAAGGGTCGATTCTTCACATGTCATCGTTCTCTTGCGTCAGGAGACATCCTCAATGGTCCGGAAAAGCCGCCAGATAGCGGGTTTCCTCACCTATTATGAATTTTGGCACTCCGCAATAAGTCGTTGGAAATCGCAGCTTTTGGTACGAATGAGTGAACAATTTCTGATTCATAGAGTATGTTTTTGTCTGTGTAAAATAATGGTATTTTTTATTTTTTTTGGGTGAATATCATATTGATAAAATTTGTACTAAGTTTGTTAACTGAACAAATCGTTGAAGCTGATAAAATAAATCTGGCTATATTTTGAGTGGGTAATATATCTTTGGAAAACGATTTTCTAAGGACCATTAATGTAACGGTATCTCGAGATCCAGGATAGTTGAAGAGCACCACCAGTCAAAATCTATATCTATAAAAGGCTTTGTCCTGACTGACTGACCTATTGACAACGTACAGCCTAAACCGCTGGACCTAGAGATTTGAAATTTTGAGAGTATGTTTATTGAGGGGTTTAAACGCACACTAAGAAAGGATAAAGGGTTGAAATGGGGTGTTAAAGTTTATATGAAACCTTTTATTCTCTTGGTATGGATACTTTACAGGAAAAATGAAAAGATATGGGTATAACAGTTTTTACAACTTCGGCTCCCGTTAGCATAAAAACATATATTTAAAATTTTGTTAATAGTATGTTTGTTTCTCCTTAACTTTGTAATGGCTGTGCATGTTTTGATGAAAATTTGGTTTCGAGGTTGCTTATGGCATAGATTAACACATAAGCTATTTTTATCCCGGTAAAGTATATAGTTTCTGTATGATAAGTATAATTATTAACCGCGGGCGAAGCCGCGGGCAGGAGCTTACGCAGACGAATCGCTGAGATAGCCAATGGGAATGCATCTTCTCAGTCTCACGAATTCATCATCATCATCATTAGCTGCACGTCCACTGCCGAACAAAGACCTCCCTTAGAAAAGAGATAATCTCCGCTCGTGGCATGCGGCTTGGGGGTCGCAGAAAGCACACCGTTTACTAAGAGGACGCTGCTGCCGAACCTCTGGTGGGTCTGGTCGCAGTTTTTCGCAGGTTCTCAGGATTTCAGTTCATACCCCGGTTCATTCTACTGGTTTATATAATGTTAAATCTCTTTAAGCCCAGTAAAAAGATTTTGAGACTCGTTATTTCTAACTTATAAATGTATTAAATAGGTCTAATCTGTTTTTAACTGCAAAAATAACATTTTAACTTTCAAGAGACTGTCCTTTTTCAATATACAAGGAGTTTTGAAATACATGCAAATTAGGACAGACAGTTTAAATTCATGACTGACGATGAATGAGCTCTTGATATCCACTAAACTAAACTAAATAAGTACGTATCGAGATTAACAACTGGGTGCCATCAGCAAGGTCCTACAGAGGCTTAATCTCGATTCGTGTCCGGATTCCACTTGACCGTGAAGTTCAGCCCACTATGCGGGTAGAATAATCATCCCTCGTCTTTGTCGGGAGATAAAGCGCGGAAGGACAGGGATTATGGCGGCGGGCTCTAATGAAATATGGGAAAAGTTGGATTCGAAGATTATTTCAAGATGTATTTGAAATGCTCAAGAGTTTTGCTCCTCGGGATAGACGTCTTGTTGTCTGCAATCTTGATAATGACTTTACTAACAGAACTAGACTGCAATGATCAAGACAGTATTTTTTTTATTTTACCTCTTTCTTTTCATCTCATCTCCTCCTGCTAAAAAGCTTTAGCTGCTTTTTTTTCGTCCTTTCAGGACTTTGGAGAAATTACTTCATATTACCATTTCGCAAAAACCCAATGATAAACTGAGAAATACTAAAAAAAAAGTTTGCCGATATTTATTTATTATTAGATTATTTTTATATTCGCAAAAACAAATCAATAAATGTACAAATCTTAAAAAGAGGCATAAGATGGCATAAAAAAACAACAAAATGTTGTCGTCTTGTTGTTTATTTTTGTCACAAACCGGGACTATATCAGCATTATGCCGGCTGCAAGTTACCGATGCTGATCTTCCGATGGCGAGACATTACAAGCTGCCTGATGTCTGTATATGTATAACCACCTGTTGGTGGCCAAATCCTCTCTCATTACGAGTATCTATAGCATAATTGTGGTCACATCTAATCATTCTTTTTCCGCGGCATCATAACTATTAAATATCAGAGATTCGCGTACTAGATCTGAGCTCACACAACAACAGTATATTGCATAGACGTTTGTCTCAATGATTCGAATTATAAAAAAATAACACTACACACTCATTCCCTACGATTCAGTGTAGAGAGATATCTTTCTCCTCAATCGAAAATCGAAAATCTCAAACCTCTACTTTCACTACCTACTCTACTACTTTCTACTACCTGTTCCATTAATTTTTAACTAAACTGAGCTCGGGGCCAGGCGAGCATAATCCTAAGCAAGATTAACAGAGACTCGGCGAAGGGTAATTACGGCGTTATTGGCACCCGATGGGATCCGTAGATTTAGTACTACTACTTCGAAGAGATTTGGCCTGATCGTACGACCTTATTGGAAGGTGCTATTATATTAATTAATGTTGGATGGATAGATAAGTTTAAATGTTAGGAGCACGGAAGTTAAAATTAGAAGAATTAAAAATTAGGAGCCACACGTGTTCCTAACACATTTTATCTGTACCTATAAGGCTTTGTCCTGACTGACTGACTGACTGACTGACCTATAGACAACGTACAGCCTAAACCGCTGGACGTAGAGACTTGAAATTTGGAGGGTATGTTTATTGAGGGTTTTAAACGCACTCTAAGAAAGGATTTTTCGAAAATCAACCCCTAAAATGGTGAAATGAGGTGTTAAAGTTTGTATGAAACTTTTTTTCTCTGGTTTCATTGATACCAAACTTGATATGGATACTATACAATAGAAATAAAAAGATCACAGGTATCACAGTTTTTTCAAAATCAGCTCTCGTTGGTATTAAAAAAGTTATTTAAAATTTTGGTGATAGAATGTTTGTTTGTTCTTAACTTTGTAAAGGCTATACATATTTTGATGAAACTTGGTTTTGGGGTAGCTTGTGGCATGGATTAACACATAAGCTACTTTTATCCCGGTATAATATATATTTTCTGTTTGATAATTATAATTATTAACCTCCATAGTAACTCATTGGGTTATTGTGTCCCAGAAAAACGCGGGCGCAGCCGCTGGCAGTAGCTAGTATTATATAAAGTTAGAGTATAAAGGCAGCTAAGAACCCCGCTCACAGCCTTATTGCCTGTAAAATCTTTGTGTGTGAGTAAACAACCATCTACCAACCTAGTTACGTCAGCGGCGCCTGTCGGGCACGCCATGTTTATTGTGCCAAAGGCGCCTTTCGCTGGAAGCGCCCACGCACTAACATCCGACCGCCGCACCTGCCATAGTGCTGAGACGACAGATTCACCCTCCGAACCTAGTAGCGTAAGTTTTTAAGTATTCATTAGTCGATCATTGTTTAAGAAACATGTTTATTTCATTAAATAATTAAAAAATAATTATTTACGTGTTTTTGAAAGAAACATCCCGCGCTTCCCTATACAATTATATTTAAGATACGTTAGTATTTGTGATTAACCAACAGATACTAATACAGGGTTATAAGGAAAGGTTATGCTAAGCCGGAAAGTGCTCTTGGTACTCATGATTGTAAACAACTTTTGGAGCCAACCCTGAAATCGAGAAAAAAAATCAGCTGTTCCATACACTTTGTCGAGTGTCATTGACAGTTTTCTATGGAGCAGCTTTTTTTCCCTCGATTTCAGGGTTGGTCCCGTAGTAAAAGTCGTTCATATTGATAAGTACTATGAACCCTTTTCGGCTAGCTTACCCTTTCCTAATAACCCTGTTTATGCCAAACGAGCAACTGTAAAACATTTCGAATAGAGCCATTGATATTTAAACCTTTACGCTAAATATCAACTTAGCCTTTCAATTAAAACAGTTGGCCATCACTAGTTTCCCTTTCTCGTAGTTGGTAGGCGAGGCACGTGGAACCGTTCAGTTATACTTACCTCGTCTCGATTTGAAATATCTAGACACTGGGGAAGATTTCACGCTGGCGTCTACTAAACTTTTATCTTAGAACATACTTTACAAAGTAAGTATACTAGTAGAAGCGGTTTTCTCTGTACTATGTATTCTTACTTGCTGGTAAGAATATTGTTTTAATAGATACACATGCCCGATTGCAGGGAAATTTTACCAGAAAAAATTCTTAGCATAAACGCATTTTTTCAACAACTAATACCCCCGGATGACGAGCTCAGCCAATTGCTGCGCATAGTTTTGAAACGTTGAAGTCCAAAATTCTGGGTGGCACTTTACTTTTATAGGTACACGTGACGTTAACAATCGGGCGAGAGACTTGCTCGTCTTGTCACTCAGTTTTATTTATTTAAAAAAAAACTTTGGGTACCTTACACTTGCAAGGTATGGTCTATAAATACCATGTGAGGTGATTTTTAGACGTTTTGTCCAAAAACCCTTTTAGCTTTTCTCATATGAGAAGCGGAAGAGGATTATTGGACAAAAAGTTTGGAAATCCCCTTAAAGATTAATTTTATTTTGGCGGAAGGGGATTATTTTACAAAAATCCAGAATTTGCCTTAAGTTATCACAACATTTTTTTTTTTTATGGCCACCTGTTCTTTTTATTCATTCTCATAAGTGCAGAAACGATCAAGTCATCAGATGATGTTGGCGTCACGCTAGCCTGTATCTAACAGTTCAATGCCATCCAGAGTTTTTACTTCAATAGTTAAAATCACTGAGCGGCATTGCACTGCAATCGTCACGCTCAGTAATTTCGCTGGAAATATTACCCTTCAATCTGGAACACGATAATGTTTGCACACTACTGTTTTCACAATATAACTATAATAGTAACTGAACTCAACATCTACCTAGTCCTCAGAAAATTACCCTGTCCGAACGTCTATATTTCCTTAGCTCGTTAGGTAGTCGAGTGGAAGGCAGATATAAATGTCTGGCAAGACATTAGTAGTCAGGAACCACTGTGAGCCGTCATGGTCTGACCAGACGGAGAAATGGGATATTGTTTAGGGATCACCTCGGGCGCAGTCGTTAGAGATAACCACGGCTTGCATGGAGGATAGAATTTGAATGAGATCCTCGGAAATACATAATATACAGAGCTGTGTGATATAAACAGAGATAAGATCTATTAAGAGGAACGCTTTGATTGTGTAAAGGGAAAAAGTGGAGAGTGATTAGGATTTTCAACCAAGGCTGCTCCAATAAATAAGCAGCAGCAGTTTTGTTTATCCAGTTTCAAGTTTTGATTTCATGTTAAGTCCAGTCATAGTTGTAGTTGTAGTCCAGTCAGTAAAGTGGTAAAAGCATTACGGAAACATTATGGAGCCTTGGAAACAACACGAAAAGGCACGCATATTAATGATTCGTGTACTACTATATGATAAACACATGCTGTGAAAGGAATACCTATAACCCGGCAAGTGCCTGAACCAAAAATATATCTTATTCAGGACATCTTTCCCAGTGCCAATTACAGTAAATATTGGCATTTATGTACCCTAACAGACAGTCATGAGACGGTCAATGTGACACACGACACCCTTACTTTCCGCCCCAATGAAATCAAATAATAGCATTATTTTGTGAACATTTATCTGGCCATTGAAAATGTTCTCTAGAATGGGGATGAAACGTGAAACTGATTAGCCAATCGAATATACATTTATTAAACCTAATTAATTAGCTGGTTCCGAGAGGTCAAAACAATGACCACAAACTTGATAGTTTCTTAAGGTTTCGCAGGTACAGGGGTCAACCTGGACACAATTAGTAAAGGTCTGCGGCCAGCAGCGGAATAAAAAAAAAGGA
Source organism: Apocheima hispidaria (assembly GCA_947579745.1). Lineage (NCBI taxonomy): Eukaryota > Metazoa > Arthropoda > Insecta > Lepidoptera > Geometridae > Apocheima > Apocheima hispidaria. The sequence continues at coordinate 5,039,361 of OX388150.1, read as the reverse complement.
TTTATGGTTGATTGAAATGATATCACGAGCTAAAATTCGAATTGAAATTGAATTTTACCAAAACAACAATGCGTTTTGAACTTTAAAATTAAATCATTTAAATTTGTTGCATTGTAAAAAGAATGGGATTAAATACCATGTTTTGACATCACCAACGTTCTCTACATAGGTGTAGTAAATGGTATACGTTCCATTTGCAAGTTGATCTTTCATTACGTCATACCTGTTCCCCTGACCACCACATTCAATCCTCACCCGCCCGTTACCCAAACATGAACCAACAAATTTAAATTAAAAATATTTGAGAGTACCGTCCGGAAAACCCAAACAGAAAAAAACATACCCCACTATTGTGTTAACATCAAAGAGTTTGTGGGGTGATGGATTAAGTCCTATCTGTGTGTATGCCACGTGCCGTTCCCGATAAGGGATAGTACGATGTTGTACAAAATAATAGTTTAGCTCGAGGGGCTGATCACATGTATGCTTTATTGGACGGCTATCGGAAAGTTTGCAATCCCTGATTGAGTTTTCATGAGAATCTGGTGTGTATGTTTTTCGACTGATGGGTTTACAAATTTCATAAAGACTATTTAGGAAGTATATTTATAGTCGTGCCACAACTATTTCATCTCGCTCGCACAGTTGCAAGTTCCCGCTTAGAAAATGGGAGGGAAATAAGCTTGAGGATCTTGAGGATTGCAGAACGCTCATCGTTTACTAAGAGTATGGTGCTGCCTGTTCACAGTTTTAGGACATTCAGTACATACTATACTACTGTACTAGGTATAGCTAAAATATATAACAAATAATAAAACTGTCCATCTGTTTTTGTAACATTATACATATAGCTATTATATATTTAAAGGAAATTAAATTTTCGTTTTTATATCTTTTAGTTTAGATAGAGACCGAAAATAAAAACTTATTTATTTGTTGTTGATCTCTAACGCCAATTTATTATTATTTAAAAACAAAAATTTCATTCGCACTTACTCATTCACTCACTATAACTTCTTTAACACATTGGTAATCTTTTCCTATTTATACAGACACAACATATACCTACTATTTGGAAATTTATTTATTTTATACCTTTGATAATGTAAAATATTATAAACACTTTACTTCATTGAACCCATTTGGGGGAATATTGTTGATTTTTGTGGCGACCACGAAACGGAAGAGGCAGTGCAAGCAGGCCTTCCACTAGGTGGACCGACGACATTGTGAAAGTCGCGGGCAATGGATACAAGTGGTACGTTGTCGGTTGGTGTGGCGCTCTAAGGGGGAGGTCTATGTTCATCAGTGGACGTCTTCAGGATGTTGATGATTATCAAATACATGAGCAAGACAACTGTGGATGCAATTAAGAGCTTTAATTACTTTTTAACAATCAAAAGCATCTACATGTGTGATGTTAATCAATCTTCATTATGATCTTCACGGGGGGAAAATCAAAAGGAGAAAAATGTTCTCCCATTAATATTGATGCTCTATCGAATGTTTGGCAGAAATTAATTCAATTTTTAGGGGAATTGGGCCCACGCTGGGTCGAAGGGTGCACTTTATCATATTACGGATTGCGTCTTCCAGCCAAGCCTTGGAGCCCTACCACAATTACTTATAAGAAAAACATAAGATCCTGACATAATGTTAAAATTAAACTTTATAAAAAAACTTAGTTGCAATGGAAATTGTAATAAATAGCGTAGGTACAATTAAATTCACTGGCTCAAAATTAGGTAGTAGGTAAAATTATATTTGCGAACCAGTAACTTCTCCCAATGGTTATTACAAAGATAGCAAATTTAATTTGATAGGTATACTAATACTATAAATGAGAAAGTTTGTGTGTAAGTATGTAAGTGTACGGAATTTAATGAAATTTTGTTTGGAGGTAGCTTATACTCTGGATTAACACATAGGCTTTTTATTCCGGAACAATATTCGGTTTCTGTAGAATATGAAGCTAGTTAAATTTAATTTAGGAAAACAAAAAGCATTACTGATGGCATGAAAAACATCAAATACTAATCTTACAGGCTACACAGGCTGCTATAGAACTCGTGTCCGGTTTGCAAAGGTTCCTGTGTTCATTCTTTTATCAAACGCGAAAACGCGAAAATCAGCTGTAGCATAGAAAAAATATCATTTACACTCAACGAATTGTATGGAAAAGCTGTTTTGCGGGTTAACCTTGCGGGTAGGACACGAGTTCCAGAACAACCTATATAAGCAAAAGTACTACATAAACATTAGATAAAACTACACGGTTATAAGGACATCAGTATCGAGTGATAAGTCTCATTACAATAGTAGCTCTCCCTGGTTTACATCTATTAATATCTAGCTGAGCAATATTTTCAAACTGCAAACATAAATGGGATCGTTTTCAGTTCCTCTCTCGCCGTAGCTGCAATTAATTCGCGTTGAGTAGGTAGATAAGTACGTATAGCAAATTACAATGAGTTCAAAACGTACCTATAAATCATGGTAGTTCAGTTGGAGGAAGCTCGCCTCAAATTCGTGGGGTGTACCAATGAGTTCTTTGTAACTTACGTACAGCTATACCACTAGCTTTTCGCTGAAGGAAAACATTGTGAGGAAACCTGCATTTTTCCGGAGAAGAAATTTGATGGCGTATATGAATCCGCCAAATCACACTGGGTCGGCGTGCTGGATATGGCCAATGGCCCAATCACCCTTCGAGGGTAGACCGATATTCCAGCAGTGGGATGCTTAAAGACAGCAGAGAGTTCAAAAGGAACAAAACTTAGGACATTCGTAAGATTGAACGTTGAGACTTCGTTTACCAGAGTTTTCAACATTTTCAGGCTGTTCTCAAGTAATGTCTTTTTTCAGTGTTGATGTAGATTGTTTTTTTTAATGTTTTGATCGTCAAACTTATCTATATTTATATAAATGAACAAGCCCTTTCCTAGAAATCAACGCACACACACCAAACCGCTTATGATAGAGACGAGAAATTTGAACCCAGTAAGGAGTACTGGGTCCAGGTAAACAATATGAACGGATTTTACGAAATTCAACCTCAGAAGGGGTGAAACGGACCCCAAAGATTGTATGGAAATATAAAGTATTTTTTTATGCTACGTCGATGACACTTGATACTTGATCTAATAGGATTTTTCGAAAATCAACCCCTGAAGAGGTAAAATTGGATTTAAAATTACAGTAACCTATGTGAGCGAAGCCATGCGGGCAAGCTAGTTACAAAAATATCACACTAATTTTATGAATGCGAAAGTCATTCTGTCTTGTTATGTCTATTTTCTTGTTTATTTTTTCATGACTTATAAAATAATTCAAGAAATGTTGTGAATCAGTTCGACCAAAGTAAAATGAATGGACGGGCCAAAGTAAGAAAATTTTAAAGCCTTTAAAGTGAGTGCCGGAGCCCACTTTGCTGCAGTCGCTCTCCGTCTGTGAAAAGACAAGTCTGTGAGATGTACGTGCGAATGTCATGTTCGAGAGCGACTAATAAACAGTACTAATAAGTATCCGTTTTTCTCTTGTAGATATTATATTCGCTGTGTCTTTTTGTGACAAATGTATAAACACTTTTTTTAATTTCGTATTGAAGGCTAAGTTCAATTGTTTTGACGCCATTCATCATCCATTCCATTCCTCCATTCATTATAGTTTGGTCGAAGGTGAATCATGTGAAAATACAATATGTTTTTGTTTTTTCTTCCTGAAAAAATACATAATTATCGCTTCACACTTATAGTTCCCCACTATGATTTCTGTGTCGCGATGCCACGGAATACATCCCACATAGCCCGACTGTTCCCCAAAGCATTCGGATATCTTGTGAAGATATTGTAATGTAGGGAATTCTGAATCGCGCAAGCGAAGTTTTTTCCTCAAGACGTACATATTCATTTTTATACCTCGAAGCTATATTGGTCCTGATAGGACTGCGAATCTCTGACGATTTCTCTGAATTATAATATTAGTTAGGATTAGGATACTTATACACATACTGAAAAAGTAACACGCACCCCAAAAACATTGCCCTAATTCTTGGGTAGCCGGATAAAAAAATATTTATTGATTTTTATAAAAACTTTTTGATTTAACGCCCTTTTTAAAAGTTTTCAATTAGGGGCCGTTACAGTTTCAAACTATGGGCCATAAAGTTTCATAATCAGACGGTATTGCAAAGTAAGTTCGGAAATGTTTAATGGACTAATCCGTGGCTTGGAGGTAGTAGAATAAAAGCTTTATAATATGACTAACATTACATTGACGATAAAAATGTGAGTCCAGTAATTTCTATTTGTTTTTATGTTTGCCGAAATACAGGTGTAAACCTAGCTCGGCAGCAGCCACTCAATATTTATAGCCTATTTTAGCCCATGGCATCTGAAGTTAATATTATGTACATAAGTTGTCTATAGTGAATAAAGATTATTATTATTTATTATTATTATTATCTGTTTTAAAAATTTAGTTTCTTCTATGTATTTTACGCCTCCAAAAAATGATTTCTACCCGAGTGCTAAGAAGGAAGGTAATGGTTTTTGGTCATACATACGAGTATATATGTTTGTGTGTTCCTTCTGTAGCGAACAGCGAAGTATTGTGGGATTCTTCTTTATATCCGAAGGGACATACGCTACATTAAGCGTTTATAAAACGGAAATGACCCCGATAGTGTTGTGATAAGGCCATGTCCACCACGCTGGCCCAGTGCGGGTTGGCGGATTCACATACTCCATCGAATTTCTTCTCCGGAAAATATGCAGGTTTCATCACGATGTTTTCCTTCACAGTAAAGTCAGTGGTATATCCGTACGTAAGTTCTAAAGAACTCAATAGTACGGGCCTGCCCGTGTTCGATTCCGCTACCTCACGAATGAGAGGCGAGCGTTCTTCCACTGGGCTACCAAGGCATTCGGACGGGCGGAGATGATGATTCTGCTGTAAGTACTGCTTCTTGGTAAAATAGCAATTTTCTATAACAACATACATCTACATAGTTAATCCGAATTATTATCATCAACGCCTTGATTTAGAAACATTTAGTCCTCTCTTTAATTCGGCCACTATCCAAATCCTTGCCAATATTATTCATCAGTTTAAAAGTTAAAACTCATCTCTAATGTCGTCGGACCCCTTCATTCAATTCAAGAGTATTCAAAACCCACAATTTTAAACCTCAAATCAAAATGAACTTCGCAAGCCAAAACCGCAACGCGTTCCGAAATCCACCAACACGCCTCCATAATCATGTTAGTCGGGAAATTGTCGTCGGGTATTAGGAAATAATGCCATTAAAACATTGCTTACCCGATCCGTGATTGATGCGAGTTCGTTCGTTGTTCATTACTGGGTACGAGCAGTAAGTGTAATGTGATTAGGACTGATACATATGTCGAAGTCAGTCTAGTATGATTTCCTACAGAATTATTGAACTTTGTTACTTTTGTAAAAGTATAAAAGTATTGTAGAGATAGAAAAGTTAGCAGAAAAGATAAACAAATTATAATAGTACAAACGGTTAGTGAGTTAAACGATAAAATCAAACAATTTGCTTTGTTGTAATAACACTATTTAATTATATTACTAGCTTACTCCATTTCACCTCTTCAGCGCCGTTGTCAGTAAGAACGTCCGACGACGGTCGATGACATTTGGAGCATACTTGTAAAGTCATGGAGCGTCGTCGGACGACCTTACTAAACGCAGCTCAGAGATTGTTTTTTTTTAATCCTGAGATATGCCTTTCTTAATTTTGTATGTTTATTACACACACCGAGCTTCATTGCCTTAGCATGAAAAAAAAACGATACTACTTTAAGAGTAAATACCATTTACCATAACCAGTGATAATTAGAGATGCAATTTCGCTAAATCTGTTCTTATTGTTCAACTAGACCATAATTATGAGCAGTATTGGGTTCAAATTTCACGTCTCTATCATAAGCGGTTTGGTCTGGTTTTGTCCATTCCTAGAAAAGGGTTTGTTATTTTATATACAGGCCGTGTTGTAATGAATGGTTATCCATTCATTACGACAGCCTGTATAAAGATTACATTATTTCACGTTTTTTTTCTAATTTCAAAAACCAATACTCTACACGAGTGCCGCATTCCACTAAAGCAAAAAAAAACCTAACAGAGCCGAGTTCGCGTGAAGCAATTACATTATGCAAAGAAAACACATCAGTCACCTTGGCTTCTATTGCTGACATATACCTTCGCAACCCTTTTAACTATATTAAATAGGAGAAAAAGTCGAAGTTCGCAGAAAATATCTTGGTTTATATTATTTTGCTCTATAGACAATGTTGTTATGATTCAGGTATTTTACTATTGCTTGTTAAACATATATAATAAATCAATCATCGCAAGGGAAATTGGGCCCTTGAGGTCATCTTTTTTTTAAAACCTTATCAGAGCGCCTGGTTGACGCGACGCGTGATCAAAATGCTGGCATTTATTTGGATCAACGCATAAGCATTGCCATTCAGCGTGGTAATGCCGCCAGCATGCTGGGTACGCTGCCAACTGGTAGTAGACTTGAACATTTGAATTATCTATAGACCTTTAATGGTCTCTGGTTAATCCAACTGTTACTTTTATGTAGTAGGCTAAGTAGCTTAGGTAGTTGTAGTTTGTATGTATTTTCATCATCATCATCATCAGCCATAAGACGTCCACTGCTGAACATAGGCCTCCCCCTTAGAGCGCCACACGATCGACAACGGGCCACTTGCATCCACCGGTTGCCCGCGACTTTCACAATGTCGTCGGTCCACCTAGTGGGAGGCCTACCTACGCTGCGTCTTCCGGTTTTTGTATTTTGCTTAAAGGCATTTGTCAGTAAAAAAAAATGGTAATTATAATTTTATTAATTGTGATATATGCATAAGTTAAACAGACAAAAAAATAGCGCGAGCAAATTTATATTTAGTGGGCTTGAAAATTTGTATTATCCATAGACTTTAAATTTAATGGTCTCTGGATAATCCAACTGCTATTTTTATGTAAGGGAGTTAATATCCACTTTCACGAGCACCTCACCACCTTGATGGTTCAAAAAAGGTTCTTAGGGCGTGTACCGTCGCCTCGCAGCCACCATGCGATCCGAAACCCAACTGCAAGGGACAAAATTCCAGTCTTATATGTATTTGTTTGTATATTAAATTTGAAATAACTAATCTAGCAATGTCATTTTATTAGACGTCTCTATTCGTAAGTTTCTTCAAGCCGTAGAACACATTATAATGTTCGGCTATAATGCGGATCTTACCCGAACGGGGTCCATGAATGATATAATTAGGTAATTGATAAATAAAACAAATAATAATTAAACTAATTACAAAATATAATGTATAATTAGAAATCAAACTTATTTAAGTGTAATCAAATGTAATTGAATATTATAGGTAAATAATAACTTACTAATTGTTATCGTTTAAGATATCTATGCATGGAATTAAATAAAGCTTTATTATTTATTAATTTTATTATTATATAAGAGGCTCTAGTATAGCTTTAGGCTCTCAAGTTTTCTCAAATAACATAATCATAATATTATAACGCCTACGCTGCAGGTAAAAAAACTTCGCTTGCGCGATGGAGAACTCCTTACATTACAACTGTCAGTCCAGTCAGTACCTCCGTCTACTAGTAGGCCTTATAACCGGTCATTGCAATTTGCTACGGACAGTCCGCTGTGCCGTGGTTGCATGCAGGAAAACGAAACAGTGGAGCATGTGCTGTGGCACTGTAAAGCTACAGAAGAAACTAGAATCGCCACTAGGTTGCTTGAGACAGCTTCAACATCATCCATGTCATCCCGTCAGCTTGGCTTGGTATCATCATCATCGACAACACCATCTACGTCACTGGAGCAGCTATGCCAGCGGCCCAGAGCCTCGCTCCGTTATTTCAAGGAGCTGGGTTGGTTCGGGTAGACGCCGGCAGGGGGAAATGCACAATACACCCCATGCGGGACGTCAGTGTAGGACTTATCGCCCCCATCTCGAATAAGAATAAGAATAAGAACTGTCAGTCCATAATACGTCAAAAAATGCACAAAAATGGATCAACGCCATCTAGCGTACTATAGGAAGTAACTATATCTCTCCGTCTGGATGTTTATTGCGTTATCACGGCTAAGCGGCTGAACGGATCTTGATAAAACTTGATAAGGTGTTACTGTATATCACAAAGACGGACATAGCAATCGCGGGTAACAACTAGTCACACTAATATTATAAATGCGAAAGTTTATGTGTAAATGTGCAAGTAGGTAAGTATGTAAGTGTGTTTGTTCCCGTTAAACTCTGTAACGACTGGACGGATTTGGATAAAATTTGGTATGGAGGTAGCTTATTCACTAGATTAACACATAGGCTATCTTTTTATCCCGAAAAAATTAACCGTTCCTGTAGAATAGCGGGTGAAACCGCGGGGCGCAGCTAGTAATTTATATATCGTAGACATTTTTCTAATGAAAATGTTTAGTGCACGTTTCCGAGGCCAAATAGAATTATTCTACCCTCCAGCATGCAGCCGGGGGTGAAATTATACAGCGGAAATCTGCCGCGCCTTTACTGCATCTGGGGGTGAAGTCCTTTTTTGTTGGAGGGTGCAGGTGAGCTTATGGTCTCGGAAATTACGTTTTGAAGACTTTTTAAATACATTCTAAGAATATCTAAGAACAGTTTAAGTATGGGTAAATAAGTCTCTCGGCCGTTACTTAAAAAATAAATAAACAACAGAACAAATCTATTTTTCTATCTATCTTCCATGTACACTGTGCATGTACATTTTCTTAATATGTATAAATCTTCTGGACGTTTATATGTCACTGAACTCCTACTAAACGGCTGGACCGATTTAGATGGTTTTTTTTAAATATATTTCAGGGGAGAGACCCAATTATTATTGGACCCGGTAGGTGGACAGCAATTTTTTTTGTCGGGCAGGACATCGTCTGTCTGGTCTGCCAGTGTGTAAGTATAAAAATCAATTGCTGAGAGTCTCGCAAAAACTCGAAAATGGCTCGAACGACTTTTTTTTTGTATTATTTGCTTCAATTCAAGTGTGGTTTAGGAAAAATGCATATTTGAAAACAGCAAAAGAGCGGCAGAAAAATTAAAAAAAAAAAAACGAAATTCGTATTTTCGCATGGGAATAGGCGTGGTGCGAAGTTCACCGGGTCATCTAGTTTTAAATTAGTTTGCGTTTGACCACACCTAAGCAACGATGTGGTCTAAGATTGAGCACGCTTACCTAGAAGGTATCTGCCAGAAGATACTTTAAATTTGAAGACTGTGTTTCCCGAAAAGTACTTTACTAAACACATACCTCATTTCACATCTTCGCTTTGCGCTGTGCACAGTGCTGTGTAACATAGTCTTAAAAAAAAAAAGTGACAAGAAAACTAAAATCATCCCGATTCTAATTTAAACAAGTACACACAAAACTGTTTTTATATTGCCAATTTGCAGTAAAAGAGAAACAGACCTCCAAAAACTTGCCAAGACGTTACTACTTAGGTAATTTCAAACCAGACTGTCTGCATTTTCTCACCAAATATCTCGGAGCGTGGAATATTTAGGCAATTTACTGTAGAAACAACGCTTCACATGGCTGAGCCCCCAAAATGTGTTAGTTATACGCTGGCTTAGTGTTCCCACAACACATAGAACTCTTCATTAGTCTGCTGTGAAGACAATTTAAATATGAAAATGCAGTGCTTAATGTGGGGTAATTAGTATTATTTGCTGTAGGTATGTTCTTGCGTGCTAGAATTACGTAATCTTGTGTTTGCATATAAATTAAATAGGTGGGCACTTTTTCAACAAAATTGTTCTTATGTTTGTAAGATAGCAACATCGACAAAGAGAACGGAGAATTTTAATTTGTTTCTTATTTCCTTGTACAGATGCGGATATGTTTAGTAGGCACAGACCACACTAGATACTGCATTACGAGATTCGTTGTTGCTACAAAAAGTCACCAAAGTTTGAGGAAGGCGCGGGTCACGGGGAGTGCGACCAAGCTTTCTCATTGGCTATCTCAATGTTGCAAATGCAGTATCTAGGGTGTGATCTGTGTTTTACTAGTATTATAGACGTCAGTGACGTAACCTACAAATGCAAGAAGTTAATTCACATAACCGTGCTATTTGTATTACAGAGTAAATACACAAAACAATCTACCATCTCCGTAAGCAGTTCCACCTGTAAATTGCTTAGTGTGTGTAACTAACTAAATAATACAGGAAGATTAATTAGCTTCATTATGCTGTTTACCCAGTATCGTGTTCGTGCTTAAGATACTAAGCTCGGGGGTGCTTGTTCTATGTGAGTATCAATTTGGCGTTCCGACGTGAATCGAAGTAGTTTATTTTGCTAACAGGTAAAACCTCATACATAGCGATTACTGGGAATAATTTTTATTTAAACGTTTTTATAAAATAATAATAATAAATAAATAATCGTGGTCGTATTTTTTTCACACACAGCGACTTCTAGCCCCAAACTAAGCAAGGCTTATACTATGGGAACCAGATAACTGATGATTTTGTGAATACATACATATAATAGATAGAAACACCCAGACAAAGAACAAACACCAACGTTCATGACATAAATGTTTGTCCTGGTTGGGAATCGAACCCACAACCTACAGCTCAGAAGGCGCATATCCTCCCACTGAGCCACAAGGATCACAACGTCTGTCTAGACAGACGTTTTAGTTATTATAAAAAGTTTCAGGAATACAAAATTGGTGTAATGTCTGAGAAACACCAATAATAATTTAGTTTAGTAAAATTAGGGTACAACAAAATAATGTTAAGTGCTTCAATGGTCACATATATCTATATTTGCCACTAAGTGTACAAAAGTCTTATTATATTATAATATGCATTTTGCATTCTGAAAGTCGCGGGCAACCGGTGGATGCGTGGCCCGTTGTCGGTCGGTGTGGCGCTCTAAGGGGGAGACCTATGTTCAGCAGTGGACGTCTTATGGCTGATGATGATGATGCATTTAAGATTTAGTCACCCATTTCGGGCGTTGCAAAATTACGAGGACGCAAAATTTCAAAGTTTTAACATTATAAAAGTAAATAAATAGTGTCGATAAAAATAAGGACGTCGAGATGATGATGAGATCAGATCGTCATATTTTCTTACCAGCCTTACCCCGAATACTGAAACGCTTGTTAACTTTGACAACGGATTAATTCTAATACTGCCTTTGTCTAGCACTAAGCAAATGACAAAGGCAGCAACAGACTTAATCGGTCGTCAAAGTTAACAAACGTTTCAGTATTCGGGGGTTAGTGGCTTCAAAGTATTCTTCAATGGAATAGAAACAGTTTAGTGCAAGGTTTTTTTTAGTTTTGTGGTGAAGTTGGTTAATTTTGCTTCGTTTTGTATATTTTTCGGTAATTTATTATATATTTTAATTGCCATGTAGTATAAGAGCTTTCATTTAACGTTTTTTTTTTTCTAGAGTATGTTAGATTTAAATTATATTTATTGCGGGTATTTAAATTATGGGTATATTTTATTTTAGCAAAAGTGTTATTATTTTTAAATACAGATATACATACTTCCTAATGGTCTCTGTATAATCTAACTGTTTGTTTTGTGTCGTAGGATAATTAGCTTAATAAGCTTTAGCTTAGTTCAGAGATCCGAAGCCCACAGAAATGTTTGTGGTCAACGTTGGAAATAAAGACATTTTGTATTGTTGATGGTTTTCAAGGCCACAGATATATTTGTATGTAATTTTTTATAGGATGGTTAAATTCATAGTAAAAGTTGTACATAATGACGTGTACGATGAAAACCTAGGGTATTGTATCTCGTCTAATAGATCACCCAGTGAAATGACCTTCTCAGCGAGCCTCTGATCCTCTCTCTGTTTCTTTTGTTCTCTCTGAAGAGTGAGAGAACTATTGCTTTCGAAAGCGACGCTCCATTTTGAAAATGCGATGGTAGCGCTCCTGTATACAACTTTTTAGAAAAGTTGGTAGTTTTCTTAGATCTTTTATGTCGTCTACGAGTTACGCCGTAGCATCGTAGCACTCTCGGCTGAGCGTGATAACTAAAGACTATAACGACCCTAATTCGATTCGAACTTGTTAAACGAACCCAATAGAGACACGATCACCATTAAAAAGCAAGTCTAATGATCACATAAAAAGTATTTTAGTCTGCAAAATTAAGGAAGAAAAAGATCCCATAAGGCTGGGTTGCACCATAACTTCGGTTAAAGTTACTCTTCTAGTTAAATTACTATAAACTAAACTTCATGGTTAAGGTTAACCTTAACCATGAAGCTTATCCAGCATGTGTTAACCGTTATTTTGATAACAGTTGAAATTGTGCAACACATTTTTCTGCTTAACGGGAGTTTTAACTGCAGTTATGACTGTGGTTTAAAGTTAACCTAGATGGTGCCACCCGGGCTTAGAGTATGAACTTCCAAAAACAATGTGTTGTATTTATCATAAGTTTTTTCTGAGTTAGTTATTGTCTTTTTTACGTATGTTTTTGGGCATTTTCACATTATTAATGCCCTTAGTCGAAGTATATGATTGTATTTTAAAGATATAATTAAAAATATTTTAAGAAATTTTCGTTTTGGTGATATTTCATTTGATGAAAGAGAGAAATATATACATATATATATGCTTTTGGGATGTTTTGTTTTTTTTTCGATCTTCTACGAAGCTTAACAACGTATAGTTTTTCTGATAGTCACACTCAATATTAAAAATACTTGTTGCGAGTAAAATTTGGTACGACTATCTATATTACTCCTTTCTGATCCCAATTCTAATGTTACAAATTTACGACTAAATTAGTTCAATGATTAAATAATAATGATGAAATAATTTCTCATACTCTCATCGCACATAACAGTATTAAAAAAAACTTTCACTGGGCCGTATTCAGAGAGGTTGTCCGACAACACTTGATGAGATTTCCATTATACTCACAATGTGATCTCGAGCATTGTTCTACGACGGATTTGACGATCTTACTAAATATGGCCCAAGTCCTTTTAAAAATCGGGGGACAGATTTTTTATTTTTTCCAGTATCACTTCTAATCGCAAAGACGCATTAGTCAAGAGTAATGCCACCTCGTAACAACTTTAAGTGTTCAGCGGTTTTTCGTCTCTATAAATTAACTTGATTTATAGGTTTTCTCAGGAGACCTGCCAAAACTTTTGTCGTTTGCGCGAAAAATACAGAGCGACAATTTTATTTTGGTACTCTTTGAGCCAGTGTTGGCTATTGTGTACTTTCTAGAAATAAAAAAAAATACCCAATAGCTATTGTCAAATGATCTTATCGACCCAAACTACAATTGAAAATCAACTCACAGACGTCAGAGGTGCGGTCACGCTCTTTTTTTACCCGACTACGAAAAAGGAGGGTTATTTAAAGGAGGGCTTTAGTGACTCGCTACGAACTCCGCCAAAATGTAATAGTATACAGCTCTCAGTGACAAGCACCTGTGCGCAGTTGTCTTCCACCCAGCTGCCGACCCACCCATCGGTAGAAATGCCTGTGTGTTGGTGAAGAAGCCACGTTGCATGCCACCAGATCGTTCGTCGTTCATTCGTTCGTCCAACTGTTGAACAAAGGTACTTTGGCGGCCACCACCCTACGTTTGGAAGGCTTTTTGAAGATTGCAGAACAGTCACCATTTTACGTTTACGACGCCGATGCCGCTAGTTCTGGTCATAGTTTTACGAAATCCCGGATTTTGAACAGTCACGTCTCTCAAATCCTTAATAAATATATTATAAATACTTACTTATACCCCAAAAACCTTACCCTCTTCAGTAGTTGATTGATTGAGACGTAACTATACGGAAGTTCATTTTTAAACAATTTTTTTATCACTGGTTATTTTAGACACTGCTTACCTTCCTTAGGTAGTTGAGTAAAAAGAGATGTTTTTGGTGTTATTTAGGTTGTAGTTTTTTTTTCAAATGATACCGCATTCCCACAATCTATGTCACAGCCCAAACAGTATTTATTCAAATGACTGTCATTTCGCCAAAACGAATGAAACGCTAATGCTAAAATAGGTTCATAAGTAACCGCTGCTTTGGGCGCCGGATCACGAAGTCGATTCATTATTCTCCCGGAGATTTATGATCTTCGAAAACTCCATTATTAGATTCTGGAAAGTGGTAGATTTTATATTGTGTCACTGTAGGAAATTGGGTCAACTTAAGAAATGTACTAATTCCGAATATATCACAATTTTAAATATGAGGAAATTTGTGTGCTTGTGAATGTGTGTGTTAATTTCCAGCTATCACCATCGAGTTGAAAATCTGTCGCCAAGAATTTACGTGCGTTCCGGCAGTTTCACTTGATTGCCGGGTCTCATTCCAGACGCATTAAGCGTTTGCGATCACACCATCACTTAAAATCAGATGAGTTATGGTCAAACGCCTGACCTGTTAAAGTAATAGGCATTCACTAATTAGCTTGGTTAACATAAACAAGTATTGTAATAAAAATACACCAATTTTGTAACGTAGTTGCTAACACAAAACTAAAATAAAGAAATTAAAAATTGTACAAGGGTATACAGAACAAAAAAAACTAACTCTAATCTAAGCAACCACTACCAGCAGGTGACGTGCTCAAAATCAAAGAGCAATATAATACAGGGGCTTAAAATGCTCGCCGAACTACCGCATTGAATTGCTATACTTACAATTTGAGCAATAGAGGCCAGCATTTTTGTCTTAGTTACGAAGATGTTTATTCTGGAATGGAAACGTAAGCCACAGAACATATAATAACACTACGCCTTAGCTTCCGGATACCACCAGGCGCTTGAAAACAGATTTTCTTATTCAGTCAGTTATTCAGTTCGTTTTTTTATTTTTTTGTAATTCTATCAGTGTCGTACGTCGTCAGTTTCATAGATATAGCTCGGTTCTTACTTGAAGCAATTCACACATAAAGTAGAATTCCGTGTAACACCTAGTCTACACAAATAAATGGAATAATCAGACGAACAAGTGCGAGCGATGCTCTGCTCCCGCTGTAAGGCTCCGGGCAAACTTACAATGTAAAGTTTAGAAATAGTACGCTACATTCAGCTCGGGGATAAGATACATGAATTTTGTACGACGTGTGTAAGCAGCTTAGAAAATTAGGTCGCACTTTGTTGCTGGTTTCTTCGTTGTTCTTTGTTCTAGGAGTACATTTTCTTTTGTCTGTTTTAGTTGAATTGAGTTCCAAATTGCTATTCTGGGAATTGAAAATGGCAATTCCAGTTCTAAGGAAAAATATATGATGCGTATAAGTTACTGAAATTAGAATTTCTCAGAGATCGTATACTTCTTACAAACAATTCATCATCATCATCGTCGACATCAGCCAGAGGACGCTGCTGAACATAGGCCTCCCCCTTAGAGCGCCACACCGAACGACAACCTGCCACTTGCATCAACCGGTTGCCCGGACTTTCACAATGTCGTCGGTTATCGGTTCTTCGGATGATGTGGCCTGCCCATTACCACTTCAGCTTGCAAGCCCTGAAAATTATATCTATACAGGGTTATAAGGAAAGCGTATGATAAGCCTCAAGGGGCTCATAGTACTCATGATTGTAAACAATTTTTACTATGGGACCAATTCTGAAGTAGAAAAAAAAACAGCTGTTCCATACATACGTCGAGAGTCATTAAAATGTTTTATGGAACAGCTGATATTTTTTGCTCGATTTCAGGGTTGGTCCCTTAGTGAAAGTTGTTCATAATAATGAGTACTATAAGCTCTTTTCGGCTTAGCATACCCTTTCCTTATAACCCTGTACACAAACCACTCTGTTCTCAGTTACTAAATTTAAATTAATATAGTTATGTTTCTAGATCCTTGGTATACAATATTATTGAATAATGGTGTGGCTTCCACACATTTTTCATTTTTGACTCTTTATGTCATTGTGTGATGACCTGAGCAAGTCGCTCACCCCGTACAGGCAGACAATGTCTCGCGGTAATGCACTGTGCTCAAGAAAAAAGGTAATGTTTTAGGGGTGTATGTTTGTATGTAAGAATTTATGTACGAGTAAGTAAGTATGTTTATGTGTTCCTATATTACCTTCTGTAGCTAAAGTGGCTTGACATATTTTGAGGAGTGAGGTTTCATTGTACTTCTCTAAGCCTGGAGTAACATAGGCGTATAGAGCATAGAGAGCATTTGATACGCGGATGAAGTTTAGAAGGTTAATAATCGCTATTGCCAGAAATTTTGTAAAACAGTGGTACATGATGGGTCTTTATTATAATAAAATAAACAATAACGCTCTTGTGTGATATCTGCATGATCAATTAAGTAATAAGCATATTAAGTTAATCTACCTAATGAAGACGAGACCCCATCCGCCGCGTTACTTGCAACTAGTGTTGTAAAAGACTTGAGTCCTGAGTTCTCTAATAATAAGACATGAGACTTTATTTTGAGAATCCGAGTCTAGAAATATATTCCAGGACTCTAAAGGAGTCATCTTATCCAGAAAGATTCGATTCCTTCCAAAAAAGACTCAGGACTGACCCCCGAATACTGAAACGTTTGTTAACTTTGACAATAGATTAATTCTAATACTGCCTTTGTCTGGCACTAAGCAAATGACAAAGACAGCAATAGACTTAATCTATTCATGTTCATGTTTCAGTATTCGGGATGAGTCTGTTAAAAAGAACTCGAACGTGAATCTTTGACCAAGAAAATGCACATGCTCTATATATAAATCTAACGATAAGTGCTAGAAAACATAATTTATAACTGTTTTAAATACTGCCTCATTAACTAGAACAACAAGTTCTTTTGAGTCTTAAGCTCCACACTTAGAGACTCGAGTCGCATCAAAATGATTCACATATTGAGTGCAATGTAACTGAAGTAAAATGTAGGGCTTTGTCTTAACTCTACAATTTACTTACTACTTTAGTAACATTGAACTCAATGTGTGTATCATTTCGATTTGACCCGAACTTCTATCTGTAAAGCAAGAACTCAAAGGACTTGTGAGACTATAGTCACAAGTCGTCAAAGTTTCGAGGAAACAACTTCAGTCTCGAAATAAAGATTAAAAGACTTGAGTATTATACAACACTAATTGCAACTGTGCACATACTGCCTTAAGACGGGTTAAAATCTGAATAAATAAATACTCAGACACCTGCATGTGGCAGTTAAGTGCCCATTAAGTTCGGGCAAGTACGAAAGGGAAATACTAAGCTGCTTTTTATTAGCTGTTTTCGGGAATTTGTCTGCATTATCATTAAATCAAACCATAAATTATAAAATATTTTTTTTTACAACGTATTTGGCAAGAGTACAGCCCGCTTGCTAGTATATTTTTTTTTTAAATGTAACCACTACTAAGTAGTTTTACTCAACTTCAAATTTAATTTTTTTATTGAAATGTACTTTATACTTATTTACACAATATCTCGAAGATTCGATCAAAAGTTCTCAAGTCATAGTCGGACAAATATACATATATATAAACGCCGAGCTGCTCCCGGAAACTCTGAAACCCTCGCTTCGCTCGGTTAATCGTCCGATTTCAATGGTTTTTTACCCGACTGCCCAAGAAGGAGGGTAATGTTTTTGGGGTGTATGTAAGTACAAATACAAATAAAATAATACTGAGATGTCATTGGATTTCACTTTACGGCTGGATTGACATAAGCTACATTTTGCATTCGGGTATTATTTCTTTTTAATAATATTACTTGTCTTTTTGTATATAATCGACGCAATAAAAAGCGAATTTGTAATTTGTAATACATGTTTTTGCTTTTGACTTTTGTATTGTCTAGCTCGGAAAAGAAATATGTGATAACCAATCAGAAATGAAATGTGATTCGAATCAGAAATGAGGAGATCCGTAGACGAACGAAAGTCACTGACATAGCCCAGAGGATTAGCAAGTTGAAGTGGCAGTGGGCAAGGCACCTAGCACGCAGAACTGATGGCCGATGGGGCTGTAAGGTTTTAGAATAGAGACCACGTACCGGCAAGCGCAGCATAGGACGTCCACCCATAAGGTGGAAAGACGACCTGATAAAGACCGCAGGAACGCGCTGGATGCGAGCCGCTTCAATCCGCTCTTCGTGGAAATCTAAGGGTGAGGCCTATGTCCAGAAGTGGACGTCCTGTGGCTAAGATGATGATGATGTTGATGATAACCCTTCATACTATTTTGTAAATACATACTCTTAACACAAATACATTGAGTACCCGGTACCCTCGGTACGCGAATCTGATTCTTACTTGGCCGGTGTTTTCATTACATCGTATACGCGGTGATCATTATACAACGTACATGTACACTTGTACAGTCAGTGAAAAACCATAATATTCCATCCAATTACGCCTTCCAAACATTTTTCATAACAATTTCTCGTCTATTTACCGCTGGCTCCCGGCAAGAGCGGAGGTCTTTTGTGCCATAATGGTATCACCGTATTATGCTAAACAACTCGCAGCAATTGCACCGTTTTCTGCCTGCATTCACTGAATATTTCCACTCGAATTCTGAATTACAGTCGCGGAATTGAGCGATGGTGCTAGTGTTTACGGCGCGAGTCGGAGAAAATTGGTAAGGCGAAAATAAAGTGTGATTTGACGAAAAAGTTAAGAGAGATTTTAAATCATTTTATGATGTTGCGATTTCATAAGTCATCATTATCATTATATTATCATCAGCCACATCCACTGCTACACGAAGGCCTCGCCCTTACAAAGCGCTACTACTATATCAGCCTTTAAACATCCCACTGTTGGGATATCAGCCTACCCTCGAAGGGTGATTAGGCCATATCCACCACGCTGGCCCAGTGCGGGTTGGCGGATTCACATACGCCATCATTTTTTTTCTCCGGAAATATGCAGGTATCCTCACGATGTGTTCCTTCACCGTAAAGCCAGTGGGTTCAATGAGTTCTTTGGGAGTTACGTACATCCGTACGTACGGGTGTACGTAACTCCCAAAGATACGTAATTTGGTACGGGCCCGCCCGGGTTCGAACCCGCTACCTCACGAATGTGTCGCGAGCCTTCTCCCACTTTTTTTTTTCATGTTATTTTGTGTACAATACAACACTACGCACACACACGCACACACACAGTTCATTCTTCTACACACAGTTTCAATTTTTGCGAGTACTTCCAAAATGAAGCTGACATATTAGTGTAATCGGTTACCGGTTCTTCGAGCGATGTGACCTGCCCATTGCCACTAAAGTTTGCAAAACTTTTGAAAGCTATGTCGGCTACTTTACGTTCTTCAGCGTAATAATATAATAGTGCGGTAAAGATATTTTACTAAAGATATCAAAGAAGCCTTCAAAATGGTGCTGAATTCGGCACCGTGAAGAGTGCGAAAGAGGATGCAAAAAGTAAGAGAGTAAAAGAGATAACTATAATGAAATCTGTCTTAAAAGACAGATATCTCAAGTTATGCCCCAGAAAAGTAGAGGAAACTTTACTACATGTTTTCTATAGAGTTTGTGAAACAAAACGATAAGTCACATTTCACGACACTACTGACAATTGTGCACGTTTACGAAGACTTAATGTATAAAAACCCATGGTTTTTACACATTAACAATCAAAATAACACAAGTTTTGGAAAACCCGCTTACCCGTCAAAACTACAAATTATTATATTACTAGCTGCACCCCGCGGTTTCACCCGCTATCCTACTCGAACTGCCATTTTCTCTCGTGAAAACTATATCCAGAGCATAAGCTATTACCATACCGCTTATTACAATTCGTTAAGGCGTTACGGAGTTAAGTGGGGACAAACAACAGATCAGCTCTAGATTCCGCACTCAGGACGATCAAAACACAACGTGCGTCGGTCAAAATTCACCTTTAAAAATTTAGTCTCATTGGTTATTGCTAGGCGGTAATAGACGTTACATTGAGATAGCCAAAGCGAACGCTTGGCCACTTTCCGCGACCCTCGCTTTCCACCAACCTTTTTGTCGAAGCAACGATCTCGCAATGCTGTATATATATATAATATGTGTAAGAAACACAAATTCTCGTATTTATAATACGAGTGTGATTTTAATTGCTTTCATAGCGTACCTCAGCTAGGTATACCTAACTGATCACCGATCACCGATGCTAGGCAAAGGACGACAAAAAAAACCGTTCTTGGACAATCGCGGGTAAAAACCCAATAAAGTTTGAATCAACAAATTACTCAATTAGAGAAGCTACGAGAAGCGTGTATGTTATCTTAAATAGAGAAGAGATAAGCGTAACTAATCTACTAATTAACCATATAGAGCACGTCCCTTATCTCAATTGATCATATTGGTTAATAGCACATGCTGGCTAAGCTTCATGGTTAAGGTTAAAGTTGTTTTTAATTTAACTATAACAAATAACTAACTTTTACTGGGATTATGGTACAACCCAGCCTTAGCATATTTCTTGACAATCACTGCAGAGAAATATCAAAATATAGAATTGTTAGGTTTTCTACAAAATTCAGCAAGAAAAATGCAGGTTTAAATGCCTGTTCACTTAGCGCCTCACCTCACTTGCGCGTACAGGAGGTTATTTAAGAACAACAAACATACATACTTACATAGTCACACACTCCAAAGCTATTACACTCATTCTAGGGCAGCCGGGTACAAAATAGAAAGTAACCCCTGGAAAACCCAAGCTCAGGGCTCCCAAAATTAAGTCGGTATTGTGAGGTAACATCCTTTCTTCAAACGTCCTTCGTTCTAGCAAGTTTGTACATTTTATCTGACGCTACCATTTAACAGCTTCCATTTCTTTCTTTACAATATTTTATCTACGAGTATATAAGTACAGTGTTTTAGTGTGGACATCGCTATCCGAGCCGAACGCACGAAATTATCTATATATATAGGTATACATAATTCTGAACAAATTTAACTACAATCTACCATGAAATCGAGAAAAAAAAGAACTGTTCCATACATTTCTTAGAGTGTGAATGATATTTAATAAGGAACGCGATTTCGTGGTTTGTTCCATAGCATACAATTTATATTTATATAATATAAATGGCATAAATATTTTCGTCTCGGACACAGATGGCAGCACATATTCATGGAAACGATCACTAAGATAATGCTGTTGCAAAAACACGTGATCGGCACCCAACTACTTACATTGTGTTGCCACAATATGTCAGCACTAAATGCTGTATCTGGCATTTTCATTACAGTAACCAGAAGATTTATTCACACTAGAGTCATCTTAGAAAACGAGAACTGGTTGTATGTAAGCCAAGCATCGTTCTGAAATTTACAATTTCCATTTGGCCGGTACGCTCAGTGCGGAGAATACACTCGTAAATTCACGAACTTAAGGACTCATGGCAATTTAGCAAATTCATTCTGGCTCTTTCTTGATATTCGAGAGGTTCTCAAACGGAAATCGGTGGTGACTTTTATGTGAATTGGAAACGGTGTTCTTTTAGATTGTTATGTGGATACTCCTTTTTATGTTAATGATCATGAAATTAAATTTGAGAATGTCCGTGTAAAAACTTTTTTTTGATTATAAAGTTGTAACATATTTAAAGCGGTTAGTATTGAGCTCCTGCCATTGATCAACTTTGCAAAAAAAACACTCTGTATAATATACATGTACGACCCAATACAAGAGTGGCAGGCTAGTGTGCGTTGTGACAGATGGATAGGTGTAGTTATCGTACCGTCTCGCTCTTATTTCAGCAAACCTGGAAAACACTTTCTACTCTACTTGTTACAATATTAAAGCGAAATTACATTAATATTCTTGTATCA
Source organism: Apocheima hispidaria (assembly GCA_947579745.1). Lineage (NCBI taxonomy): Eukaryota > Metazoa > Arthropoda > Insecta > Lepidoptera > Geometridae > Apocheima > Apocheima hispidaria. The sequence continues at coordinate 5,017,501 of OX388150.1, read as the reverse complement.
TAAATTATTTTATTTTTTATTTTTATACTGCGTATCAGGGAACCTATACCTGTGCGCTCGAGATTATCTCGGTCACTGTCTCTCTAATTTAGAATTTAGTGGGAGTGAGAGTGACCGAGATAATCTCGAGCGCACAGGAATAAGGTCCCAGGTCCGTATGTTTCAAGCGTGCCACCATGTCTGTTTTGCTGTCTGCGTTAAGTTTAAAATTACATAATCGTTTCTCTTCTATTTTGATTTTAAATAGCAGCAAGAAGCCTGCAGCCTTGTGTTGTCTTCACAACTTATTATTTGTCCCAAATAGAGGGTGACTTGAACACACCACTTAGACGCAAAACAAGGGTGTATTAAGTGTGAGTTAAAATTTAAATTGATTCTACCCTCCCTAGGGAGTGAATTCGGTAAATTCAAATAGTGCATGGTGTGATCTCGAGCGAGTAACACAGTGTTTGTGGGATTCCTTTCTGCAAATTGAAAGCCTCGGGGCGTTTAGTCACAAAAACGGAAGACTTAGTATGTATTTACACATGTGCTGGTTACACGGTTCATTTGTAAGGGTGATTCACATAAAACGAAATACAAAGTACAAAACGAAAGTGATGACATGTGTTTAATTTTTAATATTTTTAATTTAATTTTACTTGATATATTATTTTCTTCTTTTTCAAATTATGGGTTATGTGCCTGAAATAACGTGTATATTACTATGATTTTATTATTATAAAACTTAGTTAAAAAATGTTAGTTAGAAATAAAAAATGGTTTATTAACCGAGCGAAGCAAAGATCTAGTCTACGGGAACAAGTCGGTGTTTGTATGCATGTTTGGGTCCAAACACAAATAAAATTACTAGCGAAACGTTAATCCGATCTTCATTAAATGTGTTCATTTAAACTACTTGCCTAGTTCATTTCAACACTATTTCGAAGTTCGAATATGAGAAAAATCATCACTCCTGGACCGATTTGATACTGAATGACCGTCTGAAGATATTTTTGTGAAGTTTTAAGAGTCGCGAAGTTTTATTTTGGCGCGAATAAAATTAAAAAAAAGTTATTAAAAACTTCCTTACTTCCTTTGTGTAACAGCTTTTGATAACTTTTTTTGTTACTACAACTATGTTGGATTGTGGGATTATGTTGTTGTTGGTGTGTGTTAGTTTATATTTACTACCATTTTCTAAAATATCATAGATAATGGCGTCGATTCCATGTAAACGCGCTAAGCTAAGCTTTGTGCTATTGATGCCTTTTATCATAGATAGCAGGCATTTTAGTGCTGTCAAGCGAGTTTGATATAAAATGTAAAAAAAAAAAGTTTTTAAACTCTGTGTTCTTTTTGCGGAACCTGATACATATTCATTACTGTTTAATTTAATTCTATAATTTTGTAGTTCCATAACCGTATTATTTCATTAAATGTACTTTTAAATAGTTTAATTTGAAGGGAAGACCTAAGCCCCAGGATACGGGTACTTAATTGAACCCAGTTTGGGTTATAGTGCTGCTACATTATTGATCTGTACTTAGATTAAATAAATAATTTGAATTTGAAGTTTACCAATTTAAGTCGCGATGAAAAACGTGTCCGCTCACATTTAAGCTTGGATGGAGAACTAAGATCTGACTTATTTGACGGTACTGAAATGCATGCTCTCTATCTTGTGTTTCTATCAGTAAAATATAGCAATAGCACTAAGCTTAGTTTAGCGAGTTTACTTGGCATCGACGCCATTGTTCTCCAAAAATATATTATTTTCACTTATCTTTAACTTAAACGAGGAGGCATTGTAACTCAGAAAAGCTCATTACTTATTTACGGACTTAATTAGCTTTCCAAAAGATTCGAATGAGAGCGAAAAATTTAAATTTCTGTTTCGGATCGTTTACCGCCGTACACAAACCTCGCGGGCCAGATGAGCTGTAATATCATGCAAATTTTCCCGGCTTTAAGTATGAAATTCGTTTTATTTTTCCTTTCATTTTCTTCGAGTTTTAGGTCGTCCCGTAAAAAAGCTTTTACATTCGTCTCGCTTGCAAAGTTGACAAAGGCGCGACTATTTTCAAGCAGAATATTTAATTGCCGTCTGCGTAGTTCGAGTCGGTGGGCCATTTTTCTATTACGGCCCTAGCCTTATTACTACGTAATGGACTGCTTTGAACGCTGACCAAATATATTAACTTACCATTAATTTGAACACGAAAAGATAACTTTTACTTTGAAATTTTATTATGTACGATTTTACAATTAAGGAGGAGAAATCTCTTTGAATGTTATTATTATCGAGCATTTTTTTTTTGTTTTGTTTTGCGAACAGTAGACCTCGTGAGCACCAACTTTTTTTTGCAGTTTTGAACTGAGAAATTTACCCCTCACTACCTTATATCTTGACCAATATTACTTATATTCCAAATTCTTGATCAGAATTGAACACCAAATGGTTCTGCTAAGTGTTATAAAAATCGGCAGGTAAATGTCGCCCAACAAACTTTCCACCTTTACCCCACCAATCAAAAATCGCCAACGACAAATAAAAAACTATGAAATTGTAAAACCTGCATACCAAGTTTGAAGTTTGAAAGCAAACTTTGCCAGTTGTTGCCTGAGGTTGTTGGCGATGTTGCAGATACTTCGCTCGCTCTTTCAATTAAAAGAAATCAAAAACCCGACTGCAAAATGTAGTCTAATCCAGTGTAATGTCTTTCACTCCAAATAATAAGAAGTATCCAACGACACCTCACTCGCCAAAATCGGTTAAACCTTTACGTTACAGAAGGTAATATAGAAATACACAAACATATAGAATTACAGAAATACTTACAAATGACAAAAAAGACATCTTGGGCAGTCGGTTAAAAGTTATTCTAAGCTATCACGCGTTTACAACATTTATAGACAAGTAATATTATTAACAGATAAACAAAATATCCGACTGCTAAATGTAGCCTGTGAAAATTGTCAAAACGTCTGTATGTCTGTGCGCCAAAATCGGTCAAGCCATTTAGGCTAATACAGGGGTAATAATTATAGGAACACAAAAACTTACTTAAACATATACTGTACCGGGTTAGTCGTACACAGCCCCTTAGCTTCTATCCTACCTAATACGATAGTAAAATGAAACTAAGGTTTGACCATAAGTACAACCAGATTTTAATCAGCAAAAAGTGAATCTACGTTACAAATAATAAACAAAGGTTAAAATTAAAATAGAATAAAATAAACGAATTTACCAAACTAGCTCAGAAGGAGGGCACATGAATTTATAGGGTCGTGGTTGATCGACCTGAAGATCAGTTTCTGCTTTCACTTCGTAGCACTGTACTTCCCTATGTCGAAAAGCGGCCGAAGGTGGTAGACGGCCTCAGGGTACTGGAGCAGTGCTAAGTACGCAGCCAGGCCGCAAGGGAGGTTGGTAGACCTCGGCACTATTGCGCAGCGAGGTCGGTTGCGGTTCCCGACACGGGTCGAAGTACCCAGTGTCGAAACGGAATTCCCAATCCGTGAGGTAAATGTAAACGTAAAACCCTATATCGGGAAATCACTTCACATGAATATAATATTAGGTTATTTTTCAATGTCCAGCTAATGCGCTGGGACCTATTGACCTGAATAATATTACGACTGGCCGCTAATTCGCAAAGCCAGCTTGAGCCGTGATCGAGTCGTCACTGGAATCAAGGCGCGGGAGTCGCACCGTCCGGCACTGCGGCACCCCTCAGTCTTCACCTGCCCCGCATCGACCTGTTATTGTCGGTCATGCGCTTGAATAGATTTGCTACTTACCTAGAATGTGTTTTGTTTATGAAGTTAAATTTTATATAAAAAAAAATAGAAAGGATAGAATGTAAGCTTTGTAAATACTAGTTTTATCACCATTTGTTGTAAGTTTAAAATGTTTATTTATATTAATCTAAATAAACATGTAACGTTTCGTTACATTACCCGCCGGTCCCCGTAAGGATTTTAATTTTAAATTAAAATCCGTAAATCTAAACAGTAGTCTATTTCTTGCATCTACCTTTCACACGACCTTTCACACAACCTTCCATTCGTCCTAGCATACAATAAGAGAAATCTAATAATATTAAAATTATAAGACGCCTACTAGCATAGCGAAAGTCATAAGCCATAAGAATCGACTCATTACTTTTGCAAGAAACAGTAAAAAAAAGATGGAAAATGGACATTCTGTAGGTAATGAACGAAATGAAATTAATGTGTAATTAAGATTTTTGACCTAATATTTTTAGGTCTTTTATATGCCAAGTGCCTAAATTCTTACCCGACATGTCCTCTAAAACGTAGACAAGTGGCGAGCGTTTTTCGAGAATTTTGCACTTGATATACTTCGGAGCTAATTTTTTACTAAAGAACTTATCCTTATCACTGAGGACGTAAGCGCGCTTGTAAACTAAATCTCCTACATTAAATTCGAATGGTTTTCTACGTAAATTATAGTTAGCGGTGTTCTTTGCGTGAGCGTGAAATAGTGACTTCTGAACCTGGTCGAAGATAGAGCTCAAGCAACCAAGGTTTTCAGCGTACACATCTCTAGGCAAAAACAGAACTTCATCACCCAAGTCTATATCAGTGTAATGAGAGCCGCAGATAACTAATTCCCGTCCAAAGACAAGGAAGGAGGGCGTATATCCTGTAGCCTCATTAACTGAGTTGTTGATTGCAAATTGGACACTAGGCAAAAACGTGTCCCATGAGCGGTGATCGCCATCTACAAAAGTAGAAACACAAGTAATTATCGTTTTATTATACCGCTCCACGGTATTGACCTGTGGAGTATATTTTGGCGTAAAAAATATATTCGGAATGTTATATTTCTTGAACAGTGCATTAGTATGGGCACTAATAAATTGAGAGCCATTGTCTAAAAAAATTGTCTGAGGGACACCATGAACGAGAAAGATCTGTTCTTCCAAAATTCGGACAATAATGTCTGATGTAGCTTTCTTTATTGGAAAAATATGACAAAATTTGGAAAAACAGCAGGTTACTACCAAAATGTGACAGTTTTGTTTGCGAGTTACTGGTAAGGGACCCATTAAATCGATGGACATCATCTGGTATGGACGAGAGCACTGCTTGGGGCGACCTAATTCTCCGAGAGTAGCGTGGTTTTGGAATTTATATTGCAAACAAGTAGAACACGACCCCACGAAATTAGCTACTTCTCGATACATGCCTGGCCAATAATATCGAAGCGCGAGGCGTCTGTAGGTCTTAAAAATTCCCAAGTGACCAGCAGTTGGCTCACAATGGTTTTCAGCAATGACGGCGTCTCTAAGTTCTGAAGGAACTACCTCTTTCCATGAAAATTCGTTAGTAAGATGACACTTGTTTTTACTGAGACGGTAAAGAGTGTCATTCTTGACCTGATAGTTAGGGCAATGCACTGGTTTGGTTGAACAGTTGTTGTACAGATCTTTATACCAATCATCACTAGAAGTCGCGAATGATTTGGCAGTGACAATAGAATCGACCGGAACTGCTCTAGACAACGCGTCGGGAATGATGTTATCTACACCGCGACGGTGTTTGATTTCAAAATCAAACGACGATAAACGAACTCCCCAGCGTGCTAGTCTGCCCGAAGGATTATTTAATGATAGAAACCATTTAAGTGCACTATGGTCGGTATATACAGTAAAAGTTTTACCGTTCTCAACGTAGCAACGCCAATGCTCTAAGGTAACAAGAACAGCCAGAGTTTCACGTTCGGTAATGCCGTAGTTCTTTTCAGCGGTCGTCAATGACCGACTCATGTAGGCGATGGGATGTTCTTTGCCCTCTATAGACTGCGTGAGCATGGCGCCTACCCCATAGTTACTCGCATCCGTATGCACTTGGAATGGCAGTTCGTAATTTGGGCACGAGAGAACCGGTGCAGAGACCAAACATTCCTTCAAAGCCTTGAAAGCTTTGTCAGCTTCAACAGTCCACTGGAAAGGTGGAGTATTCTTCTTGCCAGAAGTCAGCTTATTCAGAGGTCCTGCGATTGTGCTAAAATTTGGAACGAATCGACGATACCAGGTAGCAGTCCCTAGAAACCGTTTAAGCTCTTTCCTATTGGTAGGAGTGACGTAATTCAGGATAGCTTCTACCTTATCTGGATCGGTACGCAATCCATTCGCATCAACCACATAACCTAAGTATTTGAGTCGACTGCGGAAGAACTCACACTTTTCTAAGTTAATTGTCAAGTTTGCCTTGCGCAATTTTTCCAAGACTCGAAGGAGAAGGGAAACGTGTTCTTTGAAACTGCTGCTGACGATGATGATATCATCTAAATAAGCAAAGATCCGATGATCCACGTCACCGAACAACGTATCTACTAAACGTTGTTGAGTAGCAGGTGCGTTAGTCAAACCAAACGCAGTGGTTTTGAATCTCAGGGTGCCGCGACCTGGGACGTAAAAAGCGGTCTTATCCCTGTCCTTTTCAGCAATAGGTATCTGCCAAAAGGCCTTGGATAAATCTAGACTAGATAGGTAACGCCCGTCACGCAAGTTATCCAAGATCTCTGAAATATACGGAAGGTTGTAGGCATCGCGTTTTGTGACAGAGTTCAATTTTCTGCTGTCAAGGCAAAAACGAGGCTGCCCGTTCTTCTTAGTGACAAGGAGAACAGGAGACTGCCAAGAACTCTCACAATGCTCCACCACATCCAAGCCCAACATTTCATCCACCTGCTCCACTAAGATTCTTTGTTTTTCCGGCGATAGCCTATAATATCTTTGCCTAATGGGGGGAGAATTGCCAGTATCGATGTGATGTGTGATCATTTTTGTCCTACCTAAGCCTTTGTGCTCAAAGGAAATGTCGCTATATTGAGCCACAATATTATCAGCGATAGATTTTTGAGAAATGTCCAAGTTATCATAAGAATGAACGAAAGTATTCAGACTAGAATTTACATTTAAGTCCATAAGTGGAACTGTGTGCAATTGAAGGGATCCTAAATACTTTGGGCATAAATGAAAAGCGCGCCAAAAATCAATGCCTAGAATAAGTGACGATTTAATTTCTGGAACAACGTATGTCTGAACGATATGAAACTGATTGTCTAAGTTGATCGGCAAGTTAATATAGCCTATACTTTGAAGTATCTGACCACCAGCAGCAACAATCGATAACCTATCATCAGTACATAGCTTTAGGCCACGGCTAAGCAACGTATTATGTGCATTATTGCCGATGATAGTGACCGCAGAACCTGAGTCGAGGAGACCTGAGGCAGTAATGTCATTTATTTTAATATTAATGTATGGTCGCGTATCATTAAGAGGTTTTTCTTCCAGAATTGTAGCAATTTTGTAACAGTTAAAAAAAATACGTACAGTTTTTAACCAATCGTCCCATTCTTCCTTATCGCAGCGACCTACCGAAGAAGAAAGGGTACCACAATCCTGTGAAATTAGTTTTTTTGAATTGCAACCAGGGCAATCTGGTTTTTTCACACCTTTGCGACCACACTTGAAACATAAAGTCTCAGTATTCCTACAGCTCTTATAACTATGTGTATTGTTACGACATCGAGGACAAAAGGGCTGCTTCGTGTCAGTATCAGAGTCACTTTTGTTCATAGCATGTAAATATTTTTGATTTATATTATTATTAGCGTTAGGTTTAGCATAAGTATTATTACTATGATTTGGTGTGAAATTTGGCCTCTGTTTGTATGTGTTTGTCTTCGGTTTGTAAGCAAACTCTGGTGCTAACAATTCACCAGAAGGTACAGCAGTAGGCTCGCGAAATTGGACCAAACGAGACTGGACATTCTCGAAATTCCTACACAAAACACGCAATTGTTCAATTGTTTTAATCTCAGTTGCTGAAGCTAAAGTGCTTGCATAGCAAGGCCTGATGTTGTGTAGAATAATTTCGAGTTTGTCTTCTTCTAACAATGACCTTGACAATCGTCCGAACATCCCTGACAAAATTGACAAGTAAATCGTAATGTTTTCCGCTTCGCCTTGAGTCCTAGATCGAATCTCAGCTAATAAACGATAGTCATAGTCAGACTTGTCGAAGTCTTGTCTCAGAAGAATAACAAGCTCGTCCCAAGATGATACCTGATCTTTAACGCTTCTTAACCAGTGGAGCGCATCATCAACAAAAAGTTCAGTGGCATATGACAAGAGCTTGGTATCTGAAATATTTCGAGCCTCACTAAACTCGTTGACTCGCTGAATAAACGAACGCACGCAAGACTTCCCATCATACTTCAACCTACCTAGTTCGGAAGGCATCCTACCACTACCATCACAAGTAACTGAAACGTGAACCGGTGTGGGAATGGCTTGTGGTTCTAAGCTCGAGCCTGCGACAGATAGAGGGTCTACACTCCTTCTCTTAAAAATAAATTGCTTTTCGTAAAGCTCTTTGAGAAGCGTACTGCATTCTAAATGCTTACTAACAAGCTTTTCCTCTGCATTGATACGTCCTAGCCTGTGATACAGATGGTGGAACACATTCTCGGTACGAGCCAAAATATTTTTATCTAAAACTTCAGTAGCAAAAGTTGATTTTATTTTGTCTAGAGTTTCAAAAGTAATGGCCAAGTCCTCAGCTGGTTCTAGATGCGAACACAAAACGTCATCCGATGGATATATTTGACTAAGTTTACTTATTTGTTTCCTTATATCCGCTACCGTACCAGCAGGAGTCTCACCTCTGACAGAAACCTCGTACTCTAGCTCAGCCTTTTGTAAGGAAAGAAATTTGATAGGGTGCGACATCGTCCCGATAAATAAACACACCAAAAAAAATTATAAGATAATCAAGTTCGTTGTAAATGACACACAAAAACCTGTCAATTTGATCAATGATGTAAATACTCCGTTCTGTAACAAATAATTTTAACAGAACGCTCCGGTTTGATAATGATTTAAGGCTAAAGATCGTTGGATCACAAATACTAAAAATAAAATAAAATTATTGTTAAAAAAAAATGCAACTGGTGTGAAGGCAGCTTTACGATAAAATGTTTGTATATAAAACAGCAATGTAACAGACTGCTTCTAAAAAAAAAATGTAAGAAAAAAAAGAATTAAAATAAAAGAATATTTTAACAATTTTGACACCGACTGTACTTTTTGTAAGAAAATTTTTTTTCTTCTTAAATCAGTAAACAAAGTAAAACACGTGTACAGGGGGTAAAAAAAAAACACAATAGCACCACTTTCACCTCAGTTACGGCAAACCAAAAGAAAAGAAACAGCGTTTTACAAATATCTAAACCACTCACCGTACAAAATCTAACTACTTACTACAGAAGCAAAAACAGAAATCAACCACGTATAAAAGGCGCCAATGTACCGGGTTAGTCGTACACAGCCCCTTAGCTTCTATCCTACCTAATACGATAGTAAAATGAAACTAAGGTTTGACCATAAGTACAACCAGATTTTAATCAGCAAAAAGTGAATCTACGTTACAAATAATAAACAAAGGTTAAAATTAAAATAGAATAAAATAAACGAATTTACCAAACTAGCTCAGAAGGAGGGCACATGAATTTATAGGGTCGTGGTTGATCGACCTGAAGATCAGTTTCTGCTTTCACTTCGTAGCACTGTACTTCCCTATGTCGAAAAGCGGCCGAAGGTGGTAGACGGCCTCAGGGTACTGGAGCAGTGCTAAGTACGCAGCCAGGCCGCAAGGGAGGTTGGTAGACCTCGGCACTATTGCGCAGCGAGGTCGGTTGCGGTTCCCGACACGGGTCGAAGTACCCAGTGTCGAAACGGAATTCCCAATCCGTGAGGTAAATGTAAACGTAAAACCCTATATCGGGAAATCACTTCACATGAATATAATATTAGGTTATTTTTCAATGTCCAGCTAATGCGCTGGGACCTATTGACCTGAATAATATTACGACTGGCCGCTAATTCGCAAAGCCAGCTTGAGCCGTGATCGAGTCGTCACTGGAATCAAGGCGCGGGAGTCGCACCGTCCGGCACTGCGGCACCCCTCAGTCTTCACCTGCCCCGCATCGACCTGTTATTGTCGGTCATGCGCTTGAATAGATTTGCTACTTACCTAGAATGTGTTTTGTTTATGAAGTTAAATTTTATATAAAAAAAAATAGAAAGGATAGAATGTAAGCTTTGTAAATACTAGTTTTATCACCATTTGTTGTAAGTTTAAAATGTTTATTTATATTAATCTAAATAAACATGTAACGTTTCGTTACAATACTTTCATACACCCCAAAAACATTACCCTCCTTTTTTCGCAGCCGGGTAAAAATTGGCTTTTTGTCAAACACACGTTTGAAATTTACAATTTCCTTCATACATTTCGATATATAGGAAATGTAATGACATATAGGGACTGGTACATTTTGCCATTTGGACTTTATCTTACATTTTTGACCATGATACAAACAACAGTTTGGATATTTTGTCATGAAGACTATTCAGTCCATTAAAAAAAGGGATGACGTTGTCTGCTAAGATACTAAGTACACTTTCATAGCGTCTGCAGACATTTTTAAAAGCAAACTTTGACTATCGTTGGAATTAACAAATAGACCAGTCAAGTTACGGTACTTATTATGGAGGACCCGGACATAATTAATAACATAAATATAAAATTCCGTTTGGTATATTTTCCTGACGTAGAATCAATGTTAAGTTAAATTAAATAGTCTCGAGGAACGGAACAGAAAAAGCATTTATGCTTGAGCCATAATACATTATAATCGCCGACGACTCACTACCGTACTTACGGTCGTCACCTGAAATAGACTCTAACTTAGTAAATTAGCGCAAATAGAGAAAATATTATAATATTATTATATTTAATTGTTATTATAATTATTTATTTATTTATTATATTTTTATATTATTTTATTATTTTAATATTGCAGAATGTAAAATTTGAGTCTGTTCCGGATACGAATTTTGTTTAATTATTGAATATTAATATAAAAAAATGGTCTGAAATTATGTGTAGTAAAAAAAACCTTGTTACTAGTTATTTCCGGGTCAAACGCTAAATTGACTAGGCTAAGACCTAATACCTAATATTTGCTAGATCATTTCCTGATGATACGTTTTACTTTAGCAGCTCCACGAATAAATAGCAACTAACGGAAAACGGCACCCTAACTGAATACAAAAAGGCGTATCTCGTACCCATCCACGTATTGCCCTTTTTGCGAGCTGTCGGGGCTGCCCTTCAAACATCTGCCCGAATCAATCTTAAATATTGAATTTTCTTCGTAATCCGATATAAAGTTTTACGGGAAACGAGTTTCTATTACGTTTTAACGCAATTTGTTTCGAGTTTTCACCTTCCTCTGAAGGCGGCCGTGCTTGAAACTTGTGAACGGGGAGGAATTTCCAAATTTTAATTGCAGACGTGATGAGCGAAATAAGATTTTGTATGCTTATATCTTTATTCCTTTGTTTTGAATTTTCTCTGTACTTGTAAGTCTTGCCTTACATTATAAGGGTACTAGTTGTAACCCGCGACTTCGTTCGCGTGGACATAAAGAAGTATCCTATGTCCGTTTCTGTGATATACACTAGCTCCTTATCAAATTCAATTAAAATCCGTTCAGCCGTTTAGCGGTGATAAAGCGACAAACATCCAGATAGAGAGACTAAATTACTTCTATAGTTCAATTGTTCCACTTTTGTGCATTTTTTGACGTTTTGTATGGACTGACATTTGTAATGTAGTGAGTTCTGCATCGCGCAAGCGAAGTTATTTCCTCGAAACGAATGTATTCATTTTTTTTACCTCGAAGCTTTATTGGTCCTGATACGAATGCGGCTATATTCCTCTGAATTATAATATTAGTTACGATTTATACACCAGCGACTACGTTCAGAGATTAAAATTTTAGTAGAAATGCCGAGAATCGAACCTTGACTTCTGACCTCGCTCCACCAAAGAAAGCAGCCGCTTTACGAACTGAGCCATTCTTGTCGTCATGGAACTCATTTAACAAACACGTGCTTACCACTCAATCAATTATATAATAAATTATATTATATAGGTCTTTAGTTATTTATGCTACAAAAGTAATAAATTCTACTCAAAAGTAAGTAAGTTCCTACTCAAAACCATCATCACGGATTTCACATTCGAATTGCGCCCTTTGTGTATTCGATTCCATGCATCATTTAAAAATATTCAACGTGTAAAGCCCGGTATCGACTAGTGACAATCATTGACGTGTTTTATGTGCAGATTACAGCTGTAAACTGGATTTCAGTGATGTATACTCGCTTTTTCAGGGCCCGTCAGATGCGCTATAGGATTAAGGATCTATCAGCAGCACACTGAGAGTCAGTGCTTTGCTACAGTGTTTTTTTTTTTGGATTGTGGTGGGATTTAAATGGTTGTTGGATGGTGGAAGGTCGGTGCTAATGGAATACTCCTTCCCCCCACCAAGCTACTGTGAAGTTAAGTACGAGTGGGTACACTGCCTAGATCTGTTACCCTTGGGGGTTTCAGGTAGAAGTTATTTTTAAATAAGGACCCCCGGGGATAGGAATAAAAAAAAAATGAATTATAAAAAAAAAACACGTTCTTAGCAAACTTACACTCCTATAAGTTAGAAGAGAATCAGAAATGAAAACGAAAATGTACGATACGTACCCAATGACATTCACAACATGAAGACAGACGACTGGTGAATAGTCGTATTTTCCTGAGACTCACTTTCAGAACTCTGCTACATCGCGAGTATGCAGTTATCGATCGAGAAATTTGACGATAAAATAGACAAAATTTGTTTTCTTTAAAGAAAAACATCTATACAAGGTTTTACTGAAAGGTGCAACAATATTGAAAGGTATGTATGTACTCATTACGAACAACAACGAGCAAAGCCGTGCAGGCAAGCTAGTGCCTAATATGGCGTTTGCGCGAAGATTTCAGAACGCTCCCCCTTTACAAAAGAGCACTCTGCTGCCCGACCTCCGGTGGTTCTGGCTGCAGTATAAAGACATACCTGCAGTGACAGATTTATACATTTTCCAAGTATAGGCTGTTAAATGTTTACCGTTCGTAACTCTACCTACTAGATATTGATACTTCAGTAATTTAGATGAAATTGTATAAAAAATAGCGCAAAATAGTTAGGTATGAGCCTGGGGTGGCAGATTTTAGGGGCTCAAATTTAGGGACCGATTTTTGTATATATTAACCGCGAGGTTTTTTTTTTTTAAAGTCTGTCCCTAAATCTGTCCCTAAAACTAGGCTCAAGCCTACTCAGCCTGCTGGTAAATCCGCCACTGCATACCTGGCTCCCGTGAACGGGACGATTTATTACCTACACGTACGATTTATTACCACGGAAGATCTAAGTATGTATTTAATAAACTTAAAACTAATTAAAAGATAATTAACTCCATTATTATTTAGGTATTTTTCGTCAAAACTGAAAGTATAGAAGCGAAAATCGTAAAACTTAAGTACCGATGTTCGGGTTTTTGGCTGGCTTAATCGGGATCCGAACAACTTCCCACTTAAGCCTTTTTGTACGAGATTCTCTTTTAAGTGCGCACCTTACTAATTAATTCACGGATATAATCAAAGTTTAAAGGGCTCACCGATTTGAGTAGAATTTTGTATGATGTTTAATTAGGCAATATTATTTATTGAACGAGCTTGCGGAATGTGTTTTAAATGTTAACATTTACTTCTAGGCTAAGGTCGGTCAAATATGATCGAGAGTAGCGAAGCTCCCAGAGTATACTGGAAGAAGTTAGCGTTTATAAGTGTTTATATTTGTTCGTCAATAATAAAATAATATTATGAAAAGAAAATATCCGACTACAAAATGATAGTTATGTCAATCCGGAAGTAAAGAGGAATCCAACGAAAATTCACTCGTCAAAATCGTTCAAGCCGTTTAGGGTATAGGGTTTAGGGTTTAGGGTAGGAGGTAATATAGGAACACGCAGCCTTTTTGGTACCCTACCTGCGGATATAAGCTCTGTTTTTTATCTGTAAATAATTAATCATAATTTTGGTTGTAATTTTAGCTCTTTTATTTAAGTCTACATTATAATTAAGTAGTTTTACATATATTAATGGACCTAAATTTTTATTATTTTCTAGTAGGGACCAGAATGTCTTTGTGTTCCAACAGGAAGACACAGCTATACATATTTATATACTTACAAACACCTCAAAAAGCTACCCGCCTTGAGCATGTAATAAAGGTACACAAGGTCGTAAAATTCATATACATCATCAGACATACATAACACTACTAAACAAAAAGAAGAGGGCCCTTAAGGGGCAGGGAGAATTGTCTCTCTTAATCTCTACGCTTAGCAAGCGGCTTGGGATCGCAGAATTTCCACCGCTTACTAAGAAGACGCTGCTGCCCGTCCTTCGGTGGTTTTAGTCGCAGTTTTAGGACATACCCAGATCCTAGGTTCATTCTTAAACAAAGTACAAAATATTAGCTATTACCTATTTTAAAGTACCGTTCATATTAGTAGGGTATTTCAAGAGAAAGATAGCGTTATACACTTTCACGAGTAGAAGAAACAAGATGGCTAAAGCGCGCGCTAGTCAAAAAACCAGATAATTGCTAATTATATCTAAACCAGAAAATCAATCGAAATTCTGTACCATGCAAACCTAGATATTAGTATTACTGCACTATAAGTGTTATAATCACTTTAATTGAATATACAAGGGGTTCCGAGCGCCAGCGAAAAATGTATGTAAATCGAGGTCTCTCCAATTATTATTTTTACCGAGAAAAAATCATGTAATATTTTTTTTCCGCCATGCAATTATAGATTACAGAACCAAAATAACATTCATTTCAAAATAAGATTTTTAATCTACACTAAAAAGGCACTAAATAGAAAAAAAATATGTATAACAGAGTAGGCCGCACATTACGTTTATTTTATATAATACATGTACCCAACAACATGCTAGGTAGCATGTGAATATTCAAGTGCTATTTTTCCGTGCGACTCCAAACTTTAACTCAAAGCTGTTTAGTGGGTACGTAAGTTCTTCGAATTCATACGCAATGTTACTAGCAGTCTACAACCTCAGTGGTCGGGCAAATGTATTAGATGTCACAACAGCAGCGGCCAAATACACGCTTTTAAATCGCAGCGTAGACAGAAAATGAAAACTGGTGGTCGTTTATTATTTGTGTCTTGCGCTTGTTTGTGTTTCAATCAGTACTTTCAGCGTCTAACTTTAAAAATGAAAGCAGGACTTTTTCATCATCCTCGGTAAATATTTTGAAAGTTACCTATAGCTATTTTTGAGTTTGTTTATTTTATTGGTTTGTATATTCTACGCATTGCACATTTTCCATAATTCTGTCATAATTTTGTCATTTGTTCTTTGTCTGTGTGTTCTATGTATTATATGTATGTATTTACAAAAAAAAATAAGTATTGATGTATTTTAACAGTTATCTGATTTCTATAGTACAAGATTGCTTGGTTTGCTTTTTGCTTGGCTAGATGGCGCTGTGTGTGAAAAACATCCATCAATATTTATTTTAATGTATATTTAGCAGTTTGTATATTTTGCATTTCTACATTTTGCGTGTGGTTACCATTTGGATCGTTGTACATTATACGCCGGAATCCTTCGTTTCTTGATTCATAGCTTTTGTGAAAATGCTTTCACAACTTTGCCAATGTCACTTAAACGTATGTTTGACGTACGAATCTTGTTCTAGATAATTATGCGAATTACCATTTTGACAGAAAGCAATTATATACTCACTAGCTTGTGCGGCGGCGTTGCTCGCGTGGACATTAACAAAATAACCTAAAAATAATTTCTCCACAGTTTTGAACTTAAGATATTATCGGGTGTGGTCAAAATGAACTGTTGGTAGCTTGCAATAAATCAACAACTCTACAAAACAAATATATGCATTTCTATTTTGTCTAGAGCCTAGGCATTTTCAGGCAAATATTAGGTATTATCGTCAGATTGAACAGGACAATAATAAGGTAGAAATGTTTAAAGCAAAGTTGAGTCTCAGTAGCATGAAAAAATATTTTATTTCAATACAAACTTTACGGGTCCCTTTCCTCCCTTTATAGGTTGAATTTGGCAAATTTCATTCTTATTGTCGCCTAAGACCGTTTGAAAAGTATTGGGTCCAAATTTCACGTCTCCATCATGATCTATCTAGGTATCATGATTTAATTTTAAGTTTGGTCTGTGCAATGATGCCTAGAAAAGGCTTGTATTGTTTTTTGATAAGAAAAAAACTATTTTTAAATGTAGCCTGCTTCTGGCTACTCGCACCCCATTATAAAATAGGTCGTAATAAAACTACATGCGTACAAATTATCTTTACTTAAAATACATTTCCCCACCCCGGGCACGGGACGAGGTAATTAATAGCGCTAATGATTGGTCGGCACAAAATTAATTCACGCAATTTGCGCCTAGGCCCTCACAGACGAACCAACTGGCGAGAATGTAATATTTTAAGCTTAATATTTTTGTCAGGGACAAAAGATACAGAGTTTTCAATTCGTAATATGGAATATTTAACATATATATTTATTTTATGTCACATAAGAATAGATAAATATAGAAAAGCAAAAAAGAACCATCATTTTGTAACAGTCGGATAAAAACTCCGCTGTAACATTCATAATATAAACAAGGTAAATTGTAGTTACCTATCAGCCTTTGCGTATTCATCAAATTTGACAAAATAATCTTTTTGCAAATGGCCAGAATAAATCATCGCAAATGTTTTCCTGTGTTTACTCGTCGACAAAACAAACTGTACTGAATTCGGCAGTGTTAATTTTTTTCTGTATCACTGAGGCTTTTAGGCGACGTTGATTAATAGTCCGAAAGGGAAAATGTATCTTATAAAATCACCAGAGTAACTTGGCCTATTACTAATGCAGAGGCTCCAAAGAAATCATGTTTCACGGAGGAAAGTCAACGCGTTTCTGGAGATCAAGTTAATTTGGCTACTGAGGTATGTTACCGGCGCTGCAAAGTGCTTAGTACGTACAGTACATTACTTTTTATACGAAAATGTTCTATTTATGTTTTCCGTTAAGTCAAAAGGAAAGTAAATAAGCAACAGTTTTTGGTATTGTATAAGACCTTTTGACTTCCAGGTAACTAAATAAACACATCAGCTATACCTTCAATGGTCTCTGGGTAGTTTAACAGTTCATTTTGTGCAGTAGGCTAAGTAGTTTACGTAGTTTGTCTGTATTTTGATTAGTTATTAGAGACATAGAATAAACAAGTTGTGAAATGACCTCACGTGGGTCATCATTGAATAGGGATTTTAAATTGAAGAAGAGCTTTTAGTAACATAATTAATGTAATAACTGATAACTAAATAACTAATTAATGCGCAAAGGTAAACCATAGGGTTATAATTGTAAGCAGCAGCAACCAAATGAAATAGTTTAAAGACAGGATATGTCACTGTCTTTTGATAAAAAAATTACACAACAAATGATTCGCACATAGGTTTCCTAATCCTGACTAATATTATAAATACGAAAGTAACTCTGTCTCTCTGTCTGGGTGTTTGTCGCGTTATCATTGTTAAACGGTTGAACGGATTGATTGTATTTTACATTATACATTGATTTTTTGCATAGATAGCTTAAGGGTCGATATAGGCTACTTTTTTTTTTGTAGGTCCACGCGAACGAAGTCATCGGTAACAGCTAGTAAAATATAAAGACCTATCATCTAAGTGTCTGGTCGAAGCATCTCATGACCAAATTGCTGGCCTCAGCAAGCTCAAGAATTAGTAAAGAAATTGAAAGCAGTAATTCGACCAGCGTTTTTGACACCAGTAAGTATTACTGGTAGCGGTTTATTAGATTATTGTTAGTGTTAATTGGTTTTCTATTATCTTGTATTAAACAGTTCAGCAGTTCAGCAAAATTCAACGCTATGTTTGCGTTTTTTCATAACAATTCGTGTTCGTTGTCGAATTTTGCGTCATAGCGATCGAAGTTGGTCGCAACGTGCATAGCAATAAGTCGAGACTAGCGCCCCAGTTCTTTATTTTTATTTTGTGTTATTTTTAATTTGTTCTTTAGTTCCATGTACATGTAATAGCTTTCTTGCAGGGCCAGCATGTGCACCGCGACAAAATCTTTATGTTATGCAAGAAAAGGACACGGCTACGACTATGTATACGTCTGTCTCATTTTTCATGACATGAAGAGTAGAGAATATTTTGTTGCATGCTAGCCCTGCTGGTCAATTAATAATTTGTACATAATAACTATATTCACAAAACACACAAATCACACATAAAATATCTGGGACAATATCTGGGACATTTTTGCACACATCGTCACCTGACCCCAAACTAAGCAAAGCTTGTAATATGGCTGCCAGAGACTGATATACGTACATAGATATTTTTTAAATACAAACTTATATAGATATTAACATCCAGACATAGAACAAACACAAATATTCATCACATGAATGTTTTTCCTAGATGGGAATCGAACCCACACCCCCAAGCACAGAAGGTAGGTTCACTACCAACTGAGCCACCGGGGCAGTCTAAATAAAACACATCTCCAGTCCACAACAAAACACCGCTTGCAATAAAGACAGGACAAAACAACGTTGGAATAAAAGAATTAAACTGCGGAAAAGCATTTAATTTTCAATGCTCTAAAAAGATACAGCGGATATAAAACAAGTCCCCCCTCCTATTTAACAGAGGATAAGGTTCAGCCGCTGTCAACTCTTACATCGTTAATTTCTCGGGTACTCAAGTTTTTATTATACGTTTTTTTTTGACTGTAAAAAGTATTTTAGTCGACGTGTGACACGAGAATACATTTATCTTACTGATGGTGGCAAACTCTGTGCATTTCGCGGTGGGAATTAATTTTCAGGTCTATCTTCATTTTCTTTGTGTGTAATTGGATATACGGATATTACAATCCTTTTTAACCGACTTCCAAAAAAGGAAGAGGTTCTCAATTAGGTTGATGATTATTATTAATAATAATAACGCGAGTTTTAGGGGAAAAACATTTACAGTTATTACAGTTATTATTATTAATAATAATAATAACAATAAATGTTTATCAAAATTTAGTTCTGATAATGGGATTCACGAGGAATTTAGGTAACACCTCAAACATTATAGGCATATGCATAGCGATTTTGGTATTTTCATCATCAAGTCCAGCATCTTGCATTCAGAAAGTATCATTTGGTGAAGGGGGCCAATGAAGAAGACCACAGATGGCCACTGGAACTCCTCAATGATAAGTATTTCACGGGTGGCGCCAGGAACATCTCGATAGTGAGTTTTTTCAGATTATTTTGATTACTTTGCTACATTACTATTAGTACTCACGGGATATCTACCACGGTTTTTATTTTGGTTGAGTTTTCGATATTTCGGCACAGTTGCATGCGCCATGTTAACTGGTAGAATGAAGATGCGGGTGGATGACATAAAAGTTACGAAAATTTAAGAACACACAAACCGATCTACCCCGTTTTCAGTCTTTTGCTACGGGTACCTACTGTTCCCAGAACTACTACTAGTATTTAAGGTCCTTCAAAATTAAAAATTATCATTTTTTTTTTTCTTTTAGTTTAATTTTTATACAGTTATTATAGGTTTTAGTTTTTAGTTATTATTTTTAGGTCATCTTTAATTGTCAGTTTTTTTTAGTTTGACTGGTTAGTTTGGATAATGGATTTCTATTATCATTATTTTGTTTTGTTTAATTATAATTTGTGAGATTTTAATGTAATTGGACTGACCGTTTTATGTCTCAATAAATAAATAAATAGGTTGTGCAAAATAAAATTAGCATATACAAAATTATCCTTCAAAAATTTGGGAAAATCGAAGCAACTAGGTTCACGACTTTCCCACGAAGACGGCAAATATATAATATTAGCAAATTGATGCAACGTTTCTATGAGGATTAGAATATCCGGGTAAGATAAGTGTGCATAAGGATTGAATGTGGGCTGGATTGCTCATTGCTCAAGCAATCAAACAATCACATAACTCAACCGCGAATTAGCTGGAATGGTTACGGTAAGAACGATTGGACTTAATGCGCACTATCTCCCTGGCGTAATTAGCGAATTTCCCATTCGAAATGATTTTTTTAAATGGAATTTAAAATATTCCACATACGTTTTAATTTAAATACATTACATTTTATAATAACTGCCGAGTACAGAATATAAGTTTTCGTAAATTTAAATTAATAATAACTAGTTTGAATCAACTTAAGAATTAGTTAAGCTTAAATGTTAAAGCAATGAACATTTTGCTAAGACATTATTAAAATAAGACATTTTATAATACAAAAAAATACTGTGAATATTTTGAATTAAAAATTTTGCAATTACATTTTTTAGCCTTAAGAGATATACCTAAAACATAAAATACTGTTGGTGCGAGCAAGAGAGAATGTATATAGGCACTCTATAAAAATTACACCATAATAATTTAAATAATAACTACCTACTTAAGCAGAGTAATTATAGTTGAATACTTGAACCATTTTAATGGTAGAGATGTCGATGTTGTACCATTTTCTAAACTAAACTAAATTTGACAGCTCTAAAATTGTTGCCATCCTTTTCATGCATGTTGAAAATAAAAGAGACGCTGATAATTTTAGTCCCGTCAGATTGGTTTAGTTTACTGCGTGGTACACCCGAATCAACATCAGTAGTCAATAACGATTCAAACAAAGGAAGATCGGTAACTAGCTGAGCGCCGAGTGCGAATTTTTTCAAATGCGTTTACTTACTCGATCGCGTTAACGGTTTGTATGAAATAAGAACAGCGCTGTATAGTGTCACCTAGATGGCACTGCTCTTACTAATTACAAATCATAGTTAACGTAAACGCAACTGACTAAGTAAACGAAATTAGAAAAAGCTCGCACTCGGCAACTTGGTCCGGAAAAAACAAGTCCAACGACACACCATAGCTGCTTTCCTAAAACAATCCTGGCACAAATTTTCTAGCGCAGCTCTATCTTTGTCATCAGTCGTACTCTGTGTCAGCCTGAGTCCATGGCCCGTACCGTGAGGTGTTTAGGTATTGCGATACTTATTAAGTTCACCCGACACGCGATAAGGTATGGTCGCGCAGCGTTGTCGGCTGAGCCTAACAAACATCGCAATAAGCATCTCACGGTACGGGCCCATGCTACGTTTTGTGACTGAATATAAGAACGTCACGCATCTTCTTCTGTTTGAAATGTAATTGTTCTGAGTGCAATATTAACTTACTATTTCGAAGACAAGCTATTAAGTCAACTTTTTACTGGTGTTTGTCTAATGAAACTAATGAAGTATCTGCTTCATGCTCCATAAAGAATATAGTACTGAAAGCTCGAAGTAAAAACAAATGCCCACCGACTGAGAAAACTCTTATTCATTTTTAAAAAACTTAGAGCAGTAGCAGATACGAAAACCATTGACATGGTCTACAATGCATTGTGCAAATCAATTTTAATCTACGGCATTACCTCCTGGGGAGCTGCCTGTAGCTCCCTTCTTTTAAAAGCGGAACGAGCACAAAGACTCGTCCTTAAGGTTGCGCACAAGAAACATTATAGATACCCTACTGACGCTCTTTATCGTGATACAAAACAGCTAAGAATTCGACAGCTTTTTATAAAAGCATGCACTTTGCGATTTCACAAAACAGCATTAGTCAATAGCAAATCTAGACGTACGCATAGATGGGAACTGCCTAAATCAAACACAAAAATAGGACAAAAATGTTATAAATTCCTTGGAAGCTTTATCTATAATCAACTTAATAAAAAACTAAATATAATAAACGACACAAAGAACAAATGTAAAAAAAAGATTAAAGATTATCTTCTTACCTTAAACTACATACAAACGGAGGAAATGCTCCGTCCCATAACATAATTTATACTAAGCAAATAATAGTTCATTCATCCGTTCAATCACTCACTTCATTCACATTCAACACACACATTCGCACACTAGTCAGCATCGCCGCGAGCCCAACTCTCTCGAGGCTGGTGCTACGCGACGTTGCTTACTTTTACACCTTCTAATACCTTTTAAACTTGCATAATAAGCCTCATACACGCCCTTGCAGCAAAAACACTTCTCAAACCAAGAATACACACCAGAAGAGAACTAGCTCTCACAAACTCAGGGTATCCTACCGTGGGAGCTAGTGCCCCAAAAGAAATATTATTATTATTATTTTTTCTCCTTTTCTAGCTTAGTTCTAAGCTAGTTCAGTTTCAGTCTTAGTTTTAGTTCATAGTTTAGTTCATCACTATGTTAATCTAATCTAAAGAAGTGTACCATAAAGAAATCAGAAGGCGCGCCGTAACGCGGACTATGAAAACAGCTGGTCTTTTATTACGCGTCATCATACCCTCTCGAGTCATGCGAAACATTTCTTACCTGCTTCCGATATTGCACGAACATAAGGGGACCCTCGCTTAGCATGTATAGAGCTCGAAACGAGGTGTTGTTCTTGGCAGAATATGAAGTTGGGCGGTTTTGAAGATTAAATAGTTATTTAATAATTAAATAACTATTCAGCACTCTTTTTAACTTTAAAGTGTAAAAGTAATTATTTTACGATTCTTTCTAGAATAACAAATATTCCCATTTTATGTACTCAACTGCTCAAGAAGGAGAGAAAATTATGTATTAATTTTTGTATTCCTAGATTTTTTTACCGATTTTAACGAGTGAGGTTTGGCATGATTCATCTATAAGTCCAGAGTGTCATAGGCTACATCTTCAGCCTAGTTTTTTGTTTTTCTTTTAACAATAATTGTATTTCTATCATTCAGATCCAAATGCCTGGCTTGTCAATAAGCGTTGGACGTACAATTATTTGCTGTTGCTGAATAGCACCATTCCCATACATCATCATACTATCTTTGGTTTTATACATGGTCTAAAAGTATGCTAGTGTGCGTACCCCGTCCAGATACATATCCAAAGCTGCATCACTGTTATACTAACATAGCGTTCAAGGTAGGAGATGCGCGCGGCTGGGGTAGCTTGAGCCTTATCGAGGCTTTCGTATCGTACCTACCCTCCCCTCAGTGGAGTTTCAGTGGTCGGCCGATGCGCACGTTTAGGCGTTTCTCCCGCCCTAGATCGCGACTTGGCGATGTGAACAGTTTCGGTGTAGTGCTGTGACTAAGTGATTGGACTTGTTGAACGGGGATTTGATTCGTGAATTATTGTGAGTATGTTGAACTTATAAGATTCTAGTTGGATTATTTATTTTCTTATTGGAATCAAGTTAAGGGACATTTGTTTGGAAGTACTAACATTTACCTAAACATAATATTATCTAATGTTAATTAAATTTACATAGGCGCGATCATATAATTTGTTTTCGAAAGTATAATGTTCTTAGGCGTTACTTTATGCTTTCATAAATTACGTGGATGACGTAATTGGAAATAATTATATAAATCCGTCTTACTTGTTACCAAGTACTTTTGCGTTCGGTTGTTAATTTAGCAATAGTTTTTGTACCAATAAAATATATTTAATTTGATTTGATATTAAGTAGACTAATTTAATGATTGCAATAAAAATATTATTTTTAAACGATTCAGAAATAAAATAAAATAAACCAAATAACAACCAAGAGTCAAGAAATTACAATATCAAGTACATCAGATTGCAAACACTGTGCGAAAATCATTTTCTTTGTACATAATATATCCGTACCTACATTATAATTACGTATAGCTACCAAATTTAATGCCCATGCGGGATTTAGAAACGAAATGTTTTCAAATAATTTCACTTTATACCTTAATCCAAATGGGTTCACAAACAGAATTTTGTTTTAAATATTCGGCACCGAAGCCACACGTATCATAGCAGGATACGCCGCCAGAGACAAACGTGGGCGAGTGTGTTTAAACGTAATAATGCCTTTTGTTACAACCTTTTGTAGCTTCTGCTATCTGTTTTATCACAACCTCTTTGTATTCCGGCACAAACATTATCCCACACGAGTTTTGAGGGATTTTTTTCATGGACTGTTTAAGCGTGACGCTTTTTAAGTTGATATTCATCTGGCGTTACTTTTATGATGGAATCAAAATGATTGTTTTCTGAATGTAGCTTACGAAGATTCAGGCAACAATAGATTCGAATGACTATAGTTGTTCCTGACGTCTTTTTCGGGCATTGTGTCCATTCGGATAATTTATGTTATTCTCTTTAATATTCCTTGTTCTTCTGCGTTGTTGATACAAGTGCTCCAGATAACGGAGCGATGCTTGAATATCAAGCGGGATTTGGAGCGAGGAGAATCTTGGAAATGACCGGATATTTTATGGTTTACTCAGTTTATGGTATTGTTATTTTTGAATAAAGAAGTTATTTTATTTCAAGTGTTTGTGTTTCGTATAAAATAAAATAAAATATGGTTGAGATATCCACAAAAAAAAAGTATAGTAAAATACTCATAAAAAAAATATTAAAAAAATGCAAAGATTAAGAGTTATTTACAACAAGCAGTTATTTACTACACGAATAATAAAATGCTACACACGGCATATACCTGTTTTTAGGATTTCGAATCAAAATCGTTAAAAGGAACACTTATGTAGATTTCAGTGTCTCTCAGTGTTTCTTAAATTATGGTATCACTTGTCAATCATTTTGTACGGTTCTCTAAACTAGTTCGACTAAAATTATCTAAGTTTCTTTTCATTTTAATACGTGAGAAAAAGATAACTAAGTTTAGAGCTGACAAATTTAGTTGGGCCCTATTATTTGATAAAATATTAATATATTACACATGGAGTATATTTATGTAATTCAGTTTTCTCTACAAAAGTACAGTTTTATAATTAGACGAGAATTATTATTTAAAAAAAAAGATACTTGATAAAAAAAAAGAAACCTATGTCCGCCAGGCTTAAAGAGCAATCTAGATACCTCATTCGACAATATCGGTCATTTGTCGTTTTTCGGTACTCTACACAAACACAAATACACTATATATACTACTATACACTCAACTACACTCATACTATACATATATTTATATACCCGCAAACACAAATTGTACTTACATACAAACATACACCCAAAGAACATTACCCTCCTTCTTGGGTAGTTGAGTAAAAAGAAAATTATCATACATTTAAACTAACCCGCATCTTAATATTTATCTGCGAAATATAGTTAGCCAAAATCAAAACTAATAGAAACTGTCCATAAATTGTTACCATCAGTCGCATCAAGCGGGTATCTATTACGAAATTGCGATTTGATAAATCGCCCAACATTATTATGGACGGCGAAAGAAATGGACCCACTCAACTTGAAACGACACTGACTCCTTCAAAAACTCACACTAAACCCGGCTCTACGCTAAAAGACGTAAGGATCACAATCCCGGGAAAAGGAAGTGCAAAGAATAAATATTATGAAGGTAATAAGAAAACATAATACTATGATGGTTTGATGAAAGCATTTTGGGAAATTGACCGGAGGTTCTGTTTTATTAACATTCAGGTACAGTGACGTTATTTTTCATTAGGCGAATTTTAATGATAATGGAGACGTAAAATAATTGTATGACATTATTGGGCCTTGATAATTGACGGCAAAAAAGTAAAAGCATTTTAGTTTGACTATACTACCCTATATTAATTTGGACTTATTTTTATTTAGCTCATTATATACCGAAATGCAAATGTTTACTGCAAACGTGCCCGGAATATAGTAATGTTTGCGCACTACTGCTCGGCGATAGAAGCTTAATAGTTCACCAGGCGGACTATGTAAAAGAGTGTCCACTTCAGTGTCTAAGAACATTGAGAAGAAAGCAGTTACACTATTATTAAAATTGAAATAAAAACTCCAAGGAAAACTTTTAACGAAAGTAAAAATAAATGAAAGCACTCTCACCTGATACCACAAGTCACTGCTTTCGTTCAACCTGCCACAGAATTATGAATAGTTATCAATTTCACCACCCTGTCTTACCACTACAGTGTCTAAGAACTTCGACAAGAAAGCAGTTACACTATTATTAAAATTTAAATAAAAACTCCAGGAAAACTTTTAACGAAAGTAAAAATAAATGAAAGCACTCTCACCTGATACCACAAGTCACTGCTTTCGTTCAACCTGCCAGAGAATTATGAATAGTTATTAATTTCACCACCCTGAAGGAAATACGATCGCGTGATTAGCAACACCATGTCTGTTGGTTCTGGCACGCGATTCACAAATTTTCTAATATTTCGAAGACAGTGCCATTACTCTCGGATGGATCACGAAATCTCGTCGTCAAATCTTCGTTCGAGCTGGCAGAATTTGGAGGGCTGTCGGCACAACCCTCACCCTCCTTTTAGAAAAGTTTGAAAGTTTACTTCTTGTTTTCATTTCTTTGGTACTTTATTTGAGAGATGCAGTTTATTACAGGTTTGGTTTAATGCCAAAATTTTATACCCATATCAAGACAAAAAGTAACCGTTTTTTTAATTAGTACTTTGGGTTTTAGTAGTCGTGCCACAGCTATCTTACTCGAGATCCGTCAGCTCCCGGTAACAGGAAGTATTCATTATTTGGTATAGGCACCGGTTATCAAAGGTACAAGATCATACAACAACCTTTTTTTATTTATTTACGGTACATACATTATCAGCCAGAAGGCGTCCACTGCTGAACATAGGCCTCCCCCTTAGACCGCCACGCCGACCGACAATGTGCCACTTGCTTCTACCGGTTGCCCGCGACTTTTACAATGTCGTCGGTCCACCTAGTGGGAGGCTTGCCTATGCTTCGTCTTCCATTTCGTGGTAGCCACTCAAGAACCTTTCTTCTCCGTCGGTTATCAGTTTTCCGAGTGGTTTTTCAATTTATTTCACCTTAAATATACATAAATGGCGATTTTTCTAATTCTGCCAAACTGCATAGCAGTTTGTAGGATGAGTATGACTCTCATTGTGAACATTTTCTTAAGTAGGTACTGTACGCGTAGGTGAATTAAGTAATTAAAGCTAAGTAGTAGGTATATTATTATCTAGGTTTCCTAATATTTGTGATTAGTTATTATTATACCTATTGGAATATCTACGAAGATACACATCATCTGTCAAATACACACAGATCACACAATCACAGCATCTGTCAGAAGATCGGTTAGTTTACAAGTAACAAACAGATAATAATCAAGCTACTAGGGCCTTGGGGCACATCCCTTCTGGGGCGCCAGGGCAAGTCTGATGTCCCTACACCACGTGACAGCCCAAGCCGGGGCTCGTCGCCATATAACGCCATCAGCGTTTGGTACTCTGGTAAAGGTGTAGAGGCCGATAAAGGCCAACTAAAAGCATAATAACAATAAAAAAACAATTGTGTGTGTATTTCTAAAAACGAATTGTTGTATCTCGTCTATCATAATATCAAACATATTTACAAGAAGTTTTCGTTTTGTTACCTTTTAAGTTTACGGAAGAGATGGAAAAGAATTAAGTAAAATTATAAGTCCTAGCTAATATTATTACATTCGAATGTAATTCTGTCTCTCTGCCTATCTGTCTGTCTATCAGTCTATATGTCTATCAGTCTATATGTCTATTAGTCTATATGTCTATCAGTCTATCTATCTAGCTGTCTATCAGTCTCTCTGTCTCGGCGTTTGTCGCGTTATCACGGCTAAAAGGCGATGAACGGATCACCGTTCACCTGAATGTGAACGTGTACGCTGATTTTTTGCATAGATGAAGCTAAAGGGTCGGAGACGGACATAGACTACTTGCTTACATAAGCTCCGTTTTTTTGTAGGCCCACGCGAATGAAGCCGCGGGTAACAGCTAGTTACTAATATTACCACAAATGGATAGAAGCATTTAGTTTTTGAACATTCATACGTGTGATATAGTGATTTTAAAATTTTAATAATGTAACAAAACAGGTAATAGATTGAAATAGGTACTTTTTAGATATAATTCTGATCGATTCAATCGATTAGAAAATAATTTATTGAAGACTTTTTAATAAAAGTGTGGAAATACAGGTATGTATAAATAGCACACGGATAAGTATAACAACAAAAGTTTTAAAAAGTTATAACACCATTTGAAAAAGAGCAAATAACTTGCGTTAGACATCAAACTAATTTAGTAGAAAACTTTTGTACAAAAGTAATTGTATACGTGTGTAAGGTTAGGGACTAGGGATTGCACGATGTGTTAATTTACCCTGTCATGCGATGAGTTACAACAATATTTGGATTGTTAGGGGTGGCGCAAAAGAAATTTCCGCCGCCCAATGTTACGGCAAGCAATCTTGCGTGATGAAGAAAAACGTTGGGTAATTGCGTTGTTTTTTCTGGTGTTTTGAGCTTAGATTTTTTTTTGTATTTTTTTTTTTCTTGTTTGCCGACGCTAAATGATACTTTTTTTAGAGCAAACTGAACAAAACATGTTTGTCGGTATTTTAACGTCATGTTTTGGAACATCGTTAACAATGCCGTCAATTCTCTTGTACCGACTAATCAGGAATAATCTGCAACTCTTTGTTTTCATTTTAATATGTGAGAAAAGGATGACAATAATTTTAGAGCTGTCAAATTTAGTTTAGTTTAAAAATAGTTCAACAGATTCGACATTATTGGTCTCGATTACGTTGTACTCGCTAAACTAAATTAACTAGTTGTTCGCGGCGAACTGAGACCTCGCGACCCCTATATCTTCACAACCCCTGGACCGATTCAGCTCATATTCGAACTTTAAAGTTGTATTAAAATGAACTACTTGCCTACAAAATTCCACGAAGATCGGAACAACGGTTCGCAAGTTATCATCGGACAAATATACACACAAACATACAAACGTACATACAAAAGCCGATTTGTCCCAGTAAACTGTGAGACCTTCGCTTCGCTTGGTCAATTATTTGTAATTCTGACAGACGAATTAAAATTATCTGTCTCTTTTCATTTCTTTAGATAAAGGATGGTCCAAACGGTGACGTAAATCCAAAAAAAAATAGGTTCCTCGTACCAAGGGCTTATCGAAAATACCCTACGAAAAATAATAGAACACTATTATTTTTCGTAGGGTACGAACTACGAAAAATAATAGAACACTATTATTTTTCGTAGTTTAAGAGTTGTTTTTTTTTTAATTTGAGGTCTGTTTGGACCATCTCTAAGTGGGAAAAAGATGGTAACAAGTTTAAAGTTGTCAAATTTAGTTTAATTAAGAAAATGGTACAACAGAATTGACTTCAATGTCTGTTATGTACCTATCGAAAGTTTATTACTAATTTTTGACCGAGCTATGCTAAGTTCTTAGAATCACAAGAAAGAAGTCGGTGCTTGTAACACTGTGTTTGCTTGAAAGAGGAATGACATGAAAGACTTGAAGGAGGAATAACACGCCAAATGAAACGAAGGACGCGGCGGGGGACGCGACGGCGGTAGCTATGGCACACGCGGTGGTGACCACAGCGTGCTCTGCCGCGAGTACCGCAAGATATCAAACAAAACGCGCATGAACACGTTTCTACATGAAGATTTCTTACATTAGCATTGATTTGCTCGCGCGACGCGACGCTGCACGCGCCGCGCAACGGCCCGCGTAATATTGAACGAGCCCTTAGTTCGTCAATTTAGGTTTGTTCTGGGACCCTATTCGGAGAAATGACATTTTATCTCGGTCACTGTCTCTCTAATTTAGAATTTAATGGGAGTGAGAGTGACCGAGATAAAATGTCATTTATCCGAATAGGGTCCCTGGACTATCTCTAACTTTAGAATGATCTCACCTGTTTGAACTCAAACGTCGACAGTAGTTTCCTAAGAGAATCCTTGGTTCCTATGTCCATCCTGGACGTACAAAATCCATTCACAAAGGTCAAGGCGAGGCCAAAACTAAACGTGAAAGCAGCAATTAGATTAACACAACGCTCCCCGTTCGTAAATTGTCCAGGGGGTTGTCAGTACAACTCGCCCTCTGGCTAGACCGATAGATGGTGGTCATTCTTAATGAGATGCTTGGACATAGAAAAATAATAAATATAAAAAACCAAAGAAGCCAAAACATTTATTAATAAAAAAATGCTATTATAATATAGAAGAAATTTTTGGAGGACAATAATTTATAAGCGTTAGTTATAAGTCGTATAAGTTTTCTGTATTTCTATATTTATTAATAGGTAGTTTTACTTTTTTAGTATGTAGGCAACAATACTGTTTGCAACACCCTATAACAGGGTATAATGTGTAATTTAGTACATTCTGAAAAATGTTACCATTACGCATTATGTGGCAATGTATACTTAAATAAATAAATATACGCCCTCTGCAACACAAATAGATAAGAACTTGTGTCCACCTGAACCTTCAACTTGACACCCTTCGAGGGTAGGCCAATATCCCAACAGTGGGATGTTTAAAAACAGAAGAAGAATTTAAAGGGAAAAAAAAAAAACAATTAATTCTAGGTATCACTGGCTGTTAATTTTTTTTTTGGAGCACGTTATTCCTGGCCATGTCTACGTTATAAATGTTTTAAATAAACTAACATTTATAAAATATTTACTTATTTTGATTGCAAGACTAAGCACGCATTTATAACGGTAACATAAGCTCTTAGACTGCAGTTTTTTTTTACTTTTTCTGTTTATAGAACATATAATATGACAAAACTTACTACTTACTAAATGTACGAAGATTATTCTCCAAAAAAACAGCAGAAAGAAATTTTTTTTTTCACAACTCAGTCGTGATTTAAATTGTCATCTATATTTTATAAATTACCTGTAACTCGCACCTTACACAAAGCATCCGCAAGCTCTCAAACTACAGAGTGAAAGAGATAACACAGGGTAATTAAGCTAGGCTCGTGGTCAAGTTTACGAGTTTACTTTGCAGATGCCTACCTTCTGCGTTGAAATTGGAACCTTGATAAACTAATTATGGATAATTGTATAATGGCGGAGTTGTTGGGGTGTTGGCTTTTTCAGTGAAAGCGTGGTGGTAAATGGGGAAAACAATTTTCAAACGTTTAGGTTTATTTGCGTATTAGAAAATTAAAACTAAATGCTAGGGACAGAACAGCAACAGCTGTTATCAAGGTGTTATGACGTTACGTGGTTAAAAAAAATTAAAAACTAGCTGCGCCCGCGGTTTCAGTCGCTATTCTACAGAAACCGCATATTTTGCCGGGATCAAAAGAAGTTTATGTGTTCATCCATGTGTGGGTGCTAGCTACTTTCATACCAAATTTCATTCAAATCCGTTCAGCCGTTACGAAGTTGAACCGGAATAAACACACTTACATACTTACATGCCTACACACTTACACACAAACTTTCGCATTTATGACATTAGTGTGATAAAGTATATTTCTACAGGTTTACACGTACTGGTGGTATTAAGCATGACATCTACGGCTGTTATCGGCATCAGATCATGACATCTTTTGCTTTTTGTTTTTATATTAGTTTTTAGAAAATAATAATATTTCCGCTTTAAAAAAAAATACATTTAATTACGGCAAATAACTGGCGTGTAAAAAAATCATTGTGTAGTGTTGTGTAAAGTCAAACAAAATTAATGATGATGGCAGAGTAAGTAACAAAATGTTTGAAGAATAAAATAATTATAAATCATGTAATTCTTCAAAATGTTTTACAATTCATTTTAACCAGATCTCACAAAAACTGTTCAACCTGCAAAAATTCGTGAATCTTTTGTTTACAAAACTGTGTAGCTCTTAAATGGATAATTCGTCACCCACCGCGGTTAAAATATTGTGTCCTTTCCGTCAATGTCCCCGCATTGAATATGTAGGGACGTTTGACACCCCGCGTTGCATTTAGAAGAATTCTATGTCCGACAATGGACCCAATCATTATGTTACTGCGGTCGTAAAGTAATAATGCTAACATTGTACTAAGCGCCTATTGTTTACGTGGAAATAGAAACTTAACAACTAAAACTTGAACGGATTAAGACGCAAAGCTCTTATTGCAGGTTATTAAAGCGCATTTCAGAGTTTAAGGCTCTATTGAATTTGTAAAATGACGCGTAGGGTGCTGGTTAGTGATTTATATTCGTCTTTTGTTTTTGGCTATTTACCGGTACCAATGGGACAGTCTCGGAGGATCGTTATTCTTGCATTGTGCCACTTGTATTGTCTCGAAACGACATCGTTAGTAAGAAAGCGGGTGGTCGAGCGCATTGAAATTCTATTGATGATGTGATATATCACTAACTCGTGTTATAACAAGAAACCATTCGTGTAATTGTTACGATTACCACTAGGTAATATTTACATGTAAATTGATTTTCGATTCCGTTTATACGTATACATAAATATTAAGTGTAACATAGAAGTAGCTGTTGTAAGCTTGTTATAAATTTTTAAAGCTCTCTATGGTCGCGTTCTGAATGACAATGCTACACTTTTTACGTTTATCGTAGCATTCGAAAATTCTCATTCACGAATATTTTTTTCTGTCACAGAATTATGTGTCGGCCTCTGATGATATATCGTAGTAAAGACAACAAAGGGAATCCACGTCCGTTTGTCAAAATAAAACGACATCGACCCACGCGTAACATCACGGGCCCAAATAGACTAGTACGTATCGGCAGTTCAACCGAAGATAAATCCTCAGAACCACCAGTTTGTAGTATACGATAGTTTTATTCTGTGTCTTTCGATCTCGCATCTGAAACGTGTATTGTCCGATATATAGTTGTGATCGGTTCTAAAGCTTATTACAGACCCGGGCTATTGTTGTCGTGAGACGGGGTGATTTCTGATGTCACCCATTGTATATGATCGGTGTTGAACAAAAGTGACCATCAGAATAAGGCTCATTGTTGCCGGCAGCTGTATGTTTTTATAGAGGTTGTCTGTTCGGCCGAAATGATTTAGTAGTTTTGTAAAGAGTTTGGTTGTGTAGGTGGTAAATGATTGAATTCGATCACAAAAAAGTGTTATAATTCTTAAGGTCCTAAATAAGCGCCTTACTTGTACTCAACTTGCGACTCTCTTGCATTAAAATTAATTTAAATTATGTGTTTCATGTTACTACTAGATTCACTTTTTGTTTTAGTAAAACGGGAATACTCACGTTAAATTGAGTCGGTTATTCCGACTATAGTTCACATGAACAAACGCAACATAAGCAATTTTTTTAAGAACTTTTATTAATTTATTATTTTTGCATATTTTTTATTTTTTTTTCGGTTTACGGCATATCCTTTACTAATTGAAACTTGTACGATAACAACATAAACAAAAAGGTATAAGTACTTCTCAAGATTCTTCTCAAAATTTAATGGAAATCAAACGCTAGTGCAAAACGTTAATAAGGTTTCCGGTTGAGCAGAAATGCCGCAAAATACGAAATCCACTCAAAGTTTTCACAACTGTAGCTTAAATTAAAATACAACCTTTGCAACTCGCCGAAAATACCAGCCAAATAACCACTCGGCCTTAACGAAGCACAGAGACAGAATAAAACGCCAAGTGGAGTGCTCCTAAAAGATTTCACGGGCGTCCACTTGGCGTCCTGCATTAACACTACAGCGGTAATGAGTTAGGTAGTGAAACTTTGGAACGATTCCAGACTATCTTGTAAACATTAGGGGTAGGCCGGTCAGCAAGGGGAGGCACTCTTTACAGCCGTCTACACTTTCACACTGTTGACCTTTCGTTGTTTGCTCCGGTGATTGAAGTGATGATAGCTCAGTGATTGGCGCGTTCGTGTCGCATGCCGCAAGGTCTGGGTTCGAATCCCAGCAATGAGCTTGAGCTTGAAGAAAAACATCGTGAGAAAACCATAACATGATGGCAACCATGACATAGTTCTAGTAATCGACTGGCTAACAACTTTTAAGTTGATAATCGGTCGCCAAACATTTAACGGTGTGTTTGGGCATCCTCCATTGAGAGCCAGTTCCTATTACAGCCGCGCTAGTATGATATTTAACGTCGACAAATTTGATAGCTAGAATTGACAAAATTTGTTTTTATCGACGTAAAATACCAAATGTAACGTACAGAATCAATAAAACTGATTCAGTCGCCGGCAATTTTTTGACGATCGATAAATAAAATACCGTGTTTTCACTACTTGCTAGGTGTTTATCATGCTTTTCCACACTATCATTTTTTTGTTTTTTTTTTTATGTGGCTCATCGACATTCAATTGTCGTAATAAAAACATTGCTGTTCCAAATAATAGTGTCAAACATCTGAATCTGACATTGTTAAAAAAGTTGTTCATTCATGAGTACAATGATATCCTAGAACATTTCATTCATTCATTCATTTTTCTATATTTTTAGTTCATTTTTTTTCCTTTTTATGTCCTTTTATCGTGTCAATAAAGTGTTATTGTATTGTAACATTTTCGTTCTTATCTTACAAACAGTATAAATACAGATCTAGCGCAGCCAGAGTCCGCCTGGGGAAGTACCACACCTTTGCCAGTTATTCAACCGCCAAGCTGTAGTGTGTAAGCTTAACTATGTTCCGCATTGAAGGGCAATGTTTCCAGCGTAATTACTGGGCATAAAGAGATTTAACATCTAACATCTCTTGATGACGAGCGCAGTGCATTGCCGCGCATAGTTTTGAACTGTTGAAGTTCAAATTTCTGGGTGGCACTGAGCTGTTATGTACAAGCGTGACGCTTAACATCAGGTAAGCGACTTGCTCGTATCGTCACCGAGTAATATATAAAAAAAAACACGAAACACGAGTAAATACAAATGTAATTAGATTTTTATGTGAGCTCACCTGGCGCAGTGTCAAGAGTAGGTTTAAGATAATCCTCACGCTCCAGTGCTGAATTTTAACAACATAGTGGAAATTAAAGCCGCTCAAGTCTCGAAGTGCTCGAATCGCTCGGGTAGCTCGAATAACTCAAGCAGTCAGGCTTTAATAAGTTCAGGCACGTTCTAGGATCGCGCCTTTAGGAGTATCAACGCTTGACGCCAGCAGCGAATCGAACTATGTATTTGCATTAAAAAAATGTTTGCGAAAGAGCTGAGGAATTTAATTTAGTTTATGGCTGATATTGCGATGCTGATTTTCGCGAGGCGTTATTTTACAAGCGGTGGGAGTGGATTCAGAGTTACCTTATTAGCGAATTAATTATTTTGTAGAACGCTTACTTAGATTAATGCAGTAATTAAACAGTTTATTATACTGCTTTTATCTAAAAGTGTAGGATGAAAATCTGTCAAGTGCGTGTCGTGACACGCTCATAGTAGGGTCCCAGCTTTAGTATTAATAAATAATCATCACCATCACAGGCATTCTTAGTGTACAAATACGATAGAATTTTTCAGTTTAAAAAAAAAAAATTGAATTTTAAAAATTTACAAACACAAATGTTCATCACATGAATGTTTGTCCTAAATGGGAATCGAACCCACACCCCCAAACACAGAAGGTAGGTTCACTACCAACTGAGCCACCGGGGCAGTCAAACGTCCTTTTAAATTCGTTTCATATAAAATTGTGTACCTTAGGTCAGGTACACATTATCATCTCGTAAATGAAAAACATACACAGAAAAACTAAACTAACATGCACTAAGATATAACTGTATGCAGAGCGGCGCCAAGCGGCCGGCAAACAGTCCAAATCTCTATCTCGACAGAGGATTTTCTGAGCTTAACTCCGGGTCGGGATTATCTAGTTCTTGAGAACTACTCTTAACATAGTTTTCTTGACATGGCCTTTGGACGTGATGTTTATAAACACGGCTTTGGTGACAAACAATGTGTGTAATGTAGGTTATTGAGCTTATTATAATTTGTAGTTTCGTACTCAAAAAGTAAAATAGGATCACTTCATTATCCGTGTGTCCGTCTGATAGAAGAAAAACAGATGGATTTTAACTGACAAGTGCCTTTATTAGCTAAGCAAAATACATACAAACTAGAACTACCTAAGCTACTTTGCCCACTACATAAAAATAACAGTTGGATTAACCAGAGACAATTTAAGGTCTAAAGATAATCCAAATATTAAAGCCCACTGCTAGTTGGCAGCGACCCACACTATGCTGGTGGCACTACCACGCTCAATGGCAATGCTTTGCCACTGAGTAAGGTATTGCAAGGTATTGCAAAATCAAAAGTAACTCCTCACACATTCTCGTTCATATTCAAACATGAAAATTGTATTAAAATTAACCACTTATCTAGAAAATTTCAAGACGATCGGATCAGTATCAGACATACAGTAATGTAACAAAAAAAAAACCGACTAAATTTTCTTCGGCATAGTCGCTTCACTAACATAATCGAGGTTATCTTGGTGTCACCCATGAAATACATAGCACTGAAGAGTTCTGGTGGTCATCTGTGGTCTTCTTCATCTGTTCCACTTCACCAAATGTTACTTTCTGAATGCAAATAATTGACTTGTTGATGAAAATACCAAAATTGCTATATGTATGCGATCCCTCATGTATACCTTATTCATCATCTCCTCAAGCATCATCAGCTCATCCTCTATGCAATCCCTCAATTCCTCATGAATCTCGTTATCAGAACTTGATTTTCATAAAAATGGGACCAATCTGGAAGTATTCGTAATAGTAAAGTCCTTTCAAATAAAAAAGAACTTTCCAAATCGGTTATAAAAGACGGAGTTCTGAGGTAAACAACATAAAAAAAAAACAGTAATACAACTAATGTAATGATACTGCCGATTTCATCCCTTTTACTTCATAGACCTTCGCTTCGCATGGTCTATTAATGTAAAGAAAACGCCAAAAAAAACGATAGTAGTTACACAGTTCATAAAAGAACAATTATTAAAGAAGAGGCCTCAACTTTCGTGTCATTCCTTCAAAAGTGACTGCCACCGCATTTTAAAACATCACATATCAGGATCAAAGACAATACGGTGTTATACTCAAACAAGATGCGGGCGAAATGACAAATAGATGCGTTCCTGACGCATCATTTTATACATGCTCCTGTTTAGGCACTGAATAATAGAGCTGTGATGATGAGGCAAATTTCTAATGCGACATACTGAGTAAGTTACTTCGTGGAGTTCAGTGAACTTCAATGAACTTTGCTCCTTACGTATGAATTTGGGACGAGGACAGAGATCCGGAAAACTGCAAGATGTATGACACGAAGCGTGGTTCCTATTTGAAAATCTCATGAATCCCATTAATCCATGAATCTCATTTGATTAATTGAAGAAAAAGCTCTTTAATTTCAATTATTGAGTGTTTGGCTCGATAAAGGACATATTCTAGGCTTAAAGAACTTTATTATCAACAAAGACAACATTGTCACTTATGTGATAACATAATTTAGCTTAGATAGGTGTTTGTCGTCGTGTTAACTAATTTAATTATTACTCTGCGATATCATTGTGAAAAACGATTACGGAATAACCCTGAATCTGGGAAAAATATCCGCTGGTCTATAGACAAAACTGTGCCATTCACACTGGACGTAATTGATTACACAATGTATGAAACATCTGATTATTTTCACGATTACAGAAAAAAAAATCTGTTACCTGTGCTTCCGGGTCCAACGCTAAATTGACTGGGCTTATGGGAAAAAAGTCCAAACGGCTCAAGTAATTGAGCCTCGCAGTAGAGCCAAGGGTCCGAAACGCAAAGGAGTATGTCTTCCTCATAGTGCGAATTTATAGTAACGAATTAATGCTCTTCGTAGGGAAAGTACCCTATTGCCTTAGCAAATTTTATTCAAACAAAACATTTCCTTATTTAAAAAATAAAAATCACTGCATTCAAAGATTTTTTTAAAGTTTTTGCCAGAGTCAGAGTCAAAGCCGCCAAGTGTAGAAAAGTTTTAGTTAATAAAATATTTGTAAAACTATAAATGGCACAGGCCCAGGAACATACTGTAAAAAAAAAAATATATATAAGCATTCTACATTTTTATGATACCGTTAAAAAGGGTCAATCGTAAGGAACAAACCTATCTAATAAACATTCCATCTAAAATTTGAGAAAGACCATGAAATCCAATTGCAAAACAAACTAGTTGTAAAATTCCCAAGTTCTGGCAAGTGACATTCAAAATAATATTTGACTGCAGTTATTTTTATTTAAAAAATAAAAAAAACGTTTCCATTGAGTAAATTTTGATACTATTTTATATATACTATTAGTTCGCGCCAAACTGAGACCTCTCGATCCCTATATCTTCACAACCCCTGGACCGATTCAGCTCATATTAGAACTTAAAAATTGTATTGAAATGAACTACTTGCCTACAAAATTTCATGAAGATCGGATCAACGGTTCGCAAGTTATCATCGGACAAATACAAAGCATACAAACATACATACAAATACCGATTTGTCCCCGTAAACTCTGAGACCTTCGCTTCGCTCGGTCAATTAATAATATATATAAATATTAATTTTATACAAATCATAAAAAGCAATTGCGACATGTATGACCGACCATAACTTGAGAACGTCTGGACCGATATTGATGTATTTTTTTGTTGTGTTCGTAAATATCAAGGCAAGGTGTGTATGAAGATTTTAGCAAGGTCGAAGGCCGAGCTAAGTTGCGGGCATCAGCTAGTCGTTTATACAAAATAAATGAAAACATATTCGGATAAAAGCATCTTAAATATTCATAATATATTTTTTTTCTTGTAAAACTATTCTAAAGTTTTCAAAAACATTTTATAATTTCCGCCTAATTATTTTTTTATCATTAAAATGATAAAAGTACGAGTGAGAGAGAAGGACAATCAATTTCGTGTTCATTATTACTCGAAGAGTCATAATTATTAACCTTACTATTAAGTCCTAGAATTTTGAGCGCAGCTATCTCACTCACGCATTTGAGGTTTTGTTAAAATATAAAATTATTGTGGGTGAACTTTTGAAAAATGTGCTTCGATAATTTGCGATTCGGCCATTTGTAGCCACAGAAGAGAGAAGAAGTAATTTTTTTCTCTCTTCTGTGTTTGTAGACAATACACAAAAGCTTGGGAAAACATTTTTTTCTTTTATGAATTGATTTTAAATGATTTATAAAACATAAATACATACAATTTACCAACTACGTTCGGCGGAGCGTCGCTAAAATTGTTAATGAAATTAAAACTTATAAGCTCATACTGCTCATTCTCTACTGGATTACTCCCGTATAGAGCAATGCAGACGTTTATAAATAGGTTTCCGATTAACTATTCTCATCTCCGAAATGCACAGAATGTACTCCTCATACGGTGGAAATGGCCGTTTTATATCGTCTAGTCAGCTTTTTTAGAGCGGAAGCATCATTGAACTTTTATACTAAAAAATGTACAGAAACACGAAATTTACCTATTTTACTTGTGGTTATGGATACAATGTGGTCGATTTTGAACGGTTTGGGCGCAGAACTAACTAAAAATTGCTGTCTTTATCTAACTTGGCTGGTGCAAAAGGAACAGCGATATTAAGCATTCAACATCGGTTCATTTGAGAAATAATTTGTTGTTTATGTATATGCGTATATTTGATAGAAAGAACAAACGACCTAAGGGCTGGTGCTTACCTCGGCCAGAGAATTAGCATTGCTATTCAACGAGGTAACGTCACCGGCCTTTTGGGTACCCTGCCCGCGGATAGTGACCTGAGCTCTGTTTTTATCTATAATTAATTTATAATAATTATGGTTGTAATTTTAGCTCTTTTATTTAGGTTTAGATTGTATTTAGAATAGTCTTAGTATAATGTGTTTGTGTTTTGTATATGCGTTGTTTTTTTATTTTATTTTTTATGGATATTTGTGACGAGATGTTATGACGCGCTAACCTGATGTTAAGTGCCACGCTTGCCCATGACAATTCAGTGCCACCCACTTTTTTGAACTTCGACATTTCAAAACCATACGCGGCAATGCACTGCGCTCGTCACCCTGAGATATCAGATGCTAAATCTCTTTGTGCCCAGTAATTTTGCTGGAAACATTGCCCTTCGATCCGGAACACAGTAATGTTTGCACACTACTGCTTGGCAGTTGAATAGCTGGCAAAGGTGTGATACTTCTCCTGGCGGACACTGCCAAAGAGCCTTACCATTCCCCTTCTTTTTACTTTCCGTTTTCTTTGAATTTTGACTTATACTAAACCTTGATAAAGTTTGTCTGTTTAAATAAAAAAATTACAACTTTAGAAAACATAGCATAAAAATGATAACCCTCCCAACTACATCATTACTAAAAGCTTCTTAACGATATAAACAAAAAGTTTAAAAAAACAAAACAATTTCTACTGCCTCTATTAAATCCAAAATTCAACATTAAAAACCTCGAAAAACCTTTCTAAATGCAGAATATTCAGATCTGTTTTACCTCAAAAGAAAAGAAAAGCAAAGATATTCGACATCCATGCCCCGAAGATAAATAAAGTTACGAACATCCCTTACCTTGGCCAGTTCAAAACTTCAGGATTTCAAAGCGAGTTAATTATCTTCCAAACGAATCGGCGTTAAATCGCCTTTAGGAGAATCCGCGTCTGCTTTGGATATCAGGCAAATGAATTTGTCTAATTGAAGCACAAATTCTGTTTTATTAATATTTGAACGGGTACTTCCTTATTGATGTTTGAGCTTGGCCGTTTTCTGGGAAAATGGTGGTTCTTGGTACTTGGCTGGGGTTGTTTCGCCCTGCGATTTCCCCCTTCACCGCTGTCACACCCCTCGTCTAGACAGCAAGCCTTCCCGGTTTGACAAGCGGGCTTGGAGTTGGAGCACGGGCGCTTGGGTTAGTTGGCTCATAGCTTTCGAGTGGGAAGGGTGTGTCGCGCTGCGTGTCGTTGGCGCGAAATTTTAAACATCGATGTGATTGTGAATTTTTGAACTTTGGTGGATTCTATAGTGTTCTGTGAAGATTGGACTTATTAATACGATTCAATACCGGATTCAAGAAATTTGTGAGTATTTGGCTTCATATCGTGATTTTTGGTTAACTGAGTTGTTGTCAATTTTACCAATGTTTTATAAATGCTATTGATAATGGTATACTACGATCATTAATTATGTTTTCAGCACAAAATAATATAAATAGCAGCAGCAACAATTCTCTATTCTAAATTCTCTAAGTGTAGCTAATTACTAACTTAATGTTAGTATTTTATTTATTATTATTATTATATTTATTTATTAGTATTGTAGTGGTATAAAAACCTAAATTAACAGTTCTATGGCTTGAACTATTAAATATATTTAAAATAAATGTGAAAAAAAACTTTGGGAAAATCCTTTCATTCTCAAAGCTTTTAATCTAAATACTAAGAATTCGGTGTCTTTTTAACCGACTTCCCAAAAACGCGTAGGTTATGATTGTTTTTTTTTAGTGAAAAACTCAAATTCCAAACAGAAGCTCATCTACAATCTACACCACTCAAGTACCATTGTAAGACTTGAAAAAAAGAATGTTGAAATGTACTTAAGACGAGAAAAAGTCATTTCGCGGCACTCTCAAGGGTTTGCGGACTTGGTGAAAAAAGGCGTCTTCCGGTGGCGGTCGCCACTCGCCACTTACAGACGCCGGGGGCGAGATGAATTAGCAAAAATAGCATGTTTCTTGATCCTTTATACATTTTTATTCTGCGTAGTTATATAGTTCTAAGTTACAGTTAAGTAATAATTCATAATATTACTGTAATCGTCCTCCCATAGATCCGTGATCCTTTTCTTATTTTTTAATAGTGTTTAAAACTACTACTAACTACCGATTCTAAAAACATTGTTATGCACACAAGTATGATTATTTTAAAACATAAAAACCCAACTTCGATTGTAGTCTTCGTCACTCCATGCTAAAAGAGGAATCAAATGAAACGTCATCAAAATTGATCTAGTCGTTTAGATTCATTAGGTCAATGTAGGAACACACAAACATACAAACTCGCGTAAATATTTACATACAAACATACACCCCATAAATATTATTACATTTAATGTCTTTCTTTGGTACTCAAGCAAAAACAACGTTTAAAGAATTAAAGTAAAAGTTAAAGTTAAGTAAAATACAGTCAACTTGTAGTATTTAAGTATTTGGCGATGATGATGAGTTATCGTTATCATCACCAAATATCAGACGAGATGTATGACTACCATCTCTCTCTCAAGCCTATATTCAAATAAAAACATACTTATCTAGCAACATCCCACGAGGTTATCTGATATTTGGTTATTTTCTTCGTTATTTTTTTTCGATGTAAGCTTATATCTTTTGCTCGTTGTGATTAACATCTGTTTTGTCGTGAAAAGTTCTAAAAGACAAAGAGAAACAAGGAGAAAAAACAAGAATGACTTACGCATTAATGTTACATTTCTATATTGGTGTGAGTTAAATATGCATGTACGATATTTGTCACGGTTTAAAATTGTATATTGTGTTAATATAATGAAGGTAATAAATTAACAAAGATAAAATAAATATCGGGTCAATTCATACAATTAATTTTGGAGGCTTTGTTATCGTTGAGCTAATTGTTAGTAAAATATTTGGCGGTCGTGCGGCTAAACAAAAAAAATAAATACCATTTAGACTGTTGCCAAATATTTTAATACAATACTAAAAATCTTTATCCTCGATGTCTTTGTATTTTTAGGCACCTAAAACAATATCTAATAACTTTTGAAAACTTTTTCTCAACCTCCCTCTTTAAATTATTCATTACTTATTAGAAAACCACTACAAGAAAAAGATCATAAAATATCGACAAACATACCTTTTTCTTTATGAGAAACTTGTTTGTGCCCGCGGCTACTCCCGCGCTGTGTACGAAACATAGCCTATTTCACTCAAGGATAGTAGGTATAGCTTTTTTTATGTGTTCATGGTCCGACAGCTCATTCCGATCGATCGCATCGGGAAATGTAGAAATCTCAAAATCTCATAATCAAACTCATACCAGATAAAAAATACTCACACACTTAATGTGCTGTGAGGTGGCCACTCAACGAAGTGCTTCAATGTTTTGTATCTATACAAAGAAATTCTATATAGGTACAAAATGTCCACACGCTTCATTATTCTGTGGAGTGGCCGCACTGCAGAAAAAAACAATGTGTCAACGTAAAAACTAACAATCAATATAACATACTCCACATCATTGTAATATTGGTACAGATAATCTGGGATTAATTCGAATAACTCTTTACCTAGTTCCTATTTTACATAACTGCAAACCAAACGCTATTGAAAGTTCCAATCCATTTAAAACTTACTACGAATAAAATAATGTTTTAACTCCGGCAAGGCAGGCAAAAGCCGGAAACTCTGGCAGTTACAAATAGATACATTAGTTCTTGTGATCGCGCCATCTGATACATTCGGTCGGCGTTCACTTGCGTATCGGAAGTAACTAACTTGGAATAAGAACTATCAACCTAACTTGTTTTTTGTACAGAGGTACCTTTATTAATTTAACAAAAGTTACTTCACATAATGAGCAGTTAGCTTACCCAGAGACCATTTTGGATGCAGTCTTGGGACTGCATCTTCAATGGTCAATAGCATTGGTATTTTGCGCCTGATTTAAAGTGTATCACACACCTAGCTATACGTTTAAAAGATATATTTTATATTTCAGAGTCGCTTCCATGCATTTGTTCTAGAATACACATACGTATCGATAATTTATATTTTGATCTTAAACATAAAAAGATATATCTTCGGCTTGAACCGATATCTGCCGTTGCAAACAATAAAATATTTAGTATGTACAGGACGTTTCTGCGTTTGCAGTGGCATTATTTAGTTTTGTAGTTTTGGTAGGGTTTGTTAGTAGGTAATGCCCATGTATTAACTGCACCTACCTAGTTTACGTACTCAAAGCAAAGCACTGCTACCTCAGTCCCACATTTGCAAGTTCAGTTTTTGTAGATAAGAGTGTGATTTAATGTAACTTGAAGGAACTGATTTAAAAAAAAAAAAAAAACGATCGATCTTTATGTGGGCCGGCTGGCTAGCCTTAGTGTCAAGA
Source organism: Apocheima hispidaria (assembly GCA_947579745.1). Lineage (NCBI taxonomy): Eukaryota > Metazoa > Arthropoda > Insecta > Lepidoptera > Geometridae > Apocheima > Apocheima hispidaria. The sequence goes on along the minus strand of OX388150.1, from coordinate 4,973,490 downwards.
GTTTTAAAGCCTCTTGGAGGACTTGGACCTTCATGGCTTAGAGGTTGGTTCTATAGGACCTTTAGAAACAGGATCTCGTTGGTTTTGTTAGAAACGAATAAGTAATTGGTACATTTTGATCTTGGTTTGGTTTTGATTTTGAACTCTATACCTTCGGAACTTTTTGTCTGATTTTGCTCCTATTCGAAATTGTATTGATATAAACTACTTGTCTACAGTTACGATTTCACCACGATGTGATCAACGGTTCGCAAATTAATCGTCGGACAAATATACTTATACACACATAGATAGAAACATAGAAGCATACAACATACGTAAGTAGGTATACAAAAATCGACTTGTTCCTGTAGACTCTGAAACCTTCGCTTTGCTCGGCTCGGTCAAAAAACTGGAAACAACTTTCGACGTGATTAAGGGCCTTTAAAAGACTCTTAGAAAACTAAAACAGTTAGAACGTGTTGTCCCAAAAATATATGATAAATATATTTTCATAAATAGTTGAAAGACAAAAAAGCCGTATTGAAAGTTTCCATCTTTGCTCTCCAAGCTTGACTTTTGACTCATCCACAGATTTAACGAATACAGAACGGGCTATGATTATCATAACTAACAGAGACGATGTAATGCCTCAGATCCTGATGTCGGAGGTCATCGGTTACTGTACGGGTGCGACTCATACAAAACACAGGAGAACAATCGAGAACAAAATATGTAGGTTGCCTAACATTTTTAAACAACTGCCCAAACAATAGAGTGTTATTTTTGTTCATGTATGTAGCTGGGTTTCTTAATTTTGCCATGACTCCTGAATGCATGGATCGGTTTTAATGTGAGTAGTGTCGTTAAAATCCTTGCATCATTCTGATTCTTCTTGGTTTTTTAAGACTGCTTTGGAGGAAGATGCACGTAAAAGATTTTATTTCCATCGCAAGATAAAATACGTAATAGAAAATTATACATTGTCAAGCACAATATTAAGAAAATAAAGAGGAACCATAATCATTTTTAAACTGAACCATGTTAAGCGTATCTAAACGTGTGTAAAATTTCCAGACTTCATCCTCGTAATAATAATTTAACGATAATGCATAAACCTATAACTATACTATAATTATAAAGTTAAATGTATGACACACAATTTAAGCCAGGAATATAGAGGAATGCATTTTTGCACATGAATTTCATATTAATGTGGGTGAAAACGAAAAACAGATTTTGAATATGAAACGATAAAGAGAGGAAAGTTTGTATAAAAAGGCGTGATCCTTACTTTGTATTTATGCGGATAAGATCATAGATTCATTGATTTTAAAAGTTCTTAATTTTACAGATTCATTACAAAAATATGTAGGTAAAAGCCGTAGTAGGTCAGTGGGACCACGCTCGCTTCACAGTCGTGGGATCGTGGGTTCCAATCCAGGCGAGGTTCGTACCAAAGAGTTCTTTGGAACTTCTGTACGGATACCACTGGCTTTTCAGTGAAGGAAAACTTCGTGAGGAAACCTGCATATTTCCGGAGAAGCAATTCGATGGCGTATGTAAATCCGCCGACCCGCACTGGGCCAGCGTGGTGGATATGGCCCAATCACCCTTCGAGGGTAGGCTAGTATCACAGCAGTGGGATGTTTAAAAGCTGACGCAGAGTAGGTACAAGATAGAATACGCCAGTAAATAACGTCAGACAAACGCCTCTGTAAGTGTTTTAAACCTATTTTTATTTTAAAGTCTATTGAACTATTAAGATATATAGTACAAAGTAACTAATAAACTTACATCTACAGCAACAAGCTTATCGCACCAGGCTCATTTTTAAGCGACTAACCTTACATAGTACAACAAAAAATAGTACTTAGAAAAAAAAAGGACTTGGAGACACAAGGGCGACCAGCACAGCTAACTAAAACATCTGATGTTTTTGTACGCACCAGCTAACTAAAACATCTGATGTTTTTGTTAGCTGGTGCGTACGACTTCGTGCGCTGTGCTGGTCGCCCTTGTGTCTCCAAGTTCGTTTATTTTTCTAAAAAAAAATGTCTAATCTTAAACTTATCCATAACTGACCAGTTTTATGGATGAATCTAATGAAAAAGCAAGCCTCAGAAGAACTTATCAATGCATCTGTATTCCACAAGATGTTTACCACTTTTTGCCTCGTCCGTACAGATTTACCATACAATACCGAACATATGCGCATATTTACAGCAAGCCGTCCCACTTTACCACTTAGGATCTGCAAAGGAAGGGAAACTAAAAATATTAAAATATCCGTTATTTTTACATCCATATGCATACGACACACGTCATGCTCTTATGCGGTTCCATAGCAGAAATTAAATTTTTTTTATGGAATTATCGAGTTTAATTGATTCGTTTAGTTGTCAGGCTAGTTTGACTACAAACTCGCCTGATGATGATTGAAGACGTGATTGAGGATGATAAAGACGCCTAGCCTAGAATGGCAACTGGCTCTCATGTGAGCCTGCCGGAACAAGCTGCCTCAAGTTAAGTCTTTTCCAAGCTCCATAGCGGCAACATCAGATAGATAGATAACTATTTATTGTTAACACCAGAAATTACCTACATAATACAAAAATCTACTTAAAACTAGTGTAACAATTGGCAGCCTTATCGCTTAAAGCGATCTCTTCCAGGCAACCTTAGCAGGTTGAGGTACTTAGGAAAGATTTTCGACTTGAGAATGGTAGCTATAACCAGCCAAATACTATAGAAAGTACACAACCACTATGGTTTCCTCACGATGTTTTCGTTATTTCTGTAGCTCAAGCTCATTGCAGGGATTTGAACCCACGCCCTGAGGCGTGTGATTCGAACACTATATCTACACTACACTACCACAGAGCTATCTTATTCAATATATATTGTAAAAGCTGGTGCCCATGACTTTGTACGCGTAGCTAAAAGCCTTAAAAAAAAAAAAACAACAAAAAAAAAACGAAATTCCATTCAAATCTTCGTTTTTTCTAACTCTTAACAAATTTACATTCACATTAGTACTACTTATTTACGTTATACAAAGAAATAATGTATAAAATGCCATGCTTCTAGATCCACAACATTCTAGAAACCACTAGATTTTATTAAGTAAATAATTATTATGTATTTAATTTGCATACATACAGAAACAGTATACTTCCAAAAAGAAACGTGAGTGGCGCCTAGAGAGGTATGAATAAAGCATACCTTATGAATGAATTAACAGATAAAGATTTAAGCTCAAAACGATACCTTCATCGTTATTTTATTAGAACTTCAAAGCAATAAACTCAGTCCTTATCGGCTGCAGTCATCTAATCCCGAGCATCTTTGAATTTTACATTCAAGAAATCCGATATAGCACCTAAAAGTCAACTTCGAGACGAATAGGCTGAGAATTCAGAAGGTCAAGTAATTTCGGCCTCATTCCACCACAAGACGTTTCTCTTAAAAGCCATTTCTTGTATTTGAGATAAAGTGGAGATATCTCGTGACCTCGACTGTCTCCGTTTTCAGGATAAGAGGAACAATGAATTTTAATTCTGGATTCGAGGCTCGAAGGACCATAAATATAACCTTATCGAATAGGTAATTGGTAATGGTCGACCGCTTTAAGGGAGTTCGTACACGAGACGATGCAAGTCGGCGACTTCAGTAGTGTGGCAACTCGTCGTGCACTTATAGGGCACATCATCATGTCTCATTTAATTGTGGTCACTTTGTCAAACTCCAGTCAGTGTTATGATAGAAGTAAAAAAAATGATGGCTTAAATTGTTATTTATGCAAGAGGTGTTCTTATTTAGTATATACCTCGGATTATTTTATGCTAATAGTATAACACATAACGCAGTAAAACTAAGCGAACTTTTGCGAGTGATGAATTTCGTTGTGTGAAGAGAGCAGAGTATAACGGGACATTGCAATGTAATGCAGTGTCACCTCTAGTACTTAGTAAATATTAGCTCAATATACAACCAGCAGAAAATTACATTCATGCGCTCTGCAAGATGCGAGAGTAGCAAATGTTGCAACGTCGTATCCGATACTTCAGTCGCCTCATGAACAAACGGCCTATATGAAAGACGCTATATCACGTGTCTATAAATTAAATTACTCTGAACTCAATGGTGTAATTAAAGACAAAGTGATACAAACGACCTATCACAATCATAAAGTGGCAATAATAGCTTTTGGATTAGACATAAAAAGTAAGACGTCCTGTGCTAAACTAAGGCTTCCCTTTAAAAGGGCGTTTGCAACAATACCCACGCTTGGCAGCCGACTTGCGGATCGCTGAAAACCTCAATCCTTTAATAAGATACTACTGCCCGTCCTCCGAAGGTTTCTGGTCGCTGTTTTAGGACATGCCTGCATGCCGGATATCAAGCTTCGGGGATATATTTTTAAAAATTTTCTTAGCATATGAAATGTCATATTTCTAGTCTTAGAAACATGATATTTTGGACAGAAGTTTCTTCCTTGCAAAATGTCATGCTGGGCGTTTTGTGGGTCTAAAATCTAGACTCACCAATCATTGTCTGTTAGTCAGATATTTTGATTGTTTTGAAATGTACGGTCATTAAAAAAGGTTTGTCATACCGGTTTTTTTTCTAGTGCCAGTTTCGTATCAGTGTTATATTGCATACGAGTACTTAACTTATTGTTAAATTGTTTATCTCTCACTTGCTGTGCCAATTTTTTTTTGCAATATTGCAAGCTCCTAAACCCCTCAATTATTGCTAAGTTAAACTGACAAAAACGACACGACATTGTTTCAACTGATTTGAGACGCATCTTTAAATATTTGTTAAGATAGGAAGCTTATCAGTTGAAGCCCAAATATATTATATCAAAAGCTACTGCAGTAGTCTTTTTTTTACCACAAAGATAACGTTGCCTAAAAAAATATTATAAACTTTTACGAGTTTAGAACACCCAGCGTGTGGTGTTATTACTTTTAAGCTTCTGTATAAAGACCATCAATTCGAGGTTACTTCCTTTTTAAAGTTATAAAATTTACATCTACAATTTATTGTTATGATTCAATTAATAAAAAGAAATGCTAGTATTTTCGTTCACCTTGTACCGGTATTTTAGAAAGATAAACCGGTAACATTACGATTATGTAATAAGGAATATTTTTTTGCGGCAATTAGATATTTTGCATTCTCGATATGCTGTATGCCTTAGGATTCGCTTCGGCCAACGGTTTTATGTTAGTGCGTCCGTTTTTTGTCTGCCACTGCAGTACGTTGAAACTATCGTCACATCTATCTACAAATAAAAATCATACATCATAAGCCAGAAGATGTCCACTGCTGGGCAAGCGCCGCCCTGAGCGCTAAAAAGACATAGCTTTTAGATATACATAATATAAAATATCAAAGAATACAAGGTGAACAATTTGTGAAAATAAGAAATGAAGAGGTAATTTTTTTCATCCTTAAATGACAGCGGGCCCTAAATCCTACATCAAGTCTATCAAAATCGAATAAAGTACAATTTTCCCCATTACCGCTCTTCACATCTACCGTCATTTTACGTATCGCTTCCGAACCTTCAGAAGGGAAGAACGTAAAGACGAAAATAATAAATCCGTATCCAATATGCACGGATGAAGCGATTGAAAATATTCTTTCGACAAAATGAACGTTGATCTCATTGATGTTCGTCCGTGAAATTCGACGAATATTCGCGCCGATCCATCAATAATTAAACGACGAGTTGGCGATACATTATCAGCTGTATTGCGAACTCTGATTGATAGCTGGTGCCATAGCTCGGTTCCCACTCTCTCCATTGAGACTACTGTCAAAGATTGACCGATTGCTTTCGACTCCCGGCCTTATTCAATTCATTGCGGTATAGAGTCTATTTCATTCACCGCAACGTTACTATCGTGTGCTCTCGTACTATTATCGCCCCAAATCCCGCATTTGCAATATTATTCCACGCGGGATACTCCTGCGATAAATATTCGCAAAGTAGATAATTACCTTCATTTGACATCCATACAATGTGCACCTGATATTATTAATGTTTAAAAGGTTTTAATCACAGCCTCGAATTTGAGCTTAATTATTTCGCCCGTTGGATAATTAATTAAACAAAAGACGTCTAGGTGAGTATAGAGCTGACTCCCATTGTTGTTAGGATTACAGGGAAAAATCCGCGATGCTTCCGGCGGCAGCCCCGCTGCTCATTGTTCGTCCTTCCTCCAATTTACGCAGTTTCATCGCGTGACTGATGCATTTATATTTTCGCATTCGAACCCCTCCAGTGTTTATAAATTGTTTATCGAACGGGCGTCTCTAATCGCAATCGAAACGTCTCGATGTCTTTTTGATTTGTGCCTCAGAAGGATTTGTAGTCGTTTAGTAGGTTGTGGGGTCGCGATGGTCTTCGGTTCCCATGCCGTAGGGGTGTTACGCTATTTTAGTGCGTCGTCGCTCGTAATTTATGGGCATGCAATGCATACGACCCGCTTTTAGGGTGATGGTCTGGAATAACCATTTTTCGGAAATTTATGTCGACTTTAACATGATAAGTGGCTTCATACTGATAGGCCAACTTTACATTTAGATGTTGTAGCGGAAGCATCAGCCATCTAATAGAGTTATCGAATTAAATAAATGAGATATTTTCTGTATGATATATGACTCACAAAAAATCAGTCAAGTGCGTGTCAGGCACGCTCAAAGTGGGGTTTTTTAGTTGTGTTGGAAACAAATAATCATCATCATCATAGCCGAGCTCGTGAAAGTTGTTTATTCAAGAATCAACTTCTTCATGTCATAAATTATTAACCTTGAGAAGATAGAGTAATCTCAGTTTGTGTGCTAGTAGGTATACTATTTTTTTTTTAATTTAGTGAACCTTCTTAACTGACACGTGACTAAATCGTGATTATGAAAAACTGACTTGGAAACATAATTATTTTGAAATCTCTTTTTAACAATGGTAGGTAATAATGCTATTTTTTGTTCATCCCTCTTTCTAGATAAAGATACCTCTAAAATAATAATTTACAACATTTCAATATTTATACTGGTAGCTGTTAAAAATTGTCTGTGTAATTGTGTAATCATCATCATTATCAAACCTTAATCGCCCAATGATGAACAAAAATGCTCATACGTCACTCATCCCGGTCCTGTGTCAATCTGTCCAGGTTTCCCGTAGTTTTCATCATACTATTTTGAAACGGTGACGTCAATCCGAAAACATTTGGTTCCTTATACTACCGATTTCTCGTAGTAAAGGAGTTATGATTTTCTAAATGAGCGGCTTAAAAATATTCAAACTTTTTTGGATAGATTTTTCGATTTTCGAAGAGGGACGAAGGAAAATTTAAAAAAACACCATCGAAAAATGAAATCTTGCAGCGGAAAACATTAGTATTAGTAAAATTACAAAAAGCTATCTCTTAAATTATTTAGTTGAATCTTGATAAAGATTGTAATATTGAATCAAATAATAGTTATTAAGTCGATGATCAATCGCTGGAGGCCATCGACTGATACATATCACTATCTTTGCTTCAATCTATTTTTCTTACACATTTAACTGCTATCTACTAATGACCTTTTAATCGTAAACTTAACCGCATAGCTGGCTCTAAATATTTGAGCTTTTAACAAGCCAGTTAAGAGAAACGCAGCGGCAATTTGTATTCAAATTATTTGTCAAGTCTACTCATTCCCAAAATTGCTTCCAGATTTAGCTTCGAAGGGGTATGTTAGGAGGATACGCTGCCAACATTCCGTTCTTAGGCAATGTCGTTGATGATAGGCGTAGTAATCTATTAGAAGTGTTTCTACGGACATGTAAGTGTACACAGTAAAGCGCCAAAGCTAACTTAACAAATATCTAAATTTAAAAATAAAAACAGCACTGCGTTAGGTCGCTGGTATACAAACAAAGAATTACATACAAATACGAATCTAACGACACTGCGCAATGCAAATTTGGTGAAGCTGTTTAGGCGGTTATGTCATAAAGGAACATACAAAGATACTTACGTATATCTGAAAAACATTAATGTCCTTCTGAAAAGTGTGGTAAAAAGGTAAACTATGAGCTCGAGAAGTTATCATTGTCAATAAGATGCTAAAATAATTATCGCAAATTACGACACCAGCTAAAGTTTTACTTTTTTAAAGAGCGCGTAACTAAAATCCCCTTTCTGTTTCACGATAAAGTTAATGTGAAAATCAACAAAAAAAATATATATATATACAAAAAAAAAACAATTTCCAAATATAAAATTTGTGTTTTCTTTACGACAATAAGTAGATTTTTTGACTTTTCTGACATTGCCACATAGTCATAAACATTTCAAATAAACGTCCACCGTTATTACAAGACTCAATATATTTTATGGCATCGGGCAATGTTACGGAAGAAGCAATGAGGTGTAAGCGCCGCGCAGCTGCCATCATTGTCCCGATAATGACACTGTTTGTGCATAAAACGCATTGGTTCACCAGAATTTATTCTATTTTATTCCTCATGTATGTCTAGAAAATTAACCGGGTAATTAATAAGCGAATTCATTTGCAGTGATTTGTTGTCTTCGAAATATAAGAATGATTAATATTGTTTATAGTCATGATAATGGAGTTGAATTTATTATGAAAACTGCTCATTGGCACTGTTGTTGTTTCATTTTTAATAGATACTGCCAGTACATGTATTTGCATTTATCTTGAAAACTTGAGGTGCAACGTTTCGCTCGGCGCGCGAAATTCAAAATTTCTTGCGTTTTATGTCAATTACAGCTTAATTACTCATCGTAGGTTCATGAAAACAAATTTTGCGATATTAAATAGATTGTATAAGTACATTTCTCACTAAACCAAAAACCAAGATTAAAATCAGCTTATTGAAATTTGTAGCTAAACCAATATTATCTAGGTAATCATTTTACCCGTAATGTCTTAAAACAACTTATTTATTAGCGCAAAATTGGTTTCGATAAATCCACGATGAGAAATTAAGCTGTAATTGACAAAAAACGCAAGAAAATTTGAATTTCGCGCGATGAGTGAAACGCTGCACCTTAACTATAACAGTTATGTAATTTATTTTTTACCCGACTTCGCGGGAAATAGAGTAATTGTTTTTGGAGTATTTACGTAAGTATATATATGTTTTTGTATTTCTGTATTACTTTTAGTCTTTAAGGCTTGACCGATTTTGGCGAGAGATTTTGTCCAACAGCCTGTGTTGTATTACTCTGATTTAAATTTTGCAGTCTGGCTTTTTGTGTTACTTTTAATGATAATATTTATCTCGGACTTCAAAAATAAAACTGGAATTTTAATGCATCAAGTGAACTTGAACACAAATATGTCAACAGAATTTTTTGAAGTCAAGTCTATTCTTAGTGATGCCTATGCCTCCGGGAATAGAACGGTAAGTTGAGTATATAAATTAGCTGTCAGGGCGCTAATCGCTCCGACAGGCCGCGATGAAACTTTAGAGTCCATCGGCGGTTGTCTGAAAGGCCAACATATGTTCCAAAATAGATACACAATAACATCAGTTATTTGTTATCCTTTTAGCGAAAGCTTCCGAGAGAAGCTCGTTATTTTTAACGAACATCGCTTTCATTGCTGTTTGCTCAAGGATTTCTTTGCTTCTTCGATTTTGTAATCCCGGATCGATAGTCACGTATAATTCCAGATATTCGTTCCGTTACGATACTTTTCACTTATCTTCTTCTTAGTGTGCCTATCTTATATTCTTTTTTCTTGTACTTTTATGAAGGCTGCCTGTAGCTTTGAATATTTAGTCTAGATCTTGGCGGAAGAGACCGGTGGCTCTCACGAACCAAATCCGAGTCAACTTTTTGTGGAATTTCGTTATTAGTAATATTTTATTTAATATAGTACAAAATTATATCTATACTCGTATAGGCAAAAAGTTTCTGCAAATTAAGATGCCCCCTCAGCAGAGATTCACACGGTTCGGGGAAAAATGGAAGTCTACGCGATAGCGGACAATGGACCACAATTACTACGTCTGTCGGCGTAATGAACGCGCCAATGAGATAGCAATAAAATTCGCCTCACAATACGGCCATAATTAGAATTAACTGTCTCATTCCCGCCCACAGCCAATGCCTCTATTTTAGCCGATTCTCCCCATTGATGTTATCCAATGCTTTGGAACCGCATTTTCAACACGATTGTGTTGTCTGGTATCTGTTTGATCTGCAAGCTTAAATATAAACTTGATTTGAGTTTGAGTAGAACCTTTACTATGGCACATTTTATTGACATTCAAGAGAACCTACTGTTTACAAACCTGTAGTCTTTTTTTATCCTCAAAAATATAACATTTCATTTTAGCATAAAGTTCCTTGTGTGTTTACATTTAGCTAAAAAACCACAAAGCAACAATATACACACATCTGTTCCAAATAATACGAATTAAGGAGAGCTATTTTTTCAGAGAGCTCGTAAGTTTTTGTAGAGCCAATTAAAACGGCGATGTTGCCTTGTTCTTAACAAAAATTTCGATTGCCCCTCAGACCTTTCATTTAGAGAATTTAGTTAGAATTAAGAGGAACTGTGGAACAGTGAAAGCTTTGCGTTGTTTTCGTGAACAATAAACTATTGTGCTTTATGGACCTAGCTCTTAAGCGTAGCGGTGCTTTTGTTAGATTCATAAACATGCAGGGTCTCAAATTTCGGAGCTGTTAGTTTGCTTCTGTTTGTTTTGCGGTGAATAGGAACTGTAATGTACACTAATGTAATTATGTTTGAGGTTATACTGCAACTTTTAAATGCCGTCGCGTCTTAATTTTGAGTTTTAGTTCTCTAATTGTAGTACGGTCCATTTGAGTAATATTGGTACGTAAATGCTCTATCACATATTAATTACACTCAAATTGCAAAAAATTCAAAAACGTTTTCTTACAATAATTGTTTGAAATATGTTTCAAAATTCAAGAATATTTGATTCACATTAAATGTTATTGATCCAGAAAAATATTGATTTAATTTAAGAATATTTTTTATAACAACACAAAAAGCAGCAAATTTCGTCTTAAACGCCTACAATAATTGTTTGAAAAATGTTTCAAAATTCAAGAATATTTGATTCATATTAAAAGTTATTGATCCAGAAAAATATCGTTATAAATTAAGAATATTTTTTTAACAACCCAAAAAAACAGTAAATTTCCTAAACGCAGCAAATACCAATGGGAAAACACAAAAATCCCAATGCTTTTGTAATATGACCCATAAATACTTTGGCTCCAATACTGACTGTAATTAACTAGGCAGTTCCTTTATGTATGTCTACGGTTGAAATAGCAAACTATGATCTCTTAACTCACTGTATAACGTTATTTACTACCAGAATAACAGTTTTAGACTAATTACAGTCACTTTAGTTATTCGGTCACAGTAATTGAATTCAATAATGTATGTAAATGTATGCCACTAGAGCCAATAAAGCTGTAAATCTCTACGGAATTTTCGTTCAGACGCTCTCGTATTGAATTCTAAATTTTTATTGGTTTCAATCATTAGCATATCTGGTTGTATCAGGCCTTATAATGACTGGGATGATAAATTAGAATTTTAAATCTCGAAATAGTACACTAAGGTAAAGCTATCAATCAATCCTTTTGATATTCAATCTGTATTTTTAGACCCTTAAATTAAGCTTAATTTGAGATAAGCCTTTAATTTGTGCACCACGGGTGGGCTCAAGGAAAGTGTAAGCGGTCATTAGGCACTTTTTGTAAAAGTTTTGTACCTTTTGTTTTAAGTACGTCATGTTTCTTGAATATAATCCATAATGCATGAGATACATGGCTCCTCATAGCAATTATGTGTAATAAATCTTAAGTTAGATCAACAGCTGATGCCTATATTATTTTAAAATTTTTTGTAAACCAAAATCGCTGTACGCTGTTGCGGTAACTTTAAAAGAAAATCCTTTTATAATCCGTTGATAAAGTGCCACTTCAGTGGTCAAAAGTGACTCGGCCTCGACTCTGTGACTGGCGTTATCATCGAAAATAAATGACCAATTAAACAATCTAATTCATTCCCGGCCGCCCTCGAAGGGGTGGAAGCATAAATCAACAACCGTCGAGTGGCGATAAACATTTTGTGACTTCCAAACCAGGTGATAAAAAGTGTCCTCTTTTTTGGTCACTGCACGCAGAACCTTCATAAGGGTGACATTTTTTACCTAAAACAGCTTCTTAATTGTTACAGGGCACCCTTTACGGTTAAGTACGACCCTTTTAATAAAAAATGGACCTAAATAAATGACCCTAATGAGAGCGTTTAGGACCTCAGAGCAAAAAAAACTAGTAGGTAGCAGACGTAATTGTTGATCATGGTTTGATAAGAGTGAAAATATTTGAGTTTGGGACAGCATCACCACTTAGCCAAATATTTTTTTAACGTATACCCGCACAATAAGTGGAAGTTAATGGGGTACGCAAATAGAAGTACTCTTAGATAGATACTTGTGTGCATTGGAGTGCTACAATGCTATGCGGATAAGAGGGTCAATATTTTGATAGTGCGCGTGTTCAAAAACATGTGGTTAAACATTGTGCAAGAGTGATACTCAATGTGGTGTTTTAATAGTTCTACCTTAATGCATCGGCAAACCAACATAGGTATGATTTCGTTACGCTCGCTCCGCGTCGCAAAGATCAGTCCGAAAATAGCAAGGAATGAATCAGTCTCTAACTCGAGAAATTCCACCACATCAAAGGCCAGACTTTCACTGAACAGGGCTTGCCTTTTTCTGCAAAAAAAGCAAGCAATTCTTGCCGCTGATTGGAATTGCCTTTAAACTCTCAAGACCTAATTTACGCTCACGTTTCTGAGAAAAATTTAGAGCTCTGCAGACCTAATTATTTATTGATTGCTTTTGATTGATCGCCTAACTTGCCCCAAAATAAAACGCTTGCAATTTTTGTAAATTTGAAAGTTAAAATGCGGGGTAATGACTCGGAAAATTTGACACTTCGCCTACGGGCGGCGATGGTGGGCGTGGAGCAAATTATTCCAAGTTTTATTGACGGCTCTCGAGATTTACACGCGCAGCTGCCGCTGCCCTGTAGCGGGCATAAAATTGTATTGCTCATGACTGTACTCAAAATGTTACGCGTTGAAATAGACCTATAATTGCACATATTTTGTTTATATTAAACCTTTTTTCCGGGAACTTCGTAAGATACGAGGAGTAGCCAGGTTATTTTTTTTGTTACTGAGACACGAGACGAGAATGTCGCTCATCTGATGTTAAGCTTCGCGCTTGCCCATAACAGTCCAGTGCCACCCAGCAATTTAAACTTCAACAGTTTAAGATCATACGCGGAAATGCATTGCTCTTGTCACCCTGAGATATTAGATTTAAATCTCTGTGTGCCCAGTAATTTTACCGGTAACATTTCCTTTAAATCCAGAACGCAGTAATGTTTGCGCACAACTGCTTGGCGGTCGAATAACTGGCAAAGGTGTGGCACTTCCCCAGGTGGACTCTGCAATAGTCCTACTACTATAAAGATTACGAATTACACCCACTAAACTCCCTCGGTGGTCAACCTATGCCTGACAGAGGATACTGGAATCTCCGAGGAAATGCTGGAACGCAGCAGTACTCCCCTAGCACGCTGCGTTAATAGGCAACACTCCAGGGCTAATCTCCCTCTCTTGCCTCTCGGACATTGCGCATTTTGAAGATAACATCTTCAAAATCTAAGCAATTATGGGCCCAAAGGGCGCTTCTAATCGGCTTTTACGAAAAGCAGGTGGTACTGTCCTCTTATTCTTAGACTACAGCTACAGGTTGAAATAGGTATCTATATCTTATTACTTACTGCTTAATGTCCAGCATGTTATTGTTCATAAGATCGAAAATTCCATTGACACAGATAAACATGTTGAAAGGTTATCATAGAATGACTTTATAGGAACAAAGCTGAGCATGCTGTCTCGGTGTTACACATGAACATAATCTACATAGCTGCAGTGGAATGCAATAATAATCATGTTTATCTCTCAATATAATGCCAGCATTTAATTCAGTACGTTCAGTGAGATCATTTAGTTGCTATAAATAATTGCTTACCACACCAATTATATTTTACTTATGATAGGTTTTTATCTTCAAAATGTCTCTGAATTCTGCTTCAGTCTGCTTATATTCGCTAAAGAGTGCGAAAGAAGATGCGAAAAGATAGAGAGTATAAAATATAACTGAATCTGTCCTTTCAGACAGATTCATTATAATTAACTATGAATTCATATGATTATTCATTAGCTATTCATATCATTATTAATTATTCAATCATATAATTTTTCAATAATATAATTATTCATTATCATTTTAAGTGCGCTAAAATCGTATTTCTAGTAAAATATTATTGAGTACCACCCAGAATTTTGATTTACAACTGTACAAAAACATGTGCAATGCCCTGCGCTCGTCGGAGCTTTAAGATGCTAGCTCTCTTTACGCTAAGTAATTACGCTGAATACATCGCCCTTCAATCCGTAACTGTTGTACAACTGGCAAAGGTGTGATACTTCCCCGGGCGGACTCTGCAAAAGATTCCTACCACTACAGTATCTATCTCAACGTTACGCCTTCCCGCGCCTAGCAATCAAACAATAAGGCCGAGTTGCACCATCTAGTTTACTACAGTCAAAATGACGGATAACGCATGCAGCTTCATGGTTAAGGTCAAAGTTATAGTTAATTTAACTATAACAGAAACTTTAATTGGGATTATGATGCAGCCCAGCTTATGAGTAAAATTTTATAGGAGTATTTCGTCCGATTCTTGTTGGACTTCGAACGTCCTGATTGTGGAATCTAGAGTGATCTGTGTCGTAGCATTTACAAACTTTTGCTCTTGTACTGCTTTGACATCTTTACACCGAACTTGGGAGTTAGTGGCATGCATTATTTATACATGTTTGGTCTGGCTGGTAGCGAAACGCCAAATGCGAAATGTATTCCGATTTTTGATATTCTGTACTTTTATATTGTGTTGATAAGCGCAAAGCAAAGGTGACAGACAAAATTCCTAGTATTTACAGACAATTTTGACGGTGTTGGCTGTTACAATATTTTATTTTATATCAAGGGAAAACTCGCGACTCATAGGTGACCATTTTTTGACACAAATAAGTCTTCTACTTGTATGAACTTTTGAGTTCACTTCCCAAGAAGTAGAACGAAAAGAGACACAGTTGTACTTTGATTGAAAAAAATAAACTGTGGAAAAATGTACGCTTAACAATTTAGGGTGTTATATTTTTGTAATGGATAAAAAGCTTTAAAAGAACAAGCCCTTTCTAGGAATGTTATTAGTATGATTGATGATAGAGACTTATGATAGAGACCTGAAATTAAAACCGAATACTCCTCAAAGGGTTTAAGTAAAGAATAAGAACGGGTTCTGCGAAACTCCACCACTAAAGGAGTGAAATGTACCCCCAAAGTTTGTATAGAAAATCTTTTTTCATAGCAAGCCAATGAAACTTGGTACTAATCATACAAAATAAAGAAAGGAATGTTTCATGATTTTTTGACAATCAACCACTAAAAAGTGAAATGGGGTATTTAATTAACTGTCGCCTATGCGAACGAAACCGTGCGCGCAAGCTAGTACAACATACATACGAGTAAGTTTATTTAGGTATTTCCTTTTTATTATCTCGCGATAGAAATATTAGGCAAATAAGCAGCTCCTAATTTAGAAGCTTTTAATTTGCACTCAATATTATATTTCAAATCCCGATTCATTCATAAACGCCGAAAGCTCTCCGTCGACATAATCTCTGTCTTTGTGGAGCCGCTTCCGTCCCGTACAATAGATGCATTGCAAACTTCGTGAAATGGGTAAAAATAATCCTCTACCCGAACCCAATACATCACGCAAACTGTCAGTGGAGACCGCACGAACAAAAATACACCATTGTGAGACGAACCAACCATTGTCCAAAACTTTGGCAAAAACTTGTGCAATTCCGACAATACGCACCAACGCAAAAAGCTGCTTAATCCTCCCTGATTCTCAACTGTCAAACATACTTTTCACACTATTTGAAAAACCTTTTTTAATAGTCCATTAAAGCAGTCGTCAGCTTGTAAATCAACGTGAAATTGATGATTGTGGCAATTAAAAAACTAGCAGCATCGACAAATGGCGGTCCCTAAATTGGATCGCAGCGTCTCCGAAGTATCGCTGTCAATTAATCAATTCTAAAACTAGCGCTTTTTATTTTACAGGATTGAAGTGATCAATCGCGCGTTGTGTGGGTCTAACGCATGTCGAGTTGTCGACACACGTTCCTTTACCACACCGTAAATATGGTAGCCCTCGTCAAAACAAACATAATTCAAAAAGTATGTTTTCATTTATTTTTGTAATAACGCCCACGGTTGTAATGCCGCGTGTGATCGTGACGAAGCGGAGGTTTCGTGAGACTTTCTTATAAACTTGTAAGGCTACATTCAAAACATTTTCATATGTTTGTCATAATACCACATTACTTATAAGGTTAACGTCCCGGTGACTGTAAACTTTTTACATCCATAAAGTGATTCTATATTCTTTCTTATTCTAAATACTATATATGTACAATGTTATGTATGTACATATCTATCTTTTACGTAATATTTAAATAAGAGGTAGACAACGCACAGCATAAAGAACTCTGTCCATTTTACAACTTCGCGCCAGACCAGCGTCGCCTCTCCTCACAATCTATTGAATGAATAACGCAGTTATAATATGCGGTATAAGGTTCATTTTAGAATTGTAAGCAAGAATAGTTGATAGCGCGGTCACCTTGCTGTCAACGGAACTCTAAAAAAAAGCATCTGATCCAAATGCTTCGTCAAGGATTAATGTAATTTTTCTATGGAACGGCAAATTCAGTTTTATCGCGATTTCGGGGTTAACCCTATAGCATGTTTATAATAACGAGTACAACGATATCCTATAATATTTCTGTTGTCTTACGAAACACGCAGTATACCATCAGGCGAGCGACTGGCTCGTCTAGTCTCTATATTTTTTTTTTAAACCAGCATACACACCATTATCTAGTTACCATCTTAATCTCCAAACGTTGTTATTACGTTGACTAGCCCAGCTCTATGTGAAGAGTAAACACAGGCCGCTAGTCCGTTTGCTAAAGTTATCTCGACCGCGCCTTCCAAGTAAAAGAGTCAACAGCCTTATTAAGTCTTTGAGCTGCATAACCGCTTGGAACCGACCCAATTTACATTTTGCGACAACGACACGACTAGATATGCTAAATGCGTTTTCTGGTCGTATTTCGTCTAGTCTAGTCTAGTTTAGTCGTATTTCTAAATGCGTAACCTCGCGACCTCTATAACTCATAACTCTTTGTATTATATTCTAACTTTAAAAAACTATTCTTGCCTACAAAATTTCAGCTGTTACGTCATCTGAACCCGCCCCAAACCCGCGAGATGAGTTGACAAATTTGTAAATTTCATTATTTTTCTTTAGTCAAATGGATCCGATAAAAAATTCGGAAGAAAGAATTATCATTCTAAAGTAATCGTCGGACAAATATAAACACACGCAAACGCCATTTTAAAGTTCTCGTAGACTTAAGACCTTTTTTTCATTCGGTCAATAAATACTTTGATTTCTGTGAATTTGTAAGCTCCCAATAAAATGAGTAACACGAACAGCTTCTGAACGGATTTGGATGAGATTTGGTCTAAAGGTAGATTCTTCCTTGGATTATTATAGGTTACTTTTTATCCCGGAGAAATATACGGATCCCTTAAAACGGCGGGTACAACCGCGTGGCTCTGATAGTAATGCACAAATAATCTCTACACGTATCTAAAGGTGGTCTGGAAGAGATTGCTCTTAGCGATAGAACCACCGTTTATCTCTAATGTATTCTTCTTAAAATCTTCTCTGTGGAAGTTTGTCCATTTTGAATTTGGTTATTTTGGGCGATGATTAATCTTCTTTGTTTTGTCAATAAATGTTATCAATATTATTATAGTTTTTTTTTAATTAACAACTATGACAGGAGATAAGATAGCTCTGATAGCAGTTACTTTCTCCTGTCAGCGGTCGTGTCCCTGTCGGATATTGTGAATTAAACCAGGCTACTACAAAAGCGGCCTTTATTGGTTTATTCGCATATTGATTGTCCTTTTACTCGCATCGACATTTTCAGAGTAGAACAAAGCGCTTTAAAAATTCCACAGTCTATTCCAATTAATCTCTCTTGTAGTTTTTATTGCATAGAACCTCGTGAACTTTAGCTTCAGACGGTACAATAGTATCCATTGTTTATAAGCCGTACATTTTTCAGCTAACCGCTGCCTGTCATCGTTCAAGTGGCGATAAATTATGAACTTAACCTTGGTTTGAGTTTGTTTTGGTTAACGTTTGTAGACTACTTTAGAGGCATATGTGGATCGTGAGAACCCTTTACGTTGGAGAGGTTAGTTATACTTACCCGATATTTGGGTTTCCTTAATATGTTTATTTTAAACTTTAACAAGGTTTGAAAGTTATTTGACCGCAACTTCAAGATGTTTGACAAACAGGGCTTTTGGAGCAAGTGATTATTAAAGTTTGTGTGACTTAATTTTCGTTTCGCTTGTACAAACAGTAGCTAGAAATTAGCATACAAATATTTGTGTGAAAAGCTTGAAAAAAATATCTGCGATTTTTTTTTTCCATTGGTTCCACTATATTTGTTAATAAAATGACATAGGAGGGCTTAAAATGTTTGTAATATGTTTTTCTTATCTTAAGAAATAATAATATATGGTATATTATATAAAATTGTTACATTATATTTTTTAATTCTTGGCTTAAGAATAACTCAAGCATTAAATAATACCTAATATTTTTAATTCTTAAGTTAAGAAAAACACATTACAAATATTGTAATTATTATATTTCCGAAAATATCCTTATATGTACATGTACATCATTACATAATCGTGAATCCAAATCAGAACTAAATCAACTGCGGCTTCAGTTACTGCCATTTATAGTTCAGCTACGAATAACATTATGCATGCTTGTAAATTAATATCGGTTTTCCCATCAAAACATTATCGCTCATTCCGCGAATTTCTATTCCTATTCAGATTGGGTTCCGGTTCCATTTGAGATTATCCCGAGTTGTAATTAACCTGAGATTAAACTCTGATGCAACTATTTCTGTTTGATATGATTATGTTAAACGTATAAGGATTAATTGTAGAAATACAATTACGATGACATATCCAATTAAGGTCCTAGTGATGAAACCACTGAAATAAGTGCTTACGTTAGTATGTTACTTTTATATATATTTGTTTTAGTCATTTTTTTTTTATTAGATTTTCTTCTTCGATTCATACCACAAGAAAAACTTAAGATTTTCTTTAAATTATTCTTTGTTTGCTATATTATTGTTTTAAGTTAGTTTTAAGCTTATGGTCCATGGGTGGGCGAATTGGGGTAACCTGTGATGCCCACCCAATGGAAAAGAAACTATAAATAAATAAATTTCACGGGACAAGTGACATTATTAATCGACTATGAAAAAGGAGGGTTATGAGTTTAGCAGTCTATGTATGTATGTAAGTATGTTCATTATGTTCCCTCTAATCTCCTAATGTTATATTGGCTCGAAATAAAAAATAAAACAATTCAATAAAAAAAATACAAATAATAAGTAAATATCTAAAGTATAATATAATTTATAAATCAGTTTTAGTACTTACGCGCTATTTACCTCGATTTGGTTTATTTTTGAGTTCCCGATATTTCGGCGCACTTTCATACGCCGTGATCACTTCTCGGTCTACCCGTGAACATGTAAGTACTTATTTAAATTTAGTAATAATGTAGTAATGTCAATGTATTTTTTTTGGTAGATTTAATGTACATAAATCACATATTATTAACAATAGTTTAAATATGATATAGCCAGTATGTAACTATTTAGAAATGAATTTCTCCAGTGTGTGGACACAACATAAAATTTCGATACGTTCTGGACTGAAAAAAAAACCAACAGGCAAATGTTTTAGTTCAATGATTCGACGTATATCAAAACGCTAGCAAAACGTGTAACAAGTCAGTTAAAATTTTACTATGAAACGTAAGATACGTCCAGTATCGCTTACCATTAAAATCACGTCACGTCCGTTATCATGTTTTATGTTTGTTGCTAAGTTTTAAACTTCCTTTATCGTAGTTTATTGGAAGTTTCAGCTGATATTTATAACATGTGTCTTGGTTATCTTATCGCTTCGATGGCTACTGTGAGACTTTTTTGTAAGCCAATATTTTCATAAGAATATCTCGTAATTTATTGGTATTTTGTTATCAAAGGATTTAGGGACAATTTATCGCAGCTGCATTGTTAAGGTGGGGTTTTGTGGCATTCTTTCTAGGATGCCGCCAAAATCACCAAGAAATAAAAGCGAGATAGTGTTGCAAAAAATCTTTTTTCTGTCTTAAAAAAGACGTCTTTTTTTTCTAAGTACTGAATCTCAAATTTACAAGGCAGTTATCGTTTAATATTACTGTTTTAGATTTTTTATTAAATACTAATCTTAAATTTTAGAACTGCTATATTGTTCTGGTTCAGTAGAACAAAATTTCATGAAAACATTGACTGTAGTTTTCATTTACAAACGGGGTTGTCCCTAACAGGCTAAATAAAGGGAAATCCCCGTTCACCTTGTTAAGTTTAGTTGTCGCCATTGAACGTAGTTCAGCTTTACCTAATATGAGTCTGAAATTTTATATCATACCAGTTTTTTTTTTTGAATTTTGGTTGTAATAAAAATAAAAATAAAAATAAAAACCTTAAGAAAAAAAACTACTTTTTTATTTTATTTTTTTCTTTTTCAATTTGCGACACTAAGTAAGATACACCAATATTATGCTAAATTTTACTTATCTAATTATTTTTTTGATACTGAGTGAGGAGACGACCAAGTCACGACGTCATGCTTGCCCATAACGATTCAGTGCCACCCAGAGTTTTGAACGCGGTAATGCACTGCTGTCGTCACCCAGAGATTTTAGATGTTAAAACTCGACCTGGGACCCTATTCCTGTGCGCTCGAGATTATCTCGATCACTGTCTCTCTCATATAGAATTTAATGGGAGTAAGAGTGACCAAGATAATCTTGAGCGCACAGGAATAGGGTTGTTCCCTGTTGCTCTTCTGTTTTTGCTTTTATGGGAAAAATGTGATAGATATATTTGAATTCTATCAATGGTTGAATAATTGTTTGGTTTGCCAGTTATTCAACCGCCAAGCAGTAGTGTGCAAGCATTACTGTGTTCTGGATTGTGTGACTGGTGATGTTTCCAGCGTAATTACTGGGTATACAGAGATTTAACATCTAACATCTCAGGGATCTCAATGATTAACGAATGTTATCTATTATTTTGCTCTAGATTTTCAACATCTGCAGCACTGATTAATGGGCCCAACTATTTGGGGCAAAATACAAATAGAAAAACAATACATTGTATGACACTGGCCATATTGTATTCTACCATAACAATATCTAGTTCAAATCAATAAACATCAAATAACCCACTCGACACGAACGGAAGTTGTCAAGAGCAGTTGAGCCCGAGATAAACTAATTCTAATTAGTCAGAAGTTAAATCAGGGTCTTTATAATATATGATTCTACTAGAATATAATATATGTACAACATTAATCTCATAATATCCCGTTCTAGGTTAGATTTACTTATTGTCTTTGCCCCTAATTCGACACATTATATTTTACTCCGTTCCCCATAGCTTACATGCGGGTAACACATGGGTTTTTATAGATTTGCGTCCAATCCACAAATCCAATGAAGTGTGTGAATATTTTGTACCTGAAATATTTTGTATGTAGAGAAGTATCCTGTACATTGTCAAATAGAAAACTGTTTTCTAGTTCAAAATTATTTTGTTTAAAAAAACAGCTTAACAAGCACAAACAAGCAGTGCATAATTTCAGCATTTTTTTTTCGGCTGTATTTGCTATAAATACTTACCAAAAAATATAAAATTATTAAAAAAAAAAAACTTCAGCTGGATCATGTGAAACGAGTAAAAAAAATGACAAAAAAAATCTATCTTATATATTTATATTTTTTGTGACGACAGTTTATTAAAAAACTTTCAAAATTGGTAGCAATAATGTCAAACTATGACGAATTTTGTGACTTCTCATTCACGAAATTCGCCCTGGATAGCAAAAGTTCTTTAAAAAATTGTCAAACTGAGGCAATTATTCTTGCAAAGAAAGATTTACATCATCTAAATATTATAGTCACTTACCCGCACACATCTAAGGTACCTACATCCTGCTAATAAATAACTCATATGCCAATATTAATAAAGAAACAGATAATTGAAACTAACACTTACATTGCTTTTCATTTAAAGTTGAGTATTTGTTTCCGATTTACTATTAGTTTTGGGATGGAAACATTTGAAGAGCTGTCAATTATAATAGAAAGTGGGGAATCTGTAACGGACAGGTTCAATAATCCCGATCATAAGCCATCGACGTTATCATACAATAATTAGGTTTGTGTTAGTCATATATTTTAAGTTTTTTTTTAAATCTCTTTAGATTTTCTATTCCTCTGACTTACTGTTACACAACGACACAGCCTAAGCCGGTGATTCTAGAAATATGATACTTTGCACAGTGTTATATATTGACGTAGGTGCCGATTAAAAAACATCCTCTACGCTTTCCGATGAAATACACGACGAATGAGATGTAAATTATTTGACCGACCAGATAACCCCTTTTTGGTATTTTTTTTTCGATCAGACATTTCATACTATTAGTCAAAACTATATATCTTCAGGAGGTTCCACAATCTGCAGCCCTAACCACCGTCCCTTGAGCATTACCTCGCTGCCTGCGGCCCTCTAGTTTTAGATTTATATATTGTAAAAATCAAACCTCAAAAAGAAAATAATTATGACGATATGTAAATTTTGCCGTTGGATTTTTTAGGTAAAATTAATTTTGACTACTTCTAAAATATTGTTATTCTATCCATATAAGCTGAAGTGAAAAGAATTAATTAAAAATTTTGGCTCTAATAAACGTAAAATTCATGAAATAAAGCAAAATCGCCATAAATAAAACTAAAAATGAGCAGAATAAAATATTAAAATCCTTTCATGTAACTGAAATATCATTCTGAATTTTATTTACTGCTGTTCTCGGAACCGAAACTGTTGCCAAAAGCTGATGTCATGCATTTTATTTATCCCATAACCCACTTATATTCGTGTCAATATTTTAAAAACTACAACTCTTTATAGCGGCTTCTGAAAATACGGCTTGATATTAAAATGTGTGCTGTGTTGCAACGTGCTACAAGCAATTCAGTGAAAAATAAACTCGAATGCTGAACGACGTGTTTAGAAAGTTTGTTATATCAAAGAGTTGTAACTGTGACAAGTTTAGAAGCTCCAAATCTTAGTTTGACAGATGTTTACGGTCCTCTTGATAATCCAAATAAATATTTTGAAGTTGTTTACGTTGCTGCAACTCCGGGAAGCGCTTGTGAGCGTGGCGTCGTCGCCTTTGACAGAGAGCTTGCTTTGCTGTTTATTTGTACAGTTCTGGCTATAAAGCGGCTGTAGATGCTACTGAGTTGACAGCTACATTTTAAAACGTTTTGATTACGTCACAACTAACTAAAGATCGTAACGCAAAGGAATATTTTAGTGTATGCTTGAGTAATTTTAAAACAAAAAGTAAAATAAAGGAATACAGTAAAGGAACCCAAACAGAGTATTCTGGTCCGTTAGGATCTATTTCATGTTAGTGTATATATACTATCTTTTCATACTGACCTGAGATTTAAAAAACTTTTCCTATCAATCGCTAAGTTAAGAGTATTTTTTTATTATGATTGTCAGTGAATATCATTCTCATAATTAAAGTAAAGAATTCTACTAACAAAAAAAAACTTAGTACTTTTGTTGCAATAAAGGTATTGCAAAGGTAGGAAAATTAGTTCTGAAAGTGAATAAAATTTAAACCTGTTTCAGGGTAAAATGTAAAGGACTCTATCAAGACCCAAATTTACTGAGCGTAATATTAGGTTTTCGGTGTTCCGTTAACTCGTTATTAAATAAAGGAGAAAACGCTACGTGAAATTGAAATTCTCTGAAAGATTGACTAAATTAACATCTTACTGCTTAATTTTTATCAAGATTTACGCGCATGTGAGTATGGGGTACTTTTGGTTTAGGAGACGTTTTTATACGTATAATAAATGATTAGGCAGCTAAAAAAAACCTCACACACACACCTTTATACTTTGAGTCTTTTGCTATGATTTTTTTAAATATGTGCAGATTTTACATCGCATAATAAAACACATATATTATATTCTGACCATTTCTTCTTTTTTCTATGAGTGCAAGGCAAGACGAGGACGCGCGCGTCTCGCTGAGCATTCCTTGGTAAAGGTCACCGAATGTGATCGAAACTATAGTCGGAATAACCGACTCAGTTTAACGTGAGTATTCCCGTTTTATTAAAACAACATTTCTTCTTTTGTTTCAGATAAAAATTAAGAATGAAAAGAAAAGACTTTGTCGCTCCTACAACATGCTGACAATGTTGTAGCGCTTACAAAGATGGATATTTTGACTCTGGTGACATCTCTGTTGGGAATAGTTTGTCTATGCCCAGGTGAGTTTATTTTTTCTTTAAACATTAAATAGAGGCAAAAAAATATATATCTCTGCACACAATTAGAGAACGAGGACTCATATCTTATCTCTTTACCTACCAATGCTTATCTAAGTATATACAACTTAAATACGGGAAAACTCATTAGAGTAATTTTATTAATGGAATCGGTAATGATGTTTGGTAACATATTTATTAATACTTAACATATCACCGCTTTGCTTATCACAAAGTTGTTTTTATTGACCAATAAAAAAATTGCTTAAGAAAAAAGTAGAAAACAAGAATAATTATTAAAAGAAAACTGAAAAATCCGACTGCAAAATATAGCTTATGATACTCCAGATACATGATAATTTTAAGACACCTCGCAATCTATTAATTTTTATACCGATTAGGTGGTAGGAATATAAATTACAACAATTACAAAGACACCTTTGGGCAACCGGGTAAGAAATATAATGACTTAGAAAACATTATTTAGGTTAAATTATCTATTAAAACCACGATCTTCAATCAATAATTAAGTAATAAACGTCAAGAAACCACAAAAGGGTAGCAACTTAACTAGAAAGAAAATAACCACAAAGTCAGAGTTCAACCGTTGCTAATAGCTAAGTATGCACCCGGTCTCCACCCCAAGGGATATCACCCCACAATTTGATATTTAGTGCCTTGCCGTACCATCTTAGATTTGTGGCAACACTTAGCGACGAAAATAAGCGTGTCACTCGCGGAATATTGCTTTTATTTGTCACGGGAGAAAAATGGCTTTAGGAGAACCTCACCTTATGTTTTAGTCGAAAATAGAAAGATTTATTTGGCGACATCGATGTGGCTAAGAAAATGTTAGAAGAAAATTTGGCTTCGCAATCTTTGAGGAAAACACTTATATCTATAACCAGTTTTCTTGCTGTAATAGTGTCAAGTGTTGGGTTTTTCTTGAAATAAGCTACTGAAACAAAATCTGAGTCGAATTAAACGTTTTGTCAACATTGATTTAAAAAAAAAACCTTTTCTGCTGTAATAAACGTATAGAATTTGACCCCACACTTGACACTAAGATTAACAAAATTTCTGAAAAACCGCGTCGTATACCATGAGTTTTTCAAAAGAAATTTACGTTTTTTGCAGAATAAGCATACGTTTGTTTTTGAAAACCCCACACTTGACACTGAATTCCATAAAAAAACTAAAAAACACGTCTTACATAAATAAACGCGACTAATGATGCTCCCGGGACTAATATACAAAGAGGAAAGCGTTACTTATTGACAAATCTCATTAGGTTAACAAAACACACATGCGTAGACCCACATCTGTCTATCGCATATATTTTACAATCAACAGACTAACAAAATACTGATTTTGGATAGTGTCGATCCCCCAGTAAAGCAGTGTCGCTCGTGTTAATTTATTTAGTCTGTGTATCGTTAAAAAACTACGCACCCTAGGCGGTTATCAAAGCGTAAAGAAGTTAAGCTAATGTTAAACGACGCCTATCTTTTGTGCCTAATGCGTGATGGATGCTGCGTAAAATGCAGTGGAAAGGGAATAATAAAAATAAAACAGATTCAATCGAAGCTTACAAAAGCTGCTCATATAGTACAAGTCATTGTGAGAAAAGGAATTGAAAAATGGTCCCTATCTTGAATCTTTCCTAAACAAAACTCTGACTTTTATGAATATTGACGCTTTTGACCCCTATAAAACGTACACGCATTGGGTTTGTATAGGAACGGAAGTGGCAAGCATAGGTTAGAAAAATATACAGTACACTATGAATGTACGCGTAGGCGTGCTAATCATACAGACAGATTTACTCGTATCAGGCCATAAAATATAGTTGTGAGGATGCTAATCAGTTCTTTTATCGCATGAGACGATCGGCAAAACTTTTTGTCGCGCGGTCTCAAAGGCAGAAGCCGTTGATAACATCAGTTTGCAAACTAAACCTTTTTTGTCTTTATTCGGTAGATGTCCCCAGTGTCGATCCGTCTTGTTAATACGAACGTGAATCGAATGGGAAAAAAGTTGTTTGTGTTTTAGTTTTTTGTTTTTTGTGAAATCATATATGACTGCCCCGGTAGCTCAATTGGTAGTGAACCTACCTTCTGTGTTTGGGGGCGTGGGTTCGATTCCCATCTAGGACAAACATTTATGTGATGAGTATTTGTGTATGTTCTATGTCCGGGTGTTAATATCTATATAAGTATGTATTTAAAAATATCTATGTACGTATATCAGTCTCTGGCAGCCATATTACAAGCTTTTCTTAGTTTGGGGTCAGATGACCGTGTGTGCAATAATATCCCAGTTTTTTTTTATATACTTACTATATTATAGGTATTTGATTATCATCCGTTTTCATTGCGTTTTTATAAATTTGTTATATCTAGGAAAGTTTTATAAATTAGTTTTATTTTAAAAAAAAGCTTTTGGTCTTTCTTGGTTCTAGTTGTGTTGAAATATTACTTAAAGTTTATAATTAAAACGCTTTTGGCATTCGAGCGGCTTGAAGCCTCTGACACCTAGACTATGCAAAATTTACTTAGTTGTTACCCGCGACTTCATTTGCGTTGATGTACATAAGTATCCTATCTCCGTCTTTGTGATATATATACATCAACTCATTATCAAATTTTTTCAAGTTCCGTTCAGACGCTTAGTCGTGATAACTTCCAGGCAGAGAGACAGAGCTACTTCCTATAGTTCGTTAGACTGTGTTGATCCATTTTTTTTTGCATTTTTGACATTTTGTATGGACTGACAGTTGTAATGTAGGAAGTTCTGAATCGCGCAAGCGAAGATTTATCCACGAGACGGACGTATGCATTTTTATAACTCGTAGCTTTATTGGTCCTGATACGACTGCAGCTATATTCCTCTGAATTATAATATTAGTTAGGATTAGGACAAGCTGTTACCTGCGACTTCGTTCACGTGGTTCTACAAAAACAAAGTAGCTTATATCCGTCTCCGACCCTTAAGCTTTATATATCCAAAAATGCAGGTCGATCCGTTTAGCTGTGATAGCGCGACAAACACCCAGACATAGTGATAGAGAGACAGAAAGACAGATTTACATTCGATTTTTTATTTTATTTTTAAATTATTTCTCGTCTTCTAAATTTGATGTCGAGATATTTATAGTATCAACCGTGTTACTTCATCTGTCCACGCGCCAAAACTCTACGACAACAAACTAACAAGGCTTTGCAACTGTCGTCTGCATTTCCGTGAACTTTTAAAACGATTTTGCTACAAATTCTTCAAAACTATCCACCTTTTAAAACTGAACTCTAAATAATATGGTTAGAGAGTTCTAAATCCATCTGGTCAAGGAATGTGTCGATAGAGGCCCCATTTCTTCCAGGTATGTCGGACCCTATGAAAGATGAGACTGTGTCAACAATTTGTCCCCATGCATTAGACGGCCGACTTACAACATAAACATTGTCACGAAACTCGCGCTTGGCTAATCTCGTCTTCCTTTCAGGCGGTTAATACCTTACACATGCGTCGATCGGCAAGCTGTTCAGTTTTTACACTAATGAAATGTTTTAATTTACATCATTTATATTTTATTGTTTTATTTTTTCAAGTCGCTCCGAATATTGAAACGTTTGTTAACTTTGACAACAGATTAATTTTAATACTGCCTTTGTCTGGCACTAAGCAAGTGACAAAGACAGCAATAGACTTAATCTGTCGTCAAAGTTAACAAACGTTTCAGTATTCGGGGGTAAATCTTAGGATTTAGTCTGGTCAACCCGTATATTGGCTTATCTCTTTATGGCGGCCATTTTTTTTACAAATGTGTCGATCAGGTTCAATGCTGTTCAATTTTTACACGAATATTTTCTATGTATTTATTTAGTTGTTTTTTTTTTACTTTTATCGTTGTTTTTAAGATTTAGTTTTAGTCACTATGCACAATTTCGAAATCCAATAGCAAATCCTAAAAACCTAAAATGGGACTACTTTGAGTAAAGAAGCAGTAAAATCACTTAGTTCATAAGCAACTAGCGACCCAGCCTGGCTTTGCACGGGTACCAAAACTTCACGAGATCACCCGCTGGGCTAATCTGAAGATTGCCTGAAAATTTGCAGACTTTCCGTGACTTTTCGAGTTGCTTCCGCAACTCCAGTAAACCTTCCACCGCTTTACTGAATCAAGACTTGCACTATTCTGAGCCCGAAATTGTTGTCTTGGACTATGACTGAAACCTATTTTTGTTGTGAAATATTTGTACTTGGAATATTACAAAACTTGATACTGGCTAAGTACAATTTATGTCCGGAGCCAAAATTTAAGAGAGAAAAGATTAACCCCGATAGCAATGTTTTCAGGAAGAGAGTTAGCTCGACTTCCAATTTTCAGTATCTTTTTTACCACCAAACAAAGGTCACGTACCGTAACGGTCACGAACATCAAAATAAACAAACACGTAACTCACATTTAGCTAATCCCAAGTATCCGAACTCACTTCGAGTCTAATTCCTCGCACATGTGTCGAGCGTGTCGCATTTTTTGCACCGTAAAAAGTAAGTGCTATTTCATTAACTGTGACCGTCTTGTTGGACGTTTGTTTCCGAGCCCGCTGCTAACAGAACCTCATTTATTACGTCAGTTTCACATGTGGCTGCTAAGTTAGCACTTATAACCAATGAAATAACACGCGCAGTAAAATCTTTATTTAATTATGGATCCTTCTAGTTTCCAAATTCAAATTAAAGTCAAAATATATCGTTGTCGTCGACGCAGTAATGACGCTGCGTCGTCGCATTGCAAAGGGGTTCCCTGAAAATTAAACACGTGTTCCAACTTCGAAAAATCATGATTACCTCCTTAGGGAGCCAATCACTGCCATTAGAATTAGATATTCCGAATTCAAACTGCTATCAAATTACTTGGGGTGACACGAGTGACAGTTATTACATGTGAAAGTTTATGCCATGGGATGATTACGTAAAATAAACTCGTAAAATATCTTTAATCTTTTCGCAACTGAGGTTTGGGAGCGTCGATCAAAGGAAGTTTAACTGATCTATAAAGTTTAATTCCAGTGATGACAGATTAACCGAGCAATATCGGTTTCGTTTCAAATAAACTTAGAGAATCAAACGAAAACGGTATACTAGTAGCACAGTCATAAACTTAAATCCTTGGTAGGGCAATCGAATGTCCAGTTAAAAGTTCACACGTTCGCTTTCAAATAAAAGCAAAAACAGCCATAAAAGCAAGCTCTGTACAGAAAAGGAAATAGCTTTAAAATGTTGTCGACTATTTTTGGACATTGATGCATAGCGAAGCGGCCGCGTGGCCTTTCGTCCATATGCGAAAGCCGTGTCTCTATGACCGATTTTTTATTTATTTTTTCTTGCGACGCGTGTCAACATGTGCCTCTAGTAAATTAGCAGGGGTGACGGGGCACCCTCGCATTTTTTTTTAACAAAGATTTTTGAACAATAGCGCATAACTACTCGCGTGAGACTTGAAAAATTACGCCCTTCGGCGTTGGCGCTGGCTTACGCTGTGTTAGCGACGCGAAATTTTGTCGCAACTAGCTTCAATTTATTTTTAATAACTGCCATGAAAATTGCGCAAAACGACGTTGAATGATTGGCGTTGCACTCAGCAGTGGCAGTTAAATAAATAAATGTTGGTGGACGTTTTTCACACACAACACCATCTAGCCCAAACCAAGCAAGCTTGTACTATGGGAACCAGGTAACTGTTATAATACATAAATACATTTTTTTTGTTGTAAATACATACATAGAACACATAGAAACACCCAGACAAAGAACAAACATCCACGTTCATCACACAAATGTTTATCCTGAGTGGGAATCGACCCCGCAACCTACAGCCCAGAAGGTGGAAAACCGCCCACTGAGTCACAAGGCTAGTTGAATTTTTATTATTATTATTTTTTGCCCAATGAAATGCCACCAAATAACATAATATTCTTTTAATCAAATTTGACTCTCTGCTTCAGTTTTAAGAATCAAGTATGACTGTGACTATAGTGTGATAAATGGAAAACTTGTTTAAAAAGACGAATACATTTAATTGCCCTAACATAAGTACATTAAATGAACACTCCATAATCTAAGCTATATTTTTTCGGACTAGAAGCTTCAAGCGAGCGAAAGTGAGTTTTATTTGTTGTTTATGCATGAAAGATAAACCGCAAACTATTCATAGGGTAATTTTTATTGCATTAAGTCTTTACTGTCGCGTCTACCGAAACTTCTAATTGCAAATTCATTCAATAACACAAAGCTATAAAGAAGACAGGATATCAATCATTCGTTAAAATCGAACCAGTCGTGTCGCGCGACTAAAGCAAACTATAGCGATAAAGTTAGTTTTATACGCTATAAAGTAACGTAACGGACAACATAAACAATATTTTATGTACGATGCAATCTGCTAAATCTTTATTTTTATATCTTCACGAACAGTTAGGTAAATAATCGTACTATATATACTTTTTTTTTATCGGCAAGTGCCTTATTAACTAAGCAAAATACATAAAAACTACAACTACCTAAACTACTTAGCCTACTACATAAAAATAATAGTTGGATCATCCATTAAAGGTCTATAGATAATCCAAATGTTCAAGCCCACTACCAGTTGGCAGCGTACCCAGCATGCTGGCGCCTTTACCACGCTGAATGGCAATTGATACTACTGCTTGGCACTACCAGTGGTGCAGGTATTTTTTCTCTCCCGTGACACTATAACTCTCAACAGCGGATTAATTACACATAACAATTACCCGTAGTGGGAATTAGTAGTACTGTTAGTTACTACCGGTAGTGTCACCGGTAATTAGTAAGTACTCACTACCGGTGACATTACTAAAAATAAAAGTCCAATGGAATATGATGTATACTCAAACTGTGTCTAAAATAACAAATCTGTAGTGTATTTCCGCTGCAACGTCGCGTACAATTTTGTTTTTTACCGTGGTACATATTTTGAATAGAAAAGTTGCATATAGCCTGAGTATATATTTATTTATTATATATATTACATATTTATTATATATGTAATATATATATATGTATGTATTATATTATTATATATTTATTTATAGATAAGAAATATACAACAATATTTTTTTCTTTCCGCGACGGATCTGTGATAACTGGGTGATAGAGAACCTAAATACATTTTTATTTTTATTCCCATTTTCATTCCCGTGACTACCAATTTAATGTTGTAAACTACCGCGGAAGTCTAAAACATTAGTTTAGTTTTTATTTTAAACTTCTTGGCTTAAATTGAGTAAGTTTTTTTAGTTTCTGTATATTTATTTAATAATAAAAACAAACACTTTATACTAAGACTATTCTAAATACAATCTAAACTTAATTAAAAGAGTTAAAATTACAACCAAAATTATTATAAATAAAAAACAGAGCTCAGGTCAGTATCCGCGGGCAGGGTACCCAAAAGGCTGGTGACGTTACCTCGTTGAATAGCAATGCTAATACTAATACTGTTAGATCATATTTTACAAGATTATCAACAAAATTGTTTAAACTTGTTTAAATTGTAGCAACTTAGTTTTAAATACGGTTCAAAAATAATCAAGCATATTTTTTAATAAAATTCTTATATTGAATTTATGATTCTCACGTGTGGCAATATCACATAGAACAGGGTAAAGTATCTCCGAGGTTGACAGTTAATTTATTGCTGTCATCTGGTTGAATGGTCAATATTTTTTTGCCATCTTTCGCTATCATATCATCCATTCACGTGGGCTTGGGTGTCGGGTGTTTTTATACACCGATGTAATGCTTTTGTAGTGTCACATATGATTAACTGTTTCCATTACATTGTAGATGATATGAAGCAGATAATATTATCTAGTAGGTATATTAATAAATAAGATAAGCAAAATCAAGTTTTAGATTGATTGGTCAAAAACACCATACATTTTTAAAATTAATTATCGGTGTTTAAATCATCCATTTAACTAAAAATATGTATAGTGTATTCTGTTTTAGCTTTTGTAAATATTGGCGAAAGAAATATGCTCCGAAGTGGACTGAATATGCTGCCAATGCAATGCAATTCAGAAAATTTTATTTTCGATTATTAGTAAAACAATGATCAAAAATCTAGTACAACTAGTAGTTTGCGCCGAACTGACACCTCACGACCCCTATATCTTCACAACCCCTGGACCGATTCAGCTCATATTCGAACTTTAAAAATGTATTGAAATGAACTACTTGTCTACAAAATTTCATGAAGATCGGATCGACGGTTCGCAAGATATCATCGGACACATATATATACACACAAAACATACAAACATACATACAAATGCCGATTACATACATACATACAATCCCAGTAAACTCTGAGACCTTCGCTTCGCTCGGTCAAACATATAATTTACTGTTATATATATGTACTTAGTTACTTAATTATATCATCATATTTTTTTTAATGTTTTCAAACGTTAAATTTTTACCATTCCATTCTATGTCGTATTACCGTTACAATAACCGACTGTGATAATAATACTAACTAGTTCAAAAATAAGTCATTACCTAATAAAAATAATTCAGTATAAAACAGGGGTTTTTGCACAAAAATGAACGATAGCGAATCGAATCGAGATTCAATTATAGATTAGCCCTTGTATCGCACCGCATTCACAACGATGGGACACGTGAATAAATAAACACAATTACTTTGCACAAAAGCGTAATCTCTATTGATTTTACTCACAAAACACTGCAAACCGAGAATCGAGTCGCAGTCCATCCCTAGAGGTTCATTCTTTCGATAATCAGACACCGAATCGAATATTTTTCAACCGATCGAATTTTTTGCACCCGATCGATTTTTACGTTGCAACAATAACATCGATGTACAACAATAGTCATACATCAATTCGAGTGTCAAAAACTAACATCTGCGCGTTCGTTGTAAACATTGAAGGCAAGGGGTCCCAAACAGCATCCTTGGGGGACCCGCGCTTGGGCAAGCCTGTGTTTATGGCTCATTATTATTGTGCGCCGCTTTAAAGTAGCTGCAAATGACATACTCCACCTATTATTAAAATAAACCATAGCCTAGAAAGGGCCTTTTGTTAGGTAAATTTAAAATAAAGCTCGTAGGAAATTGCAGTGGGTGTGGTCATGTCGCCTTTCATTAGAGTCTAAGCACGCCAACTGCAACTACTACTCGAGCTGTAGTGTTTGCTCGGTAATCAATACCTTACAAAGGATCATTGTGGTTACATAATTTTGTCAACAGGTCATGTGGAAGGTGGGATGAACGATGACTATGGAAGTACGGGAGAGGCCCCTTACATCATAGAACAGCCTATAGATGTAACTGTGGCCAGGCATCAGCCAGCTACGTTGAACTGCCGCGCTGGAGGTTCCCCTACGCCGACAATACGGTGGTATAAAGGTGGAGTGCTTGTAGTATCAGACACACATAGAAGTCTTCTACCAGCTGGTGGGTTGTTCTTCCTGAGAGCAACTCATGGAAGGGCTCATTCAGATGCTGGAGTTTACTGGTGTGAAGCTACTAATCCTTATGGGACGGCGAGAAGTAGAAATGCTTCGCTTCATGTTGCCGGTAAGTTTACGAGTATCTTCATAGGCTTTTTTTAATAGAACTAAATGACGAGACGAGCAAGTCGTTATCCCGATGGTAAGCGTCACACTTGCCCTTAACAGCTCAGTGCCAGTGACACCACGAATTTCGATCTTTTTATATAATAGGTGGCAAACAAGCGACATACCTCCTGATGGTAAGTGGTCACCGCCGCTATCTGGGATTGTCAGTGTGTTATCTACCTTTGAGGACTCTATTCACTCTTCAGATCCCCTAGATTTAACAGATCCAACAACATTAACAATGCAATCACAATGAATTAAATATACTTGTTGATGGTTCAACAGTTCAAAACTCTACGTGGCAATTCATTGCGCTCTTTACGCTGAAATATCATATTTAACATCTATTTAACGTCATATACTTTCGCTTGAAACATTGTCTTTTAATCCGGAATACAGTAATGTTTGCACATTTTGGGCTCGGAGCTGAATAACTGGCAAAGGTGTGGTACTTCCCCAAGTGAACTCTGCGAAATTTCTAACATAATCTTGTTATTTCAGTTCTTCGAGAAGAGTTCAGACTGGAACCAGTGTCAACACAGTCGGCTCAGGGGGAGACTGTGATCCTAGAATGTTCGCCACCTAGAGGTTCTCCTGAACCAACGGTGTACTGGAAGAAAAATGGTCAAAATTTGCATTTTGACGGGGATTCAAGGTCAGCAATTACTTTATTTAAACTTTTTTGCTGTTTAGGAAGCTAAATGAATAAAATTAGTTTAACCCTTGGGGTGCCTGGTAGGTCTTATAGACCTGTCATCTTAGGAAATCGTCCATATTTTTTTAATAACAAATCTATTGCGCGAAACTTCTTAGTAGCTTCGCGATGTAGACTAATCACTATTTTTCCGCCCCTAACTCGGTTCGCAGCGATCTAGCGTCCGAGTAGTATGTGTGTTAAGTGCGTTCGCGTCTGGGTCCGGACAAGGGTTTTTTTCTAAAACTGCGACCAGAACCAGCAGACGACAGGCAGTCTTCTTAGTAACCAGTGAGCGTTCTGCGATTCGTCCACCATTGGACATAAGAGCTGATAGGATGAATAAAGCTTTGTTTTATACATTTATTTTTAATTTTTATTCATCTATTTCAGTAAATGTAAGATTTAAAATAAAGTTAATTAAGCAATCTAACATTCTTAGAACATAACTTTAAGTAAAAAATAAATCAGTCCAGCAGACCCACCAGGTATGCCGTGTGATTTTTATCCACCAGGCACCCCAAAGCAGTTAAATCATTTAGCAAATTCATCATTTCCTCATTCCAACCCTTCACTGAAACAGTTTGCCTTGTATTATTTCAGAATCTCCCAGTTTATAGTTTCTATTATTAGGAACAAACTTCATTCCGAGCCAATGCGAGTTGAACAAAACTCATATCATTGAAACTTTTGGGTTGCGGAAATTCAACAAACTTGGCAGTTACGTTATTAAAATAAGAACTTTCAACCGACAAAAGTTGGCAGATCGATAGCCATATAAACGCAGTTGGAAGCACGTCGAGGGTAGTCAAGTGCTCTCATCAAGCGAGTAGGATAGAAATGCGATAGTCTTGTGAATGTGTACCTTTCCAAATAGTCTCGTTTGATATTCGATATCTAGATATAAATTTAATCGTACAATTTCATGAGCAATCAAGAGCCTAATTTATGCGGAGTTTAACGAGCACCACATTCTTCGTGCTTGCGACTTTGTCGCGGTCGCTGTTCGGCATCTGCTGTGAATACTTAAATGATGTTAAGAAGCTTGCTCTAATGACCACTGAGAGACGTGATAAAAATAAACATTATAATTGAAGTTATTATCCAAAACGTCTCTTATTTCGAGTGTTAATGTGTAAAAACTGTAGATTTTATCGTGAACGGACACGAGCGCTCGTGAATAGTGTAATGTGGTAAAACGTGACTTTCCGTGCAGTTTTCAAAACTCCATAGATACCTCCACTTCACTCGGGCATGGCTTGGAATTAACCGTGTCTTAATATTTGACTTTACTTCATTTGTAATATTATAAAACTTGTCACTGGCTAAGTACACCACGAGTTGTGACAAAATATAACAAAGAAAAAACAAAAACATTATCATTAAAATCAAAAATACCTACATCTAAGTGACGCCTAAATAATGTAAGACAAAAACAGATCACGAAAGAGAAAATTGAATATTGAATCTCCTAAAACTGTTTATAGGCAATTTATTTCACATTGAGTTGTATGAATTTTGATGAGCATCTTAAGAGCGCATGTTACGTATGGCGGAGCATAAAAATAATTAACAGTCTAGGGGAGGGGTACATCAAAGTTATAAAAGAAGGGGATATTGAAGAGCTGCACAAGCAATCAAGTAAAAATCTCAATAGTTCTGACTCGGACCCCTTATTAAATGTTAATTTCCTATTGAATTATTCCGCCCAACATTTGAATGACTTTGTTACATTGCACTTTGTTCACGATAATGAAATGCATTCATAATTTCGGAGTGAATTGCGTTGTTTTATTATGACTTTATGAGTAATAAAATATATGATTTTATTATCGCAGGATGCATTTAGCAGACGGTGGCAACCTCGTTATTCAAGACGCGAGGCAGAGCGACGCCGGGCGGTATCAGTGTCTTGCTCGTAACGCAGCCGGCACTCGGGAATCATCCATCGCCACGCTCAGAATACACAGTAAGCTTCAGCAAATTACATGAAAAGCTTGATTCACATTACACCGGGCTCCGTACACGAGGTGTTAGCTAATATGGCACGTACAACAGAATTTCCAATGACAAACTCTTCGAGATTTTTATTTGTTTCAAAGGAACATGTTGCTATGTTTGACTGTGTAGAGACAAGTTCTTGTTTTTCATCTTTTAGCTACAGTCCGTTCACAGTTATTTTAGCCTTAAAAAAAGATAAATAAAATGTAATTGATCTTTTTTTTTTTTGCCGTATATAGTTTTTTATTGGTTCAATATCATATTTTTGTAGATATGTAAAAAAAACTTCAGCGCGATCACAATAAAGTTAATTATAGTTTGTCTTCGGGATTGCGGCATTAATATTCCTATTCAATTCATTTGGGTTACAGGGCTAATGTTTCAATATTAGGGTGCATCTGGGCCCAGATGGGTCTCGAGGCAGTATGAATCGCTCTTTCAGCTAAGTTCAACTAATTTTTGTGTTAGTCAACACGAGATGGCTGTTCATCATGTTATTCAGGAATATTTGTCATTGTGCAGTTAAGCCGTACTTAATTACGGGTCCTGAGGACGTGGTGGCGCAGACGGGCGGTAGCGTGACGTTCCAGTGCCGAGTGGGAGGCGACCCCTTACCAGACGTGTTGTGGCGTAGGACCGCGGGCGGAGGGAACATGCCACTTGGTCGCGTCAAAGTACTAGATGACAGAAGCCTGAGACTCGACGATGTAGTTTTAGCGGATGAGGGAGAATACACTTGCGAGGCTGATAATTCTGTAGGCACTGTGAGTGCTAGCGGATATCTAACTGTATACGGTAAGTTTGATTATAAGCATGTAAAAATGTTGCTTCCCTTTATTACGATTGAAAAAGGGACTCTGTCTCTCTGCTCGATTATTTTTGCATAACTCACCCAATGAATTTCGATTAAATTTGGCTTAGTCATTTAAATAGGTACGCAAGTAAGACTGCGGGGCGCAGTTGCTTTGCAAATAACAAAGTTTGATTAATTTTAAATTATTCTGTTTTAGATCCTCCGTCGATTAGTTTGAGACCAAGCTCAGTAAACATAGAAACCGGTTCAATAGCAACATTCACATGTTCCGCATTCGGTAAACCCGAACCAACGATTTTCTGGAGCATTGAAGGCAACCGGACGATAATATTCCCCGGCACGTCACGTGGTAAATACCACGCGTCCACAGTATTCGATGGAGTTACCGTGCTAACGATCAATGATACAAACAAAAACGACAGCGGGAACACGATAGTTTGCTCAGCGGTAAACTTCGCTGGCAGCTCGTTCGTCAGAGGCAAACTGACCGTGACGTCAGACGATGACCGCCCACCGCCAATCATAACAAACGGACCCTCTAACCAAACGTTACCTATAAAATCGATGGCAGTTTTCCCCTGCACGGCAATCGGCACACCTGAGCCAATCATAGCCTGGTATTTCCAAGGGGAAGCATTAATACAAAATCATAGAAGAAACGTGTCTAATGACGGCACCCTTATACTGA
Organism: Apocheima hispidaria; assembly: GCA_947579745.1. NCBI lineage: Eukaryota > Metazoa > Arthropoda > Insecta > Lepidoptera > Geometridae > Apocheima > Apocheima hispidaria. Next base: position 4,934,879 of record OX388150.1, on the reverse strand, counting down.
AGGATTTAGTCAAAGGAGATAGCGGGACTTACACGTGCGTAGCGTCTTCTCATCACGGAAAATACGTATGGAGCGGAGCTTTGTTAGTCGATAGCCCAATCAATCCGAATATACATTTTTTTCGAGCCGCTGACACGTCGTCTTTGCCTGGACCTCCAACAAAACCACAAATATACAACATGACAGAAAATAGCGTTACGATAACGTGGAATCAAAACAACAAGATTGGATCTTCCTCGGTGCTCGGTTACCAAGTGGAAGTATTTTCAAGAGAAACTTTGCAAGGTAATAATACACCGCGAAACTCTCGAGGATGGGTTGTGCTCGCTCGGCGAGTGTATCAAGCACAATACACAGCAAAATCTCTCATACCGGGCGTAACGTACATGTTTATTGTGAGGACGGAGAATTCTCATGGACTGTCTGGACCAAGCCCGGTGTCCGACGCTATCACTGTTGGAGACGACGCGAACTCTTTGTGGGAAACTGGAGTTTATTCAAATAATACTGAATTCAGAAATAATATTCTCACAGACAACATTGTGGAACTTATCGAGGCGACGCCGATAGACGCTAAAACCATAAAGCTTATGTGGGAGATTTTGAATTTTTACTACCTCGAAGGACTTTTTATATATTTCCGTCCCCTAGACAATGTGACTACTGAGTACGAAATGAAAACTATTTTGCATTCCAACGACGTATCCGGCTATGAAATAACGTCTTTGAGAAAGTACACAAAATACGAATTTTTCTTGATACCCTTTTATAGGAAATTCGAAGGGAAGCCCTCAAATTCCAGGGTCGCTCAAACTTTGGATGATGGTGAGAATACGAGTAGCTTGATATTTTGTTAGATATTAATTTTTTTAATGTTGCTATTTAAAAAAATAAATGTGAATTTATATATTTAAGAACAACAGCACAATGATACACAAAAAAACAGAAAGAAATACATTTTATAAAACAGCCAATTATAAGTATATTATATTCTATATAATATAAACAATATCGTTAGTAAATTGCAAGCCATTTATTTCAGTTCCTGACGGTCCTCCAATCAACCTAGAAATGTTTATTTTGAACACAACTACCGTCCACTTAAAATGGTCACCACCAGAGCTGCACCTACAAAATGGGATCATAACTGGTTACAATGTAATCGTAAATTGGCTCGACATACCCGCCAATAAATCCATGGTGGCTATAAATACTACCGTACACCAAGCGACGAGCCTCATAATGACGAACTTGACCTCTGGGGTCAGTTATTCGGTTCAAATCGCCGCAGAAACAATCGTCGGTTTGGGCCCGTTCAGTCAAAAAGTATACTTAAATATTGACTCTCGTTCGGTTGGATTGGATCCATTATCGAGGTAAGGGAAATAAAAGCGTAAAAACATCGGAGAAAATATAAATATTACGCGACATTTTCTGACAAATGTATTTCATTTCAGATATCCGATGAACGGGGAAGTGTCTATAGTGGCTGGGGACTTCGTGATGGAAACATGGTTTTACTTTTTGATTGGAGCTATTGTTCTCTTCAAAATGATTGTAATTGGCGGCATTATTTACGTACGGAAGCACAACATTTTTGCTAAAAAGTCGGCCCTTCCAAACATTTACGGTGAGCAATTGTTAAAATAGCAATTTTCATAACAATAAAGATACGTCGTACCGTGTAATCTATCGCATAGCGGCATTCACGAAACGCGGAGCCAACGTAACTGGAAAATAAACAGTTATTTAGCTTATCTTGAAACGGTTACTTTTTCCGTGGAATCAGCATCAGAATTTCAAAATTAAAAACATTCCACGGGTGTCGTGGGGTGGTGCAGGGCGCCGAGCGTTTGTTTGATGGAGGCTTTGCCACGCGAGGGGAGAGGGGCGCTAGATTACTTTCGAGTTGAAAGGTAGCACGGCCCTCTCGTGAGCGCACTGGATCTCTTTCACTTTGCATTCACGTTCGGGGCACAAAGGAATGATACAAATCCGAGAAATAAAGACCCAGTAAATGTAAATGTTTTCTATTTTGTTTTCTCGAGGCGATTCGTTTGTTGACTCACCCAGTTTACCTTTAAGCCAATTTTGCTCGTTTTTATTTGTTCTACTGCTTTTACATCTTTTAAGTCTCCGGTAAACGAGATCATTTGCATGCGGCTTATGAAATCGATAACGAGTCTCGTTATTATTCATAAACCGACGATAATTGGTTGGTTTCTGTTTTAGATTCGAACGGGACGAGCTTAGTGACTCAGATGAATATAAAAGCGGCGGTATCTCTATCGCATCCGCTGAGTAGTTGCTACAATAAGAACACGGTGACCAAAACGGAGTCATTGCTTTGGATGGAAAATCAGCCGGGCGTTTGTTTGTCGGGGAGTCAGACGAATCAGGTTAAAGAGAAGACGAATTCTGAGTACGATAAAGTTGCTCAACAGTTACCAGAGTACGCGGAGGTGACATCTTCCCGCGCCAATGGGAATGATTGGAATACAAGCAAAACCGCAAACTCGCCGGCCGCGTACGCCTCGGTCACTTTAGTCGCTAACACTCGCCAGTGTGTGAGTTCACTGGTAAGTGAATTTTCCTCTCTCGCAACTCATTCAAATTGAATTAAAGCCCCGCTTTTAACTCAATGTGTATTTGTCTTTAAACGTTTTATTTATTTTGCTCCGCAGGGTTGGTTTCCTCCGGGCAAGAATGTGGATTCCTTTGACAATCGCTACGCTCCAGACGAGGAATTGTACCCCGCTAGCAATGGAGGTTATTACAATAGAAATGTATATAGCGAGAAATATTTCCAAGGACATCCGAATGTGCTGAAATTTTACGATCTACCCGCAATGGATAAAACTCAGAAAGCTCACTTGAGGTACAATCAGAGCTTAGAGGGGAAATGTGATAAAAAGACTGATGTTAATCAATCGCTGATTGGTCGGACTTACGTATCGAGGAAGAATTCGGAATCTGAGACGACTTATCGAGCGTTTGGAGAAGAAGATACTGATGAGGAGAATTATGGTGATGACGCCGGGTATGATGAGTTGCAGGCAATGCAGCCTCAGAGGCAGCGATCGAATCATCAGTACGAGAGACCTAACTTCGACAACGATGGCACTCGGACGCTGGCTCGCTTGACGTCGTTCCGACAGGGGCAGGGGGTTCTGACAGCCGTGAAGCCGTCCTATGCCCCCACTCACCCCCCACCAGCTCCGCACCCGCGGGTAGATTCTGTAACTCGGTAGTATCACGCCTTGCCGGTTTTCGGCGACCTGTGCCAAACGGACGTATAGACTTCTGTTAGTTTAGTGATGTCGCATTAACAAAGTTCTTCCTCACATGTAGCAACTGGACCTTTTGTGAATATGGGTTTTGGTGATTCCGAAGTGATTGTTTTATTTTTAAGCTTGTGTTGTATTTTTAATGCCTAAGAGACTGTTGGCCTATTACGTGTATTTTACGCGCACAATTTTATTTTATTCTTTCATATAACTTTACTTTAAAATTAATATATTTAATTCAATGAAAGTATTCCTAGTCTTTGTATAAGTTGTAAATTGTAAATACGGTTAAATTAATGAAAACGTCTGATTAATTTAAATAACAATTCTTATTTGATATTGATAATGTTACTGTTGGAATTGGTAGAATTCAGATTGATATGTCCGTCTGTATATCAATAATCGAATTTTAATCCTATATCATTAGTTTAAGTAATTATAGGAACAAACTAACGCTTGGCAATAATTTGAAATAACAAACATGTAATGGAAATCAGTGACGTCAAATCTGTTGTGCCATTTTCGAAACTAAACTTAATTCGTCTGTCTTACTAAGAAGGTACCATTTATTTCTTATATTAAAATGAAAAGATTTAAACAGAATAAAAGTAGGTATTCTTTTACGCCAGGATAAGATCGATAAGTTTTACATGCAATGCGGGCAATGGAGAGAGCTATGCTCTGAGTTTCTTTGCGCGATAAGATCCGAAACGAGGATATTCGCCGAAGAACCAAAGTCACCGATATAGCTCTCAGAGTTTGCAAGCTGAAGTGGCAATGGGCAGGCCACATCACTCGAAGAACCGATAACCGATGGGGATGAAAGGTTCTTGAGTGGCGACCACGAACCGGAAGACGAAGCGTAGGCAGGCCTCCCACTAGGTGGACCGACCACATTGTGAAAGTCACGGGCAACTGGTGGATGCAAGTGGCACATTGTCGGTCGGTGTGGCGGTCTAAGGGGGAGGCCTATGTTCAGCAGTGGACGTCTTCTGGCTGATAATGTAATGTAAGTTTTACATTAAGAATATACAAAATTGGTTTTTGTCGACGAAATAAGCCAAATACGACACTTAGAATCGATAAAGCTGTTTTGTCGTCAAAATGACAAATCCGTTCGATAAAATACCGTACGTACACTGTCGGGTTGTTCACAGGTATCATTGGCCTTCTTTATGATTTGGGTCATGCTTCTCCTTCAGGTGGTCACTGGTCAGGACTTATACCATAACATTCTTATCGTGATGATTGGTAGGTTCAACCGCAGTGACCGTGAACTTTATCAAACCACGATACTTTGATAATTTGCGGTCATGCAGCATCGGTGGCTGAGCAATAATCGCGCTAAGGATGTCGCATTACAGGCTCAGATGGCTCGAAGGCACTCCGGCTCCGAAGGTTTCCGCCTTTCACTTGAACAAAATATATTGTTTTATTATTGTTTATAGCATAACAAAATTGACGTCGAAATAGTGTAAATAAATTTGACTTGTATAGAAGCAGTTGAACTTTTTAATTTATTTCAAACGAAATTTAAATAAAACTAAATATTCAATTAGTACTTCTAGTTAGATAATAATTTTTATTAACGTACAGATTTCATTTTCATGTGCCATAAGTAGATTTTACAGTTCATAGTATACTACAAATTATGATAAAAGAAACGTTAGAGTTGTGAGTCATTACAAAATGAAGCTTTGAAATAACAAAAGTTATTATCTACGTAAAATATGTGATATGAGTTATAATAATTATAGCCACTTGTTATTATTAATGAATAGCACGACTTGTATTGCATATCATCTGTAATTAGGCGTTTAATAGTTGAAATGTTATTATATAGGACGCTTCCAAATGTGACTGGTATTGAAATAATCGTCCTCTAAGGAAGCATTTATGAAATACACCCTCTCTCGCTCGCACAATCTTTTTTTTTTTTTTTTTTTTTTTCCTTTTTTTTTAAGTTATCTTTATTGTAACAAATTTTAGTTTAAATATTAATTCGATTTAAGCTATGATAACTTAGCAGTGGAGTAACTAATGCCCGTCTGCACTAAACTTTGAAAGCTCTTAAGTTCATACTTAACTCTCTAGGTACCAACAGTGAAAAATGCGTTGCACCAGACATAGGAGGTTGCCTCAATGCGAAAGACATGTCGTAACTTTAAAACACCGATGTTGCATGTCATAAGGCTAAGCAAGCGCTTAACAAGTGTCAGTGTCAAACAAAACTGTGTCTTATGTCCTATTTCAAAACCGGGAATATCTTTTAATGTTTCTATGACTTTTATAATACATTAAGGCTTCAGAAATCAATAATATCAATGATTATCTATAGATGGAGAACAAATTATCATTTTTTTTTTTTTAATTTTGATATGACAAAAATGCACGACTGTATTACGAACGCTGACTTAGACCATTGTCTCATTGAAGATAGCTCAAAGTACTGGTCAAATTTTCCGTGTCTGTCATAGGCACCAATTTATCAATTTATCAATTTATCATTATTTCATTCAGACGTCAGTTGTAGAAGTCACTCATCTTAGACTGGTTGGCGTAGAGGAAGTTGATCCGACTTAGTTAAGGTGATGCTTAGCTAAGTTTTATCTCTGTTGACTTTAGTGCAGACGGGCATAAGTATAGTGACATAGCATATTGTCGTTCATTTAAATATATGAAAACATGCATGAGTCATGAGAATTAGTATGAAGCTTTTAAATAGTACATTAGATAAATTTATGTAAAAAAAATGTCACGCTCAGTAATTCTAAGTAAATGAAAATGTTGACTTTCGAGCGAGAGATCGTGTAATAATGTTAATGCGCCCCTGAATATTTTGTAAATAATTATCATAACTGTGTAAAATGCCTTTTTATACTCCTAATTTATTTATTTAAGTTAGGTTTTATAAATGTCACATCACTGCGATATGATACTGCCTTAAAAACCTCTTAAAAACAATCAGCTGTTCCTTTTATTTCTTTTTTTTTTAACCGATGGGTAAGAAAGGTTCTTGAGTGGCAGCCACGAGCTGGAAGACGCAACGTAGGTAGGCCTCCCACTAGGTGGAATGACGACATTTTGAAAATCACGGGTGACCGGTGGATGTAAGTTGCAAATGGTTGTTCAGTGTGGCGGTCTAAGAGAGAGGGCCTTTGTTTAGCAGTGGACGTCTTCAGGCTTTTGATGATGATGATGATGATGATCATCTTTCATTTCGTTGACTCTGAGTGACATTTTTCTACACAATTGCTTTTTTTTTGCGTTTTCAAGTGCTTGATATCATAGTAAAAGTTGTTCCGAGCGATGAGTACAATGACCTACTGACCTCATTTCATGTTGTTACACCCAAACTTATAACTCAAACACTTGAAAAAATCAAATGAAAATTAATTGCTGCAAAATCGTCGAAATCAATTGTCAATTGCAGAGTTCACTTCAGATTCGTTATTACAGATTCAGTTTGAAATGATATTCATGTTGACATTTAATTAGTTTCTTGAGCAAGTGCTTGTTTGTCCTAACTACCTCTATCTTTACAGGAGTAATATTTTCTTCTATTTCGTAACCGGGAAAATCTTTTAATGATTTTCAGACGTTTATAATACTTCAGAAGGAGAACTACAATACTTCAGGGCTTCAGAAATCAATAATTATACCTAGATAGATAACAAAATATCATGTTTTATATTTTTTTAATTGCGATATGACAAAATGCACGACTGTTATTACGAACGCAGACTTACCCCCGAATACTTAACCCCCGTTAACTTTTGTTAACTTTGACGACAGATTAAGTCTATTTCTGCCTTTGTAAATTGCTTAGTGCCAGACAAAGGCAGCATTAGAACTAATCTGTTGTCAAAGTTAACAAGCGTTTCAGTATTCGGGGGTTAAACCATTGCCTCATTGAAGATAGCACAAACTACTGGTCAAATTTTCCGTGTGGTTCAATAAACACGAAATACAATTAGACTTTAATTGGTCACCTGAGTTAATAAATAATAATAAATAATAAATAAATATCTGGGACATTATTGCACACGCGGTCATCTGACCCCAAACTAAGCAAAGCTTGAAATATGGCTGCCAGAGACTGATATACGTACATAGATATTTTTTAAATACATACTTATATAGATAATAACACCCAGACATAGAACAAACACAAATATTCATCACATAAATGTTTGTCCTAGATGGGAATCGAACCCACACCCCCAAGCACAGAACGTAGGTTCATTACCAACTGAGCCACCGGGGCAGTCACACAAGCACTAAATTTTTGTTACGAAGTTTGGAATACAACAAACTTGGCATAGAATACTCAAGCTCGGGTTCTCATTGCGGTGCTTTGTGCAAATAACAAATAAAACGTCGAAACTGAAGTATCGAAATTGATTCCTTAATGATTCTGCATTTAAAGGTGATTTTTGCTAAATTTCGTAGTCAGGACAAACAGGCGACGTGTTATTAGATGTAATTCCACTTCACAGGGCTTGTATCATATCGCAACCACAACTTCACACCTAGATACCTTGCTTTCTACAGCGGCTATAAAAAGTAATTTAAATAAATAGAAAAAGTCTTGCTACAAAACTGTCGTAGTTCCTATTTTCGCACTTCATTAGACTGTAATACGTATGCAGTAGGCTGTTTACATAATGTCATTGATCTACAACATATTGGAGACCAATAATTTGGTATCATTCAGTAATAAGAAGTATAATAATGATATGTGTAATAGTGATAACAAATTTACCCAGTTTTGAGACTTAAAAATATTTAGTTGAAGGTTCAAAATTTGTGGAGTTAATATTTTTCTGTTTAAACTGCTTGTAAACATTGAGCTTTTCTCCATCCTGTACTTACTAGAGGCGACATTGCAGAACGTTTCAATTTCCTATTTAGTTGTGGTGAATTTGTTAAACTTCAGTCAGTCATACGCTAGAACGAAATATACCTTATTCGCATAAATATGCCCGAGATGTCATAATTATGTAAATAATGCAACACAACGCTTGATTAAAAATCGAATATAACAAGTTATTGTGAAGTTAAGCAAAGGGACCATAAATAAATGGAACATTGCATTGTAATGCGGTTTCTTCTCTAGTAGGTAGTACATAAGTCAATGCTCGTAAATAGCATACTGATACCGTTTTTATTTTGTTATGTTTCTAGCAAAATGGAACCTGTCAGTGTTATAATAATCATAAGTATTGTTATGTTATAGCAAGGTGTCTCGGACTATTAACATATGAAACGAAATGTTAATGCAATCTGTATGGAAAGGCCTATTCTTGTGTGTGAAATATGACCATTGACTATAATAGGGAACCTATGGTGAAAACAATAAATCTTGAGACGGATTTTAATTTTTGTATTAGTCTTGAATACCTATTTTTTAATAAAATAACTTAAACTACTTAAAGGTGTTGTTTTAATTATATTTACATAATTATAATTTTTTAATTTATATTTACATAATTATAAAAATAACAAAAATTATAATGTTACATTGTAAAAGATTAGAGCTAACTAGTAGAAAAAGATTTTAAAAATTTTTTTTGTAGGTTTTCAAGAAATAAAGTATGGTTCCATATTTGAAGTTCTGTCAGCTTACAAAAAAAAAACTAGCCTATGTCCGTCTCCGATCCTTAAGCTATATACATATATCATGCAAAAATTCAACAGCCGTTTAGGCGCAAAACGCGACAAACATCCAGACAGAGAAACAGAGAGACATTTATAAAATTAGCTAGGATTACCACAGACGAGAAAAAAAAAAACTTCTAGGATTACAAAGCTACTTGTAGACATGTTTAAAGCTGCGTCCACACTGAAGTTTATTGTTGTAGAGCAACGTTAACAAATGCTAGCCGGCAACAATGAACAACTATATTTTATCATATTTGACTGCAAAAGTTATAGATTGTTACTTAATGATATCGAGAGTGTTATCATGTTATCTATATTCAAATTACAAAAAAATATATATTCTATAAAATTTATTATTAACTTGCACATTGCTAATGTAAGTGGGACGTACCATATTTAAGTTAAATAAAAAATAATAAATCGTGTTGGAAAATGTTGCTCTACTAAATTTAACTTTGGTGTGAATACACCTTTAGAACGAAATATGAAAACAAATATCAACAGTTGGAAATTCAATAAAGCAGCTTGTATTAAGCCACTACGGATTGTGGTCTGGATATTATGCCCTACACTTCCATACAATGTTGAGTATCGTAATTGAAAATACGATATGAATAGACCGACCTAACAAAGCTGCAACCATTCATTCCAAATTTAAATCGCACAGACAAAACGCACGTTACTATTGTATACAGAACATTCAATTTACGAGGTTGCAATTCATAAACCGAATCTCTACTCTGCACTCACCATAAGTGTATTATTGGCCGGTAATTTAGCTCAGGCTTGCGGTCGCCCGGCCGTCTGTAACTGCCTGATAACCGAACATTCTACCCACAAGGTATACGAGACTATCGTATGCTCCGTTCATATCATTATCTATACCAAACGTGGTATTTTCTGAGATTTTTGGCGGGAACGTGAAGAAATCATGTCGCGTCATTATATTATTTTCCAAAACTTGTGTTATTTCGATTGTTAATGTGTAAAAACGGTGATATTTACCCGTGAAGTGTTCGTGAACATGCACGAGTGTTGGTGAATGGTATATTGTCGTGAAACGTGAATTTTCGTGTTGTTTCCAAAACTCCATAGAAGGCTCTAGTAAAGTTTTCACCACTTTACTGGGGCATAACTTGGACTTGACCGTGACTTGCTTTGCTCGCCTTTTTGACTGTGACTTGAAAATATATAAGTATACTTGACACTGGCAAATGCATAAGACTTGCGACGCCAAAATCCTCTCAGAAGAAAAAAAAAAAAAAAAAAACGTGGTATTCTAACGAGATAAATTTTAAATTTTTTCGTAAAATAACTCTGATACCGGAATCCGCACGATATTTGCGCCGCAAAAACATTGAAAAACGAGTCGGATCTGTTAAACCCGTGCCTGATAAACTTTTCAGAGAGGAGTATATGTACGAAAACACGCGCAAGTTTTTCTCTTTCCCACTTTTGCATTTTCACAATAGACGTACGTGTGGCGCTGCGCCCCGGGTATCGTTTTAATTTTCCGCCAGCGCGGAAATTTACAGCGACTGAATGAACCATCTATTTTAATGAGCTTTAAAAGTTAACTGATCACGGCCTCAGTGGAATGTGGCTCGTCAAATATGTACGGGTTGAAATGAGAACATCCGCATTCCATTACTTATCATTACCTCAAGGTATTTTGTCTCAATCATTATTATGACACATATAAATTTTGATTTGATTCTCCGCGATACGTTGCTTTATACGATACGTATCTAAAAGGTTTTTTTTTTCAGGTAGCGGCCGTTGAGATGGTTCTTCACGTTGAGTGCAAGAGAGAAGTACTTACTTGATTAATTTCTGTTTTATATGGCGTTCTTACTTACTTACTACGCTGGCAGCCAGCAGTGGATTTTGGCCTCCGACATTAGAGAATACCATCGGTTACGGTCTCGCGCTGTCTCTTGCTGGTTGGTATTTTGCAGCTCGCGCAGGTCCAATTGTACGGCAACTTTAGCGATATCTAAACATCTAAAGCAGCGAACAACTCGGTAGCCATTGAAACTCTAAGAACATTTGAGTACCTTAGGTATATAAAACAAGTATTACCCGACCACTTCTCACGTGCTCCCGACAACCAAATCAACGGCCGCTACTTGTAGATAATATGTTATATAAATAAATCATTGCCTTTTTGTGGAATAGTACTGTAGGAATAGTAATTGTGGCACTTAGTATCCTCATTGACTTCTTATATAATATCGCAAACGGAAATCAACCGGAATTCCGCATGCACTGTACTCATTCCGAAATCGATTCCGCGTCCAATCAACACCTATGACTCATGTAATTAATTACATGAGTCATCGGTGTGGAGAATTAACCAGTGAATTGATTTTACTATAATTAACCTGTAAATCGCTAAATCCATCTACGTTTGACTCATCCAGCCTTCCAAAACACAATAAGTATTACATTAACGGCAAAAGTTAGTTTTATCAACTAAACAATTCCAAAATTATAGAAACCAAGATAATTCAGACTGAAAATCGAAATTCAGAGCTTCTTTGACTAACCCTACCTCCTATCGCAATCGGAAATCACGGGGATTCCGCATGCACTGTTCCCATTCCGAAATCGTTTCCGCGTCCACTGAAATCCAATGACGGATGTAATTCAATTAACCCGCTAATTGCTAAATTAAGTTGCGTCCGACTCCCCTAGTTGTCCATAACTCGAAATACGTGGAAATATGATTTTGACGTTCTAGGTATGTTTTTTGACGTCAATTAAGGTAATGGAAAACGTTTGCGCTAAAATTTGTTGACAATGGACTCAAGTGGATGTTTTGTTGGGGTTTAACCAGTCGGACAATAATAATTATGAGAATTGCTAAATTTATAAGTTTATGTCAGTTGAGGTTTTATGTCGTCTATGTGTATAGTTTGTGTGTTGTGGCTATGTCAGGTATGATGACGGTGTCACCTAGTAAGTACAACCTGGATCTTTTCAAGACAAGGGTGAATCGGCATCTTGTGGGCACGCGTGCTCCATCTTGGAATACATCGTCGCTATCGTTCGTCATTAAAAAAAACCACAGCATGCTTTACATACTTCGACTGCTGTAAAACTTACTTTCAAATTTCTAATATGGCAATACGAATGTATTTATTTGCCTTTGAGATTTGATAACTCTCAGATTTTTCTAATTTAGCGGCTAAAACAATCTCGCTAAAAAAGCAAAAAAAACACGAACATAACAATAAAAACTATGCTGAACCTATCTTGGTATAATAAGTAAAAGGTCGAACATAGACATGGTGCGTGCTCTTTGCCTTATATTACCAAGATTGGTCCAGTCGCTATATAGTGAAAATTCCAGAGTTCAAAACAGGGTTACTTACCCATTTTATCAAAGAAAAAAAAAAAAAAAAAGGTCATGAGTAAAGACTGGAAAATTATGGTTAAAATTGCAGTGCTCAGAGTGTTCCTACATAAAGCACATCTAAAAGAGATTCTAAATTAAATTAAATTAAATTCTAAATTAACTACAAAATGCGATTAAAAACGCAACATCATATAAAAGTCTCCGATAAGAGCGCCTACGCTTTGCTGAGGGTGCGATATTAAAAGGCTTAGAAGTGTTGGGTCTGAAAAGCTCCTGAACATTTCTGAACCGTGCCCACTTAAACACAGTATTAAGGGCACTTTGGGCTTAAGGACGACCGTATATTATCGCTGCCTTTCTATACGGTAAGAGATTTCTTACACGGGATTTATGTTTGTGGAAATGGTTTCAAATCATAAAAACCTACATAAACATGACTTTGTTTGTAAATACGTGTATACCTGAATATCCTAACTAATATTATAAATTTGAATGTGATTCTGTCTCTTTGTCTCTCTGTCTAGGTGTTTGTCGTGTTATCAAGGCATAACTACTTTTTTTTTTTACTTCGGACTCGGCATTCGTTTGACCACAATCTCACCTGATGGAAAGCGACGATGTGGACGAAGATGTAGCACGCTTGCTTAGGAAGTACCAATTCACTCTTCTTTTTTTTCTCTTATTATTTATTATTTTTTTCAATTTTTTGTTTTGCTTCTTTTTTTTTTTTTCTATTTATTTTTTTGTTGGCTGAACGAATAAAGCTGATTTTTTGCATAGATATATATTGAGGGTCGGAGACGAACATGGACTACTTTTTTTTGTAGATCCACGAGAATGAAGTCTCGGGTAACAGCTTGTTAAATAAAACATAGGGAATTGACATTCTGATAGTTTCCTTGACTTGGACTTGGACTTGACTCCACTAAGGATTACTCATCAGTTTAGTTTAGACACTATAAAGATAAATTGATTTTGAATTTTGATCATATCTTGATCAAAATGCTGGCGCCTCTAGCTTTCTCAAAGGATTACAATCACAATTCGCGGTAATTCGGCCAGCAGTTTGGGCACGATACCTGCTAGTGGCTATTTATTAGATTAGTGCTCGTTTTATTTTATTATCTCCTTAATTCATTAATTCCGTCATTTATAAACCGATTTGGAAAATTACTTGTTATTTGAGAGCAGATACTTCCAGATTCGTCCCGTTTTTATCAAAACCCAGTTGTGAAAATCAGATCCATGAATTGAGGGAACCCCTCAAATATTATTATAAACATACATATAGACGATTTTGGTATTTTAATCAACAAGTCAACCATTTGCATTCAGAAGGATGAATTTTAGTGAAGTGGAACTGATGAAGAAGACCACAGATGGCCACCGGAAATCATCAATGATCAGTATATCACGAGTGGTGCCAGGATTACCTAGATAGTGTTTTTTTTTCAGAGTATTTTGTTGAAGGCGGTTTTTTAATGTTAAAATTACTAATTATTTAGTTAGCACTATAATATGTTTTTTACTGAAAATATATCAAAGTTTGACCATCAACTCACCTGAGGGTAGGCGGAATGGCCGTGGATGAAACACATCATGCTAGAAGAAATCTATTCACTTAGGGCATCTCTAGCATCCAAAAAGCCTATATTGCAGTTCTAAGGAAACAAGTAAAACGGCAAGATGTTTAGAAAGCTTCAAATGCTCTTAAGTTAGTTAATCAATTCTTGAAAACTCACATTATTTACTCGATGTTCCAAGCTCTGATTGCTTCAAGTTTCAGGTAAAATAATCAAACGTTCCAGCGAACTTCCATCCATCGATTAAGAACTTGAACTAGTTCGAATTAATTAAACTAAATAAGCATTCACACGCCTGCATCACACGATAGGCACATCTCAGACGTGATTCAACTTAATTCACTCAATTCTCACTTTGGGTCATTGTCGAGTTATATGACAATGACTATCGCCTAAATTTAATTATGTAGGTGCATTCTAACCCTTCGGACTCAATGTAAGCTACTATAATACAGTTGACAAGCTTTCAACAAAGAACATTCGGCCAGAGCTCTCACCATTTCGTGTATTTTACTTCAATTATGGCAATTTAAGCTTACACTACAGTTAACCTAAGTTTACTTGTTATGAGAAATTTACCCAGAAAAAAAATAAGTTTTTCAGGAATCAAGGAATTTTGGCCGTAATAATTATAAGACGCAGACGCATTCTTAACAAAAAAAAAATACATTGTTTTTGGACCGATCATCCATCAATCAATACAAAATTTTCCAGAAAGCTTAAAAATTGATGATATACTCGTAAATGGTTCAAATTTTATTGTGGCTTAGTTCGACAAAATATTTGTGTTGAACAATTTTTTTTAACAGCACTTTTTTTGTACGTTCAATGACTACATTAAGAGCGTTACTTAAATAAAAAAAATCTTAGCAATTAAACACTAAAAATTCCACAATAAATATTTTCTTATTCTTATTCTTATACACATGAAGGAAGAATTATCGTCAATGTGTGCGTAAATAAAAACCGCATCTTGGTCAAAGTTCAGTCACTGTTTTGAAAAGTTTGAACAGGAAAGGACAGAACCTCTAAAGTTCGAATGGCACATGGGGCCAGAGTTTTGTAATTTTATTAATGATGTAATAACAGTTCTGTCAGACGCATGTGTGTGCCCATGAGCGATAGTGAAGTCGTTAGTCCGGACGGGTTAATATTGAGGGTGAATGGGGATCATCTATAAAATCTATGGTCCTCGTTTAAAGCGACGACGATAATGGCCGCATAGAGTTTGCAAAAAGCCATTTGTGAAATTAAGTTTACTTAATGAACACATGGGATGATTGGCTTCTACACATGCACGAATGTGAATTTTTTACTGATAATGTGAAAGCAGATAGTCCTTTTTTATGCTTCTAAGTTAGCCCAGTCAAGTTACGGCACTTAGGGCCGATTTCACCATCAAAAATGAACGCGATCAACGCAAGCTAAACTAGTTTAAAGTGGCTAACTGAGTCCAAAACGTCAATTTGGATTTCACCAACATAAAGTAATCGTAGTTAGGGCATAAGCGAGTTTAAATTCTAAACGCCCGATTTTGGGAGGTTTAGGCCCTTGAACGCGTTTATGAGGCGGTACATCTGTATTGCAGATGTTGAATAGCAACATTTCTCGGTATAAAAAGGATCTATTATGTTCCTTGCTCCACAATGCGATATGCATCAGTACCTACTTTTAAATGCTTCTTCAAATACAAGCTAAAATAACTTTGTGGTAATTGTATTATTTTATTTTAATGTTTTTTTTCTGATGCATTGTAGGGATTCTGTTACTTTTTGTTAAATCTTCCTAATTTTGTTTTACATTTTTAATTATGGACATAATCTGAAACAAATTATGTTCGAACATTTGCTGTAGCTTTTGAAGATAGTGATGGAGAAGAGTATTTTATCCGCCCAAGGCACCCAAGATGGACACTACCACAAAACAAACGAACTCCTACGCAGAGTATCAACGTAATCTGTTCAACAGCGATATCACAACTTTGAGGAAAGAAAGGGAGGAAGTTTTGACAGAGACAGCACTACTACAGATGACGGCTGCGCTCAGTAAGGTCCATATTCGCGTACCATAGCACGTAATCTTGGTTTACGTGAACGCGACCAATATCGTGCCGGTGAAATCGCTTTGACATAAACCGAGATCAAACTCTACGTTTGAACTTGTTTAAGTAAAATCGAGTTTAGTTAAGCTAGTTTTGTAATGCAAACGGTGAAATTGGCCCTTAGACATAACATAATTCGCCGGACATAATTCATAACATAAATATAAAATTGTGTTTGGTTTAATTTTCTGACGAAGAACCAATGTTAAATTGAATTAATGTCTGGAGGTACGGAACATACAAAAAGCATTTATTTTTAAAATTTAATTCTTGTTATCTGTACACAATAATTAATGGATTACCCAAAGGTGGTTGAAGATCTAGAGACAATTTTTTCCTCACGTATTTAGACAGGCTATCAACTAGGCTTGTACTTCTATAAATAGAAGTACAAGCTTACATACAACTTTTTACAAAACTAAATATAAAACGTCAACAATGGAATTTAAGTATAAAATGGAACAATGTCTCCTCTATTACTCAAAATTCGCAGCATTAAACTGTCCAAACTGTGTTTTCAGGCGTCCTGAAATATGAGAAAGCTCGTGAAATTAAACTTGCTTGTAAATTAGATCAGAGTGGCAACGTAACACAAAACACGGACGGAATTACTTGATTGTTGTGGCAAAATTGCAGAAATGGTTTGTTCTTAACGTTTTAAATTACGGTAAATGCACATTTCGGTCGTCTTCGATTATAATATTTTTTATCGTGAAATTGATAAAGCTGACAGCCGTGTCAGAAATGTTCTATGTTCGTATAGAGGGATAAGAATATTGCGTTTATAATAAGAGTGTGATGTTTTGACCATAATAATTTTGAATATAATTAAATACTATTGCCCCGGACGAAAACAAAGTTTTCGAGTAAGGAGTAAAAGGTTAAGGGCTCGTTCTGTGAGAGGCGAGCCGATGCGCGGTGCGTGCAGCGTCGCTTCGCGCGGTGCGTTGCACGTTTCCTCCGTTTACGGAGAGGTGGCGCGTGAAGCGGCAGGCAGGGACCGTGGCGTTGTCCGCGGAGTCGCACACTCATAGACATACATATGGCAATGTTTTCTCTCGTTTTGAAGCCGCGCAGCGTCTTGCAACGCGCGAAGAATGACGGGATTTGCCGCGGCGACCGCTTTTGGTAGTCTTCTTCGGTTATCTATATTGTAGCGTGCTCTGCCGGGAGTACCGCGGCTAGATATAAAACAAAACGTGCATGAATTCTTCATGAACACTCTCATACATTAGAATAATTTTGTTTGATTTGCCCGCGCAACGCGGCGCTGCACGCTCCGCGCAACGCCCTGCGTCTCCCTGAACGAGGCCAAACTGTGTGTATTTGTTACCATATGTTTTACAGAACGACTAGACTTTGATGTGTTTTTAATACAGTGTTTCATCTGCCGAGAAGATACAAGAATCTAATATTTAATAGAGTTGAAAAAAAAACTTTGAGAATTTTCTTTTGGCTGGATTAAAATTAATATAATTATATATATATTGACCTCAAACTCACTCAGTGTGGTCGGGTATGGCAAACAAGCTTTTCCTGGAATAAAAACTAATTCTCAAGTTTGGCTGCTCATAACGTACAGTTGCTTGGCAACACATTTTGAATTTGACCTTACTGCTAGCATCATTATCTTCACCATCTTTACTATGTTTTTCTTCAGTGTTAGCTCGAGCTCATTGTTGGTATTTGAACTCACACCTTCGAAGTGCGATACAAACACTCCAACCACTTAGCTATCATCGCAACAAAAATTGAAATCTTTCTATTAATTATTAAATTAAAAGTTTTTTTAAGTCTTTTTCAGATTATAAACAATAAGTAGACTTCTATTAAAAAAACCTTGTTTTTTTTCTACTATGACTAGTAACAAGAGCTGCGTGTATTGCAGTAATAAAACACGGACAATCCATTTTACATGCAGCTTTCAAGACAAGTTGTCACGGAGCGGGTCTTATACGGTGTCTAGACACGTAAATATGGCGTACGTTATTACACGTCGTGATTATTCAAAAGGAAGTTTGGAAGTTTTAGGTTAACAAATAGGGACATTGTGTTTTATAGATCGGTTATAGCATCCTGTAACGGTCGATGTGGCTAGTTTCAAAATATACTTTTAAGGGATCCGTACCCGGGGGCAACTGGGTCAACTCTATTACTAATCCACCGCTGTCTCTCCGTCCTATCTTCAAAAAGCTTTATCTTTTGAACCGTAATAGGAAGCTGCTTGACATTTGTACAAAACGAATATTATAAATACGATGCGATATTATTCTGTCTATCAGTCTCTCTGTCTCTTTGTCTGGGTGTTTGTCACGTTATCACAGCTAAAAGACTGAACGGATCCCCTGAATTGTTGCATTGATATAGCTTGAGGGTAGGAGACGAACACTACTTTTATTTTTTTATTAGTCCACGCGAACAAAGTTGCGGGTAACAGCTAGTATGTAGTAATATAACGGATTTCATGAATGAATGGATTAAAAAAATAGAAAGTAACACGTGTTTTTGTTAACACTTCTTAGTTATATCGTGAACAAGGTAATAAATACATATAAGCGTCAAACTCGGTATAACAATAAATAATAAAAATCTGTCAAGTGTGAGGCGGGCTTGCTCTAAGGATCACGAAAATTTAATGAAGGAAAACACTTTTTTTTGTTAACTTTGGTACGGAATCATTGATGCGCCTGTCCGACTCGCACTTGAGCGTCTTGGTTTTTTTTATCTGGTTGTGAGGGAGGGTGGACGTTTTCTGGCTGGATAATAATTAATGAGCGTGTTAATCCACCCAAAAACCTAATAAAGTTTTTGTCACATGAATAATCAAAAATACAAAATTAGACCCTAAAACTTTGATGTCCACTAATGGATAACTTTGATGCGCGTGGTGTATAATTTATCAAATTCGTTGGTGAACAAAAGAGTGAAAATAGCTGTTTACCATGGTCAGCGATGTCGCCGACAGATAAGTGTTGCCCGATCCATCATTGCATTAGAGGGGACGGTGTATTTTATTGATTTTTCACCAATTTTTTCTGCGTTGTCCGCACCGATGCTGTGTTCTGCCCTACTCGTACTCAGTACTCAGTTTCTGAAAAATAATAAACGAGTTTTGACAACGAACAAAGTTAAGTCCGTGGCAGTTATGGTTGGTGTTTTTATCCCTCAATAATGTTCATTGGTATTGAAGCGTGTGCTACCTGCAATTTAACTAAAATGTTACTGTGCCAACAAGATACTCTGTATTTTTTAACTCTAAATCAATTTATTTCGAAATTTCTTTGAAACTCCAGTTATTTGACAGCCAAAGCAGTAGTCGGCAATGTATCCAGTTATATTATTGAGCATAAAGAGATTTATCTTTTTATATATTATACGAGTATCTTACTGCGTTGCTGCGCATTACATTGCCGTGTATGGTTGGTTTTCAACTGAAGTTCAAAATTTTGGGTGGTACTGAAATGCAATTCCCCGTCCGTCCTGTCCGTTCGTTGGTGGGGACGTTGGGAAAACACCCTCGCTTCGTCCAGTATCATAAAAAAAAACCTTTTTTTCCTGAAATATCCTACTTCAAATGTTGTAAAGCTGAATCACTATAGATATGTTGAGGAAGACGTTCCGATTGGTAGGAAAAACGAGTATATTTTATTCACTTCTCCGATGATGCTTTTTTGTTTTGTTCTAGAATAACATAGAGGACTGAGTAAGTACCATTTTTATTCAATACTTTTTTCTATTTCGCTTAACTGTGTTTAGTTATTTAATGCAATACTTTTGTGACCATGTTGCGTGCTCACGGTTTGGATCATCATTCAAACAAAGCCTTTTTAAAATGTAACTGTACCACGAATGATCGCTGATCTGTTGTGTGTACCTAATAAATACAAATACAAAATAGTAAAAATTATGTATAATATAATATTTTATGACGAGTGCTATATTTTTTTTTACATCTAGCATATTATTGATTTATTTATTTACTAAAATAAACGTTCATAAGTAATTATGTAATAGAAATACCTAAGAAAACGCTCTTCCTTCGAAAGTTCATAGATTAACTAAATTTAAATATTAAACTATGGAAAGCAACGCTCCCTGGGCATGTTTTGACAAACTGTCCTATGATTTATGCCTCACAACTTTAATGCAACTCACAAATGAAGGGAAGTCACGTCTTCAAACTTAAATAACCCCAATGATTTATATCTCTGAATTTTCGGTTACAAGTGTTGCGTAACCAAATATCTAATATCTGAAGATTTACATCTACATGCATTAATTAACGCACTAAATCTTTATCAAAGCGGAAACAGATATTAATTATTAGTCATAAAATTTAGCGGATTAAAATTGGTCGTTCACATATGTCGCCTTCATTCAAATAAATAATAACTGCGCTTAATTATTATGCCATTAAAAGGGGAAACAAATCTTAACAGTCTTTTAAATATTGATTTTAAATTTTATTTATGTATAGTTCTAACTTAAAACACAGAAAATACAAATAGATACTTATTAAAAACCAAAAGTACACAAAATTTTTATCATTATAAATTATTTACAAATAAAAATCAGAGCACAGGTCTCTATCCGCAGGTAGGATACCCAAGAGGCTGGTGACGTTACCTCGTTGAATAGCAATGCTAATTTTCTGGCCGAGGTACGCACCAGCCCTTTAATAATAATAATAATAATAATAACGTTTAATTCAGGCTTGACACCCTTTGGTCGTTTGTTGTTTCTATCTTTTTTTTTGTTTTAAAATTAACTTCAGTTTTTATTTCAGTGCTTAAAACAGAGGGTATAATAAAATATGATTGTAAAGCTCGTTATTTGTATGTAAAATCCTCGCGCTTATCTTACGTTATTTAGCAAACTTCAACAACGCCTATATTTTATATAATATATTATAACACCTCGAAATAGGGCTAGTCCTGTCGCACATGCCGCCTTCATTCAAAAACGTATTAACTGCTTTCTAATGCGAGAATATATTAAACCCAGCTGCTAATTCTTAATAGTTTATGCAAATCTATATCAAACGGGTTTCAGGATAAGACCGATAGTTCCTTCTCACTTTGAATGGGGTTGATAATGTTGCCATGAGCTCTCTTTTTCTGGGACAGTATTAGTTATTTACAAACTAGCACTGCTTTACCCGCTATCTTACTGGAAACGCAGATTTTCATGAATAATACAGGGTTATTTCTAATAAGTTAAAAACCATTCAACCTTCAAAGGCAACTTTATCGTACAAAAGCTTTCAGTGTGTGATTCAATGAATTTTCTATTCCCAAAAAAATGCAATAAAAATAATTTTGTACGGCATTTTTTTATTTGTATTTTGGTATGATGTAAAGTTTAAGAAGCTGCCTGTTTTCGGTTTAAAAAAAAACTCTATAGTACATTTGTGTTAATTTAGGATACAAGCTATCTCCATACCAAATTTCCCTCGATTTCGTTCAGTCTTTACGGAGTCACATGGAAACAGCGAACTCAAGATCTCATACAATTAGTGTGATTTCCGGTTTTGCTTAAAATTACAGGAATTAGTTTTTTTTTGTGATGAAGATACGGGCCTATCAACAAGAAAAGCACGTATGTACATTTAAAAATAAATTTTATAACACGACTTAAAAAAAAAAATTTTTTTAAAGAAGCTTGTAAATTATGGTGACACTACTTCACTCTCATTTCGCAGTGAAACGAAAACAAAATGTTGATTTGCATGTGCAAATAACAGTGTAGTGAATCCAAACAGCAATTTGGAAGACAATGGAAGCCAGCTGCATTGAGAGGACAATAATTAAACAATATTTTGTTGCTTGAAGACTGTTCTGACGAAAAATCACGAAAATATTTTCTTTCACTTTGAGGCATGGTCGGGTAGAAGCGGTGCACTGAATATTGAATACATAAATGAGGATGAAATTCGAAATATAAGACGAATCTGTTAATTGAGATAAAAAATTGAATACGGGATACGGGATTGCTGCCTACGAGATATTGTTAGCTAGTTACCAAATACAAATACAAATACAAATAATTTATTAATAACACCATTGTTACATGTCGGATATTATAATAATTCTTTTTCGATTTCAATAAATCATTGAAATTGTTTATAACAATAATAATAATAAGTAAAAATTAAGCATTGTAAAATAAATTAAATTAAATCAAATAGATTAAATTACATTAATAGTCTGGCAACTTTAAATAATCATTAATATCCTAAAATAATTTCTGATGAAGCCAGGACTTCAATTTGATAACCATGACCAATAACCCTGTAATAATATACTTGTAATTATAGTAAATTAAGTATACATTTTGCGTTGATATCCTTTAATTTTGAGAGCAAATCTTGTGGGATTTATTGTTCGAAAGCTTCCAGATTCTACTTCAAGGTTGGAAGATTTAGTGGCCAAAATATAGCACTTATGCATAAAATAATTCCTAAACCCAAAAGGACAATTCTTCTCTATCAACGCAATGCCGAAAACATAAAAGTGTCATGTGCATAATGCACCCTATAAATATTATTCCCTACAGACACTTCTAATGCTCCCTAGTCCCTCCTGAGAAATAGGTCACTATGTTTGCGAATATCCAGTAAATCGAATTTTATATCTATTCCCTTTGATGCAAGATCTATTTTTCTATTAGAAGTAAAATGCAGTATAGTCAAGCTAATTCAAACTCACGATACGCTGAATCAAGGTTCAGTGTACTCTGGTCGAAAAATTGCATTTGAAAAATGCACACGCGTCTAGGGTAACTGATTTGTGCTTGCATCATTTCATTTGTGTTTCTAATGGCCGCGACATGCGTCCTGCTACTAAGCCAAGCACGTTGGATAATTTATGTCCAAGAAAGGGTAGCGCTAAAGATAATCCATTGTCAACATAATCTTAAATATTTTACGGTCAATTAAGTCTCCTTTTATTTTGGCCCGCCATAAATTTCGACCAAGATATCGTGTTTGGGATCGGACAAGTAAACTAACCCTTGCGGTTCTTTGTCGTTGTAATATACGAGCTTATATGGAGTCGCAAATTGAAATTTTTTTAAATTTATTTTGTTAGTCGGCGCTCTGGCGCTGTTGTC
Organism: Apocheima hispidaria; assembly: GCA_947579745.1. Taxonomy (NCBI): domain Eukaryota; kingdom Metazoa; phylum Arthropoda; class Insecta; order Lepidoptera; family Geometridae; genus Apocheima; species Apocheima hispidaria. Next base: position 4,911,773 of record OX388150.1, on the reverse strand, counting down.
ATAATGTAATGTGTTGTGAAGGCAAGATTTTAATGTTTGCATAAAAATATGGAGAAGGATTTTCTGAAGCCTTGAAAAATATGTTTAGATATAGTTTAGAAATTAGTATAATAAAAATTTGTTCAAAATGGTAAAACGACTAAATTCTGCTCGGAGTATATACGCAAATCTAGTAATAAGTAGCATTTAGCTCTGGTGAAAGTATAAGTTTTCTTTGATATATTCCTTATGTAGAGTCTTGAATTTTTATATTATGTTTCAGTCTGACAAATAATTGCTTTGACAATAGGTATAGACCTGGGTCCATACCAACTAGGACCGAGTCTGTGTAGCAAAGATAGAAAAAATGGTATAATGGACAAATAATCTATTAACTCAATGTATACATTCCTAAATTATTCACGATCTATCGCTCTCTCTCTTCCGTTTCATACTCCAAGTAACATACTTATTCTCGTAACACCATCTTCATGAAGCGAAAACAACACAGGTCTGCGGGAACAAGTCGGTATTTGTATGTATGTGTGTATATTTTTTCACGATAGTTTGCAAACCTTTCATCAAATATTCACGAAATTGTGTAGAGAAGTAGTTAATATCAATACAATTTCGGAATTCGAATATGACCTAAATATATTTAGAAGATGAAAAGTGTGGTCGCGAGGTCGGCGTGAACTACTGGTATTTAAATTAGTTTTAATGTACTAATTGATGTGAGAGTGTTGGATCAGACATAATAAACAGGTTCTTTGTGTGTTAAGGCGTGTTATCATTGACTAGGTCACAAAGTATAAGGTAAGCATTCACAAAATATATTGCGCATCTACGTAGCTATTCGTAGGCATATAGGTATAAGATACGGAGCCCATCAAAAAACAATTTGTACTACGTACTTACCTTCCTCCTTAATCCGTCTTTAATGTCAAATATGTTTATTTTATTCGTAATTTTACCCTCCAAACTCATAATTAGTGCATCCAAGTTAACTCATCTATTTTACTCGCACTTAATTGTCTCAAAAGCTTTTAATTAAAACAGACATAAAGTTCACCTAAACCACGTCTTCCCAAAGGGCAACCACCCCGTAGCTGTTTGCACAGTAACCTACATACAGGGCATGAGGGATTCCGTCATTAATGATCAAGGACCATTATTGGGGACAGAACCCTCCGTGACTCTGAATGCATTGAGTCTGTTGAATTGCCGAGCTAAGTCTTTAAGCTTTTGAAGTTAGGTTGTTTAAGTTACCTTAATATTGGCGGGGGTGTTGGATTTGAAGGTTTGTTGTCTTATAAACATAAAGGCGTCAGCACACTACGCTTCAATTTAGGCATAGCTTTTTTTGCACAGGTTTTAAACTTATAACACCCTTTTTTTGGTTGACGATAAAAAATCTATACACAAGATTTTGACATCAATTCTTCTCTACTCTTATACTAAACTAAAGCCAATCTGACAGGACTAAAGCTATTTGCATCTCTTATCATTTCTATTTGGGAGAATAGGATGGCAAAAATTTAAGGACTGTAAAATTTTGTCAAGTTTAGAAAATGGTACAACAAAATCTTGCATCTTGCATCTAGTGGCATGCTTTGAAAATATATATTTATATGTAAGTACGGAGTAACGCAGACAGAGCGTGCTAAACTATACATAATACGTATTCGGTCAGATTACAGACATGTTCTAGGATATAATTGTACTATTGTACTTACTCATCAGTATGAAAGCAATCCTGAAACCGCGAAAAAAGTCACCTATTCCATACAAACATTTCACACAAATGTATTCTCCTGTTTCCTCCCTTAATTGACAGTACATAAAATATTTTTTGCCTTAAATGTATAGCTACTACTGCCAAACTACCATGCTCTTGTAAATTTTTTCTATAAAGTTATTTATAATGAGACTAGCATAGGACTAGTGGTAGTTATAAATTGCATGCAAATATATATTATCTGTTCTCGTTATTCACATACACGCTAGGAGAATACGAATATATGGAATATTAGTTCGCATTTTTTTTCTATATTGGTCTTACCGTAAGTTTCCACTAGTTGATTTACTAGAAAACTTAAACGCTAATAACTAAAATGCCCGAAATATTCCACAATTTCTAACAACCGTAATGGGATTTCGAAGTGTGTACCTGTACATACCTTCACAACTGATTAAAATAAAGAAAAATCGAAAGTTCATGTCCAATTCCAATATCAGAGTCCGTGCCGATGTATTGTGACCAAAGTCCGAGTGGTCGGAAGTGCGCTCTATGGGCGTTGCGAGCGTTTCAGTACTTTCATGGAGGACAGAGACACAGCTCCGAACACTGGGTCGCATCTCTAGCACGCCTGTACTTTCTCGTTCTATCTCACTAAAAATAAAACTTCTGTCTCTTTCACTCTTGTAGAGACTTTATGCACCTTCCGTGTGTATAATGTTGATAGATAATTGGATAAATCCTCTTATACTGAGCAAAAATTTGAATGAAATCGTTGATAATTATTATTTCGAGAATGATTCGTTGACGGAACTATATGACCGAGAATGGGTTTTATTGTAAAATATACTTTTCACTTGAAATGTATGGACACTTGACACTAGCTTAATACTTTACGCGCGGAGCCAAAATTGAAGGGAAAAAAATATCGTCCTTCCACAAGTTTCTGTCGAGAGTAAGATGCAATGTTTAGCTTTTTTCTTAGCTGACAAACGCCTATATTAACTAACAAAAATACATACAAACGAAAACAAGCCATCTTACTTAGCCTACTACACAAAACGAACAGATCAGTTGGATTACCCAGATACCATTAAAGGTCTAAAGAGAATAAGAGAATCTCCTGGGCAATACAGTATAAAGTACATCATTAAAGTATTTTATCAGGAATCGTTACATTGCAGACATTAAAACTAATTTTATTTTTAAGGTTATAATTTTATTTTCTGGTTTTGTATATTTTTTTTATTGTTTGTTATATTATATCATGCTATACCAAGTTGTGTCACCGATACAGTGCGTCCAAGTCCTCTGTACTTCCCTTTCATGCCTCCCTGTCCGCATATTCCATTCAAATTTTTACCCTCAACGCGGCCACGCTCGATGAGTGCTCTAACGTCCATTCGGTGCAATTTGATGAAGCCGCGGTGCGCTATTCAAACTGAATAGAATTGGCCACGACAATGCGGTGATTTAATAGAGCCATGGCGAAATACCCGCTCGTGATCACATTGTACGAATCGATTTTGTAATCTACTGAAATGTGGGGTAATTACATTGTAGCAAAATGTACGGAAATCGAGAAATTTATAGTTAGAATTGGTACAATAGTAATCATTTTACGTTACCGTAAATTTATTTTGTTTTCTAAAATTATCTATGATTTATATATATTCACAATAAACCTACTTATGATTTAAACAATTTTTACGTTGTAATTTGAAACATATTTTTGGCAGAGGAATGAGTTAATGAATTAAAAAAGATTTCAAACCTGATATGAATTAAAAACCGATTCTAGAGATTGTATTGGTAAAAAAGAATTGTCATATTTTCCGCATTTCTAAAACAGTTAAGAGCGGACCATTTTGAGACTTACACTGCCGATTTAAAAGGTCACGCTATTGTAACTTTTAAACTTTCGCGATTTAAACACATAATTTAACACAATTTTTTATTTTGTATATAAATAAACTAGTTTTAGCGTGGTTAAGTCCTGAAGCGGATGTCCAATTTGGTAATATTATATAACTTTACCAAGGTCAATGGTAATATATAACTTTACCAAGGTCAAGCAAGGTAAGCTTCGATAATGAAATGAAAATCATTTATGCAAACGATCTAGATAGTTATTCTTGCTAAATATTGTTTTTTATTATTATATTATTGTTCTCGTAAATAAGTATTATGATTATGCTTTAACTCTATTTTCATTTTATTTTATTTAGCGAATGAATGTAGTTTTTTTTTAAAACTACCCATGTAAATTAAATATAAAATTACATTAGACAACAACAACAAAATAACAACATTAAACAATTCAAATATGACATATACGCCATTGTCAAAACTCTCAATTTATTTTTTTAATTTTCAACACATTTAATTTTATTTAATAAATCTTGAAATAAAGAAAAAAAATATCTCAGTTCAAATAATATACTGTATTTAGGATATTTTATTAATCATTATTACATACCACTACCACCATTAAACATACGAGTAATTCTTACATTGCTGAAGATGCCTTAACAGCGCTATGCAAATAGCTTCACCCCAAAACTAGAATAGATCATACACAATACGTACCTGTCACAGCTTAGAGCATCTCTAAAGCAATAAATCTGCCAACAGCAACAAACTAAAACTGAGTTATAACAACAAAGTCAAATTACTGAAGGAGTTTACCGCATTCGAGGGTCGAGGGGGGTAGCAAGCGACACCGAGCGCTCGCGAGGACGGAATACTGATGCAAGAGACTTCTAACTCGTAAGATTTTCGGATAGGGATTTTCCTTTCTTTACAATGGGCCTACTCTTGGGGCATATCAATTGCACGCGGTTATGTCGTTAGAAAGTTTCTGGGGGAAAGGCCCCATCGATTTTCGGGATTACCACTCCTTAGCAGACATAGTGTGGAAACGTGGCTAATTCTGCGGAAGGTGACGAGGGTGTTGTCTCCAACCTTTTGGGTTTGTTTTTGTAGTTGTGTATTGTGTTAATCTCACACAATAAACTACCTATACTAGTACTTTAAGCAATAATTGCCAATGCATTGTGATGGATAGAACTTAAGTTGAAAATTAGACGGCAATGTGTCGAAGTTTTTCATTTTGCGCATCTGGATATTTATTTCGATTTCTCGGAGTTTCTCAGAAAATTTCGAGATTTATAATTATTATTATTAATTACATTTATAATTATTTTCTCTATTGTCAATTTAGAGAAAAATTACTAATAATTATGTAATTTACTTGTACAAGAGAGTTTTCGAGAGTTTTCTATAAACATATAACTTTTTTTATTTCATGTGTACATATACAATATTACGACTACCTACGAGTATATTATATGATAGTCAGTTTATAAAATATAGTTTTCATCCGAGAAATCGAGGCTACCATAATTTTCATTTCAAATAAATCAGTCACCCTCACTTAAATGGGATATACGATATGCTTAGAAGTTTCCCTCTATTTAATTTACATAAAAGTAGTGGCCATTATTTTTTCTGTAAAAGGGGATTATCCGAACTAAATAGTGATCCCATGGGCATAAAGTTCATTATGACTAAGCCACCCACATTTGGTCATGCTATTAGGGTAATATCGATTGATTTCCTACAATAAGCAATAAGCGACCGTATTTAGACGGCGATGGTAAAATAGCGGTAGTCCTACTGACAAAAAGCTTTGTTTTTTAACCGACTACGCGAAGCAAAACAGGGGGTTATGATTTTGACCGCTATGTATGTATGAATAAATCCTAATACTATAATTCAGAGGAATGTAGCCGTATCAAGTATCAAGTATCAAGACCAATAAAGCTTCGAGGTATAAAAAAAAATTCAGTCGACTTGAGAAAAAAAAAAACAGTCGACTTCGGAACCTCCTCCTTTTTTTTGAAAGTAAATTAGAAAGAAATAAGTTCGTCTCGAGTAAAAAACTTCGCTTGCGTGATTCAAAACTCCCTACATTACAACTGTCAGTCCATACAATACGTCAAAAAATGCACAAAAATGGATCAGTGCCATCTAGGGAACTATAGGAAGAAACTTTGTCTCTGTATCTGGATGTTTGTCACGTTATCACGGCTAAACTAAAAAAAAGTTTTTATTGATGCCGCGTTGGGTATCTAACACAAGCGCTTAGTTAGCACATTTAAAATAAATATATATTATATTGTTAGCTGTTGCCCGCGGCTTTGCTTGCATGCACTCGATAAAACTAAAGCTCACGTAAGGACGTAGTCGGGTTTTAGTTTTTTGACCTATATCTTGTTACGCTACTGAGTGATAACCCAAGCAAAACGCTTTACTAATGGTAAGCTTTACGCTTGGCAATAACAATTTAATGCAACTTAGAACTTTAAACTTCATAACCATGGTGATATATGAGATACTAAATCTCTTTGTGCCCGTTAATTTCAATGTGAAATAAAACGTAGTAATGTTTTCACACTGCTTGGCGGTTGAATACCTGTTGTGAAACTTTTCTAAACTCAACAAAAAAAAAATGTGAATGAATCACTGCTAAATTTGAGTAGAGTGCACGGTTTGTTGTATACAGCGTGTCATCACACCGGTGTCCGAGCCATTAACGTATAAGTGACTTAACGACCTAACTACTATCTATGCTGAAAAAAGCAATAGGAATGGTGAGTAGTTACAAATTCAACCCTCCTGCGAGCTCCAATTCTTCACCTAACGTGAAATCAGCAACTTTTTCTACCATCTTATCTATTTAGCGAAGGGGGCTGGAATCCAGGTGGTAGATCCGTGCGGGCCCCGCCTAAACTCTGTTCAGAGACTTGGAAAATTGCATTCGTTATCGGATACCCGTGTCCGGGTGCGTGCTGGGTGCAAGGACGATGAGAATGAGTGGATGAGACCTTATCTGTAAACTTATCTGTAACTTGTTTTTTTTTTAAGGTTAGTTGCGTACACAGTTGTCTTACTATCGACAACCACCGGAAGACGTTCAACAACATCCTCTGCGTAAACGGTGAGTTCTTTGATCCCCAATCTGCCTGCCAAGCGTTGGGATTCTGCACGATTTTCTGTTTCCCCATTTGCCTTTCGCTGTAGTTGCTATACCTCTCAGCCGGTAGGAGGTGTGGAGTTGACGAATTAGAAACCTAATGCAGGTTCTGTCTATCACACATTATATTACATCAGTTTTATGAACTTTTTTATTGTCATTAACTCAGTTTTTATAATAAGTGTTGATCCATAGGCTCCCGAACTAGTCTAGGACTGTGTGTCAGGTTCCAGTGGCTTTTCCTATATATGTGTTAAGTCATGTCAAAACAAAGTAATTATATAATAAAAATACTATTATTACTAATTCAGAATTTTGATTATCAAAATTTAAATAATTAGTATTTTATTTCGTCTAACCGAACACCTATTGGACTAGGGAGTGTTGTTAAACTGCTACCAGAAACACCAAAAAAATGTCATATCCACAATAAATCGCGTCTCACTATCAATCGAACACAAGAGGAGTTACAAATGTCGCCCGCAACGTAAATAAATTCCCGATACAAATTGATTTATCGCGTCTCACTCGGTAATGTCCAGTCATGATGGTCGCCATTTCGTGAACGAAATCGAGCGATTGCTTTTATTACTGGTACTTCATGAAATTCACGACAAAAGAAGAGGTGAATTAATAGTTAAGTAGGTATATGGGGTGTTCGGATGAACAACCGATATTTCAGTATTCATTGTACTCAACATAATGTTTAACTTTTACTATGAAACCAATATACTGATCATGGAATAAAATCAGCCGATCTCCATCCTCGACGAAATGTATGGAGCAGCTGTTTTTTTCTCTCGCAAATTCAAGGTTGTTCCTACAGTACAAGTTATTTATAATGACGATACAAGATACAATACATTCTATAATAATTCCGTCGTATCTCCAAAAAGTATATTTTTTGTTGTAATTTTGCGTTTTGATATATTTTAACTATTGACAGATGAGATCGAAAAAAATATCTTTTCGTTATATTTTTGTGTATCTTTTCCGTCAAATTAACAGATGTAAAAAGAAAGTCTCTTATAAATATTTGTAATCTTATCATTTAAAAGATACAACATTATAATTTTTGGAAATTTACATAGTAACTTTATATCTTTAATTAATTATGAGAAAAGTAAACAAAGAGAGAAGAGTGAGACTGAAAGTGAGAGAGAACCTTAAAGGCTACTATGTGCCTCAGGCTTAAAAAAAAATACACGGTTCTATTTCTCGTCTTATAAACTCTAACTGAAATAAAATTATGGTTTCTTTCTTTTCTGCTTGAAGTAAAAAAAAAACCTCTTCTGTGTTTCTGCATGTAAAACATTAGCTCTTTGTTGTAATTAATTTAACTAAAAATTATATTTGACCAATCCTTTTTTTAAGTCTGACCACAAACTTATCTCATGGTTGTGTCGGTATAATCGAGGATGGTAAACACACCTAGCCTATAATGGAAACTGTATCAAAGGATAAACTTGACTGATGAGCTTCGTAGATAAATAACGGTACCGAAACTGGGGTTACGATGGCGTCTCAGGCGGTCCGGACGATTAAAGAAAACAGCGACGCGCCGCCGCTAAATTAAAAAAATTGTAGCTTATTTCGTCGTGATTTTCCTGAACTTTACTATTTTGCGGTGCCTCGGTGACAGTATACAGAAGGGGTTATTTTACAGGGTTATTGGTAACTAGCCAACTACCTCTCGTAGGCAGCGTTTCGTCATCATAACGAAAAACTTTTTTTCCAAAACTTATAAGAATTTGTAATTTTTTTTCTCCCAAAATAAAAGATAAAGCTTAGGAGCTAAAATTTGCAAAAAAAAAACACAATGTCATTTATGGATGAGTAATTTTCTAATTTGGTGAATGTATGTTAAGTTATGTAAAAATTCATATAACAAAAGTTGTTGTAGGATGCTAGGAAGCTGCATGCTAGAGGTTGTCGGCTAGTTACCAACAACTCTGTATAAAGTATAATTATTCGATTTATAGCTTATCCTAACATGCCAACTACACAAACGACATACAGAGAATTAAAAAAAAAATATTTAAGTAGTACCACCTAATAAATTAGCCCCATCAAAATCTTTCAACCCATACAAAGTGTCGCCCCTAGTTTCCCGATGCACGTATTCTCCTTTCAACAGACATACGACATACGACGTCTGAATGACCTCTATTCAGACCCATTCGCTCCCAGACTCATTCTCCTAATGGAGTTGCCTTTTTAAGGTGATAACTCGACAGTGATCAAGGTTCAGATGGATTAACTTCTAGGTTTTACTTTTACGCAAGAAAAGATGCTTATTTACTGCAATGATACTCGCCACAGGGACGCGCGACGCTCTGCTCTGCGCCTGACGAGGGTCCTGGGCCCTTACCGTGAAGTGCTTATTGCGATGAGGCTTAGCCGACAACGCTGCTCGACCATACACCTTATCGCGCGGTGATACGGTTCGTGATCGCGCTACGTCGTCTGCTGAACCTAACAATCATCGCAATAAGGACCTCACGATACGGGCCCAGGGCCCTCGTCAGGCGCAGTGCAGAGCGTCACGCGTCCCTGTATGTAAAAGCCTTGTCGGTTATATTACGGCACAATCTTAGATACTGTCCAGATATAATACTGTGGTGCGGACTGTCTGGGGTCTTAATACTTGTTATTGCTGCTAATTAATTAAAATATCACTTTTATGTCAGTGCTAGCAGTTCGCAACCTAAATAAATGAGATACTAATAGACAAAAACGACTTTAAGAAAGTAAAAAAAAATACTAAAAGTTTCTTTAAAAAGTCTTATCAACCGTTCACATTAAAGTTTCTTGAGACGACTGACAGGACGTTTTTTCCACTATTTTTATCCACTTAGAATTCAAGATTAAATAGAAATTGAAGCTAAATCTTTTTACTTATTACGTTAAGAGCAGTAAATCCATGTCGAGACGAGGAGACTCTGAGACGTCTCGAATTTTCAATACAAACGGGGCGGGATGAAGTTCGACCGACTATTGCCGTGGCTTTAGAGGCTTATTCGAGAGATGGATAACGCTGTACACTTTTTAACGCTGATGAAAAGAGATGGCTTGAGCGCGTGCTAGTCAAAAATCAGATAATTGCTAATCATACCCGGAAAGCAATCAAAGTACTATGCTATGCTATTCTAAAAATTGTTGTTAATTTACCTATCTATAGTAATATCACAGTATACATTCAGTATACTAGAGGTTCGAAAAAATTGAGTAATTCTAGGATTTGTCAATAATAAAAAAAATATCTGTAAAATATCGTGATTACGTATTTGTTGGGGTTTTCACTTCCCTTTTATCTTTATTTTCTATACCTCACTCGGAAAACGCTAAGAGAATGCCCAACAAATACTGAGTATTTATTGGACATTAAATACTGAGTATTTATTGGACATTAAATACTGAGTATTTATTGGACATTAAATACTGAGTATTTTTTGGACATTAAATACTTAGTATTTATTGAACATTAAACTCTTAGTATTCATTGGACATTAAATTCTTATTATTTATTGGACATTAAATACTTAGTATTTATTGGACATTAAATTCTTAGTATTCATTGGACATTAAATTCTTATTATTTATTGGACATTAAATACTTAGTATTTATTGGACATTAAATTCTTAGTATTTATTGGACATTCTTTTTAAAACCTAAGAGTGTGTGTGTTTTTAATGGTGAAATTTTTTTTTTATTCGTCACTTAAAACATTATTTTCCATACAACGTATCTATAAGTAGTCAGTGATTCGCTTAAGACGAAGGTATAGGCAAAAACACGAAAACAAGGTGTTTTTAGAAACATTTCTGGCGAAAAATATAGCATGTGGAGCGTCGATATTTATACATCCTATTACACATATCTTGTAGTTATTATTGCCGACTCCAAGTACTTGCTGTCGGTTATAGCTAGCACCAGTGAACACCCACAACTATTTCAACTACTTTGATGTACCGAGATCTAGCATAGCGTTTTTTATGGGTGTTTCACATTCGTTTAGTAGCAAACTCGGCCTAGTTATTCTTATAGTGCGTACCTTTTCTGTACCGGGGTATTTGTTTCGAACAGTGATCATTACAACGATTTTTTAAACTAAAAACTATTTGCGCCTACAAAAACGTCGCTCTTCACGAACGTATTGTGCTCGCAAAAAACGATCAGGCAATAGGTGTATTGTATTTAAGTTTGCAGTAGTCACAATCTTTACGAAATGACCAATCTTCTTTAGAACAAAATATTTTTCCAAAGCTTAAAGATGTTTGGAAAACCAGGCCGTTCCCCAGATGACGTGATCGAGATCCGGCGACACACCCGGGCATCACCCGGGCATCATGAATGAGTAACGGGTGAGCCCATGAATGTTTTATAACCGGCCGCCGTGATACCCGGTCGATCACACCCGGATCGTGTGGAGCACTTTTGTGAGAATGTTATTTTTCACTGGTTGTTCTACGACAAATGATATTTTGTCAAAATAAATCAGTGGCTCTTGATAGACAATAAAAGTGGCTCTACGATTTATATAGTTTTTGATTGAATTGGGCGTAATTTTGCGGAAGTAATCTTCAAAAATGTATCTGTAACAAATCTCTAGCGTATATTCAGCTGCAATATCGCGACCACTTCAAGAATATTACAGCAACTACACAACAACAATATCACAATATGTTTTTTTTTTAACTGTAAGATTCGGTATTTTGTAACATAAATACATCCTAAAACATTATTATCATCCAGCTCAAGTAAAGTAAGTATAAACCTTTCTTGAACAAATTTCTAATCATGATCATCATAACCTTACAGTTGAGTGAAAAATCGTCGATGTCCTTTTTATTTGTAAACCTCTCGTTGGTCCTAAATATAATAATTCAATGTATTTAAGCAGAGAGTTAGTATCGTTCAAACTCCTTATTACCAATTTAATTATAAAACAAGGAAAGTGCGGTTAAATAAAACAAGTTCACATGGCAAGTCCTACTTTTGGCCACCAATCAGTCAGATATTTTTTTAAGAATAGATCTTCTTTTCTCTCACCTCTCTCAAAATAAGGTTTGGATTGTAGCACGCATTTAATTTTGCGAAAAAAAAACAATTGGTAAAATACTGTTATGTTTATGATATTAAACTTCTTTTTTGCACAAAATTACTTATATGCTCAACATTTCAAAGAAACGTTGGCGTTTTATACTGGAAAATCGATGTTTTCTACTTCTATTTTAATGACGGAATTACAAGAAAATGCTTTCTTATCCTACAATCCCGGCTTGCTCGTTAGAACACGTCTCCAACAACAGATTTCCCGGATCGAAGCCCGGACATCCTTACCCCACTCGATAATGGCGGCGCATTTATAAAATATTCACTGACTCCGACCTTATTTATGAGTTCCTAGCTTGGAACAAAAGCTTTGCGTTAGGACTCCCTGATGGTTTGATAGCGGAAATAAATACAAGGTACATACTAACATGCATGGAAATCGTAACTATATAATGATTCAAACTGAATCAGGTGGGTATATCTTTCTATAGAACTTGATCCTGTTTTTGATAAAAATACGAACCGTCCTGACACAGGGCAGGTAGTGCACCATTGTCTCGGGTGATATTTGTACAGTTGCGAATTGTCGTTGATAAACCACACCAAATCTAGTAGCAATATGACCAATGACCATTGCGATGGACCAGTTAAGCCGTCATCCAGTGATCCACGAATTGCGTGCAGTTCGCATGCAGTCCGTGTGAATTTCTACCTGGACTCGTACTGTGAAGTCATTATTGAGTTGATGGGTAGGATCAGCCGCCAACGTTGCGCGACCGTAAGCCTTATCGTGGGACGATGCGGTCTTGGACTTCAACTGGATTTAATGTGGTCGGGCCTCTACTATGTATATACACTTTCGCCTACAGAAAAAATAGCGCGCTTAAATATTTTCGCCGATCAAGTTTAAATAAATACGTCTGCAACACCCTTTTTGGTTCGTAAAATTTCACATCGACAACTAGAAGGCATTAGAATGCTATAAAGATATATTTGCGTGATTTGCCTTTTGTGGATCAGCGCCATGTCTGGCTACTAACTATTCTCATGGGCGTAGTAGTCACGCGAGCGACCGCCTTGATAAGATAAGCGGAATAAGCGGCTCAATGTACTGGATGGACGCGTCTTGATTGGAACCCAAGTATTTTATGGCTACTGTTTAACAATATTTTGGCGCTCTACTTTGCCATGGTGCTATCATTCGTCTATGCACTGAATTAGCATAACAATAACATAAACAATATCGTTCATTATTAAAGTAATAGTAATCATCGTCAGCATGAACTATATTCCACCTACTGGTGAGTATAGACCTCTTCTACATTGCGTCACCTGTGCCAGTCTCGTCAAATGTTTTCCATGGTTAAAAAGTGTACAATTTTGCATTCTGCACGCCGATACAAGAAAAACGTCAATGCATAACGTACGCATCGAGCTCTGGATAATCGCGCGATCTTCTCGAATCAGATGTAGGCCGCAATTAACTGGGCATTATCAATTTCGTTTGCGCGGGCAATCGTCCGTCAGGGATGCAAGATGCAAATTGTCGTTCAGTTAGCGGTCTATACGGGAGGTATTTTATTCAGCAGTGGAAATCTTCAGGCTGTTGATGATGGTGATTATAATTTGTGGAATAGGTTTATCTTCAAATAGCAAATGGTAAAGTATAAAGTATATGTATCTACATATTTAAGTCAAGGACAACTTTCTCATTAAGAATGATCTAAGCAAAAAAATGTGAAATTTTATACTTTTAAAATGTTTAATGTAGAACCGCAAAATTGTAAAAATATAGAGTTACTTTTTCAACGGGTGAGTAAAATTAGTTTTTGTGTTTGGCGCTGAGTTCAAATCTCGAGCGAAGAATTTTATAGAGGAATCGGACGCGTAGCAAGTGATAAACAAAAAAACTTTACTTTGCGGCGTGCAACTTACCACTTATCACCACCGTGGCGAGAAAATACTACAAGTGGCTTAGTGCCAAATTGGGATGAAAATAAATAAATAGTTGAGGTAGCCATCGAGCATTGCAATCTCAGATAAGAGAAACCTTGTTTCTCTGATCTGAGATTGCAATGGAGGTTTCGTGAGGAAATACCATTAATTCGCAGCGTTCTAAATTTTACTCACTAATAATCAAAATATATTTGTGCTAAGTATAACAAAATCCGGGTATGTCCTAAAACTACGAACAGGGCCACCGGGGACGGGCAGCAGCGTCCTCTTAGTAAACAGTGAACATTCTGAGACAAGCCCTCCTGAAGTGTGAGGATTATGGCAAACCCAGTAGTGGGGGGCTTCGTCCAGCAGTAGACATCTAGATAGATAGATAGATAACTCTTTATTGTACACGCCAGAAATAACATACAAATGACCAAAAAACAACTTAAAACTAGTGTAACAACTGACAGCCTTATCGCTTAAAGGGATCTCTTCCAGGCAACCTTAGAAACATCTAAAAGCTGGTAAGGAAATATGACAAAACAAAAGCATCCTTTTCGAGAAGTGAAAACTATTTTTTACACATAAAACTACAAGCCATTCTATCCACGTCCCAACTTTTAAAAATTTGTTATAAGAATAATTTCTAACAGACAGACTATCATTATCCTGTTCCCCATCGTTCGATACGCCAAAGCCATGTCATTGAGTTCGAAGGGTTCACCGGTAATAATACGTTTCGTTCATATTCATACGATGCACATACTTAATTCCTAGTTTAAAAACTGTACTTGAAGTTGAAATATTTTAATACATATAAATATAATTTTTATAGAAAAATAGTGCAACCGACTGTTGGCTCAGCTGTTGACGAGTTTTATACGAGTATATAACTAGTAGTTCGCGGCGAACTGAGACCTCGCGATCCCTATATCTTCACAACCCTTGGACCGATTCAGCTCATATTCAAACTTAAAAATTGTATTCAAATGAACTACTTGCCTACAAAATTTCATGAAGATCAGATCAACGGTTCGTAAGTTATCATCGGACAAATATACACACAAACATACAAACATACAATCATACAAACATATATACAAAAGCCGATAAACTCTGAGACCTTTGCTTCGCTCGGTCAATAAATCCTTTAAAAGTTTTTTGTAACCTTTGACAAAACTAATTAAAATTAGAATGGGAAAAATATGTTGTAAGTACGATACATTACATTATGGAACAGCTGTTTTTTTTTTTCACAACTTCAGTTTTGGCCCCATATTAAAAGTTTTTCTAAACGATATTTTAGAACATGTCTGTCATCTAACACACACACACGCAACACAGAAAACTCTATAAAAACTACACAGAACGACACACACAAAAAATGATAAACACAGAAAAACTGTATAAAGGTTACAATAATAGTACCCATAATTACCAATATTCGCATTTATTTATTTATTTCCAAAAAAACAAATAGTAAGCTAACAGTATACCAAAACGCTTACTATTTTAAACAATGAGTACAAAAAAACTTAAATTCTCTAATAATAATAGTGATGTTATCACTAAATATGTCGATATGCTGGAACTTGTGCGCAAAATGATTGAGTACGGCCAAGGCTCTAGTTGTAGGTGCGTTGCTAGCGTGGCAGGTTCGCGAGACAGCACACGAGAACAGCCGATGCCGTCGACGGCTCCCGACACGAATATAGTCGGGGACAAATAACGCCAGAGCACCCAGCACTGTCGGATTGATGATGATATAGACAAACGAATATGATAATATATAACTTGCTCATTCAATTGAACGTTAAAAAAAAGAAGAAACAGTTTTATAATTATCATTCCACCACAGCCTCTGCCCTAACGAAGCTCAAAACTTTTAATAAATTAATTTTTAGGTTTATTACTCGACTTTTTAATACTTTGATCTCGACTGAAAGCTGACCTTTATAGCTAAGGTTAATCCCTGAAACAGAAATCAATTTCGTTTGAATAAAGCTGGGTGCACACCTACTCGACCTTCGTGACTACAAATTTGATAGAAGCTACTCTTTTTTTTCTTGAAATTGAATTTATTTTATTGTTAGTTCTTCTAGTGTGGTGTAAATCAGCTAAAAATACATTAAATTTGTTTCTACCTACATAATTACTGTGTATAACCGGTCAGACAATAGTTATACTTAATTTTTCAATGAGTTTAGTACAAAAAAATACTAGGGCAAAATATAACAAACAGGACTTAGACACTCAAGTAAATTGATCCGTATGTTTGGATTTCGAGCCAATCAGTTTTGCCACTATTGGGATAAGCCGAGACAAACACAATCAACTTTCTTATTTCATTTTATTGGATTCATGTTATTCAAGCTCAAATGGAAAATGTATCCCTACTTCTCGCGCAGGTATGACTTTACTTTTTAAAATAAAAGTACGTTGTCCAAGGGGGAAGTTTCACGAGATTAATACTCTTGATAAAATTTCACGGTTCAAGAAATCCAACTACCGGTTGCGTGGGGCGATGAACGATACTGATTACGTCTCTGCGCTGGCTTAGGGCAGAGTATGCAAGATGCTGAAAAATAGAGCTGCATATCCTCCAATATACTAGCTTTGTCAGTTTTATACGAGCCCAAACTATACCTCTGCATATTTCGCTCCTCAGAAAAATCGGAACGAAATTTGGTACGAAATAGATATCTTCTCCTGTGCGTAAACGGCTGAACGGATCTACATAATTTATTGCATAGATATAGTTTAAGTGTTGGAAACGGACATTACTAAATTTTTTTACTACTTTTATTACTACTTTTTTTTTGTTGGTCCACGCGAACGAAGTCGCGGGTAACAGCTAGTATAATATAAAATGGCCGGCCAGATATTCGGATGATGAATTTAATTATCTGCTCTGGGTCTGAGTGTTAGTTGTCCTTGTCTTTGTGTGAGTTCCATGACATCCCCAACACAGGGAATCTGAGTAAAAAAAAAACTTACAGTGTGGAAATAAAAAACAAAATATTCATTTCAATTAAAATTAAGGAACAATCAGTTAACTTAGAAGTATTTTTTCATCCTGTTTCTCCAATTTAAAATCTAATTTGTATTCCAAACCTACGAACCCACTTAAAATGCCCTGAGAATAAAACGTACCCCGAATAAACTAGACCTAAGTTAAAACGTAAAGTTGTTATAAGTAATATTTTTAAAACTTCTCGTTACTACGATTTTCCTTCTCTTTTCCATATCTGTCTTTTTAATTTCAGTATAGAATAAGGATATAGAAAAATTCGGACACCCGGGTAGTTAAACTGCGACCAGAACCACCGAAGGACGAGCAGCAGTGTCCTCTTAGTAAACATCTGCGATCCCTAAGCTCGTGCCAAGCGTGAGGATTATGCCCCCGTTATTACGGGTATTTTACAGTAATTATTATTACGGGTATTTAACAGTAATAATGAATATATGAAGTTCCCAGAATTATTTTAAAATTTATTTTTTACTTTTTAAGACAAATTAATTTTAGACAATTTTTAATGAATTATACAATGATTATTTTTATTTTTCTTTTAAAGAAATTTTGAATTGACATGTAACTATGATGTTATAAATAAAATATTGAATGTATTGTAAGAAGGAAGCGCTGTTAAGTAGCACACGTCTTCTGGCTTATGATGATGATGTTTTTCTTAATTTTGTCTGAAAGAAAAAAAAACGGCCCAGTGCGAGCCGGACTCGCGCACCCAGATGTCCGTTCTAAGCTTACAAAAAAATAAGTGTTCCTCATTTAGTTCGATATCCTGTTACCTATATAAATATTTATAATTATAGTACCTCGCTTTTTATTATTGCATCCTGTCTCCAGCTGTAAGTATTGTGACATTTAGTTCTATTTTATTTGTGTACAATTTGACATTGTATTGGCGTGCACAGTGTAGGTGAACCTAAATAAACTAGTAGTTCGCGGCGAACTGAGACCTCGCGACCTCTATATCTTCACAGCCCCTGGACCAATTCAGCTCATATTCGAACTTAAAAATTGTATTGAAATGATCTACTTGCCTACAAAAATTCTTGAAGATCGGATCAACGGTTAGCAAGTTATCATCGGACAAATATACACACAAACATACATACAAATGCCGATTTGTCCCAGTAAACTCTGAGACCTTCGCTTCGCTCGGACAATAAATAAATAAATCCTTAGCGCAAGCCCGACTCAGACTTGACCAATTAATTACACTAATATTATATATGAGAAAGTTTGTGTGTAAGAATGTAAGTATTTAAGTGTGTTTGTTCCCGTTCAACTCTGTAACGGCTGATTTGTATCAAATTTGGTATGGAGGTAGCCTACACCCTAGACTAACACATAGGCTACTTTTATCCCGGAAAAATACTCAGTTTCTGTAGAATAGCGGGTGAAGCCGCGGGGCGCAGCTAGTTGTTTATATTTATTGTTAAACGATAGAGTTTGCACTATAACCACACCAAGTTTGACGCTTGTATGTTAAATTCGTGTGTTTTGAATTAATGTTAATGTTGTTTGTTAAAAATAATAAAATTCAATTCAATTGAATTTCAATTTTATTATTTTTTTATTATTTGTCAAGAAATCCGCTGTATACTACTATAATGTCACACATTCTGTGAATATTCTAAGCGGCTATCTAAAAGATAGACTTTTTAAGAATCGGTCGGAAAGACGCCTGGACGTACGTACGCTTAGTAATAGAGTCCCGTAGACGTTCGTGCATTGAACCCTAAAAAAATCCTATATCATAATGTATAGCGGTTCTACGTCACGCTTAGGTCTACGTTCGTTACTAGGTGCTACGTCTGCTACGGCTCGTAGCAGCTACGACTCCCATGGGACACGAGCTAACAACTGAGCGCTATTTCTACTTTATATTTTTGCCTAGTGATAAGCCCTAGTATGATTAATGTTGGCCTTTCTTCATTTTTATTTGTTGTTTTGTATATATTAATAATAGTTGTAAAAAAAGTACTTTATGTCCGTCTTTGTGATATACAGTAAGTCCTTAATAAATTGTATCAAGATCTTTTCAGCCGTTTAGCCCTAATAATGCGACAAACATCCAGATAGACAAAGTTACTTGTTTCAGTTCGCTAGATGGCGTTGATCCACTTTTGTGCATTTTTGACGTTTTGTATGGACTGACAGTTGTAATGTAGGGAGTTCTGAATCGCGCAAACGAAGTTTTTTCCTTTAGATGAACGTATTCGTTTTCATACATATCTCGAAGCTTTATTGGTCCTGATACGACTGCGGCTATATTCCTTTGAATTATAATATTAGAGGAAGGAAGTTAGGAATAGGATATTTGTTTTTATGGTATGTTTGATTATTGTATAGTGCAAGGCAAGACGAGGTCGCGCGCGAGTCTCGCTGAGCATTGATAAAGGTCACCGAATGTGATCGAAACTATAGTCGGAATAACCGACTCAAATTAACGTGAGTATTCCCGTTTTATTAAAACAAAATGTATCAAAACCACGTCAGTTTTCATAGTAAAATATTGTATAGTGGTGTTTACATACTAACGTCTGTTACAGAGTATTAAAAAAAAGTAAAATACGTAAAGTGTTAAAATACGTACCATACCACAGTATTTTGGTCTAGCGATACCCACCAGGTTTCCTGTTTTTTTTAATGTCACCCCTTTCTACTTGCATATGTAAATGAGTTGTTTTATACAACTAACGTGAAAATATTATTTATCGATACATTTTTTTTACATATTTAGAATACACTCTAGAATATATTCAACATGCCCTTCATTTTGATACCAAACACGATATTTCTACGTCATAACAACTTTTTTTTTGTAGTTTTGATATTGGATTTAGTATAGTAGTAGTCGTAATATAGTAATTGTAATATTTATTGCCAGAAAACTTACTATATGCATTTACATATTAATTAACAGCGATCCCCAAACTAGGCGAGAATGCCTGTATATTGGGTTCAGAGCACGAGTTGAGTAAGAGAAGAATAATTAATTAATAATTATAATTAATATCTGGGACATTATTGCACACACGGTCATCTGACCCCAAACTAAGCAAAGCTTGTAATATTGCTGCCAGAGACTGATATACGTACATAGATATTTTTTAAATACATACTTATATAGATATTAATACCCAGACATAGAACAAACACAAATATTCATCACATAAATGTTTGTCCTAGGTGGGAATCGAACCCACGCCCCCAAGCACAGAACGTAGGTTCACTACCAACTGAGCCACCGGGGCAGTCGGGAAGTAAATGAATATGAATGATTACAATCGTTTTTTAGAGTAGAAGTAGAGTATAATTTCGTATAGTCTATGACACGCAGAGTATGAAGAAGCATCGATAAAAACCTTATCAAAATCTGATAAGCAATTTAGGATATTAGAGGGAACATATTTCAAAATCATAACCCTATTTTTTCGTAGTATGGTAAAAATTGCAATCCTTACTTATCGTCATCAAACTGTACAAACAGTAACTTTTACAAATGACAATAAAAAGGATTTCAATCAAGCCCTAACACCAATAACAGCTAATGAAAATAATCCATCAAAAACATTATAGCATGAAACTAACGCTCAACTATTAAACGAATTGTTAGTAAATTACAGTACCTGTTAACTTTAAACGACCGATAGAATAAGGCTTTACGAACACTCGGCACTGCAGGCGATTTTATGACGTAAACGGTCATCGTATTACCCTTAATTGAGTTGCACCAATTACCCAGAGGGCTTGGAGTTTTCAGGTCACCTTCAAGTCTTAAGCTAAATGTTACAAAAGTTTTAGTTTTTTACACTTGAGAAGTATGTCTTTTATGTTTCTGTTGTTATTCTACTTTTTTTAAATAGTCATGCACTAAAGTGAAAACGAATAAAAAAAATGCAATTTTTTTATGAATTTTCAGATGGCACGGGTATGGTTATTTGAAACAAGTAGGGTAGCAAAATTAAAACAAAAAGTTTTACTTTTCAAGTGTAAGAGGCTCAGGCGCTAATTTAAGGCTTGGGATCGATTGTCTGTTGTCATGTTTTTATAATAAATAAGTAAATATTATTAAACGCTCACAGCTCAAAACATTGAGCAAGTCGGTACCGGTCCGGCCGGCCCATCAGCTGGAGGCCAGTGTTGCTCTATGGCTCAGCATTTTGAACTCTTTCAGGGATACGCGGTTCGCTGCGCGGCACGTGCAGAGACGCGTTGCGCGAGCGTTGGACATTTGCAAGGTCAGATACGATTCGTCTCACGATATTTCGCTACCTTTATGGACTACCAGTCAACCTGGCTCATTAATTCAAGGTCACAACAGATTTGTTTTGATCGATTCATCGCGTGGCTGATGCCTTAATGTTCCAGTGCCTTCTATTTTTCCTTAGACGACATGTCACTCTATGAAGTCGTTGTTTCGCGTCAAAGAAAGTGAGTTTGGGAGAATTTACTACATTAATTATAGACGCTGCCAAGTTCTTGTAGGATCGAATCGTTTCTACGAAACTCGGTCCATGATATCCCAAGCATCCTACTCCAGCATCACTGCTCAAACGAAGTCACCATAAAAAAATATGTTGCCTTAAAACGGCAAGATTTTTGAAAAGCAACAAGTCTGCGCCGGATCTAAATCATTGGAATTAAATTAAACCCATTCTCCCTCACGTCTCTGAATACGAGTCATTTCAATTTGTGGTCCATAAGTTACGTAATGTTTGGTAAACTAATAAATTGGAAATCAAATCAAACCGCGAACTACACGCAACAATGTCAAGACTTCATTATGGAATTTGTATTAAAATTTGGCATTTTGAAGGCGTCAGTATACGCATCGTACATAACCCTGTTTTTTTTATGAGCATAGTTATAATTTAAAAAAAAAAAATGTCATAATCTGAAACACAAAACCCACAAGGTGGACAAACGAACTTATAAAGACCGCAGGACCGCGCTGGATGCGAGCCGCTTCCATCCGCTCTTCGTGGAAATCTAAGGGGGTGGCCCATGTCCAGCAGTGGACGTCCTGTGGTTGAGATTATGATAATGATGATGATGATAATCTGAAAAGAGTGAGTAGGTAACTTAATAGTATTTCTTATGTATATAAGAATCACATCTGGAATAGGAATCCACTTTCAAGTGAACCTACCGGAAGACACCGTTCGGTGTTCGGCGATAGGTTTTCAGCTGCAGGTGCTAGCTAGCCAGCCGATTTATATAAAGCACCCTACTACTTTGTTGTGGTTTTCCTACCAAGTTTTAATTTACCGATAGCTCTAGGATTATTTAAATTTGAACCTATACTCTGGAGCGAGTGAGGTCTTTGAATTTCTTCTCCATTGTCCATGGTTGCGTTTCGATATTTATTTGGGACCAGCCAGGAGGTTATTATCTTCAACTGATGTTTCTCCACTTCTGGAGATTTGCCGTCACCTTAGCGAACTTTTTTTTATCTTGAGCAAAGCAAGAAAACTTCGATGATTAATATGCTTGCGGACAAGCATTTCCATATGTTTCGCAACCATGACTTTACCATCGGTCTTGCCCGTCATTATTATGAAGAAGGAGGTTATATTTCTCATGTCGCAGTACATGGCCAAGATACGAAACCTTCCTACTGCCGTAGGTTATGACAACGTACTTACAAAAAAAAATGAGAGCATCCTTTTTAAACTGACTGACGAGCAGAGCAATTCGCTCGCCTGATGGAAAGCGTCACGCTAGTCAAAAGTAGTACAGTGCTACCCAGAAAGTTGAACTTCAACAGTACAAAACTCTACGCAGCAATACGGTGATATTAGATATGAGATATTTATGTGCCCAGTAATTTCGCTAGAAACATTCCCTTCAATAAGAAACACAGAAATGTCTGTACTGTTTGGCGGTTGATTAACTAGTAAAGGTTTGGTTCTTCCTCCGACGAACTCTGTAAAAGAGTCCTACTACTACACTACTGCTTGACTCCATTACACTACCGCTTGACTTGCTTCTCAACCTGAATAATATGATAAACAAAATAAGAGTTAGGTTAGGTAATTTCCAGAATACTTCACTTTCGTGTTACGCTTTCTTAGCAAACCTTGGTACAAAGTTGCCAGTCTAAGTTACCGTCTTTTTACCGCAGGTTCAATCTCTCGTGTTATTTTACACAATTAGGTTTACAGCTCGACTATACCTGGAGCAACTTTGCGAATATGAAGAACTTTGATTATGAAGCAAATTGAGTGGATATTGTTCGTTGTCAGTAATTCTAGTGAAGTAAAGTACTTAGATATACAAATACAAAATTGCTTTATTTTCAACATTGACCTTAAAAATATCTGTGTGGGCTTCGGATCTCCGAACTACAATGTGTGCAAAAATTACTGTGTTCCGGAATGAAGGGCAATGTTTCCAGCCTATTTATTTACCTATTTTAACCTATTTGTTATTTCTACAAAGAATATGTGTTTTTTTTTTATACCTTTTTTGTTACCTACATAGTTACGTAATTCACTCGCAAGATAGTAAGCTTCATCCTTGCTTATAACTAATTCATTGCCACTCAGAATTTTGAACTTCATAAATTTAGGAGACATTTGATATTGAATTTCTTTATCTTATCTTATCTTGCTTATCTTGCGGACTCTGCAAAATAGTCCTACTACTAATTCAAAATTCATTTTGACCCTGACGAGAAACCAGACACATATAACTAGAAGTTTTGTGTTTTTTGGCCGAACATGAAGAAATCATGTCGCGTCATTTTATTATTTTCCAAAGGTTTTTTTTTTTATGTGTGTAAAAAACGGTGAATTTTTACCCGTTAAGTGTTCGTGAACGGGCACGAGTGTTGGTAAATGGTATAATGTCGTGAAACGTGAATTTTCGTATTGTTTCCAAAACTCCATAGAAGGCTTTAGTAAAGTTTTCACCACTTTACTGGGGCATGATGGATGGCATGGATTAGACCGTGACTTGCTTTCTCGCCTTTGACTGTGACTATGACTTGTTTGATATTATTTAGCAAATCTTGAAAATATATAAGTATACTTGACACTGGCAAATGCATAAGACGTGCGACGCCAAAATCCTCTTAGGAGGAAAGAGAGATAAAAAAACTAGAAGTTAAGCGAACAGTAGTAGACGTCGCGAGCACAAAGTATTTAGCACATTTTAAATTTTTCCTCATGACCATAATTATTATCTTGACGACCCCTATACCGATTTTGCTAATATTCGAAATTCTTGTTTAGAATTAAGTACCAATAATAATATTTTTGCCAAATATTATCAAAATAGGCCAGCAACAAACTTCCCACCTTTTTAGGCTAAATTCTACTCCAATCAAAAATCGCTGACTACAAAAAAATCTATGAAATTTTAAACCTGTATACAACTTATTGTCAAGATAAGTTGAAAAATACGACCTTTACGCGAGTAAGATTTTCGCAAGATCAACGCAAATTTGCCACTTGATGCAGACACTTCGTTCGTTAGGTTTTTTTTTTAGTTCTGAACCATTTGAATTAAATTGAAGATTATCTCTGGATTAATCTTAATAGGCTGCTACAGTAAAGTTTCAGTATTATTCTCTTTACAACGTAACGAGGGGCCGACAGCCCGACAAGTCGTAATTTATGTGGCAGGACGGGGTCTGTTCACCGCGGGCACATCTGGTTTCCTTCAACAAAGACATGCCGACTTTCGAATAAGAACCGCAATGCGCGCCTGAGTGCGGCACGAGACAGATTCAAACGCCTGTTTGAATCGTATAGCAATGTAGAGAATACTCGAATATACTATTGCTAACATTTAACTGGCAGGCGTTATTAG
Source organism: Apocheima hispidaria (assembly GCA_947579745.1). Lineage (NCBI taxonomy): Eukaryota > Metazoa > Arthropoda > Insecta > Lepidoptera > Geometridae > Apocheima > Apocheima hispidaria. The sequence continues at coordinate 4,887,175 of OX388150.1, read as the reverse complement.
GGCGCGCTGGTAAAGTTTACAACGGTAAATTGATTAAAATTGCACATATTTTTTTTGTAATCATCACATTTTAATGACGTAAGCAATGTTTAGCTGACTTACCTGTCCAGTGTGTGTGTAGTTTATTTTTTTATCGTACGTTAGCATAAGCACTTTCTGAGATAACCACAAAGATTATTATCTATAATGATTATCATTATCAGCCACAAGAAGTACGATGCTAGGGAAAGGAATTCCCCTTACGGTAGCAGGGGTTAAGATTAATTATACCTACTTATACTACCTAGTTATATGAAAATGAGTGATAATTCAAAAATCACGGCTATTTCTTCAACGCAATGGTAATAAAACCAATAATATGCTATTTGCTTCTCTATTTTAGAGAGTAAATAACGGCTTAATTATTTGCCAGTTTTCTGCTAAGCATAATCGCATAATCAAAGTTTACTACGAGATCCTGTAACGCGAAAATAACGTTTTAATTAACAACGAAACGAGATTGTAACTCGTTAATTATTATTCATGTTCCGCTGCCCAACTTCTACGTTTTCGGTGGAGTTACAGTAATGGAAAAACTTTTTTTTTAAGTGCCCAAAATCTGGAGGTCCGCAATAAATAACTGTTACAGCAAGCTGTTACGCACGGCCTGAGTTGTTCTTTAGATTGAGGGGTCAGAACGCACGTAGGTAATTATTTAACGGGGAGTCTTGTGAATTATTGCGAGTGGTGTTTCGTTTGTAACTGTTTGTGACGATAAACGTGAAAAGAATAAGGAAAAATATGCACTTAATTATTTTAAGAGTAAGCGTAATCTATGTACTTCTTTGTAGTAGTAAGAATAATAAATTAATAATTGAATTTATGAAGTACTTTTTTGTACATCATTTGCAGTAGAAATAAAGGTTTTTTTTTTACCAACCTCATACAAAAGAGTGTACCCCTGAAAATCCCGTTTAGTTCTAGATGGCGCTTACGTATTTAATCCAGCTAATATCAAAACTGCTATAAAAGTCGATAAAATTATGGATAATATATAAACACAGTAATGGTATATTATGTCCGTTTAAGGTTAGATTGCAATATGCGACGTATAAAATATTATGTCTAAAAAAATAATGTTTTCAACACCATCTCTTGAGAACGTAGCGTGTTTTAAAAATAAATATATAGAATTAGTAATTTAACTGATATTAATAATGCAAAAATATTAATAACAAGTAGCGTGAATGAGTTATCTTGGATTTCTATTTCAAGTCAAATAGAAATTGAACGTTTGTGTCGCAGATTAAAGGACTAGCGCCATCTTACGTCCTTAACAATACTACAATCGGGTTACACATCTGTTTATGAACATTAGCACTCTTAGTATAATTTCTCTATGGTTCATAGGTACCCAATTCAAGTCAATCGAAACAAAACAGCGGCATACAGATACGTGAAAGGAATTCAGCTCAAAGGTTAACCGAGCTATCAGATGTGCACCGGAAGCTCCTCTTTGAGTTATAGCCTTCGCATCCGCCGAGTGTATTTTCCGGTTTGTGCGCTTGACCACCGATTGCACTGGTCAGTAAAGTTAATTGCCAAATGAATCATTGCTAATCAGTGGTTACTGGTTACCCTAAGCTACGGTTAGATACGGGTTAGTTCTTTGATGCATCTGTAGCAGATTATTTGTTTTTTTTTTTTGGTTGTAAATGGTTGAGTGACAATGTTAATTTATAGACAATGCAGTCGTTGAACTTTTTATGAGCCGTATTCCTTTTTGACACTTCATGTCAACATTCAGTTTCCTCCATCCAAAAAAGATAGCGTGATCTGTAAACTATATCTGTCAAAGTTGACGGAATCTTTAAGCGATATTGTCAAAGTTGTAAGATATTGTATATCGTTTACAGATTGCAACTCCATCTATTTTGGATGAAGCAAATTAAATGTCATATCATAAAGTGTTATAGGAAAACGGCTCATTGGCAGGAGCATGAGATAATTATCTTCGGAATTGAAAGGAACATAGAAGAGAAAAAAAAAAAAAAAACTTCTAGATTTCTATTTTCTGTGGAGAGGAACAATAAAAGTTGTACGTGAGTAAGAGAGGGAAAGAAAAATCAGTGTCGTTATATAAATAAATAATAAAAATAAATAAATATCTGGGACATTTTTGCACACACGGTCATCTGACCCCAAACTAAGCAAAGCTTGTAATATGGCTGCCAGACTAGACTGATATACGTACATAGATATTTTTATATACATACTTATATAGATATTAACACCCAGACATAGAACAAACACAAATATTCATCACATGAATGTTTGTTCTAGATGGGAATCGAACCCACGCCCCCAAACACAGAAGGTAGGTTCACTACCAACTGAGCCACCGGGCAGTCAAAAACAAAACTAAAAAACTACAAAACTACTACTACTACTATAAAACTTTTACACAGTTTTAGTAAAATTAAAGTCTCATTCATAAGAATAAGATACACAATACGCACTCAAACCTACTTTACCCCAGCTTACCCATCTTAGTTAGCTTACTTAATTTTTTTAATTTTTGTAACTTTATATTTTTCTGTAATCATTTTTATTTTATTTTTTTCTTTCTGTTTTCTGTAATCAGTGTTTAAATGTAGTGTACGTATAAATAGTATTGTATTGTTTGTATTATTAATGTTTCACGACGGGAAGGCCTTGCCCCTAAGATACGGGTGCTTAAATGCACCCAGTTTTGGGAATAGCGCTACAAACTGAAATATTTTTGTAACAACTTTTTGTGAAATTAAATAATTTGAATTTGAATTTGAATTTGAATGATGTAAAGTCTATTATGTACAATCATGTGCTTGAATTTTGTTTAACCTATTAGGTTCACAAAATTAACTATACTCGTACCTAGAAATAACAAGTCTCTGATTTTTTATTACTTATTAGAAATTCACTAAATGATTGATTAGTTAAATAATTAAATATATACAGATATTACATATTTATATTATTATTTATTATACATTTTCTTCCTCCATCACACCAGTGTGACAGAACAGTGTGAAGGTTAACCGGTCACGGAAAATACTTTGAAAGACGCGAAAAATGCTTACGGAAACTGATACATATCTAAATATAAGTCAATATTTCCATATACGTATGACAAAAAGGTGGGATAATACTGAAGGGTATGTTTGTACCCTTCGAACAACTACATTAGGAACAACTTTTATTAGGGACCAACACTAAAATATCATACATACATACCTCTCAGTACAATAGTGTGGGAGGCCACATCACTCGAAGAACCGATAACCGATGGGGCTGAAAGGTTCTTGAGTGGCGACCACGAACCGGATGACGGCGTAGGCAGGCCTGCCACTAGGTGGACCGACGACATTGTGAAAGCCGTGGGCAACCGGTGGATGCAAGTAGCACGTTGTAACTCGCTGTGGCGGTCTAAGGGGGAGGCCTATGTTCAGCAGTGGACGTCTTCTGGCTGATAATGTATACCTCTCAGTATTATCCCACCTTTCTGTAACACGTGTTTGGAAATAGTGAATACTATTTTAAGATATGTATTAGTTTCTGTAAGCATTTTCAAAGTATTTTCCGTGACCGACTAACCCTCACACTGCTTTGTCGCATTGGTGTCATAGTTAGGAAGAAAAAAATCCTAACCTTTATACCGTTTTTACAGCATTATGAAGGTTAGGAAAATTATTTCCTAACGTTCATACAAGTGTATAAGATAGGTGTGTAGTGATGTGGTTTGTAGGATTGCCTGTAATATTTAATGTTATTTATGGCCAATAAAAAAATCTGATTTCTGATTTCTGATTAGGGATTCTCATTCCTTATCTTAACACCGATGCGATTTTAACCTATATATAATATCACTTGCTATATAAGGATAAGTGATATATAATATTTTCCGTAGCAACTAGTCTAGTAGCTAGTCTAGTCTGCCTAGTAGCAGCACCTGCCTGTTATACATGTGTCAAGAAGCACTCAATATAAAATTCCATCTTTTGTAGGAATGTTTCCCAAAATTTGTCTTCCTCCAATCCTCCCGAACCGAGTAAACTCGATTTGCATTCCAATGCCCCAGAACCCTATTATGATGTAAAAATTCATTTCTTTATCTACATGTACGGAATATTTAAGCGTTCATTAATGTTTTACTTTCTTTCCCGATGCTGAAACAAAACTCATAAATATGTAATGGTAGAGGAAAGCGGGAATGCAAAATTCCATCGTCTCGGTAAACAGGTCAACTTCAATTTAACAGCGTGTTTATTTTGATGGGTTTCGGATTAAAGGATGATTTTGTGTTTTGTTTTACTAAACTTCCAACGGAGTTTTGAAAAAAATCACGAAATACTTATACGATTTTCCCACATTCGAAAACTTTATTGCCAATTAAAACACGATAAAAAACAAAAGTTTTCAAAATGATACAAACGTGGCAACACGATTTTTTGAGATTTTTGATTTTTGATATCCCTGATTTGTATTATCAGTGAGTGATGAGAACCGAGCATTACAGTGCGCTAGCTGTAATGATACAATTTGTAACATTACATCAGTGAGTGCCATGACCCAATATCCAATCTAGATTGTTACAGGCGAATGCTCCCGAATGATGAGGAAGTAAGGCTAGTCGTAGCCATGCGCTTCCATGAGATGCAGCAGTTAGCAATTAAAAAAAAAACTCGTAGTTAGACTATACTGTAGGTATATCTACCTATCCTGTACACTATACTTATACCCTATAGTTATTTTTTGGATATGAATTGTTCATTTGTTACTTTATTAAATTCTCTTTTTCATTCTTCAAGGGTTGGGAGCAAGCTTACATATTTTAAAGCTTATTATACTTTTTGTTATGCAGAAAAATACCGAGCCCGGTATGCCAATGGAAAATGTCTTGGAATTTAATTTCAGTGTTTAGACTTTATTCAATTCAATTTTTAGCTATACTCGGTAACAAGACTTAAGGAATTTAATTTGGAAAATATTTTTACCTATATATAATCCATCTAGAAACAATTCTAGATGGATTATTATAGATTGAAAATAGTGAAGAATAATTACATATCACACTAATATTACAAATGCGAATGTTGAAGCGACGGCTGAACGGATTTGTCTGAAATTTGGTATGGAGGTTGATGCTGGATTAACACATCACATTAACATTCTTTTAGATGCAGGTACAATTACGGGGCGCAGCTAGTGTCGAAGGCGATCATTTGTTAAAATAAAGTTCCATGCTAATTATGGAGTGTTAGTATCTGAACAAGATTCTGTAACTCGGGTCCTGCAGTAGGTGTTTTTACAGATGAATTAATGATCAATAAGTTTAAATATGCATTATGATAATTTATATTTATTATTTTTTGTTTTAAATATCAATAAAAACTGTTATAAGAATGCCTCAGTAAAAATTCAAGTAAGCATTTATTCTCTGAACCTTTTTACGGAATAATAAGTACCTAAGTGGGTGACAGCTTCTTTCGGTATTGCGTGGGTTCAAATCTTACCAATAAGTGGTCTTCCACCGAATTTACTAATTATATGCTTACGGAATTTACCACATCATCACTTAAATTTAGATAAAATGTCCTGGCCGTAATAAAAAAAAAAAAAAAAAACTAATAATACGGTGATTGCAATAACAAAAGAATATCAACCACAAGATAAACGCAAAGCTATATAAATCTAATCTCACGTTTAATAAAATACGTCGAAACTTTTCAGTCACGAAAGCTTATAAAAAGTCACCCCTTCCGCTTGACCGCGATCGGGTTCCTCATAACTTGACTCGTCCAATAATTTCGTCATATTTTTTTCTAACATCGCAAAATTGGAATAAAAGGACGGAAGGGAAAGTTCCGCATCGAAATTGCGGGGGTCGGGTCTACTTCACATAAATAATAGACGCAATCTGTGACTTTACTGGCTACTGTTTCGGTGGACGTGCTTCGGATGCAGTTCCTGTAGACTTTTGATTCGTGTTTCTTTTTTCTTTCCTCACGAGAGTATTTTGGCTTCCCACGTCTTGTGCATTTAACAGTGTCAAGTTATAAGCATGAATTTTGTGAGAAAAACATAACGTATTGGTATAGTATTATTAGTACCTACTCGTCTATTTGCTTCAAGCTGCACTTCAAGCTGAAATTAAATTTTGTAGTCAATTACCTAACGGTATATTCCGCAAGTGTATTTTGACCGCTGGTCCCCATTCCAGTAACATTAGGTGAGTTTGTACTCAAATGCCTAGACTGTTAAAAATAGACAAAAAAGTTTTCGAAACAACACGACATTTTCTGTCCCTGTTACTCATAGTTACACTATTTACTTTTACTGTTACTTCGTTATTTATATTTTGTGGACTAATGAGTAACAGGGACAGAAAATGTCGTGTTGTTTCGAAAACTTTTGTCTATTTTTAACAGTAGTTGTCTTAAAAGGTGAAGTCTGAGAATACCTGAGGCAAAAAAGTTCAGTGTTCATTCTTGTTCAGTATTTTTCCAGTAATTTTCTGTAAACACGCTCGTTGCGAAACAGGAGAAACCTTAGAACCTATGCCATTGTTAACATAAATACACTTCAACTTTTCTTAAATGTAGGTATTTTTATTTTATTTTATTTTTATTACTCAGGTTCTTGGTACCAGGCTAGATTTGTGGAAAAGAGAAATGAGAATGGCTGTCAATTACCGTAAATAAATAAAGAAATAGGAGACAGCTTAGAAGACAGTAGCTACTAGTATTTGTGGCAGATGCGTTCCGCCTTCTCGATGTCAAGGGAATTGAAGTAATGCAGAGTCCCCTTGTGCCCCATGCGCTTTGAACTGTTCAGCCTGTGTATTCAGCTCGTCGTTTCTCATAGATTTTCTTTAACTTAATGATAATATTTTAGTCGAGATATGATTTTAGCGGTCTTAAAATGACTCCGCCAAAATTTGTATTTTAAGACAGATTTCACTATAGATATCTCTTTTACTCTCTTACTTTTCGCATTTTCTACTGCATTATTTGGTGAAACTTGGTTGCTAGGTTACAATGAGCTGTACACAAACAGCAGTGGAGCCGGTTTCAGAGCGCCATTTTGAAGGTAAAAGCTTCATTGGTAAAACCTATTATATTACTACGATTTACCCGACTACGGACTATTATTTCGAGTGTGTGGTATGTATGTTTGTATGATCCTTTGTGCCTTTCTATAGACAGAACAGTTTGACTGAGTTTGAACTAATTAAGTAATGAGAATGGTATAATTCAAGTATTGATTTTCGGTCGACTTGTCTCCATTTTTTTAGTTTAGTGTAATTGGCTACATTTTTCTCTGTCTCATATTTTGGATCCACACAAATGATATTTATTAGATGTGTCATTTACAAGTGAAATAACATAAAGACAAGTCTCAGTCATAGTAGGTTTACGTAAGTAAGTCAACAAAGTAAGTCACGGTTAAGTCCAAGTCATGCCCCCATGTAAAGTGGCTAAGACTATTTATAATAGAGGGTTCCTATGTAGTTTTGAAAGAATAACAACATTAATTCTATTCAACAACACTTGTACACCTTCATGAATAGGTACTACACACAAGTTAACACTCGAAATAACACGTGTTTTGAAAAATAGTACACTGGGGTCGATTCTGTTGTGCTATTTTCTAAACTAAATTTGACAGCTCTTAAATTGCTACCATCCTTTTCTTCTTCAATCCACCTTTAACCCTTTTAAGGGTTTTCACAGAAAAGTTCGGCTTAACTAAAGCGTCTTCATAAGTACGAGGAACAAAAAATATGTTCCTGTCTTTTTCTCAAACCAAAAATCTTACTTTATGATCAAGTTTAATGCTATTAATATATGATTTTAATGTACAGATTGTAACAATTACAAAGTGGTTGTGATGTAAGTCAAGTTTTGGGAATTTCCGATCCGAGCAACTTGTGGAAGCTCGGATGGCAAGGGGAAAGTTTCAGTACAGAGCAGACAGTTATACAGGAACTTGTCTGGCTTTATTGGCTTAATTTGGTACTTATTTGACTGAAAATTATTTGTGAGCGCATTTCGGACCAACCGATCTATTTTGAACACAGTTTGGATCGTAGTTTGTAAATTCATACAAAACCTTTGAAATGACGAAAAAACCTCTCGCAGACAGCTTTTGTACAAAGTTAACTACTTTTAGTCCGTGACTATTTTCTAAAAATCTTCATAAATTAATTTAAAAAAAAAATGCTTATTTCCGTTTCCAAGCTTTACCCGAACCCGCGTTCCGTCTCATTTTTTTTTTTCATCTTTTTTGTTCTTTTATTCAGACACACTACATTTTAAATTCAATGAAATGGAGTACCGCAAAACTACAGTAAGATTGAAACTGCTTAATGTTATTGTCATTTAAAGCCCTTTAAATATTGTTCAGGGCCCGTACCGTGAGGTGCTTATTCCGATGATTGTTAGGCTCAGCCGCCGACGCTGCGCGACCGCGAACTGTATCACCGCGAGATAAGGTGTATGGTCGTGCAGCGTCGTCGGCTGTACCTAACAATCATCGCAATAAGCACCTCACGGTACGGGCCCAGATATATTTTGTTTTGATAGATAGATACTAACTCTGTATTTAAACTGTGAAGACCAAGAAAACAAAATAACATAATTAGGGGCTGATCCTGATGGACATTTGTAGGTTTATTTCGACTTTTGTGTTTTGTTTTGTTGTGTTTTTTTTTGTGACTTTTTTATAATTATATAAAATTTATTGATTGAAATTATTCGTAATAATAAGTATGAATTATAAATATTTAAATATATTAACTGGCAGCTGAAATATACTAACAAATTATACCTTAAATCATAATGCATATTATTTACTTTAATACTATTGAGAAACACATAGATAAATAAAAAACAAAATTGTAAAATAAACTGTTTACTTAATAAAAAATAACATAAAGAATAACATTATACACTAGTGCCACAAGTGGCGGCCTTTTTGCTAAAAGCGATCTCTTCCAGGTAACTAAGCGATATTTTACCGCTAACCATTGGGTTCCAGTTTTGGTTTTGGGAGATAAAAAGTTATGACTCAATAAAAGTCATGGAACAAAAGTTGTTAAGTATTATGTACAAGTGCACTAGCTGATGCCCATGACTCCGTACGTAGTCCTGCATGGCCTGCGACCTTGGCCTCGGCCTGTCGAACAAAGTGCGGCCTTCGGCCTTGCAAATGCAAAGTAACAAAAGACAAATACGTCCATACAAACTTCCATCCTTTATGTAACCCTATATGAATTTTCAAAAATCTATGTACAGAGTGATTCTTTTTTACTGGAACAATATAAAGAAATTCGAAACCATAGGAGTTACAAGGAAATTGCCTTAGGAACCATTTTGAGCATTCCGGATCCAGACCGAAATATAGATTAAGGTGAGGTTTTTTTTTGTTAATTTTATGTTTTGTAGTGTTGATTTGACAAATATTAGTTTATTATTTTATGTATTTTTGACATGTGAACTAATGTTAGAATGATTTAGCGGACATTTGTAATTTTTAAATGATATGTAATTAATGTAAACGTTATCTAATTGTTCTAATTTATCAATCAACAAATATGGATATTTTTCTGAAATAAATTATATAATAATGTACGGGACGGGGCTACCACAATGTCCTAAGCCGGCAAGAGTGGACTGTATGTGTGTGACGTCAAAGAAACAGCCGGCCTAGGTGTGGATTCACTCCGTCCGTAGTACGGTGTGCTGGGATTGCCAGTGAAACGACGGTGATGTGTTGTTCGGAACTTCGAGGTGCTTGCTTTCTTGATTCCGAATACCGCTCCTTCAATTAGTTGCAATTAGGCGTCCTATCTTGAATCTTCAGGGCTTGAGAGAGTTCTTGAGTGTTCTTTCTTCGTCTGCGTCTGGATCCCGAATGTGTTTTTTGCGCGATCCTGCTCCGTTTTTAATCCCGTAGCCCCACTCGCAACTCGCGGCGCGCTGGCCGCGGCGCCGCGAGTCGGTTCGTCCAACCGCAGCGGTCGGCTGTGCGAGCGGGACGGAGGCGGTGGGACAAAGACGGAGCGAGGAATCGGGAACGTTCTATTATTTATCTATTTATTTTTTAGAACTCTCTCGCCCTGTTTCCTACCTATTTGGAGCCGGTATTTGGGTTAAGAAAACACGCACACGAATATATTTATTTACAAATAAAAGTAATTACAAATAGATCTTACTTTAAACAAATTATGCGATATTAAAACCTAACTTATCTAACTATTTCGGGGAAAATTTTTATTTATTTATGTACAATGTGCTGCGTCGTGTCGTCCGGAACATTCTCCCGCCGTGCAGCGTCCGCCGGGTCGCTGCAGATCAGGTCGTGACGGACGTCTTCCGTCGGGACGGACGGGATGCAGCGGTGCAGCATCATCTTGGTGACTGGTCGTATTCTCAGGATCCAATAATACTGGCGGCACTCGTTGATTGTTGCTTCTACTCCGGCGTGATGCAGTCTTCGGTGGATGTCGTCAATTAGGAGCTTCACCTCATGCCGGTTTCCGTCTAGTACCGGCGGCGATAGGCGGGTGACGTCGACTCCTTTCACCGCGCTAATCCTGCTTTTCAGCCGCAACAATCCGTCTTCGATGACGAGTGCCAACTTGTGCAGACGGCTGTTCCTGGTGACGGTCCTCCCGCGCTTGATATCTTCTAATTCTTCACCGAACGCTTCGGTCTGGCTCTTCTGCCAGATTAATTTCTCGGCTTTCCGAAGTGTGTCGGCCGGGATATCTCGAAGGTGCGATGGTGGCGCCGTTGCCGTCCTTGCGGTGTGCCGTGGAACTTCGTGTTTCTTCACGGGAGTCCACGCGGTGTCTTTTTCCTTATTTCGGCGCGTCCTCTTGTAGTGCGCCCTCTCTCGTCGTTGTCGGCAGAGGTCTATGAACTGTAGGACCCTTGCCGTTGTTCGCAGATATCGCTCCCACTTACTAAATTTCGCCTCGTCCGGCAGGGCTTCCCGTAGTGGCGTTGTCCTATTTTGGCGCGTCGCGGTGCATTTCTCCTCTCCCGTCGGCTCCCCGGCTGGCGGCGTCGGGTCAGCGGGCCAGTCCTCCTCCGGTTGTCTGAGGAAGTCCGGCCCGGCGAACCATCGGTGCTCCGACGAGAAGTCCCGCGGTACGTCCCTTGTGGCGTCGTCGGCGACGTTGAGCTTAGTGGGAACCCAACGCCACTCGGTGAGTTTGCTGTTTTCTTCAATGGCGGCGATGCGATGCGCGACGAACGGTCGGTACGATCGCGATCCGGTTCTTAGCCAGGCGAGCGCCGTCCGGCTGTCAGTCCAGAAGAAGCGGGCGTCGGGCTTCTTGTCATGTTCCTCCACCACGGTGGCGGCCATGCGGCTCCCCATGACGGCGGCTTGGAGTTCGAGGCGCGGGATGGACGTGATTTTCACCGGCGCGACCCGCGCCTTCGCGATGATGAGCGAGACGCGCACGTGACCGTCGGGCTCGACGATCCTCCAGTAGAGTGCCGCTGCGTAGGCCGACTCGCTCGCGTCGACGAAGGTGTGGAGTTGTACCGATGTTGCTCGCGTGTAGCCCAGATGACATCGGGGAATGGTGACGTCCCGCAGGCTCCTCATATGCTCCATCCAGGTCCGCCATTGCTCGGAGAGGTCCGCGTCGATGGCGGCGTCCCACGGTGTCCCTCGGCGCCAAAGTTCCTGTAGAATCTTCTTTGCTTGAACTGTGACCGGTGATGCGAAGCCGAGGGGGTCGTAGAGGGACATGACTATTTTTAACGCTTCCCTCTTTGTCGGAGTGTCCCTCCTAAGTACCTCTTGCGGTACTCTTGCCAGGTCCAGGTTGAAGGTGAGGACGTCGGCGTCGGGCCGCCATACTAGCCCGAGTACTCTCTCATTTCCTCCTCCCGTTATAGTCACGGTGTCCGACGTTCCCTCCTTAGTGAGGTCCTGAAGTACTTCTTCGGAATTCGATGTCCATTTTGTTAACTCGAATTTTGCCTCCGCGTGGATGTCTCTTACATGTTTCGCGATTTTTGACGCTTCCGCTGCTGATGAGTAGCTCGCGAGGTAGTCGTCCATGTAGTGCGACCTCACGATGGCGTCGCTCGCCTCCGGGAGTGCCTCGCCGTGTTTTGCCGCGTTGATGTTTTTGACGAAGATCGCTGTAGCCGGTGAAGATGTTGCCCCGAAGATTAACGATGTCATCCGGAACTCCTTCGGTTGGTCCTCCGGCTTGTCCCTCCAGAGGTATCGGAGGGCGTCGCGGTCCTCCGGTCTTATTTTCACCTGCATAAACATCTCTCTGATGTCGGCTGAGACGGCGACGGGATGTTGACGAAAGCGCATGAGCACTCCCGGGAGGGACTGCAGCAGGTCGGGCCCGGTGAGCAGGAAGTCGTTGAGGCTTTTTCCCTGTGTCTTCGCAGCGGCGTCGTGTACGATGCGGAGTTTTTCTGGCTTCATGGCGTTGAAGACTGCGAAGTGTGGGAGGTACCATGTGCGTCCTGGAGTCTTCATCGGCGGAGCGGGCTCGGCGTATCCTTTCTGGATTAAGTCCTTCATCTGTTGTCGGTACTTATCCGCCAAGACCGGATCCTTGCTAATTTTCTTTTCGGTTGATGCAAGACGTCGCAGGGCCGCTTCTCTGTTTTCTGGCATTTTCTTCTCGTCTTCCTTCCACAGCAGCGCAGTTTCATAATGGCCGCTCTCGAGTTGTCGCGTAGATTGCTGTAGCATTTCCACGGCACGTCGCTCGGGGTCATTTTGCGGCATCTTCGGTGTGATCGCGAGACTTTCAATGGAAAAGTACTCGCGCAGTTGTTCGTTCATGTTGTCCTCTTCGGCGATGTGAGACACGTAGTGTACATTTTGTCCTCTTCTCGATGCGCCGTGTATCACCCAGCCGAGCGGAGTGAGTGATGCGACCGGCTGGTCACGGCGCCCCGTACGTGTCTTGCTCGCTAGTAGCAGGTTCCAATTATCCTGCCCAATAAGAATTTTAGGTGAGCCACCATGTGTCGATAAAAAGTGACTCACCCCTCTCAGGTGTTCGCATTCTTCCAGATCCTTTCTGTCGACGCGCTGCGGGGCCAGGGTCAGTCGGTCGATCGTGCGCAGCTGTACGTCTTGTGGCTCGAGCCCGCCGCCGGAGAGTGTGAGCTTGACGCGGCGCGAGCGCGATGAGTCGATCTTCTGAGTTCCGACGGTGCTGATGCGGAGCGGGTCGACAGGTCCGGTTGCGCCGACTTTGTTCGCTAGTTCGTTGTCCACGAGGGTGACTGTAGAGCCGTCGTCCAGAAGCGCCCACGTTGAGACTTCTCCCGCCGGTCCGGAAACAGTCACTGGCGCTATCTTCAGGTACGCCGATCCGGCCCGCGCGGTGGTGATGGTCTCCGCAGGTGATGCTGGAGGCTCAGTCTTCCTATGTTCCTCCCTCGATTTGCGATGATGATGCAGGAGCTTGTGATGAAAGTAGCCGCAGTCGTCTATTTCACACTTCTTCCCCTTGCAGAAATGTTTCTTTGTCTTCAGTCGCAGGCACTTGAAGCAGAGTCGTGCCTTTTTCGCCGCATCCCACCTCCCGTCGGTGTCTCGGCCCTTGAACTTCTCACAGTTGGCGGCGTCGTGTCCCGCCGCGTCGCACACGGGGCATGTGCGTGTTCCCTGTTGTTGCTGTGTCGTGTGTACTCGCTGTTGTAGTTTTCCTCGGCCGCCGTCCTGCGTCGTCGATGCGGGCTCCGGCTGCGCGTACGGTGCGCAGATGTCCGCCTCTCGTTGCAGGAAGTTGGAGAGCTTGAGCAGGTCGGGTTCTCCAGCTGGCTGGGCGGCGGAGTATTCGAACCAGCGATGACGGATGCTCGGAGGCAGCTTCTCCGATGTAGCGCTCGTGATGTCCGGGTTGTACAGGTAGTGCACTCGGTCGAGTGCCCGGAGAGCGGCGATGACGTTGGAGACTTTGTTGGCGAACACGCAGATGTCCCTCGGAGTGTCGGCGGGCTTGGCGAGTTTTCTCAGTTTGTCGAGCTCCGTGGACGCGATGGCTTCTGGTCGTCCGAAGCGAGCTTCAAGGGTGCGCATGATCTCGGTGGGGTCGGTGTAGTGAAGCAGGAGATTCTCGACTGCCTCACGCGCCCTCCCCTTGAGCGCCCGGCGAAGTCTCGCAGTGTTCTCGACGTCCGAGAAGTTGCCCGCAGACTCGTTGTAGGCGGCCCGGAACGGCAGCCACTCCTGGTGCGAGCCCACGAAGATTGGCAGGTCCACGAAGTACTTGTGCGGAAGTGATGATCGGCCTTGTCGGGAGGCCAGGGTGATGGCGGCGGCTAGCTCGGCGATGTCCGACCTTGGCGCGGTCGGCGGCAGTGCGACGGCGCCCGACGAGGTCGGCTGTGCATCCCCGTGATGCGTCTGGGCTGGCTGCGGCGGCGGCGGCACGTAGATAGCGTGACGCGGCGGCGGCTGCCCGTAGTAGTAGCTCGGCTGGTGTTGCGGCATCTGGTTCGCAGTCTGTGGCGGCGGAGGTGGCATTAGCGCGGCTGGCTGCGGCGCTTCCCCGATGCTCGGTGCTGGTAGTGCGGCTGGCTGCGGCGCTACCCCGAAGCTCGGCGGCGGCGGTGTCAGTAGCGCAGCTGGCTGCGGCGCTACCCCGACGCCTTCCTCCTGGTGTGTTGTGACCGCGATGTGTTCATGATGCTCGCTGAGCCACGTGGTGATGCGCTGCGACTGGTCCGTGTCCGACACGGCAGTGCGCGCATCGTCGTCGTCTTCTTCTTCCGCCTCCAGGACCTTGATGCGTGCTGCAGCCAAGTCGAGGGCCCGGCGCGCATGCTCCTCCATGGCTTGCGCTAGGCGAAGACGGTGCTCGGCTCGGCTGCTTCTGGTCCTGGCAGACATACTTCTTAATGTCCGCGTTCGCTCGGCGACTGGGGCAGGGGCGGCAGGCGGCGGCGGCGCCCTGACGGTGGTCACCGAGTTTGACGGTGAACGCGGTGGCGACAGGTGTACCACCCAGGCTCGTGCCCGGGGCGGTGGTGCATCATCATGATGCACGGCGGGTGCGTCGGCATGACGTGTGGCGGTGCGGGGCGGCGTCGCGTCAGTGGACGCGGCCCCACGGTGTGGCTCGGTGGAGCGCGATGATCCCGGTGGTGGCAGCACGGCAGTGGCTGCGGCTCCGGTGTAGCGGCGGGCCTCGGCGAGGGACGAAGCAGAGGCGGGGGGCGGCACCACGGCAGTGGGTGCGGCCCTTGAAGCATTCGTCACGGCGCCCGCTGAGGTGACCGACGCTTGCTGTACAGACGATCCGGGACCCGGTGTGGACGTAGCAGAAGGAGCGGTTGCAGACGCGGTCCCAGCATCGGAGTCGGCAGTGCCCCGATGCGGCGCAGCACCCCTCCCTACCGAACGTGTCATCACCATGTTTCACTGGGTAATCCGGCGAACGAAGGACCAATGTACGGGACGGGGCTACCACAATGTCCTAAGCCGGCAAGAGTGGACTGTATGTGTGTGACGTCAAAGAAACAGCCGGCCTAGGTGTGGATTCACTCCGTCCGTAGTACGGTGTGCTGGGATTGCCAGTGAAACGACGGTGATGTGTTGTTCGGAACTTCGAGGTGCTTGCTTTCTTGATTCCGAATACCGCTCCTTCAATTAGTTGCAATTAGGCGTCCTATCTTGAATCTTCAGGGCTTGAGAGAGTTCTTGAGAGAGTTCTTGAGTGTTCTTTCTTCGTCTGCGTCTGGATCCCGAATGTGTTTTTTGCTTTTTTTTTTTTTTTTAAATTGACTGTGTTGATGGCCATTTAGGCCGCTACAACATATCGGACTTTGGCGAACGCATATGGCGTTGAGCCCTAAAAACTAATGTTTGGCGCGGGGGTGACTAGCACAAGGGTACCGCTGCGGTACGAACCTCGGCTTGGGCCGTCACCGGGGAGTGGGAGTCAGACTTGCCCTGGCACCCCAGAGGGGGTGTGCCCTGGGGTCCTAGCGTTTTGGTTAATATCTGTTTGATTATTTGGAGAGAATCTAACCGATCTTCTGACAGATCCAGGGACTATTCGACCACGCCGGCGAGGTCGATGTATGTGCCTTTGGTAACCGGCGCCTATACCAAATACTGCAAACTTCCTATTTATGGGAGCTGTCGGATCGGCCGATCCCAACGCCGCCGAGGTAACGACGGCGATGGGATCATCCGGGTCACCCAAGATGTTTTTTGGGCGTCTACGGAGGGGAGTTGGGTATGTCATGTCTGTCGAGTAGTTGGATGTTTGGGCTACAAGAGGGTTGTTATGATGAGGGGCCGCGTCAAAGTGGCGGCGGGAGAGGTACTTTATGTACTGTTTGATGGACGGGAGTACGGTGTCGCAGTGCAGATCGACGTTTCGCATATACCAGCTAGCGCCGACTGCTCTGCGTAAGAATCGGTTTTGTATAACCTGGAGCTTATTAAGGTCTGTGTGAGAGGCATGGCCGAACGCGATTGAGGCGTACGTCATGACGGGGCGGATGCAGGTTTTGTAGATTGTCAGCTTATTTCTAAGCGACATCTTACTTCGCTCACAGAGGAGAGGGGAGAGTCGGGCAAGGAAGAAGTTCGCTCGGTTGCGGACTATCTGAATATGTTTGGAGAAAGTGAGTCGACGATCGAGGGTCACCCCAAGGTATTTGGTTGACGTAGTCCATGGGATAGGTTTACCATGGAGTTTGAGTGGAGTCGGGGGGGGAGCTGTTTTCGAAGGATGAAAGTACATGGCTGCACTTTTGTCGGGATTGACTGTGATGGCCCATTTGTTAAACCAGTCTCCGAGACTGTTGAGGGCTTTTTGGACATTACGTTGGAGGCCGGTTTTCTTCCAGCCTGTTGAATAGATAGCGGTGTCATCCGCGAAGAGAGCGAGCTCTACGTTGGGAGTTCGGGGGATGTCGGACGTGAGTGTTTTTTGCGCGATCCTGCTCCGTTTTTAATCCCGTAGCCCCACTCGCAACTCGCGGCGCGCTGGCCGCGGCGCCGCGAGTCGGTTCGTCCAACCGCAGCGGTCGGCTGTGCGAGCGGGACGGAGGCGGTGGGACAAAGACGGAGCGAGGAATCGGGAACGTTCTATTATTTATCTATTTATTTTTTAGAACTCTCTCGCCCTGTTTCCTACCTATTTGGAGCCGGTATTTGGGTTAAGAAAACACGCACACGAATATATTTATTTACAAATAAAAGTAATTACAAATAGATCTTACTTTAAACAAATTATGCGATATTAAAACCTAACTTATCTAACTATTTCGGGGAAAATTTTTATTTATTTATGTACAATGTGCTGCGTCGTGTCGTCCGGAACAAATAATAATAATAATAATTAGGTCTTCCTCGTCTAGTGAGTTCCACATATAAATGATTAATTTTAATCTTTATTTTTTAATGCGGTTTGACTCGGTTTTACGTAAGGATCATTTCATTGTATCAGAAGAGGAAAATCGGATCAGTAGAAGTAGTTATGGTTATTCAGCTATTATAGTTTAAATGGCATTAGTTAGTAGTTTCCTAAATTTGACTTACTTCTACTGCTCCGTTTTTTTTAATTCCAATACGTGAATATTTTTTCTTACATGATACTGAGTCGATCAGCATTAAAAAAAAAACTCATCAACTCAACTCAATCAAAAATCAACTCATTTTTATGGAGAAATCACGGTTCAATAATAAAATAACTACGCCAAAATCGTTTTCAAAAAATATTTCCTAAGACAGTTTTCATAAATACATCTCATAAAGATTCGGATAATTATGCCCATACTGTCCCAGTTAATAAAATCACTCTGTATATAGTTGGTAATTGGTTAAACGATAGACGTTTACTGGGATATATAAATGTAATCAACATGAACAACTTTTATTAACGTTGTTCTCTTCGTAAAAGTTGTTTGAAATAATGGGTAGGTACAATTATTATAAAAATACTTGAAATCTACCAAGAAAGAGAAAAAAAATATATATTGCCGTGAAGATACCAGTTTTTTTTAAACTTGCACACTTAAATTACTTGCAATCATACTGCGTGCACGGAATTACCATAATGCTGAATAACAGACATGCGCGTGGGATACCACACGTGGGCAAACACAGACAAACCGAGCCCGTCTGTACCTTGTTTAAAGATCAACTATAGAGTTGTATGAGGGAGTTACCATCATATTTTCTCAACAAAGCTGACAGCAATGGAAAGAGCTCTTTAGTTCCCTCATTTGGTCAACTTCACCGAAAAGTTGGTTGTACATTGCGCCCGGTTGAACCCTTGGAAAATGTTGCCAACTTACAAAAATATCAAATTGTGCATGAAAATAGCCGCTGTTTTTGTTCCGTTGGAAAGAAAATATGATCTGAAAAATTCTGTAATAAACCAAAACTGTTGAAACCGACCAAAAAATCCATCAAAAACATTTACCATTATAATCTTTTTGTCGTTAGTTTTTTTCTCCAAAAGCATCATAGAAATTAGCCCAGTAAGACCTCACCTAAAAAATCTAGGCTGTTTTACTCAATAACCCCTCTTGGAAATTCTTCTACACAATTAGTAAACAATGTTTTATTAATATTAGAGTAACAAACGCAGTTATAAAAACCTAAAATATAGCAAACGTGACAAAATTTACACTTCCACATATTCTTGCTCATGGAAATACGACCTACTTACTCTGGTAACATTATGAATAACATACATTACCGTACATTCATTATCATTCCATGTTACGTACAATATGGTAACAGAGCTTCTGATGCTTTTTTTAAACCAATTAGACGGTCGAGGGAAAAACAATAGTAGATTTTACAACTAATGTGTAAAACGATGAATTTTAGCCGAGATGTTTATCAGAACGAGACGAAGGCAAGGACGGAAATTAAAGAGTGATATCTTATTTCGACAATATGTTATGTTTGGGGATTTTAATAATACCCTAATGTATGTGTATTATTAAAGACCTAGGAAAACTTTCCAATAATAAATATATAAAATATATTATAAACTGAACCTCTTTGAATTAATATTGATATTCACTCACAGTTACATACACATTCAATCGTAACTACTCAGTATGTACTATGTATTCAAGTTCAAAACTGTTGGGAAGAGTCAAAGATGTAGGTAACAAATTCGTAACCTTTCGTGACTTCAGGTGCAACGTTTCGCACAGAGCGCGAAATTCAAATTTTCCTGCGTTTTTTTGTCAATTACAGCTTAATTACTCATCGTGAAAACTTCATGAAAACTAATTTTGCGATAATAAATAGATTGTTTCAAGAAATTACATCAACCAAAAATTCAAGTTAAAAGCTAGTTTATGAACATTTCTCACTAAACCAAAAACCAAGATGAAAATCAGCTTATTGACATTTGTAGCTAAGCCAATGATATCTAGGTGATCATTTTACCCGTAATTTCTTAAAACAACTTATTTATTGGCGCAGAATTGGTTTGAATAAATCCACGATGAGTAATTAAGCTGTAATTGACAAAAAACGCATGAAATTTTGAATTTCGCGCGCTGAGCGAAACATTGCACCTGACCGAACGGCTTCGACGGAAGATCAGCGCTGTTTCCTAAAAAGCATTATGCTGAGTTGTGGCCATTTTTGTGACATTGACAGCTATAGTTATTTGATATTGCACCTGTTTACCCTTCAATTTATTAATGTAATGTAAATAATGTTGTTGCAAAATAAAATTATTTTCTTTCTTTCTTTCTTCTTCAAATTATGCACATTTATTTAATCAAGGATTCCATTGCCAATTTTAAAGAGAATAAAAAATTTAAACCTCCGTACCCAAAATTTACAATTTTTTAGTTATATTACTTCTGTCTCATATCAGCGAAGTTTTATTCATCAAAGTTAACAAGTAACAAAACATAAGAGCTAGTTTAAATAAATGTCAATTTCTCTATAAATAACGTTTACTGTGATGATTTGACTGACTGAACGTTCTTTCGTTGCCGTCTGATACAAGTCCCCGTTATCAAAGCTTTTTGTTGTTTAGTTCTGTTTTCAATCAAAACTTTACGCGTGTATGCCAAACATGTCTAACATAAATAACAGCACGGGTGTGCCAATGTTCGCAACTCACACACTACTTACAGACTACAGCTAAACAACAAGGCTAAAATATGAATATTACATTATCACACTGGCAGTCTAGGCGCGTGCTTATATGATTTATAATTCCGTTTGACCCCTGTCACCGCTCTTCTAGGACGTTATGCTGTAGATTATGTCTTCGTGGTGAGATTATGAATTGCGTGAAATAATGTCTTTAACACAATACACACATGTACACAAATTACATTTTTGGTTGCTTAAGGTCTGAAGTCATAAAATTTAATTACAATTCCATCACAATCACAATAAAATAACAGCTTTTGTCGCATATTGATATCAATGTTCTTATTGACCGAGCGAAGCGAAAGTCTCAGAGTTTAATGGGACAAATCGGCATTTGTATGTATGTTTGTATGTTTGTGTGTATATTTGTCCGATGATAACTTGCAAACCGTTGATCCGAGCTTCATGAAATTTTGTAGGCAAGTAGTTTATTTCAATACAATTTTTAAGTTCGAATATGAGCTGAATCGGTCCAGGGGTTGTGAAGATATAGGGATCGCGAGGTCTCAGTTCGCCGCGAACTACTAGTTAAATGACTGCCCAAAAAAAAAAGGAGTTGTTTTAGGGTTCATGTATTGGGTTTGATAGTTCTCCACCAACTCCCAAACGCCCGGACTGATTTTGACACGCATGATAAAGATAATCCTTGCATTATACCTAGTGTCAGGTCTACGTTTTGCAGTCGGGTTTTTTGTTTTCCTTTGAATAAATAATACTTGGTATTTACAGCGATCTTTTTTATGCACCAAAAACTACAATTTAATGTTTACTTATTTTTTTGGTATAGATTAGAGGCTGGTTTTACAAAGTAATTAGCCTTATTTAAATCGTACGGCAATTTTTTGTTAAAGGAGTTAATTTTTTTTAAATTTTAAGTTACCGAGGGAAAATTAAAAAAAGAAATAAACACACTAAGTACTAGTATGCTTTAGAATACTATACAGTATTGTATAGCGTTTTTAATGTTTTTTTTTGCGAAGGATAAAGAAAAAATCTCGTGAGGTTGTTTTTGTCCATCTTCTTCGTCGAAATAGAAAAAGCTAGCATATAATTGGATTAAAACGTTTGCATTATTATTCTTAAGACAACT
Organism: Apocheima hispidaria; assembly: GCA_947579745.1. NCBI lineage: Eukaryota > Metazoa > Arthropoda > Insecta > Lepidoptera > Geometridae > Apocheima > Apocheima hispidaria. Next base: position 4,865,907 of record OX388150.1, on the reverse strand, counting down.
GAAAGTCTTTTTTAAATATCCACTCAATAACTTTTATGTTTAAAAATGTTGAAAAGTGCAAACGAGATAGCTGAATTAGAGGAGAAAGTCCTTAGCTCAAGAATAAAAGATTATTATACTCGTATATATTTTTTACGGCTGGTGAATAATTTCATATTTCATTACTTATTATCAATTAAGACTATTAATAAAATTACTTTGCTAATTTAACTTTTGTAAATTTGCTATGATTAAAATTAATAAGGCAATATTAAATTCCTGTCAAAAACTTCCGTCGATGTAAATATGGATTCTCATAAGGATTCTTCATGTGGTGTTTGAGAGAGTTTAATTAAATGTCTTCCTAATTAGAGTGCGGGTAGCACAATACACAAAAGTTCTCTTGTAAGATGGGTTAACGCAGTAACTCTCATTATCAGTAAGGTATCACACTAATATTATAAATGCGAATGTTTGTGTGTAAGTATCTAAGTAGGTAAGTATCACAGATCACACCCTAGATTCTGCATTCAGGACGCTCGAAACGTACCACGCATCAGTCTAAATACACTTATAAGAAATTCCTGTGATTGGTTGATTGTTAGGCGCGAGTAGGCGTAACCTTGAGATAGCCAATGAGAATGCCTGGTCACACTCCCCGCGACCCGCGCCTTCCTTAAACTTTGGTAATTTTTTGTAGGAACAACGAAACTCGTAATGCGCTATATAGTGTGATCTGTGGTAAGTATGTAAGTGTGTTAGTTCCCGTTCAATTCTGTAACGGCTGAACGGATTTGAGTGAAATTTGGCGTGGAAGTAGCTTAGATCCTATATATATAGTTATAGTTTATATAAAGTCATATTGTATTGTATCATAGATTAACACATAGGCTATTTTTATCCCGGGAAGTATTCGGTTTCTGTAGAATAGCGGGTGAAACTGCGAGGCGCAGCTAGTAAAGAAAGATAAGTCTCAGAATTTTTCGGTAAAATCATCTCTTGGAGAGGTGAATCGACGTTTTGGAATTACTGTAGCTTATGCGAGCACAGTCGTACGGGCGAACTAGCTAATGAAGTTTGAAAAGCCAAAAATCTTTGCAATTTAAAATGTTGTCCATGGAATAAGAGCAGAGTCTCTATTGTCCTTTGTTTCTTAAAGGTAAACGGCCTTGATGTCAGAAATTTTTTACCCAGTGAAGCGAAGGTCTCAACTACAAAAAATTATTGTGTGTACAATGTACATGTATGTATTATATTGTCCTTTGTTTCTTAAAGGTCTACGGAATTTCCATGTCAGAGGCCTTGATGTTAGAAGTTTTTTTCCCCAGCGAAGCGAAGGTGTCAACTACAAAAAATTATTGTGTGTACATGTTTGTATTGTATTGTCCTTTGTTTCTTAAAGGTAAACGGAATTTCCATGTCAGAGGCCTTGATGTCAGAAGTTTTTTATCCAGCGAAGCGAAGGTCTCAAAATACACGGGAACAAATCGGCGTTTGTATGAAAGTATATTTTGTCCATCGACGTTGCTCCAATTTTTATGAAACTGAGAAGTAGGCAAGTAGTTACAACTACAGTTTTTATGTTCGTATATTATGTGCATTACGGTGCAAAATTTGTCAAGTGTTTGTGAGCTTACAGAAGTCGCAAAGTCCCAGTTCAAAGCAAACAGTTTATTAACACTGTAATAATGTCTAATATGGTGATTCCTTTTGTAACATAATCATACTGCGCTGAAATATACTGTGGCTAAGGGAAGTAATTAAAATATTAAAGTACATAGTCAGATATTTTCAGCCTTTTAACTCTGGGCTCAACAAGTCCCGCCTTGTTTATTGAACGAAATAAACAGTAACAAGAAAATTAACGTTAGAACGAGTCGAAATTGGATATTAAAGTTAAGAGGATTCTGTGGTTAAAACTTTATTTGCGGGCTTATTAAAATAATAAAGAATTGGTAATTTAAAAATCTCATCGTCATCACCGACAACATCTACGACGCTGCTGCCCATCCTCCTGGGACCTTATTCTCTATTGCCATAACTAGCTTGTTACGCGCCATGTTAAGTTCACTCCGTGTTAGTCGCATGAAACGGTATTCTTTAAGTTTCTTAAACGCACGATTCTTCACGTCGTGGCTCGATTAGGAACCGCGTTTAAGTTTAGAGCATGTTTTGACGTCACGCGTTTTTGGCAAGTTATCTTATGTGCGATAGAGGATAAGGGCCCTGTACTTTTAGCCCCAATTTTAGGGTATACACGTTTTCCGGGTTTGCATGAAAAATAATAATTATTAATTATTTTTTAATTTGAGGATAACACAGCATTCAATAATAATTGACCGAGCGAAGCGAAGGTCTCAGAGTTTACTGGAACAAATCGGCATTTGTATGTATGTTCGTGTGTATATTTGTCCGATGATAACTTGCGAACCGTTGATCTGATCTTCATAAAATTTTGTAGACAAGTAGTTCATTTCAATAAAATTTTTAAGTTCGAATATGAGCTGAATCGGTCCAGGGGTTGTGAAGATATAGGGGTCGCGAGTTCTCAGTTCACCGCGAACTACTAGTAAAATTAAAATAAGTAAGAGCGATACATATAACATAAATAAAACCGGTAGAGCTTATTTGTATCTATTAACTCTGGAAAATATTACGTGCAAAATTGCATTATCTTGTAGCTTGCGCGTAGGATTGGCCAGTTCGAAATAATTGCGCCCAATCATAAGATTGGCCTATTAAAAAAAAAACTGCCTATAAAGGCGGAATTTTTGAAGGAATCTCGTTCTGCGCTCGGCGTGGTACGTTATATTTAAAAAAACTTTTGCTTGCGCAAGTATTTGGTTTTGTCATTTTTGTATCGATTAAATAAGATTGATGCAAATAAAACATTAATTGCCTTAAAAAAAAATTTTTACATTGTGGTATAGCTGTTTTTACAAAAATACGAGTTATATATTCATTTTTTCTGTAGAGCTAAGATAACGTTCAAATAATATTATACTTCCGAATAAAAACTAATTTCGATACATAACGGGCAAGAGCCTTTATTAACTAAGCAAAATACATACAAACTACAACTACCTAAACAACTTACCCTACTACATAAAAGCAATATAATGATTAATTTATTAATAATTACAATTACAATGCATCATCACACTTAACACTAGTCTCCACAATTAATTCATCTTCATCATCATCATCATCATCAGCCAGAAGACATTCACTACTGAAAAGTGATTGCAAATAGCAGATTATCGTTCAGTGTTGCGCTTTAAGGATGAGACTTTGTCCTTGATTCTTTAATTAATTAAATAACAATATATAATTCGTAACATTTTTTTTTTGTCATGTCAAGTCGCTGTAGACTTTACTGTCTATTTGTTAATATAATGAACCGATATGAATGAAATTTTAAAGAAAGAAGAATATCCTTATGTTCTACTTTCCTTAAACGCTAACGCTGCTAACTACTGCTAACCAACTTAAACCAACTGCTAACGTAAATAATTAAATATTGGTGGACGTTTTCATACACAGCGCCATCTAGCCCCAAACTAAGCAAGCTTGTACTATGGAAACTAGATAACTGATAGAATACATAAATACTATTTTTTTTTGTAAATACATACATAGAATACACAGAAACACCCAGACAAAAAACAAACATCCATGTTCATCACACAAATGTTTGTCCTGGGTGGGAATCGAACCCACAACCTCAGGTCAGAAAGTGTAAATCCTCCCACTGAGCCACAAGGCCAGTCAAATTCTATTGAATCGATAATCAGCCGACCAACCGTGTGACTTCTTAAGTAGCTATGTAAATGCCATATTGGGAAGACCTGCTTATATTCTCTGCAGTGCAAATTGTTGAAACAGTATTTCTGTCTCATTCTTTCCTGGATTCAACGATGATAATGATATACGACAGAATGATGATGATATACGACAGGTGATCGGTCAAAGGAACCTTCTTGCGAATAAAAGGTTCTTCAGACTAAGCTATAAATTATACAAAAATCTTCCTTGCTTTACCCACACTATTCTGCCCCGTATGCCACACTAAGTCTTAAACATAAAGCACAAAGAATGAATGGATTGATAGAAAACATATGCAAGTGATATTGTCATTGTATCACTTAGGCCCTGATGCACAATCTATGTTAACTTTAAACTATAGTCATTACTGCAGTTAAAGCTCCCGTTAAGCAGAAAAATATGTTGTACCATTTTAACTATGGTCAAAATGACGGATAACACATTCTGGCTAAACTTCACGGTTAAAGTTAGTTATATTTAATTTAAAAATTGCTTAAACTGGGATTATGGTGCTACCCAGCCTACTCTAAGCTAACCCCCGAATACTGCAACGTTCATTAACTTTGACAACAGATTAATTCTAATACTGCCTTTGTCTAGCACTAAGCAAATGACAAAGGCAGCATTAGACTTAATCTGTCGTCAAAGTTAACAAACGTTTCAGTATTCGGGGGTAAGCGTGTCTGTCAGGACAAAAATTAGCTGCCTCTCTTTTCATTTCAGTATGTCTGAAAAATATGGTGGGTGTTTTAGAGCTATCATATTTAGTTTAGTTTAAAAATGGTAAAAAAGAATCGTCACCATCACAGAAGAAAAAAAGAAACTACTTCTAGGCTTTCTTTCTTTCTCTTTTCTGTGGTCACCATTATCATTATGTTGTGCTATTACCACATAATAATTATATAATAGTAATAGTTCACTTTAAACTGAGATCTCGCGACCTCAATATCATCACAATTTCGTGCTTCCATAAATACAATTTTTGCCTTCAAATTTTAATGAGGATCGATCAACAGCTCTTAAGTAACCGTCTCACAAAATACAAATAAACACCATTTTTTTCTGTAGACTCTGAGGCATTCGCTTTGCTTGGTCAATTAAAAATACAAAAGTTTGGGTGTATGTGAGTACAAAAGTGTTAGTTATTATTACATTTGATCCCACTCAATTCCGCAACGGCTATAAGAATTCCGATAAAATTTAATGTGCCAGAAGCTTGTATCATACCCACTACTTATGTTCGTCTGCACTAAACTTTGTCAGCTCCTAAGTTCATACTTAACTCTCTAGAACGTACCTAACAATGAAAACTATACTATACTTTGCACTAAACTTAGGGGGTTGCCTAAATCCGTAAGACATGTCCTTTCTTTTGACATGCATAAGTCCGACTTAGTTTAGGTAATGCTTAGCTAAGTTTTATCTTTGTCGTCTTTAGTGCAGACGGGCATTAGGGTCTTTACTATTTGCTTCGTAAATATTACATAATTGCAAACAATTCTGTTTATTGATTGGTTTATTCTCCACAAAATCCAAGACTAACTAAAATTAAAAATAAATTCAGACCGAAACTAAATTCAACGTCTTGCAAATGGCGCCATTCCTACCACTACAGAAGATTTTTTTTTTAACTTTGTAGTGGTAGGGCTTTCTTGCAGAGTCCGCCTCGGAAAGTACCACACCTTTGCCAGTTATTCAACCGCCAAGCAGTAGTGTGCAAACATTACTGTGTTCCGGATTGAAGGGCAATGTTACCAGTGTAATTAGTGGGCATACAGAGATTTAACATCTAACATCTCAGGGTGACGAGCGCAGTGCATTGCCGCGCATAGTGTTGAACTGTTGAAGTTCAAATTCTAGGTGGCACTGAACTGTTATGGGCAAGCCTGACGTTTAACATCAGGTGAGCGACTTGCGCGTCTCGTCACCGAGTACCACAAAAAAAAAAAAAAATACTCTTTTCTGCGCCTATCACTCAAGCCGGTGAAGCTAGCTCCACAATGCGCAGACATACCTCAGATACTTCTTAACTTAAATACATTTTACATTTCTTATAAAATCAAATACCACTCTGACAATACTGCTTAAATACTTAATCAAATTAAAACCAAATTATAACCGTTCCAATTATTCAAATAATTAAGTTTTGAAAGAAGCGGCTTATTAAGAGACGACAACAGTAGCGTAGTCTTGAAAGGCCAGAAAAAATGCGAAATTATAGACCGCATTGCACTATTCGCGTCTACGTAATTGAAATGCAAGTGGCTTAGTACTGCAAGTTACCCACGAGGGTAATTACGGCCGACAACCTGACTCAAGAACTCAAAAGGTAAAAAACGATTGATCGCAACTAATATAGGGAGAAAGAAATAGATAGATATATAACAAAAATCTACTTAAGACTAGTGTAGCAGTAAACTAGTGTAGTGTGTGTTAGCGTGTGCGTGTGTGCAATCTGCATCTGGATCATACTCTTTGTTTATTAAAACCTCAAGTGAAGTGAAGGTCTGTCGGTAGTACCATCAATGGTACTACAGACAGACCTGAAATTTGCCCTTTATGTCAGATAAGCTGACATAAAGGGCAAATTTCAGAGAACAATTTTTTACGCGGAAGCCGAACTACGGCGTTGTAGCGCAATGAGAAAATAATTATAAAAAGATTTTTTTACGAAAAATGCTCTATTACCACGAAACACGATCTCCAATTATTTACTTCCGAAAATACTATTGGCGAAAAAAAAAAGATAATAATCGGAAGATTTTTCTTGATTCTTCCCTTCCTTATAATTACGTCTTTGTTCTGAAGCCAAGTTCTTTTGTTTAAGGTAAGGCTGGAATAACAAAAGACTCGAGAGCTGGGGTGCGATATAAAAGCAGTAAGGCATAGCGCTCCCATATTTCCCACGTCGCAGAATCAGGGGCTGATATTTTCGTGCGAAATATCATACGAGCGATCAAAAAATCGAGTCCCAGATAAGATACGTAAAACATTTATTATTTGTTTTACATTAGTGCTTTTAAAATAAAACAACTTAATTCCTTATTCCGAAGATTCCAACTCTGATGAGCAGCGGGAAATTGCGTGATATCTTCTCGTACAAAATCCCGCAGTTCCTGAAGACAAAGGTCTTGTGTGTTGCCAGTGATGACATATGGAACTGAAACGTGGTCCTTGACTACTGGCCTTTTGGAAAAACTCAGAGTCGCACAACGGGCAATGGAGAGAGCTATGCTCGGAGTTTCTTTGCGCGATAAAATCCGGAACGAGGATATTCGTCGAAGCACCAAAGTTGCCGACATAGCTTTCAGAGTTTGCAAGCTGAAGTGACAATGGGCAGGCCATATCACTCGAGGAACCGATAACCGGTGGGGAAGAAAGGTTCTTGAGTGGCGACCACGAACCGGAAGACGCAGGGTAGGTAGGCCTCCCACAAGGTGGACCGACGACATCGGTGGTGGACGTCTTATGGCTGATGATGATGATGATGATGAATTCCTTTTTAACGTTTTTAACACATATTGCAAATAAGTTGTCAAATCCAAAATACAACCTTTTATTTTATAGAAAAATATTTAATATTTGAACGGATAACTGTAAGAGGTCTTAAAATCGAAGTAAGTTCATTTAGGCAGAGTGGGTAACCCTGATGTCAGAGTTTAAGGCAACCTAAAGATCTCCCACATGGCTTTTCTGTTATTATAACGTGACAAATACACGGGAGTTACAATTTACGTCTCGTCTGACTCATGGTAGCACATGTCTTTAAACATCCCACTGCTGGGATATTAGCCTACCCTCGAAGGGTGATTATGCCATATCGACAGTGCTGGCTCAGTGCGGGTTAGTTTCAGATTCACATACGCCATCGAATTACTTCTCTGGAAATATGCAGGTTTCCTTACGATGTTTTCCTTCACCGAAAAGCCGGTGGTTAGGGTAGCGCTCAGTTGTAAATTCCACTCGAGGTCACCCATCCTAAGGCTGACCTTGTCGGTCATTGCCTTACATCAGGTATCGTTTAGGAACACCTAGACTTTATCTTGCATGAAAATTGTATTTTCACATAAAGAAAAAAAAAACGATGTAGCAAAACATAATTTTAAAAAGATTTTTTTATTTAGTTACTTAATTAAAACTTATAAAGTCTTTAGAAAAAAGGCCCATACTGTTGTTCTTCGTATTAAAAGAAGGGAGATCACAGAAAACAATGATGTCTGCTCTATGAAACCCTACCTCAGATGGTGGATGGTGGGCATTCACGTCCTCAAAAATCGATGGTTATAAGTTAAAGGGGAATATTAATTAGCAGTGCAATTCGTAGAATTCTTACTAAGTACTCAGATAATACCAAAGATTTCAAAGGGTCAAATTCATTCATTCGTTCATTCATTTCATCAACTTACCTTGTGCTAATTTATATTCTCTTTGAGAAACGGTAGATCGTGGTAGTTGTTTCTTTAATAAGTTTGTAATCTGGAAAACATAAATCGGCACGTAGCTTAAGAAGCCACGTGAGTCGATACAGTAACGCGAAGTGGTACGTGTGACACTTGTCCATGCAAGTGCCACTTAGAATTTTGAACTTTTTTTCTCTTATGTTGTCGCCAAGCTGTCTTATTTAGCCAGTCTCAAGTTTTGTAATATTTCAAGTGAAGTCAAATATTTCACAATTAAAATAAGTCTCAGTTATAGTCGGAGTCAAGCAAAGTGAGTCACGGTCAAGTCCACGTCATGCCCCTTTGGGCGAACTCTTTGTCGAAGTACACTTTGATAGAAACGCGCCATCTGTAGTAGCGAAAGCGCGTGTATTTCATGATGTTTGAGCTCTAATACTAATACGAGCAGTTCCAAAATCTGTCAAGAAAAAAATCGGTCGTCTCAATACCACTTGAAATAATAATGTGTGGGATAATTATAAAAGACAGTTTAATTACTTCTAATTATTTCGACGCGGATGATTCAGCCGTACCAGACTTTCAAAACTCATATTGTTAGTCACATCATATTATTATTCTTCACATGAAGATTATCATTAATTCGTGATCACATAACTAGAGATCGCTTTTATTCCCTCGCCTATGGAATAAATATAGTCTTATGCGAAAATTATCCACTCGAGCAGTCTCCCAAATATAGTTTTTCATCTCAGACATAATGCTCGATTAACACTCCATAATGGTCAACCGGAAGTCCCGCCGCCATGTTGGCGTTGAGATAGCGGAAATATATCGCCGGAAGTAGCTAGCCATTATTCAGGAAGGAGAGGTCCGTTGTCGCTTCATAAGAGGTTATTATTTAGATACCTCTCGAGAGGTCGAGATTAGCGAGAGAATGAATTGTTATCGATGGTTGGGATTGGGAATTATGATGAGAATGTAGGGCTTATTATTCTATTGTGCAAGTATTCTTGAAGTATCTATCTCCGAAACCGGTCAAGTGCGAGTCGAACTCGCATACCGCGGTTTCCGTATCACCACATAACATCCTAACTAATATTATAATTCAGAGGAATATAGCCGCAGTCGTATCAGGACCAATAAAGCTTCGAGGTATAAAAATAAGTACGTTCGTCTCGATAAAAAAACTTCGCTTGCGCGATTCAGAACTCCCTACCTACCTGATGTTAGCTATTATGCTTGATGCATGTTGAAGCAAGATAATGATGATACTTGCGATATTATCTTCATTATCTTGCTACGTCATGTTTTAACATAAAACACAGATACAATAACAGATATAGACCGCCTAATTCCCAAACGTTACAAACTCGATCTGTATCTACTGCACTTTGATGGATTGCAGCGATTGTTAAAAAGCTCGCTCCCTCGAGACTCGTGAGGCTAATGACGTGTCCTCAGCCAGTCACGTGCCAGTCGCGTGCCGATCTAACCTCTAATGTGCGCTACATACGCACACGATTCAAGAGATTTGAGTGCTTGACAAATTGGGAAGCAAGAAATTAATACAAGATAAAGAATAAAGACAACTATTCCCTTCTAAGTTACATACGTTTTTAAATATAAACGGCCGGAAATATTTTATTTCTTTCAAATATTGTCTTCGCACGCATTATATTTAGCCAGTGTCAAATTTGTAATAAATATTTCAAGTGAGATATAATAATTATTTCATAGTAAAGTAGCTATCTGTCGTAATGTACAAGTCAATCATTCAGTCACGGTAAAGTCCAAGTCAGGCTACAGTAAAGCGGTAGTAGTTTTACTGGTTTTACTTTTATGTGCCACTAGCTGTGCCCTAACTGTCTTACCTTCTGTTAGGCCATTTTTAAGTTTTTACCGGGATAAAAATACCTAGCCTAAGCATTACCTAATTCTAAGCTAAATTTAGTCCAAATTCGTTCAGCCATTGAATTGGACACAAACATACGTTTGTATGTTTGCGATACGATTTACACGATTAAAGTTTTACTGTGATTGTTAATTATAAATGTATTTTTTTTTTTATTTACTAGCTGATTCGCTCAAAAGGGGCTTTTTAGTTTGTGATTTAGGTGCAGGTCTCGGTTGAGTGTTAATTTTTCCCACGTTAACTTGAGTACTGTTTTTGTTTTAATAAAACGGGAATACTCACGTTAAATTGAGTCGGTTATTCCGACTATAGTTGAGTACTGTTGATTCTACCTTAATAAAGTTTTGTAAACAAGTAATTAAATATAAATAAGGGTATGTTTATTTAAGTAATTGAGTATAAGCAAAATAAGTGATCTTGATCCCGACACCTTTGCGAAGATTAAAAGGGTCGCAGTCACAGTTTGGGGCGTAAAACTAGTTGTTGGTACAAATTGAAAGGAAGTCAGGTAACACACGATCAATAAATGAAACAGTGGCCATTAATAGCCGTGAATCGACGCAACGCATTGTTGACATTGAGGTGTTATTTATCAACCCCGGATCAGAGATTGATTGATAAATAAGCTAAAAAGCCTTGGTGGGGTGATATAATTGAGCGAATTTCCTCGCGTTCATGTAGAGAGGGTGTTATCGTACATTCTGACAAGTGTCACACACGGATGTTAAGATTAGAGAATAATATTGAGAGCCTTACTTATAAAAGTTGCTTTTTAATCAATGCTTAAAATATTCCGTCTCGTTTTCGCGTATGCCATTTCACGTCGGCCCCAAGTTGACAAAGCATTTAAGCATTGATTCACTTAAAATAACGTTTATAAGTAAGGCCCCAAAACTAAGTTAATACTTAGTTAAGTAATAAAAATATTAATCTTACCCAAAAAATACTTTGGCTACTACACAAGCACGGGGCTGTTTCCGGGTGGTATTCTTTCTACAGATAATATAAGTGCTCAAGACCACTGCCAGTTGGCAGCGTACATAGCATGCTGGTAGTAGAGCTTAGGTTTATTTATTTTTTGTTATAAAACCAACCATGAATTAAGGGTTGATGTCGTTTCTCTGCAGAAGAGCCGATTCTTTTTCGCGATTTCTGTGTTGGTCCCAAAATAAAAGTTGTTTATAATGACGTATTACAATGATAATTAATCGATATGACATGTCCGTAGTCTAACCAAGTGACCAGAATAAATATGATTGCTTTATTCAAGTATATAGTTTACCACCAACAAAATTTCTACGACCCACAAACCAACATCATCATCATTATCAGCCGTGAGACGTCCACTTGCTGAACATAGGCCTCTCCCTTAGAACGCCAACTAAACGACAATTGGCCCTTGGCATCCATCGGTTTCCCGCGATCTGCCTACGCTGCGTCTTTCGGAACCAACAACCAACAACCAACAATAATAACATGCTTCTCGGAAAATCTACTTAGCCTTGTGTATCGCGCATTAGGGTGTGCATCGTACCGTGCGACATATCTCAAATTAATTCATGTTTTGTCATTCCCTCACTTAATATTCACAGTTTAATGACGTGGCACTATAGAACACCTTCCATAGACCCCATAGTGGATGCCTTCATATGAAAATGTACGGCTTTGTCGAGCAAAAACACGAGTTTGCTCTTACTGGACGTTCGCGCTACAAAAAACCAATATTTGGTAGGGGCGCCATTGAAACGCACCCTTTATGTGCAAAAACGTGGATATCTTTTGATTAATATGTCCAGGCTTTAGCTTTGTTGACAATATGATATTTTTGGATGTAGTTTAAAGGGTGACCCTTTTTGGAAGTTTGGGAAGGAGATTTGAATAAGCTGGTAATGTATGGGAGGCTTTAGATTGGTTTTTACCTATGAGTTTTGTTTTTTTTAAAGTTTTTTTAGTTAGTTTGTTTAAGAACTTATAAGTGCTCATAATTCTCAAAACCTAAAACCTAAAACTTTGAAACCATAAATCAGACGGCGGAAAACAAAACAGCTGTTCCAAGAAATATCTTTAACGCTTAACGAAGTGTATATGTATGTATTTTAGTTAGACCCACAATAAAATTTGTTTAGCATGATGAGACTTATATACAGGTTATGAACTTGGACAAACTGTATATCGTCCCTTTCTCTTTACCTGGCTTTTATTTTCTTATATCACCAATAAACGATTCATTATTATTTCCGGGAAGAATTTATTATTTCTGTGTGGTCCGACACAAATGCCCATTAAAATATTATTTGACTTAAAACAAGCAATAAGAACAATAGCATTATGGTTTGAAATCCTGTTTAATTTTGATTATTTGAGCTTAAATAATTGTTTAACTAATTTATTAAATTATATTTTTTGCAATACATTTTTGGCTGGTGATCAAAGGAAACATTCAGCCAATATTAGCATCAAAACTCCGTGAATCGTTAAAATAAACATTATACAATTGTATGTACGCAAAGCACACAAACCAAGTTTCATATTTCGTAATTAATTCCGTGTGGTTTTTAATCAAGCGGAATGTGTTGAAAATATGCGGTCAACATTCATGCATTCATTTAAAACAACTATTTTAATTATTCATTGTGAATCAACTTGTATTGCAATGCGTAGTTATTTTTGACGTACGAGTATGTTGAGGATTATCTGCGATTTGTCAATTGCGCTCTTCTGAGGTGCTGGACTTTTGGTAAAACTCAGAATCACACAGAGCTGCAGAGAGCTATGCTCGGAGTTTCATTGCGCGATTAAATCCGGTACGAGGATGTTCGCCGAAGAACCTAAGTCACCTACATAGCTTTCAGGGTTTTCATGCTGAAGTGGCAATAGGCAGGCCACATCACTCGAAGAACCGTTAATCGATGGGGAAGAAAGGTTGAGTGGCAACCACGAACTGGAAGACGCAGAGTAGACAGGCGCCCCACAAGTAGGATCGACGACATTGTGAAAGTCGCGGGTAACTGGTGGTTGCAAGTGGCTAGTTGTCGGTCGGTGTGGCGCTCTAAGGAGGCCTACGTTCAGCATTGGACGTCTTCCGGTTGATGATGATGATGACTCTGCAAGCTCTGCTTATGACTCTGCTGGGAAAAAAAACGCAGACAATTTACAAAAATAATGAAAATAATTACAAGAAAAAGTAGATTATCATTAAAAATAGTCATATTTAAAAAAATGTATCAGCAAGGCTAGGATGCGCGACAAAATCTTTTTGCTAAGCAAGAACAGGACACTGCTACGATTGTCTATGCGTTTGTCTCTTTTTTCACAACAATTTAAGAAGAAAGATTTTATCGCGATGCGCATGCTAGCCCTGCTGAGCTCATGGTTGAAGTTTCGCGCGTAAATGCTGGCGTTTTTCTGGAGGAGCGACTGGCCCGACTGCACCCCGCTGCAGCTGGGTATCTGACGAATTTTCCCCACGTCTACAAAAAAAAGGAGCTTGGAGACAACAAGTATCGGAAATATTATTCAAAAGTTCTTAGAAGCAGATAACCTTACCGTATGAATATGTTCTGAACTTTCTTACGATTTATTAGAGTTATTACAGGAAAATGGGAAGACGTTATTCAAGCGCAGGTGTTCTGACGATTTGCTAACTCGCCATATTTTTGTATAAATTGAGTTTGTAACATTTCGGGGACAATTTGTATAATGTATTGTTCGCGATATTGTACCCGGAGGTAAGAATATTATGTTAAAACCAACATTCCACAAACACTTAAAATAAAATTCAAAATTTTGGGTGGCACTTAACTATTATGGCCAAGTGTGACGCTTAACATCAGGTAAGCAACTTTATCGTCTCGTTATTCAGCTGTTTTTATTAACACAAAAAAATAGTCAAGTGTGAGTCGGGCTCGTACTGAATGAAAGATGAATACTGACTCGTAACATTTAATGGTCTTTGCGTCAATGTCTTCCCACATTCTTAGTTCTTTCATTACGGCTTTCTGGAATGTATGTGATAAAAAAAGTCGAACTTCGAGATGACTATTCTCGATGACTAGCGTGCGAGATACATCGAGACAATCGAGACAAGAGACACTCGAGATTGGAATCTCGAAATCGACATCAATTTATCATATCTCCGAATCGGGGGTTTTATGACAGTCTATAATATAATATATTATATTATTTATATATTATATTATTTATTATAAGTATTATTATTAAAAGAAAAAAAAACCAACTTGAAAAAACCAAAATTGAACCTATGACATTCCAAACACAAACAGGAATCCAACGTCACTCACTAGGTAAGATATAGGCATATATAGCTTACATATAGGTAATTATACGTACTTACATCCACCCTAAAAACATTAGCCTCCTTCTTGGGCAGTCGGGTAAAAAAAGGTTTCAATTGCTTTACACAATACTAAGACATGATACTCCTAACATTTAAGTTTTAAAGTATCTTCAAGAGTTTAAGGAAGCAGATTTCTATGTAAAAGAGTAGTCGTTGAACGGAGCAGTTCCAAAAGGAATTGAATTGTTAAAAAAAGGAAATCTAAAGCAAGATGTCGTACCATTAGTGAAACGAGGGTTCCGCAGAACTCTGTGCCAGTACGTGGTCTGGAGACACGACAATAACATGAATCTTCTGTATGTACCATTTTATACGATGTATTAAGTAGATTGGATTGAAAATCTTTCTCTCTGGATAAGGTTTGAAACATGGAATAGATTTTTAACTAGTAGTTCTCGCCGAACTGAGACCTCGCGACCACTATATCTTCACAACCCCTGGACCGCTTCAACTCATATTTGAACTTAAAAATTGTATTAAAATGAACTACTTGCCTACAAATTGATTTTGAATTTCATGAAGATCGGATCAACGGTTCGCAAGTTATCGTCGGGCAAATATACACACAAACATACAAACATACATACAAATGCCGATTTGTCCCAGTAAACTCTGAGACCTTCGCTGCGCTCGGTCAACTAAGTACCTATGTTAACATATTCTAATATAAGTACCTATGTCTATGTGATAAGTCGTGGTAGATCAGTTGGAGCATGCTCGCCTCACATCATGGGGTAGCGGGTTCGAAACCAGGCGGGCCCGTACAATGAGTTCCTTAGAACTTACGCACGGATGTTACCACTGGCTTTTCGGTGAAGGGAAACATCGTGAGGAAACCTGCATATTTCCCAAGTAGGAATTCGATGGCTTATGTGAATCTGCCAACCTGAACTGGGCCAGCGTGGTGGATATGGCCTAATCAATCGAGGGTAGGCGGATGTCCCAGCAGTGGGATGTTTTAAGGCTGATACAGTACCTATGTTTTGGTTTGTCAATCATCATCATCTAGCAAAAGGCATCAGCTGCTGAACAAAGGCCAACCCTCCCCTTTGGAATAAAAAAAAAAACAATAAATCCCAAAGCAATAAAAAATGCAATAATCCCATAGATTGGCAGGAGGCATGGGAATCAGAGTTCTCACTCATTACTAAGAACGCCGTCCTCCGACGATTCCAATCGTAGTGAAACGACACATCCAGAGGCGCTAGTCTCGCTTTCAGCTATAGCACTTTGCGACCGAATTCGGTCGCTAGGACGCAATAATTCGACAACAAACACGAATTGTTAACGAAAAAACGCAACATAGCGTTGAATTTTGCGTTCAAATTTCAACGCTATGTTTTGCGTTCAAAATTCAACGCTATCTTTGCGTTTTTTCGTCATGTCTCGACATTCCTAGTTATTGGAATAAAATAACAGACAAAGCCGCGATAACATAAAAAAAAACGAGTTTGATACGAACAAGGTCCTATCACCTCTCAACTTATAATCCAAACACGTGCAGCTAACACGAAAACCATTTCACCAAAAGCCATTCGACCCTAATGAAACTGTACAGTTTCTAGTAGGAAAAAGAAATAAACACCACATCGATACCCCGTTCAGGGTACACGCGCACTAAACTAATGCTCTACTCATTCTATTTACGTTTAAAATTACAAGATAAGAATTATCGCTACGTGATAGTGTTCACATGAAAAATAGTGAATTGAATTATTATAATCGCTTTTGTTTTCAATGTATCAAACATGAACACAAAACATTACATATTATCTCAACTAATATTATAAATGCGAATGTAACTATGTCTCTCTCTCTCTCTCTCTCTCTCTCTCTCTCTCTGTCTGTCTCAGTGTTTGTCGCGTTATCACGGCTAAACGACTGAACAGATCGACCTGAGTTTTTGCACTGATACAGCTTAAGGGATACAGTCAAAGTCATAGGCTACTATATTTTGTAGGTCCACGCGAACGAACTCGCCGGTTACAACTAGTATTACATATACATCACATTTTCTGTTTGACTGTATTCATTGAAATTATAGTTATTTTCTTAATTTTAAATATTTGATATTCATTTACTTTTTTTTTATTTCCTTGGACATTGGAGACATACTTAAATTATGATAGTCTGTACAATATTGTACTCCATAGTAAATCTTTTTGTTTTTGTAATAATGACCAAAAAACGTTATCAATAAGATATTAAAATTAGCTGATAGCCGCGACTTCGCTCACATGGACTTACAAAAAAAAGTAGCCTAATTATGTCAACTCCGACCCTTATGCAAAAATTCAGCTCGATCTGTTCAGCCGTTTGGACGCGATAACGTGACAAACGCCCAGACAGAGAGATATATAGACAGATACAGACAGAGACACAAAGTTACATTCTCATTTATAATATTAGTCAGGATTAACTACCTTATTTTTAATTCATAGGTAAAATAGGTGTTCATTTGAAGATTTTGTTCCGCTTGGAGTGCATATCCTAGTGCGTTATTACCGTAATAAAAGCTCGATATAATAGGATTAGTCCAATATTAGTTACAGGAAAACAACGTTACGAAAGCAATTTCGGCTTCGCATATTGGCTATTAAGAAGTGCTTAGTTTACCTTTTGTTTGGACAGTTTTGTATGCTTTGTTTTCCATCCGGATCCTCGTTTATGCATACATGAAGAAAAAAGTGCTAAAAATAACTACACTTTAAAAAAAAACTTACAAGTACTTCATAAACATCATATTCTTCGTAAAATAAATAAATATTGGTGGACAATTTTCTCACACAGCGCCATCTAGCCCCAAACTAAGCAAGCTTGTACTATGGAACCAGAGGCGCTAGTCTCGACTTTTCGCTACAGCACCCCCAGATTGCTGATGGTTTTTTTTTTTTTTTTTAAATACATACATAGAATACATAGTATGTCGGAAGACCAGCACCGCTAACCGATAGGCCTTCCCTTTATAACGCCACATGAACTCTAATCTGCCATTTGCCTCCACCGATTACTACTTTCACAATGTCTTCGGTCAGCCCACTGGGCGGCTTACCTACAAAAACACTCGAAGAACCGATAACCGATGGGGAAGAAAGGTTCTTGAGTGGCGACCACGATCTGGAAGACGCAGGCAGGCCGGCAAGGTGGACCGACGACATTGTGAAAGTCGAGGGCAACCAATGCAAGTTACAAGTTGTCGGTCAGTGTGGCGGTCTAAGGAAGCCTTTGTGAAGCAGTGGACGTCTTCCGGCTGATGATGATGAAACTTTAAAGCCTCAGTCTTGTATTATTTTTTCCATAGAATTAGCATTGCTATTCAACGAGATAACATCACCAGCCTTTTGGGTACCCTGCCTACGGATAGTGACTTGAGCTATGATTTTTAATGATTTTTTTATATATATATATATATATATATAGGCTCCACACGTTGTGTATTGAGCCAGTGTAGAGTAATATTTCAAGTGAAGTCAAATTTTTCACAATTAAAATAAGTCATAGTGTAACCTGGGGCTTGTTCCAGAATCCCGGGGTTAGTACTTACCAAAGTAAGTCACGGTCAAATCCACGTCATGCCCCAGTACTTACTACTTCACTACTTTAGAGTCTTACGTAGAGGCTTCTTAGAGTTTTGGAAACAACACTAAGAGTCACGTTTCACAACATTACACTATTCACCAACACTCGTGCACGTTCACGAACATCTAATGGATAAAAATCCATAATTTTTACACATTAACATTAACATACAATGACGCGATATGACTTCTTCACGTTCCCGCAAAAAAACCTCTTTTAATATAGCTTGTTAATCGTACGTTCAAGGTGAATGTTGCCAGAATACAACCATACAAAACCCCACCTATTCTAAAAATCTCAGCAACTACCCCTCGGTAAGGCAGACGCCGTCCGTTCCTTCCCTAACGAAAACCACGTAGGCCATCTACTTATAACACATTTCTATTCATATACTGTATTTACATTCCATCCGGGACGTTATTTTCTGTAGGTTCTGCTGCAAATCTAAGGGATTTTCGGTTTTGAAGGTACCGCTAGAGGTCGGTGAACCCCTGATACGTATGATGATAAAAATCGCTATCGGGCAGGCTTTTCGAGATTGGTTTATCGGATAAGGGTTACCGCAATGCCAAATACGTTTTCTCGCATCTATTAAACTAAAAATATAAAATAAACTACAATAAATAGTATATATAATATCACACAAATATTATAAATGCGAAAGTTTTTGTATAAGTATGTAGGTGTGTTTGATTGACCACTCACTCTAGTTCAACTGGTAAAATTTGCTTTTATCAATCTATATGTTGTTACTCGCGTACAGGGCCCGTACCGTGAGGTGCTTAATTCGATGATTGTTAGGTTCAGTAGATGACGCTGCGCGACCACGAACTGTATCGCCGGCCGCGATAAGGTGTATGGTCGCGCATCGTCGGCTGCTCAACCTAACAATCATCGCAATAAGCACCTCACGGTACGTTCCCTGGTCGCATTTTTCAACCAATCTTGTAGAAAATGAGTATACAGATTCTATAATTTTATAGTGTTTTTTTTGTCATCGGCCATTTTTGATTGGAGGTGTATTTTGCCAAAAAGGGAGGAAGTGTAAAAGGCGCCATATACTGGCCGTGTTGATAATATTTGGCAGAAACCTTCGGTACTCAATTCTAAGCAAGAATTTCGAATATGAGCAAAATCAGCCAAGAGGTTGCAAAAATATAAGGTCGTGAGCTCTCAGTTCGGGACATCGAACCCCCGTTTTGAAATAATACCCGACCAATCAAAAATCGCCAACGACAAAAAAACTATGACATTGTAGAATTAAGGTTGTGCATAAATGTTTGCCACGAGCTGGAAGACACAGCGTAGGTAGGCCTCCCACTATGTGGACTGACGAAATTTTGAAGGTGGCGAGTAACCGGTGGATGTAACTTGCAAATTGTCATTCAGTGTCGCGGTCTAAGGTGAAGGCCTATGTTCAGCAGTGGACGTCTTCAGGCTTTTGATGTTGATGATAAAAGTTTATGCACACGATTAAAACAACCAACAAAACCTAACTAATTTCTCTTGTTCTTACAAACAACCACAATACTCTGTAATACAGACACTGATAGTAAAAACACGAATAAAAACAGAAAAACTTACGCTGAACCCGTTGCGTGGGTGGAGTGCTCTCGGCGTCTCACCGCAGACAATATGCATATTCACCGGTCGCACTCGCCCCAAGTGCGTGCTTTATATGGGGTTATGAGGACTAGTTTGTGTATACAGCTTGTCTTGAGTTATAGTCGGTTTTCTTGTTACTAAATCACTTTTTCCATCAGAATAAAGACTTATATAAAGCTAAACACGTCTTAGCAGCACCACGGCTTGAACGCGTGCCTTGGTAATGTTTTTGGGACGTATGTATGTATGTATTACTTTGAAAAGTGACGTGTTTTTGACAC
Organism: Apocheima hispidaria; assembly: GCA_947579745.1. Lineage (NCBI taxonomy): Eukaryota > Metazoa > Arthropoda > Insecta > Lepidoptera > Geometridae > Apocheima > Apocheima hispidaria. The sequence goes on along the minus strand of OX388150.1, from coordinate 4,845,969 downwards.
ATTTAATTAAACGGGAATACTCACGTGGTCGCGCGCGTGTCACGCTTAGCTAAAGGTCACCGATGTGACCGAAATGTGATCGAAACTATAGCTAAAACTAGCCGGTTCGCCGTATAATGCACTATCCTGTCTATTTAACTTGTAAAAGTAAATGTATTGTAACCATTGAAAATTCGAAATATTTAATTTCAGATATTTTTTTCAGGGAGTCATTTCTGCGATTTTTATTTTGTATTCAGAAAGATTTTCAAAAATGTATTCGGTTAAAGGTAATTTCAGTTTTATTTTCTACCTGATATTTTTTGCATCCGATTATATAATCACATCACTTCCAACTGGGAGCTAAAATACAACTTTTTGTAGTTAAAGATCGTGAATCACAAATTTAAACTAATCACAACAAATTAAAAATTAATCACAAAGATTAGACCGCGCCTTAAATCATCATCATCATCAACAGACTGAGGACGTCCTCTGCTGAACAAAGGCTTCCCCCTTTACCCGCCACACTGAACAATAAAATAAAATATACACATTAAATAATAATCATTGACCGAGCGAAGCGAAGGTCTCAGAGTTTACTGGGATAAATCGGCATTTGGATGTATGTTTGTGTGTATATTTGTCCGATGATAACTTGCAAACCGTAGATCCGATCTTCATGAAATTTTCTAGGCAAGTAGTTCATTTCAATATAATTTTCAAGTTCGAATATGAGCTGAATCGGTCCAGGGGTTGTGAAAATAAAGGGGTCGCGAGCTCTCAGTTCAGCGCGAACTACTAGTTTACTTAATTGCGCCTTAAATAATTTTCGTCAAATAAAATTTAACCTACTTATAAGTAAAATTTAATTCAATTTATTTTCTCTAATATTGTACGTCTTCTGATATAACAATCCGCTTGTGAATATTCAAAATGCCTACAGTTTCAATATTAAATTCCCCATTCCACATTCCCGGTCTATCACACAAGCCACTATCTTGTGAAGCCTATGATATCGTATTTTATAGCCTCAGCAATTGGTTTCTAGTATTTCGTATTGAAATACACTATAAATTGTGGAATATCACATGGTTTCAGCGATATCAAACTTGTGTTACAGTAGATTTTGGATGATTGAAGTTATTTTTGTAGGCGAGTATGTTTTTTTTTTAACTTTATGGAGTGATGTGCGAGTATGTCTAATGGTGACTGGTAATTGTGGCGCTTGCCCATTGCCCATTACTGAAGACCAAGAATTTTGAATTTAACCTCTGTATTCTGAAACGTTTGTTAACATTGACAACAGATTAAGCCTATAGATGTCTTTGTCATTTGCTTAGTGCCAGACAAAGGCACCATTAGAAATAATCTTTTGTCAAAGTTAACAAACGTTTCAGAATCCCGAGGTAAAATTCAAAATTCTTAGTCTTCAGTAATAATTTTTTACCCGTCTGCGAAGAAGTAGAGAATTAATGTAAGTTGTTTTTGTGTGTTCCCATACTACCCCTGTACCATAAACGGCTTGACCGATTTTGACGAGGTTTCGGATACATATTGCAGTCAGGTTTTTGTTTTTCTTTTAATAATACTTTTTTCGTATTGAATAATATCATTCTTTTTAGAATTATAACATACTAGTTGTTATCCGCGACTTCGTTCGTGTGGAAATAAAAAAAGGATCCTGTGGCCGTCTTTGTGTTATACAGTAACTCCTTATCAAACTTTATCTAGATCCGTTCAGACGTTTAGCTGTTATAACGCGACAAACACCCAAGAGCCAGAGCTACTTCCTACAGTTCGCTAGATGGCTTTGATCCATCTTTGTGCATTTTTTGACGTTTTGTATTGTCTGACAGTTGTAATGTAGGAAGTTCTGAATCGAACAAGCGAAGTTTTTTCCTCAAGACTAACGTATTTATTTTTATACCTCGCAGCTTGATACGACTGATAAGCTTGGTCCTGATACGACTGCGGCTATATTGCTCTCAAGTATAATATTAGTTAAGTTTACAGGGAAACAAAATATAATATTTCGTTTGTACTAGTTAAAAATACACTACAATAAATTCCACTAAATAAAACTTTAACGATACCTTCTAAAGTATAGAAACTTTAAACGCATGCACAGCCTCTAGATTTATCTGACAGATAGCCAGTGAAGTAATGGCGGTGTTTCCTGATCTTACTTTTGACCAACTTATCTATAGTGATCGCCAAATAACAGAACTAAAAATATTCCATGAGTGGGTGTCAGTTTTGTTCAGAAAATACGTTCGTGGCTCTATCGTTCAACACACAATTAAGTTGGTTGCACTGTACTGACCCGTGAGCTGGCGCAGACTTATGTTGCTTGCTCGGGGAATAAGAACTTATCCAGCGGTATTTCTTAAGTCATTATTTTTTGTTGAAATTACGTGTGCTTTTTTGAATATTTACTAAACACCATACATTATATATGAAATAATTTTTAATTCTTGCTGATTTTTAAAGCTGTCTTATTTGGTACTGTTTTCTAAAATTATTTATAAGCGAAATAGTTTTTTTTATTTTTATTGAAATGATCATTATCAAATCGTGGCATTAATAACTTTTCTTTTACCTTTATAAAACATAATAACGTCATTGTTATCAAAAAACTTTGTTCAAAGCCCTCCAATTCATTCAAAACGTGTGACAACATTAAAATCCTAAAATATTACACCCCTTCAACCCATGTGACTCCAGCTAGGACCTTATTCTGGCGCGGTCGAGATTTTCTCGGCTACTCTTACGCTGGCTGTACAGTGTACACACTTGGCGAAAAAGGCCGGGAAGGAGAGTGGACTAGGTTAGACTTCTTCGTTCGCACTATTTTAGCACCTAGCCTCGAGCCTCAGACAAGGGCCCTAATTTGACACACACGCAATCTTCTCAATCACTCTCACTCTAACGACAATTTTGACATAAGATAAATGGACCAAATATTCACGGGTGCTCCAGAGTATCGCGCAAGTGTTAATATTTTGCAATGAGTAAATAGACACGTCTGTTTCCGCGAGAGTTATTGGAGAAAAATATTAATTAGTCTCATAGAACTTTGCTCAGACGTAGCATGAGATAAGCAGGAGACTAACGAGAAACAGTGACCGAGATATCTCTACCTTACCACAATAACCCCATTTTTGGCTCTATCGCTCGTCAGGGCTGGGACCCTATTCCTGTGCGCTCGAGATTATCTCGGTCACTCTTACTCCCATTAAATTCTAAATTAGAGAGACAATGACCGAGATAATCTCGAGCGCACAGGAATAGGGTCCCTGGTCTCTACCGGGCCCCACTAATGAAATAAACTTTCAGGTAGAGAAAGTAAGTTATTAATATTCATGTAGCGCACCGTACCGGCTCCTGTAAATGTTTTATTCGTTAACGACTCTGCTTAGTTTCGGAGCTCGTATTAATTTCAATTACGACAACTGACATGCCTGAATGTAATGCACAATTTCAAAACACCCTACTTACCTGTACTTTGGCAAATTAAAACTTATTTGCTCATTTCACTCATTTAATTTCAAAGAATACTATTTTAAATATAATTATCAACACACAAACACACAAATTACTTAAACGGATATTTTCTTTTTCTTTTAATAATATTGCGTAGGTACTTGTTAGACGCCAATTATTATTTTATTGTGATACAAGTTGTAATTTTTCATTTGTGATTAAAATCGCCACCTGTCCCCAGACTAACAATCCCGGATTACGGTAATCATGTCACGTCGTATGTTAGAAGCCTTTGAAATTAATTTGCGGTAATCAATTCCTGTTTCGTGTAATTAAATTGTTGTAAATTTTTAATTGCTTTCCTTTCTGGCTGACAGATTGAGATTGAAGACTTCCACACCTTTTTCAGTTTATTCTGATATATTTAAATGTATAAAAGAGACGTATGTTCCCATTCTACCCCAAAACTGCTGGGCCGAATTTGATGAAATTTTCAGGGAATCTTCAGATTAGCCCAGTAGGTGATACTGTGGAGTTTGGTACCCGTGGGTGGGTCGCTAGTTTTTAATAAAAAAAACACTTGTGAAAAACTGGAAATCTATTCACATTTTAACCGGACTGCCTTAGCCTGACTTTATAATGTTTTAAGGACACCTGTGTGTTTGTATGTATTTATGTGACCTTCGAATTAGCTTGGCAGATTTCTACTATAAATATTTTGATGACTTTCTTTGGTTAACCGAAGCTGCCAAAGCACTCAATAGCAGACCGTTTGCCGAGCTACAATGCTGATACAAGAAGGTCACGCGTGCTTATTTCAAAGTTTTTAAGGTTATATTGAATCGGTAGCTCGCCAAACGTTCCCCCTTAATAAAAAACAAATGATGATACTTCGTAAAATTATGTGAAGTACTAATAGATATGATGAAATTAAATGTACAAATCCGCTAAAGTTAAGATACTGAGCGAAAACGAGAGAGAAAGAGAGAGATAGAGAGAGAAAGAGAGAAGATTATATTTCTCTTCGATTTTGGATCGACTCTGACTTACAAGTGAAAATTACGAGCGAAATTCCTATTTATTTCCGATGTAGTACGCAGCCATTATTTCATCTCGACTAACGGGCAGGATTATCTGCGAGAGACGTCTCCCGTCTCATAAGCGCAGTGAAATACAGTGACAAAGATTTTACATTATTTTCTGCGCGCATATACTCGGTCAGGGACCGGTTACAAAAAACTGCTCTCCTTCACATTGATTATCGCAGCTACGCCCTTAGACATAAACTCCTGATGACCATCCCTCTACAACCATCCACAACCATCCAGTTGGAAGCACATCTGTTTAAAACAGGAGGTCTCCCGGGTTCAATTCCCGGCCGGGCAGATATTTGAATGATGAATTTATATATCTGCTCTGAGTTTTAGTGTTAGATGTGAATATGCCTTTATTTGTCAAGCTATGAGTGTGACATTTCATCATTACTTACTTTCTAAGAAAAAATGTTGTTGGGCCCAAACTGAGACCTCACGGCGCATATATCACAGCCATAAATAGTTACTTGCCTTTAAAATTTTAAGTTAAAGTGAGTTATCGTCACACATATACATACAAAAAAAAACCTACCAACGTCGATTTGTTCTGATAAAATCCAAGGTCTCATTGTTCCTCATCAGCCTTTAAACATCCCACTGCTCAGATACCGGCCTACCCCCGAAAGATGATTAGGCCATATCCACCACGCTGGCCCAGTGTGTGTTGGCGGGTTCACATACGCCACCGAATTTCTACTCTACAAATATGCAGGTTTGAATCATGATGCTTTCCTTCACCGAAAAGTCAGTAGTATTACATTACATTATCAGTCAGAAGACGTCCACTGCTGAACATAGGCCTCCCCCTTAGACCGCCACACCGACCGACAATGTGCCAATGTGACAATGTGCCACAATGTCGTCGGTCCACCTAGTGGGAGGCCTGCCTACGCTTCGCCTTCCGGTTCTTGGTCGCCACTCAAGAACCTTTCTTCCCCATCGGTTATCGGTTCTTTGAGTGATGTGGTATATCAGTGGTATATCCGTACGTAAGTTCCAAAAAACTCATTGGTATGCGCCCGCCCGGGTTCGAATGAGAGGCGAGCGTGCTCCCCACTGAGCTACCACGACTTGGTCAATAAACTTTAAGTACTGATTAAGCAAATATATCGTCGCTGGTATCGTCAGCGTCTGTAGGCTTAAATTTTCATTATGTTTATTGGATAATTCGCTCCAGAGGCGGCGTGAAGCGGCGAGATAGAGAGGATTTTCAATGCAACACTGAGCATTTTGACAACGTGAGTACTATCACTTCCTGTAGACATACAAATTAATCTGGTTATGAAGAACAAAGCAGCGGCCAAACTTTTCAGATGGGTGAGTTATACTGAAATTATTTTGTCCAGATTTACATTGTAGCGGCTTTTGAGAGGAGGGTAAAAGTAAAACGTCGAATACTATCCAATGTCATAAACATATTTATTTTCTAATTACCTAAATACTAAATCCTAATTCCACTATGTACAACTTTCAAACCGTGGTAAATAGACGGCGGACGAATCATCTACATGTTCGCTGTGTGAGACGGCATGTCCCGCCTCTTTCTCTCGCAACTATAAATATAAAAAACGGTCGCCGCGTGCGTCAGTCTCCATCCGATGCTCAGCGTGTATGTATGTCGCTCTTCGCTCCATTTTCCGCGCTCCGTGGTGAGCGGTGCATTGGTACGAACAGCATCGTGGTGATGTCCACAGTCACCACAACCTAAAACGTGTTTAAAGGTTCGAGTTACCTAAGGTCCTTAGATGCATCTACGCAGTAGACTCAGATTTGAATTTCTAGATTATTGAAAACATAACATTAAAATTTAATATTACCTAAAAGAAGATATTTTAAAATAATATATTAATTTTAAAAACGAAAATCTAAAACTACTCTAAAGCCTTCTTCCGAAAAAGTATATGATTTGTTTGTTAATGATAATACTAGTTGTTACTCGCGACTCCGTTCGCGTGGACATGAAAAATTATCATGTGTCCGTCTTTCTGATATACAGTAACTCCTTATCAAATTTTATCAAGATCTGTTGTGAAAAGCCGTTTAGCCGTGATAACGCGACAAACATCCAGACAGAGAGACAAAGTTTTTTTGCTATAGTTCGCTAGATGATCCATTTTGTGATTTTTTTGGCGTTCTTGTATGGACTGACAGTTGCAATGTAGGGAGATCTGAATCGCGCAAGCGAAGTTTTTTCTTCGAGACGGACGTAATCATTTTTATACCCCGAAGATTTATTGGTCCTGATAAGACTGCGACTATATTCCTCTGAATTATAATATTAGTCAGTATTACAAATGTTTTGAAGAAACTTTCGTTTCATATCTCTCAATTTGACTAAAGAGTCCGAAAAAAACACGAAAAAAGAGGTAGTTTCCGATCTCCTCCGTCAAAGTAAAATAATGTCTGAAAACGAAAATGTCTTAGTATTTCTAATATTTGTAAACACAGACAACACACAAGACAGATTAATAGACAGATACACTATTCACATAAACATCCCCGGGTATGTCTTAAAACTGCGATCGAAAACACTGGACAACGGGTATCGGGTACTAAGTAAACGGTGAGCGTTCCACGATCCCCAAGCCGCCTGCCAAGCGTTGGGAGGGATTATGGCAAATGGTATAATGTCGTTCTAATGGGAGACCTATGTTCCAGCGTAACTTAGTAAACGATAGGCGTTCTACGATCCCCAAGTCGCCTGCCAAGCGTGGGTAGGGATTATGGCTTTAGTATCTGCACCCCGCGGTTTCACTCGCTATTCTACCGAAACCGATTATTTTACCGGGATATAAAGTACCTTATGTGTTAATCCAGAGTAAAAGTTAAATCCGTTCAGCCGTTACAGAGTTGAACGGGAACAAACACACTTACAAACATTCGCATTTATAATATTAGTGTTATAGGATTATGGGATTATGACTTATTATCGTTCAATATAGCGCTCTAAGGGGGAAGCTATTCAGCAGTGGACGTCTTCCGGCTGATGATGATGATTATGAATCAAATCTAGGCCTGTCCGGATTACTCTTGGCTCGTCTATTTTAAGACAAAGCTGACATAAAATTGAAGCTACAAAGCTGTGAAAATTTCCTTCTTTCCCTGTAAAGTGAACGAGCTCCCTAAGGAATGTTCCGGCCTGCATTATTGATAAAAACAAAAGCGAAGTGTTGAGACGTCGGAACATCAAATTACGAGAGAGGCTCCAAGTAGCATTTTAATAACGAACAGTTTCACACTTGGCTGTCTCCGAAAGCAGGAAATTATTCCGTTTTGTGTATTGAATCCCCTTTATTGAATGCCGGAAGTGAGAGAATGGATTCGCGAACTGTATACTATATTGGACTCGGTGTTTATCTTCGTTGACAAATATATTGCAGAATAACACGTGTATCGGTATAAGATTGAACGCGAACAGTTTATCTTTTATGGTTGATAGACTAGGTGTTTGACCAGAACTCGCCTGGTGTTACGTGACGATGTTGTTGTAGATGGTAGCACGCCTCAGGTAAGGGTGCAAGAACACACCGTCAAACCGTTAGGTTCTTGGCGACAGATTTTCAACTTATGAGTGCTAGTTAGCCTCTAAAGAGTACACTACTACCAATACGGGTACTATTGTTTCCTCACGATGTTTTCCTCCAATGGTCGGGATTTGAACCCACGCCCTGCGGCGTGCGATCGGAACGGGCTAACCTTTGAGCTATCATCGCTACTTTAGATAGATAACTCTATAAAAACACACAAAATTTTGAGAAGGTATGACATACACAGTATAATAGTAAAATCAGTACTAAGTACTGCGTTCATAATTATTAGCGTCGTTATTGACCGAGCAAAGCGAAGGATTACTGGGACAAATCGGCATTTGTATGTATGTTTGTGTGTATATTTGTCCCATGATAACTTGCGAACCGTTGATCCGATCTTCATGAAATGTTGTAGGCAAATAGTTAATTTGTTGTAGGCTATACAATTTTTGAGTTCGAATATGAGCTGAATCGGTTTAGGGGTTGTGACGATATATGGGTCGCGAGGTCTTAGTTCGGCGCGAACTACTAATTGCTAATAGGGTCGCTAATCTTTTTCAGGTATCCATGAACTTACATGAGCAGTATTACACAAAGCTATTAGAGCAAAGCATGACCATTCTCGAAAACTGGCGCTATTTTATTATTATATGATTTATATTATTGTTATTAAATAAAACATTAAACAGATTGCAAATTGAATATTTTTTATCTGTAATGAGTAGCCTTACCAGAAGGGACAATTAAGTTTAACCGGCCCACACCTAAATTCTATTATTTCTCTTCTAACTGTATAAAAACCTTTACCCCACTTATGTCGCATTGACAAAACACGTCGAGTAACGTCCATAAAGTCGCAGATGGTCTGGATATTTTAGTAAATGAGCTCTACTTTGAGTTGAAATGGCTTTACAGAAGTGGTCTTCGTTTGATGGATATGGTATTAAAAATTCTAAGGGAATAATGATTGAAGTATTTTTTTCATGGTTTACAGACTAGGCCTTTGACCACAACTCATCTGATGTGATGGTGCGTCGAAGATGGTAAACACACACATCCTAGAATGGCAACTGGTTCTCAGTTGAGGCTGCCGGAACACAACGAGGTGCTTGGCGACTGTTTTTCAACTTGACTACATTTTCGGGATTTGAACCCACGCCTTGCAGAGTGCGATCACTGAGATCAGAACTCGCTAACAACTAAGCTCATCACTACAGACGAAAGTATCTAATAATGTATCTATTGATTTAGATGTTTTTGTAAGTGATACGTTTTTTTATTCTCGGATCCTGGTGTGAATGTGCCTGCGATATAATAAATGCGCTTATAAATAGGCACTTTTTGATAAAAACTTATCCCTATACTTTTCATTTCAAAAACTACTCCTATAAGTCCGCTATTGACAACCATCTCGACGACTAAGCGACGATGTGGACGAAAATGATGAAGCACGCAGACTTATAAGATACATATTCCCTCTGACTTTGAAAAACCCTAGATTGTATCTTCCAGGAAACAAGGAGGCTGGTAGTTTGTTCCACTCCTTGGCTGTACGGATTAGAAACGTAGACTCAAAACGTTTTCTCCGTATCCAAGGGAAATCTACAGGATAAGGATGGTAGTGGGGATGGCGGGATAAGGCCATGTAGCTCTGATGCAAACTCTCCGAAATAAATCTTGTACAAGATTGACAGACTCGCTTCTTTACGGCGGTGTTCCAGGCTTACAAGTTCTTTAACAACTAACTCTTCGTCGACTGTAAGTCGAGCAGCACGCCTATCTACCGAATCCAATGCTTAGAGCTGGTATTTGGTTGAGCCGTCCCAAAGATGGCAGCAGTATTCCACGCACGACCAGACTTGTGCTTGAAATATCGCCTAATCTTACTCAAGAAAGGTACTCTTAAGGTGGTATATTCAGATTCATTTAATGTAACGCAACTAGGCATACATAGTTTTAGAATGTAATACAGATGTTACTTAAATAATCATATTCTTAATATGATTGCATTCTGTTTTGTACGTTTATATATAAATAAATAAATAAGACGCCCAGCTTTTTACTAGCTAATTTAGCTTTTGACCCCAGGTACGTTCTGTAGTTCCGTTAATAGTCACAAAGTTGTAAAACATTTTGGATAATGGAATTGATTTAATGTAATATTTACATCTGAATTTTATAAGCCTCTGTGATCTTAAGTGCCACATAGGTTTGAGTCTAGTTTCATCAGTCCATGAGAACACGCGACATAGCCGCTCATCTGTCACAGAAAAGGGGCCGCAGCAAATTGCGAGCCTTCATCATCCCGCGGGGACTGACCTGAACGCGGGCCGCAAGGATTTCTGGGCTTTTCAGTAACCGATGTTGTCTCGCTTTGATTAATTGTCTACCTTGATGACCGAGTTAATTAATTTTTACAAGGTTCGAAGTAAAATTGTGCGGCTACGTAATCTTTGTGTGTACTGACAATTATTATTACAAGTATTGATTTTGATATTATTTCCTGCAATATTTTTTTCCTTATCAATACTGTTGTGAATTTTGAGTAGCTCAATGAAATTGAGTATGAAGATTGTAGTTAATAAATGCTCTATAATAATTATATTCTTACCATTTTTTCTTACAATTTCTGTATGCCTTTACTGTTTACGGTCACAATGCTGAAATCTCTTTGTAACTGAAATTGCAAACAGCCAAAAGGAGGTCATTCTTACCAAACTTCGGAACAACAGAAACAACAGGATCGGTCCAGCCGATTTGAAGTCTGTATGGAACAAACAATATACATACATACATCGCCTTATATATATATATAAGCCTTTTATATATGTCCTTACCAGATCTGTCTTACCTTGTGCTTGTGCTTGTGCGGTATTCGGTGACCTTTATCAAGGAATGCTAACCGACACACGAATATGATCGAAACTATAGTCGGAATAACCGACTCAATTGAACGTGAGTATTCCCGTATTTTTTAAAACGAAATGTATCAAAACCACGTCACTTTTCATTATTTATTTGTCTATATCTTTAGACTTATATTTCAATATCTACAGCAAATTAAATCAGCTACAGCTAGTCAGAAGAATCTTGTCAAACTGTGTTTGCATCAGACTCACTGCTCAGGTGAAGGTGTAATCTTGTACGTGAACTTTTCTGTTTATTTTCTCTTCCAATTTCGTCGGAGTGCCTGCCGACGCCGACGTGTTGTCTGATGTCGGCTTAAAATATGAAAAATACGGTTAATTATATCGGCGAGCATTCATGCGCAACACTAGGGACATACTTAGTACGTAGGTCGTAGGTGCTAGGTAGGTACATATGTATAATAAGTAAATACAAGGCACACACATAATATGTAGTGGCAAGGCAAGGCCCAAAACTTTTATGCTGGCTATTCTGTACAATTATCGATTATTTTGCTTGAAAGTGCCAATGGCATCTAGCTTGATTATAGTTAAAAAATATTATGTAGAGACAAGTAGACATAATTAAATAATGCAGAAGACAAGACAAAAGTAGATATAGAGGGCGCTGCGTACACTTGTTCTTAAATGGTGGCATTTGATGTTATTGGCATTTGTAAACACATCAAGAAATGCGTCGAAGCTTTTTGCAAAACATCGAATTTCTGTTTAGATTAGAAAATGTATTCTACGTGGAAGGTATCATAATAACCCTATGTAAAGTAGACGACTGAAGATCCGTTCAGTCGTCTACCATGATAACGCGACAAACACCCAGACAGAGACTAAGTTACTTTACTTCCTATAGTTGGCTATATGGCGTTGATCCATTTTTGTGCATTTTGTGAGGTTTTGTACGGACTGACAGTTGTAATATAGGGAATCCTAAATCGCACAAGCGAAGTTTTTTCCTCCAGACGAACATATTCATTTTCATACCTCGAAGCTCTATTGGTTCTGATACGACTGTGGCTATATTCCTCTGAATTATAATATTAGTAAGGATTAGGATTAGAATTTTTATTTTGGGTTTATTTGATGATGATAAACTCCTTAGATTATGACAGTAGTTTGGAACAAGCGTACGCAGCGCCATTTTGACAGTTGTCTTCCCCATTGGAGTGAATCAGAAGTCCAATCCCTGTTGGTAGACAAATTATCGAACCCTGTGTTTTTGTAGACTTTAACCAGCTTTTAAGTTTTCTTGCAGTTTTACGCCAGTAGCAGTACCTACCCAACTTTGTTTTTTAAATCTACAAAGTTTCCGCTAACTGTTAGTTTTTTTTGGTTCCTTGTAGTTTTATAATCAATCTCATTTATTCAAACATGAAGTTATGATGGTCAATAAAAAACACTGTAATATCTTTCTTTTTAGTGGTAAGACACTTTTGCTAAGGCTGGGGAAGGATCTTTGCCAGTTACTTATCCGCCAAGCAGTTGTGTGCAAACATTGCAGAGTTCCGGATTGAAGGAAAAAGTAAAAAAAAAAAAAACGTAAATTACCGGGCATAAAAATAATTAACATGTTATATAAATCTCATGGAGCGCAATGCATTGCTTCGCATGGTTTTGGTGATTGTGAGTGGTCATCATCATCATCAGCATGAGCCATAAGATGTCCACTGCTGAACATAGGCCTCCCCCTTAGATCGCCACACCGACCGACAATGCGCCACTTACATCCACCGGTACCTCGGATGAATTATATCAATGTATACATATGTATTAATTATATACAGGGTAACTTTTTAAGTAGTACTGAGTACTTAAACATTGTTGAAAAACGAAGGATACGAATTTTTTGGTTATACCGACCTAGGAACAAAATTAGTAAGTAGTAGGAAGATGTGTAGTCATGGTCAGTCTATTCGTGATTGTAGTATGAAAACCTACGATACGTGTAGGTACCTACTTCGCTTCTTAGGTAATTGTTCTATTACATTTTTCGACATTTCGTGGTCAATAAATTATTAAATTAAAAATTTATTAAATTAAATAATTAATTATTTAATTATTAATTATTAAATTATTAATTATCATTTTATCTCCTCTTAAATATGTTCTATTAACGATACTGATTGCGTAATAATAATTTGCGCACTACATAAAAAGTTACCCTGCATAATGAATCTATAGTAGCACTGAACAGGTATTGGTGTACATTACTCAGTTGTATAAAAACAAATAGTATATTTTTTTATCATCTGCCTAAATTAGGCGATATATTATTACACTCCAAAAAATCACATATTCACAGAAAACTTTATCAATATATCAAGTTACTAGCTGCGGCCCGCGGTTTCACCCGCTATTCTACAGGAACGGTAGAAATGTTCGGAATAAAAAGTAGCTTATGTGTTATTGCAGGAAATAAGCTACCTCCATATCAAATTTCATCCAAATCCGTTCAGCCGTTACAGAGTTGAACGGGAAAAAACACACTCGCATATATACTTATACTTACACACAAACTTTATAATATTAGTGTGATATATCAAGACCGTTTCTAAAACAAGCACACTAACCAATAATAGATAAGTAGTTAACCCAAAAACAGAGCACGCAAACGCGTTGAAAGGGAAAACATAACGAGGAAAAGGTTTTCCGTGCCCGAAATCCTTTTATTATTTACAGGGCATTTTCCGCAACTACCTGTGAGTTACGCTTTGATTCCCACATAAACTGAAAGTTAGTAAACTTACCGGAAGAATTGTACGTGTGGCGTTAGTTTACGTGAGTTTACATATTATGTAAGGCGACGTGTCCCGTATTATGTGACACGTTGCCCTTTATGGTGGTAGGACTTATTTGGCTCAAATAAACTTGGAAGGAAAATACGAGCGCGTGTTTTTTATTGATTGTGGTTGAGAATTTAAAGGTTTTTTTTTCCAACTGGTTTTATAATAAATTTAACATTTCAAAACTATTTAGTGATAAATGAATAATAATAATAAATATTGGTGGACGTCTTTCACACACAGCTCCATCTAGCCCCAAACTAAGCAAGCTTGTACTATGGGAACCAGACAACAGATAGAATACATAATCACAAGCAACCATGTTCATTACATAAAATGTTTGTACTGGGTGGGAATCGAACCCACAACCTACAGCTCAGAAGGCGGAAATCCTCCTACTGCGCCACAATGCTAGTCATATAATATATTGTTAGCTGTTTTTTTCTTAAGAAACCCATACATAAAAATATATTTTGAAAGCATAAATGCACCGTGACGTAAGAACGTATACGGGTGTAAGTTTTTCAACCTATATCTTGTATTTATTTGGTTTCTGGAACACACATTCTTCGGAAATTTCGATGTCAACATCTTAATTTAAATGTACAAATTCACATTTACCCTAAGTCTTAAAACTGTGGAACACCGGAAAAAATGGGAGAAGCGACCTTTTAGTAAGTGATGAGCATTCTGCGATCCCCGAGCCGCCTGCCAAGCGTGGCAATAACGGCAAACCCAAGAGAGGGAGACCTTTGTTCAACGCGTGTCTTCGGGCTGATGATGATGATAAATAATGTTAAAATTAAACAAGCTCATGTTTCCAATTCACATTCAAAATACAAATTAAAAAGAAAAAAAAACTTTACAATACTTCGGTTTTGTCATATTTTTGCCCCAAAAAATAATAATATTTAAATTAGCATTATATGACTGAGTTTGCAAGCTGAAGTGGCAATGGGCAGGCCATATCACTCAAGGATTCGATAACCGGTGGGGAAGAAAGGTTCTTGAATGGCAACCACGAACCGGATGACGCAGCGTAGGTAGGCCTCCCACTAGGTGAACTGACGACATTGTGAAAGTCGCGGGCAACCGGTGGATGCAAGTGGCCCGTTGTCGGTCGGTGTGGCGGTCTAAGGCCTATGTTCAGCAGTGGACGTCTTATGGCTGATGATGATGATGATGAGCGTTCTGCGATATCCGAGCCGCCTGCCAAGCGTGAGGATAATGGCAAACTGTTTGTTCAGCGTGTGTCTTCGGGCTGATATATTGATGATGATGAATAATGTTTAAAATTAAACAAGCTTATGTTTCCAATTGACATTCAAAATACAGATTTAAAAGTCATGATTTTTCAAGCTTTTCATTGATAATACTGCCAATTATTCATAGAGCGAATATATTGGGCTATTTTGGAGAAAGGGTCAGAAAGCCGATTACAGGTCGCCTTAGAAACGAGAGAGCTTTCGCGTGTAATCCACTAATGTGTGGCTTTGAGGGTAGTTTGATAAACCTATTGATATCTTGCATCTATTGGATACTTGGAGTGTTGAGGTGATAAATTATCGGTAAATTCAAAGGATTTTGGTCACAGATCACACCCTAGATTCTGCATTCACTCGACGCTTAATTTGAATCTGTGTGTAGAAGAATGTACTGTGTGTGTTTAAAATGTTGAACTGTACATAAAAGAAGTATATTTACAAAATATATATATATATTCTGTATTACACATACAGAAGAAAGAAAAAAAAAACTACGCGCTATTAAGATATTAATAATACAATGTGTAAAGTCGATAAAAGTGTTTTATACAATTTCTTGTATCTCGCAATTTGGATTTAACTCTTTCGGATTTGGATTTACTCTTGCTCTTTACTCAACTTTTTTAAAGTTGAGTTTTGTTACACTTTTGTATCTCATCATTATGGTTCTGCTCTTAAGTTGAATTTTGATGCAAACAGTATGTTTTGGTTTATAAAAAAACTATTATGTCTGTTGACGTGGTAATGTTTACAACTTTAAAATAAGTATTGTTCAACAACGCTGAACTTAAATTGTCACGCACACAAATTACGACAACAAACAACCTAGTAAGTAACAAGTAAGTAAGTAGTTCCAAGTATTTCCAACATTAGTCTTAAAAATACAGTTCAGAGATCACTAATGTTGCCAGCAAGATAACTTCGGCTAAGTTATATGACACAGCGTCCAGCTACAAATCCCGAGCACCCGCAAGGCTATAAAGTGCCAGCACGTCCACAAATCCTGTGTTGTTGCAAAACTTTGATTCCAAACGTGGAGTTTCCGACGTGATTCACCATTATGGCGAGGTTTACGAGTGATAATTAAAATAAAATATAGCTGCCAATCTTTGAAATCGAAACAACCATGCAATAAATCATTTTTTTCTTTAATTTGATTTGCAAACTTTCCTTGTTTTAGGTTTGTCAGACGTGATTGTCTTTGCTTGAAGTTTGTTACGCATCCTAAATTTACTATTTTCTAATCGTCTAATCTGAAGATACCCTAAAGATTTTATAAAAATCGGTCTAGCCGTTTTGAAGTCTATAGGGAAACATACATTCATATAATTATGTCCTCTTATATATTAAGATGACTTAAAAACGATTTACTGATTTGACTGCCCCGGTGGCTCAGTTGGTAGTGAACCTACCTTCTGTGTTGCGATTCCCATCTAGGACATTCATGTGAAGAATATTTGTTTTTGTTCTATGTATGGGTGTTATTATCTATATAAGTATGTATTTAAAAATATCTGTGTAGGTATATCAGTCTCTGGCAGCCATATTACAAGCTTTGCTTAGTTTGGGGTCAGATGACCGTGAGTGCAAAAATGTCCCAGATATTTATTATACTGTCTATTGTCCTTAAATAATAATGTTGTCTCCATTACCGCAACAAAATCTACATTTAGTTATACTAAATAAAGTTTAGCTTCTCGTAACCCGAGAGCCACTAACAACCCTTGTTTTTGTTCCAGTTGCGAATAGAAACAATAGTTTATACATAATTCATTTTGCGGAATATATTAATCTTTGGAAGTGAATCCGGTCTGTTTTGGTTTTGTTCATGTTTGAATGGGATGTGAAAGGTTTATGAGCTACCTGTCTATGGATAACTAGAATTAATTGTTAATAACACTTCACTTGAAAAGAGTGAATAGGTTCTTCCTAGGCAAGGGCGCTATATCTTCGACCACATCGTCGCTTTCCATCAGGTGAGATTGTGGTCAAACGAATGCCTAGTCCGATGTAAAAAAAAAAACAAAAACATATATTTTTGTGCGTTGTCTATCAGTCGATATGTTTTGATAAAGTAAATTTTCCTAAGCCTATCGAAACCAACCAAAATTCATCTTAAAATCCCACCTAAACTAATCTACCTACCTCTCTCGCTGCATGGGATAACGAGCATGATCTAAAGCTATTTAAAATATAATTCGCGAAAATTTACTGGCAGAGACCAGCGAAGGAAGCGGCCCATTATGGGCACAGTCCCATAAGCGCTATTACTTGTCCTGTGCCCTTGCTTGATCCCTTCCTTATGACGCCAGGAGCCTTGGAACGGAAATCATTGGGCCCTGGAGTCCACTGTCTTTATATGGAGGGTAGGGACTATTTCGGGCACAATTTTTCTTCATGATCCAGAAAATGGTTTTGATTTTCATGTAAATAAGATGATTTATTTCAATTTGGTAGTTTTTTAACTAACTGACCCCCGAATACTGAAACGCTTGATTAACTTTGACAACAGATTAATTCTAATGCTGCCTTTGTCTGGCAATAAGCAAATGACAAAGGCAACAACAGACTTAATCTGTCGTTAAAGTTAACAAACGTTTCAGTATTCGGGGGTGAGTGAGCGAAGCAAACGAAAGTGTCTGCATCTTGACGAAGCATGGTACCTATAACAGTTTTTTTATTTATTTTTTGTCGTCGGCTCTTTTTGTTTGCAGACGTATTTCGTTTAAAAAGATGTTTTTTTTTTTGCTCGGCTATTTACGACGATTTTGATAACATTTGTCAGAAACATTTTGTACACAATTCTGACCGATTTTGCTCATATTCGAAATTTATGAGCAAAATCGGTCAAGAGGTTGTCAAGATATAAGGTTGTGAGATATGTAAGTTGGATGTCCCGAACCTACTAACCGAGACCTACTTTACTACTACCATCCTCAAATTGAAAATTTGTCGCTAAGGACCTCTCGTGTGTTCTGGCATCCTCGTTTCAGAGCAAGTTGCCTTTCCAGGCTAGGTGTTTTGATCACTATAGACGACTCTGTTACCCATAAAAAAACTTTTCAAAACGTTCAAAGTAAATATATAAATAAAAAAGCCAAGCATTAGGTTTCTGGTATGTATTATGGACACGTGTATGTCCTAAAACTGCGACCGGAACCACCAGAGAACGGGAAGAAGTGACTTCTTAGTAAGCGGTGAGAATTATGCGATCTCTGAACCGCCTCCCAGGCGTGGGAATTATTCAACCCGGGGAAGGCTTTTGTTTCGCAGATGATGATGATGATTATGTTTTGTTTTAATAAAACGGGAATACTCGCGTTTAATTGAGTCGGTTATTCCGTCTATAGTTTCGATCACATTCGGAAATGATGATTATGTTTTTAATTTTCCCAACTCATCGCCCTTTTTTGATAAATCATACACCACACTACAGTCCTTACTAATTAAAATATCACAGCTCCATAATACCCGGACTAATATGGCTGCACTCCGCACCCTATAAATAACGAAAACAAACCAATACATGGGTATATTTATCGAATTCCGGATGCAACGTCCGAAAGGGCTACTCCCTACATAATAAACTGTTTGTACACAAGGTGACGCAAGCCAGCGAGTTCATAGCATCGCTTGGCGTAGTATCGCGAAGCGCTTGCCTCGTATTTTATATGTATGGGTAACGCCAGGCCCGCAGGCCTTATGCAGCCTGCCGCGGCATTTGATTCGCCCCACGGTACACTTAGAAGTTGTACTTAAATATTTACAATAAGTAGTGGACTTTAGCTAAATGCACTGTCCTCGTAGAGCCATAATCAAAGAAAAAAAAAATCCACGATAGAAACTGTAAAATATTTTCAGCGGAGATATTCAACGCCAACAAACCGTTGAGACAGAAGCATCTCATCTCCGTAAGGCACGAGACTTCATAAATTTTGGATTGGTCAGCAACTTTCCAAAAGTTGCCAACACCTGATAAAGTGTGGTTACGGCCTTTTAGTTTAGCAATTTTTTTTTTTCGATTTGGTTACTAAATTATTCAAGCATTTTGCAAGAAGTGCGATCAAATACCGTGATTATTACTGGTTGACAGCTCATACCTATTCCCCTGTCATGAAAATCCTATGCCATAAATAGCAAAACCTCGTCAATTACATCGCTGGTTCTTCGGGTTGTAAATCATAAGCGCAAATTGCAAGAATTAATATAATATAAATTATTGTTAAATTAATTTATTATTATTAAATTAATTTATTATTATTAATATAATGTATTATAATTTAAAATTATTTATTATTATTAAATTAATATAAATTACATTATCAGCCAGAAGACGTCCACTGCTGAACATAGGCCTCTAAAACCGCCACACCGACCGACAATGTGCCACTTGCATCCACCGGTTGCCCGCGACTTTCACAATGTCTTCGGTCCACCTAGTGATAGTTGAGCGGTTATATAATATATAATCGCTCAATATTTAGTGTAGTTAGTAAACTCTTGTCTTTTTTTTTGCACATGGTCTTCTGCTTTTATTACCATTGGTCGCGAGTGAAGTTACTCGAGAAGCTTTGTAGGTGATACTTCGGTCGCCTCATGTACGAACAGTTCTACGTAGCCGCGGGGGTCGCGACGTAAATGTTTCAGTTGGATTTACAGGGGTGTGTGGAATATGGTGGTGATCTATTTGTCTTTACTCTGGTGTAGGTAAACACATGTTTTTGTCCTTTGTTTACGTGAAATTATCCAAAGGTCTTAAAGTAAACCGCAATTTCCGTGTGTAAATGTAGCAAATAATCCTAGTAACATTCTTGTAATACCAAATTGATGCATTTAGAAAGAAAAGGTATGTTCATGAATCACATCCGATCTGATCACAATCTGCAATCTTTTTCAAGGAGTGGTACAAGCGTAAGGCTGGCGCAACCCCATCTTGCCTTACATTTTACGCTAGCGTTATTAAAACAAAATTGTGTCAAAGTGTCTAGAGAAATCTTTTTTGTTTTGACAAAATGTCATACATGCTTTACCTAGGGAGCTTCTAACAAAGAAAAAAGAGGACTGAAATTTAAATAATTATAATTATATAGAACTGAAGTTGTAATGCGTTCGATAATAATATTATATAATAGTGTTGTTCTTGATATTTGTTAACTTTTTAGAATTAATCAGTAGTAGAAGTTAACTATTACAGTTTGTACAAAAAACTAAGATCTAGGTCTAAGTTTGTAATTGTCTTCTTCTATTACAAAAGCAAAATGCTGCATTTTGCTATACCAACCAGCAGTTTCCATCTCCCTCTATCCACAACCATCGCTTAACGCTTAGACCTCACCCAATTTTGCAATAGTACAAGCAATTCAAAGTTTTTTCTGAAAATGGGGTAACGTACAGACAATGCTTTTGCGAGGAAGTGACCGCAGTGCCTTGATATCCATAATCACGGATAACTCATACAGTATAAAGACGTCAGTTAGTACTGAAGTGACACTAACAAAGATTTTCTCTAGAAAACCTTTACTTAGTGACAGTTTAAGTAATTCTATAATACTACGTAATTACTTATCAATAAACGTCTCTGAGTGCGGTCGTTATTCAAGTACGACTGTCACTTTTAGTTTGTTCTAAAGTTTGTTGTCAACTTTTAAATTACAAAAAATAATATTGTACCACAAAAGCGCTATGAAATCAAACCTCAACCCTTTCGTTACAGACTGAAGCACCTTTAAACCCCATTCAATTTATTGGAACGACAGTAGGATGACCGCAATGATGTAGACAAATCGAGTGCGCGTCGGCCCGCCTTTTTGATGTCCGATTTAGCGGTTGTTATCGAATCGTCCGATTATTCATCCGATACTAGAACAAGTTCGCAGATTGGAAACACGGGTGACTGATGGCTTTAAATTGAACAAACTGGAAGAAAACATCACAGGTTTTTAATTTCCATAGAAAATATTTTCATCAAAGTTGCGATATATTATGCGCTCCGAACATATAGTGACTGCTGTGTTTTACTCGCATCGTTTTTTGCGCTTGGAGTTCTGTGCTGTTTAGTATTGAATTAAAATGCGCCTCAAAACAAAAGCCTCTTTTATTTAAAAAATAAAAACGGTTAATTAACTCACGTTAAATTGAGTCGGTTATACACACTATAGTTTTCCTTTGGCCTTTGGTTTTCCGGCTAACCCAACTGGTGCAACTCTTCACTTGCAATAGAGCGTGCAAAAGAGCAAGGTATGATAAAATAATCGTGTTGCCATGCACTGCTGGCCCGACGGCCACAAAAGCTTTTTGAAACACAAGAAAACCATCTATCGTTTTCGACCATTTAGTCATTATAGAGTTGAAGAGCAGTCACAAACTTTAGCATTTATAAAACCTTCTAGTTATACTGGAAACATATTTTTCAAGTTTGAACAAAGTTTCGCGGTTCTTCCACAAAATTCTCTATCACCGTCTCTTCCACACCCCAATACTAAAACGTATCACTCTTTACCAAAATTCACACGCAACTTGCACTTTATTTAACGTAAAACCGAGAAAGTGCCTCCGCATCCGGAGCCGGCAACTAGGGGACGGTTGCCGGAGGTGGACGGCTGAAACGCTAAAAAGTAATTCCCGAGACGGATAACATTAGGCTATTATTTTCTTTAATGACAACCATGAAACTGTTCTGTGATATAACTGATTTAGATGACAGTAGATACAGGTTTATTTTTTTAACTAAATCTCATTCTTTCTATTATAGAAACGAGTCGAAAAACAGTAGGTTCAGTGCATTTTTTTTTAATAACAACCCGGACTTTGACCTTCGTCAACAGATTTGAGTCTGATGATAGTAGGTTGATCGTACATCCGGCAATCGTTCTATATTTCATCGTTGCCGGCTACGGCAGCAGACGCACAGCCTAAAACCGACACAAAATTTCCATTACCAACCATATCACCCCGAGTTTTACTCAACCCATTCTCAACAATCTCATCAGAATCACTGTGAAAGGAACCAAGGGAGCTGATTGAATTGAGCCCCGCTACCTGAGTTTCCTGGCGCCATACTTCTTTTCCGGTTACCCTAAATTGAACTTTTACCAACATTTAAGTATACTTCAATCTGATTGAAGTTACGACTTAGATAAATTGCTACTGCGACGTTACTAAAGTAGGGACTGAAAAAGTACAGTGACGTTGAAAAGGTACCTTAAAGCATAATATGGCTAGAAAAAGTAGTAATTTCTTCTAAGCTTTCTAAAATTGGTATTTTTATAATGTATGTACACCGTCGATCGTATATCTATTTCAAAATTCTGTACATCTCGAGGTGGCCTGGAAGAAATCGCTTCAGGTTTTAAGGCCGCATACTATACTGCTGGATATTTCAACATTGTTTAGTTTAAGTTTTAAATTATCTTCGGTGTCTAATAAAGTTATATTGTATTGTAAACTGGGTGTTTGGTAAGACGAGGGACATAATTTGTTCTAGAACTAGCTGATACGCGGGCTGAGGGCTCGGAACAGACTGAGACTCGGACTTTGTGCTCTCAAATACAAAGTAAAAATGACGACCTTCCACACAAAGTTTTATCCCTTAGGTAAACAATACAAAAATAGTAGGTGAAATGCTTTTTAAACCTTTCTCACAAAATTTTAAGAGGAACTCCTGTGCTTTTCACGCTTCTTGACCGGTCGGAATGATTACGATTGCGATATCCTAATTCCTAATCCTAATTTCGATTTTATGTTTTAACAAATAGAACCTATTTACCAGAATATATCAATCTCCGAAACAGTATCTAAATCATGGAAAAAAAAAAAGACAAAACTCAAAGAAAAGAACTCAGAGAAAAGACTCATGCTGCCATCTATTGGCGACCCGGTGTAAATTTGCTTTGCAAAGGTACGACGTTCTTAATTAAATATTGCGTAATATCTCAAGTTTCTGAGAGCCGATTTTAATTAAAGAAAGTTTGTTATAAGACATAGGACACCAGAGACCATATCTTTTACAAAACCACATGTCAACCCATCTCTTAATTCTACAAACTTCAAGAAGGCTAAAACAACCAGCTTAAGCTGAGCCTTGTGATATAGATATTTTGATATTTTCCTATATTGCGTCGTAGCTTCAACATTCCTGCACCGATTTTGATGAAACAAAGCCTATATTTAAGAGTTTATCCCGGACAGACAGACAGACAAACATTTTGAAAACAATATTTTTGTGTTCTGTTGCTCTATATTTTCAAAAATATTTTCATGTACAGTAATCCCTTTATTACAGTTTTATTATAAGTAGTATAGAATAGATATAGATACCATTTTCTTCGTTATTATGAACAGCTTATTATGGGAAAAACTCTGAAGATAACAAACAAAAAACAGCTGTTCAATAGAAAAATGTCAACAACACTCGACGAAATGGATGCCACATGATGTTTGTCGACCTATCAGATTTGGTTTTAAAGTAAAAGTTTTTCATAAAGACTAGTTCAAAGATATCCTAGAATATATCTGTCGTGCAACCAATCATCCAGTATAGTTTGTCTGGTTGTCTGCCATGACTTCATAACATACATACATACAGTATTTCCAATCATAACAATGAAGTTTTCACGATCAAATCGATAGTTCTCCTAGCCTTATAAGAAATGCATGGTTTTTCAGTTTATTTATTTACATGGGGTTAGCTGCGATAAATCCGAGACTTCCTATCGGATAGGGGACTTTTATTGAACTTTATATTAAGTCCACACCCCGTGAATCGATGTGACGTGAACGTTTTGTTGCTATCGTCTGATTCTGTGTGACATTGTTTGGGTAACTTAATCTTTCAGTTTGGTTTATAGTTTTATTTATTTACTAGCTGATGCCCGCGACTTCATACGTAATGCAAGCTCGGCCTCCGGCCTCGCTAAACTATAATATACCAATAATTATTCTGCTATTCGAGACGGAGACAAATACAACAAATCAAAGTATTTTTTTTTTTTTGTATATAAAACAAAGTCGGTTTTGCTCGAACACTTATAACTCGATATATATAATATATAAATATATATTTATATTTTATTGTTTTTTATTATTTATTTTTTATATATATATGTAAACATATTTATATATAAATATAAATATGCGGCCAGCGTAATGGGCACCTTTGCGCCGGGTACAGTTAGGGGTGGGTAATTTTTGTAATTTAATTGACTATATTTGTAAGTGTTATTATTGATTTCTATTGTTATAGTTTAATTAAATATGATGAAATTAATATAAATATATATAGATTTGTATAAATAATGCAATAATTTTAAGATTATTATTCAAGTAACATTTTTAGATATATTTTATAGATTTTATAGTTTTGATTTCTATAGCGTGTTCTTACTTAATATGCGAACCACAGAAGACGATTTTTTTTTACCTCTAGCTCTTCTGTGATGCGAACCATTGCCGTAATATTATATATTACTAGCTGTTATCTGCGACTCCGGACGCTGACATAAAAGAATATCCTATGTCCGTCTTTGTTGCAGTAACTCCTTATGAAATTAGATTAGAACTTCGGTTTTTTAAGTATAATATTTATGGTCGATAATAAGCATGTCACTTACCATTAGGGAAGCAATTTGCTCGTCTCGTCACTCCATAATCCAAAATGACATGCTAGCGGTAGAGATTTCCATAGAGTAAAACGTATCCCTTATTATTAATAAACGTGGAGAAACCTTGCAGCAGTTACTAAGTCTTCTGTCTTTTTCAATCGAGTTCTAATTTCGAAAAGAGGGAAAAGGACTGAACACGTGCTAACTAATCCAAGGACACTCCACGTTTATTAATACCAGGGATCGTGTTTTGTTAACTTTTTAATTTTTCTCTGTAGATACTTTGTAACGGCCAGTGACGCAAATTTACACTGTCTACTTTAATAAAAAAATGTTACATTTTTATACATTTTTTTCTTCTATTTAGTGCCATTACTTATGTAGATTAAATATATCTTATTTTGGTATATGTGTCTTTTTGGTTTTGTCATTTAATATTGCATCGCGGGAAAAAATTATATAACATTTTCTCGATAAAAAAATACATTGTAAAGACTCGATTTACACCCATTTTTCGCTGGAGCTCGGAACCCCTATAGAATAAAAGTGATTACTATACTAATAGTGAGATAATAATAATATATATAGTTTTGAACTATTGAAGTTCAAAATTCTGGGTGGCACTAAACTGTTTTGAGCAAGCGTGACGCTTAACATCAGTAGAGCGACTTGCTCATCTTGGCACCGAGTAACAAAAAAAATAAAAACATATCTAGGTTTGCATGGAACAGAATTCAGATTTATTTCTTGGTTTAGATGTAATTAGGTATAATCTGGTTTTTTGACCAGCGCGCGCTAAAGCCATCTCTTTTCATTTGCGCGCGAAAGTGTATAGTGCTATCTTTCTCTAAAAAAAAGCAACAATCTTCTTATAAGGTAACAATTTTATATTTTTATTGCATGGCCTGTTTACCCACTTAGCGCACTAGTCCGTAGCTGCATACCACCGTAGCCTTTACCCCGTAGCACCGTAGCAGGTCTACGCCCCGACTGTCCATGACAAATTGGTCGCGTCCCGCGTCGCGTTAATTGCATGCGCTAAATAACAACGGCGATCGTGTGACTTGTGTTTTGGCGCTTAGTCTAGACATTGTGTTGGGAATTCATATAATTAAGGTATGTCGCAGCGCAGAAACGAATCGCCAGTGGATGCAAATGGCAGACTGTCGTTCAGTGTGGCACACGACGTTCACCCTTAACTACCTAGTAGTTCGCGGCGAACTGAGACTTCGCGACCTCTATATCTTCACAACCGCTCGACCGATTCAGCTCATATTCGAACTTAAAAATTGTATTGAAATGAACTACTTTCCTACAAAATTTGATGAAGATCGGATCAACGGTTCGCAAGTTATCATCGGACAAATATACACACAAACATACAAATATACATACAAATGCCAATTTGTCCCAGTAACCTCTGAAACCTTCGCTTCCCTCGTTCAAAAAGACGTCCTTCATTATTTTCTTATTATTACCAGACTACGCGAAGAAAAAAGGAAGGTTATGATTTTGATTATGTTAATCTGTTCCCTCATAACTTCTAAACTACTGATCATAATTTGACAAATGAGGTATCGTTGAAAAGGTCTTGATATTCTGCTGCTCTCTAGAGAACATAAAGTAATAAACTAAAACAAAACATGTTTAATGATGCCGTGTTGGATATCAAATGAGACGGCTTGGTTAGCACATTTCAAAAAAATATTACATTGTTAGCTGTATTTTTAACAAACACATTTAAAAGAGATTTTGCAAGCAAAAATGTGCCGTGAGGTAGGGCGCCATGAGGCCCGACTTAGTCGGGCTTTAGTTTTTTAACCAATATCCTATCCTATCCATATATCCCAATATCTTTATATATTTTTTGAGTAATAAAGAAATATTTAGTGCTAAAAGCAGCGATTCAAGGGTTCTATTTTAGAATCACTCGCCTGAGTATTTCATGCGAAATTACTGACGCTGCGCAAATGTGAAACTTAACGCGCGGCGATACGATTCGCGGTTGTGCAGCGTTAGTTATTCGCATGAAATACTCAGGCGAGCGATTCAAAAATAGAGCTCCAGATACAGATCAATGATGTGTATGAACCGACGCGAGCGAACGGCGTGGTCAGAGTGCATTACACCGGAAACACTAGGATTGTTGCGGTCGTGCTGTAATGGGCTTAATTCTGATGCGGCTTTCGGCTTTTAGCCATTGTTTACCTGCCTCCCAACTTCAGCCAGCTATGGTCAACACAATTTCGACCTAAAGTCTATGAGCATACCGTTTACAAAAACGTATGTTGGGGATTGCGTTTGTTTTTAGGGCCGGTTTGTTGTACGTTGCGCTGTCTTGCTCGTTCAATCAAGTTTTTTATTATTATGGCGTTACTAAATATGATAATCAAAATATTTTTGCAGCGTTTTCTTTATTTTACTATTTCAAACATTTTAGCTTTAGCTTAGCCACGTATTACGGAAGCTAATGAAAAAAAATGAAAAAATATTTATTTACTGAAAAACACATACAATTACCAGCTAATGTAATGGATATTTTAACGGTGCCTTTATAGGTTTTTGCATGATAGCTTTACACTTTAAGAAACTATTGTCTATCGGTTCTCTCACTAGGCAAGCCTGTATCGAGGAAACCAGGTTTCCAAGGTAACAATTCAAATTAACTGAACCTCACTAGCAAGACAGTAGCCGGTTTACAGAAAATGTTTTTTAAATGTAATAAATAAACTAAGGCAGTTGGTAAAACTAAACGTTTGCTTGTTTGTTTAGCTTGATGACGTCATATTCTACCTCTCTCTCATTGGTGGAAACGTTAGATTGAAAATGGTATTCAAACCACACTCGTATGATTTATTAGCCGCATGCGAATACGTTACAAGCTCAACCAGTGTTTTATGTTTGTTTGGTTTGACTAGCAACGCCTCAAGGATATGTTCAGTCTCTACATAATAAGACTACATACTACTAAAACATAGTTGAATAATAAAAAGATACTACTTACTAATGCTACAACAATATAATTATACATATCTAAATAATAATAAAATACATACATAAATATACATAATTATACATAGAGTCAGTCTCCGA
Source organism: Apocheima hispidaria (assembly GCA_947579745.1). Classification (NCBI taxonomy): domain Eukaryota; kingdom Metazoa; phylum Arthropoda; class Insecta; order Lepidoptera; family Geometridae; genus Apocheima; species Apocheima hispidaria. The sequence goes on along the minus strand of OX388150.1, from coordinate 4,818,219 downwards.
ATGGGTAACCGCGAGTGCCATTAACAACTGAGCGCTACCGTCTGTCGGATTACACGTTAAACTGTATTTACTGGTTGCTTATTATCAACAACCGGTTAGCCATACTCGGCTGTAAATAACTTTCTTTATTAATGGTTAATTTGTCTAAACAAACTTTTCAATTTTCTCCATATACGTACGCGTAACATATCATATACATTATACGGATACACGGATGTGTGTAATTGAGAGCGTGTATTGTTCGTGTTTAGGGTTCCGCGGGGATTCAGGGTTTACCTACAGTTACTGGGAACATTATCGTTAAACTTAAAGTCGTAAGCACTTCTGTGTTTAGCGCTAACGGCGGATCTTAACGGGAAGTGTTAGCGGAGAAACGTTAACGAGAAAATTAATTTTGGGAAGCAGAAACTTTGGTAGCTATATCAGTAAGGTAGAATTTGAAATTCACTTCAATATTGTAAAAGAGTGGTGGCCGAGGCAAGGTAGGCGGAGCGTTGGTCGTCCAGCTGCGAGATAGGTCTACGATATCCTCTCCATGCTAAGGTTGCCTGGAAGAGATCGCTTTAAGCGATAAGGCCGCCAGTTGTTACACTAGTTTTAAGTTGTTTATTTTTGGTCATTTGTATGTTATTTCTGGTGTGAACAATAAAGAGTTATCTATCTATCTATCTATCTATCGTCACCATCGCGGGTCGAACCTGGACTAGATTGGAACAGGACCAAGGCAGGTGGCATAGCAAGAGGGAGGCCTATACCCAGCAGTGGGATAAGGAAGGCTGTAGATGATGATGATGATGATGATGGTTTATTAGCGAAATCCGTATTGGTAGTGATAGCGGTAGCGGTGGCGGTAGTGGTTGCGGTAGCAGTGGCAGTACCGGTGGCGGTAGAGCTGGCGGAAACTGTAGCTGTAGTAGTAGCAGTATTGGTAGTGGTAGCGATGGCGGTGGCGTTAACGATGGCAGTGGTGGTAGCTGTGGTTGTAGCGGTAGTGGTTGCGGTGGTGTTGGCAGTAGCATTGGCGGTAGTGGTGGTAGTAGTGGTATCGAGAGGCCCAAATGTTGACTGAAGCGATCCGATCTCATTATACTGGCGGATATATTGATTTAAAAAAACAACTTACCAAACAATAAATCTACACACGATTTAGACATAGACAATGAAGTTTTACAATTGAGACTTAGTACCATTATCTGGCAGACGAGACAAGACCAGTTACAATTGAAACTACAATTTACGCAGCGGGTCAAAGGTAACGATAAGATTGTAGATAAAGCTGCGGTTAATCCAAGAACAAAGCACTCGGGCCCGGTCATGGGCAGCCCTTTGAAGGCAAGTATTCTGTATGTCAGTCGATATTTTGTATTTTTATCAGTTTGTGTTTTGTGCGGAACTTTTTGAAAAAGTTACAAAATCTTTTTTTTAAGTTGATTTGACAATGCAATGTATAACAAGTGAATTTGTTATAATTTCATAGTAATGAGACAAAACAAAACATACTCATTATGCTATCAATGTAAAAATCCTGCAAATCTATACTATCGGGCTATACTATTTATTTATTTATTTAAGTATACATTGCCACATAATGCGTAATGGTAACACTTTTCAGAATGTACTAAATTACACATTATACCCTGTTATAGGGTGTTGCATAAGATATCTGTATATTTATTAATAGGTAGTTTTACTACGTTGTATTGTTGCCTACATACTAAAAAAGTAAAACTACCTATTAATAAATATACAGATAACTTATACGGCTTATAACTAAAATTTATACTATTAAGATACATGTCAGACAGAGATAGGAATAATGCAGAGTTTGTCATAATTTTGTGTTTTGAGACACGAACACACTAATACTATAATTATATTGCGAATGTTTTTGTGTAAGTGTATTTGTTCCCACTCAACTCCGTTATATATATTGAAATTTGATATCCTGTATTTAACACATATATTATCTATCTTTCATCCCGAATAATATACGGTTCCGGTAGGATAGCGGAAAATAACCGCTAACGCTGCCAATTTTGTCATAATGTAAAAGGTAAATTACTCAATAAGCTGAAAAGCCATGTGGCTCAGTGGAAGGATTTCTGCCTTATAGGTAGCCGAGCTATAGGTAGTGGGTGCGATTCCCATCCAGAACAAACATTTTTGTAATGAACATGGATGTTTGATATTTGTCTGGGTGTTTTTATGTATTTTAGGTATATATAATTTACAAATAAAAAAGTATGTATTCTATCAGTTATCTGGTTCCCATAGTACAAGCTTGCTTAGTTTGGGGCTAGATGGCGCTGCGTGTGAAAAACGTCCACCAATATATTTATTATTTTAAACATTTCTTCAAATGTTTAGTAATGAAATAATTGATTGATGGTGATTTAAGCTAATTTTTTTAGTGTGTACTTGATATAATTAAAATTGGCAGTCGTTATATCTACCGTCTTCAAGAATAGCCACCTCGCCGCCAAATCCTGTCCAGAGGCCGTCGCCTTCTGTGTCTGAAACGTTATTATCTACCCTCAAAGGCCTCACTTCCGTCTCGATGATCTTGCTAAATGTTTATTTTTATCGCTGACTGTAATGTTATAGCCAAACTATCTTGGTAGTCTCAACAGATCTATGCATTACCAATGTTTTAAAATACATACATCAGTCCGTAGAAAATACGAAAGCACTGCCATTCGTAAAAGTGCTCAATTCGTATGAAAACTGCAGACGTGGTTTTGATACATTTTGTTTTAGTAAAACTCACGTTAAATTATCAAAACGAGAGTGTAGTCGGAATAAACGACTCAAATTAACGTGATTATTCCCGTTTTTAAAACAAAATGCTCAATTCGTGTTTTTTTTTTTGTTATTTTGTCCAAAAGAAAATGAAACTAGGTTTATTTGAAAACGATCAACGAAAAAAAACACAATAAATGGAACTAACGTCCATAAACTAACACACATAATAAAATTTTGGAAAAATAAAAATAATAAAACTTATTAAAATGATCTAATCAGGCTCAATATTGTCGTTTCTGTTGTACAACTAACTAAATTGGACAGCTCTAAAATTGCAGAAATCCTTTTCTCACAAATTGAAAGCAAAAGAGATGCATAGATAACTATAGTCCTGTAACATTAGTTTAGAGAATGGTACAACAGAATCGACGTCGCTATCTGTCAATGCAATTTGTAATTGGCCAAGATTGTACAAATATAACTAAACCAAATTATTGTACAAAATAAACAAGACCACTTCAAAAGAAGAGCACAGAGAGTCATTATAAGTTATTATTAGTATTTTAGCTCGCAGACTGTGGTTTGACTTTAAAGCTCTCTATGAAGACTTAGCGAACTCTCCTCGAAGCTCTTTGTCTAAGAGCTGTTGGAACAGATTCTCGTCGAAAACTTGTCGAAAACTACAAAGAGAATACTTAGGTAGAGGCAAGATGGTAAGGTGTCAGCTTTTTGCTACATGGAAGTTTGGTGTCTTTATTTTTGTTAAGAATATTCTAATATTATACTTTTTATCCCGAAAAAATTGACCGTTCCTGTAAAACAGCGGGCAAAACCGCGGGGCGCAGCTAGTTTACTACAAATTTAAAATACTAGCTCAGTAACGTTATCGTACACGTTATCTAAGCACGCTCACTCGATTTCACAAAAAAACTTTTTTTTTTATCAAACTAGGGACTCACTCCGGCCGTACACGGAAACCAACTTCACAGGATCACGCGTTGGCCTAATCTGAAGATTTCCTGAAAATTTCATCAAAATCGGCTCACCTGTTTTGGATTCCATTGACACACATCGAATTTTATAAATAAATATATTTCTAAGGGTAACATTCAAAAATATTTTTGTAACATTTTCTCTTCTTCGATTTAAATATATCTATATACTACTCTTGTCGTTTACTTAAATAAATAAAAATTTGAAGGAATCAACATGAGAATTAGTATAAGCTGTATTATTTATTATGGTATAAGATATTTGAAATATACGTTATGTTGTGTGTATAATTTAGATATAAGATAGCCTTTTTATACCTTAGTAATAGGTACCAAGTAAAATAATTGATACCAAATAAATTTATTTTTGGAAACGAAAGGGATGGAAAGCTAACATAATTGATTATTTTTTCTAAGAAGACTGTAGCACTCAAATAGCATCCAAATAAATGATTTGACTCCAATGAAAAACAAGAATATATATTTCTACGAGACTGTTGGACTCAAATACCATCCATTTCATCAATTACAATAAGACGGAAAAAAATTGCCCCCTACGGGCTAGGGACACAACGAGATAATTCCAAAAAAATAAATATATTTTCCTGTAAAAAAACTCATCACATTATTTTCCCCCATAAACAGGCGTTAACAAAAGATGGCGTCAAATTGAAAAGCTTCTAATGGATCAGTATTGAACAATGTCAGAAAAATCTTAAGTATAATGGAGCAATAAATAATTAATTTGGTTCCCCAACTTACTCGCAGCGGTAGGTATTTAGAACAAAATTAAGGTTCAGTAATTTGTACTATATGACGAATTAAGAGTTTATTGACAAGTAAATAAAATATTATTTCAATGTTATAAGTACAAGTAAATACAAAACAAACTAAAACTATCAGAAAACCGAAATAAAGAGCTAATTTAATAAACCACTACCCAGCAAGCATCGTACTTACAGATTTTTTGATAACATAAAACAAAAATAAGGACATAAAATGCAAAGAACTTTCAATGCAGGTAAAAAACTGCCTATTTAGTATTAATGTAATTAAGTAGGTTTATATTTTTAGTGGTGAGAGCTAAGCTCGGAGTTTCTTTGAGCGATAAAATCCGGAACGAGGATATTCGTCGAAGAACTAAAGTCACCGATAAAGCTTTCAGAGTTTGCAAACTGAAGTGACAATGGGCAGGCCACATTACTCGAGGAACCGATTACCGATGGGTAAGAAAGGTTCTTGAGTGGCGACCATGCACCTGAAGACGCAGCGTAGATGGGCCTCCCACTTCGTGGACCGACGACATTGTGATAGTCGCAGGCAATCGGTAGATCGTTGTCGGTCGGTGTGGCGCTCTAAGGGGAGGCCTATGTTCAGCAGTGGACTTCTTCTGGTTGATAAATAATCAGAAACAGATGATGATGATTATTTAAATTGTTAATTATATGGTTTCATCTCTCTGCGTACTCGCGTACAGGTCGAATTTTCAAATAATCTTGATGAATCTTGGTATACAGGTTCTACGATTTCATAGATTATTTTTGTTGTCGCTGGTTTTTGAATGGCGGGGTATTTCCCACAAAAAGCAAGTGGGCAACTTTGCTGCGGTGCTATTTACTAGCCGATTTTTATTTATTTATTTAAGACCAACAGCACAATAATACAAAATAAAGAACATAGATACATTATGTAAAACAGCCAATTATAGGTCTATTACATTTTAAGTAGTATAAACAATATCGCTTTAAAAAACACTCCTAACAAAGTAACATACAAAGTGCTCCAATAAATAAAATAAAAAACAACAAGCGGCAGTTAGAGTGGCTTTTGAGTTTTGATGATATTTAGAAGAAACGTTTGGTACTCAATTCTAAACAAGAATTTCAAATTTAGCAAAATCGGGCTAGAGGTTGTCATGAAATTGTAGAATTGAGATTGTGGAAACAAGTTTGTGCTCTCGAGGTCTACTCTGTTCGAAGAACGCCTAGTTCTAATACGTTTGCCACAATAAAAAAGTATTTATAAAAAATGCCTTGAGAACCTAAATAGGATGTGACCGTCATCTTACCGAATAACCAGTATTTATAATAAGAATTAAAGTTGGAATCCTTTTAATTTTCAAGCCCTTAAAGTTTTTGAGAAAATCTAATGAGAAGAGAGAACCAAACCTCACCATAAGGATTTCTTTTTACTGCTTAAGTATGGATCCCTAATCATAAACAATTCGCAACTAGAGCAACAAAACTGCCCCTAACAACCTCCGAAAGTAAAAACAAGTCAGCCGAAGTTTGTTCCCTCGGGTCTTGCACAAATTATAGCCGCTTCTAAACACCGGCTAAGCCTAATTAATCTGAAAAAATCGACTTAATATATAACTTTATTTTGTATATTGTTCGTTATTTTTTTACTAAACAAAAATATATAATATTCATTACTACTAAATTTACTTGTAGAAATACTTAACCCGTATTAATATTGTAAAAAAAAAATATTTTTCAACTCACAAGCTATTTAAGCTTTACTTACGGCTATTTTTAAGTTTAATTGTTTTTTTGGTGTTTAGCTAAGTTATATTGTATTATACGCTAGTTAGTATGGTTTTCATACGCTCGTTTTTAGGGTTCCCTGACCGAAGGGTTAACGAGAAGGATCCCGTTCTATTAATTGCCTACGCCTTATTTTATGTTTGTCCAAGATTACTTCTTTTAACCGGACTCACGTTGGACCGATATTAAAAATCGGTCAAGTGTCAGTCGGGCTCGCACTTAAGATTTCGATCTGTCAAATTTTGATTTAGAATTTGATCAAATTTTGTTTTAGTTTACATACATTAAGTATGCGAAAATTATGATTTTCATATTAAATTTGACATATAAAATGGCTTTGCGGATCAAATGACTATGACTATGACTATGAGATCTAGGTGCGCAGGACCGAATCTCACTAGGCCGGTTTTTAAACTTTTGAGTCGATTAGTTACTTTGACAACCTTTTTTCTGTCACTATGGCAGACAAAATGATACTATCATATATATAATAATATTATAATAAAATAATAATCTCATTAAACGGATTTGATAGTATTGAACTCATTCTAAAATTATATTTCCTGTAGTAAAATTAGTAGGTTAATTTCTGAAGTAAAATATCACGTTTGTAATTACTTTGTACTTTCCCAAACATATTTCAAGAGGCTTTAATTTTCCCTTAATTATTTAACAGCTTCTAATTATTTCATCACGCAAGTAATTTTGCAATTAGGTAGTAAATTAACTGTTACAGGTTTTTTATATACCTTTGTATAATAAGGGTAGCTCCCATAAATGAAAAGTGGGGATAAAAAAAAATCGCCTGTCCCTCACATGTGGGGTATCATTGAGTAGGTTTTTTAAAAATGAAGTTAAGGTTTCCTACAGGTACAGGTATTTATTTATGTGCCATTTCTAAACTATGCATCTCAGAAACTTGTTATCTTCCATGTTGATAGATCTTAGTAAGTCCTTTCTTTTAAAATTATTTCGGTTAGCATGTGAAAGTGACTTTTTGCGATAAGCGGAAAAAACTGATAAATACATCAAACGTCCTACGCGCCTACGGAACCCTAATATGTATGGTCCGATATGCTCTTAACAAGTTCTTAGCTTGCAATGGACTAGATTAAAGTTTCTGTGAGCCTTCGTATCGATGATATCTCAGTGCTTTTCGCGTTAGGATCACACACCGCAGGGCATGAGTTCAAAATTCAACAATAAGCTTGATCTATCGGTGAAAGAAACCATGGTTCGTTGTTAAGTTTATTTCTATTACTCGGCTTACTAGCCGAGTAATAGATATACCTTAAGAGTTCAAGCTCGTTCGAGTTTAAAATATGTCGCCAAGTACATCATTGTGTTCCGGCAGCCTAACTTGAGAGCCAGTTCCCGTTCGAGGCTATTACGTGTATTTACAATCTTCGAGCACGATCGTCACTTAACATCACTCAACAACATCACAACTTAAAATCGAAAACTAAACGAACGAACTACAGTTAGGTTCGTCGCCGAATTTAAATTCGGGGACAGTCAGACAATATTTATTCCTGTTTGATCCCAGGTTAAATTTTAGGGACAGTCAGGAAATTTTATGTTTGTCCCCTCGTGGGGATAGCATGAGGGCACAGACAGGAACAATTTTAAAACACCTGTATTCATTATTGTGAAATTTTCACGTTGTTTTTTCTGCAGATAAAAAAATAATAGTGAATTTGCACCAGTCCCAGACTAGTCCCATTAAAATATCCGCGTTTTAATGATACAGGCTTGTACAGAGCAGTAATTGGCACGCGGGTTTCGGGCCTCCTCTGTCCAATCAGTTATGGTAATGTAGAGGGTATTGATACTCTGTCTGGATTTTACGTGTTCTGTGCGCCTTTGTGCCTTTGTGCCGGCACAGAAATAGGCAACTGGACAGTTATGTTTTAGAGCTCGCATGCATTCATACTTTGTGCGTGCGTCGTAGACTAGTTTTGCTAACAATGAAGAACTAGCTGTTATCCGCGACATCGTTCTCGTGGAACTAGAAAAAAGTAGCCTATCTCCATCTCCGACTCTTAAGGTATATCTATGCAAAAATTAAGCTTGATCTGTTCAGCCGTGACAACGCGATAAACACCCAGAAAGAGAGACAGATAGACAGTAAGATAAAGACAGATAGACAGAAAAACAGATAGACATAGAGACAGATAGATAGACAGAGAGACGGAGTTACATTCGAATTTATAATATTTGTTAGGATTTGTATACAATAATTGTTTGAGTAAGGCGTAACTTGCGGAAATCCATATTCAAATCTCTATCTTGAACAAATTTCTAGCGTTTATTTCCGCTTAATATAGTCGTGCCACAGCTATTTTACTCGCAAATTTGCAAGTATTTCAAAATATGTTTGTTGTATATATATATATCGTAACACCAGAAAATATTTTAAAAGGATAAAAATATATCCTAATCCTGACTAATATTATCATTAAGAGGAATATAGACACAGTCGTATCAGGACCAATAAAGCTTCGAGGTATAAAAATATATACGTTCGTCTCGAGGAAATGGATCAACGTCATCTAGCACTATAGATGTAATTTTGTCTCTGTCTGGATATTTGTCGCGCTGTCACGGCTAAAAGGCTGAACGGATTTTTATAAAATTTGATTTGATTTGAATTTGAAGGAGATTCTGTATATCACAAAGACGGACATAGGATAGGTACTTTTTTTATATCCACGCGAACGAAGTGTGGGTATATGTAAAATATATGTAATTGTATTTTATTGTAGGGAAAAAAAACTACAGATCTGCTACATCAAAGTAAAATTGAAAAAAACTTTAATACTATTGTACAAAAAAGTAATTAACCCGCAAATTCTAAATACAGCTTATCAACTATAGTAATTAGTATATTATCTTTTGCATTACTTGCTTAGATGAACATCCAATGAATTTAACTTTTAGAAAGAATGGCAAGCTTATTCAAGAACCAGTTTTTGTGATATTTTGATCGTAATTTAATAAGTACATTTTGACCAAATTAAATCACTTGACAGCATTACAACATCTTCCACCGGCGCAAAACAAAACACAAACGGACACAATATAATTTAGACGTAACACTTGTTTTAAGCGAGAGCTATGTTCGGAGTTTCTTTGCGCGATAAAATTCGGGACGAGGAAATTCGTCGAAAAACCAAAGTCGCCGACATAGCTTTCAGAGTTTGCAAGCAGAAGTTGCAATGAACAGGTCACATCACTCGAGGAACCGATAACCGGTGGGGAAGAAAGATTCTTGACAGGGTGGACCGACGTTGTGAAAGTCGCGAGCAACCGGTGGATGCAAGTGTCCCGTTGTCTGTCGGCGTGGCGCTCTAAGGGGGAGGCCTATGTCCAACAGTGGACGTCTTATGGCTGATGATGATGATGACTCGTTTTAAGCTCCGACTAATTATTCACGCTTCACACGAATTTCACTACAACTTTATCATAGCAGACATAAAACAACAAACAGAACTCGGTGAAAACACACATCAACGTCACTGTACAGGCAGTTTGATCCCAAGGGCGCCCTTCCATATAACGGCACTAAAGTTATCACACGATTCGTTGAGTCCGCGCTAATGAAATTAACCCCCATTTGCCCGGGAACGAACGCTGTAATGAGATGTTTCTGTAACTACACACGTGTTGGATAGTCGGTGGACTTATGGTCGTTAGAGAAAGGAATTATGTATGGGAATGTTCTGCGGAGCGTGTAATTAAATTAGGTTCTTTCCTTTTTCGGGTCGTTCGTTAAACGCTACGTCTTCTGTAAAGTTATGAAATGAGGAACTGTGCGTGGCTGTGTAGGTAAAATGAACTAACAATAACAATGTAAAATAAAATTAAATTAAATAAAATGTATATGTAATGTCAAGTATCGTTTGCCGTTATCTTTGTCTAACACGTTTGAATTGCATATACAGCTCTTGCTTATGATAACTGATGACAATAGGGTCACGTGGATGTCACCCACGTGACAAACCTGCCGGAGTATTCTATTTATTTTCCGTTGCTAATTACGTACCTGCTTTGATGTTCCAAATTATTTATTTATTTATATAATACAAACAGAATGCAATAATTTTAAGATTATTATTTATGTAACGTTTTATAGATCTGTATCACATTCTTAAACTATGTATGCCTAGTTGCGTTACATTCTAAGAATCTCAATATACCACCACTAGAGGAGTGGGTATTAAATTGATAAAATGTGTTATATGGTTATATTATGATTATAATTAATATATAGTTCTTAAACCAGTGAGGTTCACATAGTACACATTAGAAAAAAAAATGACTAATAGTTATGAAATTAAATTTCAATGTAACTTTAATTACCATTGAAACAGATATATCTTCAGGTGGAATATATCAATGTCTCTGTTGGAGACAAGGATATCATTATATTGGTGACACATTCTGACAATAAGGTTATATATGGCATGTTATTAGAGAAAACCTGTAAAGAAAAGATGTAACGAGACCTGAACCGTGTGTTAAAGTTCAATAATGACAATTACAAAGCAGTAAACTCCTGCATATGTCGAACACAGATATAATTTATATCAGACATACGTACTTTACATTGGATGGAATCCCGGAACAAATTAAAACACGAACTGACTGAATTCCAGCAGATTTCGACACACCACGCTAATTGCCTCGCTCGATTATTGGGACCGCTCACTTCCCGAATCAGTGTTATTTTTGTGGATTTTCATTGGCCTACGACGAAATAGCAAAAGTCGCGGGACATAGCTGGACTTTTGAACTACTGGACCGGAATGATACCTATAGAAAGATAATGATGAGTACTACTAGTAGTAGTAAATACTTACATAGCTTTAAACTTCGGTGACACAATCGAAACAGTATCTAGGTAAGTTACTGGGTCGCTCCATCAAAAACCAATACAGGTCACCGGGGAAACTTAGTTGGTGTAATCCCACATAACACAGCTGCACTCCAAAGCAAACGGTCTAACTCGTCACTTAAAAAAAGTATTCCTGGGAGTTTGTTACCTTCACCTTAAAGCACACCCACATTCAGTTTTTGATTGTTCATACAATTAAGAGACAAGAACCACTTTGAACTATATGAACTAAATTTTAACTAACTCCACTTTTCACTGCTTTAGCATATATATTTTTTTGTGCTATTTCAAACTTTTGTTCTACGAAAACTTCGAAGTGTTTCGAGAAGAAATTCTAAAAATGAATACTCAGATCACGTTCTCGACCCTTAATTAAGAAGTTAATGAGATACGACCCGAACTCCTTTAACGGTGGTCAATAATGATCGATAAATTATAAATTGAAATACCTGGCTTTAGTACATAATATTTATCGTAGAGTTTCTTTTATAAAACAGTTCTTATCCGCGACTTCGTTCGCGTGGACATAAAAAAATATCATGTTCCCGTCTTTGTGACAACTCAACTCAACAAACATACTAAAACAAACAAATCAACTCCTCAACAAATTGTATCAAGATCCGTTCGACCGTTTAGCGGTGGTAACGCGACAAACACCCAGACAGAGAAACAGATAGAAAGACAGAGTTACATTCGAATTTATAGTATTAGTTAGGATGAGCTCTTCGCACGGAATCAACACGCGTTTATCCAAACTAAGCCCAAAACACGCTTAAGTTGGATCGTTATACCTACATGAATATCGAGGAGGCATTACCGCTTTCGCTAATAGCCAATATCTGACGCCAAAATTGCTTTCCTAACGATATTTCGGCTGCAAGTAATAAAACCAAGTAAGCCTATTACAGTCTGGAATCGTTTTTGCCCACGTGGATATTAATATCGGTCATGGCTTACTTACCTAAATTAAAACATATCGATGATTGCCGTATTAAGGATTTTACCTCTAAACTGAATATATTACCAATTTGTAGTCTCTTTCTGGTGCGATATGGCGTCCAGTAAAATATAAATAAGATATCAATTATTTATTCTTTATAACACTAAGGTCGGGTTGCACCATCTAGGTGATCTTTAAACTACAGTCATAACTGCAATTAAAACGCAGAAAAATATGTTGCACCATTTTAACTAAGGTCAAAATGACGGAGTGAGTGTGTGAGAGAGAGAGAGAGAAGAGTGGAGTGTGAGAATGTATAATTGCAGGTATTTAGGTTGCACAATTGTCATGAATAGCTTTAAAGATATCGCTTTTAAAAATTTCCTTGTTACAGTGAAAGATGTCAACAGCTGAGTTAATAACTACGTGTTGTAAGTTCTATGTCCGAGATTGTGCGACGACAGATTGTTAGTTTGTTATTGTGAGTGTGTGAGAGAGAGAGAGAGAAGAGTGGAGTGTGAGGATGTATAATTGCAGGTATTTAGGTTGCACAATTGTCATGAATAACTTTAAAGATATCCCTTTTAAAAATTTCCTTGTTACAGTGAAAGATGTCAACAGCTGAGTTAATAACTTACGTGTTGTAAGTTCTATGTCCGAGATTGTGCGACAACAGATTGTTAGTTTGTTATTGTGAGTGTGTGAGAGAGAGAGAGAGAGAGAAGAGTGGAGTGTGAGGATGTATAATTGCAGGTATTTATGTTGCACAATTGTCATGAATAACTTTAAAGATATCCCTTTTAAAAAATTCCTTGTTACAGTGAAATATGTCAACAGCTGAGTTAATAACTTTCGTGTTGTAAGTTCTATGTCCGAGATTGTGCGACAACAGATTGTTATCCCTACAGTACTGTCTGTATTTTACGGGTCGGGTTTTTTCTTTACTTTTCTTTTTTAGGGACGCTACTTTCCTACTTGTAGTTCTTTAAATTATTGTATACGGGTTGTTACGCGCGACTTCTTTCGCGTGGATATCAAAAAGCATCCTATGTCCGTCTATGTGATTTACAGTAACTCCTTATCAAACTTTATCAAGATCAGTTCAGCCGTGTAGCCGTGATAATGCACCCAGACAGAGAGACAAATTTACTTCATATAGTTCGCTTGATGGCGTTGATCCATTTTTGTGCATTTATTGACGTGTTATATTGACTGACAGTTGTAATGTGGGGAGTTCTGAATCGCGCAACCGAAGTTTTTCCCTCGAGACGAACCTTTTCATTTTTATATCTCGAATTTCATAATCATATTTATTGGGAACAAATTATTACAGGTCAAAACTAATAATAATTGTTCACAAAAATAAATACTTTTTGTATCTACTGATACAATTGTTGTGATTTGCGCCAATATTCCATAATAACGAATAGTTAATAGTGTTATTATACAATTGTGATTGTTAATTAATTAAGAATAATTAGATAATAATTAATATTTTAGAATGTTAAATTAATTATTATTTAGGATTATAAATCGGTAAATTGAATTGTAAAAGATTTGGTGTGCGCCTATTGGTTGTTTAAAGATCGGGTACGAAAGTTACGATGGCGCTGTAGGGTAGGAGGAGGGACAGAGACGAGGGAGTTGGAGCGAGAAGTGCGAGCGGTCTCGGCTGTGAGCTGCTCGCAGTAAGACATACGATTTTTAAATAGGAGATTTATAAATATAATAAATAAAACTTAAGTTTATATAATATAATAATAATAATATAAAATAATATAATATAATAATAAATAAATATAAAACATAGATAAATTATATAAATAAAGTATAAGAAAGAAGAAGAATAAATACATAAAAGTGTATAACCAGTGAATTTCATTATAAATCAGAAGTGCTAAGACCTACGAGCCATGTCGGATGAACACCGTGAGTATTTTACTACAATGTATTCATAGATAATTACAACTTATAAAAAAAAAAAGAAGGTGGTTCTCAAAATTATTGGTACGTAAGTCTGAAAGTAAAAAGCAATTTTGAATAGATTTCACTTCAGCTGTGCCAAGCAGAACTTATTGGTAGTGTACAGTGGTACTTTCGGTCGGGGCAACTCCCTGATAATGTTACCGTTGTATTGGACCAGTAGGGATTGTAGATTTTGCAATAAGGTTTGATTGGAGTCACTCTCCAATAATTCTATTGTAAATCAAACGGGCAAGTTTCCAATTGGGGCAATGTAAGTGGAACTTTTGGTTGGGCAACTCCCAATATTGTTTCCAATGCATTGAACTAAGCCAATGTTACAATAAATAAATTACAATAAAGTGTGATCGGGGCCACTCCCCGATAATTTTATTGTAACCAGAACTAAACTATATTGGGTTATTAAGAAGCAGAGTTATTATTGCTAAGCAAAGATTATTATTATTTGAATCTCGCCAATACCTTGAGAACCACTTCATGCCTTATGAGCTAATATTGAATTCCGAGAGGCCGACTATACGACAGCCATGTAGGTGAGCTGTAATAAGTCGGCTATATAACAGCCATGTAGGTGAGCTGTATGTAGTAAGAAGTCGAATATACAACAGCCATGTAGGTGAGCTGTGCAGCCATGTAGGTGAGCTGCAGTATAGAAAGAATATTAACGAGTCGACTATGGAACAGCCATGTAGGTGAGCTGTGGTACGGCCATGTAGGTGAGCCGTAATGTCGAATTTCGAGAACTCGAGTATACAACAGCCATGTAGGTGAGCTGTGCAGCCATGAAGGTGAGCTGCAGTATAGAAAGAATATTAACGAGTCGACTATGGAACAGCCATGTAGGTGAGCTGTGGTACGGCCATGTAGGTGAGCCGTAATGTCGAATTTCGAGAACTCGAGTATACAGCCATGTAGGTGAGCTGTGCAGCCATGTAGGTGAGCTGCAAAAAAAAAAAAAAAAAAACAGACGAGTCGACTATACATCAGCCATGTAGGTGAGCTGTGGTTTTGAATATAAGCTTCATATGTAAAATCAATCTAAGTTAGGCTGGAATATGAATATACTGCATAAGTTTGCCTGTGTCTTGTCAAAAGTTCCGGGAAATAAAGTTGAATCAGATCAGGCTTTAGACGTAGTTATTATTTATAAAAGAACATTAAGTGCAGAACTTTTCAGGAAACGGTGGTGGAGGTCATACCCAGGAGCTCCCTAGTAGAAGACGTAGAAGATCCAGTTCCGACGCTGCGGATGAGTTACCCAGCAAACGGAAGGTTAAAACTTCGGTAGGTATGACGGCAGAAGATCTGATGAAGATTGCAAGAAACTTTCATATATTCATATTCATATTAATTTGCCACTAAGTGTACACAGGTCTTATTATAATATAATATGCACTTAAAACTTAGTCGCCCATTTTGGACATTGCAAAATTATGAGGACGCTACATTTCAAAGTACTTTCATTTTTTACTTCAAGGACCTCCGAACAGCATTCCTTAATAAAATTACAATCTAGCCTCATTTAGGCTAATAGGTAATTTAAATCTAGCTTAAACTTCTAGATACTTAATGATTAAGAATGTGTCCAATAAAACTTTTCTTATTGTCTCTATTAAGGCGAAGACACTATGTTCACATGTTCTTTAGAAGCAGCACTTGCACTAAATTCACTACGATTACATTACACTACACTAACTCGAACGGTTTCGTTCTTTTTAGTCTTCTTAATATATTCATGTGGTCGAGAAGCTGGATGGCCTCGACGTTCACGTGGTGATGAAGCCTGTTATCGTGAGCTTTTGCGTACTTTTGTATTATTCTATGTACGATATAGACTTGAAGGTCCCGATGGAGTATATAAGTATACCATAAGTCCACACTGGCATCAGGACTTGTTTATACAATAGTAATTTGTTCTGTAACGACAGCGAGGAATGTCTTCCAAGTAGCCGAAACACTTGCTTATACCGAAGGTTCAGCGCTTCCCCCTTTTCTTGTTTGCTTTCCAGCGAAGTTTTGCGTCAAGAGTCATGCCTAGATATTTGGCTGTATTCTCATAAGGTATGATTTGATTGTTGATCAAAGTAGGAGAATACCTATGTCGTTTATTACTGGAGTCTATGTGGGTAGATTTTGTTTCATTTAGATTAATCTTCCATTTTTTTTGTCTAGTCATAGACTTGATTCACAGCCACTTCAACCTTTTTAGCTGCTTCTTCATGGGTACTTCCTATGGCCATTATAGCAGTGTCATCAGCAAAGGTGGCAATGGTTTTATTTTCTAGCTCTGGGATGTCACAGGTATACAATAGGTACAGGACCGGACCTAAAACACTTCCTTGTGGTATTCCAGCTTTTATTTCCTTCAGTTCTAAGTAGACACCTTCTTGTCTGATCCTAAATAGTCTATCGGTAATGTAAGATTCTATAATGTCTACATATTGCTTGGGAGGCATACTTCTTAGTTTGATTATTACGCCTTCATGCCACACCTTATCAAAAGCTTGCGCCACATCTAGAAAAACAGTGGAGCACACCTTTTTTATCCTCAAGACTTTTTTCAATAATGTTAGTGATTCTATGTACTTGAACGATGGTCGAGTGTTTTTCTCTGAAGCTAAACTTGGTGTTTCGGAATAGGGTTTAAACTTTCTATAACCGGCTTTAGCCTCTTGAGCAATAGCTTTTCAAAAGCAAAAGTTTCGAAATTATTGGTAGCAGGGATAAAGGCCTGTAAGATGTTTCAGGTGGCGGTTCCCCTGGTTTAGCTTCGGCAAGCTTCCGTAAATCTGGTACATACTTTAACCTTAGTGTGGCGTTAATTAAGGTTGTTAACTATAGCCTTTCTTGGAAGATTCTTAAGAATATCTCCCGAGATCAGATCATATTCAGGGGACTTTCGTGGGCTAATATTTTGTCTGATTTCTCTAACCACTTCTTGCAGAGTGACTAGTTTTAAATCATCTCCTGATATGGTGTTTTTATTCAAAGTTGGAATATCGTTTGACTCTCCCTCATTTGGTTGAAATATGACTTCTAGGTGTTCTGCAAATCTTTTAGCTTTTTGTTCGTTGTTTCTTGCCCATACCCCGAGACCAATTTTTATCGGAGGAGTATGGGTTATAGGTCTTTTAAGCTTCTTCGTAGCCTTCCACAGGCAGTAGCCGGTACTGCTATCATTGGATTTCTAGATTGTTGCCAAATTCTTCCCTGCTTTCGTTTTTCGACTAGAAGCTGCTTTATGCATAAGGGATAAACTTTCCCTTAGTGGTTTTATTTAAATTTGGCGTATTGTTCCATGTTGCTTGTTGTATGTGTTTTATGAATTGTTCTACTTGAACATCTAAGTGGTCTGAGTTCATATCAAAGCTTTTTTTTCAGTTTGAAGATGGCTAGAACATATGTTTTAAAATATGAAGAAGTCTATTAAATCTGGAATCTTTTTAGGGTCTGATGGCCAGTTGGTTGATTTTCCAACTGATATTGCATCGGACTTTGTCTCCCTTATAGCCGTTATGCCTAGGTAGACAGTATACGGAGGATATTGTTATTGGAAACCTCTTTGTTTTGATTTGTATCGGCTTGGATTTCGTTTGCTTCATATTTCATTTCCTCGTGGTGTTGGAGGTTTTCTTTCACAATGACAGCACTTCCCGCTTTAGCTTTATTATCTGGGTGAAGAGCGTAGTAAATTTTATAACCAATGAACTGTATAAATGATTGTTTAGTAAAATGGTTTGTAACGGTACGCCCTCTAGAGGGGGAACGTAAGGTCGTTATCTAGGGCCTAGAAACCTACCTATGGGAGGACCCTAAAATTGAGGAAAAACCAAAGAGGAATTTAGACGGAATTTAATAAGAACCAATAATTCACACTGTTAGAAAAACAAATACAATTTTGTAGACCTTTTTGTAAATTTTGACATAAGTAAGGTTTTATAGTTAAAACTGTTGTCGATAACCTTGGAAAATGATGGACTCCTTCCTAGATGACTTCGGCAATGATTTCTGGTTCACTTTTGTTTCCATGCGCTGGAAATGTCCTCTTTTCGTCAATCTTGTCAATGAATACTTCACAGTATTTTTCTTACGAATTTGTAGTTCCTGTGGATTAAGGAACAGAACTGAGATATTGGACCAAGGGTAGTCAATTCAATTTTAAATCCATTTGTGGCATAAGATCCGGCTTGTTTTAATTTTGACGGAGAAAAATTCATCTTCTTGAAGTTGGATGGCCTTTAAACTGCTTCAAATTATGATCTTCAAGCTTCGAGCCAGTCTTGAGTTTTGCGGGCCTGCCTGGCCCGGGAAAAGGCCTTAAAGATTTCGAGCTTCAGATAGTAAAAAATCAGAACTGAAAAATTTTTTCCAGAATGTTTGCCTTTTATACCTTTCATGGTGTTCCTTACGTCAAAATTTGATAAGCCAGGATTATTATTTTAACTATTCTAAATTAAAATTTAGATATCACAGAGATTGTAATATAAAATTCGGCCAAAAAAAAAAAAAAAAAAGAACTTGTATAAAGAGAATTTATATGAGATTTTAGGTATAACCTTAACCTAAGCTTAAAATCTTGCGACATATACTTACAATGTTTCAAACGAAAAGTAAACAAACAAACTATTTGTTTTCAGGTCTTCTTTAGAAAATAATAAAAGATTCCGAGTTGTCTTACTTACGTTTTTGCAGCTGCTTGAGCGTACGATACGCTTTTCGTCGCAGTTTGCACTGTTTTAGTTACAACAGGTTTGTTTTTGGCAAAGCCAGTTTGTTTCTGTTTCAGTCGATGCACTATGATGACGCATCACGTTAGTTTATTTTTTAGTGGTTTTGTTTCTTATCAGTTGAATTTCTTTTGCTATAGCGCATCCTCTGTAGTTGGCAGGATGAGAACCTCCACAGAGGATGCATTTAGGCTTATCTTCTACTCGTTTTGAATATTCTTTTGTTAAGTGTATTCCTAAGTGTGTTTGTTAAGTACACTTTACGCATCTCGGTTCTTTAGCGCAGTACTTTTGTGTAATGACCATAAATCTGGCATCTTTTGCACTGAGGGATTAGTTTGTTGTTTTTAAAGATAGCACATCAACTTTAAACCCCAACACTGTCTTGATTTTGAAAACTTTGTTGATGTCTTCAGTATTTTCAAATGTAGGTAAGCATGAACATATTCAGTGGATCTTTGGTTCTCAATTCCGTTTGCTCACTGCTTCAACAATTTTGAATCCTTTGTGTCTTAAGTCTTCCACGATTCTTACTGACTTGCAGGAGAAATGCAATTTTTTAACAACAACTCTTATTGGTCGCTCCTGTTTATTTTCATATGAGTGCCAATGGCAATTACTTTGACAGTGATATCTCTCTACATTTATAATAGTTTACTAGAAATACATGAGGCTAATTTACCAAAAAAATAAAAATGCATCAATGCATCAATGCAACCTACGAAACAAGGAAAAGCTGTACAAGCCATGGACTAGGTTAGTTAAAGTTGAGAAACAGGTTCGTCACGCCAAAATACTAATGTACAATTAATTACCTGATTCTATAACCGACCTTAATCAAATCAGATTTAAAAAGGCTCTTATGCATTTTTTTTTAAAGCAATCCGTTCGGCAAAGTAGGTGAATACATGTCAATGGACTTCTCAGAGTGCTCATTTTTGTACGAACACTGACATAATAATGTGAAAACTTAAAAAAAAAAAAAAAACTTATATTATATTATAATTATTTGTAAATTATGATGATTAGTTTATTTTGAAGATGTTAAATAGTATTCGTCTGTTAGAATATAAAAATATTAATTAATCATAAAATAACCATGAAGTACTTTCGTTACTTGCCGAATGTTGTGATTTACGCGTGCTTCGGAGTTAGCACGCAGTCGGATGGCCGAATGTTGTGATTTGCGCCAATATTCCATAATAACGAATAGTTAATAGTGTTATTATACAATTGTGATTGTTAATTAATTAAGAATAATTAGATAATAATTAATATTTTAGAATGTTAAATTAATTATTATTTAGGATTATAAATCGGTAAATTGAATTGTAAAAGATTTGGTGTGCGCCTATTGGTTGTTTAAAGATCGGGTACGAAAGTTACGATGGCGCTGTAGGGTAGGAGGAGGGACAGAGACGAGGGAGTTGGAGCGAGAAGTGCGAGCGGTCTCGGCTGTGAGCTGCTCGCAGTAAGACATACGATTTTTAAATAGGAGATTTATAAATATAATAAATAAAACTTAAGTTTATATAATATAATAATAATAATATAAAATAATATAATATAATAATAAATAAATATAAAACATAGATAAATTATATAAATAAAGTATAAGAAAGAAGAAGAATAAATACATAAAAGTGTATAACCAGTGAATTTCATTATACAATGTACTACATGTATGAACTAATTACATAATTGAATGATACTTGTAGTTCGCGCCGAATTGAGACTTCGCGACTCCTATATCTTCACAACCCCTGGACTGACTCGGCTTATATGAAATCATATTGAAATTATCTACTTGCCTACAAAATTTCATGAAGATCGGATCAACGGTTCGCAAGTCATCATCGGACAAATATACACACAAACATACATACAAGTGCCGATTTGTCCCAGTAAACTCTGAGACCTTCGCTTCACTCGGTCAAATACCTTACATACCTTTATTGGTCCTGATACGACTGCGGCTATATTCCCCTGAATTATAAAATTAGTTAGGATTATACGGTATATGTCTAACTGTAATTTCAGTTGGTTAGTTACTGGCCTACGAATACGCCTTTCCTGACGACTTGTGTACCCTGGTGCTTTATCAATCAAGAGCCACCACAACACAAGCATCATGGCAAGAACTAAGGTACAGATAATCCTGTAATATCTCAGTCGAATACACTTAGATGAGTGTATCACCAAAATATATTTTTCCAGAAAGCATAAATGAAATAACACTTTCGATTTCCTAGTCCATTTTGTCCTGGATTTTATTGAAGTCATTCAGAACTATGCAAACACTAAAATAGAGGATTTACCCAGCTTTCTGTTTCACAAAGTAAATGCGTTTAACCTACATCCAAGCACATATTTACAAACACATATTTAGGCAGGTCCCTGTCAGCGAATCGAAAACGCTTACCAGAGTCATTAAACGCGAGTGGCATCGACCGATATTGCCACCTTAACGATGTTTCCACCTCAAACAAAAGCTTAATTTTATTAGCTGCGACCCGCATACGCCTTGGTTAGCTAAGTGGGGCTTGCAAACATTCTCCAAATACCTACTACTTAGCTTTGGGTCGCTGATTCAACGTGATTATATAGTTGGTAATTTTTTTTTTAAGCAGCAGTATTTTATTTATCTTAACGCACGCTTAATAATATACTGAATCAAAAAAAAAAAGTTTTTAGGGAAATCGCATAAACTTTTCAGATACCAGGACCTCGTCGAGTTATTTGTAAATAGGTCAAGGATTACATTGTAAAATGTGTTTACTTAAATACCATTAAATTGCTGATGAATTGCTTAATCAAATTGAACTTTAAATTTTATTAAAAATCAGAAAATTTATTTTGAAATTTACAATGTCTTCATGTGCTTCTCGGATTGGGTCAGATACTTCATGTCAATATTTATTTTAAAAAAAACTCTTTTGTCCAATAAACTTATTGCACCAATTTTAATATGTAACAACGCCCATTTCCACTTCCTTGAGAAATGGCTACAAAAATTACAGTAACAGGTAAAAATGAGCAGAAACTGAGAAAATAAATTAGTTTGCAAAAAATTGGCCGTCAAGTAAAATGATGTATGACCCGCCGACAAAAAAATATCCTGCGAGGTATTGACCTAGTTATATTATCTTTTGATAAATTACTCTTGTTACATCTCTGATAAAAAAATCTGACTTTTGCTACTGTAACAGGATACATGTACTATAACTTTACCGTAAAATGTAGGGATATAACGTTATAATAGTGTTTGGCGAAAACAGGTATTTTTCCTTTCTTTTATTAAATTGGGTTATCATTAAAATCGTTTGTATTTGTCCAAAATACGGAATGAAAATAATTATCTTCTGTTAAAAAAATCTGGCTTTTGCTACTGTAACAGGATACAATGTAATATAACTCTACCGTAAAATATAGGAATAGAACGTTATAATAGTTTTTGGGGAAAAGAAGTATTTTTCTTTTCTTTAATTAAATTGGGTTTTAATTAAAATCGTTTGTATTTGTCCAAAATACGGAACGAAAATAATTATCTTTTGATAAATTACTCTTGTTACATCTCTGATAAAAAATCTGACTTTTGCTATTGTAACCGGATATAATGTAATATAACTTTACCGTAAAATGTAGGGATAGAACATTATAATAATGTTTGGGGAAAACAGGTATTTTTCTTTTATTTTATTAAATTGGGTATTAATTAAAATTGTTTGTATTTGTCCAAAATACGGAATGAAAATAATTATCTTTTGATAAATTACTCTTGTTAAATCTCTGTTAAAAAAATCTGACTTTTTTTCTCTGGCTGTTGTAACAGGATACAATGTAATATAACTTTACCGTAAAATATAGGGATAGGACGTGCTTATACATCCATAAATTAAGACAAACCAGTAAGCTAATTCAATTATTTGCTTTCTTGAACTGTACGTTTTAAGACTTGAACTGTACGTTTTAAGAGGATAGTCCCGCCGCGAGGTTTTGGCGCATTAGATATTTGAAACTGTATAGCTGTCGCTCTGTTTCTCGTGCGTGCAATAGAGAAAGGGAGTGAATATTTCTAACTTTTTGATGAATTTAGCGTTTCAGGGGAAGTTTCTATTATTACCCCCTAAATCTAAACAAAATCTTTTGTTTAGGGTATCAATAGGCTTGGACAAACCATAATAAATGCCGCTATGTTTTGTTTTAAAAAAAAAAATGTTCATGGTTTTCTAAGAACTACTTTTCTTCGTTGTATTTTCGACGTAAAAAAAAGGCCACTTCAAATGTCTATAACAACGAAGATATTGCGACATAGAAGCATGGTTTTTCACGGTGTAGATAACATATGAAAAAATCATCGAAATCGGATAGCATTTAGGGATGGGTACTTCGTTTTTAGTTATTTTTAGTTTTTAGTTTTTATATGTCCAAGACGGCGGTATGCTCTATTAGGTAGTTTGCGCAAAATTTGCATCAACCTAGTCTTAACTCAGATAAAATGCTTTTCTTAGAAACAGGAGCAATTTTTATTGAGAATTCTGACTAGCAAAGAACACTCTAAAAATAGAGAGAGCATATAAACTTAGGTGTTACATGAAATTCTACAAAACGCTTTGTCTCCAAACGTCGGGCGCTGATTGGAGACTCAAATAAATTCGCGAACGTCGTCGCGACTCTTCGTACACACATGCTCGTGATCCGAATAAAGAAGAGAACTATTATTAGGTTAAATTTCAAATGCTGTTCGGATACTACAATGTTAGTTAGGTTTCATCATTGACGTGATAATTTCATGTTTGCAGCGTTCGTATTTTAAGATCAAAAATTTTTGTAGAAATTTTGTTAATTTCATGTTTGCAGCGTTCGTATTTTAAGATCAAAAATTTTTGTAGAAATTTTGTTATGTGGTATATTTCACAACGCATTTATTTTTATTTGACTTTTTTTAAAATATTTTTTCACTTCAATGTCGTTTTAGAATTATCATTTTGGAGAAACAAAAAAGATTTTAGATGTTCCGTAAAAACGTTATTAGTGAATCATAACTATATTATTTTGAGCAAACTTGTTAGTAGCCCAATAAGCCCGTCGGCTATAACTAAATGTTTTTTCCCTCTACTCTTTCCCTCTTTATCACGTCTGGACTACACTTCACTATGCGCTTGCTATATGATTTAATATTTCACCACAATTCCATTAAGTTTTCAGATTTATGGAGAGTAAATCTGAACAGTGTCGTGTTAATAATTTTAAAGTTCCGTGGATTTGAGCAACCCTAAACTTTCTTAATGTATATTCATATTTTAAAGCGACCGCTTGGAGCTTCCCTGTTTACATTTAGCTTCTGTTCCAGTACGTCGTTCACGTAGTTCGTACGACAGAAAACTTCGTAAAAAAATCACAAATCGGTTGATAAATGGTGCTATTTTTATTTTTTTATAATTATCGGGTATTTACTATGAAAGCTGACGTGGTTTTGATACATTTTGTTTTAATAGAGTGCAAGGCAAGACTAGGTCGCGCGCGTGTCTCGCTTAGCATTCCTTGATAAAGGTCACCGAATGTGATCGAAACTATAGTCGGAATAACCGACCCAATTTAACGTGAGTATTCCCGTATCATTAAAACAAAATTATTGGGTAAATTGAATTTTTATTATTATTATTTTTTTTTTTTTTTCGTTTTACTTAGTATATTATATTATATAAACTTAAATTATAATCTAAACTTAAATGTACAAACTAAAACTATAAACAAAATTAAAATCAATACTTAAATCAATTAAATCTAAAATATCTACAAATAAAAAACCGCATTTAGCTCGCTGTCTACGGGTAAGGTGCCCAAAAAGCTGGCGACATTACCCCGTTGAATTGCCAATTTTCTCTTGATAGGAATGCAATTGTCTTAATCACATCGGCAAAATAGTAAACAGAAATCGGATTCGAGTTGTGAGACCCTATTCAAAGGAAAACAAAAATATCGTCCCTATCCCGGTTCCCATATAATTTCTGTATGTAAATTATATCTTTCAGTAATGATCTCTTTGAAGAATTGAATCGTGGTGAATTTTAAGCAGAAATTCGGATTCGTATTGATTTCAGGAGGTACTTTTATTTGCATTTTACATGAGAGAGGCGGATCGCAGTTAGGCTATGTTCCGTTTGTCAACGATCCACCTTTTTTAACGAAATTCGTTATGTATATTAAAGGTGATTTTGTTTTATGTAGCAAGGTTTTTTTTTAAATGGAATTTTATTTTAGTAACTTAAATAACATTAAATAGTAAATAAATTGAAATAAACCCTAATTAAAAATAAAACATAAATATATACAACTTAAAACTAGCCCTAATCTAATAAGACGCTACCAACAGGCATCGTGCCCAAAATGCTGGCCGAATTGCCGCGTTGAATAGCGAGTGAGATTCTTTGGGCAAGGTAGAGGCCAAAGCCAGCAAAGGGTTTAGCCAGCATGTTTAAATTTACTTTTAATTGTAATTATTTATAGGTTTTTGTAAATCAATACTATAAAAAAACAACAAGCCCTTTTCTAGGAATCAATGCAGGGACCAAACCGCTTACGACAGATATGTGAAATTTGGACTCTTGAAATTGTCCAGGTGAACATTATGAACGGATTTTGCGATATAACACCTCTGAAGGGGTAAAATGAGGTAAATAAATAAAATACTTTTTTTCATGTAAAGCCAATGAAACTCGGTTCGTATACTAAGCATAAAAAAACAAAGAAAGGCATTTCTCAGGTTATTTCGAAAATAAACCCCTAGAGGGGTGAAATAGGGTGTATAATTTACTGTAGCCTAGGCTAGCAAAGCCGTGCGAGCGAACTACCTTACAATATTTTTGGAACTTCAGTATTTTGGGAACGTTGCCTCCTGTTGTTAGCGGCTTATAAGATGGTTTGTGGCTTTGTGTTAGTTTTATTTCATTGTTGAAGTTTAATATTCGCTGTGGTTTATTTGTTAGTATTCCCCCAGAATGCGAAAAATTTTGGTAAATTGCTTTACTGAGCTCTTTACTCAGTAGAGTGCGTAGTAGCCATAATAGTATTCTGAAGGTCCTCAGCGACAAATATGACTGTCCCATTTTAAAACATTGGGTTAAAACTATAATACCAAATAGTAATAGCACGTTATATTTAAGATAGTAGAGTTTTTTGTATTTATTTATTTTTGTTTATAATTTGGTTTAATTTTAAGTAGGTTAGTAGTAGTAGGTAGGTTATTTTTTTTATTGTAAATATGTATATAATTTTTGTTAATAAAATATCTCATTGAAATCAGATAGTAGAGTTTATGTTAGTTTTGTTTAATTTTGTTTTCTTTTAGCGTATTTTGTAACAAATATTTATTTTGTAAACAACGTAATAAATACTTGTAGTAGGCGAGTAGGATAGGGTGTAAAATTGACCGAGCGAAGCGAAGCGAAGGTCTCAGAGTTTACTGGGACAAATCGGCATTTGTATGTATGTTTGTATGTTTGCGTGTATATTTGTCCGATGATAACTTGCGAACCGTTGATCCGATCTTCATGAAATTTTGTAAGCAAGTAGTTCATTTCAATACAATTGTTAAGTTCGAATATGAGCTGAATCGGTCTAGGGGTTATGAAAATATAGGGATTGCGAGGTCTCAGTCCACCGCGAACTACTAGTTGTATTGTGGTTATGGATCTTTGTAATCCGAAATAAAGTTTTATTATTATTACTAGCTAACCGTCTGCCCTAAATCTACCCGTCTGCACTAAATCCAACAAAAATACAACTTTGCTAAGCATCACCTAAATCATAGATTTTGCCTAAGCTAAGTCGGACCTATG
Organism: Apocheima hispidaria; assembly: GCA_947579745.1. NCBI lineage: Eukaryota > Metazoa > Arthropoda > Insecta > Lepidoptera > Geometridae > Apocheima > Apocheima hispidaria. The sequence goes on along the minus strand of OX388150.1, from coordinate 4,791,551 downwards.
CCCGTCTGCACAAAACTTTTATAGATCCTTAGTTCACACTTAATTCTCTAGGACGTACTTAACAATGAAAAGTGTGTTGCACCAAACTAAGGAGGTTGCCTAAATGCGTAAGACATGTCCTTTCCTTTGACATGCCTAAGTCCGACTTAGTTTAAGTGGTGCTTAGATATGTTTTATCTTTGATGACTTTATTGCAGACGGCATTAGCCATGTCAACGGAATTCACATGTATTACGCAGATTATTTACAGCAGCTAGACTTACAGTGCGACAGAAACCTACTCAATTAATATAAAATTCATCATCTCAGCCATAGGGCGTCCACTGCTGGACATAGGCCTCACCCTTAGATTTCCACGAAGAGCAGATGGAAGCGGCTCGCATCCAGCGCGTCCCTGCGGTCTTTATCAGGTAGTCTGTCCACCTTATGGGTGGACGTCCTACGCTGCGCTTGCCAGTACGTGGTCTCCATTCGAGAACCTTACAGCCCCATCGGTCATCAGTTCTGCGTGCTATGTGCCCTGCCCACTGCCACTTCAACTTGCTAATCCTCCTAATTAATATAAAATTGTGTTTGGTATAATTTGCTAACGTAGAATGAATACTAAATGAAATTAATCAATCTGGAAGTACGGAACATAGAAAAAGCATTTATGCTTGAGACAATACATTATTGTCGCCGACAACTCACTGCCGTGCTTAGAATCGTCATCTGAAATATACTCTAACATAGCACAAATAGAGACGATATTGCAAAATGTAAAATTTGAGTCAGTTCCGGATACGCGTATTGTTTAATTATTGTATATTCATATCAAAGGTTGGTTCTACAATTATTTACAGTAAAGTACTGTTGTTAGTAATTATTTCCGGGTCAAACGCTAAATTGACTGCGCTATTGCAGTCGCGCGTGTGCCTCCATACAATTGCATGAACTAAGGTATTGGTATTGGTATTGGTATTTTTATTAATAATTACAAAATTACATGTCAGGTTCAATAATATAAATCACATTAAAAATTAAAGATAATATTAAATTATAAATGTTCCAGATTAAAAATTAATTGTATACATTTATACATTTAATAAAATTACAATCTATTCTATGTTTGGAATGATCTCCTCGACGCTATAAGGTACTGTGTCAATTAATAATAGCTTAAGTTTTTTCTTGAATATACCCAATGACTTTGCGTCGCGTATGGGTTTAGGCAAGGCGTTAAAAATCTGGGGCGCTAGTCTCGACTTTTCGCTACAGCACTTTGCGACCGAATTCGGTCGCTATGACGCAAAAAATCGACAACGAACTCGAATTGTTAACGAAAAAACGCAAACAAAGCGTTGAATTTTGCGTCATAGCGACCGACTTCGGTCACTATGACGCAAAATTCAACGACGAACACTAATTGTACTGAAAAAACGCAAAAATAGCGTTAAATTTTGCGTCATAGCGACCGAATTCGATCGCAAAGTGCATAGCGAAAAGTCGAGACTAGCGGCCCTGGGCACCGAAAACCCGCGTGCACTTTGCCAGGATTGTTAGTGTTTTAGCAGGAAAAACCGCAGAGCGCTGCTATCATAAGATTAAAAATGCTGTAAATACTACTGAATGACGACGTAGAAAAAGTAAAGAGAATAAAATACTTATTGTATGAATTATTCACGAATATTATGACTTCAACAACTCAATTCAAAGTTTACTAAAAATTTAAATAAAAATTCTTTTTCTCCGCTTAGAAGTCAGTTTTACTTATGAGAGAGATTAAAATTTCTTCGAATGGACGATGCGAGAGCTCCATAATAAAGAAATGTAATTTCATTTTGTTTTGATTGCTTATCTAGAATGTCTTAGGTAACGCAAGTAGAATGTTTACTAGTCTCAATGTAGTCTGTTTTTAGGAACCCTTATAGATTTGCTATCTCCGTCAGTCTGTCCGTCTATGTATAGCGATGATATTATTCAGAGACTACGCATACGTATCTATAATTACACCCGCTATTAAATCCAAAATATTATTAAAATATTATTTAAAAAAAAGGGTTTCATCTACTAGATAAAAGAAGGATGAAAAACCATCGAGTGCCGTCTCATTGAATATTTTTTGAAATAGTTTTTACGTATTAATAGTTAAAATTGACTAGCCTTGTGGCTCAGTGGGCGGATTTCCACCTTCTCAGGTTGTGGGTTTGATTCCCACCGAGGACAAACATTTGTGTGATGAACGTGGATGTCTGTTCTTTGTCTGGATGTTTCTATGTATTCTATGTATGCATTTACAAAAAAAAAAGTATTTATGTATTCTATCAGTCATCTGGTTCCCATAGTACAAGCTTGCTTAGTTTGGGGCTAGATGGCGCTGTGTGTAAAACCGTCCACCAATATTTAATTCGTTTTTCATAATCAGGTACCATTTTTGAATATTCGGGTCCAAAGTAGTTTCGATTTTACTTCCAAATTACTTTATAAGATTAAAACCTGAAAGACATTTCGGAAAATACGGAATATGGAAAAAAGTACAAGCACACACATTAAAATTTCTGTCGGTCTTCGATTAATCGTTTAATAAATGATGATATTATAATGTACTACATATAGCCTCGTAACATTAATTTTATACGAAAGATTTTTCGATCCTAATAATAAAATGACCCGATCCACCCCTAAAGCCAATCAAATATTTTTATAACACGAGCCAAGATGTTATCTTTTAATATTAGATCCCTGGACCTCGTCTGGGAGGGGCTTTTAACGACATTTCTAGGAAACATACCTACAAAATATTCGTCAGAGAGAAGTCAAAAAGGCTATTTAACGTAACATTTCTGAGGGTTTCTTTTCTAAAAACTTGATGTACGCAGATATTATTGTTAACCTGCACTCCAAGCTAAAGGATTACTTATGCGCTTAAAGCGATTATAAGATAAATCGGAATACATGCCATTTATCCTTTTAGTATAGTGGCATGACTCAGAATCTTCCTGGGGACACCTTTTCCAGTTAGGTATTCTACAGCCAAACAGTAGTGTGTAAGCATTACTTGTCTTCTGGATTGACGGGCAATATTTCCAATAAAATTACTGAACATATAAGGAGATTTAACATCTAATATTTCAAGGTGACGAGCGAGACTACTTTTAAACTATATTTACTTTTTATTGACTCTATTGAGTACAAAACTCTGGGTGGCACTGAACTGTTATGGAAAATCACGACGTATACCATTGGGTGAGCGACTTGCTCGTCTCGTAACTAAGTAGCATAAAAAAGTAATCATTCATGAATAAAGATTTTCGTAGCATTTCCGATGTAGGTCAACACAATTATTATGACTAATCCACCGCAAGATGGCCTCTTACTTCGAGGTACCTACATCAAACACAACACGACCCAATTTTTGATCCATCCTAAAAGCTTGTCCAAAACAGTATCTCCCTAATGCGTGAAATACGCATCGTCATCGTATTCCCTGAATGACGTTTTGTTTAAGCCATGGTCGGCGAGATTTCTGCCTTTTTTCGCACCAGGTGATGGATCGTCGGTGTTTTCTTGTGTAATTTCCGGACACTAATTGCCGTGGGCATCCGTCACGTTACCGCGGGAAAATGAAGAAAAACCCCACCGTTAATGTTGCGAAGATGGAAATAAATAATAGATCGCGTTGCGAACAAAAAGTTCGGGGAACGCTGTTATTGTTTCGTGTTGTTTTGGTGATGGTATGTGTTTTTTGTTTTGTTTCGGTACTTTTGGAGTATACAAAGAAAGTTTATTGCTTAGTTTTCGACAGTATCATTATTTGCTGTTTTGCCTGACAGTACCTAATGGTAATATTATAAGGTTTTTTTTCTTGGACTGACCACAAAAATTTGTCAAATTTTTACTTTGTCGGAACAGCGAATTGTACCTATTCTTTATTCTATTGTTGTTTTATTGCCATATTTTGAAAAACAAAGAGTCTGAAAATCACTAAATTAGAGAAAAAATGCTATTAATTTAAACCTTCAATTTTGAGTTGGAAAAATTACCGTGGCGTATATCGATGTATGGGAGATATCTTTTTAACTACAAAGTACAGTTTGTACGAAAGTGTTGGTGAGCGCTTGGCCAGTTAACGAGACGAGTAAGTCGCTGATGTTAACCGTCAAGCTTGCCAAAATAGTTTAAGTGCCAATTAAAATGTTGTAATTCAGCAGTTCAAAGCCCTGCGATAGTTACTCTGAGATATTAGATGTTAAATTTCTTTGTTTCATAATATTTTGTTCAAAATTGGGATCAGTTTAGATATTTCAGCTACTTTTGCGTAACCATAATACGCTAAATTTGCCTTAATAAACAGGTAAATTTCAAGGCGGAAATCGCCTGTGAAATCTCCATTTAGGTCGTCTCCGGCATTGATCCGGGATGAGCTGGCTACCCATCGGACACGGATAGACCCCTGACCCCAATCCTGGGCGACAAAAAGAGGATTGGTGTTACAAAATGGAGATCCACTCTGTTTGATGATTCACGAAATCAGATTGGTTGAAATATTTTTCCAGCAACAAACTATATTTTAATACTTTAGTTGAACTGCTACCCAAAGTTGGGATTTCAAAAGTATGTGTGTATACACGGTAATGGAAGGCTCTGTAGCTTTCCGAAAAAAAACATTATAATAGTTACCATATACTTATCATAGGCAGAGTTTTGAGCGTGCAAATTTGTTTTTGCTGTTTTTCCAAATCATTTTTTTTGACTCCTCATCCAGGGCTTTATCTCTACTAAGTCATAATATTTTTCAAAGTCATTTCAGTCAGTATTTTAAAGTTCTTGATTTGTGTTCTAAGCATTTCTGATTATACCTTCAGGTTTTAATCCTAACCGTCATGCTGTACTAAAATCGGAAATGGATACTTTGGACTCAACGTTTTCCAAAATATATTGTGTTTTGAAAACATGGCGTTTAAACCTCAACACTATCTTATTTCACTTAAAGCTAAAAAAAAACCGCCTTGGTTTTTTAATATTTTTTTTCGATAATACGAACTGAATTAATTACTCCAGGGTATAATTTTGGTCGCATCGGATGTTTTTTTAAGGAGTGCGCTATAGTCGAAGCTTTTTATAAGCACAAAACTCAATAGTAGTTTTGTTATAGTTGGGTTATTATACTTATGTACTGAATTACCTAAATCTATGTATTTTTATCTCAATAAAGGGGAATTGGTTGCTATATGGAGCGTGAACTCTTGATCCCCTCAAGAAAATCCGCACTCAGTCGGAAGCAACGATAGTACCGGTAATCCGCGATTCATATTATTTATACTGAAAAGTATAATTGACCGAGCGAAGCGAAGGTCTCAGAGTTTATTTTGGCATTTGTATGTATGTTTGTATGTTTGTGTGTATATTTGTCTGACGATAACTCGCGAACCGTTGATCCGATCTTGATTAAATTTTGTAGGCAAGTAGTTCATTTCAATACAATTTTTAAGTTCGAATATGAGGTAAATCGGTCCAGGGGTTGTGAAGATATAGGGATCGCGAGGTCTCAGTTCGGCGAGAACTACTAGTATTAAGTAAAGAAGATACAATTCGTAACAGACACATATTTTTTTTCTTAGAATAAAGCTTAATACTAATAGCTCCTGTAGAGGACTTGACAAACGTTTATATTGAAATAAGAAATCTATAGAGAGCTCTAATTAGGTAGATATTAAAGTCTGACATTTATCCCAACTAATCTTATAAATTGAGGAAACCATTTAATAATTGTATAGTATACTTCCTAGTCCTCGGATAGCTACCTGCCCACGTGTTAAAATCTGTCGCCAGGAACCTACCGTTGTGATCCGGGCGTTTTTTTTTTTTAACAAATTTTACTTCAAATTAATTAACTAATTTATTATTATTATTTGATAAACTTAATTACATTATACATGTACTTAATAACAATTTATAACAAATAATAATAATAAATTATTTAATTAATTTGATGTAAAATTTGTTAAAAAAAAATATCGGCCGGATCACAACGGTAGGTTCCTGGCGACAGATTTTAACACGTGGGCAGGTAGCTATCCGAGGACTAGGAAGTATACTATACAATTATTAAATGGTTTCCTCTCTACAAAATCCTCATCGGTAGCTCAATCTCATTGTTGGAGTTTTAGCACACGCCCTTCAGCATGCAATTCAAACGCGCTAACCACAGAGCTACCCTCGCTGCAAAACTAAGTAGGAAGTGTCCTCTGAATATTCAAAAGATGTCTCCAACCGAAGCATGCAACTGTGGTCACGTGAAATACGTCTTTCCAGCTTTTAATAGCAACTGGTGCCGACCCAACTCTAAGGCCTAACCGCAGGGTTATTTGAATGATTAATGTATTAGAGCGACAATACGAATCCTCGGTTATCTAACCCGGACAAAGAAGGGCGCGTCTATTCATACATCACGTTCAGATTTGACCCTTCCTTCACCGCGGGATAGAGCTTGAGGGACAGGAAGTGATAGTTTTAATGTAGATAAATTATTTATATAATAGGCTCGTACAACACACTCGCACACATATACACTCATACATACACAGACTCATACACACACTCACTCACACAAACACACGCACACAAACAAACACACTCACACACACAAACACATATTTTTCATGCCTACAGTATTTAATTTAGATTTAGATATTATTATTTTTTGCTATTTATTTATCTAATCAAGTAATACATATAATTATTGATTTGTCCTTCTCTTAAAATAATTTGTCAAAATACATAAATTAAATTAAATTAGCACGTTTTTTGCATAGCTTTTATGTTTTGTTTTCAAGAAAATATTGTTTTGATATGGAATGAAAGACAACTAGATCTCGCGACGCAGGAACACCTAGTGCGAAATCTTGGGTACTAGAATTTGTTATTTTCTTTATTTTTGTTTAAATTTAAAATATTTGTATAAATGATCTTTCCTATTTCTGTTTATAAATCAATCAATCAAATAAATAAAATAATAATTCATTCATTCATTTTGGTCCCAGCATGGCTGAATAAAAAATAACAACAACACTAAACGCTTTCGAAATTTTTGTATTTTAACTTACAATTGTTTGAATTTCGATTCACTTATTTTATAAATGCATAATAAATTTACTCAGAACGTTAAAATGCTCATGGCAGGGTTCCTTAGCTATGTTAGAAATAAATAAACAACACTATACGTCGAGTTCTATGCAAAGTTGTTATTGAATTTTTTCTGTAACAATTGTTGGACTTCACAAACTATCGAGAAACAACGACTCACAAACGACAAATTTATCACAAACAAGAAATCGTTGACCAAGTTTATGCTATTGGGCTTCATAAAAGCATTAAATAGGTCAAAGATACCTCGTGTACTATTTAGTAGATTTAGTGAATGTGCTAAGCAAAAGTTAAGTAAAAAAAATTACTTTTAGATATTTAAAAAAATATCTGCAACGTAAAAGCTTGACTGAAACGTAACTTATGACTCGGGTATTTACAAAAATCGGAGGTTTTTTTCAAACATAAATTCCTAAACCTCTTTTACGATACCTGACTTGATAAAGTAGGTTTTTTCTTCAACCCTAAAAACTTTAAGTGGTTTATATTAAAATAAAGTTACTTATCAGGACTTAACCACGCTAAAACTATTTCATTTATATACCTCGACGCTATATTTTCTCGTAGCAGGTATAGTATAGGTATCCTACTCGTACTAATATTATATATACTGAAATGTGTTTGTTGGTTTGTTTGTTCATCTTTCACGAAGCAACAGAGCAACGGATCTATCTGATTTTGTACATAGCTATAGTTTAAGCGTCGGAGAGTGACATAGGAGTTTGGAATTTGAGGAATTATTGCCACGGTAAAAACCGCGGTGCGCAGCTAGTGATTATATAAGTTTATAAAATTCCTTCACAACAGTCGTACATCACACAGACGCAGACTTAAAAAAATAAAAAACAGACTGGAGCAGTATTTGCAAAGGCCTGAGCAGTTTCTTAAAAGTTTATAATTTTTATAAAGGCTGGAGCAATCTTTAGTAGTCCAGATTTGTCTTTGCATAGGTGGAAGCAATTTTTTCACTAGACGGCGCAAGCCGGAGCAATTATTGCACAAATTGGACGAAATGTTTGCCGCAGCACTATATTGCAAAAACTATTTCAGAACAGCAGAGGGAGTTGTTTCCTAGAACAACAGTCAACTTCAGTAGGCGATCTCCATACCGTATATCCTTTTGTTACTTGATACCTACCAAGTTAGCCAACTTGCTCTAAGTGAATAGAGTGATCGGGTTAATCTAGTGCAGAACTTAACTTTTGGGTAACTTATTTGATATGTTGCTCGTACGTTGTTACCTTGTTGGTGATGATAGTGATAGAATAATGTTTAAGTTTATTCGTTTCCAAGCAAGCGAATGATTAGCCACTGGTGGGAAAGATCGCGATACAGCCGCTACCATCAAAACAAGGCGAATTGCGTGCTCGATCACAACTGAGGCCGGCTGTTTCTTTTTTTTTTTTAATTCCATCTTCAGACTGTGTCTTCAACAAACCTCTAGTGTTTTTTCATGGAAATATCTCGGCATTTATAATATGAATGGACTTGTATCCTTACCCCCGAATACAGAAACGCTTGTTAACTTTAACAACAGATTAATTCTAATGCTGCCTTTGTCTGGCACTAAGCAAATGACAAAGGCAGCAACAAACTTAATCTGTCGTCAAAGTTAACAAGCGTTTCAGTATTCGGGGGTTATAGTACTGTGTCGACACGTGTCACATCATCTAAGCATCATTAAAGGGGCATATACCCTGGTTCTCGCTATCTCGTTTGCACTATATCAATAACAGAGAAGAAATTTAAAAAAAAATGTCTAGTTATTGACTTAAGAAAACCATTACCAATGTTTTATAACAATTTTCATGTCATTATTTTTTATTTTGGGCTAAGGAAAAGGCAAAAAAAAACAAAACATAGTGCGAACGAGACAGCGAGAACCAGTGTATACGCGTCCTTTAGACGTGTTGACTCTCCGACCGCACGAACGATAATGTATCGCTCATTTAGCTCGGCCCTTAGAGCTAGCCAAACCTAGGCGCAAATCACATTAATGAATTTTAGGCTACTCAATCGTAAGCTCAATTATTCGCCCCGCACCCTGTTCTTTGAGTATTTGTCTGTATTATCTTCGGGTGCAAGAGAATCATATCTATCGAGAGAGTGTTGTACAATCACACTTGACTTGACATGATTATTAAGTAAGTTAAGTACTGATTAAAAAAATTATAATTGAAAAACTCATATGAGTTTGTAGATTAAAAATATTTGTAAATAGGTCACTGATTTCTATTTTAATAGTAAGTAGGTACATAGGCGTCAGTCAGGTACTTTTAGGTTGGACTTAAAAACTTTTTCAGTGTAAATCTTTAGCGAATTTAACTGTCAAAATAATGTAATCAAATTAGGCAAGCTCTTACTAAGTTTCCTGAAACTTTGTAATTAAACGTTCCAGTCTACTTTATATCTTTGTAACAAAGCAACCTTTCTTCCATTATCTTGCAAAACTTGAATTGAAATGTCCAAAACATTCGAAGGACGTAATACATTTTACGTAATTAAGTAGGCAAATGGGAAATTTACTAAACCGTTTCTATATTACAAGTCTGCTAGTGAAAGAAAAACTTGATTATTTCGGATAATTAAAATTTTAAGGAAGGTAATAAAGAAAAGGGATAACTAGCTAGGCATTTATATTCTATACGTATTTTAGGGCACTTTTAAAGTCCATTATGTTGTTAGATTTAAGACATTTTAATATTATTAGTCTTATAAAATATGTTCATAGTTTTCGATACTAAATGACACCGGCGATTGAAAAGGTTTTGAACAGAGCTGTTCAGTTAGAACAGCTACCTATATACGTAATATAGCTATAGTGTAGCACCGATAATTTCGACATATAATTTTATACATACATTTAAATTATATATAGATAAATCCATATAAGTGTTATTTTACGAAAGAGTGAGAGCGTGTAGTAATCGCGGTTAGTAATAAGGCATTTGTATTATTATTAGCGTATCTGGGCTTAGAATCGTGTTCTTAAATGGCTAAAAGGTTGAATGGCCTAAGCCACTACAAATTACAACCTCCTTGGCCTATTTTTTTAATTAGGCTCTGATTTGACCATAATATAATTAACAAACAGCTTTTTAAAAATATCTGAAAATTAAAATAATAATAATGTTAGTATCTAAGTATATTCCTTAGATATTAACATGATTTTATAATAAACCTATTAATTGTTTGAGCACATTTTCCTCCATTATAAAATACAAACAAGAAGCTTTTCAATGACATTTGACAAGAAATATGAGAAAGCTTATCACCAACAAAACGCCCGCCTGTGTTTTGCAACGGTAACTTACGCCATTAATAACTTTTTAAATATTTTTCTCGAGCTTTCGCATTATTTTCATAAAATTGTGAAGAAATGTGTAGCTAAGAATAAGCAACGTATTTAAGAAATACGATACGACTCAAGTAGTTCGCTCCGAACTGTGACCTCCCGACCTCTTGACAGACTGCTCATATTAGAACTTCAATTCTAATTCGAAACGTAGAGTCGATGTAAGTAAGTAAGAGTAAGTTTTATAATTTTGATAACGCCATCTTACAACAACATTTAAAGCCTCTTTCATTTTGTCTTCATCTTGTCTTTCACTATGTTTTAGTACATATGTAGTCATTATTATTATTATTATTTTTGCGCGTAGCGTAATTCTTTATTAATAGCACACTCCGTCCCTTACCTCTTCCATATAAATCCTGACCATGCTAAGGCTGCCTGGAAGAGATCGCTTAGATAATTTGCTGCGATAAGGCCGCCATTTATTGCACTAGCTTTCAGTTGTTTTTTGTTTGATGTATGTCATTTCTGGTGTGAACAATAAAGAGTTATCTATCTATCTATCTACTTGTTCTTAGAATGTATAATTCTATAAAAGAGATCTCACAAGTTAATGTTTCCGCTTCCTATGTAAAACTACAGTAATAACCAATTTAAACTCTTTTGTACTCTTTATGCAGCACACAAATATTCTCAACTTACTCGTAGTTTAGTTGAACCTCCATGAGTATGACGTGGTCTCTTGTAATTGGGGATACACCCAGCTTGAGACCTATGTTTCATAATGTGAATGTAATATGTAACTTCTGTTGGGGGTCCATATTGTATAAATAAATTAATTTTATTTATTTATACAACACACGCTTCACAACAATAATATTTAAACTATGAAAACTAAAAATTGACAACTTACAAACATGCTGGTATGACCATGCTAGTATGAATAAATAAATCGTATAGTCTAAAAACATCCAAAGATTTCCAAAGTTTCAGCGAACAATGGTAAAGAGTTCGGCGCCGCAGGACACAGTAAACAAGTGAAACGCAATTTGCCGAGTTTGTGGGTTTATTTGGAGCACAGTGACACCACACCGTAGAGAAAGAAAGAAAATGTTATCTATTCCGTTTAAAAATAGCTTGAAAAATTGGAAACCAATGTAAATCAGTACTTACAGAGGCGAACGTTTAGTTATAGAAATCTTATCAGAAATAATAATATCGATGCTAAATGGCGAATGAACGAAACGAATCAAAAATGTCACTCGCCTGATGATAAGAGTCCTCCCCCTTAAAGCGCCACGCTATCGACAGCGTGCCACTTGTATCCACGGATTGCCAGCGACTTTCACAATGTCACCGGTCCACCTAATGGGAGGCCTGCATACGCTGCGTCTTCCGGTTCGTGGTCGCCACTCAAGAACCTTTCTACCCCACCAGTTATCGGTTGTTACTTTATAAAAATAGATAACTTTAACCGTTGTAAGTGACTAGAAGGACTGAAAACGCATTATATCTAAGATTAACAATAATAGGACCCAAACTGATAAAGAAAAAATCCCATTCATAAACAATACAATAACGTTCTAAATCGAACACTATTCGAAATCTATTTATTCTCACACACACACGGTCGTAAAATCAAAATAATGAACTGCGAACGAGCCTTTATGCAGTTTAATACTTAATATAGTCAATTAAAATTCCATATCATGCCCATTAGCAACAACAACTCGCATCTAACAGGCAATTTATGTGCTTGAACAAAGCCGTTCAGATCTAATAAGGACAGAAGTGTAGTCTGTACACTACGTAATATTTTGAAACTCAAACTTTCATCATCAGCCAGAAGACATTGTTGGAGAAAGGCCTCTCCTTCTATACCTACTGATAACTAGTAGTTCTGCGAACAGCAGACGTCGTGAGCACAAACATTTTAGCACAATCTCAATTCTACAGTTTTATCGTTTTTTTTTTTTTTGTTGTCAAAAACGTATAAGGACTCGTTAGGGCTATAAAGTCGCGAGGCCCCCTCTTTTTCAAGGAAATAACTTTCAAATCAAAAATCGCTGGTAATTAAAAAAATTACATAAATTTGTAGAACCTGTATACCAAGTTTAATTTTGATTGGTTGAAAATACACTGCCTGTACGCGAATACCAACATACAGCAGATGAAAGCAATATTTTACAGTTATTTACTAGTTCTATAATTGTTTAGATATCCCCTTGAGTCTTAACGATAGATACATTATTATTTTTTCATTGATTACTCAATACTCATTTGAGATTAGAACCTGTGAAATTGTTTTAGATTGCAGTTATTGATTGCGACTTCATTAGCGACACTGATCAGCCTTCGACCTCACAGGTTTAGGCTTAGGGCTCGAAAACGAGATGGTCTTCGGCCATGAAAATACGAAATATTATTAAAGAACTTCCTTACAAACTTTCATCTCTTTGTGGTTTTTTTTAAATTCATTATTGCTCACAAAAAAAGTTTTTGGCCTGTTCGCCTTTATTACCTAAAAGGTAACAGTAGTCAGTAAGTGACAGTACCTACTGACATATTTTTTTAGAGATTTATTATTAAAGTTTAAGGGATACTAGTAATATTGAAATAAGTAAGTTTTATTAAATTCTGGATCACAGTCAAAAGCAAAAACAAAAAAAAAAAATGCAAAAGCTAAAACTAGTCAAAAGTAGTAGTAGGCAAAAGCTAGTCAATTGAATACATTTATTCTATGTCAAATATCCATTTGTAGAAACTAAACAAGCTCGTAGTGTTGTGGTTTTAGCTCAGCCCATTTCGCTTGCGGCCAACTAACCTTTACTACTAATTTTCCAAAGCAAAGAAAAAAAAGGCAAAAATATTTTTGTACTAAAAAAATATTTTTGCCTTTTTTTTCTATTTAAATGCTCCCACTATATGGCACGTAAGTTCCAAATGTTTAATGCAACTATGAAGTATAAGTATAGTATAACTTTATTACATTCACATCGTCAAAAAGCGTCATAAATTAATGGTCATTTTATTAGCTGGTCTTCTTTTTTTTTTTGAGTCCGGATCATTTTTAGTGGCCGTGGTTCGAAGCTCAAACGAATTTGATATTGTTTGTCAAAAAACATTGTTTTGGTGTTAAAAAAATAATTGTATTTATCATATTATATTTAGTATATTGCATTAATTGGTTATTATTTTTCGTCATGTTTGGTTTTTGTGGACAAAATCGGTTTTTGTTCAACCAACCAATTTTCTCTTCGAATTCACCGATCGATAACTAACATACACGAAGTGTGGTGTAGGGGTAAGACTCTTTTGCAGAGTGCGCCCGGGGAAGTATTGCAATTTTTTAAGTTACACAACCGCCTAGCAGTATTGTGCAAATACTATGTTACGGATTGAAGAGCTATGTTTCCCGAGAAAAGTATCGATAAGTATATTTAATTCGCTTATTCGAGTATAAGTATCACACAATCTCTATCAATGCACCCCTCATCTTTTTCCTTTTCTGTGAATCCTCTCCATCCTATGGCTGCCTCGAAGAGATTGCTTTCAGCGATAAGGCCGGCGCAATAACAGGACACGGCTACGATTGTGTATACGTTTGTCTCATTTATCACGACATGAAGAGTAGAGAAGATTTTGTCGCGGTGCGCATGCTAGCCCTGGACTATCACTCATCTTGCAATACGTATAAATATTTTGGCTAGTTGCAATAAAAGCATCTGCACTAAGGTATCTTCTGTTAGGTAATGATAGACCACCATCCACTAAAGACCGCCCTACAAAGCGTCTTTTGTTTAAGTTTTCGGTTTTAGAGTTCTAGTGTACAGAAAAAGAAAATATTTTTTATTAATGCAGTCAGATAGTAGGGGCTCTAATTTAACTATAATGTTCCGCTTAGTCCGAAACGGTCAAACGCTAATGTTGTCCTGAAAGGTTTTGTTGTGCGGATTTAACTATGTATGTACCATATGAATATGTATAACAGTAGTAGGTACTCTTATAGACCTATCCTTACTAAAGAATAGACCACCACGCATCACGCACGCGCACTATAGCTCCTAAAGCTTTTATTTAGAAAAAAAACTTTTTTTACGCTACTGCACAAGAAGGAAGGTAATGTTTGGGTGTATGTAAGTATGTGTGTGTGTTTTTTAAGACGTTCTATAGTCTAAACGGCTTGACTTATTTTGACAAACGAGGTGTCGTTGGATTCTTCTTTACGTTCGGAGTGTCCTACGCTATATTTTGCGGTCGGTTTTTTTTTGTTTTTTATCGTAGTACCTTATCTTACCATTGGATCAATTTCCCTACACTGTCGTCACACTCGATTGCTTGAAGGCCTCGCTACATGGCCTGACCTGACATCGTTTGAAAGAGATGGCTATATTTAAGTTTCTGGGGGAGCGAAAGGGAGAAGCTATAACCTTAATAGTTTGTTTCTTGTGCTCCCGTGAAATTCAAATCTAGCTGTCCCTTTCACGCGCTGTCAGGTCAGGCCATGTGTAGACACCCTGAATGAATACGTAAACGGAAGCCTTTTTGCGCTAATAAAATTAACCAAACCAAGTGCACTCTAGGTGACGGGTTAAAATGTACCCGAGGCGCTTTCTGCCCTGGTTAGGGTTACCAAAAACAAAACTATTTCGTAACTTCTTAAGAAATGTTTAGAAAACTACGACAACCAACGAAAACGGAACCGACATAGTTATTTTTTTTTAAATATAAATGGTAACAAAATAGTTATAACTGGTACCGTTAGCTCCGTTGAAGGCTCATCAAATTTTTATTATAGTAACAATGTTATGAACAAAAAGGTAACCAAACTCGATAGTGCTTTTTTGTTACAATATAATTATCGTGACTACCCCTAAATTTTTTCACCTGGCAACACTCCCGGGGAATACCTACCTGCGAGCAATTCCTTATCTTCCCTCTACAACTGCACGCCCTCACCGCGTCTTGGCCTTCCCTGGGCTCGCTTCTGTGAGAACAGATCCCCAAATCTAACCCATGAGCTCAAAAGTCTCCTCTGGTGCAACGTTTCGTTCATGGCGCTAAATTTAAATTTTCTTACGTTTTTGTCAATTACTTGCAGCTTGATTACTCGTCGTGGGCTCATCGAAACCAACTTTGCGTCAATAAATAGGTTGTGTCAAGAAATTACGGCGAAAATTATCACTTAGACATTAGACATGACAAGTTTAGTGTTGGTTTTTGGCTTGATTTTTTGGTTATTGTAATTTCTTGATACAGCCTACAGAAAATGACACGAGTTGACACGCTGAACGAAACTTTGCACCTTAATCGGCTCTTACAATATTCGAACCTTATCCATGCCGCGGACCATGGACCATGGACCGCGGCTGCATGGTAAAAAAAAACCATTCATAGAGACAAAATCTACTTGTATTATTTATCCACAACCCAAATAAAAATGCCCCAACACTGTTTTTGAAAGCCAACCCTATGAGCACAACGAAATAATGTCAATACATATTGTACGAGGGAGCACATCAAAAGGTTTATTTTACAGTGGCTTGTTTTTGTGCCCAGTAATTGAATTGCGAAAGTTTTACGATCACGAAAATATTTATTGGGAAAATACTGAAAATATAAATAGTTCGACGCCACAAGCGACGGTTTTGTTTGATGTTTCGATATGATAAAGTAATATATATACTAGCTCCTTTGTTTTACAGATCTTGGTTTTATACTTTGATACAGTCTTTTGAAGTTCGACTGCCCCGGTGGCTCAGTTGGTACTGAACCTACCTTCTGTGTTTGGGGGCGTGGGTTCGATTCCCATCTAGGACAAACATTCGTGTGATGAATATTTGTGTTTGTTCTATGTCTGGGTGTTAATATCTATATAAGTATGTATTTAAAAATATCTATGTACGTATATCAGTCTCTGGCAGCCATATTACAAGCTTTGCTTAGTTTGGGGTCAGATGACCGTGTGTGCAAAAATGTCCCAGATATTTATTTATTTATTTTTATTTATACCATATTTTTATTTTTTTTTGCGATGGGGAAATCTTCACCAAGATACCCGTCTGCTTTGGGGTACAGCCGGGTTATGTGGGATTATACCCACTAAAACCCCCCCGGTGCCCTGCCTTGGTGCTTGACCGAGGGCTCCGGGATTTCCAAGGGAACGCACCGGAGCCCTCAGCACCACGCTTCAGCTCCTCCTGGGACAGCTAGTACCTGTCGTGAGACGTTTAAGCCTACAACAGCGTTCGCCACTCGACGCTGATGTCCTCTCCGGGCTCACTTTGGTAGATGGTGGTTAGAGCACCACCTCTAACCACCCCCGAGCCCAGAGGTCCCCTTTTAGTAGGCTCTTACTACAGGCAGGGGAGAAGTTCTATGCCTAAGTATGTAGGTATATTGTGTTGGGAGAAGTTCTATGCATAAGTATGTAGGTATATTGTGTTGGGAGAAGTTCTATGCCTAAGTATGTAGGTATATTGTGTTGGGAGAAGTTCTATGCCTAAGTATGTAGGTATATTGTGTTGGGAGTAAAATTACAAAACTTCTTGAGTGACTTCAAAAAAGTAGGAAGTTATCAGTCAAGTATTTTTTAAAGTAGGTCTTATCTCTGTCAGATTGCGTACGAATTTTAGTTTATCAAATATCCCGTAAGGGGGAGGCCTTTGTTCAATAGTGGAAGTCTTATGGACGATGATGACGATGTTGACGACGTTTGCCAATACGTAATTTTTTTTCATTATATGTATGTCTATTAATATGTGTATTACAAGTTCGTCTTATATAAGTATATTTTCGGAAACCTCACATAGAACTAAAACTACGCCAGAGTTAACAACAATTCCGAGGCCGTAACCATCCGAACAAAGAGACGAATTCAATCCCAGTATTTAATTTAAACAGACAGACCTCATTACATCCGACGGGATTCGCGGAGAAAGTTTCTTAATCCGTTCCCATTCTTAGTTTTCTCATAAACGTGAGAAGCAACATACGGTACTTATGTAGCATAGATATGTCGGTACATGGCTGTATGGAACTGGGAGATATGGGAGAAATATATACACTTATAAGGCTGTAAAGGATTCAGACAGACAGACATACAGACATGTCGAACTTATAAGGGTTCCTTTTAGTGTAAAGGTTACGAAACCTTAACTTCATTTTAAAAGACCTTATCAATGATACCCCCCACGTGGGGACAAGAGTATTTTTTTTAAAATTCTTACTTTACATGTACTTACATGACATTAATATAAAATTATGATTTTTTTATTCTTTCAAGATTGTCACATTAAAAAGACTTGTTCAACGACCCCCCACATGATGGGGTACAGCGATTTTTTTTCATCCCTTCCTTACATGTATGGAAGCTACACATAATATTAAAAAACCGAAACTGGAACTTAACTTAGACTATAGCTGCGCAAAATTTCATGCATAAACGTTTAAAACTTTGAAAATTATAGGGCTGTAAAAGATTCAGACAGACAGACGGACATAACGAACTTATATGTATAAATACTAAGAACGTACGTAAGTTCCTTGCACACGGAACCCTAAAAAGAAGTTGAAGAAACGCTGACTTTTTTATTTTATTTAAGTATTCTGTATACAATATGTGCTTGAGGAATAACTGAACCAGCTAGTCTCAACATAAATCATACATTGATGTAAAGTACAAGGGGCTAACCCTTACTCGACGGACCAAGAAAGAGGGTAATGTTTTTGGGTGTTTGTGAGTATGTTCTGACGCCAAAACGGCTTGACCTTTTTTTTTTTTTTTTTTTGACGGCTGATGTGTCCTTAGATTCTTATTTATGTCCGGAGTGTCATAGATTAAATTTACTAGTCGAGTTTCTGTTTGTTTATGGCTTTTTTTTTGTGTAAAAGGTTTAATAGTCACCTTTAATCTCCCATACATTTTTCTCCAAAATATTTCAACAAAGATCTGTTTATTTTTCGGATCGGGATACCACAACTACCATATACAGATATTTGAGCGCTGAACCGTGTTTCATGGATCGTTAACTATTATTTCTCTTATACTATTATTTCTTCATCAAAGCCTCGCTGCTCAGATTTTACAATATTACATTTTAGCACAGATCATTATAAAAATACTATTTTAGATAAACATTTTTTCTTGAGTAATTCTTCTGCTCAGTCGCGTTTACACACCTTCGCAGTAATGGGTCGGAGCGAAGTGTTTAAAGACACATTAGAGCATAGCACAAGTTCTCTCATTACAGTTCTTCGCCACTGGGCAGAGCGAAAACGATCGCCGAGCACCTCCTAAAAGACTAATGTTTTTCTTTTACATGGCGGTTAGTAGATACCTTTTTGGAAACATATTGTCTGTGTTTATGCGTGGACAAAAGTGGTTATAAAAAAAAAGAATAGAAAAAAGTTTGTGGACTCTATCAGTTTTGTAGCTAAACTAAATACGCTAAATAAAACTAAGTACATACGAAGAAATGCTTTGAAGACCAATCTTTTTTTTTAACAATTTAGTTATTAATATATTGACATTGACGATGTGGCCGAAGACGTTAAGCACAAGCGTCGGCTGCTGTGGCCGCGCGGCGGGCGCGCCGTCTTTTGCACGAACGCAGCTTGCCTGCCGCGCAGGTCCAGAGAACTGCGATCCTCGTACGGGCTTTCAGATCGAAACAAACGAGCTACCGTCGTCGCATGTCATTCACGCAGCGTTTTTTTTTTGGATTTTATTTATCATCAACATGGGTAAAACTTCAAAATAAATAGACAGCAACAACGTTTCTTATTTTTATAATCGCATAAGGAAAATTTGACTGAACAACAGAACACTCCTTGACCTAAATTCCGCTATCTGGAGCCGCGGCTGGAATCTCAAATTATAATAAAAATAAAATATAACATTAAGGGAACGTGTTTACCGAAGAAAACAGACCTCTGGGTTTTGGGGCGAACATTAAAAAGTTTTAAATACTTTCACGTTGTCACTGCAAGTAGTACAAACCGACAAAGTTAATTGTTCACTTGAGCAGGGGATCCGCCATCGCAATTACTGAACAAAGATGATTGACACGCGTGGAAAATTGTCGGTGCGCTCATTTTGGCCACTTCTGCAGATAAGTTTGTTTCAATGTAGTCTGGCCTCGGGGGTGTTGTCAATGTTGTTTTAAAGTAAAATGTGCTTCTTGAGTAATGAGGATGGAGATAATGTCGTGAAATATTTGCATTGAAATGTTTTTTTTTCTTGCGACACGAACTTCTCCAGGCTATTTTTCTCGATTTAAATATAAAAAACTACATTGACTATTACTAAATAGTCATTTGGTTTCTTTAATTGTATCAGTGTCGAAGAAGTGTAAAGATGGCGATCACGTCTCCTCTAGAAAAAACTTAGTTTTATTGCACACAAACTTTCTCAAAAGAATTTTCTTAAAGCAACAGGATCATACAGATTGTAACATCCGATACAATTGCAAAGGTTTCTAAACTTCTTTTGTGAAAGGGATTGATAGCCGAAGATGTGCCGATCACAAAGCGAGTAAGACAGGGCTGCCCTCTGTCTGCTTTTACAAAATTAAAAAGTACATATTAACATTTTAAGGCCCCTTAACCAAATTGGAAAAGAGCTCCTGGCCTTTCAAACCGCTGGACAAATTTTCATAAACCGCAGTGAAATCTGATTTTAAATACAAAAAACGGCATCAAACTCTGTTCAGCATTTTGTAGAAAAGGAAAAGACATACTTTACGAACACACTGACATACAAAAAACATTATCCTCCTCACGGGCAGTCGGGTAAAAAGCATTTTACCTCAAACGCATAACCGTCTTGGGTAAAAAGATTTTGTGTCAAATAATAAACCAATTATTATTATTTTTTGCATATTTTTTTTTTTTTGTTTGCATTAACACTAATAAGGTCCACAGCTCTCTCGCTCGTGTATTCTCTCATAATCACTAAGAGCTATTTCCAAAAAGTATCTGTTTATGAAATTATTACAAAATGTTATTAACTTTCGTTTTTATTGTGGTTGATTATTATGAAAAAAATAAATTTCTTTTCTCTCTCTCTGATCTCCACAATATTTACTTTTTTCGAATGTACCTGTAAAAAACATTGAAAAGTTTTCAATATTACGCTTCGTCACTTGAGGCAACCCTATTCTGGAGATCTTTGCGAGTACGATCTATCAATTTGTTTAATTGGATTCTTTCTTTGTGTATTTTTTTCTCTGCAAGCAGGACCTATTGAGATTTAATGCTATTCCTTTTGTATGCGAACATTCTCTTTGATTTGTTTGATTTTCCACAGCTTTGTTTGCGAGATCTAATTATAAATGTGTAAAGCATTTTTATGAAACATTTTAGAGTATGAATGTGTTTAAATAATATTATTATTATGAAATATAAGTAAATATGTGGTGAACTTTATGTATACAGCATTGTTTAATGGCCGCTTCGTAAAATAAAATCTGTCAAAACGACAAAAGTATCTTTAACTATTGATCTAGCAATAAGTTCACGAAAAACTATGCTGAGTTTATCTATATTTTGGATAAGTACATTTTAGAAATACTGGCAAGCTTATTTAATCCCATGGGGTCGTCATGGCAATGTATAGTTTAGTTTGCATCATTTGTAGTCTAAATAAAGAGATTTCTAAATAGTTACTACTGTCTAAATCCATAATTTTTACGCGATTGCCCAAGAAGGATGGCGTCTTTTTAACTTTTTTCTATATATATATTTTTTAATTTTTTGATAATAATTACTATCTCAATATTCCATTTTGCTATTTGTTTAGGTTGGCTATCGCACGGACGATTCTATTACATGTCTGTGGGCTATCTAGACTTCTCTACTACCTAATTATTCTCTGACACCAACCGTATTACCACAAAAATAATTTAAAATAATGTTTAGCCGGTTTGTCTAGCCAGTGTCTGAAATTTAAATACCTTTTTAGCAAATGCTAGATTTCTGTTTTCAAACAAGGGTTTGGGGTTTGGTTAAATTAAAACAGTGGCTACGGCATGCTTAAGCTAAGCTTAAGCTAAGACGAGTGCTAAGCTCGGATCTATAGTACAAAATTTGTGCACATCTGTTCAACACATGTCTAAACCATACTTATTAAATCTTTTGTCGTAATACGGCAATTGTTTAACAACGACTCTTTATTCAATCTAATAAGAAATCCTGCTCCCAGAGAATAGGCGTCGAGGTTATTGTTTGCTAAAATTAGCTGTCCAATAGATTGATGTATCGTTTGCCGTAAAACGGCAGCCTATTTAACTGAAACTTCTTGATACCTCATCGTAGAAATTTTATTTTATATAGGTACTTGGATTTTCCTTTGTAACATCTGGCGAAATGCTGGATAACGTTTGTAGTAAAAGATCTCCCAAAGCCCTGAATGTGTCCTACCTATCCTCATAAAAAGTTCTGAATTATTGAACCCTTACTGCTGGCCTCAACCTTGCTCTAAGAATCACAATCGCAATTTAATGCGGCAATTCAGCCCGCGTTGCGGGCACGATGCCTGTTGGTCAGGTACCAAGTAATCTTTGAGATAAGAGTTAATTTTAATTTGTGTAGATCGTTTGTGTAGGTAATTTTGGTAGATAAGTCTTATCTTGTCGATAAATGTATAACTTTCGCCAAAGGGATCACGCTCAAGCAAGATGCGTGACATGGCCCGTTCCATGGCCTTTTGTTCCACTTGGAAACAAAACGCCATGGAACGGGCCATGTCACGCATCTTGCTTCTGGACCGTGTACCAATCATATAAATTCGACTAAAAACTAAGGTCGAAGACTTAGTTAAACGGATCAAGATAATCAAGATTGTTAAGTAACATTTTGTTTTATTATTTACTAAAATCTTCGATTTAATAAAATCGGTCTTCAATCAATGTGTTTTGCCAGTGATGACATATGGAACTGAAACGTGGTCCTTGACCACTGGCTTTTTGGTTGCATGATTATACTACAATCTTAAAATAGTGGTACAAATAGTATAATTATTCTACGAAATCCAACACTTATCAAGATGGATAGTACACCTGGCCAGAAGGGATGAAGGACGGTGGACCAAAGTGCAATCACAGAGTATTGTTCGCAAAACGGAAAGTGACCACCAGCTCGCTGGCTGGACATAAGCATCGACGAGACTGGCTTGAGCGGAATGGCGCATGATGTGATATTTGTAGTGATGATTGCTTAGTGGTTAGTGCCTTAGGATCGTACGCTACAGGGCAATCCCAACGATGAGCTTAAGGTACCGGTGGAGAGAAAGCGTGAGGAAAACAGCATGGTGGAAGGGTACTTTTTAGTACTCAATTGGCTAGCTAGCACCCTCAAGTTGAAAATCTGTCGTCATCAAGCCAAGTGCCAAGTGTGAAGTGTTGCCAAGTGTTCCAGCATCCTCATTCGAGAGCCAATTTCTATTCCAGGCTAGGTGTGCCTACCATCTTCGAAAATACCGTCACTAACATCAGTTGTGAGTTGTGGCAAGGTTGTGGCCAAAACGTTAAAAAACATAAACAATGGAAAAAAAGGCTTTATTCAAAAAATATACTTAGTAAGCCACGCACCGGTACACAACCCAGCTTGATACAAGATTGAAAAATAGCCAGAGAACATCTGCCACTGTAATAACACCAAATTACTTCCCCGGTGGCTGACGCCGCTCTACGTGACCTCGTAGGAGCAGCGAAACGCTTTCCGTATTGTACATTCGATTATCGTGATGTTTGGAAAGATCAAAACTGTTTAGAGATATTCTTTCTCCCGTTGGAGAAAGCAGAAACAAATTTCAATGGTGTTGTTTAAAAGCAACGTAAAAAATTATAGGCATTTCTACATTTTAGTCACAGTTTTTTATTATTATTGTAATTGGTGACGAGACGAGCAATTCGCTCACCTGATGTTATGCGCCACGCTTTCCCATGACAATTCAGTGCCGCCCACAATTATGAACTTCAACATTCGAAAACCATGTGCAGCAATGCACAGACGCTAAATCTCTTTAGCCCAGTAATTACGCTGGAAACATAACAGTTAGATTATCCAGAGACCATTAAAGGTCTATAGATAATCCAAATGTTCAAGCCCACTACCACTTGGCAGTGTACCCAGCATGCTGGCAGCATTACCACGCTGAATGGCATTGCTTATGCGTTGAGCCAAATAAACGCCAGCATTTTGGTCACGCGTCGCGTCAACCAGACGCTCTGTTAAGTTTTAATTGTAATTCAATCCCTGAAGGGGTTGAATTTCAATTTCATTTTGAAAATGGAGTGTTGATATCACCCCATGTGGGCAAGCTAGTCAATGATATTTTCTCTTTTTCTGCTTCAGTTTATAAACATCCCACTCCTGAGATATCAGCCTACCCTCGAAGGGTGATTGAGCCATATCACAGATGAATAGAACTAGATACCTAGTCTAGGACGAGCCTAGCGCGCAACACATAAGTTTTATAAGACTTATATAAGACGCCGCCCCAAACATTGAACCTCAGTTCCGACCAAGTGCCAGAGCTGTGCGTGCGTGCGTGCGGCTTACAAAATAAAACGGTTGTTTTATTTTCCTGACAACCAACAGTAAACAAAAATTGCTATCTGTGCAGTGAAATTGTGTGGAAAGTCATCCGCGCACTCAAACTACAAAAAAGACGGAATAACTTTTCATCAGTAAGTAAAATAATTCAGTTTTACAAGACAGCAGAGCTCAGCGTATAATGGACACGTCGTCACTTATCCCTTTTCCTCATTGCGGATATCCCATGCAGTTGTCCCTTTCTGGCGAACGCACGTATAAAGTAGTGTTGTGACTCATTAAACAAAACGCAGACTTGCATTTTCGATGTTCACCATACCGTAAAGGGATTCGAACACTGATGAATTCTAACTAAACTGTACACTCGGGACCTTCTGCTTGGACTAAACTCGACAAGCAACGAAATCACGATAGAATCGACCGGCAGCATCTAGCATGTGCCTGAGACTGTGGTGAGACTAGAGAAAATAATTTGTTAAGAGCATGTCGGGCCATGCTTAGTAGGGTTCCGTAGGTGCGTAGGATGTTTGAAGTTTTTATCCGTTACTAGCTTCTGCCTGCGGCTTCGCCCGCGTTTTTCTGGTAAACAATAATGGCGTTTTTGTCGTATAGTATACGTCGTAAGTATTTCAAGGTTATTAGGTGTATGATTCAGTTGTTAATTTCGATACCCGGCTAAATAGATTTTTAGATGATGAATTGAAGTAACTGAGTTGATTCTGGGTAAACTAACATTATTTTTCGGACCTAACAAAACGCGTGATCTCGAGAAAATGTCACATTTTAGAATAACACATTCTATTGAAACGCGCAAAGAAAGCAGGGACCTCGAAAAAAACATTCGACTTTACAGCGCGATCTCGAAAAATCCGCGAGTGCACGACACTGAGGAAGAATTAGTACTTTAATGGTGTTGTGTAGTAATGTTATGTTAGTGAGTTGAAATTCGAGTGAGTGCGATTACTATGGCAGAGTGGAAGTTCGCTATGTAGGTAAGTACCGATGTTGCCCTACTGCCACAGCCTACTGCTTACCCCATCACTACGGAACGTACTAGCTCGGTACAGTGGTGGGCGTAACCTTGATGATAGCCAATGGGAATTATTTGTCACGCTCCGCGCACCCCGTGCTTTCCTCAAACTGTGGCGACTTTTGATCGGACCAAAACCCGCGTGACGAGGTATCTGGTTCATCTGTGAGCCATATCCACCACGCTGGCCCAGTGCGGGTTGGCGGATGATATTTTCCTTGGGTCAAATACATTAAATTGCCTAAAGCGTTAGTGTTTTCACGTCTCCTGGCAGCCTTCAAGATAGTTCAACTTTATAATCTCGTAACATAAAATTCATTCCTTCACGATTCATTCATTTCTTAATGAAATACTTTCCCCAGCTAAAACACTAAAATATTCATCCAGCTTAAACAAGTCCGAAATCTAATCCGGCAAACGTTTTCGAATTTTTAAGTTTCTGAAGTAATAAGAGTATTCTCGCCCGCTGTGCTAAGAATCCGTTAAGCCCGAAACTTTCATTTCTTTTAAGAAAATACTTTTTTACAAACATCAATCTTGCTTTAGGGAAAAAACTTTCCGAAATAAGGTCAGACGGTTTTCCACAAAATTCTTATGACCGACGTTTTCAACATTCCCGTGCAATGTTAAAAATGTTGCAGACTTCTTGGCGGAATGTTTTCGCTAAAATTATAAAGATTAAATGTACCAACCAATTTTTTTTGTATTATTTAAGCTAATTAACAGTATATCCAACATAGGCAATACCTGGCTTACACAATATAATAAAATTCAATAACCCTTTATTGATACCAAAAAAGGACATAACAAGAAAAATAACGATCTCTTACAGACAACCTTCGGATGAGTAAACATTTATTATGTGATGGCGCAAATAATTGAATAATTAAATTTAATAAGCGAATAAGACGAAATGTAATTTCCATAATATTCAAATTCAAATTCAAATTCAAATCATTTAATTCAGACTACAAAGGTCCATATTCACATAAAAAGAAATTCAATTACAATTAGAATACAAAATTAAATTATTAAATTAAATTATATTATATTATATATATATATATATTGTCCTACATGTCAATAGTAACACACAACAGAAACAAACAGAAAACAATTTTTGTCAAACAGCAAATACAAAATTAAATTGAAATAAAATAACGTCAAATTAAATTAAATAAAAAGTAAATTATGATTTTGAAATGTAAAATTAAGTAATGTCAACTATGTCAAATCTTTCAGTTAATTATTACTACTAACATGTAACCTAACCGCATGATTAAGTACAGGACAGTCAAATCGGCCTGCTATAACGCGCAGGATGCCGTTGGTAGCACCATGAACACGGCTGAGCATCGAGGCGGCTCGTTTTCGCATTATGGCATGAAAGCCGTCTACCCGAGCGTCAGCAAACATACCAGATGCACTGCAGCGCCAAGGCAGTCTCAGCAGCACCCTGAACGCGTTGTTATATTGCACGCGTAGGGCGTTCATTGTCTTTTGCGTATAGTTTACCCACAAACTGCACGTATAGAAAGACTGGCAGTAAGCCTTAAAAAGAGATACTTTTACTGCTGCAGTGCAACGCGCAAATCTGCGGGCCAACATATTGCTTCTGACAGCCAACGCCCTACGCTCTCTCTCAACGTCCTCAGCATCTGTGAGGTCCTCCGAAACCCAGTGACCCAGGTACTTAAAGCGTGAAACTCTTGCCAACGGGACTCCGTTCAGTAATATAGGAGGTACGGTATAAGCCTTGAAACCCTTTGACTGAAAAACCACGAGCTCGCTTTTCTTAACATTGTACCTGAGCCCATGTGCCCCAGCGTATTCCTCACAGATTCTGAGGAGTTTCCTGATTGCGCTTATCGAGGGACCCAGCAGTACCATGTCGTCAGCGTAACTAATGTTGTTAATAAAAGTTCCATCTATGGAACAGCCGACGCCGGCGCCGCTCAGTGCCTCGACAAGTCCGTTTACATACAGGTTGAAAAGCCGCGGAGAACTCAACCCTCCCTGCCTCACACCGCACTTCAACCCGTATGCATCGGAAACCTCACCCGCCCACCTAACTACATTTGTTTGGTTATCATACCAATAATTAAAAATGTCAATGACCTCATCAGGGAGACTGGTCTCAGTTCTCATCTTGTTCCAGATCACATCATATGACACCAAATCGAAGGCTTTAGAAAGGTCCAGAAAGCAAGCATAAACTGGCGTTTTGCGGTCAGTGTAGTACCGGACAGTGTGCTTGAGGCAGAGTATAGCTGTCTCCGTGGATAACCCAGGCCGAAAACCGAATTGGGCATCGTTCAGCGTGATGTGTTTACTCAGTATGCGATCAAGCAAGCTGTCTAGTACCTTCGCAACTGTCGTGGCCAACGAAATGGGCCTGTAATTGCTCTTGTCGGATGGATCCCCTGTCTTATTCTTAATTATTGGTACAACAACTGTCTTTAGGCAATCATGTGGCACGTATGAATGCCTTACGCAAAAGGTATAAAACATAGCCAATACTCGCGGTAGATGTACACCCGCGTGTTGCAGGTGCTCAATACTAATCCCATCATGTCCCGGTGACTTACCTCTGGTCATGTTTTTGATTACTGATGCAACCTCTTTTGCCGTGAAACGTGGTAAAAGACCAGAGGACACCTGACGGGTTTTAGTATCGAGCACCGGCCTCAAGCCGACTATGGGTGTCGGTTCGACCTGAAAAAAGGTTTTGAACATATTGGCTATCTTGTGGGGGTCTGATACACTATCTACATTGAGAGGGGACTGTACTTTTGGATTAAGTCTATTTGTGCTTTTCCAGAAATTCTTAAAATCATTTTTAGCGTGATGGGTTGCTAGAATATCCATTTTTATTTGTTCAGCATTATTTTGACACCACTTAAGCTTAGTTTTAAAAACACGCCGTGATTCAGACATGTTATCATAAATTTTCCCCCGAGTAGGTTTACCATGCATTAGCCAGACGTGGAAATTATGCCTTGCTATTTTGTGTGCCCCTTGTACATGTTTATTCCAGCCAACCACTGCACGCTTCTTTTTTTTCCTAACACAATCTAACCCTGCACTGTTTTCAGCTGCGTCACATAAAATATTTACTATTGATTTATACAATTTATCTATAACTAATCTATGTTCTATAATTTTACATATTTTTTACAAATATACATATGTACCTACAATATATATAACTTAAAAATATTAGTACACTACTAAAAATATTTCTTACATCATGAATACTAATTATGATACATAGATATAAAAACACTGGTTGTTATCCGCGACTTCGTTCGCATGGACATAAAAAAATATTTTATACACAAAGAGTACGCTACTTCCCGCCTTCCGGTGGTTCTGCATGGTCGTAGTTTTAGGACATTATCATCAGCCAGTAGACGTCCACCGCGGATCAGAGGCCTTCCCTAAAACGGGGGTGTTGCCATATTCCCCACACCTTGGTTAACGGCTTGGGGATCGCAGAACGCTCACCTACTGTAATAGGCAAAGTAGTTAAGATCATTTTAAGGCTTAGTTTCTCAATTGTTACTATGTCGAATAAACAAATCATTGCATTCAAATTGCCATACAACATTGGTAACAAAATTGTTTCATACTAATTAACGTAAACAGTACAAAGTATATACAATCAAAATATCCAAAGGAAAATACGGCGCAATAAAAATAACGCGAAACGCCGAAAAAAGCACAAATATTTGCATGACAAGGTAAATGAAAACCTTTCATGCTCTCTCATAACATAACGTAATAAATAAGGCACATGTTCGTCATATCAGTATATTGTCTGGTCGCCCTGTTTCCCGTATTAAAATGTTGAGCCAGTAGTCAATATAACGTTACTAGAGACATATATGCCTAAAAAGAGTAGATAAAAGTAGATGTTTTTTTAGCCACAACTCTTTCCATTGCATCAGCCTTTTAACATCCCACTGCTGGGATATTGGCCTATCCTCGAAGGTTGATTGGTCCGGCGAGGGTTGGTGGATATTGCTCTTACCAGTAGGCTACAATTTTTTTACGTACGCGCAACATTAAAATATTGACGTGTTACTCAGAAGAGATTTTTTTTTCTCTTTTCTCTGTGTTATACGCATGTACGCATTGTGTTTTTTTGCGGATTTTGGCGCGTCAACGTTTAGTTTATAGTTCGAAAGATACTTAATTTTGTCTCCATTAATGTTTTTTTTATTTAAATTAAAAAATAAACGGATAAAAACGCTAGAAAGCTTTTGTTCTAATGTTGTACACTGAGCAGTGGGCTTATCGCGTAACTATGAAAACGATGCGAGAGTTGCGCGAGCGGGACCGCGCATAGTGCGACTAAATTGGTACGAGCGAGATCGCATGCTCTCGCAATCAGAATCACGAACGTTTCAAAGTTAGAGGATAAGCCCGCAGGACATATTATCGCTAAGCAAAGTGCTAAGAAGAGCAGTAGCTGTGATTCAGTTATGGAAATGGATTAGTATTGGTCGTCCAGCTACGAAATTGATCGAAGATATCGTCAGTATCGCGGGCTAAACCTGGACCGGACTAACATAGGACAGAAGCAGGTATTGTAGGAGAAAATCCTATACTCAGAAGTTGGATAAGGATATAGATGATGATGTTGTCCTTGCTCTTCATATATTAACCCTGGCTTCCACTCAAGGTATTGTCTATCATAAGAGACGAGCTCCTGAGAAATTAGTGCACAAGCTACCAGACCAACGTCACCGGTTCGGCCGGAGGCTCTAAGTTAGATCTCCTTCATCTTCCTTCAAGTGTCGGTCTCTGGGAGCGGAAGTACTCGCTGATAAATGAACTTTAATAGCTCTAAAACCAGTCGGAATTATTATATATCACGCAAGTTTAATGAAGTGATGCTCGTCCAAAATAATATGTGTCAAGATACACTACTGTCAAGATTTGTGGATTTCTAAAACAACCGAGCAAAAAATATTACAGTCATATATTGCCAAAAAACCGTGCGGATAGAAACGTACTGAACTCAGGCGTGATTGAAAAATGGGAAGCACCTTGCGATGGTTTCAAGCTGTGTTATCTCCCAGTTTTTGGTATTTTGGTGACATTTTTTCCAAATATATGAGCGAACTCTTACGATTCAATACGGTTAAGACTACGCGTGTTGGAAGGGACTGAATTTGAAACATTCAACTGTTTGTTTTCTATACTGATGTTCGGTTACACGACTTGTCTAGAATATTACCATAATCATGAATACTACCTACTACTATCTACTTGTGGACCTGCTGTAGTCTATGCCGCCACTGCCGTAGCCGGCATCGATGAAATTATGAAACGGCTGCCGGAGGTACGTCCATCTTATTGTCATCAGACTCATCCATAATAAATATAAAAATATAAAATTAAGTAATGTATTAAAATGAACATGTCAAGAAATCACTGAATAAATCCAGTACGCATTCACCACTAAGTAATTAAACTCTCGAAGGACATGCAGCTACCTACGACACAAGATTTCTCTTAGTGTAGGTGCTGCACGACATTGTCACGTACAACAAGCTACATCATTATTTATATTGTTCAGATGTCATATAATGTATTGCAATGTACTTGTAATTTGAAAAAATAAATAAATTTGAAATATTAGAGATGAAGAATAACACAGTGAAAATTGAAATAAAAAAAACAGTCAACTATCTTTTGTTACAAGGTGGACAGACGACCTGATAAAGACCGCAGGAACGCGCTGGATGCGAGCCGCTTCCATCCGCTCTTCGAGGAAATCTAAGAGGGAGGCCTATGTCCAGCAGTGGACGTCCTGTGGCTGAGATGATGATGATCTTTAGTTACCATCTCCAATGCCAAAATTTCTAGCTTTTTTTTTTACTTTGGCAAAAGAGAATGAAAAATCTCGAAAAATCGTTTTTATTCAAATTTTCTTCTTTTTGGTCACAACTAAAAAAAAATGTAACATGGGCTTGGGCATTGTTATTCTAAAGATGAAAGACTTTTTTTTTTTTAATTCCTATCAATGAGAAATCGTTAAATTTCGAAGAGGGGGAAAAAAGAGGTCAAACTCTAACCACGTCTTATCTCGTTACACTAGTTTCTTAGGAAACGTCAAAAACAAAAGAATTAGTTGGGGCGTAAAGAAAACATTACACGGGGCGACCTTTTCAAGAGGAAAACCTAATAATATAGCCGTAACAAGTTTAGTGCCCAAGGCGGTAACGTGCTGGGAAAACTCGAGCACCAGTGCTACTTTTCGAGTTAATTAACCATACAAGTTTTGATCCGCACTTACAAGTACAGATTCTGTTAAAAGTTGTAAAAAATTGTAGTAAAGCTCTCTTGCAGAGTCCGCCTGGGAAAGTTCCACAGCTTTGCCAGGTATTACACCGCTAAGCAGTAGTGTGCAAGCATTCCTGTGTTCCGGATTGAAGGGCAATGTTTCCAGCGTAATTACTGGGCATACACCTTACACCTAATATCTCAACAAGCGCAGTGCATTGCCGCGCATGGCTTTGAACTGTTAAAGTTCATAATTTGAGTGGCACCGAAATGTTATGGTCAAGTATGACGCTTAAAATGAGGTGAGCGACTTGCTCGTCTCGTCACCGAGAAGCATTAAAAAAAAAGTGTTCCCACATAACGCCACGGTAAAGGTACAATGTTTTACAACATTAAAAAAAGGGGTATTACTAATCCTACTCCTTTGGTCATGTCTTTTGAGCCGTAACAGGTAGCCACTTAAATTTTCACAAAATATGACGTGTTAAGCAGCGCTTTCGGCTCCACCCAGTATTCTTCTGAATCCGTAAAAAATCTGAGATAAAATGTAATGCCAGTAAAAATCCTATATGTATATGTGTATGTATGTATATGTCCTAGAGAATAATCTACTTCTTTTTTTTTGTGTTCCGTAAATACTTACTTTAAAATAAGCACTGTGGGTACTCAAAGTACATAATTATCTGTTATTATCAGTATTTAATTTACTGAACTATACTAAGCCGAAAAGAGGACATAGTACTCATGATTGTGAACAACTTTTAGTATAGTACCAGCCCTGAAAAATAGAAGGAAAAAAATACTGTCGAGTGTCATTGACATTTTTCTATGGAATAGCTGATTTTTTGTCTCGATTTCAGGGTTGGTCCCATAGTAAAAGTTGTTCATAATGATAAGTACTACGAGCCCTTTTCAGCTTGGCATACCTATTCCTTATAACCCTGTATATTCTAAATTACAACGTGGGAAGCCGGGAGGATATAATATCCTAAGCATCGTAGCTCAATCGGATCGTATAGTGTGCGTAAAATTCTTCAGCAGGATAAAACCACGCGTCGTCGTTCGACTCGCGGCGAATACCAGCAGTAAGCACGTGTTCGGAAGTCCTAAACTGCGCAAAACAAGTTGGACAATACAAACAGCCCGGTACATTATTACTATACATGTAAAATAATTTATAATTGAAACAATTTCAACATTAAATGACTTTGTTAAGACTCCGATATCTAATTTATCGTCTGATAAACATATACAATTTATTTAATTATTTTTTTGTACTGGGTGACGCGACGAGCAAGTCGCTCGCCTTTTGCTAAGCGACACGCTTGCCCATAGCACTTTAGTGGCACCCAGAATTTCTACTTCACTCAGAACTTCAGTTCAACACCATGCGCGGCAATGCCTTGCGCTGCCTGAGATATTATTAAGTCTCTGTATACCCAGCATAGCGAAAATATATTTATCTATAATGCCCAGTAATTACGCTTGAAACATTGCCCTTCAATCCGGAACACAGTAATGCTTGCACACTACTGCTTGGCGGTTGAATAACTGGCAAAGGTGCGGTACTTCCCCAGGCGGACTCTGCAAGAGAGCCCTACTACTACAACCTATATAATACATACTATACTAAGTACATAATATACCTAAAAAAACCATTCCTACAGCGTTCGTGGCTTACTTTTCCTACCCTAGACTTCAAAGTGCACACGTAATACAAAATATTTTAATGTTTTATCGGGTAAAAACCGTACGAAATTATTAATGAAGCCACGTCTAAAATCAACTCAAAATTAAGCCGTATTACTCCAGAAATCACACTTCAGTTGAGGGCGTCTACCCACCTTGATTAATTTTCAAGGGTCTATAAGCCAGATTAAAAGTCCCTTATTTCCCGAAAGAATGCACGAGCTTACAAGTAGATATATTAATTAAGTCAAAGTACCAGCGAATGTCTTTGTAAAAACTAATTCAATTATGATAAAATTGGAAAAAATCTGTTGCTAGTATTAAAGCAATATACGTTACTAGCTGTTACCCGCGACTTCGTTCACGTGGACTGGTCTATATGATAAAATTGGCCTATATCCGTCTCCAACTCTTAGGCTATATCTATGCAAAAATTCAAGTCGATCCGTTCAGCCGTTTAGCCGCGATAACGCGACAAACATCCAGACAGAGAGACAGATAGATAGAGAGACAGAGGTAGTTATTTTCGAATTAATAATATTAGTTAGTTTTGAAAATGAAAAATGAAATGGAAAATGAGTTTATTAACATAAAAATAAGCATATGGTGCATCAAAGAGCAAGATATAAAAAAAATGCATATAGCAATTAGGCTTATGTAAGTAGTTTGTGTTAGTATTAATATTGAGAAAAAAAGAGGATAGATTTAAATTCTATAATTCTTTATTTTGCACACCAGAAAAACAAAATCACAAATAAGACAACCTTATAAACTAGTACAAAAAGTGGTAAGAAGTTAAGAATGATCACCACGTTAAGAATGATCACCACGCCATCTATTTTAGATGAAAGAAACTGAATAAAATAACATAAATGTAATATCAAAAAGGAAAACGGCTCATTTATAGGGTTGTCACTGTTCACATTTTATGCTATTCCAAATCAACGCTATAATGAAGTTAACTAAACACCTGTCATGTTCGCTTCCTTTCATTATCCCAGAAGCAAGTAGATATTGAATACTCGTTTAAGTTCTTAATTTTAACGCTTGTATACATACATGCTGTAAGCATCTCCAGTAATATTTACTTTTGGAATTAATATTAATCAACAATGTACAAATTCTACAATATACGGTGTTACCCGTGCGATGTAATGCTAGACTTCCACTGCGGCGTATTTAATTACGTCGGACCAACGAGCCATGTGATTGTAGCCGTGCTGTGTCACTTGCAAAGGCAACACAGCTGTACCTACATGCATAAAACGATAGTGTTGAATATCTAGATGTTTGTTTCTTTGCACAGCTGCTGAAATGACAGTCCACGTCTGCTTATTATGTACAAAGACTTACAAAATACATGCTGAGCACGTATGTCTTGATTTTTAATCGGTTAATACAAAGTTTAACCCTTTCGTCTTACTTTCACGGTATTAACGTTGGTGAGGTTTGACAGGTCGTAAAGGAAAAATCGTAGTAGCTCAGTGGGAGCACGCTCGCTCGTGGGGTCGTGGATTCAAAACCGGGTGGGACGGCCCGTACCAATGAGTTCTTTAGAACTTACGTACGGATATGAATTTTCGGTGAAGGAAAACAACGTGAGGAAGCCTGCATATTTCCGGAGAAGAAACTCGATGGCGTATGTGAATCCCGCTGTAGAGATTTTATTTTAATCTTATTATTTTAAGGTTGTTAAGAGAGTATGTTGTTCATAAGTATTGTGTAAAGTGTGAGTCTAGTTTGTAAATACAAATTTCGCAAATTGATGCAAAGTGTGAACAAATGAGTTTTTGAATTGAAAAGCGTAAATAATGTTAATTGAGTGTACGATATAAATGGATTTTATTGAGCTGCTCGTTGAACCGCATGATTGACTCTGATTACGTGATTTTAATTTGTACATCGTAGTGTAGAAATATAACGCTAATCGAGAACGCAAAATACTGGGTATTCGGTAAGACACCGACGGACATGGGATATCATTGTACTCTTCATTATGAATAACTCTTACTCTTACAAACATACATACTTACATATCACATGAACCCTAAAAACATTACTCTCCTTCATAGGCAGTTGGGTAATAAAATAGAAGCCCCTTCGAAAAGGAAGACTACTCCGTAAAGCATTACCCCCGTCACATATGTTTCAGCGACGTTTTGTCTAATGTCCTGCGATGATAA
This sequence comes from Apocheima hispidaria, assembly GCA_947579745.1. Lineage (NCBI taxonomy): Eukaryota > Metazoa > Arthropoda > Insecta > Lepidoptera > Geometridae > Apocheima > Apocheima hispidaria. The sequence goes on along the minus strand of OX388150.1, from coordinate 4,756,378 downwards.
CGGCCGTAATTGCCGGCAACGGCGTTGCGTCGGAGGAAACTCATTAAATACGGGCGAATTTATGGGCTAAGGGCCTTGATGGGTGACTGTGAATACTGCGTCTTTGGATAGAGGATGGACTTATTCTGTGATGTCATTGTACACGTCTTTATGAACAATTTTAACCAGCTCGAAAAAATTTATTATAAATAATGGTGGACGTTTTTAACACAAAGCGCCATCTAGCCCCAAACTATGCAAGTTTGTACTATGGGAACCAGATAGCTGAAAGAATGCGATGCCAAAAAAGAAAGAAAAAAAAAACTAAAAGAAAACTTTTTTTTTTTAAATACGTACGTAGAAACACCTACACGAAAAACAAACATACATGTTCATCACCCAAATGTTAGTACGGGGTGGGAATCGAGCCCACAACCTACAGCTCAGAAGACGGAAATCCTCCCACCGAGCCACAAGGCTAGTCAAAAATAATTATTTATTTGACTAGCCTTGTTAATAGGTTATACTTTAATGTTATAATTAATTGGATTTAAAATTTTATTCTTTATTTAATACTATTCATAATGTAGGTTACATAGCTATGAACTAAAAAGAAAAAATATAATAAATTATATACATATTTACAATAAAATATAACCTATATATTATAATAATATGAAAATAGGACTTAAAAGTATATAGTAATAATAAACAAAATAAACTAATCTAAAAGAACGCTATCAGTGGGAATTGTTCCCAAAATGCTGGCCCCATTACCACGTTGTATTGCAATACTCAGCCTTTGGGCGAAATAGAGGCCAGCATTTTGGTCACGTGTTGCTTCGACCAGACGAGAAGAGAGATCTTTAAATATTTTCTTAGCGCTCGGTCCCCACGGCCCCAAGGTTTCGACCCCAAAAGGCTCAAACATATAACAACTGTCCAATGTATTATATTTACGCCTCTTGAGGTCTTCTGCGGATTCAGCCGCTGCGCCAGCCTTATTTTGTGTTCCGGGAAGATGTGACGGCGCAAGCGTATCAACACAAGTGGCATCCCAATATAATTAATTAATTAAAGAGGTTGCCCGAAGAATCCAACTCGGATGGGCGGCGTTCGGGAAATTGCGTGATATTTTTTCGATCAAAATCCTGTAGTGCCTGAAGACAAGGATCTTCAACCAATGTGTGTTGCCAATGATGACACATAGAACTGAAACGTGGTCCTTTTGAAAAGCTGGCTTTTTGAAGAAACTTGGAGTCGCACAGCGGGCAATGGAGAGAGCAATGCTTGGAGTTTTTTTGCGCGATTAAATCCGGAAGGATGATATTCGCCAAAGAAGTAATGGTACCCACATAGCTCACAGGGTTTTCAAGCTGGAGTGTCAATGGGCAGGCCACATTTCTCGAAGAACCGATAACCGATGGGGAAAAATGGTTCTTTAGTGGCGACCACGAAGTGGAAGACGCAGCGCAGACAGGCCTCCCAAAAGGTGGACTGACGACATTGTGAAAGTCACGGGCAACTGGTGAATGCAAGTGGATGCTGTAGGTCGGTGTGCCGGTCTAAGAGGGAGGCCTTTGTTCCGCAGCGGATCATCCGGCTGATGATGATGAACTAATTAAAATGTCTTATTTTTTTTAAATTAAATTTCTTAGGTGGCATCCATGAACCGGAAGACGCAGCGTAGGCATGCCTCCCACTAGGTGGACTGATGATATTGTAAAAGTCACGGGCAACCGGTAGATGCCATAAAAATGGGACCAATCTGAGAGAATCTTTTAAATAAAAAATGAATTTTCCAAGTCGGTTTATAAATGTCGAAGTTCTGGTGTAATAAAAAAAAATAAAAAAAAATAAAAAAAACCTTTTCTTTGGAAGTCAGTTATTAAAATATAGTTCATTGTCAGAGCATGATAGAGAATATTTTAAATTATTTATAATTATCTAGTATCTAGGCTAAGTAGCATTAAAAAAAAAACTTCAATTTTTTTTCCGTACAAAACGTGTTAAAACATTTTTTGAAACTATGTATAGAATTGATTAAAATAGGCAGCTAAAGTGAAATATAAAAAACTGAAATTGTCTGAGAAGTTTTGGGATCGAATTAATTCCGAAATCCACTTTGAATGCGGATCGCGTAATTTGTAACTTTGTATCCGGTATTGTATGCCCGAATTAGAATTTCAACTTGAAACGATAAAGTTTTTCAGGGTTTTCCAATAAAGTTTCACTAAAAAGACCAAAGCGTATAATACCTGCATTAAAGGGAAGGGAAAACTGATTGTATTAAAAAACTGGCGTTGAATTTTGAACGCAAAACATAGCGTTGAATTTTGAACCCAAAATTCAACGCTATGTTTGCGTTTCTTCGTTATCAATTCGTGTTCGTTGTCGAATTTTTGCGTCATAGCGACCGAATTCGGTCGCAAAGTGCTGTAGCGAAAAATCGAGACTAGCGCCCCAGAATAATATTTTTAAATATGAGTGTGTACTGTATGACTTTCACTGTCTACAATATGATACCAGAGACTATTCCAGGTAAACAAGACATCGACATGTTTAAAAACTTGCAGAATGCAAACACTAAAATTAATAAATAAATAAAAATAATAATATTTGCTTGCTAATTTGAAAAGTTTACTACGCTGTGGACATGTATGTTGATAAATAACACTATAAATAACATTAAATAACCATTTATAAAAATATAAAAAAATGGTTACATACATATGTAACGTAATGTATTTATGTAATCATTTTTTTAAATTATAAATTGAAATAGTATAATTTTGACATTATTTCTATCTATCTATATCAGCCTTTTAAACATCCCACTGCTGGGATATCAGCCTACCCTCGAAGGGTGATTAGGCCATATCCACCACGCTGGCCCAGTGCGTGTTGGCGGATTCACATACGCCATTGAATTACTTCTCCGGAAATATGCAGGTTTCCTCACGATGTTTTCCTTCACCGTAAAGCCAGTGGTATATCCGTACGTAAGTTCCAAAGAACTCATTGGTACGGGCCCGCCCGGGTTCGAACCCGCTACCTCACGAATGTAAGGCAAGCGTTTTCCCATTGAGCTACCACGACTTTTACATATAAATTATTGACTGATTTTTTTTTTTGCAATTATTTTTTAAATGAGGTTATTTTATTTTTCTTAGCGGTTGTCAGTTATAGCGATATGTATAATCATAAGTTAGAATATACAATAACTTTATGCCATTCAAGGTAGGAACTAGAGCACTTTAGAGTTTAGATAACATTAAACATTCATTGTATCATAGCGAGGCTTCCGTACAAACTTAGCTTTGTTGTTGAAAAATATCGCCCATATATCGATATATACGTCACGGTTATTTCTCCAACTACAAATTTAAGATTGTAAACGGAAAAAAAAAGGATTGGTATAGCTACTTGATAGACAAACGGACGGACAGACGGACGAACAACGAAGTGATCCAATAATGCTTCGTTTTTCCTTATGAGGCAAGGAACCCTAAAAAAAAGAAACTAAGCACCACATGTGTGTTGCAATTTATAGCATCATTAAATACCAACATGGCAACCTCATACAAATAATTACCAAGAAAAGCGCGCCAGGCGTTCGGCTAAATGAAAAAAAAGATAATAGTAATTACAACCAATTTTACAAGTCAAAATAATAACAGAGATTACAAAATAAAGCGTGATTTCCCCTAATAATAAAATAAAATCTAAAGGATCGTGTTCGTTATTTACCCCAATAATAATCTGAACGACGGCAAAAAATATCTTTTATCTCCATTCAAAGGGATGTTGTTGCCGCGGTTTCTAAAAAAAAACACTTAATTATAAAGGGAGGCCGAGAGTAAAAGAAAATGGAGCAAATAATTTTCTTGCAAAACAGAATAAAATAACTTGTTTACAAATAATTTGTTTAATTTTATCAGGGGTTTAATGTTTTTGGTTAAATTAAAATGCTGTTAAGGCCCTTACTTGAGTCCGTATTTGCCTCGCTCGTACATTTTAACTGCAGATAAAAATCACTAAGTGTGATTTTTTGTTATATTTTGTCTCTTTCTGATAGGATTACAAAATAAAAATGTTTTAATCAAATTTTACTTATTTTTTGCATCTCCTTTCGTGAAACTTCGTTGCTAGGTTACAATTTGCTGAAAACAGACTGCAGCGGAGCTGAATTCATGCGCCATTTTAAAAGGTAAGAACCTAAAGTACTATATTATTGACTACGTGCATGATCTCGAAATCAACAAAAAAAAAAACAACGCGTAAATTTTCGTTTAGTAAAAAAAAAGAAACGATAATACAAAGCTACTTTGGTGCCACCCTATATTTTATATTGGTTTGATTGTCGCATTTTTTTTTTAAAGTCGTTTAGAAAGAAGCTGTCGCCAACAAAATTTTCTTCTGGTAGTATTACACACGTCTATCATTGACGTCAAGACAGCTCTTATTTCATACGAAATTATAAAATAAAGAACGAGATAGAAGCCGGAAATAACTGAACGCTTTTCAAACCAGGCCCTTCAATTAACTGTCTACCTACCTATACATACTTATATCACGCGGGCGGGACACGTTCAAAAGTTAAATTGCTCTAATTTGAGCCCCTTGCACCTTATTGCAACGTCCCCTTTCGTCGGAAAGGCAATGCGCAGCGATTTGTGCTAGTGCTGAGACATAATGATATCGATCATTTTGAATTTATAGTGTATTTGTAGTTTGTAAAAAAAAGGTCGTGTTATTTGATAACCGCGACTGGGTTCGCGTGGACAAAAATAGTATCCTATGTCCGACTCTGTGCTATACAGTAGCTCCTTATCAAATTTTATCAAGACCCGTTGAGCCGTGTCGTAACGCGACAAACAACCAGGCAGAGACAAATTTACTTCCTTATAGTTCGCTAGATGGCGTTGATCCATGTTTGTGCATTTTTGACGTTTTGTATGGACCGACAGTTGTAATGAGTTTAGTTAGTTCTGAATCGCACAAGCGAAGTTTTTTCCTCGAGACGAACTTATTCATTTGTATACCTCGAAGCCTTATTGGTCCTGATACGACTGCGGCTAAGTATATTCCTCTGAATTTTAATAATATTAGATAGGATTCCATATTGAAGGAATTTCCGCATTCAAATACTTTCCATCAATTTGATTATTTACTAGCTTCGAGTAGAGCAGATAAAGTCAATACATAATTTAACTATTTATTTAATTTAAGCATTTCATGCAACCACAGATTACCCCCTCCTGATTCCCTACTTAGGACGGTCAAAGCGTACCACGTATCAGTCAAAATACACCTATAAAGATGTACTTTCATTGGTTCATTGCTAAAGGTGAGAAACTGTAACCTTGACATACCCAATGATAACGCTTGGTCGCAGTCCCCGCACCCCACGCTTCCCTCTAAATATCGTGAGTTTTTGTCTGAGCAATGATCTAGTAATGCAGCATATATATTACTATAAATTGTGCAAGGAACTTAATTTTAAATTCTACAAAAAATGTCACGTTACGTTATGCGTATACGTACGTTATACAACGAATAAATAATTATGATACAAAGCCTAGCGAGCCTATAAAAACTTTTATCGATTTATCGATATCAGATATCGATATAATCTAGTGTTGTAACGTGTGTCCGCTATTTGAACGAATGCGTCCACATTTTTCTCCCCCGTTTTCTATTTACGACGCTATTTGCCTCGTTTTGCTTGTGAAAGCGCATCTCCTTTGAACTTGCTTGAATTATTTAATCATTTAATAGAATTACGATGCTTTGAACAGCCCTATCTGTTGCTTGACTCTAATTGGCAGTCTATCATAATATTTAGTATTGACTTCTCTTTGACGAGATGCACCTTTTCTTCAAGAAATATTTAAGTAAAGTGTAATTTTAGTTCTCGCGTTTGTATACATTACGGGAAGCAAATTAATTGGCTACTTTGATACTTAGCTGTTCATTTTGCGGTTTCGCGAGATTAATTTACTCTTTAGTTAAATTAAATTCATGAAGGGTCTCTTAAAGCTAACAAGATGGACTTCTTAGCTTTACTATTTAGTTTTTAGTTTTCCTGAAAATGTCCTGGTAAAAACAGTATCCTAAATGCATCCTTATATCCTATCCTTTAGTTTTTTCACTTAATTTTCTTCAGTTTGGTCTACCCACGAAAAGATAACAAGCAGACAATGGCGTCGATTCTGTATTACTTATCCCTCACTAAACTTACCAGACAGAGATAAAATTATCTGCATTACTTTTAATTTTTAATGTGTGTAGCGTGTAGTAGTAAGAGGATAGCTACAATTTAAGTTTAGTTTTCCAAGATTGAACAACAGAATCGGCAACATTGCTACTTTCAATTTAAATAAAATAAGAAATAAATGTAAAAATAAAAATAATACATGATTTAACGTTCCACAACATTGAGCAACACGGTACCGGCTCAAACGGAGACCTGTGTTGTTCAATGTTCCACACTGATAGTTATCCTCTAGGATATCCTGGTCGGGGATGACACCAAGGATACCAAGGATGGAACATAGAAAGACACGGTCAGTAACAGCTAGACCAAGTGCAGATATTTAAATTCAACTTTCAAACAGCTGCTTGGCTGAGAATAGAACCCGAGATCTCCTGCTTAAAAGACCATCAGGCCTTGGTACAATCAAGAAGAAATGGACATCACCGGCAGAAAATTTGCGCAGAAGCGAACCCAAATCCATCATAACTTAGTGTATAAACGTTGCTTTTCCATCCGTTTATAATTCAAGCTGAAAGTGACATCATTTTCCGATATGCCCCACACTTCAATCTAAAGACCGTACGAAGACATTAAAACGTTGACTGGACCGCTAATTGGGAGTGACGAGAGGGCGGGAGGGACAAATTGCCTGTTTTAGGGCGACAATAAATTGATATGGGCCGAGAAATTACCATGCGGCCGTGAACGTATTTCACAATTGCTTTAATTACCAGTGGCTGGTAGCAAGTGCTAGGAATGGGCACGTTGTGGTATTGACAGGGTTAGCAATTGATTTTGCTGTAAGTGCTTGTTTTGTAAATGTGGTTTGATAAGCAAGATGACGGTTATTTTTTTGCTTCGTAAAAAGCTGTAATAAAATAGATAAAAAGAAGGAAAGAAAATAGAAATAGAAACGAACGAAGTTTTTTTTTTCATAACTAAAGAAGCTATAAGCATTTTAATTTCTTGCTATAGTTTTTAAGAAAAAAGTTTCAATAGTTCCGTTACGGAACTTCTGGGAATAAACGAACGCATTATCATCAAAGTCGTTGGGTCATAAATCAGCCAATCTGTCTATCTCGCTCGCACTTGAATGGAGTGGTATACAAGGAATTTATATACTACGTAACAGTATATAAATTCCTTGGTGGTATATCTATATATCTTGCTCGCACTTACAGGTATTATAATGTGACGTTTATTGCTTGATGACTCAGATAATACTGCGTTTTTTTCTCTCTTATGTTTTGGCTCCACACGTTGTGTATTTAGCCAGTGTCAAGTATTGTTATATTTCAAGTGATGTCAAATATTTAACGATTAAAATAAGTCTCAATCATAGTATAAGTCAAGCAAAGTAAGTCATGGTCAAGTCCACGTCATGCCCCAGTAAAGTGGACCCTTTACCAGAGGTTTCTATGGAGTTTTGGAAACATCACGAAGAGTCACGTTTCACAATATTATACTATTCACCAACACTCGTTCACGAACACTTAATGGATAACAATCCACCATTTTTACAGATTAACACTCAAAATAACACAAGTTTTGGATAATTATACAATGATGCGACATGACTTCTTTACGTTCCCGCCAAAACTGAAGCAATCGCTTAACAAGTGTTCTTACGACATGTAAAATTGGTGTCTTAAAGTTAGTACATGTGTTACGCATTTGGACAACCTCCTATGATTTGTGCAACGAATTTTCCACTGCTAGGTACGTCCTAGAGAGTATAGTATGAACTTAGGAGTTTAGTGCAGACGGGCATAAGTATATTTTGTAGACTCTGGTACGTCTTAAAACTGCAACCAGAAACACCGAAGGACGGGCAGCAGCGCCCGCTTAGTAAGCCGTGAGCATGTTGCGTTGGCTCTCGAAATACAGTATTTAATAGTTCGAAGCTTAAGGTTCATAACATTTTTTTGTATAATTAATTATGTTTATGGACCACAGAAACACTGATGCTGGTTCGATTCGTAAAAGTATAATCATAGATGAATGTATACTAGAGTATAATGACGTATCGAAAATAAAAGAAACAATATTCAAATATAAAAATAAAACAATATAAAACCCAAGGATCTTGTATCACACTGGATAGAGTGATTGCTTTGGCAGCGTGTCCACTTTCTGTTGGCGCGCTTAGTGAGTAGGGAAGTGAAAACTAGTGCAGAATCTATCGATAAAAATGTACACAGTGTACAAAACTAAGAATTTGTAAATTAAGAACACAATGTTTGCAAAAATATTTACTTTATTGAACATCGAAAATCGTAATTGCCATGTAAATAGTACGAATATATATTTATTTATTTATTTAGGTTCACCTACACTGTGCACACCAATACAATGTCAAAAATATACACAAATAAAATAGAACTAAATGTCACAATACTTACAGGTGAAGACAGCATGCAATAATAAATAGCAAGGTACTATAATTATAAATAGAATTTTAAGTCATTACATAAAAATTAAAAATTTAAATTTAAAAGTCATTATATGAATTATCATCATTGGTCAGATAGTCAGAGACCTCAAAGTCTTCCTAAATATATTAATATGGTCACCAAAAATGTCAACATCGGCTGTCTTAGACAGAGTATTATACATACGCACCATTCTAGCCATGGGTGCATTTAATCCCACGTTAGAGTGAGACATCGCAGTGGAAAAAATATTAAAGCGCGATACTCTAGGCAGTGTTCGAGGATGTTGTGTGTTTATATATAGTGTATATAGTAACTATGAAAGTTAATAAGTATCTACACCGTCTCCTAGTTTCTTTTATTCTTCCTAGTTTTTTAATTGACAGCCCAGTCATAAAACTAGATTTTTCAAAATGTTTTCAACAAAGTCGAGAGTATTTAGGTGGCTCCCAGTTTTCGCGCCTCACAGCCTTTATCCACTGATTTCTGATTTCCGGACATTTTGGAAATCTATAACAAAATGTTTTATTTTAATTAATTGTTTAACCATGACACAACATTGGTACAAATTATCATACATTTCAAGCCGCGAAAGCGTCAAAAAGATTAAAATTAATTATCGATAGAATACGTATCAAGCTGATAAAACGCGGATAGGAATTAACGGTTCATGTTTCACTTAATTTAGTATATGTAGGATATTACAAGAATATTATTAGATAAATATCGACCAAATATCGACAAAGTTTGAAACGTGCAGTGGTACTTCACTAGCAGGAACACGTAAAACAATGCATTTATTTATCTTAAATTAATGCTTAAATGCATTACTAAATAACACTGCGTGATAGTTGTATGACTTCAAACATGTATATTCTTTAAGTGAAACGAATATTTAGCTTTGATTCTGGTTATTTTAGGTAAAAAACGCTACAAAAGACTTACGTGTGAAATGATAATTCTGGATCTTTTACTCCCCCTTTCGTTGTTCTCGATGCACAATACACAGCACAACACGCCATAATGCCACTATGTATAACAATATTAAGTATTCACAGCGATATTTTGATCCAATTTGCTTTTTTAGTAAGACCGGTCGCAATGTTGTGACCGACTAGTCGGTCACAAAATGGACACAGAGTGCGAGGTTGCCAATCTTACAATAGCTCTCTCGCTTACTCTATGCGACGACCCGTGAAATAAAAAGAGAAACATGACAATGTGAACGTCGGAGCGGCAACGTCTCATGGGTCTGTCCAGTATGATGCTTCGTCTAAGATAAAACCCTTATAAAAAGAAGATGGCCAGTATCAAAAATAGGTTCGTCACATTTCTCCCCCATTTTGGTGACGAAGCTGGAGAATGAGCTTTTTCAAAGGTCTCCTCAACATCCCAGATGCTGTTCTTACTTCTTTCTTTCTTCAATAAAGGATTTTTTGTTTGTTTGTTTGATCGCCAAGAAAAGCGTGGGGATTATGGCATGAATGCCTCCTAAGAGAGGCATTTTGTTAAGCAGTGACGTCTTCTGGCTGATGATGATATACTGCCCCGGTGGCTCAGCCCTTTTGTGTTTGGGGGCGTGGGTTCGATTCCCACTTAGGACAAACATTCATGTGATGAACATTTGTGTTTGTTCTATGTCTGGGTGCTAATATATAAGTATGTATTTAAAAAAAAAATATGTACGTATATCAGTCTCTGGCAGCCATATTACAAGCTTTGCTTAGTTTGGGGTCAGGTGACCGTGTGTGCAAAAGTGTCCCAGATATATTTCTATTTATATATTTATTATTGTACGTCATTTCCTTCAAAAGAGATTTATCCTGACATATCGTGCCTCAAAACTCGCTTACAGCTAGCTGGTTAGGCTGCAGACTGGCAGTGTGCTTGAGCGTATAGTTTATCTTTAGACCTTCAATATTTTTTGGCTAATCCAACTGTTCGTTTTGTCTAAGAGCCATTTTGTTTTAATTTCTATGTATTTTTTCATTTAACGGCCCAAAAAAACAAAACATTTTCTACAAAATATTATCTATCTTTAATTCTAAATAGTTAAATGCACGTACTCAAGCGCCTCACGTAGGCCAGAGAAGCCTAAACACGGCGCTTACAACCGAGGGTCGCAAAACAGGGGTTATTTTAGGCCGACTATAAATTAATTTCGGCACAGGGCATCGCAGTTAAGCCGCCATACATTTTAATTGCTTCCATTATCGTCCTTTCTGAAATAACGGCCATATCTTTGTATAGAGTAGCTAAGATCACACAAAAATTGTAATTAATTTGCTTGCAAAATTGCTTTCCAGGGATCAACTTAAAGCGGTGGTTATAAAAACAGGATTATTATTATTAAATATGCTATTATTATTATGATAAAAAAATCAACTGTCATGACACTTGATAATTAAGGCCGGGTTGCACCATATAGGTTAACTTTAAACTCCAGTCATAATTGCAGTTAAAACTCCCGTTAAGCAGAAACATCTATTGCACCATTTCAACTATTGGTCAAAATGACGAATAACACATGCTGGCTAAGCTTCATGGTTAACTTTAAAGTTATAGTTAATTTAACTATAAAAGAAGCTTTAACTGGGATTATGGTGCAACCCAGCCTAAATTTTAGTCAAATTATCGGTCAAGCCTTTTAAATCATATACAAACGAAAAAATAAAAGCTTTACCTCATCAGGGCTCCGGGACTTCCAAAGGAACACACCAATGCCCTTAGCACTGTACTTCTGCTCCTACCAAGAAAGCAGTCCCGAAACGCCTACGATAACATCGATCCCTCAACGTTGCCCTCTCCGAGCCCGTTCTACTGAGAGCTTGTTGCAAATGCTTACGCCTGATATATATAGCTTGCACGAGAGTAACATAACACAACCAATTTATGAGTGGTGATGTAAACACGCAATTTTGTGCTAACATACACTACTGCGATGGATGTTGGAAACAGCAGCACGATGACAATGCCCCCTATGTCGTCCGAGCTTAGTACTTTTTTGAAAATGACAAATTAACGAGAGTTTCGATGCATTTTGGCTGGCGGCAGGTATCGAGGTAATGATAATGATACTGTTTGCAGTGTTGGCGTCATGTTGGCACTAAAACTATGAAATTTGCTCATCACCATAAACAGAGCTTCATGCTTTGACCAAAGTTAAATGAATGGACGGGCCCTAACCACACAACATAACAAGTCAAAACAATCGAACTAAGTCTTCAATACTAAAAAGTATACATAGTACATTTGTCACAAATAAGAGATAGCGAATTATAATATCAAGGCAGATTTTTGCGTATATTTGGATCGCTAGTGTTGACGAACGTACGTCGCGCTCAACTTGCTTCAGTCGCTCACCGGACTGAGAGCCGAATGAAGCAAGTTGAGCGCCGGCGCTCACTTTAAAGTGTTTAAAATTATCTGACTTGGGCCTGTCCATTCATTTTACTTTGGTCGAAGTTAACATGTATAAAAAGTATGTACATACCTTCATATAATTATGATTCTAGATCAACATAAACAATTTTTAATGTAAGTATGCCGTATGTATAGAGCACTTCGATTCTTATACGAACTGTGAGGGCAAAGAATTACTACGTGAGGGTTAGGAGCTATCAGCCGCACTCTGTGTTCCTTGATTATTATTATTTTTCTCTAATGATTTGGCTCCACACGTTGTGTATTTAGCCAGTGTCAAGTATTGTAATATTTCAAGGGAAGTCAAATATTTCCGAAATAAATAAGTCACGGTCAAGTCCACATCATGCCCCAGTAAAGTGGTGGAGACTTTACTAGACGCTTCTATGGAGTTTTGGAAACAACACGAAGAGTCACGTTTCACAACATTATACCTATTCACCAACACTCGTGCTCGTTCACTAACACTTTAATGAATGAAAATCCACCATTTTTACAGATTAACGCTCGAAATAACACAAGTTTTGGGAAATAATACAATGACGCGACATGACTTCTTCACGTTCCCGCCAAAACTCCCCGCAGTATTTTTCAAGGAGTACGTTTCTCGTTTTTTTTTTTAATCGTAATTTATTTTGGCTCCACACAATACATAGTGTTTTAGCCAGTGTCAGGTTTTGTAATTTATCAAGTAAAGTAAATAAATAAAAAGTAAGTAAATAAATTCTAGCACTACATAATTCTAAATATGAATTACTTATCATACCAGACAAATAATCTAGCATGTATTAAGAGCATTACTTTATCCCTTTCCTTTTCCTAGTTTCAACTGGGAGCTGACAAAGAAAATCCAATTCTCATTTTCTCATTACTGGCCTCTTTACTGTCTGTTCTTTGTTTCCGGTAGAAATACATTAAAAGGGAAAATATTAGACAACGGGCTTTGCCAGACGGAAGCTATTTTTGACGATTCGGTTAGTGTTTTAAATAATTTCTGATCGGAGCAGAAAATTTTGGATTCAGTTTCCGCTTGGACATTTTATCAGATTTCGTACGATGGATTGATCAGATTTCAGTCGTATCAAAGTGTCTCCACACGGACCAGAGGGCTTATCCCATAACCCTGAAAGCGACAGTGATAGTGCGCGAGTGGACTGCGATAGTGCGACTAAGTTGGTATGAGCGGGATAGCGCGCTCTCGCAATTAGAATCACGAACCTTTCAAAGTTAGAGGATAAGCCTGCTGGTCAGATTTTTTCGAAAAGGATAGCTAGTAATGAACTTTACGGGAGTAAAAGAAACAGCCTATAACCGTAATAAACTGTTTCAGTTACATAATATACCAACGAAATTTATGTCTTGCCTATCCTCTTCGTAAAAATCAGATCAGGCCCATCAAGATAGAGATCGCAAATTCCCAGTTACTATAATTTTATGAAGGTGTCTCCACACGAGCCTGATCTGATTTTTACGAAGAGGCTCTTTGTAAAAATCAGATCAGGACCGTGTGGAGACACCTTCATAAAATTATAGTAACTGAGAATTTGCGATCTCTATCTTCACCACCTCTGAACAGATATGGCTCTTAATCGAACTAAATTGTATTAAAATGAGCTGCTTGCCTACAACATTTAATTAAAATCGAATCAACAGCCCGCAAGTATACAGACAAATATTCAAACTAACCAAAAAACATTCAAATACATAGACACGCAGGCTTGTTCCCGTAGACTCTGAGATCTTCACTTCGCTCGGAATCAACAGCACAATTAAGTCATCTCGCTAAGCCTTGCTGCAATTACTTCAATTATGGCTGATGATGATGAGGTAATGCCGCCAGCGTGCTGATTACGCTGCCAACTGGCAGTGGGCTTGAACATTTGGATTATCTATAGACCTCTGGTCTCCAGTTAACCCCACTGTTATTTTTATGTAGTAGGCTAATTAGTTTAGTTTGTATGTATTTTGCTTAGATAATAAAGGCACTTGCCAGTTCAAAAAAATTTTCAGTTAATTTTATAAATTGTGATATTGATTAGATAAAGAGCCAAAAAAAGAGCCTGAGCAAATTTATAAACATTAAATATATACATATATATTACCAAAGTTGGGATAGTTACATAATAAATAAATGTAAATAGTACTTACGCAATATATGAATATGAATATTACACCATTTATAACTCAAGTACGGCTGGACCGATTTTAACCTTTGATTTGTTAGATCCGTCTCCGCCCCGAATAGCAGAATAACTAAAACATCAGTAACATTCACAAGGTTTGTATGAAGAGATTGCATTGCTATTCGCGGGCAACAGCTAGTAAGTAAAATAGTAATAGTATAAGTATAGTATACTTATAAGCTCCATATTTTTTCCGTTTGGATGAATATGCTCGTTTATTTAGAATTGATTACATTGTGATTTTCCTGTTTACAAGGTATTTGAATGAATCAAAAGTGGGCTTATCCCGTAACTCTGAAAGCGATAGCGAGAGTTGCGCGAGCGGGAACGCCCATAGTGCGACTTAGTTGGTATGAGCATGCCATCTCTCGCAATCAGAATCAAGAACGTTTCAAAGTTAGAGGATAAGCCCGCTGTTCACGTGACGATGTGTTGTAGATCGTATATATTTAACAGTACGACATGGCTTTCGATGAACGTGGTCAAAATTAGAAATACTTGTCCTCTTATTTTATCTAATGTGTGAAATAAACACAACGTAGTACCAGCGCCCATCAGCGCCCTCATCCACCTGGATTAAAATCTGTGTCGCAATATACGTTCCACGTGCTCGTTATCATAATGACGCTGTATTGTGAACGATTCGAGATATTTTGATGCTTATTACGATATCACGCAGCGCTAGATCATTACGACCAAAGTAAGAAACGATTCCTGAAAAGCTTATACGCTTATACGTACGTTTAGGTTAAATTACTCATCCAAGTTCCAGTCGTCTGGCCGACGCCAGACCCCTACCAATTTCGGCAACTATCTTCCCTTGCCAATAAAATACTTATATCTCCCGCAACTCAAATTATAGTTTTATTTTATTTCTATACAGGGTAATTTTTTAAGTGTGCAAATTTTACGTAAAGCTTTTTTAAAATATTAAGCCTCGTATTTTTTTGTATTACCCTTTTCGGAACAAAAATGATAAAACATTTTCACATAAAACTATCTAGGCATGATATGGATAAAAAAATTAACAAAAAAATCGGGAAATATGTTCCAATAATGTAATGTATGTGCCTGGAAGAGATCGCTTTCAGCGACAAGGCCGCCATTTGTTACACTAGTTAAAATGCTTTGTTCTCTGTCCTAGCTATGTACGATCTGGTGTGAACAATAAAGAGTTTATCTATCTTGTGCAAGGCAAGACGAGGTCGTGCGCGTGTCTCGCTGAGCATTCCTTGATAAAGGTCACCGAATGTGATCGAAACTATAGTCGGAATAACCGACTCAATTTAACGTGAGTATTCCCGTTTTATTAAAACAAAATGTATAAAAACCACGTCAGTTTTTATAGTAAAAGTTTATTTATCTATCTATCAATAATGATAATGATAGTGATAAAATGATGAAAATGATAGTGATAATGATAGTGATAAATAAGCACTTTAAAAATAGTATCCCTGTATACATCGTGTGTATCTTTACGGCTCCTTTATACCCTCAATGTCCTTTTAATGCGGGCAAGCGGAAAATCTTGATAAAACAGAAATAGGTTTATCTTATTCGAGTATCAGAAGTGTGTCACGGGCTAAATGAACCCTTCTCCTTTGGAGAGACAAACTAAAAAGGATAAAATGTTCCTTAGCGTACATTAAAGTGCTGTCGGCTTGAAGAAGACCGTAAAAAGGCGGCCCCTGAGGCCCGCTGGGACCACAGACCTCGCTCCTGTCCGCTAAGCCAAATTAAACTATAGACTTGACAATCATAGAAAAAGTCAAGGTTTTTTTTAATACAAAAAAAGCTGACTGCAATATATAGTCTACGATCCGATCTATAGTCTATGACATTCCGGACATAAAGAATAATCCAACGACACCTCAACAATAAATACCTACATACGCCCAAAAACATTATCTCCTTATTGGGCAGTCGGTAGAAGATGGGAAAAAAGTATTTCGCTGAAGGTTTTGTGATTCATGTACAAAGTCTCAAAATCAAATAACCTGAGTAAGGTTAGGTAAGTTGGTTCTAAAATCTGTAGCATAGCAGTTTCGTGACTAAAACTAATAATTAACACTTATGGCAATTTCAATTATTTAGCTGATAGACCAACCAAATAAAAAGCGTTGCCATGCTCGGCACACATTTTTTTAATTTCTTAGTTTAGGCGACACGATTTTATTTTTAAGGAAAATACAATGAAAAAATGTTTCAATATAATTTTTAACGGATTCTCAAGACACAATACTTCGAAAAGTAGAAACTGTATATAAATTTTTTAAAAAAAAACAATTTTGACTGGGCGTAGCAAGTTTTTTCGTTCTGAAATCGTCTTTTTTTTTTTTTTGTTAAAATGATTCGTTGCGCCTCTTTGAAGTTCAATGGGCGACTTATATTACCATTTTTATGTTATTATAGTATATCGTGCTGTTTCTGGTTAAGTGCTTAACCTAACTTCATTAATTTAATCGTCCAAAACACAAGCTTAGAGTGGTCAACAATGTTTTAGAAAATAAATTACAAGTGCTTAAATCTAAACTGACAATCTGTTACCGATGCCGTGTCTACAAGCCCGTAGCTCTACAATTCTGAGCCGATATCAGCCGTGCTGCCTTCTCCAGGATGGTAGTTACAACATTTCAACCGTGAAATTTTATCGAGAGAATTAATCTTCAAAAGTTTTCGTGACCCGCCCTTTTGTTTCAGATGCGCCCTGTAATAAAATTTATTCAATACTGTCTGCATCCTTCGGTTTCATTTCTAATTTCCAATTATTTCCGCATTTTTTATTTAAGCATTTGTTATATTTTAATTTATTTACAAAGTAGGCCTTGGTTGGAACAAAACCAATGGAAGCTTTTGGGCGGCCTAAAACCTAACAGTATTTAGCTACCGTTATACCTTTACAACGTTACTAGCATAGCCATTTTGGTGTGACTGACTGGTGTGAATGAACCTTACTAACTTATCAATTTTGGTTTGACTAATATGTCTGGCTGATGTAACTAAACCTTACTATTTTAACAAGTTGAATGTGACTACACCTTACTAGCGTAATAATTTAATTG
This sequence comes from Apocheima hispidaria, assembly GCA_947579745.1. Classification (NCBI taxonomy): domain Eukaryota; kingdom Metazoa; phylum Arthropoda; class Insecta; order Lepidoptera; family Geometridae; genus Apocheima; species Apocheima hispidaria. Next base: position 4,739,040 of record OX388150.1, on the reverse strand, counting down.
TGGTTTATGTGGCTGATTAGTGTGATAACTTATCAATTTTGGTGTGACTGGTGTGACTGAAACATACTTGCTTAACAATTTATTGCTGACTAGTGTAACTGGTACTTATTAACTTAAAAAAATTGCGATCAATTGCGTATTTGATTGGTGCATCACTAAACAAACATACAATCTTTCGCATTGGTAATAATATAGGTGCGTTTCTAATCGGAAAGATAACTTCGAGGGTTGGAATCAGGTCTCAGGGGTACAACTGATTCGGTTTAAGAGATGCAGTTCAAATCGTGAATTAATGAAGTTAATTCCGGAGTTATTGGTTTCAGGGATAAGTGCCGATAAAATGAAATGAGCTTCGTGAATGCGAATGGGGTGGGGCTTTACAAAGAAAAACTAGCGATTTTGTGTTCCATCTTATTGTTTCAATTCGGTTAATACATTTTTCAACGAGTAACGTTTCTTCCTGTGCTCATTTGTAACATTGAATGATAATTCTAGAACAAAATATGAGTGTCTGTTATTCCGGATATCTTCATGCGTTCCGTTTTCCTTTTTACCCGACTACGAAAAAGGAGGGCTATGATTTTGACCGGTGTGTATGTTCATCTGTTCCCTCATAACTTCTAAACTACTTATCATAATTTGACAAATGGGATATGATTGGAAGCGTCTTGATTGTCCGCTGGTTATAGACTGTGTCGTCACATTAAACTGAATATGACGCACTCTAGAAGACATAAAGCTGGCATTAAACCAAAAAATATAATGTAATGATGCCGCGTTGGGTATCAAATGAAAGGGCTTAATTAGTACATTTCAAAAATATATATTGTTAGCTATTTTTTTAACAAACACATGGTTAAAAATTGATTTTGCAAGCAAATGCGCCGTGACGCATGTCGTCTGGTATTAGTTTTTCAATCAATTCAATTTTTTTTTTTTTTTCAATTTTTCAGTCTATATCTCGCTATGAAGATAAAATTATTGATACAGATTAATAAAGAACACTTCAAAACCATTATTGTTAAGATAATTTGTGTTTTAAAGTTACAATACGAGTTCAGCAAACAGACCATTTTGATCTATCCCTAACTATTGAAAAGAAAAGAAATGAAAAGAAAAGTTCTCAAAAAAACTGCTAATTCTCACACTTTTCTTGTTTTTCAGGTAAAGATATTTTCACAAACTATTCTCGATCCTACGACTAAAAACATTAAGCCGTTAAGAAGCTTTATCTCTAACATACACGCTTCCCCATAACCATTAGCAGCAAAGAATAATTCCGCAAATTGTCATAGAGCAGTTAAATGGCTGCAATATTAAACTCATTACGACGGGGAAAACTGCGTCGCACGTCGGGCGCTTTGGGAACGTTGGATTCAGTGGGAAACGTCGGGTACGGCTTGGCAAAAAAACCTACTATAATTAAACTATTTTTTTTTATTTGGCAATACTATTATTTAATTTAATTTTTATTTAACACAGCTATTTTACTCGCACATTTTGGTATATAATAGAGAGTGAATTTATAGTTGTATGTCTTATTGTATCTGTATAATATCAGAAAACCGTTTGGTTTGAAATATTTTAATTTGATGGAAGAGATTTTTTGTTATGTCTAAAGATATAAATACGAAAATCTCTTAAAATATTTGTATACTTATCACAAATAGACACAACATGAAAATGAACTCTCTTAGAATATTCTCAAAACTAGAATAAAAGGGTATTCCCCCGAAAATTACTAATTCTGTCAAAGTTGGTGGGGAATACCCGTAAAACATAGAAACAAAATGAGTTTCCAGCTCAGAAATGTAAAATCAGTAAAAAAACGAAGAATTTCCTTGTATTCTCAAAAATCGTGGGAAAATCTTTACATTTCAGTATATCGGCAGCGGTCCCATATAGGTAGAAATATCAAAAATCGGTGTGTTTGAGATGCTGCAGGGGGCGACAATATTTCTAAGGCCTATATAGGGCAGCCAAGGTATCAAATCCGCCCTTGATTATTTCTACCAAAAATCATTTAATTAGCTTCACAGGCTATTTTAGGTTCGCTAGTGCTAGCTCTAGTACCTATAGTAGCAAACCCATTAATCTGGTTAAAATATTTTTTCCCAAACTGTACATACATACATTCATAGTAGGTATAATAAATGCCTCAGCTTGGCGACAACCGCAAGCTTTTTGTAATTTCCAGTGACAAATGAACAGCGGACTGAGCACCGGGGGGTTTCAGCGCGAGTTGATTTTAAAACAAAGATGATGTGGCACAGATGGGACATAGTTATTGTATTTACATACGTAGGTAATTAGGTAGACATTTTCCGCAGTTGGTATCAAAAATATTTTAATGTTTTTCTTTTGCGTCATAATTATCTTTTTGTTTATAAATAAATCTATAAAGACGGAATTGCATAAATTTGGTTGTTGTATAAAAAGTATTTTTTTATGGAAATCAATACTCAACTCTCGGAAATAGGTAGTTTTTGGTATACGTGCTATGAAAGGTAAATCTTGTTCGGTAACTAACCACAGTAGTGACAGCAGTTCTGTGTTAGTCTATATAAAAGAATATTTTTATATGGAATATGGATATGTAGTAGTCAAACACTTTTAGGTAAAAGACAAGAGAACATAAGCTTTTTTATCATATCAAACCAACAACTAACTTCTATAACACTCTCTATTCTATATATTTTATTATTAAATTATGTCTGTTAGATACCCATATATTTATTATAAGCTTGTGGAGCTTATACCCATATAATAATTGATGGCTCCTTGTTAGCTAAATAAATAAATAATAATAAATATCTGGGACATTTTTGCACACACGGTCATCTGACCCCAAACTAAGCAAAGCTTGTAATATGGCTGCCAGAGACTGATATACGTACATAGATATTTTTAAATAAATACTTATATGAATATATACAACGATATTTCTTTACTTCATAAAAGAATCGTTTTTTTTTTAAATGATATAAGTAACAATTATTTATACTGTCAATAATTGTGTGGCGGCACACTGCGGAATGAGCTCGTTGTGCCGCCGGCCGGTACGCACGTCGATGGAATATGCGCCGCCACAGTTGTAACGTAGGCAATATTTTTCTACTCCATCGAGCATGAGCTTCTAATTTTGTCTCATCTTTGATAATTTCGGAGCGTTGAAGCGCGTTTCCGTACTTGCGTTTTGAGTTAATGCGCTCTTACACAGGCCTATTCATTTGAAATTTAACAACGTGTTCTAGAGTTATAACTTTCACGAGTTAAATTGGGTTGGTCGGAAAGGATGTGCTAAGCCATAAATCGTAAGGAATTATAATAAGGATCATTGTTGCATTCATAATTGTTAGCAACTATGTATTTTAAACCCTAAAAAACCCTAAAATTGTTTCATTCTCAAACTAGAGTAACAAAAACCTGTTTCAATAGAACAGCAGATTTTTTCCGGTTCGGTCTCTTAATATAAGATGACTTAAGCGTTCGCTCTGGTTATTCAACCATCTCATTCGCACTTTTTCAGTAAGATATAATATAATAAATGTCACAGAGGCATACATTTTTTTTTACAGTCAGTGATGTTTACTTGTTTGTTGTTGTTGTTTGTGATGTGATGTGATGTGATGCCAATTTTGAAGCAATTTTTATGATAACATAATTCTTTTGAAGAAGAAGGAAATAATTTATTTTTGTTAATAATAATTGAGTACTTAATAATTGAATAGTTAATAATTGAGTTATTGTCTTTCTCTTTCGCTATAATAAAAAAATACATGAAAATGGCTAAAAAACATTTGCAATAATATTTTAAACATAAGACAAGAATTATTTTTTAAATATCCACGCATTAATTTTTATATTAAAACGGCGATCAAGATACCTGAAATAATTTCGGTATAGCATACTCTATCTGGCTAACCCAGTAAAAGTGTAACCGCGTGATTTCACGCGTTAGGTTTAATTCGTGCCATGTGTTCAGTGAGCAGTCGTCCGATTGTTCATGTTAACTGGTTAGTACGTAGGTAAGTACTACGAGTAGTTTGTCGTTACCCAGGAAATTTGAATAAGCTATTATTTGCTTTAGAATTAGAATAGTTAAGCTACATTATTTTTTGTAACCGTTCCTCTTAAGAGCTCCCATAAGCCCTAAGCACTCATTGTCTATGTCGTCCGCGCATTTATATTTATTTTGAAGATAATTAATGCATTTTTAGAAAGAAAACAAAAACCGACTCGTTCAAAAAGTGCTGTATCAATTCAGATAAAATTTATATGGGACTATCTCTGAAGTATGACATAACAAAAAAAAAAACAGCAAAATCAATTCATAATGAATGCTGAGAAATACCAAAGCTTGGCTTTTGGACTTTTATATGAAAAAAAATGATAGATTTATTAAATACCAATTCAGCGTTCTGTAGGCAGAAAAAGCGGATATTCCTGTGGTTGGGGCCAGCGCTAACGCGGCGCGGCCAGCACGTGTAATTCCGAAAAAAAAGTGCACAGGCACTACACTGACGCGAGTAAACACTTGAATCGTTGTTTTTTGGGTGATTTGATTTGACAGAAAGCAAAACGTACTCACTTGTGATGATATCATACATGTTTGTCATAAAGAACAAACAAAACTGACACAAACTATAAAAGTAGAGTAGCAACCATCAAAAGCGCGTAAACATACATCCTTCCATAAGCGACAGCCCTAAAACCCTACCACCGCGTATTCTGCGTAAGCACTTACCATAAAACCAGGATGGTGACTATCGTGGAGATGATTCAATGAAGAACTGCCATTCTACGTGTTACGATTGATATTTATGACCGTGTTATCCATATAATAATACAATGCTTTTTTTTTCTTAAGTTTTTTTGGTTCGGACCTGAGTCCTTAATCTGCGATCAGAACGATCCGAAGATGGGCTGCTCTTAGTAAATGGTGAGCGCTTTACGATTCCCAAGCTGCCTGCCAAACGTGGAGAAGTAAAATTAAAAGGTACGGCAGTGGACGTCTTCTGACTGATGATGATGATGACTTGCATATTCTTTTTTTACAGATTTGTGTCTCGACTACATACATCAGTCTAAAGTCTTGTCGAAGGATTTTGAGCCTTAGAGCCCTAACGGGTCGAATATCATTTTCGACCCGTTAGGGCTCTAAGGGCTGTTAATAGAGTCTTTAAAGGTCGGCAACGTATCTGTGATGCCCCTGGTGTTACAGGTATCCATAGGCGACAATGATCGCTTACCATCAGGCGGCCCATCTGCTTGTTTGCCACCTATGGCATAAAAAAAATATTCGAACTAGCTGTTTAATCAGCTCTTACAAAATTGTAGCTACAAATACTTACTTTTCAACACGTAAAGTACTCATAAAAACTTTCTATCACACATCACGTCTCCAGCCATGTCCCCGAGTTCGTATTCAGATCACACTCTTACACAGCAACTTCCGAAATCAAAGTAAAGCAAACACTCGTTGAAAATGCGGTGTAAATAATAAAAAGGTACCTCGCATTACTCTTCAGTACCGTCACGGTAAAATACCTGTATCTACCGTACTACGGTAGGAGTACTTGTGCCATACGGTATGGTACCGTAGAGGGTATTGTTGGACTCCCCTTCGTTGAGATTCAATATGCACTAGAGACGTGAAAAATGGCGGAACATTGACGTTGGGGTGAAATAGATTTTGGTCATTTTTAGAACGGTGAAAAAGACTATTTCGAACCATTTACGTTACTTCGTAAGTTTTAGAAAGTTTTCTAAAAACTTTACATAGTTAGTTTATTCATTTATTTCGTTCTGTACATCTGTATCCAACAGTATTGCATGAAAAAAAGTTTGAGGTTTTACTGTCAAATAATACTCGTAGTTTTTACGAAAGTACACTATTTGTACAACTTTATTTCTTTGTTAATAAGATTAGTATTAAGTATTGTGTGTATTTTTTTAATACGTTCGAAGCGCACCAGGGTTCTGTCTAAATGCACCTATTTTTTTTTATCTAAATGGTTAATTGCTAGGCGTAGCCTTTTGATAGCTGGTAATGAAATATGGAACTGAGACGTGGTCCCTAACTGCTTGCCTTTTGGAGAAACTCAGTCAAACAGTGAGCAATGGAGAGAGCTATACTCAGTTTCTTTGTTGATAAAATACGGAACGTGGATATTCGCTGACGATCCAAAGTAACCGACATAGGTTTCAGAGTTTGCAAGTTGAAGTGGCAATGGGCAGACCACATCGCTCGAAGGACGAAAGAAGAGAGAAGAGAACGAGAGACGCAGCGTAGGTACTTTTAGCCTACCTATTAGTACTTAAGGCTTTTCACTGTAATAGCACGTTTTATGTACAAGTACGAAATCATGATGCTATTATCTCTAGTAAATAATTAATTGTGATATGCGATACTTGTTCATGGCCCGTCGGGGAGGCAGCCAAATCGATCACGTGAACAATATAATCCGCTTTTCTAACGTTTCTACCTATACTAGCATCATTCTCTGTAATTTTGTCTATTTCCCGTGGGGCTGCGTTATTAAGCCTGCTTACTTGAATTTACTCGGTGAGTACAAACGTTAGACGGGTTCATAGTGTTGCTACTTTCTAAAATTGTTATAAATGCGGTCTTAAGGTCAAATTAAAAGACATCAAAATTTAAAATTCTATTATTTGTGAAATATATCTTCTAAAATTATATTTACTGTACGGGGAACTGGCCATAATTGCGTGATATCTTAACATAACTCAGATTCGCACAGTGGGCAATGGAGAGAGCTATATGCTCGGAGTTTCTTTGCGCGATAAAATCCGGGACGAGGATATTCGCCGAAGAGCTAAAGTCACCGACATAGCTTACAGATTTTGCAAGCTGAAGTAGCAATGGCCAAGCCACATAGCTCGAGGAACCGATAACCGATGGGTAAGAAAGATTCTTGAGTGGCGACCACGTATCGGAAGATGCAGCGCAGGCAGGCCTCCCACTAGGTAGACCGACGACATTGTAAAAGTCGCATGCAACCGATATGGATGCAAGTGGCACGTTGTTGGTCGGTGTGGCGCTCTAAAGGGGAGGCCTATGTTCAGCAGTGGACGTCTTCTGGCTGATGATGATGATGATGAGCTGGCCGAGGAGCGACGAATGGCCAGAAGGCTGGCGGCTTTTTTAGGCGAAAACTTAGCATTGCCATCCAGCCAATACTGCCAGCATTCTGGCCACCAAGGGCACCAAGAGGCTTGTAGAATTGTTTTTTGCATTCACTTTAAGTTTGTATATAGCTCTAATTTTTATAAAATATTTCTTATAGGCCGATACAACATACAGTTTAAGAATTATACACTCTATCTACGTACCTTACAAATGTGCCATCGAGATACCTATAACACGACTCTTACAAAGCATTCAAATAACTTTAACTTCATATTATAACGAGTCTCACATCCCACGTGGAACCTTCACAGCTTGCATAATCACAGCGATGATATTAGGTTCTTTAGACGTAACGAGTTTGCAACGAAACGACCGCGCACATCTGTGAGCTATACTTTACATTCCATGGATCATTTGTGAGGTAAATTAAGTTTTTATTGTAATTGCGATGAAGTATGCGTAATAAGGTTATAAGCATTTTAGGGTTTAAACCTAAAAATACCTTTGAGAAAACCTTCTTTATGTTTCATGTGTTTTCTGAGAAAAAATGTATTATAGATAGGTGTTTTGACCTCACGATGGTCAAATAATAATAACGAAGTTTATCTATGATAATAACAAATAACCAAAACCGGCTGAACTGTTTCATGCTAAGAAGATAAAGACAGAAAGACAGACAATGACAGCCAAAGTTACTTTAGCGTTTATATAGTTAAAAGGTAATTTTTACTTATTATGAAGCTGTGGCAAATGAGGCTAAAAACATTACTTGCAGTTGTTACAAAATATATATTTGTCTCTAAATGAGAAGTCTCAGATTCTACTCGTCAACTATACTCGTCACATTACATGTAACACGAGACAGTTCCTCGATAGAAACTGTCTCGTGTTACAGGTTCGTGGTAACCGAATCAGTTAACATGACCAAAATGCTGGCCTAACACAATCATAAATTTTGCTAAATGGCACCCATTCAGTGCGGTAATGCCGCCATCATCCAGGGTTCGTTGCCGACATCCGACCAGTAAGTAGTGGGCATCTGGATTATCTTTAGACCTTCAATGGTCTCTGGTTGTGGTATCCAACAGTATATTCTTTAGTAGGCTTAGTAGCTTGGTCAGCTTAGATAGTATTTTTAGTTTGTGAGTGTCTTGTTAGTTTGTATGATTGATGAGAATGGACGAGATTATTTTTCAAAGGTTTAATTTAGTTTTTCATAGCGCAAGTGCCTAAAATAATTAGCAGTAGTAGAGGATTCTTTAGTATAAGTAGAAAGAGACTTATTAACCTTTTAAAAAACCTCTTCAATTCACAGCACACGCATACAACTTCAAAAAAATAAATTACACGTACTTCATAACAGGCTCAGTGCTTTTGTATTGATTAATGAGCCCACCCAAACTTTTGGAAGCACTCATTTCACTTTGTCACTTACACTCAACAGAATTAATCAGCCAATTGGACCCCAAAACTTTCCCAAACAAATGCTGTTTCTTTAAACTTCCATGTGCTTTCATTTCGTTATTCCAACCTTTTCGACCAAAGAGAAATGACGAGAAGGAGGTGGCATAATATATTATGTTTCACCTCCCTTTCTAAGGATGATTTTGTTGCGTAAAGCCAGTGAGCAAAACTCTATTTTGCTGACTACTGAGTAATATTGAGTGAATCTCCCTCCATTATTATAGTAATCTCTTTTTTTTTGTTTTTCGATATTTGGTTCTGAATTTTGTTGTTATATAATATTTAAATTATTCTATATGCGTTTATAAAAAAAAATGTTTTAGACATTTTGTTTTTTATTTATTTAACTAATTATTTTAATTATGGTTTTAGTTTGAACTTGTTTAAGTTTAGATTTTATTTGTAATAAATTACGTAGTTTTAGTTGGCGTTGTTAAAATATATTGTTTAACTTAGTTCCAACTGTTTTTCTTACCACTTGTCGTATTATTTCCCATTAAAGTGGAAAGTTGTATTTGTCACATGACAATGTGTTTCTTATGCCGTAGAATTCTTCGCTTGTTCATGATTCAAACTCGGCACTCGAACACAAAAACATATATTTCTCTCTTAATAATAAGAATAAGAATTAATATATTGCAAGATTGAACAACGCTGGCTGTGCACAGTTGCTAATGCCACCTCCGTTTTGTGTTTCCTCTGTGTTTCCGACGCACAATATACCTTGAGCACCTTAGCGGTTATTACCTTCAGCAACCTTTGTTAGCGCCTCCGCTCTCCCCTACTGAATTTAAATGGAGAAATTATTTTCAAGTATTTTTCGGAAGAGAAGTTTTATTGTATTGTTTGATTGCGTGTCACTCTGATAGATGAAGGAATGGCTTTCAAATGGCGTCTCTTTTGTCGTTAGGAGGCTGTGTAATGTGTTTGGGGCTCGGATGGTTGGATTTGTTTAAAAGTTTACTGTCAGAGTTTTGTTGAGATTTTCGTAACTGTCAAAGTTGAAAAGTACTTATTTTGTACTGGTTTCTATTTGGTACTGCAACTGATGATGCTAATATAAATCCACGATTTGAAAAAAAATTCGTCTCCTGTTTATACGTCCTTCGCGGGATAAAGAAAGCTTTGTTAACTGACTAGGCACTCTCATTACGTAACTACTTTTTTTTTTAATATCACATACATTTGACTGCCCCGGTGGCTCAGTTGGTAGTGAACCTTTTGTGTTTCGATTCCCATCTAGGACAAACATTCATGTGAAGAATATTTGTGTTTGTTCTATGTCTGGGTGTTAATATCTATATAACTATGTATTTAAAAATATCTATGTACGTATATCAGTCTCTGGCAGCCATATTACAAGCTTTGCTTAGTTTGGGGTCAGATGACCGTGTGTGCAAAAATTACCCAGACATTTGTGACCCAAACATTTAAGTAAATTAAAAAATACTACTTATTTTACTACTAAAAAGGGTATTGCAATAACTTGTTCACAATTGACGTTTTAGGGATATTTATACAACTGGTTATCTATACTATATTATTAGTATAATATACTCATAATATAATTAATTTAGGATGTATTTTTAACAGGAAATTTTTATTTTTTTTAAATGTGTTAAAATTGTACTAAATTACTCACTAGACAAAGCAGGAATTATACATAAGGCGTTTCTTATTTTTATCTAGTCTCGTAGGTAAACATTGAGACAGGATTTTTGAAAATTCATCCCTTAAATTAGGAGATGAAAGTATGGTTTTTTCGAGTATGTTTTTTTTTTTTTTTTGTTTTGCGATGCCAAAGAACGAGCATCGGTCCTGAGCCCTAAGCCACCGTGGTGAAGTATGAGAGTACGAGCTAGTAAAACCATAAAAGATGGTTGCCTGGAAGAGATTGCTTTCAGCGATAAGGCCGCCAGTTGTTACACTACTTTTTAAGCCTGTTTATAAATTATGTAAAATTTTGTGTGAACAATAAAGAGTATATAGATTAGTGTAGATTAGTGCGCATTGTTCCTATGCACGGCCTACAGCAGTCGGGCTCGCAATATTATTTATATGAAATGTATTTAATAGCGTAAGTATTTATATAATACTAGCTGTCACCGCGACTTCCTTCGAGTGGACCTGCAAAAAAAGTAGCCCATGTCCGTTTCCGACCCTTAAGCTATATCTATGAAAAATTCAGCTCGATCCGTTCAGCCGCTTAGCCGTGATAACAATACAATACAATATAGATTTTGTTTTAATAAAACGGGAATACTCACGTTAAATTGAGTCGGTTATTCCGACTATAGTTTCGATCACATTCGGTGATCTTTATCAAGGAATGCTCAGCGAGACACGCGCGCGACCTCGTCTTGCCTTGCCTTGTCTTTTGCTTGTTTTTCATAGTAAAATACAATATAGCTTTATTGTTTATAACGTGACAAACAACAGATAGAGAAACAGAGCTACGTATTTATTATATTAGTTATGATTTTACTTGATTTTATTTTTATTTGACTATATTTATTGTGTACTATTTATTTACGTGGTGTTTGGGATTACGTCCAGAAAAACCCAACACATAAACATGGTATGTTATAAAGGACATATTTTTCGGTTGTCACGTTGTTATTTATCTCTGTGTTATTACCAATGAGATTTTGTAATCTTAATCTATCAGGATCAAATATTAGCAGATAGGTAAATAAAATATACAATATATAATAAAATACTTTCCTAATCTGAAACACGACCATCCTAAGCGCACTTAAAGGAATTAAATATTAAAGCAGCGCCAAAACCAGTATTTACCGAGTTCCTAAAACGGGAAATTAGGTGCAAACTGTACACCCCGGAGATGGTCTCAAACAAAACAAGACAAACACAATTTGGGTAAGGAGTGTTTGCCAGTCGGCCGGATATCTATAAAATTACAATTTACTTTGCGACTGGGTTTGTTCCAGTCGTTACCTTGCTGCTTAGCGTTTTATTTCCATTTGCGGATCTGTACTTTTGTTTGCTTTTGGGATAATTCAAATTCAAATTCAAATATTTTTATTTCAGATAAAGATCCATATTCCATATTCACATTATAAAGAATACAATTAATTGAATTAAATTAAATTGAACTAAACTGCATTAAATACATTTTTCATTTCGAGTTGCAGATAACGCAGAAAGTTTTATAATTAATTCAGTTAAACAGGACTTAAAATTACATAGTAATAAACTGCATTAAATTAAATTATATTACATTAAAATTTACAGTGACAATTAATAAGGATCAAATATTTTTAACCAAACCTTGCGATTTTCGTTGGATAGTATAAACCAATTATATAGGTATAGTTTTTATTACGATAGAGACGATAAGTAATTAGCCCGATAGTTAACGCGACACGTCTATCTTTAACAGATGCAATGTCATCTAAAATGTTCACAGTTCATAATAAATTGTGCGCGGCAAGGTATCAAAGGCGACAAAATACTGCGCACTTGTCAACCTAAAAAGGTGTCGATTCTGCTCTAACATTTTCTTAAATAAAGTTGGCACTAAAATTGTTTCCACTTTTGTATCACACAATATAATGAGAGACATACACAATTTTAGTGGAAACACTGCCTCTTATCATCACTACCTCTTGTTTGATGGCTGAATAGACAAGTGACAAGTGGTGACTTCCCGAAGTGGAGTTTGCAAATGCCTATCATCACTTCTGCGTATCAACTCGTTACAAAAATAGTTTTATTTTATGGTCTTCATTATCCATTATGCGGAAAAAGCATATTTCAATAGTTCCAAAGAGTAATACGATTTCAGAATGTTCAAATCTCCAACATTGTAGCTAAACGCAACATTATAACGTCAAATCTCTCGAGGACTGATCCAACTAAAAGATTCATGTCATTTCCAAAGTTACTTCATAAAAATTATTACAAAATGTTCTGCATTGATTAAAGCCATGAAAGTTTAAGCGGGAAACTATAAAAGTCCACAACCGGCGGGACGGCGACCCGGGAAACGCAAATGAGATCAACTCGAGTAAGATTCTATTATTCCCCTTTGTATAAAATTTTGTAGGTTCTAGTTGAACCCTATCGAGACAAACGTAATGTATAAGTGTGAGTGTGAGTATGAGTGTGAGTGTGAGTGTGAGTGTGAGTGTGAGTATGGGTATGAGTATGAGTGTGAGTGTGAGCATGAGTGTCAAAGGATGTGTGTAAGTTCGCTTCTTGTCAGTCAGTTGTATGTTACGGAGTTGAGTGGGTAGTCATTTGCTATTGAAGAAGCTTTTAAGCACGATCCTACATTGCAGATAAACCGAAGATTGCGGCTGGTTCTGCATAAATAAATCCACATAGATTTAATTGGAAGAAAACAAATTTGTAAAGAACTAAAATAAAAACCAGCTTGAAATAAAAATACTACGCAATATATATCTTTATTTACAAACTGAAACATAAAAACCAAACTACCAGCATCCATTCCATTTAAAAGAGAGAAGAAGAAAAAAACGTTAATAAAAAGTGTTTTGTTATTTTAAGACGAGTTGCTTCAAACTAATAGCCTATTATAACCTTAGAAGTCTACATAGCTAAGCTAAAAAGTTCATCCAACCTTGTTTATTTACGGGAATATTCCCCAACACCGCCCAAAACAAAATCTCAATATTACACTCGGCCCAATTCCTGGCTGTTACCTACCTCAGGCCAGTTAACCTGAAACTCAAGCGCCATGGGACCAATCGCAACGTTCGTTACCCTACCTTATCCATGCTCGAGCGAATAAACGAATTTAACCGAACAATTTTAACCCACGCTTAACTTCCTCGGGAGTAGAGAAAGGTGAAATTTTTGCCTGTTACGCACATTTGTACGCTTAATGAGTTAAGTTGTTATGTTTGTTTGAATGTACCTTGTTGGGTCTTTCGCAGGTGCGTATTGTTGTGGGTGGCGTCATATGCTTCAAAGTTTCAGGAATTAGGAATGGGTGCTGTTGGTTAAGTGGTTCGCGGTGAGTTAGTTTCGTCTAACAATCACTCGTGTAAATGACGACTTACTCAAAAACGTGTCAGACCTTTTTCTTGTCTACAGTACAATCAATTTCAATTTCAAAATATCTTTATTTGGTCATAATTTTAAATCAAACATGCACAATCACTCGTGTATATTATAGGATCCTTGTACTACAACCAGTGTTAACTATATTGCACTATTTTGCAAGCGGTAAGCTCATTTAAAACTTATGGTAAGGATATAAATGGAAAACATTTGGAAAAACATAAACATTCAAAACATATTTTGATCACTACAACTAACGTTATAATAATTATGAACTCTACAGTACTTAAAACTTTGTCTACAGTACAGATGTGCAAGTTATAAGCCGTTTGTAGATACACAAGGTAATCATCATTTGAGGTCAATATTCCCCTCATCAGGCAGGCGGCATGATTGTCGCGAAACGCCCACCGTTAACTAAAAGGACGCTGCTGCCCATCATGGCGGTTTTGGTAGTAGTTTAGGACATAGCTCGGGCCGTGAGGTTCTCTCTACCAAGTAAAAGTTATTCATAATGACAAGTATAATTATATCCTAGAATAATTATATCCGATGTCAAACCGAACATCCAAGAGCTATCTTTCGCTTTTACACCTTTTCCAAGTATGTCATAATATACATTTGCATGTCACTCATTATTCCGTATTCTACCCCATCGTCAAGTCTACAATCCCAGAGTCAAAGCGTGTAATAGACGGATAGACGGCCCTCTAAATTATTCGCGGTCACGTATTTGAGTGTATGGCTTCGGGCTTGCAATGAAATTTTAATTATGTTTCCTGCTTTGTGCGAGGGAGATAAAAATTGGACTAATCGTGCAGTCGTCTGGATTGACTTATGAGTTTAACATTATCTAAAACGATTTTAACATTGTCTAGAACAACCTATTATATTTTTTTAATTTTGCTAACCATAATAATAAGAAGTTTTAGCGTCTTTAACTACCTAATTCTTAAATTTAAAAAAAAATACATAAAATTTTACGTTTTAATGTTCATGGTGGTTTCGCACGTTTACGATATTATTTTTATTATGTTTGATGGGCTACGCAGTTGACCACAAACCCATCTCATATTAAAGCAGCTAAGTTTTGCGGCCTAAGCTGCCAATTTAAGAAGGTGTCGCCATTCTTAGGCAGAGCTCAAAGCGCGCGTTGCTCTAATTTGGTAAGGTTACTTAATCTTAAGATTGGGGTTAAGCAATCCCAGGAGCAGAAAGGTTCTTGAGTGGCGATCACGAACCGGAAGACGCAGCATAGGTAGGCCTCCCAATAGATGGACTGATGACATTGCAAATGGCAAATTATCGTCCAGGTGGCGTTCTTAGAGGGAGGTCTCTGTTCAGCAGCTGAAGTCTTCTGGCTGTTAAACCACCAATTCGAACCAATTTCGAACAACGCGCGCTGCATTTAAGAATGGCTTGACCTCCTTAAACCGACAGCATAGGCCGCAAAATAGCAGGACAAACACCACCAACACCTCGCAGTTGCGCAACTGACCAGGAAAAACCAGGTGTGCCCACATTCATCCCATTTTCCGACATTCTTTCCGTACATAACGTTCGCGTCTCTTTTTCACATTTCGCTACTCCGCAGGTCCTTCGAGAAATATAACTTAATTTGATAGGGTTTATTTGCATATGCGAAATCTGTAACGCATCATCAAGCGTGTGCGCAGTGCCAGCGATATTTCCAATAAATAAGCTGTCGCCGCCCCATGTTTTACAATAAAAAAAACTAATGAGACAAACATTTGTATTATCAATATTATTTTTTTGTATTTTAACTATAGTATGCGGATTAACCCTTACCTATGACACAAGATTATGACGACCTGTTTGGCTCAATGATAGAACGTCTGCCTTATAAGCAGGCTCAGGATTCGGTTCCCGGCCGGGCAGATATTTGAATTATGAATTTAAATATCTGCTCTGGGTCTGGGTGTTAGTTTTTCTTGTCTTTGTTTGCGTTCCGTGGGATCCCCGACACAGGGAATGCTAATGGAGAGCTATGAGCTAAAAATGTAAAAAAAATGTTGTAATGTCAATCGATTTTCCTATTATATATATGTATACAAATATATTCGAACTATGCTATACGATAGATCTATTGATAACTATGTCTAAGCAAATATATTCCTTTGCAACTAACACAATACACGTTCCAAGAAATAAGAACTTTTATCCAATTACGATAACCACAGAACTTGCATCTGGAACACGAGTTGGACTTGGTCACAGACCCTAGCTATAACTTGCGGACCGAGAGACGTCTGCCTGTTTACTTTACATAAAGTTACAGTAAAACCATCTTATCTGTACAGTTGAAAGGGAGAGCAAATGTCGCATTTTGTTAATAACTGTCAGCTTCCTGTGGAAAATCTTAGTTCTATCATGGTTCCACAATTTGGCCGCTTTGCCGGATAAGTTGGTCGCTGTAGTTATAGTTTGCTCTTTGTAATTGTGTTACATTTTCTGTTTATTTTGACCGCTGAAATTCAAGATTCGTTTGCAGTTTGAATTGAATAATGAATAGTGAGTTTCGTTGGCGGGCCTAAATGTAATAATGCTAATTCAAGACACTGTTATTGGTCTTTTGTGTAATATCATTGATTTTAGAAGCGTGTGTTTTTCTACCAATATTACAATTCAATTCAATTCATTTATTCTCAAATATGGGTACACACAGTACACTTATGAATGTCAGTATAAGTACAAAATGTATATTATTAATAATAAAATAACATAAAATTAAAATTAATCAAAAATGTCAGCATAATACCAACATTACCATTACCAACTATGACGTTACGCTATCACATTCAGTATAATATTATTACACAGATACGGATTTACGTATGTCTCCATTTCTGTCTGTTTCTTATCCACTGACGAATTAAATAGCTAAATCACTTTTGTTATCAAAGACGGCAAGATAAAAGCTTGCACAATTTTTGGAAAAGTACAAAATTTCGCAGTGTCTGAAGTCAAGGGTCTTCAACCAGTGAGTGATGCCAGTGATGACATATAGAGCTGAGATGTGGTCCTTAACAGCCGGCCTTTTGGACAAACTCAGAGTCAAACAGCAGGCAATGGAGAGAGAGCTATACTCGGAGTTTCTTTGCGCGATGAATACGGGACGAGGATATTCGCCGAAGAATGAAAGTCACCCACGTAGTATTCAGAGATTGCAATCTGAAGTGGCAATGGGCAGGACACATCGCTCGAAGAACCGATAACCGGTGGGTAAGAAAGGTTCTTGAGTTGCAACCACGAGCTGGAAGACGCAGCGTAGGTAAGGCCTCCCGCTGGGTGTACTGACGACATTTTGAAGGTCGCTGGTAGCCGGTGGATGCAAGTTGAAAATTGTCAGTTTGTCAGTGTGGCGGTCTATTGGCCTCCCCATTTGACCTTTGTTCAGCAGTGGACGTCTCAGGCTGTTTTTGATGATGATGATGATGATGATGATGACAAGGAAACAGCGGTTCTCATTATTAGTTGTTTACTTCAGCATTCCACAATGTATATATGAAAAGTGGCAGGTTAACAATTTTTTTTCACATTAATGGAAAAATGTAAGCTGTCAGGCACAACTAAAAAAGTGTCTATAATAACAATTATGATTATTACCAGATATTTATTGCATCAACAACATATTTCGTTATATGAAATTTACGATCCAAATCATTTAAAAGAAAATTTTCAGCTGTAGCCATCCGAGATTTCTCACAACTTGGACAGTTCTAAAAGCATTAAAACTCGGGATTGCCAAGAGCTCCGTTGACAAATAAAAGAAACTCGCAACTCTGAAGGGAAATATACGCACATTTTTCTGTTACAATGTTGTCAATCAGTCACAGCCAGTCTTCAGTAGGTTCTCCCTTTTCCACTTTTCTCCTTACTTTGCTGATTTGATTGAAATCTCCCTTGCACGCACCTGGGTCGCACGCAGCTCACGCTTTTTTCGAAGATAGTTTCTTATAGATTATATTATCACAATCTATCAAAAGTGTCGAACTGAGTGATTTGGAAGCAGTTATTTTTTTCATTTGTTAAGGTTTATCAAATATTTACAAAACAAGAAAAAAGAAGAAAAAAATTGGTAAGATTTATAAAAGGATTCTAAAAACCCGATGCAAGATGTCGCCAATGTCACTCCAGGCATTATACAGAAATCCAACGACATCTCACTCGTCAAAATCGATAAAGGAGGAATATATTCATATTATTTATTTGAAAACATACATAAATACTTACATACAAACAAAGCCCAAAAAATTTGCCCTCCTTCTTGGGAAGTCGGGTAAAAACTTAAAGCAATTGGAGACGCAACCTACTTTATTTTGATGTCGAATTGTTGTGTACGTGCTTATATCGTTGAACGTTATTTTCGCTACACATTGCTAGATTGAAAGTTAAGGCGATATATTTCGGATATAAAACAACCATTGGAACCAAAAAATTTAGGATCGAAGAAATGAATCCGTTATCAAATGACGGAAAATAAACAATTGAATTATGAATTGATATCTTTCTCTGTTTTATTCATGCAATTGAAACCGACTTTTGTTCACCAACATATTAAAAAGTAGGTAAGTACATATTTTTTTTTTTTTTGTTTCGCCTCCTAAGAGGATTTTGGCGTCGCACGTCTTATGCATTTGCCAGTGTCAAGTATACATATATATTCTCAAGTTTTGTTAGATATTATCAAATAAGTCATAGTCACGGTCAAAGTCGAGCAAAGCAAGTCACGGTCAAGTCCAAGTCATGCCCCAGTAAAGTGGTTAAAACTTTACTAGAGCCTTCTATGGAGTTTTGGAAACAACACGAAAATTCACGTTTTACGACATTATACCATTCACCAACACTCGTGCATGTTCACGAACACGTAACGGGTAGAAATTCACCGTTTTTACACATTAACACTCGAAATAACACAAGTTTTGGAAAATAACAAAATGACGCGACATGAATTTTTCACGTACCCGCCAAAACTCCAATATGTCAGAGTTTTTAAGACAGGACATAGTTAAAACCCGGACAAGTACCAGTCTAACTCGTACGTCGAGGGTTCTGTATAATTTATTTTACGTAAAATTATGTGACTATGAAAGCACCGATGTTGCACCGAATGTTTTATTTTAGTTGGTTATCTTGGATTGAAGGACACCCTTAATTTAGCGCTTGTAAAAATAATACTCCACGGTCAATTGATCTGCAAATTTAAGTTTGTGATTTGAATCCCAAAAACGAAGACTAAATATTCACGAAAATTAGTTAATAGTACACAGTACAGTCAATTAACTCAATGCATTTAATATTGCGATAAATTAACGAAACTTCCCCGCAGATATTTAATTAACAAGAGTAATTAATTTCAATACACCCGACGCTGTCTGACGCAACATTTGTATGCAAACCTGAATCGGGACAATGGTTTTATTAAATCCACAAACAGAATTAATCTAAGTAGCTACAATATTTTCGTCTACGTATAATATCAGTAGAGTAGGTTATATAACGCGAAAGGGTTCATATGTGATAGGGGATAGGGCCCATTTTCGAAAGGACCAATTCACGAGCGGGGCCAATACGGCTTACCTTACCAATCATGAGTACCATCTTCTATCACACCGTAGTTTAATATTAGGTGAGTTGTGCTTACCTTACCAGTCATGAGTACCGTCTTTTATCGAACCAATATTAGGTGAGCTGTGGTCAAACGCCATGCCTGTTTCCATGAAATATCCCGATATTCAATTATCAAATAATTCTAGTGAGATAGTTTAGATTTAATTTATTTAAGTAATTAACCGAGCGAAGCGAAGGTCTCAGATTCTACAGGAGCAAATCGGCAGTTGCATGTATGTTTGTAAGTTTATATGTTTGTATGTATATTTCTCCGACGATAACTTAAGAACCGCTAATCCAATCTTCATAAAACTTTGTAGGCAAGTAGTTCATTTCAATACAAATTTTAAGTTCTAATATGAGCTGAATCAGTTCGGCGCGAACTACAAGTTATTTTAATTTAAGTGTATATTATAGTTTATTTAATTTTTGGATTAATCCATATATATCCAAATAAATTACAAATCATATATTTTGTTTTCCTTCGTTCTTTTATGTTGTAAGTTCTTAGCGTCGTATTTATGAAGGAACCAATTTCATTCCTTTAACATATCTTTCGCGGTTGATTATAACAACAGTTTGGCCATTTGTGTCAAGTGATTACAATAGAAGTTGGCACCGGTTTAGAATCGCAAAGAATAATTATTGAAAACGTATTTCATAGACCCGGGAAATGCCGCAAAACTGCGACCAGAACTACCGGAGAGCGGGCAGCAGCGTCCTCTTAGCAAGCGGTGAGCGTTCTGCGATCCCCAAACCAGCTGCCAAGTGTGAGGATTATGGCAACCCCAAAGGCATCTACACAAAGACCTCCCCTTTTCTAAGGGCTTTGTTTAGCAGTGGACGTCTTCTGGCTGACGAGGATGATATCATAGAATCTTCTCTTACTGTATGTATGACGCACAATTTTTGCTAAAACTGTTTTCAAAATAAATTGTTACAGGATTGCTGAAAGATACACTCTGTCATATCTCTTTGTGTCCGAACACAATAGACACTTAGCGGGAGATTTTGCGAAAGGCTGATCGTTGTAAATAATTTTTACCCCGAAAAGGCCAGGTTTATGAGGTTTTTGGGCGGCGGCCGGAGTCGTAAAATGAAATTTGAGGCTCATTGGGTACTTTCTAAGGTTGTTTTGGAGCTCGGTAGATTATGGATAATAACATCTGTTTATTGTTTCTGTTATTATTTGAAATTATTAATACAAAAAGCAACTACCTTTAAACATCCCACTGCTGAGCCTACCCTCGAAGGGTGATTGGACCATATCTACTACGTTGGCCCAGTGCGGATTGGGGGATTCACATACGCCATCGACTTTCTTCTCCGGAAATTTGCAAGTTTTCTCGCGATGTTTTCCTTCACCGAAAAGCCGGTATATCCGTACGTAAGTTTAAAAGAACTCATTGGTACGGGCCCCGCGTGGGTTCAAACCCACGACCCCGCGAATGTGAGGCGAGCGTGCTCCCACTAAGCTACCACGGCTTCCACTGAAAGCCAGTAAAAGTAGCTCAATTATGTTATGACTCGTAACAAGGGTGACTCATCTAAAATTCAGTTGCAAGATTTGACCATAACATACATACATACATACAAACATTGCAAGCTAAATAAAAGCTTGACAATCTACAATCTAAACTCACTTGGTAGCTTGGTAACGTCTAGAGAATCAATTCCAGAGAGAATGTAATTGTAGCTTTGAACAACTCGACAAGGATACGCACTCAGAGCTGAATCAGAGCTCCGATGACAACAATGCTGGAGTGCGCTGGCTTTTGTTATGTTTCCGGTACTGGATAGGCAGTTTTTTACTTTTTTTATTATGTATGCTAGCATGAGAGATCGAATTGAAGTACAATTTTAGTTGGGTACATCCAAACTAATATTATAAAAGCGAAATTAACTATGATCTGGATGTTTGACGCGTTAAAAGCTAAACGACCGAACGGATCGACCTGATTTTTTGCATAGATATAGATTAAGGATCGGAAAGTGAAATAGTACTGCAAATTATAGTTTATGTCACTCCAGGCAAAAAGACAAATCCATCGACACCTCACTCAATGATATTTTACTAGAGATACGAAATGAGATACAAATCAGTATTTCAGACAGATTTCATTGTAGCTATCTCTTTCACTCCCTAGCTTTTCGTATCTTCTTTCGCACTCTTAAGCGGTTCTATACACATACTGCCGAATTCAAAGTGCCATTTTGAAGGCCATTAGTAAAATATAATTGACAAAAAATATCAAATATATGTAAATACTTACGTACACCCCAAAAATATTACATTCTTGAGTAATAGATAAAAAAAAATATATTTACAATCAAATTTTACGCCGCCTGTTATTGTTAAGATATAGAGATTTTCTTTGGATTTTTGGATTGGATTGGATGTTATAAGATGGTATTTACTACCCAGCCAGAAGACGTCCACTGCTGAACATAGGCCTCCTCCTTAGAGCCCCACACCGACCGACAACGTGCCACTTGCATCCACCGGTTGCCCGCGACTTTCGCAATGTCGTCGATCCACCTAGCGGGGGCCTGCCTACGCTTCGTCTTCCGGTTTGTGGTCCTGCTAGATGGTACTTATAGTGAAGAACACGTTTAAGCCTTCAATATATAAGTGTAAAAATTACCATTCCCATTCCCACATTACAAAAATTCACCCCTCTCAAAGTCTACCTCAATTCTATTTTCCATTGTCACTTGACGTGATTTTCTTGAACGCGGTAGTGACGTTTCCGCTTACGTCGGAAACTAGGAACGTAAATGTTGCCAGCGTCATGTTTCGCATACCATACCACAACGTACTAGTGATGGGTATGGGTGTTCATTTTTTAACATATTAATTTAACGTTACCTTATTTTAGTATGCTTAAAAATATTGGTAAGCGATTATGATAATGCTGTTTATTTTTTTAAGTGAAATTATTAGAAATATTTTTGACTGATTTTTTCATTGCCTCATTAATATGGCTGACTAAAATGATTCGAATTTAATGTTGTTTTAATTTCATGCTACACAAAGAACGCACTGAATTGAAAAATAAGACAAGGATTACAGTCGCCATATAGATTCTTCATTCATTCTGCTCATTCTAAAACTCGCTTTACAGGAAAGGGACGGAGCATTCCGACCCTAACTTAAAACGAAAATGTGCTTTTCCATAACCACAGACCTTTTCTAGCCGACATAAATTATTTCTTCTGTTTACGTATTATTTTGAATTATATAATTACTTACCCTAATATTTGCATCAAATCAAACATCTTTCAACTACCCTATTCTACTAGCATACATCAGTAGCGTGAATAAGCAAGAGCGCGTACGTAATTCAAAGACATTAGATAAAAATGACGATAGATGAACAAATAGTGGATAGTGACGTAAGTGGTGGTACCGAAAATGCCAGGCCTTTTTTGGATTTTGGTTTTTTTTATGGCAATTTTTGTTGTTAGCAGTACGCTTACGATATATTTATTTATTGAGAGATACAAAATATTGTTATTTTTGTATAGACAAGTCCTGCGCCCGTAACTAGGATGAGTCCTGTGTCGTGGGATCCAGTGCCTTCCATTCAGAAAACAGAGTGATTTAGCACGCAGGTGCGAGCGCGTATAGCATGCATGCATCCGCAGGGGTTCATGCATGAAATTTTTATACGAATGCTAGTGCTGATTTTATTTTCTGCATCACTACTACCACGTGCCGTGATGCTATATACCGTGAAGCCACGTAGACAAATTGAGTGGTGTATCGTGGTCCCGACGTAGGTAGATTGACTAGAGGTTGTGAGTTTGCCTGACAGAGTATTTGGTAGCAGTTGGAGTATGGCTTTGACGTATAAATCGCAATGTTTTGATTGCTACAATCGCAGTGTTCGTTTATGACAGCTTTGCGTATGAAATATCATCATCATCATCAGCCAAGAGAAGTTCAATGCTGAACAAAGGCCCCCCTTAGAAAATAAGTTGCCATAACCTCGCTTGGCAAGCGGGATTGCAGAATGCTCACCGTTAATTTACAAAGAGGCCCGTCCCTTAATGATACTAGTTTTAGATTTTAGGTCATTTCCGGGTACGAAATATATATGTATTGTATGTAATATATGTATTTTGAAAGATAGATCAGCGGGAGCTGAGAGATATAGGAACTCAACACCGACCACTTTAACTATGAAACTAACCCTGATATATACAAAAAAAAACTACTGTTCAATAGATTTTGCCGAGCATTTTTTTTTTTTTTTTTCCGACGGCCCAAGAAAGAAGGCAATGTCTACTTACTTATGTTTATATGTTCTTATTACCTCTTGTAGCTTAACCGGCTTAACCAAATTTGAGGTATCGTTCGATTCTTTTTTATTTATGCCTGAATATTATAGTCAGGTTTTTTTTACTTGTTAAGATGTTATTTCGGGAAAAAGAAAGCGCTATACACTTTCGCGCGCAGATGAAAAGAAATCGTTGGATATTATTACTGACTCACTATTAGTGTAATAATCACTTAAAGGGTTATAAGGAAACGGTATGCTAAGCCGAAAGGGGCTCATAGTATTCATAATTGTGAAAAACTTTTTATATGGAACAGCTAATTATTTTTCCTCTATTTCAAGGTTCTATTGGACCACTCATAGCAAAAGTAGTTCATAATGATAAAATAGCCCTTTTTGGCACACCCTTGCCTTCCGAGCCAGCAAAAAATATGTGTAAATCGAGGTTATTTCAATGATTTTTTTTCATCGAAAAAATATCATGTAATTATGTTTTCCCTCTATGCTAGACGATAGAACCAAAAAAAAACATATCTCAAAATAATATTTTTAATCTACATAAAGAATGAAAAGTTTTTTTTTAATGGACGTTAACTATTTTTTTTAAATATGACTCCTTAAATCAGTACTTACTTATATCATATCATATTCAGATGAATTTTCAAGTACGGTTTCCGAAATGAATTTTACATAGCAATACGCTTGACCATCTGCATTGGTGCAGTCACGTTCAGGCATATTTGCCTAAGGGTGTCGCGGCCCGCCATATGATAGTCGACGGTCTGAAATATTTATAGCATAGGGTTCTGATGATATGCGCAGATACGGCAATATTGGCTGACTTGAATTTTTGGTAGAATAAGTAAAAATACAGTGTGCATTGGATTAGGATGTCGGACATTTTTACAAACACTTATTTATTTGCCACATAATGCATAATGTGTACAATTTATATACTCTGTTATATATATGTATATATAGGGTGTTGCAAGCAGCATTATTACGTACTAAAAAACACAGTATTATTACATACTAGAAAACAGACTACTATTTACTACTATTAACTACTATTTATACATTTTTATCTTTGAAAAAATATTCTATTTCTCAGTTTTTTTTTTTTTTTTAAATATATTTTAGCTTCTTTTGAAATGTTCTATGGTTTGTCTCGTCTTTTATCTGTTTTGATAGATTTGCACATACACAAATACACAATGCACATGTTAGAATGACGAGCGCAGCGCAAGGCCCTAGCTGCCCTTTAATATAGGATCACTTCGTTTTCGTCTGGGTATCCGTAGGGTATCATTGAATAGGTCTTTTGAAATGAAGGTAAGGTCTTCTGCACCAATATTTTATTAGATGTACGCTTGCGAAATATGGGCCGCCAATTAGCTTGCAATGCAATGTCCCAGCCCCTGCCATATCTAAGCTATGTCTCTCAGAAAAAGAATCTTCCAAGTTGATAAATCTTAGTAAAATCATCATTTTACAATTATTTCGGGCAACATGTATTGTGATAATAACTTTTTGAGATAAGCGGAAAAAACTGTAAAATTATTCAAACGCCCTGCGCGTCTACGAACCCTACTAAGCATGGCCCGACATGCTCTTGATAAGTTATTCTCAGGAACGCATAAAAGTAACCAGTTAAAATGTATATATTATAAAACGTACCTAAAGCACCAAATTATTGTATGTCCGTAAGGATAAAGACTGTTGATACTTTTATCCTTTTTTCCTTTTATTTTAAGATCTTTGTTACACAGTTATGCACAATAAATATAATTTGTATTGTATTGTATATATTATCAAATACTTAGGTCTAGGGTCCCTTGGAGCTTATAATATATAAGCTGCGTAACTTAATTCCTGAACAAAGTAACTACAATTCAAAGGAAGTAGTTGGGTAGTTAGGTTTTTAACTTTAAACGGTACGCCCAAACATTTCCAAGACACAAAACTTGGCTTTTTCGTCCCTTTTCAGATCCGAAGCAATTCTCTAGGCAATATTTCAGTAGCTTTCGCATTGAGATTTACTCGCATTCAGATAAGAATTCAGTTGAAGTGGACAGCGGACGGGATAACAATGCAATTTACACCCGGGAATTGTGGAATTGAGTGAGTTACGGCTGAGAGTGCTGATTTTCTGAAGGTTTTTGGAATTTTAGCTTAGAGAAATGCTAAGAATTTAAATTTAATTATTTTTGTATTATTACCTGTATTGGTATTTATTTTTGTCAAATACAAATCTAATAATATATAAATCAAAAAAATTACAAGTAACATTAGTGACTTGTATTTTTTTTAAATGATTTAATTATGAATATCTACCTCAAATTAAATTAAATTAAATAATCCGCACTGGGTTTAGATGTTAGTTGTCCATGTTTTTTTGTGTGGGTCATGGCATCCCCGACACAGCAAATCCTAGTGGGGATTATTTTCTGTGATACTATGTGAGTAGTCAAGCAAGTTTTTTGTTTGTCACATATTTGTATTTTTCTCCTCCGACAAAGTTCGGGCTTTTTTTCAGCAAAACACATTTGTATATCGTCTTTCAATTTTATACACCACTAACTAACTAATCTGTGATGGAGGACAATACCCACTATATGGTGAGTGTGCAACCCTGATATGTCACATTCAGTAGAACACTACACGCTTGCTCTGTAAGCTGGGGCGCTAGTCTCGACTTTTCGCTACAGCACTGTGCGACCGAATTCGGTCGCTACGACGCAAAGATTCGACAACGAACACGAATTGTTAACGAAAAACGCAAATATAGCGTTAATATTGCGTTCAAAATTCACTTTGCGACCGCATTCGGTCGCAAAGTGCTGTAGCTAAAAGTCGAGACTAGCGCCCCTGGTTGCAAGTAAGAGCGTGTTTTTTGTGTATTTTGTCTGTTTGTCTTCTGAAATGAACAGAGACTTTGCACAGTTTGCAGACCTTGGGTACAACTAATTGTATCTTTATTTGCTGGTCTAAGATATTGATGATCTTTGCCCTGGGGATAAAGGAACTTATTAATTGATTGAGGATAGGGCTCAATTAAGATTATGCGTATTTTTTCTCTTTTGTTTCCTGTTTTTAATTTTTTTCTTTAGCTCTTTTTTTCTTTTGTTTATTCAAAAATCTAAAAGTAAGAATGGGTTGCAAGTTCGTGAGATGAACAGAATCAAGTGTTATCAATGCTCTATTTCGAAGATGCTCTAACACGGTAGAGCAATACCGGTAGAGTCACTTACCTACTAATACAAAATGACGGTAGGTGTGAAACCCAAGCCGGACCCTTGTCCGCACTACGTTTGACGTTTATTAGGGTAAACAACAACGTCCGTAGGTAATTCGATCTGTCTGTAAAGCGAGCTAAACGTATTATGTGCCAGCTTGTTTTTGTGAACTCTCCTTTATGTTAGGTTTCTGATTGTGTAACATGCGCACTATTCGGTCAATGGTCGAGACGTAACCTTTTTTTAATAAAACCTCCCGATGGCCTGCCTTGGTGCTTGACGGAGGGCTTGAGGAACTCCAAGGAGCACCGGAGCTCCGAGCACTGCATTTCAGCTCCTCCCGGGACAGATACCAGCTGTCCTAACGTGTCTCTGCGACGACAACGACTGACGTACAGATGTACGATTTGAGCCCCATCTCGAACCATTCCTGAGCCCAGAGTTCCCTTTTAGTAAATTCTTACTATATGTAGGGGATAAAGATGCCGTCTTCTAGTGCCCCAGCATCAGGGCCATAGAGCTGATGCTGCCGTTTCTGCGACAACACACGGACAACCTAGTTTGTAGTTGTATCGTTTATAGAGTAAAACTCGACTAGCTCAGTTTTATTATAAAGTTTTAAAAGTTTTATCATAAAAGATCGAGTCCGCGGAGGGTTTTGAACTGTTGAAGTTCAAAATTATGAGTAGCACTTAACTACTATGGGTAAATGATATGATCTTCTTGTCTCTCTCTCTCAGTTGAAAAAAGACAGATAACTCGGCGAAACGAAAGTCTCAAAGTCTTACGAGCAAATTGGTGCTCGTATGTTTCTATTTTACCCGACTACCCAAGAAGTATGGCAATGTTTTTGCCATACTGTGTATTTGTGAGTAATTAAGTATGTTTGTGTGTTCCTATAGTACCTCCTGTTGACAAAACGGCTTGAACGATTCTGACTGTCTTTGGATTGGTCTTTACGTCCGGAGAGACATAAGCTACATTTTACAGTCGGGTGTTTTTTTTTTACATTTAATATTATTGCTTGGTAGAAACCGGAAGAGATACAAGCCTGTAAGTATTTTATCCTTTTTGCATTTTTGCCTGCGCTACTGAAAATGTGGGGCAGTGACATCGGGAAAATAATTTCTCGCATGAGCTCACAGATATAAAAATCTAGGAAGGAACCGAATTTTTAGTGTAGAAATATTTGCCTCCCACAACCATCCACTGGTGAACGTGCGGTGTCACCCATGACAATCAAAAGACGCGAATATGGGAATGGTGAGTGTTGCACTCCGTCATATTTTTTTTTTCTTTTATTTTACTGTCGTTTTTGTGGGGTATTGAATAGGTCTTTTAAAATGATAATCAAGTTTCCTATACCATTTTTTTATCAGGCCGGCAAAGTTACTTCCAATGTGTACCCCGCCATTTCTAAACTATGCATCTCAGAAACTTGTTATCTTCCATGTTGATCTTAGTAAAAACTTACTTTTAAAATTATTTCGGTCAACATCTGATAATAACTTTTTGAGATAAGCTGAAAAATCGGATTAATACTTCAAAAGTCCTACGCGCCTACGGAATCCTACTAAGCATGGCCTGAAATGCTTTTAACAAGTTATTCAATATTATTAAGGTTTCTTTTAATTCTGGTAATAGTTTGTTCACTCAGAACTGAACTCAGAGTCACACGGCGGGCAATGGAGAGAGCTATGCCCGGAGTTTCTGTATAAGATAAAATCCGGATCGAGGATATTCGCTGAAGAATCAAAGTCACCGGCATAGCTTTCAGGGCTTGCAAGCTGAAGTGTCAATGGGCAGGCAACATCGCTCGAAGAACCGATAACCGATGGACAAGGAAGGTTCTTGAGTGGCAACCACGAGCTGGAAGACGCAGCGTAGCTAGGCCTCTCACTAGGTGGACTGACGACATTTTGAAAGTCGCGGGCAACCGGTGGATGCAAGTTGCAAATTGTCGTTCAGTGTGGCGGTCTAAGGGGGAGGCTTTTGTTCATCAGTGGCCGACATCAGGCTGTTGATGATGATGATAAATAATTCGCTCATAAGACTGAGCCAAGCCGAACCTGTTCTGTTCAGTTTATTAAAATGATCGTTACGGTTTTGGCAAAATCCCCTCAAGCAAAAAGCACGCTTAAAATGCCAACGCACCTTAGAGTGGTCGAAGAAGATAGACTGTACTTCAAGCACAGAACATATAAATACTTTCGAGTATTTTTAACGGGAAACAGTATTTTTATTTTTTTAATGTTTGTACACTAAAAAAATACTAAAAAAAACATAAAATACTAGCTGCGCCCCGCGGTTTCACCCGCTATTCTACAGAAACAGATTTTTTTTTCCGGGATAAAAAGTAGCCTATGTGTTAATTCAGGGTATTAGTTACCTCAATACCAAATTTCATTCAAATCCGTTCAGCCGTTACAGAGTTGAATGGGAACAAACACACTTACATACTTAAATACTTACACAGTTACACACAAACTTTCACATTTATAATTAATAAATAAAATATTAAAAATATTACATTTTAATGATAATAATAATAGTCAGTGTCAAATTCATAATAATAATGAAAAGAAAATAATAACAAATAATTATCTTTGTATCATATTTACTGTTTGAAGGTTGAATAACTGGTAAGGTGTGGTACTTCCCCACGTGGACATTGTCCGTCTCTGTCTCCGAAAGAGTCCTACAAAATATAACCTAAATAAAATTCGTCCCATCTAGCTCCATTCTAATCCTTTGAACAGCCGTTCGTATTCTCCATCTATGCACATTCTCGCAAATGAAATGTAAATAAGTAGGAATATGGGACGTACCATTCGCTGCCATGACTGTGCTTGTTTGGATAACCATGAGGGTGCTTTAATTATCAGAAGTTTTCGTATCATCCCACTCTGTTGTGATAACCAAATGAAATCGAATGTGGGTTAAACTACGTCGCGATACGGCTACGAATTTGATTTCGGTTAGTTGATTGATACAGGCCTTTGCGAAAGTTCATTTTTAAACTAAGTGTATAATAAAAAGTGTTAAAAAGTGTGTGGAAGTAGTTTAAAAGTGTTCGTCATACATCACGTGAATTTTCTTTCCATGCAATGGTTGCCTAGAAGAGATCGCTTTGAGCGATAAGGCCGCCACTTATGGCACTGGCTTATAAGATAGTTCTATAGGTGTTTTATTATTATTTTGGTGTACACAATAACTAGTTTATATTTATCTATCTATCTATCAATAATAACCAATCTGTATAGTCATTATTTTGCTATACAAAAGAAGCATATGTAAAACATATGCTTTTTTTGTATACAAAAGAAGCTTATGTAAAACATATGCTTTTTTTGTATAGCATCTATGTATCTAATGCATATGTAAAACATATGCTTCTTTTGTATAGCATCTATGTATCTAAAGCATATGTAAAACATATGCTTTCTTTTTTCTTTCTCTAGTCGCGGTGCGCTTGCTAGCCCTGCAGAACTAGTTACGGGCAAAAGAGCTACGACGTAGCTATATCGTAGCTACAGCCTACGAGCTACGCGTATCTCGTGTTTTAACTCGCTAGGAAGTAGGTCATGAGGCGTATTTACAAAAGAACTTAGAGATCTAAAATTAGCTTACGCATAACGCGAACCTCGAAGGAACATCAAGACCGGGGGCCACCTGCCGAAAACATTATTATCTCATTAGAGAAGCCCTTTCCGTTTCCTCAATTTGGCGTAAACAAACGGAATTTTAATATTATCCGGCAGAGGCCTGCTTTGTAATGTGAAACAATTTTTGTTATTAATTCATAAGGAAACGTCAGATGCGGAATCCGAATGTTTTACTGTTTATAACGACATTCTGTTATGAATTGAAATTATGGTCTTTAGTATACAACGTGTTACAATAACGTGGGATAATACTCAAAGGTGTGTATGCTCTCATCGTTATGAACAACTTACTATGGGACCAACACTGAAATCGCGAAATAAAAATCAGTTGTACATTTTGTCGTGGGTGAATGACTTATTTGTGTGGGATAGAATAGCAGGTTTTATTCTCGCGATTTCAGGGTTGGTCCCATAGTAAAAGTTGTTCATAATGATGAGAACATACATACCTTTCAGTATTATCCCACCAGATTGTAACACGTTGTATAAACACAATCTTCGTGAAGTTCCTCGTGACACTTAGAAAAAAAAATAATGATATCGCCACAATTCTCCTAATCGAGTAAGTGAAAAAAAAAGTACCTAACCTAACCTAACCCTTTTTGGGCATGAAAAAGTAACAAAAAGAAACTGACATTTACTTTCACATTTCATTTGTGACAAACGCTCCTCAAAAAAGACGTATTCATAAAATATCATCGTCATCGTCATCGTCATCATCATCATCAGCTGCGAGACTGAAGTTACTGCTTACTGCTGAACGTGGCTTCCCCTTGGAGCGCCATACTGAACGACAATCTGCCATTTGAATCCATCGGTTGCCCTCGATATTCGTAATGTCGTCGGTCCAGCTAGTGGGAGGCTTACCTACACTGCGCCTTCAGGTTCGTGGTCGCCACTCAAGAACCTTTCTTCCCCATTGATTTTTGGTCGATTCATTATACACTGAATAAATCAGCACTTACGCTGTGCCTCATTTACAGAACCTCTATATTTCTTTGAATGCTACCTGAGTTACGCATTATAAAAAGATTACAAAATTATATTAAAAAAACTATAGGTATTAAGTTATAGTTAGTTAGGTTGAGTTTATAAACAGTTATCTATCTATCGGTCTATAAGCTGATAGCGGGGCAGGATGAAATCCGAAAGCGAAATGGAAGAATGGCCTAATATCACTACAGTAAGCTTGTTCACACTATAGCCCAAGGGCTAGTACATAATGTCGCGTTACATAACAGATTTAACGGCTGCAGTCGGCACGTAAGCCGTAACTCAGTTCGCAGGTGCGGTTACCCGTAATTTTACCTTCGTATTGGGATTTAATAAAATTCGCTTCTTACAGTGCCTTTCAGTTTACGACCAGAAATATTATTATGACAAGACAGTGTTGAGGGTTTGGATGAAAAATGGGTACATAACATCATCATGTCTGAGAATTGGAAAACCATTTACAGTTTTTTTTTTACTTATTGGGACATTGGTGATTTTGATGATTTATGTTACGACATTAGTCAAAATTAATTTCAGTATTTAATTAAGTTTATACATAATTATTATGTATAAACTTAAAGGCTAATGTAGATTGAAGAAGGTGACTGGATGACGCAAAACAGTAGACCGTACTTGTGACTGATGATTTATGCTTTACAAGCGACCTGCCCCGGCTTCGAACGGGTGTAATTTAGAAAAAAAGCTATATATATAAATCCTCCATGAAAAATGATCTAACTTTTATTTAATTTTTTATTTTATTACACACAACACAAATTACAATCAATACATATCAAGATAGTTCTAGATCGTAATTCAAAACTTGTGAACACCGAAAAACCAACTGAGAAGTCGTTGAGCGAGGTTAGTGCTCAATATACACAAACATAATATATAAAACGAAATTTTTCATAATCTTGCAGACCGCGCACATCCCCGAACAGCTTAGCGGATGTGCGCAATCTGCATGGGTACATTTTATTAAGAACGTGAAGCATTAAGAGCAGCCAGACGCAACCTCTGGGTTGAATCTGGCTGTACCGGGTTAGACCTGATGGGTTTAGTGTGGAGAATATCTTTTTTTTTTTTTCACCTTCTATGGTGAAAACCGCATCAAAATCCGCAGCGTGGTTTAGGAGGAGTTATAGCGGACATCCAGACATACAGACGCGGAAAGTGACTTTATTTTATATTTAAGTATATTGATCCCTAGGCATAACAATTTTATAATCTTGTGAGATCTTTAAAAAAAACTCGGGTGAAATTTATAATTGGGATGAAATAAAATTAATACATTTAATAATATTTAATTATTAATTTTATTGTTAATAATTATTTACCTAAAGAGATTATGAGAGTGGATTGTTTGTGAATAGCACGGCATGCTTAGCTCGATCTAAGTGTACCTACAACCTACCTTCAACGTGAATACGTTGGGTACCTATCGCACGTGGAGATAGTCCCTAAAGGATTAGTAATGAAGTCCGCATATCACAAAGGCTGTCAGCGACAGGATCGAACATGAAGGTAAGGGAATTAATCCAATGCAATTTTATCTAGCCGTGCATGGAGGTGTTACAGTAGCTGCAGAATGTGAAAATAATAATCGTGTTAAAGTAGGTACTTTTAGATTAACAACAAGTGAACACAAGTTTGTAAATGCTTAAATAAATATGTTTGTTGCTATTACTAGTAGTTTGCGGCGAACTGAGACCTCGCGATCCTTATATCTTCACAACCCCTGGACCGATTCAGCTCATATTCGAACTTAAAATTGTATTGAAATGAACTACTTGCCTACAAAATTTTATGAAGATCGGATGAACGGTTCGCAAGTTATCATCGGACAAATATACACACAAACATACAAACATACATACAAATGCCGATTTGTCCCAGTAAACTCTGAGACCTTCGCTTCGCTCGGTCAAAAAACAAATAGTTTAGAAAAAGATGGCAGAATATGCCAAATAACGCATAAGCTACTTTGTATAACGATAATGAACGGTTTCTGTAAGATAGTAGGTACGCGCTTTTAAACTTGTGTTTATAACTTATATCTTAACACGATTAAAAAAAAAAAAAACTTTTTAGATGTATAAATGTCACGATTTAAAATGTTGATTGATTTAAAATAAAAACTCATCAACAGATCTGGACATAATTTTGAAAGTAGTGAAGATAATGAGAGAAAAATTGTTAAGCAAAAAATAAAAAGCTAATACGGTTTTTTAGCTTTAAAAATCATTTGTTACCATTGTAGAACACCGCTCCAATATTTAATTGGCCGCACACTGTACAAGGGGCACCCGTAGTCCTTTTGTAACATGATGTGACCTGCAAGGGTTATTCCGTACTAATTGAAATTCACAATATTTTATGGACCATTTGAGACGTTAATGGGATTTGGAGAGGCTAAATTGAAACACAAGTGCTTTAGGGTTAAGTTAATAGTGTGTTTGGGTTGCACCGGCAGGTTTATTAGTAAGGAATGCAATTTAAGTCTGGTACCTACTGAAAATGTTTAGTGACATA
Source organism: Apocheima hispidaria (assembly GCA_947579745.1). Taxonomy (NCBI): domain Eukaryota; kingdom Metazoa; phylum Arthropoda; class Insecta; order Lepidoptera; family Geometridae; genus Apocheima; species Apocheima hispidaria. The sequence goes on along the minus strand of OX388150.1, from coordinate 4,705,031 downwards.
AGTCACTGTCATACCAAAATTAAGACTTAGTTACATTGCCCAACAATATATTGTATATATTCCCTTAAAGTCAATGGCCAACGGTAATGGCTAGCAAAATTTCAGCAACACGTTCATATATATGTTAAAAAGCGAAGTATCTGTTATTACTTCGCTTTTTAACATTGTGACTACTTTGGCCTTTGTTGACTTAGAATATTGTATACAAAGTAACAGTGTCCCGATTTGGCAGCTCCCGGCAACAGCCCAACGCCGCCATGGCGTTCTAAAAGAGTCCGGTAAACATAGAGATAGTCATAGTCCAACAGTAAAATCATCCATAATTTTTTTTAATAAGAAGTGACATTGTCGAAATGGATTTATGTCTGAAATTATTTAAAAAATACTGTAATGCTTATACTGGGATGTTATTGAAAGGAGAGACAATACAGGGTTATAAGGAAGACTGCTAAGCCGAAAAGACCTCATAATACTCATCATGTTGTTATTCTGTTTTCTGTTATCAATTTCAATAATTAAATATTCTTTTTGTAATTTTTCTTTGTTAGTTCTAAATTCTGCAATCTATTGACATTATTATTGTGTTTATTTGTTTATGACTTGCCCAATGTAACATAATGTTACAAGGCTAATCTTTTCTAATTCTATTTCATTATGAACAACTTTTACTATGTCACCAACCTTGAAATCGAGGAAAAAATATCAGCTGTTCCATAAAAAAATGTCAATGTCACTCGATAAATTAATAATTTTTTGCGATTTCATAGTTGGTCACATAGTAAAAGTTATTCATAATGATGACTACATCCCTACCTTTCGAATTTGTCGCATCTTTCAGTAACAACTTGTATGTGTACTTCAATAATGACTATATAGCTAGCATTATTTTGTACGGATACATTCATATACTACTACTACTATATCAGCCTTTAAACATCCCACTGCTGGGATATCAGCCTACCCTCGAAGGGTGATTAGGCCATATTCACCACGCTGGCCCAGTGCGGGTTGGCAGATTCACATACGCCATCGAATTTCTTCTCCGGAAATATGCAGGTTTCCTCACGATGTTTTTCTTCACCGTAAAGCCAGTGGTATATATCCGTACTAAGTTCCAAAGAACTCATTGGTACGGGCCCGCCCGGGTTCGAACCCGCTACCTCACGAACGTGCGGTGAGCGTTTCTCCCACTGAGCTACCACGACTTTTAATTTACATTCATATACTTAGCTTATATTCTTACTTTTAATATACTGACTAAGACTATGAATATAACTAAGAATTATGAAGTTATTTACTTATAGCGTACTCTGAAAAGTTTGTAAAATACATATTTTTTACGTACGTATAAAGTAATACTTAGTAGCATTGGGAGGCCTTATTATCTGAATTGGTTTCTTCCAGGAAACCTTTTATAAGACAAAGAAGTCCATACAAACATCTGCGCTTCTGAATTTATCTCTGTCTTTTATTCCAGTGTGGGGTACCCAAAGCAAACAGCGAAGGAATTCCCTTAAGAAGATTCTATAAGTCAGCAAGTCGGTTCTTCTCGCTTCGGCCACTATCTGAAAGTGAGACGTTTTAAACAAAAACAAGGGTTGTCTCAGATCGGCTCATTCGTTCTCAGATCACGAACTCACTTTGTTAAGAAAACACGCCGCCCTTTGACGGCACAGCCGGTTTTTAATGCATATCTTGAACGGAATTATTGATAGAACTCGATACAAAATAGATTCCGAGCCTTTGACTTTCTGAGAATATGCACTTTCTTTCGTTTGAGAAAAAAAAACGGGATGGGACAAACAAGTAAGATTATAGTCCGCGATTAAAGGGTTGTTTCTACAGTAAAAGTTGTTCATAATTTGTGTAAATAATGTTATATTCACATGTCATAAAAGCATCTAGAATATGTCCTTCAATTAACCGAAAACAAGGTGTAGATACAAATGTGTAAAAAAAAACTTGCGGTGACCAAGATTAAGCACTAAGCCAACTTTACTTTTTGAGTTATAGATATTCGTTTTTTTTTTTTTTTTAATCCATATTATTTGAATTATTATCTTATTGAAGAGTTTCGGCTTTTCTCTATAATAATAATAAAGTTATGTAGGATGGACAGGATGCTCTGAGAATTCAATAGGTAGGATTAGAATAGAACCTTTAGAATAGGTAAAATTAAATAATCGATAGAATGAATTCAATTCAAAAATTAATGATAATTTAAGAAACTAATTTTGAAAGAAAAAGATAGCAAAAAAACCTCTTACCCTTAAAAAATCTCTCAATATTTTACTGGAAACACTTAAAAAATAAGCACAAAAGTTTCAAAATTATTTTACTGTTATTACTTTACGACAGGTAAAAGAAGGATATTGAAAAAGTAAGAGAAGAATTTGAATCTGATCCCATATAACTTAAGCCCTTTAACCTCGGCAGCGCGGAAACTTAGGTCATTTTTCAGAGTAAATCCGTTCCCCTCCAGTAATGAAACCAGAACTGAAGTGAACGTTTCGATTTCCGAATTTCTTATCCTTCATTCATTAGCAAGTTCAATCAGAGGGGGGCCGCGGTTATTTATTACCTTGCATCGGCCCTCACAATTACGGAAAGGAAAAACTTTCTCTATTAGGCCCTCGGAGGCTTTCATACAAAAAATAAATTGTACGGAACGCGTGCTGCGTAATGGATCCGATAAGGCTTTTTCGGTTTCGATTTCAGCCGGTTTCAATTGTATCGGATCTGGAATGAACAAAAATTGAAGGATACTTTCGTGTTCAAAATGGAATTAATTTTTATGGACATTTAAATGGTGACTAAGAACTGATTGAATTATTAAACTTTTATTTAATTCACAAAAATACAAACGGCTGAAACAAAAAGGTGAGAATGCAGTATATGTATTTTTGTTCGTTTTATTGTTACTACTTGTTCGCAACGAACTGGGACTTTGCGATCCTTGTAACTTCATAATTTGCTCATATTTGAACTATTCAGCTAATTGTCTACAAAATTTCGTGAAAATCAGGTCAACAATACTCAAGTTGTCATCGGACACATATACACACAAATTCAGATCATCATCAGCGATAAAGAAGTCCGCTGCTGAACAAAGGCCTTCCCTTAGAAAATAGGTGAGTTGTCATAATCCCCACGCTTGGGATGCGGCTTGGGGATCGAAGAACGCTCACCGTTTACAAAAAGACTCTGCTGTCCGTCCCTGGTTGTTCTGGTCGCAGTTTTAGGACATACCCGGGTCAAATAAACATACAATAAAAAAAATTAAACCCGATTTCATTAATATACACACCGAAAAGATGTAAACAAGGTGTATTTAAAATGAAGTTATGAAATTTACTCTCAAGTGGTCTTTGAGAAAAAATGTACCAAAATACACTTAAATTATAGTCATAAGATCAAAAGCCGTCGGAATCTTTTCCAAGCTGATATTTGTAGCCTCCGACTGCATGTTTTGCTCTTAAAACATGTAATTTTAAGTGTCCTTTGGTTGTTTTTTCTCATGGACCTTAGAGTACATTTTACAACTTCATTTTAAATACGCTTTGTTTAAATCTTTAGTTAACTTTGTTCACTTTGAATATTTCAATACCAATACTAAGACGTTCGCTTTCTCACGGCTTTAGTTCAATTCTATATCAAAAGATTGTTTTACAGCGTAAAAGAAAACTAATTGTCGCACAACAGCCGATATCTCATCAATACAACCAGTTTCTTATAACAGGTTGTTTTCATCGTTGTTAACAAAAATATTGCCCAACTAAGGCAATAACGAGAGCTGTTAGCCAACTTTGTCCCAACTTTTCCCACTTTGTTCAACTATTTTTGCAGGGTAATAATAGCCAAAGTTCGTGGCTGGACAATATGCCGGCCAATCTCATTGGCAGAGCTGTCTTTATTCTGTTTTGTAGAAAAACACGACGAACTTTAAGGAAGTTTAAGGTTGCTGTTGAATAGAGTTGTAAGACAAGTTTTATTGTTGTGATGTTTCAATTGCGTATGCATGCCAAATATCAGTTATTTTTTATTTTTATAAAAGACATTGTTAACTTTATTTTGCTATGATCTTGTCTTTTTAAATGCTTTAGTTTAAATAAAAACAACGAGATACGTTGCATTGTTTTCTTTCGTCTTGTTTATCTTCAAAGATTGGTCAAATGGTTTACTTACTATTTGGTGTGTTAATGATATTTACGCATAAAAATCTTGTACTCGTTGACACGTACCCGTATTTCATCATTTCATCTCTACACGAGGCATCTTCAGGACGACCCCACGTGTTGACTCTTCGAGCGTACATCTGGGACTGACACTGTCATTCTTCGCAAAATCAATTGTGGCAAAGTAACGCCTGATTAAATCAATAATTTCTTATGTGTAGTTATTGTAACTTTAATTTCAAAGGTATATATTATTTCAGTTTATTCTCATCGAGTCCTCCAAGTGATTTTATTTCGCTATCATAAAAGCTGAGACGGCACGATTTCAAAGCTCTTATTTCCCAACAATTGAACAGCTAACTTATCGTCCTAGTGCAAAAACCGGACAGTGTCATAAAAGAATTGCGGACCGCATCCGATCGAATTCCATTTAGTGTTATTACGAGGATTTAGAGTTTGTTATACGGGTACTATTGTTTTTAGAAATAACAAATATTTTTTGTTTTCACATTTACAAACATACAGACAATAAGCTGGGTGCAACCTCAATTACTGTACTGTAGACCACGCCATGCACATAGAAGTGCATTTAGTGTAAATTGAGAACATTTTTAAGCACCATATATGATTACAAAATTTGTATTTATAATACGTTAATCAAATATAAGCCTATATAAGTAATGACTTACATCCATTCTAGGAGTTGACTTAAGTGGGATGATGATGACTTCATAAGTATGTTAAAAAAATAAATAAAAAAAGATTTTTTTTCTTGTTGAAGAGCTTCTTGAAGAGTAGTTTATAACTTTTTTTTTTTTACCTTATCCTAACTACTAATATTATAAATGCTAAAGTAACTTCTTCTCTCTGTCTCTGTCTGTCTGGGTGTTTGTCGCGTTTTCATGGCTAAACGACTGAACGGACCGACCTGAATTTTTGCTTATATATATATATATAGCTTAAGGGTAGGAGACGGACATAGGCTACTTATCTTTTTTGTAGGTCCACGTGAACGAAGTCACGGGTAACAGCTAGTATTATAGTTATAACACAGTGCCATAGTATGACCAGCCAATGATACGAATTTTTTCCCTCTCACGCGCTTGTAATTTTTTCGTAAATGGGTAATCATTCCGCCGTTAGGTCAGCCAGCGAACCAGAAACTGCAAAAGATTGCCATCGAAGGATAATTAGTGAGAAATTATTTAGCCTGAAGAATAATGTAAGGAAAATCTAGCCAATCGAGCCAAAGTATTTATTAATTAGGTAATTACGTGAGGATGTTGTTTGTGTGGGTGTATTTTTTCGTGAGAGTGTATAAAGGCAAATAAAGCCCAAAACAGATGGTATCCGTCTTAATTAACATTAACTATCATTATTTAACGAATTCACAATTATTCAGCATTTAAACAAAAATAGCACGAAAAACAATCCTGTTGGCAAAGTAGCGCAATCTGTTCGTTTGCAAGAATGCCGGATAATCCCTCTCAGGCATTATATTCGCATTCAGAACACTTTTTAGTCATTATTTTCTCGGATATCGTCATATAATTATAATGCTTGCGAGAGCAAATGCAAGCAAAAAATTGCAGCGAAAGCATTCCTTGATAAAATCACTTTTTCTCTTCTGTGGATGAAATGCATCTGTAAGCTTTACTCACACCGGCGCGAGTGGAGACTGTATAGCTCCAAAATTGACAAGAATACTTTATTTATACCGAACTGGCTTAGAAAGTGATAAAATTTATGGCGCGTATTTTGTATGCATGTTTGTTATTTCTCTATAACCTGAACAGGAGGACGGGCAGCATCGTCTTCTTAGTAAACGGTGGACATTCTGCGAACTCCAAGACACCCGCCAAGCGTAGTTAATACGGCAACCAGTAATAATCCTATTAACTATCCTTAGTTCATATAACTAATATTATAAATGGGAATGTAACTTTTTTCATAATAAATAAGGCTTCACCAGTCATATACGGGGTTATAACTGAAGCAAACAGGGTTCGCTGTCAAAGACGATATCAGACTAATATTATAAATGCGAAAGTTTGTGTGTAACTGTGTAAGTATGTAAGTGTGCTTCTTCCCGTTCAACTTTGTAACGGCTGAACGGAGTCGGATGAAATTTGGTATAGAGATAGGTTATTCCCTGGATTAACACTACTACTTTTTATCCCGAAAAATTTAACCGTTTCTGTAGAATAGCGGGTGAAACACTGGGGCACAACTAGCATATAATAGTTCTAACATACCCGTGGATTTGGTAGGTACGCGTTCTATTCATCTGTGGTACGCGTGGACCGCTGCGACCCATTATACAAACCCGTTCAAACAAACGAGAGGGAAAGACAGACAGATATATTTGCCTCGTACTTTCTCTCGTTGATATTTTGCTGTTAGTAGGTAGTTTTCAGGTGTATTCGTTGTATCTAAGATACAACAAAAATGATGATGTTGATTCATGGCTTCAATACCAACACGTAAACATAGAACATCAATAATGGTGTATTGCTCGTTACGTTACGTACTTTCAGTGTGTTCTACTGAAAAGAACACAGAACATTTAATTGAGTTACGTATTGGTTTACTCGATATTGTTCCGAGTTTTCATGCGAACATCGTAATACAGAAGGTATGGGTACAGTCAACGACAAACCTATTTGAAAGTTAGTGCTGCAAAATTTTGCCTATACAATGCCGATTTTTCTGTCAAAATTCGAACAACGCCCGCTTCGAATTCGGCATTTAAGAATGTTTTCTCCTTCAAACCTTCTCGAAACGGAGGTCTAGGCCGCAAAATTTTGCAAAAAAGAATTTGATGAGTTTTTCTTAGGATTTTCAATTTTGCATCTTCGCTGCTTATTATCAATATTCTTCAATAGGTTATGTAGATATTGGCGTCTATTTCACGTAAGCTCGCTAAACTAAACTTAGTGCAATTGCTATCTTTTGCTAATAGAAACACAAGAAAGAGATAGCATGCATTTCCTTGCTGTCATATACGTCAGTTCTTAGTTCTCCATACAAGCTTAGACAAGACCTGAGCAGGTGCCGACTAAAAACAAAGTTTTAAGTGTCGCTAGTGTACGTATATTTGTTGCCAGTTTGCTGGCCTCCCCGTACCGTGTAGTCGACGCATCAAGCAGAAGCACGTGCACATGTTCTCTTGACTTATAACCTAAAAATTTTTTTTAGGTTATAATGAAAACGTCTGATAGCAAAAGTTTAAAGTGCAGGCGATCCGCCGAGCCCCGTGCATATAGACGCAAGAGCTTCGAAGCGGCGCGGCCTGTTCCGACTCGATCCGCCTCTAATGGACGCCAGCCTTAATTCGACAAAACCCAGAACCTACAATTTAACGTGTCATTCAACCCACGGCATCGGTCAGTTAAATGGCACTCGCGGTCACCTATTCTCAGGCTTAACTCTAGTAATTGGTATGGAACGTCTTGTCGTGCTACGCTATGAGTGCTTCTTCATTTGTTTCAGTAATTCACAAAATTATAATACTTGAATTTCGCAATAGTAATTGCTACCTATTAACCTACGTGCACATTTTTATTTGAAATTATACTACCTGCCTTCATAACACGGGCACATTTTAAGGCGACATATTTACATGTCAGTGGCCTAGTGGTGAAACCTTCAACAATGCGCCATTTGTACTAGGTCGACATGTTTTAAACTCTTAGCTGTGTTAAGATTTTTGTAGCTGACTGTACTTAGTCCAATATACCGGTTTCCATTACATAACCGCGAAAGAAAAGCAATTGGAAAAGTTTTGCCAATTTGCCAGAATAAAGAGAGTTTCAATCAAAGTTAAAGGAAACACAAACTAAGAGTCTCGCCGCTCACCTTCCGCAAACATTACCTGAGCGTAAGCTTTGAACTGGGATACCTAACTACATAGCATAGTAGGTACTGGTTAAATATTTTCCTAAAAAATCTTTGGCTAAATGCGGCAAACCTAAATATACAAATTGTACAAATGCTTATTGCTAACTACATATTATGACAATGGTTGCATTTTGTGCTCGATCAAGCAAAAAGCGGATACACATTTGAGTATTGAAACAGTATGAGGTACAGTAACAGTTACAAACAATTTTTTCTCGGGTTTTTAAAATAATTTTTGATACTTACGGTCGCACTCAGAGACGTTTAATAATTACTTTTTCACTGAATAAAGGTGAGAGTACTTCATACTTCAATAAATAATTGAATCTGAATTGAATTGAAAAGTTGAATCTTTAACAGTTTAACAAGCTCAATGCAGTTTAAGTAATACTTATTAAATGTCTCTCAGTGCGGCCGTTAGTCTCACCTATTACGTGTTACGCTTGCCCATAACAGTTCAGTGCCACCACGAATTTTGAACTTCAGCCGTACAAAACTAAATGCACTTAAAAAATGTAAAATTTGTTGGTACTGCAGTTAATTGTTTAGTTTAAGAGAATTTTAAAGACTTTAAAGTGAGCGCCGGCGCTCGCCGTGCTCCAGTCGCTCTGTCTGTGAAATATGCGAGACTATAATCTCTTTTTTGAGACAAATGTACTATATATACTCTTAATTACGTATTGAAGCCTAAGTTCGATTCGTATTGAAGTTGTGTGGCTGGGCCCGGTCCATCCATTTTACTTTGGTCGAAGGCTGAGAGCGACTAAAGCGACTAAAGAGAGCGCTCACTTTAAATTCTTCAAAATTCTGTTAATTCCGTCCATTCATTTTAGTTTGGCCGAAGGTCATACGTATGTTTTATGTGTGCATGCGCTTGTTTTAGCTCGTTGTATGGCGGCTTTCTGTAACTATTTATTAGGTGTCAATGGTCATTCGATCAATCGATATTCAGGTGCGTCTCTAACTCAATTAATTACTACGATTAGTCGATTGATTGGAGACGCGACATGGATATTGATTATTAATCACACGGCTGTTCGCCTATTAATGTTCTATTTGATTAATGGTCGCATTGTTTGCCTTCTTGCTATTCGGTGAAGTCAATAATAAACAGTTGCAGGCAAAATTTTCTGGTCTCTGTCTTTCGCTTCCCAACATTTTTAAGCATTGAGTGTCAATTTAAAAAGAAAATATTTTTTATTTATATATGGCGAAGGAGAAGGAAAAAAATTAGAAAAAAAAAGTTTTCCTCCTTCTTTGTCAATATAGAAAATGTTAACATTAAAATTGCTTTAAAACATTGGCATTGCTATTTCAGAGATAATGAATTGACTTTTTTTTTGTAAGTAGTTTTTTATTAGTAAATATTCATCTACAAGTCAAAAATAATAACCTTTTGTATACAAATTACATAATAAACAGTATGCAAATTAAGTAGATGCTATTCATTGATTACAATGATCATTTAATGCGTTTTACAATGTTAATAACATTCAGTTATAATACTTAATTATTACGTCAGAACATGAAATGTCAATAAAAAAAAAGTTTACATATTTTTTCCTCAAATTATAATTTACTATTCATGAACTCATTAAAGTCATAAAATGTTTGGTCGATAAGCTGCTTTTTTTCTTTTTCTTCCTAAGATTTTGGCGTCGCACGTCTTATGCATTTGCCAGTGTCAAGTATACATATATATTCTCAAGTTTTGTTAGATATTATAAAATAAGTCAGTCACGGTCAAAGTCGAGCAAAGCAAGTCACGGTCAAGTCCAACTCATGCCCCAGTAAAGTGGTGAAAACTTTACTAGAGCCTTCTATGGAGTTTTGGAAACAACACGAAAATTCATGTTCACGACATTATACCATTCACCAACACTCGTGCATGTACACGAACACTTAACGGGTAAAAATTCACCGTTTTTACACATTAACACTCGAAATAACACAAGTTTTGGAAAATAATAAAATGACGCGACATGAATTCTTCACGTTCCCGCCAAAACTCTAAGCTGCTTTTAAAGCAACTTAAGTTGGAGCGGTTGTTACTGTATCCGGTAACATATTGTATACCTCCTTAATATTTCCCTTTCAGTACAAGATAGCTTAAAAAGGAAGCGGGAAGCGAAACAATGCGCACCAATGTGCTGCAGCGGACCAATATGAGAAAAGAAGATATCAGTATCTCTCTCTTTTTTAAAGAAAATGAGCGGCAATCAACCTGACGTTTCGCCTGATGGTAAGCAAACCGCCGACTAGTAACACCTGCAATACTAATGGTGCTGTCGTTGCGTTGCCTGCCCGGAGAGGTGTTTCATGATGCCCTTATTAAGGCGCTGCGGAAAGACCTTCGGGGAAAGCCATACCACATCTTGCAAGTTCCTAGAAGAAAGGATCGATAAAATCGGACTATGTGAGATTTCCATGTTTACAAGATGTGGGGTAAGCCTTTTGACTGTCGCGGGATGTGTGGTGTCGAAACTCAGACACACAAATAAGGTCAAAAAGCTCTTCAGAGCATTCCTCGAACAACAAACGGTAGAAGACAAAAAAAAAAAAATTGTGGTGGTAAATTTTACGTGTACCTATAAAAATTAACCCAATAAAATATTAGGTATTTGTATTTTTTTATTTATTTCAAATTTAAAGGGTACCCTTCGGAGGCGTCACTTTGGAGGCTGAGTCCAGCTTGTTGGTGAGCTTGGGGATCTTTCTCACTCACATCATAGACGAAACAATACAACCATACCAACAGACCACGCATGTCTGTTATATAGGGCTATTAAAAAAAAAGGTATGGTTCTACCTCATAAGAAATAACATTTACGTTTCAGTGTTTCATACAACTGTTTGCGTTGGACGTGTGACGCTTCATTTTCCGCGGCCGGCGCCACGCCAGTCGGACGTGTTTATTTTTCATTTCCGGCCCGGCCGAGCCCTCGGGCTTTAGGACCCATGTGCTGACTGTGACAGTGTAAGTGAGCAGATGATAGCGTGCTTACATTAAAATTAGATTTCGGCGAGAACGTTAAAAACTCATGTCGTGTTATTGTATTATTTTCCAAAACTTGTGTTATATCGCGTGTTAATGTGTAAAAATGGTGGATTTTTTCCATGAAGTGTTTGCGAACATGCACGACTGTTGGTGAATAGAATAATGTTGTGAAACGTGACTCTTAGTGTGGTGTCCAAAACTTCTTAGAAACTTCTAGTAAAGTCTCCATCACTTTACTGGGCATAACGTGGACTGGACCGTAACTTAGACTATGACTGAGAGTTGTTTTCATTTTTAAATATTTGACTTCACTACACTACTAAATACAAAACGTGGAGCCAAAACATAAGAGAGAAAAAAAACTGCATGGGAGGCATTTTAGTAAAGTTGTGTATGGGTCTATTGTTTGTTAGGAGAGTCCGACGCGAGGTATGCTATTACCACGAGGCGACACGACGCGAGGTGTACCAATCCAGAAATTGCTAGAATAAAGATTTCTTCCATTCATTTCATTACGGGTGAATTTTATTTCTCTATGGAACAGCTTATCTATTAGATGTTTTTCTCAATTTTAGTGTAACAGCCTTAGCTTGCTTATTAAAAACATTATAGATGAATGTGTCTGAAATAAAGTTTTTTTTTTATTATTTATGCAATATAACACAACGCGTACGCTTCAAGGGGTTGATTTAGTATAGTTGAGTAAAGTGACCTTAATTAAATGGGGGTCGCAATGTAATGCGATGTCTACGTTGTACCTATATAATAGACTATGACAGACGCTACCGTTAGTAACCAACACCACAACACCGACTCACATAGACACCGTCTGCTATGGACCCGTGGAATGGACTGAAATAATATTTTAATTAGGCTTTAGGTCCTTATGAATGTTTTGTTAACTACCGTGCCGTACCGAGTACATGCTCAGTTAATTCGTAAATACGGTTAAGTGCATGTTTTCATAATTTCCTGGAACTCTATTTTCGCAGAAGCTTTCCATGTAAATTCCCTTTTCCCATATATTAGTTTCTTTACAATATTTTAACCTCGTTGCCCATTTACGCATTATGTGGATTTAAGTAAAAATCAAATTATTATTATAAGACATGCTGCTAATTTCAATCGTAGATTAGTGACAATATACCTAGGTAGGTATATGTTACTGCCGTCGACTCATGACCTGGGTGGTACAGCTTCCTCCGGCTCCCAACGTCTATAACAATACAAATATCTAGTTAAGTGTCGGCTATATAATTATAGATTGATGTTGATCCATAAATTTAGTTAGTTATTCAAAATATGGAAGTTCCTCATAATAAGGTTACCTAATTTAAACTTTGTATACTTTGTTATAATGTTTAACAACTTAGTAAGTTCCTGTTTAGTTAATTCTTTAGATGCTCTGTTTGTTTTTTATGAAGTTAGAATTATTATTTATGTGCTGGCAACTATTTTTGAGATAAGTGAGGCTAGGACAAAGGAATGGAGTGTGATTGGGGCGATGATAACGGCAGTCGGTTAAGGGACTTGAAAATATCTTCGTGTTTCTATTCCATCATCTCCAGGACTAACGTCGTAACATTACGGACTCTTCTGAATACCGACGTATGTCTGATACTCAACATAGGCTGCCTTTCCACCAGAGATGTGCTACGTTGCGAAGCTATGGGTTTTACTGTTTGTTTTCTTAATGTTTGTATTACTAGCTGCACCCGCGGTTTCACTCATGTGAAAAACGTGGTGAAAAACGTAGCCTCCGTCACTCTCTGACCTTTAAACTTTATCCATGCAAAAATTCAGGTCGATCCACTGTTCTGTTGCTGCGTGAAAGAGACACAAACAAACTAACAAAAATACACTTTCGCAATCATAATATTAGTAGGGATACTTATATAATTTCAGTACTTATACCTACCTCTCACAGCTGATGCTCGTGACTCGTCCTTTTCCTGACAGGTAGATAAGAACGAAAAAGAAAAAGAAATCATACCTACAAATCGGTCCAGCCGTTCTCAAGCTAAGCTCCGCCATACTTGTGGCAATTGAATTTTATTGATATAGATAGAACAGCTGATTTTTGATCGTGCTTTCAGGGTTATTGTCGAAGCTAACTAACTACAACACGACGACAACGGTAGTGAATAGGTATCTAAGGTTCTCTAACACTCAGATGCCGTTGATCCATATTTTAACATACCTAGAGGCTGTTTATTTGTGTCTGATAATAATTACTTCATTTGTATTTAGGTACCTAAATACCTACCTACATTTTATTTTTTACACATCCTGCCAACGAGGTTTATCGCATTGCATTTCTGTACGCGACACGCGTAGCGAGCTTACGCGCGTCCGCGAAATTGAGATAAACGAACCGGCACATTGGAAATGTATAGATACGTGGGGAATAGAAAACCGTCCCCCTAGCAATTTAACCCGAGTATCTACGTCCTAAAACTGCAACCAGGACCAACGGAGGACGGGCAGTAAGTACCTACCTAGTGCCCTCTTAGTAAATGGTGGGTGCACAAGTTTGTAGTAAATGCGAAGCACAACCCACTTTCAAAGCGTTGGGGATTTTTTCAAACCCCCCGCCCCCTTTTGTGTTCATGTTCTGTCGAATATGTACGTAGGTAACGAAAGTTTCTTTCGATAGTAATAATGCTAGGGATACCAGATAAAGTACAACTTTATTTAACTATCTAAGTAATATTAACACCTACCTACATTTTTTAATATGAAAACTGCGTAGCTGTATGTATTAATGCACCTGCGCGACTGACTCACTCCTCCAAAAACAACCAAATGTGTTTAAAACACAATTGAATCGACTTTTATACGAATACGTTATAATTATAGTTACGCTCGTATTTTAAAAAGAATGCTTTGCATTGTCATTGTAATAAAATTCAACGCAAGTAAATGTATACGTTGCACAGAATTCTCCCTATTAATTTTTGGTAGATGCGTAGTAACAGTATTTTCGACATAGGTAGCATCATTGTCATTCATTCATGATAAGCCCAGAAGTCGTCCACTGCTGAAAAAAGGCCTCCACCTTAGAAAAAGGATCACAGAACTAACTCTTTGTATCATAGTTGTACCAAGCAACTGAAAAATAAGGAAGTAGTCAAAAAAAGAATATCTAAAATTAATACGTATAGCGCATAGCTCGTTGGTACAATCTGATGCTCTACGAATATAATTATTTTTTAGGAAAAAAAACAAAAACCGACTTCAATGTTAAACTAAAAAGTAGAAAATGATATTTTAATTACTTCAAAGAGCATTAAAGGTCAATCAACGAACTTATTGATACCCTCTTCCCTCCAATATGGTTGAGGAGAGCGATGGCTGGCACATGCGTCAACACGTGAACGGGTGCTGCTTGCGGGAGCTAGACTGCTCGGAGTATATGTATACCGAAATCTTTATTAGCACTTAGCTCTGTAATAGTTTATTTAATATTAATAATATATTAATTATAATATTATATTTATTATCATCATCGTCGGCAGCTTATTCAGCCCACTGCAGAGGAAAAGCCTCCTCCCTCTTTCGCCAATCTACCCTGTTTTGTGCCAATCTCGTCCAGGTGTCGCCGCAAAACTTTTGGATGTCCTAACGCCATCGCTGTATCGGTCTGCCAGGGATACGCTTACCATGACGTGGCCACGTGAGTAATTTAATATAATTTAATTTATATTAATAATAATATTCCTTTTGTAAAGTCTCTATCTAGTTTTTATCCAGCGTGGCAATGCTGCCAGCATTCTGGCCACACTACCTTCCACCAAGGAGCTTGTAGATTAGGTTTTTTGTATTTATTTATTTTTGTTTATAATTTGTTTTAATTTTAAGTAGGTTAGTAGTAGTAGGTAGGTTATTTTTTATTGTAAATATGTATATAATTTTTGTTAATAAAATAACTAGTGTATTCAGTTTTAGTTGATAAAAATAATTGTAAAATTTGATAAAAGGCACGGACCCCGGAGTCCGTGGAGCAATATTGTATTAAATAAAATAAAATAAAAAACCATATATTTATGCGCTTATTTACACAATATATTTACAATTTATAATCAGTTATTTTCGAAGTCGGTTTTTCAATTCGGTTCATAAATGACGGAAATCTGAGGTAAGAAACATAAAAAAAACGACTTGAGAACCTCCTCCTTTTTTTTAGAAGTTGGTTAAAAAAGGTGACGTGTATCGCCAAAAAATAAAAATAATATTAAAATAGGATATACTCTTTATTAAACATTCAACAACCTTCTTTAATGTTAGCAACATACCTTAGGTTTTAGCCTACGTACATTATAGTAGAGACCTGTAGTCAAAAATGTATCCTGCGCAGACGACTTTAGGAACCAGATTTTTATGCAACCGGGGTCATATCTCCCAAGCTGCGCCAAAACTGGTTGACGGATTCACATACGCCATCGAATTTCTATCCTTCGAGGATAGGCTGATACCTCAGCAGTGGGATGTTTAAAGGCTGAAGCAGATTTTATTATACCAAGGATTAACCAGATTGTAGTCTGCGTACAAGTCCTTGTTTCAATGGGGAAATAAAGACAGAGCGTTGCAAAAACACCTCATTTTGCGAACGTCGTCTGGCACTATAACAAGACAATCGGACAAAACTGGACCCCTATTCGGAGAAATGACATTTTATCTCGGTCACTCTCACTCCCATTAAATTCTAAATTAGAGAGACAGTGACCGAGATAAAATGTCATTTCTCCGAATAGGGGCCCTGATTGGCAGTAGATATCGATTAATAGTAAATTAATATATCTACTTATTATACGATACAATTAAAAAGGGTTGTTGGTAATTAGCATACAAGTTCTAGAAGGAAACTTCCTAGCATCCTACTTAACAACTTTCATTCTATGACAATTTCTTAATATAACAAAAAATAAAAAAGTTTGTATTGAAAAATTGTAACCTTTTTTTTTTGGTTTGGCTTCTAAGCTTTACACGGGCTACCTCGTTGCTTTTCGTTTGAAATCTCGTTTGAAATCGCGAAATTTTATTGTAATTCACATTATTTGGATTTATGTCTTGGGGGGGAAAAAATATTTGAATTATTTAAACTCATGGACTAAAATTTGATAGCTATCATGTATTGTAAGAGAGCTGCCTACAAGAATTTGTAAGCTAATTACCAAAAACCTCGTTTAAGTAAGTTCTTAAATAAATAAAAAAACACAAGATTTTGAAGTGATAAAATCTAAATTAAAAGCAGATATGTATTTTATTTCTAATTTTAACATTCTTTATCGACCATTAGGTTTTATTCGGAATTTTAAGCATACATACTTATTTCTCTCGCCTATTATCACAGTCCAAAGCTTTAACATTGTGATAAATAAATACGCAAATTACATCTACATTTTGTTAGAAATAGCCTTAAGTGCCAGGGCTAATACAACAGGCTGAATCTAGAATAATCGTTTTCTTAATTATCTCTCACCACGTCACTCCCATCAGAATCCAATGGGAATGACAATACAGAAATGATATCTATGACTTGAATTCAAGTTCGCACTACTTACAGCAAAATTTGTTATTTATTCTAGAAATCACATGTCCCCTCTTTATTATCCTTTGCCTCGTACACTTATATTAAAACAAATCAAAATTAATCCCGTAGCCAAAAAGGGTAGCCAAAAACAAACGAAACGTCTAGCCCACTAGTCGAAGACCCGGGGCCTTATCCCGTAACTCTGGTGGAAATGGTCATCGCGTGCCGTCCCACTCGCGCCAACTTACTCGCACCATGCGAGCGAGCAGGATAGCAAACGAAGCCCATCGCCACCAGAGTTACGGAATAAGGCCCCCGGTTACACGATGCGATACGTCTTCATAGTACCACTAAGACGTGATAGGTACAAAAAATTGTCTGCAGAAGCTGTTGAGTCGCCGCAATGCATCGTGTCACTAGGACCTAATAAGCAAAGAAGATCGAGAGGGACAGTATGAAAAAATAATGTTCTCTTACTTCTTAGTTAGGTATCCCAATTAACTTCGAGCTGAAACCTTAACTATTTATGACTGTATGCGTTAGGTAAGTATAATAACTGATAAGTACTGATAACTGAATAGGGCAGATAACAAATTTTTACCCGACTGTCCGAAAAGGATGGTAATGTTTTTGGGGTGTATGTAAGTATGTTTTTGTGTTCCTTAGAACCTGCTGTACCCTAAACGGCTTGAGCGATTTGATAGCTCCTATTTACTTCCGGAATGACATCGGCTATATAATTTGCAGTCGGGTATTATGATTTTCTTTTAATTATATTACTCTTTTTTCAGATTACAACATTAGTAAAGATATAATTAAATAATATATCTATATACGTACTACAAAAAAATATTTAGAACAACTAAGAGATATGAGCGTTTACATGTTTTTGGTGGGAATGGAGACAGAGCATCCCTCTCTTTTCGGTAAACCGAGTGTTAGTATAGAATTTGTAGAGCGCACAAGTACCGTGACATTATAGTTACCTACATATAGTGCTCTCTCTGTCTAGTAAGAAAATAAAATGCTTTTAACTTATTTATTTATGAAAAAATAGCATTGGCCTTCACCATTTTGCGGCCTACACTACCTGTTTAAGATGATCGCGCCATTCTTCGGCAGAGCCCCAAGCGCGCGTTTTTCTAATTTGGTAACATAATAATAATTTTACTTTTTTTTAAGTACTTAAGAAGGACGCCTTGGTGTTCTTTAAAAAAAACTAATCATTATTTCAACTGAAAAATTCGTCACTTGACGTGCACTGTAACTACGAACCATTGCGATAATTTAATAAAACCGTTAAGCAGTTTTTCGACTTCGATTTTCGAAGCAGATCGATTTGCATTTAAGGGTGGGAAACATTTGGCGCTTTCTATATGGATAAGTAGGCGACATACACTATCTTAACAACAGGAAAAGAAATCGCTCTATTGACTAATATCCAGTTTCAATATTCTCAATCTATTATAATACCGATTTATGATTTATTATGTACCATGCCATGAGCTAATAAGTTAATAAGCAGTAAGTGAGCTAGTAAGTTTCATGTTCGCTGCGGCGATATCATATCAGCAAAGAATTGATTTAAGAATAATTCCAATAATTTAGAAACCACTCTTAAAAACAAACCGGACATCAATTACAGATAGATAGAGAGAGAGAGAGAATGATTATTAGGCCAAAACCTTTTCAAAACAAATTACAATTGAACACAAGAATATAAAATGTTTATCGACAAATTGAGTAGGTATGTAAGTACTTATCAGTTATCAATACTTTTCAGTAAAATTTTAATGATGGCTTAACAATTAAGGTGCAACGTTTCGCTCAGCACGGAAATTCAAATTTTCTTGCGTTTTTTATCAATTACAGCTTAATTACTCATGAAAACTAATTTTGCGACAATAAATAAGTCGTATCAAGAAATTACGGCTAAAATGATCACCCTGATAATATTGGTTTAACTACGAATCTCAATAAGCTTATTTTCATCTTGGTTTTTGGTTTAGGGAGATGTGTACTTATACTAGCGTTCACCTTGATTTTTTGCTAGGTGTAATTTCTTGATACAACCTATTTATTAGCGCAAAATTCATTTTCATAAATCCGCGATGAATAATTAAGTTGTAATTGACAAAAAACGCAAGAAAATTTAAATTCGCCGCGCTGAGCGAAAAGTTTCACCTTAACAAGAAACGTGATAGATAAATAATTTTATAATACATAACATCTTAACTAAAACTTTACACGTACTACAAAAATAATTTTAACTCAAAAGTAATGGCATCGATAAATTTTCTTTTCGTTTTACATTTAAAATATTACCTAGATTAAGTATCTGGGATCGTTTCAATATAGTTTCACGTACTTATTTCAAACTTAAAACTATTTTTTTTAAGAATTGTACCTCTTTTCTATAACTGTCGAAAAAACCTCTCGTGCATATTCGATAGTAAAATGTATTAAGAAATGGAACAGCGCCTCTATCGGCCGTAAATGGAAACAACATTTTCAATAGTAGTTAATACTATGGTTTTTTGTTTCTTACGAATTTATGTAATAACAAGCTGCGCCCCGCGGTTTCAGCCGCGGTGTAAAAGCATATGTTAATCCAGGGTCTAAGCTACCTCCATACCAAATTTAATTCAAATTCATTCAGCCGTTACAGAGTTGAACGGGAACAAACATACTTACATACTTACACACAAAGTTTCTCATTTATAATATTAGTGTGATAAGGAGAAATACAATTTTGACTAATATCTCAAAATTATTTACACGCACATCTTGTTATAAAGAAACTTAAATTATGTATTTCGATTTACGGTAGGAGCACAGTGAAACTAAAAAATTTTGGAAGACCTCAAAATATTTCTATATTTACATTGTAAAAATCTATATTTATTAACTGTATTCGCGGATTTCCAATAAGAAGATATTTAACAATTAGTTCCAAAAGACTCCATAGATGGCGATATTTGCTAAACAGTAAATATCAACACTTCATTTTATTTAGAGACTGAGATACATTTTCCTTTTTGACACTTTATGTTATTTTCAGCCAGTTTATTTCGTCCAAAATAGATGGTGTTGCAATCGTTAAATAATAACCGTCAAAACCAAAGATTCTCTACTATAGCGGATGGGCCACAAAGTATTGTTTGCTCACGTCACTTGGGCTTGGGTCACTTGGGTCACCTTGCGGCACGTCGGCCATCTTTTGTGTTCCAAGCTAGTACGTTAGCTGTGAAAAACCGACAAATGTTTTTGAAGTGTTAGGAAATCACTAGTGAAAGGGGTTGAGTTGACGCCATAATTATTGTGTATTCAAAGTGCCGCAAATGACGTGAATTGTAACAGGTCCTGTTTTTTCTATCGCCATCGGTCAAAACTGATGGAAACTTCAAACTTTATCTGTTGTTCGGTTTTGGCGGTAGCGTGAAGAAGTCATGTTGCGTCAAAGTATTATTTTCCAAAACTTGTGTTGTTTCGAATTTTAATGTGTAAAAATGGTGGATTTTTATCCATTAAGTGTTCGTGAATGTGCACGAGTGTTGGTAAATAGTAGAATGTTGTTAAACCAGACTCTTCGTGTTGTTTAGAAAACTCCATAGAACCCTCTAGTAGTCTCCACCACTTTACTGGGGTATGACGTGGAATTGACCGTGACTTACTTTGCTTGACTTACGACTATGACTGAGACTAATTTTGATTGTAAAATATTTCACTTCACTTGAAATATAACAATACTTGACACTGGCTAAATACACAATGTGTGGAGCCAAAACATCGAAAAAACTTTGTCGGACCAAGTTGAAAGATATTATAGAGAAATTGCCACGTTATTTATTTTGGACGAAAGATAATGACTGAAAATGACATAAATCAAAAAGGGAACGGCTCATTACAAAAATAACAATTTTGTGACAGCTTTCAACGCCATCTAGCGAAGTTCGATGGAAATCGGCCATGAAAAGCTCTCAACTGTACGATAACAGTGCTTGAAATAAATGCGTAAGAAATGTTATATAGGTACATATAGAAGTAAAGTAAATTCAAGAGATCTCGACTGTTTACAAAAACACATGTTAGGAATATAACATGATCTCATGTAACAGTACAAATGTTTATAATTAAATGTATATTTAGAACTGTAGAACGCGTTACGTTGCTCGCCTGAAACTCTCTAAAAGCTTCTTTGTTAGTAGTTAATAAGCAATAGAAGTAAAGTAGCCGATTGTAACGCTAATTTGTTTAGTAATTTACAGGCCATCCAAGGTCATATCAATTGCAGCTCACTTAAAAGCAACTATGATATTGCCCTAAAGCCCGGTGCACACGATGTGTGAAATCTTGCGCAATTACTAATAGGTATTCAACAGAGCTTGCTTCAGTGTTCAAAAATATATTTTAGTCAATCTCATAAATAAATTAATGCTTCCTTTAAAATTTAGTGATATTATTCTGCTCTGTAAATGTACGTGCTAATCACCTACAGTTGAACATTTGCGCAAGTTACATACGATTAGTAATTGCGCAAGCTATTTCATTTTGTGCTACATGCCTTATATTAAAAGATACAATACAGGGTTATGAGGAAAGGGTATGCGAAGCCGAAAAGGGCCCATAGTACTCGTCATTATAAACAACTTTTACTATGGGGCCAGCCATGAAATCGTGAAAAACAAATCAGCTGTTCCATAGAAAAATGTCTATGACACTCGATAAAATGTATGGAACAGGAAAATGTATGGAACCCCCTCGATTTCACGTTTGGTTCCATAGTAAGAGCTGTTCACAATCATGAGTACTTTGAGCCCCTTTCGGCTTAGTATACCCTTTCCTACAAAACCCTGTTTAAGTACACACATAACCAAATATTTAGACTAGCTCACCTACAAAAATAGTCTCAAAAATCACATACAAGAAAATACTAGCATTAGTGTATAAAAATAAAGATTCTGTTTTACAAAAATCAAATGCATTCCTTCGAGTGGCAATGGCGAAATGTTACTAAAGCTTGATTCACATTACAATGAGCCTGCACTGTTTGGGCCCCGGCGGGTTTAACATTGAAACGCGAGGCCATTCAATGCCAAATTACATCACGAGGCCAGCATGAAACAAACAACAAACACGATGTACTTGTGTTAGTAGTTATACGACCGCACTAGGAGAGGTTTAATGATTACTTAAACTATCACTAAGTAATGATTTTACGTTTAATGATTACCTAAGCTGTCACAAAGTAAAGATTTTACGTTTAATGATTACCTAAGCTGTCACTAAATAAATATTTTATGTTTACTGAATACTCATAATATATTGGTGAAATTTTTACAAACACATCTAGCCCCAAACTAAGCAACCACCAGAACCAGATAACTGATAGAATACATAAATACATTTTTGTAAATACATATACATACTCTATGTATGTATTTACAAAAAAGTATTTAAAAAGTTTACATAGAAACACACAGACAAAAGAACAAACATCCATGTCCATGACACAATGTCTGTCCTGGTAGGGAATCGAACCCACAACCTACAGCTCAGAAGTCGGAAATCCTCCCACTGAGCCACAAGGCTAGTCAAAACTGTCGCTTAAACTGTTACTAAAAAAATATTTTCATGAATATCTTTACTTAGTGACAGTTGAAGTAATTATTAAACGTCTCCAAGAGCGGACGTTAGTGCTAAACACACCCGCTCCTGCAGGTGTAAGCATTTCACCTGCCCACCAACCACCTCCTCACCCAACCATTATCGCCGGCGTAAGCGTCAGCGGAGGTGAATTTTGACAAATACAGTGGGGCTTATTAAGTAAACTATTTATATGTGACACATAAAGTTTTATGTACTGTTCTTGCGTGGTTGCCCGACGTCGTTTTAAGCGATAAGGCCGCCAATTACAAGCTTAGTGCATACTACTTTAATTACTGTTTATTTTGATTGTTTATAATATGTGTAGTATTGAATAAAGAGTTAAATATCTATAAGGCTCAAATCAACGACCGAATAGGACTCGGGTCCAGTCACAGACCATGTAATCAGTAAACATCTCGTACACATTCCCCCTCAAGAAAATTTTACGCTCTATATATCATATACTCGCCATTTTCTCGTAGCCTCAAATAGCATGAATTAATTTTGAGCCGCCCTACGGTTAGCGTTACTTCGCCCCGCGGTCGGCGCGGTGAGTTGCATTTAGATAATTTTGCAACAAGCATGTTCAAATGGTTTTATTATTGTTGGGCCCGGTGCAATATGAATCATCCTCCAGCATAACAACCTATAATTATGTTTTCTTACTATTATTAGTCCAGTTAATAAGAATGTCCGAGTTATCATCGTCTATATCAAGTAGGAGTTCTTCTTTGCCGTTGTCCTGTCCTTGACTTTGACTTAGAACTATATCTTCGTCTGTACCTTGAAGATTAACATAGGAGAGAGATTTTTTCTTCTGTTCGAGATCGAAGATTTCCAGATCCTCGTCTTCTTCGTCGTCAGATTCCATGGTTAGAGGTACTCGGGACAGTTCGAGGTTGTCCCTCCTGTCGTCTGTTTGTAAAACGCCGTATCTGAATTGATTTGAGTCGCTCGAGCCGTTCGAGTTGCCAGCTTCATTGTACTTGCTCTTTGTTCTGGAACATTTCAATGGTATCTTAATTATGCGTGCTGCTTTAGTTAAAGCCGTGGTAGCTAAATGGGAGCACGCTCGCATCACATTCGTGTGGTCGTGGGTTCGAACCCGGGCAGGCCCGTACCAATGAGTTCTTTGAAACTACCATTGACAACCATTGGCTTTTCGGTGAAGGAAAACATCGTGAGTAAACCTGCATATTTCCCGAAAAGAAATTCGATGGCGTATGTGAAATGTGAATCCGCTAACACGCACTAGGCCAGCGTGCTGAATATGGCCCATCATCACCTTCGAGGTACCGATATCTCAGCAAAGGGATGTTTAAAAACTGATATAGCTTTACTTTAAAGTATTTAGAACAATAGCCTGACAGTGTTAAGGTCGAAACGCAAATATAGATCAACCATATAGTCAATTATCATCACCATCATCAACAGCCCAAAGACGTCCACTGCTGAACGAATGCCTCCCCCTTAGACCGCCACACTGAACGACAAATTGCAACCTGCATCCATCAGTTACCCGCGACGTTCAAAATGTCGTCAGTCCACCCAGTGGGAGGCCTGCCTACGCTTCGTCTTCCAGTTCGTGGCTAAGGCTAAGATTATGGATTATTAAATATAAGCTCATGTCTTTCTGAGCAGACCTCTACATCGGTTTTTAATTTAAATTAAATATAAGATCACCATCGCAAACACGCTGATCCGTGATTCTTGACTAGGTCTACAATCATCATCGGCAGCTTATTCAGCCCTTTGCAGAGCATAAGCCTCCTCCGTCTTTCGCCAATCTACCCTGTTTTGTGCCAATAGGTCTACAATGCGTTTAATAAAATATTATTAACTAGCTTCGTCCTGCGTATCTACCCGCATCCTTTAAGAATCGGAAATGGTTAACTTTGAGTTTATACCATTTCCACTCCAAATGTAATCCAAATCAATTCAGTGATTACTGAGCTGAGTGGGAAACAAAGTGTCATTTAGGAAATAGATGACGTTGATGCGTTTTTTAGCAACTAAATGACGAGACGAGCAAGTCGCTCGCTTGATGGTAAGCGTCATGCTAACCCATAACAGTTCAAAACCATGAGCGGAAATACACTGCGCTCGTCACCCAGAGATATAAATAAGGTAGTCTAGATCTTTTAATATGCGTTATAAGCAGTTCTGACATCATATTTTAACTCGCCCTGAATTTTGATTTATTGTTGTCGCAATGACAGTGCTAAGTGCGCGCGAAATGCAAATCATCAAGAGAAGCAAATCTTTTTCGGGTCACCAAGAGACCGGCCTACCCAAGCTTGACGCCCACTGATAAGAACTAAATATGACAGCTCTAAAATGATTTATATCCTTTTCTTACATACTGAAATGAAAGGAGATGTAGAATATAGTAATAATATAATTTTAGTGCTGTCAGATTGGCTAAGTAAGTGGTGCAATAGAATCGACGCCATCGTATCTCCACTGTTTCACTAAAAAGGTTTTATCACTTAAAATTAGATCAAGTAGGATTTAGAAAATAATTTTACTCAGCCTACTTAAAATAAAAGCCAACCGCTTTCAAGCAATGTGGAGTTGAGTGGGAAAAAGCGCTTACTTACACACTATCTTTCGCATTAATAATGTGTGTGGACTTTGTAGTATAATTTGTTATGCTACACTAAAATTTAGAGCTCCAAGAGTATTACGATCGTCTTCTCACATATTGCAATCAAGTGAGATGCAGATAATTTTAGTTCTCTCAGATTAATTTAGTGAGTGAATGAGTGAGTTTAGCTGAAGTTGCAATTGGCAGGCAACAACACTGAAAGAACCAATAACCCATGACGAAGAAAGGTTCTTGAGTTGAAACCACGAACTGGAAGACGCAGCATAGGCAGGTTTCCCGCTAGGTGGGACGACGACATTGTGAATGTCGCGAGCAACCGGTCGATGCAAGTTGTACGTTTTCGGTTGTTGTGGCACTTTAAGGGGGAGGCCTATGTTCGGCAGTGGACGTCTTATGGCTGATGATGATGAGTTTAGTGAGTGCCACAACAAAATAAACATTAATATCATCTAAGTTTCACATACCTATAGAATATAAAGTATGCCATAGCCAACAGGGCGAATCCTCCGAAGACTATGAGACCTCTCTTTGTAGCCTCAGGGTTGCTCAAGTCCCATTGTTTAGTCGCTTTCTCTACATTCGTGCCGTTGTCTTTAATCCCCACATCCGTGTGGTTGACTGTAGGAGCCACAGTTATTTCTGCTACTGGAGCTGAAATTTCAAGTTTTTCAAATGTAGTGATTTGCTGAAGCAGCCACGTTAGTGACCAGAGAAAGCCCAATGATTTTAGATGAAATTGTTAAATTAAGAATGGTGATTGGGCATCCACTGCACACCTAGTTCGCCACTGTTTTATGGCTACATAATTGACAGAGCGAAACAAAGGTAGAGACTACGATAAAATAGCGGCCTTTATATGTATGTTTATATGCTTGTGTGTTTTGTTCAAAGATAAGTTGCAAGCTGTTGATCTGATCTGCATAGAGTATTTTAGTCAAATAGTTACTATTAGAATTACATACAATTACTTTTAAATTATTTAGAACTAATTTTGATTAGAATTACACAGAATTACAATTTTTAACTTCGAATATGAGTAAAATCAGGTTAGGTATTGTGGACATATTTATTTTGCTAGATCTGTGAGCTTATCCTCTAACATTCGTGATTCTGATTGTGAGAGCATGCCATCCCGCTCGTACCAACTTAGTCGCACTATGCGCGGTCCCGCTCCTATAGCTTTCAGAGTTACGGGATAAGCCCACAGGGCAAACAACTATTTACATTTAGACAACAAAAAACAAAACTAAGTTTAACTACAATGGTTTTTGGCTTTCTGACATACACATGACAAGACCAATAAGACAAGGAAATATGAAAGATATTTCTCAATGTAAAATGTGTAATTAACACCACATATACAGCCAGAGTTTCACACATTTTAAACATTAATGAAGATTAGAAATAACAGACAGAGAAAATAAAAACAGTGTTAGTGGTGTATTTTAGTGGGGAATATTTTAAAGCTTAATGTGATTATACCATATTTCACCATTATCATTAAAAAAATATACTTACGAGAAGAATGACAATCTTATACAAAAAAGTGTACCTCTGAGAGAACAGCATAAAACTAGATGGCGCTTACATATTTAGTCAGCTAATGTTCAAACTGCTTTAAAAGCCAATGAAAATAATATAAGTATGTAAACATAACAACATAGGATTGGTATATCAGTATTTTATGGTTTAGTTCAAATTAGATTACAATATATGGTATAAAAAAATGTTTAAAAAAATTATGTTTTCAATGCCATCTCTTAAGAATCTGGTGAGTTTTGAGATCTGGAGTTTTTTTTTATTCACAGCCACTACAAATGAGTTAGCTTGGGTTTCAATTTCAAGTCAAGCAGAAATTGTAATGATCATGTCACAGTTTAAAGTACTAGCGACATCTTACGTCCTTCATCATCATCAACAGTCTGAAGGTGTTCACTGCTGAACAAAGGTCTTATGTCATTATCAGTTACTAAAATCGGGTTACGTATCTTTCTGAGGAGTGTCAGTAATCTTTAAATAATTTATTTCTCTATGTCCTTTGAAAATGAGATACAGGAAATAGTTGTGGCAAAATATAAATATCTCCCTTTATCTATCTACCTTTAGGAGTGTTATTTGATAACTCTGATGAGTTTTTTGGTTTTTCAACTGGAGAATTAGCTTCACTTGCAGATTGTGGGTTCTGTTTTGGAACTTTTGTATCTTGAAGTATGGAGGTCGGTGCCGCAGAGGTTGGTTGATCTGTAGGTGGTTTGATCTCCCCACCAAAACCTTCACTGGGCCCTTGTGTGTCTCCAGAACCGGGAGGAGACTCCACCGCCAGATTTTTCGCTGCCTGGCTTGCACGTCGAATACGCATCAGTGTCGCAGCGTTGTGGACTGACGGCCACAGTGAAAACCTTCGATTGAAGTCGTTATCCAGATCTGCGAGTAACCCATCTTGAAGGTAAAGTTTCGGCTGTACACAACTAAGGATCGCAAATAACAAACCACAACGTATTAACATAGTAATGTCTGCTCTGCACAAACTTTCGAAAATATAGTGACTTATCCAGAAATGCAGTGAGTATCTATCATAATTTTTAGATGTAAAAAGAAGATTATTTTTTCACATTTATTTCACGTTACGAGGTTGCTCAAAAAATACGAAATACGATGAAAATTGATGAAATTTAATTTGACAAGTTGACGACTTCACGACTTTTGCTTTGGCATTTTGCTTAATCGCTGTTGTTGTCAGTGTCAATGTCAAAAGCAAATTAATGTCAATATCAACTAGTTTTTTTTTTGTTCCTCCAAGAATATCAATGTCATGCTCTAATCTTAGAGTGGCTATACATGGCCTGACCTGACGTCGTGTGAACTTTAATTTAACGGGAGCAAAAGAAACAAACTATTAAGGTTATAGCTTCCCCCTTTCGCTCCCCCAGAAACTTATATATACAGTCATCTCTTTCACACGATTTCAGGTCAGGCCATGTCATTGTAAAGCCACTCTTATGGCCTCGCTACTTTACCTGACCTGATATCATGCGAAACGGACACCTAGACTTGAATTTCACGGGAGCAAAAGAAACAAACTACTAAGGTTATAGCTTCTCTCTTTCGCTCCCCAGAATCTCATATATATCCATCTCTTTCATGCTAGGTCAGCGGGCTTATCCCGTAACTCTGAAAGCGATAGTGATAGTGCGCGAGCGGGACCGCGCATAGTGGGGCTAAATTGGTACGAGCGGGATGGCATGCCCTCGCAATCAGAATCACGAACGTTTCGAAGTTGCAGGATAAGCCCGCGAGTCATGTATAGCCACTTATAGACGCATCACAAAACAAAGACACATTTTTGTGTACAACGATATTTTTTTTTTACATGGCCAATGATATTAATAAAAAAAATATCATTGTACGTGCCACACTTTTTGAGAGAATGTCTAGTGTGTTGTATATAAGCGCACTCGTATTTAAATGTAAGTCTACGATAAATGTATTATGTGGTGTACAACATTATAATAAGTGGTAAGTATATAATTATGTAAGTAGCTTGATGCAGTTGAGTAATTTATTTGACCAGTGGGGAATACGCGATATTGGTGAGTGGTGTGCCTAAATGGTATTTTTAAACCAACCGCCTTAGAAGGAAGGTAATGTTTTTGGGGTTTATGTTTATATGTGGGTATTTGTAGAAGTTAGCACCTGGGTACTTGTATGTTTGTGTGTTCCGATATTACCTGCTGTAGCCTAAACGGCTTGACCGATTTTGACGAGTGAGGTGTCTTTGGATTCCTCTCTATTGTTTGGAGTGACTTAACCTACATTTGCAGTATGGTTTTTATTTTCAATTTAAAAAGGATTCTCATCGAGTAACACATCGAGCGACAGCACGACTCGATGGGAAATAATTTTCCCAACAAGTCACAAGTGGTTCGTTTATTGCTACGGTAGTCACTAGTCACCAAAGGTTTCTCCTAAAAACACCTACGTAAAAATTAAACAAACAATCACGTAGTTATTATTATTTAATTAATTTATTCAAATAGACATTTACATAATATTATTAATTAAGTATAATATATTATAATAGATAATTTTACGTAGAATTTTCAAATTTTGTTTCACTAACAACACTGAGTATGATGTAGGTATCCTGTGTTGATTATGTAGATATATACGATCTACGTTACTTACCGATGCCTGCGAATGTATAGATTCTACTTCCTCGCACGTAATTTAGTTACATACCTACCTGGGTATATAATTTTTTTTAGAAACATTTTTACGCCGTATAGTATAATCACTACAAAATTGAACATGTTAGAAATAGTATAATGTTATATATCAAAGGGCTTAGTAATTTTCGACTATTGTAAAAATATCGGCAGTGATAAATAAGCCAAAGTCGCTGATTGGTTCTATAAATGTAACATTGAATATGCCATCGAAACATTAACTTCTAACTCTTAAATACCAGAAATAAACACGAAGAACTCTAAATTCTTAATCTCTCGTAATAAATCACTAAATTCATTCAAGTATAAACCCATAACTAGCTACAATCACGCAAATTCTCACATCGTATGCACACAACTCTCAGACTCCAGAGCAATAAATTACCTTACAAGTTATTTTACAAAAATGAATAAATATAATTACCTCAATCAAATATGAGCTATTTATACAAAATCCATAACATCAAACTGATATCACGCGTTAAGAGGGCGTTTACCTTGGTCCTTGCTATCTCTTTCGCACTTTACCAACATTTTTTTAATATAAAAATAACATATAATAAATTTAAAAAAACATGTCTCTTTATTATCTTTAGAATATAATTGCCAATGTTTTATATTAATTTTAATGTTATTATTTTTTTATTTTGGCTAAGGAAAAGGAAAAACATACAAAAAAATATTTTTCCTTCTCGTTCGGCAAAATAAATAATATGTAACGTGAAGTTTTTTACAAATGTTTTTATACAATGATATTGTAAAGATATTAACAAGATATTTTTTTAATTTCTTCTGTTATTTAAAAACTATTTTTTGTGATAATGTGTGAACGAGATAGCGAGAATCAGGATAAACGCCCCCTTAAAACTCGACTCCCGCTGATTTGAGACCGGCATACAAAAATAGATTGCACATAAATAATTGCGATAATAACTTGCCAAGAATAAGTTACAAAGTTTTCGCTGCGAAACCTAGTTTCGTCAAATTTTGTAGTTGAAACCCTTAAACACAGCTCTATAATGCTAGTACAAATTGTTAGCACAACATCCAAAGTTTTAACCATAATCATATAACTTTAATTCTAGCATTACCACAAAAGTTATTCTTGCTAATACAGCTTTATAAAAAAGTGCATTGTTTGTGATACAAAAATTTTCATTTTATGGCCCCGTTGCAAAGATGTCTAGAACTTAATCTCGTCCAAAATGTTCTGTACCAAGCTTTCTGTAGACCGAAAGCGGAACATTCTCTACACTTATATACTTTGAATGCTCTCTAAATGTAAGTACTTTGAGTCAGATTATTACATGTAAACACGTTACTACCCTCTTAATAATCTATTACTATCAATTTTAAACTTTCATTATTTCTACTCACTTAATTCCAATGGTATAACTAGTTGGCTAGTTAATTGGTATAATTATGTTGGCTAATAAATTTTCTGAAACTTTAATAAGTACCTACGGCAATCAAGTAAATATCAATTAAAATTTTGTAGACTCTGTAAATGCAAGACATTGCTGATGACAACTTTTGCGAAGATTTAATAAACGTTTTCAACAAATTTTCCGATATTTTTTAAATGTTCCTTCTTCATAATGTAAATTACCCCATGTCAGGATTAATCATGAAAATTATTATTTGTCCATTTTTATTTGATCTTATCGCTAAAATCATGGCACATAAATTATACCTAACAAAGGAGGGAACACTTCACAACTGGGGATTATGTTGATTCGTCCAAAATCATTTAGTAAGTAAGTACATATGTAAATATTTCTCATCAAAAGATAAAGAAAGTCACAAGAATAGAAATCCGAAATATGAGCAAACTGCTTACGTATCAAATAAAATGAGCTGAAAAATATGTTTGGTCACATTAAAGTCTCCACAGTCAGTCTTTCAAGAAACCTAATTTTTATTGAAACTGTAAAAGGATGGAATGTGAAAGAAAACATAATAACCGAAGATAATAAACATGGTGAGTATCTGCGTAATAATAAGAATGAGCTGTGGGGTTCATTTAGTGCGATATAATTATGTCTACCGTGTTATGTATACTGCATTATATTGGTTCCGAATCCGGGAGGACAATAACAAAATCCTACATGTACCTAACCGTACTAAGTCGTCACGCTAGACTAACACTTTAAGTATATCGAGATGACATCGAAACTAACGGCGAATTGATTCTTCTCTAACTATAAAATTGCTGTCCCGGATAGGACGAAATTGGTAGAAACATCCTAATTCGTTCTAGGATGTGTCAATGATTGGACTGTGGCTTATGCAGCCTGTATTCACTCCAGGCGCGCTTTGTAACTGGTCTTCCAGATTTCGGCGAGAGTAACGGCTGAGTGGAAGCGGTGGAAAATGCAAAGCGGGAGAGTGAACCGCTGGACAAGAGACCAGGCCACGAAGCCGTAGAAGTCAAGTTGCACCTGAAATTTTAAAACGAAATTCTTACTTAGTTTAAAAATATGTAAAATATAATTTAAAAAATGTGGGGTACGGATTGCGAACGCAGTGACATTGCGCCCACCTATAGGTCGTCGTTTCCCTGCCTCCTTTCATTCCCGAGCACAGATTAGAGTCTGTCGTCTTGCTTAAAAAAATCATCATTATCACTATAAGACATCCACTCCTGAACATAGGCCTTCCCTTAGAGTGCCACAATTAATGTCAATTATTGGCCATTTGCATCCAGAGGTTGCACGCGACTTTTACAATGTCGTCAGTCCACCTATTGGGAGGCCTGACAGTAGTCAGAGTACTGCGTCTTCCAGTTCGTGATCGCCACTCAAGAAACTTTCTTCCCCATCAGTTATCGGTTCTTCGAGCGATGTGGCCTGCCCAATGCCACTTCAGCTTCGTCAAATATCGTCGTAATATTAATTGTATTTTTTTTATTCTAACAGTTGTTTGCATTTAGATCCCCATTACAAATAAATAGGAACTCGATAGGTAGGCTCAAACGGTACAGATGAATTTGCTTGCCTAATCAGCTAGCTGACCCGTCTGCGACAGTATTGTGACGCCGACGTAATATGAGCACATAATATTATAGTAGTTGCACTGGTAGTTGTCTAAACATCAATTGGATAAACTGTTGTGTCTAAATGAATAATTTTGTAACACCGTTCAATATGTACACAGTTCTGAATAATAAACGTTATCTTATCTTATCATGAAAAATCACGCAAAGCACACGCAGTGTCCGTTTAGATAATTAAGTCATCAAACTAACCGGATTGGCCAAAACTTTCTGCGCCTCGAAGGTGTAAATGAGCCACATGGTAACGTTGCAGATCAAGAGGAAAGTGACGGCCTGGCGTGCAGGCTTGCTGCGCTCCTGCTCAGGGAGATGAACC
The DNA here is from genome assembly GCA_947579745.1 of Apocheima hispidaria. Taxonomy (NCBI): domain Eukaryota; kingdom Metazoa; phylum Arthropoda; class Insecta; order Lepidoptera; family Geometridae; genus Apocheima; species Apocheima hispidaria. The sequence continues at coordinate 4,672,571 of OX388150.1, read as the reverse complement.
CGACGCCGGGACACGTCTGCTATGAACAGCAGTTGGAGGACCACCTGAAAATACGAATATGAAAAGTCATAAGATACATTTTGTGATGATTCCGATCAAAATTAATGAAAATCAAGACGATATGTAATTGTATTAATGAAATTCCAAAAACTCTTATTTCCCTAAAAGTTGCATATTTTTTAATATACAAACAAAAAATATGTATTTAATAAAATAATATATTATCTTTGCACATTACCAGTTATTAGTTTCAAGCTTAGATAATCTAAGTTTGGTTTTCAATAATTGATGATGTTTTTTCCCCATAATTAAACAAATTCAAAGATAAAAACTGTTACCACAGTTGATACTCACCTGTAGTACACTCAGGCACCCAGTTATCATCACCAACAAATTCGGCTCATGCGTGAACGCGCCCATCCCACCGGCGATGACGCTAAACACCGCATACACGAAGAGACCGAAGGCTGATACACGCAGTAGAATATCGTTCAGGTCCGATTGCTCTTCAGAACGGAACTTCAGCGATTGCACCCTGCGGAGAGGCTCGGTACAGGAAGGGGGAAGAGAGCTCCATTTTAATACTCGACCACTGGTTTTACCAAGGAGTACCACTCATGGTATAAAAGGGAGTAGTTAGCAGAAAACAAGGAAAGAAATATTTGAAAAACAAGTTAATATCGTAAACAAAAGCACAAGAGTGCAAACATAAAATTTGGAGCCAAAACATAAAAGGGATAAAGGGAATACAAAAGGTGGAGCAGGAAAAGGAAAATAAAAGAAAAAAAAACTAAATTAATCAAATGAAACAAAACAAAAAACTGAATTAGGTAGGTAGCAACACAAGCAAACAAACTCAGTTTTAAAAATTATAATCATAACTATCTATATCGTTTTGATACATAATCCGGTAGGTCGAAAAGCAGGTCCATATTTTAGTTTTAGTAGATAATATCTTACCGTATAAATCCAATCAATATAGCCAATATAGATAGAATCATCAGAGCACAGTGGGACACATCAGCCAGGTAAATCGAAAGGCGCTTCAACTCCTGGTGTCTGATGAGAACGAAGAATAGAATCAGACAGATCAATGAAGCGACCAGCAGGAGAAGTCCGCAGAAGAGTCCTTTGGAAGCGCCAGCGCAGTCAACCCTGTTTCCTCGCTGAGCCGCTGCCAGCGCTGCCGCCCTGCGGGAGAGAACAGCCTCCAGACGTCTTTCCAGATCTTCATCGTTGGCCACGCTGTAACCAAACGCGGGCGACTTCAGTCCACGAACGCCACAGTAAAAACTACTGAACTATTTAGTTCATGCTGTTAGGGACTCTAATGTAATGTTACTTACTAATATCATAGATAAATTATATAAATAAGAGTGCCAAATGCCATAGAAAAATGCACACCCGACTGTAGTAACTGATAAGGACGTAAAATGTACTTCGAGATGATGTGATTCGAATTTCGACATTCACAATCTCTGCTTGACTTGAAATAGAAACCCAAGCTAACTTATTATTAATGATACGGAGAAAGAAAAGCTATTAGCTATGAATATTTTTGCATTAGTAATATCAGTTAATGATTAATTTTATGTTTTGTTAACAAAACACGCTAGTTCTCAGGAGATGTCGTTGAAAACAAATTATCTTTGAAAACATAATTTTTCGTCGAATATTGCAATCTAATTTAAACTAAACCCTAAATTGCAGTTATACCATTACTGATTACTGTCATTACTGTTGTTATGGATTACTGTTTCTATATAGGTATCCATATTTTCATCGACTTTTATAGCGATTTAAACATTAGCTGACTAACCTAGGTAAGCGTACCTACGTATCGTACCTATTACGCTGTTTTTTTGGGGGTAGATAAACTTTTTTGTATGTGATTTTCATTCTTCTCGTTAAATTTTTCTATGCTAACGTTATGCATTTCAGATATAAATTCGGCTGCTGCTTATTAAATGCAACAAATGCTACTTATTTTATTCAGTTTTAAAAGGCGTAGGGTGAAATTTCCAAAAATCTTCTAACGTTTTTTTTTCTGTATATCAGCCTATTCAAACGCTCATTGGCAGTGGTAGAAAAATAAGTACTTATGTACAAAAATGGACTTTACCTCGGATAGCGGCCAATATGCTTCCACATAACATAGATAACCGCTGCTCCAATCAGGGAATACTCGATGATGAACGGGTAGAGGTAAGGGGCCGAGTCAGTGACAATAGTGCCCATAATTGGGTTGCGGCCACACACGGTCGTGTTATCTATGTTAGCAATCAGGGCAGCTGGGTTGAGGTTGTCAAATGATTCGAAGATTTCAGCTGATTTGTTATCTGAAAAATCACAAAAAATATACTTTTAATAAAATAAAAAAACTACTAACAAAACTGCAATCTAATGATTTAATTTTAATAAAAAATAATATCTCAAACGACGAATAACATGCACAAAGGACACAATTAACCAAAACCTAAAACAGATGAGGAGTGTGAATTTTAACGCCTGGATAAAAGGAGACAAATCAAATCAATAATGTAATTACTAACTGAACCGCAAATAAAAAGTGCAACGGCGAAAAAAACGTGACGAGTTTACGGCATTCCGACGACAAACCTGGCAAATGTGGTGGTTCATCTACGCGATAAGTTTCAACATTATTGCCCCATTCGTCTTTATCGGTGACGAAAGACACAGAAGATGAGGACGGGAACCAAGTAGAGATAGCGTTAACAACCGGTTTAACAGTTGTAGTATGAAGGTACTGGAAAACTTGTAGCATAGCCGTCTGCGTTGGAGTCATCGGTTTGTAGGCGTCCGTTGTTAGTGGTGCGAAAGAAGTGGTCGTGAAAGGGTTATCGTTAGGCCACTCCTTATACTCGCGCCCGTAATTCTCATTGTCATAGCCTATAGTGCTTTTTATGGTGTCGATGAGCTTAAACTTAGGATAACCACCACCCATGTTATGATATGGTGTTGGAGTGGTCGCTGAAATTAGTTGAAACACATTATTGACATTTATGCATGCAGAGGAGTTATTTCAAAGGGATACATCAGGTTTCAGGGTAGCTTATATACTAACTTGTCGTGGTAGATAGGGTAGTAGGAGCAGCAGTGCTGGTGGAGGTAATGACATTCAGCAACTGTTCACCAGCAGTTTTGGCAGAGGTTATTGCTGAGGATGCAATGGCTGTGGCAGCAGTAGTGGCAGCACCAAACACTTTACCAGAATGTCTCAGGGTGTGCTTACGGATGACTTCTGGTGAAATGAAACAATTAATCTTAGATGATTTGTCATATAGTGAAGTCATGCAGAAATATCATACATAAATAATATTAATATTGATGAATTTGCAGTCAGAATTTATAATGAGGAAGATTAAATGTGATCAGAAAACCAAGGATTATGAAAGTGAAACAAAAAATAATCTTAAATTAGAGTAGGAGAGATAGCAGCATGGATGAATATCTTACTTCCAAGGACGCCCTCACCAGGTACACCCTGAGGATTCTTGACGTGGTAGTCAGTAATTTCCTTCAGAGATTCTAGAACCAATGTCCTGATCCAGACACAGATATTTGTAGCCACTACGTGCATCAGGCCAAAACGAGCGATTACTTTAAATCGGTGAATGTTCAACTGAAAACAAAATTTTTTATGAAATTGAAAATGGTTATTAAGTAAAACATTTAATACCGAAGTGATTCAAACTAACCCTTGAATTCATAAAGATAAAATACATCTGCATGAAAGTGAAGACCATTTGGAGAACTGGATTAACGCCTTTTAAAATGAGATAACATGGAGACTCCAAAGGCAACTCGAAGAAAGTTCCGAATTCCAAGCCATTGTAGATCATTGTTCCAAGGCCGAAAGCTGCAAAATACAACAAAATATTGTTTTATTTATTAAGCTTCCGTATTCCAATAATTTTATCATGTTTAAAGGACACCAATAAATAATTTTAATATAACTTACCAATAGCTCCAATTCTCAAGAAGAAACTTCCATGGCTGTGATCATTTTGAGAAGTCTTGCGCCTGCGTATCGGTCTCGCAACAGGACCAGCTTCCATCTCCACGATATCTTGTTGTTGCTATAAAAACGTAAGTGTCAAAATTTTATTTTGAGCCCCTTTTACTGAGCCTACAGTCCCAAATGCAACACAACTTAAGGAATACTTGTAGGTACGAATTCCATATTATTGTAGTACCTAGAAATCATGAAATCTAGAATGAAGAATTTGTTTAGATAAGTAGCAAACTATCCTTAGGCAATGGTAATTTATGCAATAACAACATTTCTGGTTTTGACTTAACTAGCTCATAATGCAAATTAGTACTTATCTAGACTACTCGGGACATTGTTATTATTATTTTTTATCAAATCGGGATGCAACTTTTTTTATCCAATCGTAAATGAAGTTTGCCAAATATACACGAAGCTTGTTTTGAGGAAGCAAAATAATACAGCGACGAATACAAGTCAAGCACTATTAAAAACTACAACAGCACATCCAAAGCTCTCTGCAATGATATGAAGGTATGGTACACATGAATCCAAGCGGGATGCGTCAAGGACCTCACCTGTTCCTGCGCATACAATTGAGCCATTTGTAATTGCAATTGCTGTTGTCGAACTTTATCGCGCATCTTACGTGGATACACCTCCTGCCCAAATGATATGGAAAAAACAAAAGTAGGCAGCGTAAACAAAAAGGGGAACATGCGCCTGGTGGACGAAGCTAACGAAAACCGCAACTTTGAAATGATAAACCATAAAAGTGCTGTATTCACAATAGTTAAAATTAAACGATATTTGAAATTAAAACAAATTATAGTGTGGTTAACTAACAAAAGACGACACGCGAAGCAACAAGATAATGTGTATAAATTGTTAAGACAAGAATAATGGATGTGCTGTGTATGATTGTGCAAGGATTTAATCTCACCTGGAATTGACTTTGCTTCTTGGATTCTTTGGTTGGTTTCTCCTTGTCTTCTTTGCCTTTGTCCTTAGACTTGCCATCTTTCTTTCCATCCTTCTTCGCATCTTTACCGTCTTTAGCATCTTTGCCTTCTTTCGCCTCCTTATCTTTGGTTTTCTTTTCTTTTTCTTTTTTCGGCTTCTTTTCTTTTGGTGGTGGTTTTGGTTTTGGTGGACTACTGCTGCAGCATGCACTCTCTATACAATATTAATTCAGTTTTCAGCAAACATAGCTTAATTTATTTAACAGTATTTTCAATGAATGAATATATAAACAAAAATATTTTATAAGAGTATTTTTTTACCTTGGAGGAGGAAGCAAAATACGTAAAGCAAGAACAATATGCTCATGCCATAGAGGTAAGTGAAGAATCCCTCGTAATAGTAGAGAGGCAGATTATGGGTAATGACATCGCTGATGACGTAGGCGATGCACACCACGATCAGAAGTTTTGCGTATATGAAGCTTGAAATGATGAACAGAGAGGTTCTGAAAAGAAATACAACAAAGTGTTTAAAATTCTTTAAATACTTTTAACATGAAGACAGAGACATACAAAAATGAATTTAGTAAGTATAATTTGATGGAATATTAAATCTATCTAAGAATATTGCGTATATAAAAGAATCAGTGAAGTCGAAGGTAGTAAAATATGCTTCGTTCATCATATTTTTAAAAGAACCAGCGCGTGTAACTTGCTACACCAGAGCTACAATAACATTGTTTCAATTTACAATTCGAATTCACATTCGAATGAAAGCCGTAACTGCTGATTACTTTTCTACTACTTAGTATGGTAAAATATGAAAAGCAATTGTTCAGCTTTTTCAAATAATAATGCATTCCAAGCCGCTTTAGGCCACGGCGATTGCTGCGCAATTGATACTAAAGCTTTCAAACAGCTCTTGTTTACTATATCACTATTAGTACTCACGGGATATTTACCACGGTTATTAACGAAAACACTTAGGTACTTAAATTAATTAAGGTTATTAACACGGTTACTCAATAAAAATAATAACCGTGGTAAATATCCCGTGAGTACTAATAGTGATATTGTAAACCACCACGAAAGCTTAAAACAGCTCTTGTTTACTAACGCACATAAGTAAATTATAATAATTCATTTATGAGTATTTATCACAAACAAATATACTATTATTTCTGTGAACACTAGACCTCGCGAGCACAAGCTTTTTGCACAACCTCAATTCTACAATTTCATAAAAAAAAATGTAGTCGGCGATTTTTGATTGGTGCGGTATTTCACCCAAAAAGGGGGGAAATTTACTGCGACGACATTTACCGGCCGATTTTGATGCATAAGCATTCGGTACTCAACTCTAACCAATAATTTTGAATATGAGCAAAATCGGTAACATTTGCTTTCATCTGTCCGTATGTTGGTACTCGCGTACACGTCGAATTTTTCAACAATTCTTGACGAGACTTGGTATACAGGCTCTACGATTTTTTAAAATTCTTTAGTTATCGGGGATTTTTGATTGATGGGATATTTGACCGAGCGAAGCGAAGCTCTCAGAGTTTACTGGGACAAATCGGCTTCTGTATGTATGTTTGTGTGTATATTTGTCCGATGATAACTTGCGAACCGTTAATCCGATCTTCATGAAATTTTGTAGGCAAGTAGGTAATTTCAATACAATTTTTAAGTTCGAATATGAGCTGAATCGGTCCAGGGGTTGTGAAGATATAGGGGTCGCGAGGTCTCAGTTCGGCGCGAACTACTAGTTTATAAGTTTTCCGCCAAAGAGGAGGGAAGTTTGCTGCGGCGCCATATATCGTCCGATTCTGGTAATATTTGGGATAAACATTCGGTATTCAATTCTAAACAAGAATTTTGAATATGAGCAGAATCGGTCAGAGGTTGTCAAGATATAAGGTCGTGAGTTTTCAAGCAGATGTCCCGAACTGACACCTCACGAACTTTTTTTGGTCACGGAGCAAATTTTGTCAGTTAAAACTGAGACTTTTCGTTCGTTTCGCTCACTCGGTCAATAAGTAGGCTATTATGATATTTCTTATGATACAGTTGATTTATTTGTTGTGAATCAGATATAGGTACTCCTATGCTCAAATAGATAACGAGTATGTAAATGAAGCATTTCATGTCATTTTTTGTGGATTGATTGGCCCTCAATTAGTAAGTCCTGTTTTAAAATAGGTCGTAACTGCACACGACGTATGGGCATACTACTAAGCTCATGCATCTATTGCTCTACATTCGGAAAGTGGCTTGCCTACCAGATATTATAATATAACCGGTCGCCAGCTATGCTATAGATAGATAGCTAGCTAGATAGATAGATAGATAGAAAGATAGATAGATAGAATAACTCTATTGTTCACACCAGAAATTACATGCATAATACAAAAATCTACTTAAAACTAGTGTAACAATAGTGCTATGCTATGCCTACTCCCCTCTCAAGAAAATACAATGCCCAATATAACATAGGTAATCTCGTCAATTAGCTTACGTTTTTTTTTTTAAATTTCGAGCTGATTTTGAGCTGACCGCAGACCAAGAGAAAAAAGAGGAAAAAATAAAATATAAAGTATTCAAAAATATACTCATACAAATATTACATTTCACAGATATCCGTTACGATAATAGTGTAGGAATTAAAACTATTACAAACTTTGTATGGAAATAAAAAGAAACATGCTATGCCAATTAAACTCGGTTTTATGAGAACTGGTCGTGGTTTTGACACATTTTGTTTTAATAAAACTCCCATACTTACGTTAAATTGAGACGGTTATTCCGACTATAGTTTCGATCACATTCGGTGACCTTTATTAAGGAATGCTATAAGCGTAAAACGCGCGCGACCTCGTCTCGGCTTGCCTTAAACTCGGTTTGTGTACAAAACATTAAAAAATAAATATAGTCATGTCTCAGGATTTTTCGAACATCATTCCCTAAAGCGGCGAAATGGGGTGTTGATATTTCTGTAGGTAGCTAATGCGAGCGAAACCGTACGGGCAAGGTAGTCAAGTATCACCAAACCGCTTGCACAACGACCGCCGAACAAAGAAACTAAATTTGAATCACCAACCAAATCTACACCTACTTTTTCGACGGCTTCGGCTGCACGCACTTGAGCTCCATCTCTTTGTTGACCGTATTGTGCTTCTCAGCGATGGCGATGTCACTGCCCTGCTGGCGATGCTGGCCGACCGGCAAAGTCGCCATGTTGTCTACCGAGTCCAGCTCCACGGTCGCAACTTTCACCTCCGCATCAGCGGGTGTATGCTTATCCTTCCCCATTGCAAGAACGCTGGAGCTTCTCACATTTAACCACTCATAGTATGCTAATCAGATTTTTTTGTGAAGAGATTTAAGGACGGGGTAAGGACACGGCCGCAACGGAGGCCCGGAAGTGCGAAGGTGCGGTCGAGACCGCCTCTCGCGGAGACTTGCGCAGTAATGGATGCTGCGCGAATTGCTAGGGGCGGCACTCCCTACTGAGTACGGACCCCATATTAAAGAGGGTCGTAATTTTTCCACGGTGCCACGATTACGCTTGTTATTGGAGGGAAGAATGCATCAGGGCATTGTGGATCGTTGATGTTTTCATTCGTAGGGTGCATGACATGGATACCTTTCATGGCTAATGACACGAATGCAAAAAATGCGAATGCTCATGCACACGAATTCTCCAAAGTAACTTAAATACATTTTCGTACATAATTAATTTGTCTATGTACATGTTACATGCTTATCTAAAATCCGTTCGCTATTGGATGATCGCTGACAGTTTCAGTTGAATATCCAAAAGTGAATGAACAACCTTATCTATTCACTGTCTAGTTAGTTTTCTAAAAAAGACTAATAAGTTGCAACCAAATTACTAAAAATCCGCGACAATTTTATTCACTGTAGCTGTCATCTTAAGCCTGAAACACACGTGACGACCACGGGCCTCAGACCTACGAAAGAAAATAAGAGGAAAATATATTTCTAGCTCTTCTTCTCCCGGCGGTCGGCGCCAATTTGTTACGTTTTTTAGAGGGTTTATAGTGAAAGGCGATCAACCTAAGTACAGTGAAAGAACTTTAGGTATCGGATTATCGGAGCTGATTATCGGAAGTCTAAAGATAGGGACTACGATATTATACAAAGTAAGGACGATAAATGAGCAATCAAACAACAAATGACATTAATTATTATTGGAACTAAAGCTAATTGCGAGCTTTGGTTTGACCTGTATAGACCTAGTTATGGTACAAAGAAGGTTTCTATAAAACTTATTCGATTCTTCCTAAAATTATTCTGTATATCCGAATTTTATAAATTTTGGAAACCCTATCCGAATCTGGCGGCAGGCGGTCGATAGAGGCGCGTCTCTGGGATAGCTTTGGGAGGCTGCGCGAGCGACCCACTGACCCGGCCCTTCTTAACACACCCCTAGCATCCATACTACGTTTCTTTGTGCCACCCCTATTGCACATGCACGTGCCTAAACACGCAATATCTCAGAAAAAGGAGTCCCGATGAAAGGATGAAAGATGCCATTCAATGGACGGTTCCGGCCTTCCGTGTGCGGAGTCGATGAACTGAGACAAGTTTAGATTGAAGTAGGTACCTTGTGAGTGGCAGTTGTTTTGTAGTGGTCATCGAATGCTTTTATGAAATTTCGGGAACTTGTAATGCCCGTTTTACCAACGAACCCTAACTTTAAGGAATCACTTACCTCGGAATTCTTACACGTTCGTTAACTTTGACAACAGATTAAGTCTATTACTGTCTTGGTCATTTGCTTATTACCAGACAAAGGCAGCATTAGAATTAATCTATTGTCAAAATTAACAAACTTTTCTGAATCCCGAGGCTAGTTTTTTTATTTGTATATGGTTGACAAAAATGAAAGAAGTGTTCAGCAGTGTACGTCTTCTGGCTGATGATGAAGACAAAAATGAGGTTTGACCACAACTAACAAGTTTAATATTTACAATAATTATGTAGCGAGTTATGTAGACATCTACGATGTTATTAACTACGAGTATGTACCTACGCACCATAAATTATAGAGCAATCAAGGCTTATTAAACTACGCACTTAACTAAGAGTTTACTACAAATGAGTTTCATTAATGAGCTGTTGCAGATTATGAAGTCATTGATAAACGGACGACAACAATTTATAAACACCTGCGTTTTAAAGGTAAGATCGCACTAGGATCAACGTTTAGGTACAATGACGACACAATAAAATAGCGCGATGGCATTTCGACCAAACTGAAATTTTGTCCTGCTAGAGTAAGTGTATTGCTTTTACAACAAGTATAATTCTATGAATAATTAATATAAAAACCTTAAAACCTTACTGCATGTAAATAACACTGAAATTGTGTAGTTAAGTAAACCCACAGATGAATCTGTGAGTAAACCACTTTCGTGTATTATTGGCGCTTTTACTTCCCGGGGCTTAACTTAATGTGGAAAGATAATAGCCGGCTTTTTTAGTAATGTATTGGTATTGACTTTTTTTCAAAACGGCTGAATCAATCATGTTGAAATTGGACAAGAAAGTAACTGTACCTAGTTACCTACATCGCAGTAGCGCTAGTAGAGGCTCACAAGGACTGCCTGCCAACCAAAGAATGAGCAAGGGAGAGAAACATAAATTCGGGGTCCGTACAGTATACTTTTTATCCCAGAAAGCTATGGAATAGCGAATACATGTCTACCAGAGCGAAAGGCAGGACTTCATTAATAATCGTAGTGTGGTTTTACCCCAAAGCCTTGGAACAATGACCACTTCTACGTGATACTTAAGACTATTGTGTCACGTTTGTAATTAGTGGAGTCTAGCCAAGTGTCGGATGCTAAAATCACCAGTCGCATCTTAAACAGGATTGCGTAATTTAGTTTAAGCTCGGCGACCTCCTTTAAATGTAAGGTGACATTAAATTTGTCTAGTGTTTGTTAAAGTTCTTAATCGTCTACCATTTACGCTTTTGTTGACCGAGCGAAGCGAAGGTCTCAGAGTTTACTGGGACAAATCGGCATTTGTATGTATGTTTGTATGTTCGTATGTTTGTATGTTTGCGTGTATATTTGTCCGATGATAACTTGCGAACCGTTGATCCGATCTTCATGAAATTTTGTAGGCAAGTAGTTAATTTTACACAATACAATTTTTAAGTTCAAATATGAGCTGAATCGGTCCAGGGGTCCTGAAGATATAGGGATCGCGAGGTGTCAGTTCGCCGCGAACTACTAGTTAAAATACCTAGTCAGCTTTAATTCGTCTTATGTTTTGTTTGAAGGTATCGTACCTACTTGATCGAAAATTTAAATATAATACTAATAATACAGGCCAAAACTCCGAAAAGGCTATCGAGGGGCTCACTCCAGAAATCTCCTTATGCAATCCCCTGCGAAGGGAAGTTATTCCAAAATAGTTGCACAGGCAATTTTTTTTTCGTGTCGCACGTGGCCATTATTTTTATCGACAACGATTACGAATAAACGAAACAATAATAGTAAAAAGAAACCAAACTGTTGGGACACAGATGAACTCTGTGTGTTGGGAAGAGTATAGATAAGTATAACTTTAGACTTTTTTTTATTTTTTTTTTGTTGTTCCCCCTGTACTTCCCCCAACACAAGTCGGGGACATTGTCAAGCTGAACATGTTGCTTACGCAGTTTTCTGTTTTATTACAATTGATTGGGCCAGATTGGATCGCCGTTTGGTAATCAAATGGTATATATAATATGAATAGAGGGCAGTTTTTTTTTTTTCCTTTTCTTTTCTTAATTTCTTCTTCTGTATAATTATGATATATATACATATATATTTTTATTTTTTTGTAAATATACTTCTTTTATATACAGTACAACACGTTCATCGTTTCATTCACCATTCTTCTACATACAATTTCAATTTATTCTTCGATAACTTTAGACTTAGCAGCACTAGAAGAGTCAAATGTTTGATATATACATACAAACAGACAGGCGGACATGACGAAATTATAAGAGTTCCTTGTAGTACTACGGAACCGTAAAAAGGCGACAGTAACTTCAAAGACATTCGCCTTTCCGAGTTAGGTGTTACCAGCCAAACAATTACAACCCTTCTACAATTACAACTATATATACTAGTAGTTCGCGGCGAACTGAGACCTCGCAACCTCTATATCTTCATAACCGCTCGACCGATTCAGCTCATATTTGAACTTAAAAATTGTATTGAAATCAACTACTTGCCTACAAAATTTCATGAACATCGGATCAACGGTTCGCAAGTTATTATCGGACAAAAATACACACAAACATACAAACATACTAACATACAAACATACATACAAATGCCGATTTGTCCCAGTAAACTCTGAGACCTTCGCTTCGCTCGGTCAATGAACAAGGCCTGTTCCAGAAATCAACGTATAACGTACGTGTTATTGTCCTAGATCAACAATAAGAACGGATTTTGCAAAATTCCATCTCCAAAGGGGTGAAATAGACCTTCAAAGTTTGTATAGATTTTTTTTTATTTTTTTATTTTATTTATTCATTTTTATGCTACGCCAATTAACGTAGGTTGGTGCACTAAACAAAAAAAATAAAGAAAGGCAGTCTCAGGATTTTTCAATAATCATCCCCTGAAGAGGGGAAATGGGGTTTTAAAATTACTGTAGCCCATGCAACCGAAGCCGTACGGGCATACTAGTTACAACTACTACAGCGCGGGCCAACTTTATTTATGTACTAGTAGTTTGCGGCGAACTGAGTCCTCGCGACCTCTATATCTTCACAACTGCTCGACCGATTCAGCTCATATTCAAACTTAAAAATTATATTAAAATGAACTACTTGCTTACAAAATTTCATGAACATCGGATCAACGGTTCGCAAGTTATGATCGGACAAATATACACACAAACATACATACAAATGCCGATTTGTCCCAGTAAACTCTGAGACCTTCGCTTCGCTCGGTCAAAAATAAAGAAAGGCATGTCTCAGGATTTTTCAATAATCATCCCCTGAAGAGGGGAAGTGGGGTTTTAAAATTACTGTAGCCCATGCAACCGAAGCCGTACGGGCATGCTAGTTACAACTACTACAGCGCGGGCCAACTTTATTTATGTACTGGCTGCTCCCCGCGGTTTCACCCGCTGTTCAGTTTCAGTTTCAGTTATTCTACAGGATCAGCTGATTTTCGGGATGTAAAGTAGCCTATGTGTTAATCCAGGGAATAACCTACCTCCATACCAAATTTCATCCAAATCCGTTCAGCTTTTACAGAGTTGAACGGGAACAAATACATTTACATACTTACATACTTACACACAAACTTTCGCATTTATAATATCAGTGTAATATACTATTTTGGCTGAACTGAACATCATTAAAGATTCACACAAAAGGTCAATTATTTAATCATAATTTTTATGTAAAGCTAGACGGAGCTGTCTTATTGAATTAGTTACAAAATCAGCTAAGTGCGAGTCGGGTTCGCACTCTGTGGTTTCCGTACCACCCAAAAATATTTGTTAAAGTTATTTAGGACAAAAAAAGGAAATACTTATACGTATATAGCGCGACCCTGGCTCGCGCTTGGCCGATTTTTGTAAATTTTTGTTGTTTTACTTTAGAGTATAGACTAAAATTACACCAAGTTTGATGGTTGTATGCATTACCGTTTTTATGATGAAGCCAAAAAAAAAAGAAAAAAAATGCGGCGATACAACGCCGTTTGTTGTTTGGGAGATTCGTTCTAGGCTTCGTTGAATGACCTCGAATTTTGAATGTTGAATGTTCGTTCATGTTTGACTCTTTTTTTTATATGCTAGAAATTCGTCATAATAACTCTTCAACTAAAAATGTCTACTGGCAACCTTTTAATATTAGGGCTCACAAGATACAGCCCTAAATATGTAGACGACGTAGGCTTAGTAAAAGGGTCTCGTTGGCATTCTATAATCAATTCTATCCAATGATATTTTAGGTTCACCTTTAAAATGACGCTCTTAATTCGGCTCCGCTGCAGTCTGTTTACAGTCGCCAAAGAGTGTGAAAGAAGATGCAAAAAGTTAGAGAGTAAAAGAGATAGCTATAATGAAATCTGCCCAAAAGAATTCGTATCTCTAGTAAAATATCATTGATTCAACCATATTTATTTCAATTAGGTACAAAAGCAACGCTAAATATAACAACGTCGCTTTTAATTAAGCTTATAGCGAAGTTGTGATGTTTCGCGTTGCTTTTGTATTTAATTGAAATAAATATGGTTGAATCAATGATATTTTACTAGAGATATGAATTCTTAGGACAGATTTGACTATACATACTATTATCGCAACGCGAAATTTTGGGTACGGAACCCTAATAAAAACGGCAAAATAAAATGTACCCAAGACCTAACTATATGACATCACTAACTAGGTATAATTATAGCCGTCGACCTTCTCATTCTTGTCTGCATTTATGCACACGGTTACAAGGTATATATATACTTAGGTAGATAATATTATGCCCGTCTAGTCTTCAAGCGAACTTACGTAATGGTTCGATTCATTTTTACTGGTTTTTTTTTAAAAATATTTTATAGGCTTGCGTTTGATTGCCATCACGTCTGATGTCTTTACTGAGATAGTGCACTTAAAGCTCAAGATAAGAATATAATAACTAACTAACTAATAATATAATTCAGAGGAATATAGCCGCAGTCGTATCGGGAAAAAACTTCTCTTGCGCGATCCAGAACTCCCTAAAATACAACTGTCAGTCCATACGAAATGTCAAAAAATGCACAATCAACGCAATCTAGCAAACTATAAGAAGTAACTTTGTCTCTCTGTCTGGATGTTTGTTGCGACTCACGGGTCACTTGATCAGGACTGATCGGATCTAAAATTTGATAAAGAGTTACTGTATATCACAAAGACGGACATAGGATACTTTTTTTACGTCGACTCGAAAGAAGTCGCGGGTAGTAACTAGTAAGCTATAATAGAAGCTTGAGACCCTAAGTTTGTTCCATAAGCTTTTGATACTTTAAGATTTCATTTGCAGTAAATTATACGGCGACCTCTCTTTTTCTTGGTAAACAAGTCCCAGACCATAAAAGCCTTACACCGACTGAAAATTTACGGTCCTTCTAACATCAAGGTAAAGTCTGGCTACGGAAGAACGCCTCTGACTACACTTAAAATGTATTCGAAAATAACTTTTCACATAAATTCCTTCTTTATAACGTGGTGGTAAAGTTCAAATTTGTGTTCTTTTTAAGTCGAATGGTAACCTTTTGCGATATGTTTTGGTATGTATGTATGGAACGTCGGCAGAATTTAATCGATTGTCCATCCATGCAATGTGGAAGTGCTTTGATTACAGCTTCCTCCCCTTTATTTATGTCCGGTCAGGTTTTTAGCCGTGTATATTTGAATTTGAAATCGCCGTGAGCACAGAAAATGAATAATGATTATGGGCTGAAAGTTTACCTACCACGACCAACTTTTTTTTTTTTTGTAAATCCGTAAGAGACAACAGCAGTGACCCTACTAGGTGAGTAGATGATTCTTATCTCATTAAATACTTAAAAACATAGGTTGCGAACCCTGTGACGTATAATCGAGTTAGACAATGTGAACTAATTGCCTAGACAAACCTAATATATGTTTTAAGGCAATACTGAAACTTATTGTAAATTTTCTGTATTTATAAATAAATTAAAAAAAAAAAAAAAAAACTACCCAGCATTCTTTTTAATTCTTACAAAATTCTCTATCTCTCTCTGACTCTGAATTTAATAAAGTTTATAGCGAAATCACTCCAACGAACGGGAACAAACACTTACATACATACACACAAACTTTCGCATCTAGAGTATTATAGTGTGATCAGTGCAATCTCAAAATAAATAGATGTATAGTCTCATTATTTAGGTATCCTAGCGCAGATTTATTACCTACCTGAACATAGTCACCATAAATTATTCATTGACGGATCTCGCAGACAGAAAGTTACATTTATTCATGAGTAGGCCCACCAATCCGATATGACTTGGGAATCTTAAGACATCAATAAAACTGAATGTGGAAAAAAGCTTGGGATATTCAATCCATAAGAATTTATACGAGTGAATGAATGAATAGAACAAAAAGTTTGTAGAATGTTGTAAGTATACTCAATCAATCATCATAAGCCGTTTAATATCCATTGAAGACGATAAGCAGCTCTCACAAAATGATCTGATTCAGTTCTCGGAGTTATACATACATCGACGAGAATAATTTACAAAATATAATATAATATAATTATTAATATAGTTAGGTGTTCATAAGCAAATACTTTTATTAGGTAGGTTGTTTTTTTTACACGAAAAGGGCATCTAAGCCCAAAGCTAAAATTGTTTTTTTGCAATTTCAAGGTCGATCATAAACCTAGTAAATGTCGTTCATTATGATGAATAAAATGATCTTATGGCCAGTAGTAAAGTATAATGTTACTTACTTGGCATTCTTAGGCGTGGTATCGGGCTGACAGCAAGCCCTATACCTCAGTATAGCGTCTGTGGGGGACAGGGCCTCGGTCTCCTCCGGCAGGGCGTCGCACTCGTCAGTGACGAGCGGCGCCCGCGCCGGAGACGTGTGCGATCCGTACCCGTCGGAATTCAGCTGAAACACAACCCAGGGATTAATTACTTTTCGAAACTTATACAAGTCTTGTAATCTATGAAGTGAAATAGTGACAATTCATTTAAAGAAACTTATTTTAAAAACAGTTGAACAGTTGATGCATGTACTTACGACTATAATTATATTAATTCTAATTCTAATCAATACGTCCGACTAAGAGCTAACCAAATAACTAAGAGTATTATCTACTGGAAGAAAGGTATAGGTAAATATTCTTTGGGTATTCAGATTCCTAAATAGTTGGAGAGATGCTTATTTAACTGTCAACACTAAAACAAAGATAACAAGAATTGTAAAAGCTAATACTAGAGTGCACTCTACATCTAATTTCTACGTGGGTAGGTAACGTGAACTAAGTTTTCTAAAATGGTTTATGAACACTGCAATAAAATATAACTAAACTAAGTTGATACAAGGTGTAAAGTATTGTAATCAAGGAACAACAGTCGTGGTGGCTCATTCGTCACAGTGGTAAATTAAATGTACTTCTGTAAGGTATTATGTGTATTTTTTTAAAAATATTGTTGGTTTTAGGTAAAGATGATAGTAAAAATAAGCATGACTGCTCCAGGATACAATGTTTCAATGTTTTTTTTATTTTGAGGCTTCTGGATCACACCGCTAGGTGACTCAGATTTTCGACTATACCTAGCCAGCCGTGTAAAAGGAAGTACCCTTATCACCATTATATGGTTTCCTCAAGATGTTTTCCTTCATATGTAGCTCAAGTTTTGAATCCACGCCCTGCGGGATGCAATACGAACACGCTCGCTACTGAGCTATCATCGTTGGCTCTCGTGTCATCTCTCAAGGCGTCAAGGCATCCCCTTAGTCCAAGGTTTTACTTTTAGGAACACCGCGCATTGAAAATCCTGGAGCAGTCTTCGTGTAATGGTAATGAAACGACATCTCACTTTGACGATGGTCCCGACCTGGGGGTCCTCGCGCGGCGGAGCCGGTGGCGGCGGCGGATGCTCTCCGTCCGCAGCGCCCAGCAGTCGCTCCTTCATCTCGTGGATGTAGGGGCAACGCTGCATCGCGATGTAAAACTCGCGCACGCGCACCTGCATACAAAAAGTTTAAATTAAGAAACACATCACCCGGTGTATAATTGGACTACTTGTAAAGGATAAATAAAATGGGGGTAAATTCAGATATAATGTACGATGAGGATCAATAGAAAAAACATAGATGGTAACAAACTTCATTTGAGAGTGGGAAAGAGACAATAAAGTATGATAAAAATTGTGTGAGAACGTTGCCCCTAATCTCAGTGGGTATTTGGAGTGATCATGACGACTATTTACCTAGGAAAAAAATTGAAGATTTTAGCTACAGCTACGAGTAGAATCAGTTAAAGATTCTAAAATCTATTTTATGGATTACTTATGATGAGATTTTAAGGTAAGATTATAAAGAAGAAAATATACTGTCTGGTCCGCCACTTTCAAATACACTTATGCCTATTTTGCATGCCAGTCTATAATAGTGAGTATCAGAACATCAAAACCAAATTTCCTATAAACCGCTACATCATAATTTCAAGCTACAATTAGATTATACTCTTATACCGTTTGATAAACACATACACTGGGAAGTAATCTCATTCTGATCACATAAAATTTATGAGGAAATGGAACGTTAGCTTGCAAGTTGCTAGCTCAGAGATTCCTACTATAAGATCTTCATCTATGAGAGATTTAGCTATATCTATTATCTATTTTAACGCAGTTGTTACGACTAAGTGCGACGTAGTAACAGTGAGTATTGCTGTCTTACAAGATGCTAGTAATAAGGATTTTCAAAGAGACTTTGTATTTATTTTTCAGACTGTTTCGTTTTGTGGCGCTATTATATTTAATAAGGACTTTACTAAGAAATCCACACGTACATTCACGCGTTTTAGTGAGTATCTCTTTGACAAAATATTAAGTTTTGAAGTCCAAAACTGGGACAGCGTTTGCTGAAAACATTGTAAAAATAAGTAAAGCTAAAGAATATGTAGAAGTTGAATAGGCAATGTCATCTTGCAAACGAAGCTGCTCATTTGAATGGCATCTACGCTGTTTCCTGGGTAAATCTCTAAATGGGCTACTGAGGAAGAATGAGAAAACTGATGCGATAGCAATGTTTCCTGAAAAACCGATAATAATCGCTACGTTAAACTAGCCTCTGAGTGCAAGTCGATTAAAATACAATCAAGTAGTAAAGTAAGTATTCTAGGAGCATATATAATGAGACCTGCTTAAATCGGTTTAATGTTTGACACATTCGAAGATGAGAAAGGCGTAAGAAGTGGCGTAAAAAGCTATGGTAAGAAGGTGAGGAGTCGGTTTAGAAGTTTCAACAGTCATCAAGCTTTTAGATAGCTGGGTTTTTGTCACCTTAGGTAGGTAACAAGAAAAGCTTTCTGCTAGATGCCAGAAGCCAGGGTTCAATAGACTACCACTTATTCCGCCAGCAGTATTTTGAATCAAAGCACGCGCAGCAAAGTGATAAAAAAGGTCCTTGACAGGCCACTTGTTGGGTCCACGGAAACGGATTTCATAAGCAATCCCGCAAGACCCGGTCCGCGCCATATTTTTGTGATAATCCATACGTTGAATGAATTGGTTTCTTTTTACGGAAGGAAGGACGTGAGGCAGTTTTTGATGACTGGAGGCTATTATGTCAGTTTTGTTTTAAAGATGCTTGTTGAAATAAATGACCCGAATTTTAAATATCTTCGATGTATTAACAGTTGAACCCCGCAATTTCGCAGTTCATTGGAACTGTATGATATAAAAAGTTGCTATCTTAATTTACCTCTGTCTTGAACTTTTTACCACCTTCTTGCTAGATATAATTATAATCCTTGCAGACAGAGAGGTTTGGGTTGGGGTTGGCACATATTTAAACGTCTACAAGAAAGGCAATTATTATTAACTCTACCAAAAAACAAAAACTGTGACGGGATTTAGGGTTCTTAGATAAATGCCAAATACTTAACTAACTAGTTTTATGATTAAGATTATTTATTATGAGCCTGCCCTTATAATGTCCTGCATGAAGGACGAGCAGCAGCGTCCTCTTACAAAAACGATGAATGTTTGCGATCCAAAGCCGCCTGCCAAGCGTGGGGATTATGGGAACCAACAATGACAGTTACGAGTAGCCAACGGCCACCTATGCCCGGCAGATACTTTATTCCTGGCCTAGTGAAAGTAGCGCGCAACCGGTGGATGAAAGTGGCACGTTGTCAATCGTTGTGACACTTCAAGGGGCAGGCCTATGTTCAGCAGTGGATGTCTTCTGACTGATGATGATGAGCCTGTCATGCCTCAATGCTGGGCAAAGGCCTCCCTACCCTCTTTCAAATTATCTCTGTCCTGAGCAATTGTTATCCAGTCCTTCTGGAGCTTGTCGAGGTCGTCCCGCCATCGCATGATTATAGGTAAATTAATAAATTATTTTTAGAGACGGGGCATCTCCGAAAGATACCTGGATGCAAGCTGTGTTATGTGGGATTGAACCTACTTAAGCTCCGATTATACAAACAAAGAGAACCCTCTGTGGTTTGATAATGAGCCTGATGGAGGGTAGCGGGATATTCATAGGAACGAACCTGGAAAGCGATAAGGCCGCCAATTGTTACACTAGTTTTAAGTAGATTTTTGTATATGTAATTTTCTGGTGTGAACAGTAAAGAGTTATCTATTATTCTATATATCTATCAAACCGCGGTTAGATAGATAGTTCATGGTGTACCGCAGTACGCCATGAATATTGCCTGAGGCAACATTCGCAGGAAATAGAAACAAATACAGAGAAACTTACTCCTCCAATAAGTAAGCCCTGCCTGTAGTCACATATTCGAGTGACCTACATCACACAGCCATCAGCCGGTTCTACAGAAAACGTATTATAGCAAACAAAATGATTGTTCATTTGGGAACAATGATCCTCAGGTAGAAGTTAGCTGACGAGCCCGACAGTGGCTTTGTACAATGACATGTGAATACCTCGTGCGTCATCGGTTCTGGGAACCTCTGCTTTGGGAAAATTAGATGGTTAGTTGTGTATCTCTTCGGTTATATTGTTATTCAAATAATTAGAATTGGTCATTAGATTTATAAGGAAAGCGGGGACCTCATCTTATTTTCAAAATCTATCAGAACGTCAGTGGCCGCAAAGCATAAGCATTGCCTTTTAGCGTGGTCTTGCCGCCAGCAAGTTTTTTTTCCACATAATTATGGAAGATTTTTCAACACAACCACTGCCATTTCTATTACAGAAATCTTAGTTGGGTTGCAGCATAATCCCAGTGACAGTTATAGATAAATTAACTATAACTTTAACCTTGACCATGAAGTTTAGCCAACATGTGTCATATGTCATTTTGACCATAAATTATTATATGTTCTGTGATCATACTTAAAATAGTGCTACACATTTTTCTGCGTAACGGAAGTTTTAATTGCAGTTGTGACTGTAGTTTAAAACATAGATGGTGCAACCCGGCCTTGTAGTTTTGCGTACATCTATCTGAAATAATATTACTTTAATAGGCAAAAGAAGAGGCCTATGTTCTGCAGTGGACTTCTTATGGCTGATCATGATGATGATAATATGCATAATATTCAAGAGATTCTTCTTTTAAACGTTTGTACGGAAAAAGTTTCTCTGAAAAATTTGAATTTGATATATATACCTATACCTATATTTAAGATTCTAGATTACTTATTGAAAGTAGTAAGCCATCACAACCGACACTATGGATGGACCGTAACGTAATGTAATGTATCTACTTACACAGCATCTAGGTGTAAGTACATACAAGCTAAGAATAACAGGAAAAAACTTAGCGAAAACTGCGTTCTGCATTTCGTAAAATACAAAATAAAATTGCTCTACAATAACTGAAAACAAAGAGGCTGTGAAACTGTGAATAGAGGTTAACGACACAAGTACCGCTACAAATCGCATTAGGGAATTAATACACGGCTGGTGCCTGAGAAAGGCTGGAAGAGGGCCATTTTATGCACAGTGAAACGTTTCTGTTGAAATGTGTCATTTCTTTACAACATGAAAACAATAAGTTTTTTTTTTTTTTCATTAACAAACCATGTGAACTGGACTGGACTGTTATTCTGTTATTGAATTGATATTGTTTACTTATACTATGACTTCAAAATGTGTCACTTTCAATAAGTTTATACATAAATAAACTACTTGAGGTTCTGAGTTGAGTCATAATTATTTTTAAGCTGATAGCTTTTTTATTTGGATTTTTGCTGAAAGTCTAAGTCTAAGATTGTGATTTGCAAAATATTATACTTCTTATTTTTTTTTAAACGGGCAAGTGCCTTTAAGCAAAATACTTAACCTCTTAGTTGATAATATAACAAAATCTGACACTGCCAATACAATACATATGTGTATCCAAAATTGAGAAAAATACCGAATACTTAGAAAGTACCAAGACAGTGTTGTCCGGAGTGGAAAAAAGTTTGACCTAAACTCTTACAGAAAGTTATTATCTTATATAATGGTTATCTCAGGAAAAACTTGAATGTTAAAGTCATAAAAATATACATTTTTTTTTCTTTTATTTACATTTTCTTCTTGATATGTATGTACAGATCTAGTAAGTACATTCACATTCCGCTGCTCTTTTGGCAGGAATGTACTCTTTTGATGAAATTTTGTAGTAAATTTTGCAGTAAGGGTTGCTGATTTTCTCAAATTTTGCTTGCAATATATTATTTTTTTGAGTTTCTCAGTTTTCTCAGTTTTCCTTATTTTTCAAAAAAAACCCCAGAAAAAAATAATCAAAAAAAGGTTTCAAATGACACGATCAACAAACTTGGTTTGCAATAACGTCATTGTTTCGCGTGCGGTGTAAAAAAGGTCTTGCCATCCTGTTGAAATCCATTCCGTCCAATTATTGCAAAAAAAAGTTTTTCAACATAACCCGGTAATTAATATTTTCCTATCCCGGTAATTTTCCCCATTTTTGTAATGAATTTTCACTTTAACAAAATGTTTTTCAAGCTTCAACGCACCATTTTCGTAAATGTCTTTGTTTTAATTAAACGAATACCAAATAATTATGGCTGATTAAAAAAATGACAGTCGAAAATGGAGAGCGATTCCAAATTTAAGTTCTTACTAAGAGAACCGATATATGATAGAAAATCTTGCTCACGCTTGATGCTTGCTCATGCTTGCTTTCGATAAACTTTGGCCTTACTTAGTCGTTTGTCTCAATTTTAATTACTGAATTTTCTAACAGTGCCGGGAGATGCAGTCAACAAGGCAAGAAAATCTATACCTTATGCAGATAATTATAAAGACCATAATGCGTTAAAAGTTCCAAGAGTTTTAGTGCTGCAGCCCACAATATGGGTGGCATTCTTGACCGTAACTGGGATAAATCACTGCGACAAACGAGACTGAAAATAAAAGAAAGCTCTCTTGATGAACGAAATAGATAACGTTCTCGAAAGGAACATAGAGCTAAAAGATATATATTATGTGATCTGTTGAGGAAAAACGGATCTTATTATAGGTAGGTAGGAATAAAGTTTATTAGGAACTGACAGATTCAGGGCCGTCTTTAACCTTTTGGAGGCCCTGGGCACTATAGGATATTGCACTATTTTATAAGAATAGACAAAGAAAATAGATAGGCAAGGTTCTAACACCAGACCACAGACCAAGACGGGGGATTTTTATATTACTCTTATATTTTGGCTCCACACGTTGTGTAGTGCCAGTGTCAAGTTTTGTTACATTTCAAGTGAAGTCCTGTCGATCGTGGGGTCGTGGGCATGTGCCCGGAGTGCCCATTGGGAAAGAGGGGCCTGTACAGATTGACTCACGACTTCTAAATATCCTGCACTATTTCGAGATAAAAGTATATCTTAAATATAAATAGTAGTTCCGATTCAGATGTGATTTTTATTATTATGATTATGTTTTTTAATGTTTTTTTTCTGTATCTATACATTTCATTTTAATAATACGGGAATTTATGCAATCCATAAAAAAACACAGAATGTGATCGAAACTATAGTCGGAATAACCGACTCAATTTAACTTGTGTATTTCATTATTATTAAAATAGAAATATATCAATCTATACATATTACATATACATACCACCCAACCAACCTAACAATAACCAACCTCGTATTTAATAGAGAGATTATAGACAAAGGGATAAATAAAGTGTTATAGATAGCAAAATCTATTTTTTATACTAAATTAATCTATAGTCTCTCAAACAACCGACACGTAAAACGCAATAGTTGCACTATCAATCCACACAAAGGACATACTGCAATCGATCTAAAACCCGGGCAATAGGTCATTGCACTCAGTGCGAAATGCGACAGTTATATTCGCATTAACTAGGTGTAGTAACTCTATATTTATGTGTACCTTAGGTAGGTGCTCATTAACATTCAATTTCAATTCAATTCATTTATTTCGGCCTTTAGGTATAAGTAAATATACTCTTAGTGACGTCATACACAGCTTAACACAATTATAAAAATTAACATTAAAATGCAAGTACAAATTCATAGCGGTATATTGCTGTGTAAGTGAGACAGTAGTAGAATGGGAGCGGGATTGGAGCGAGAACCGTCGAGGTTTTTACCGCGCGTACGAAATTGTGGGCAGCTCGTTAATTTAACAATAAGCATTATACAATAAGCATAAGTTGAACGTATTTTGAACTGATGAATCCCGTCAACATTTCATAAAATTTAAAAAAAAAGCCATGAAAAGTACGAGTACAATTCAATATTGTAGTAGCACTACTGCTCAAACTTGGTGCAATTAAGTACCTATCTTAGGGATAACCTTCTTGTTAAATAAACTGTTTAAAAGCACGTGTTGTATGATATTTTTGTTTAACTACAATAAATTATATAAGTAATTATCATCATCATCAACCACCTGAAGCCGTCCACTGCTGAAAAACAATTTACAACTTGCATCCACCGGTTACCCGCGACCTTCAATATGTCGTCAGTCCACCCAGTGGAAGGTCTACCTGCGCTGCGTCTTCCAGCTCGTGGTTATAGGTAATAATAACAATTAATTAAAAATTACAAATACACATAAAGAAATATGATTAAGATCAACATCTTTATTTCGCTACCATAAAAGCTAAAAATCGGTCTAAGGGCTCATTAACCCATCGTCATATAGCTTCCCTGAAGAATAAAATGAAATATGGCGGTTTGACAGCTTTTGTACAAAAAATATGTCAAACTGCCATATTATTCCTCAGATAACAATTATCTGACGATTGAATAATCAGCCATAAGAGAAGCCTATTTCACTGGAATGTTGTAATTGATAAAATGTAGTAGCGGTCTATCAACAAAGTTTATTCCCAAAGTTCGAACTCATATAACACGCTACAAGAGTTTTGGTGTAGAAGTCGTTGTGCGTCATTGTATTATTTTCCAAAACTTGTGTTAATTTGAAAATGGTGGATTTTTATCCATTAAGTTATAGTGAACGTGCACGAGTGTTGGTGAATAGTATAATGTTGTGAAACGTGACTCTTCGTGTAGTTTCCAAACTCCATAAAAATCTTTTGTAAAGTTTCCCCCGCTTTACTGGTGCATGACGTGGACTTGACTTTGCTTGACTTAGAATATGACTGAGACTTATTTTAATTGTGAAATATTTGACTTCACTTGAAATATTACAATACTTGACACTGGCTAAATACACAACGTGTGAAGCCAAAACATAAGAGAAAAAAAACATGCTACAAGTTGTTTCGCACTGACAGCTTTAAAACTAATCATTGGATCTAAAATGATCCCGTCAAGGCTTTACGAAACATGATCTTGTCCGTTAACTAATTTGACCTGAATAGGGTTGGGTATATCTACAGCTGAAATGTAAATTCGTTCGTGACCTAATTGAAAAGGGGAATTCAATAGCTACGATGCAAGGCAAGTTTACTTTAGTAACTGCTCACATTCAATGTGTGTAGATATAAATAAATATAAATAGGTACATATAATAGCACAACTATATCTATTATTTATATAGCTATATAATTGTATAAAAGAATAAGCCTTCGTTCTAGATATCAACGCACAGACCAAACCGCTTATGATGGAGACGTGAAATCGGGACCCAATATTCCTCAAATGGTCAAAATGAACAATAAAAATGTATTTTGAAACTCGGTTTGTGTACTGAGCATAAAAAATAAAGAAAGGCATGTGTCAAGATTTTCCGCGTAAGAGTTTTTACCTATTAAAATACAATTTACTTTCGACCAATTTTAGTTAGACTTTTTCTTCTTGTCTTGTCTTGTCAACATTTTTTTAATAACTTATACCATGGGTACGAGATGGGTACGAAGGGGGGTTGCCTTGAGATAGGTGTCAAAGTGACAAATATCGATGTGACCGGTGTCAGTGACGTTAGCATTATCTTCAGCAAAGAGTAATATAATATAGGGGAATCTTCAGATCATGTAGGTAGAATATAGGAAGGGTTATTTAAATTAGACCTACATGTTTTGTAATTTTTGCAAGGCATAACAACATGCAAGCTATGGTGATAGCAGGTAGAATAAGTGCATGGCAGAATATGGTCCACGAATAGAAAAGCAAGCCCTAAGAAACACAGAAAAAAATATAGCTAAAAAACAACCAATGCTGGCTCAGAACAGGGAGGAACTGACAAACTCTTGATTCTTCTATATATATACATATACCTATATTAAATTATTTGGTTGTTTTACTCGCAGAAAACCGAAAAGATAATGGTTGAATGGTGATAATCGCAACGTTTGTAAGTTTTTTTCTTCTTCACAGGTTGAAGAAAATGTGTGCTAAGAGTTTAAAGACTTAAGTACTGCTTTTACCTTTATACCTTATTCATCAACCTGTAAGGATTACTATGAAACCATCCATACATAAGTGGCTAACGTCTGATACTTCAAACGAAAGCTTCACCATTGTCTTTTTGTAAGTCGAGCCTCTCCAAGATTCAGCTTGAGTGTTTGCGGTCGTGACGAGTGCGGCCGTTTTGTGACTAGGCTGTTGCAGAACAGCGTTTTTTTTTTTAAATTGTTATTACAATTTGTAGAGTATATCAGCTTAAGAAAGCAAGAGAACGCCCTCTTGTTATAGTTATAGAGAAACGATCAATCATTTCAACTTTCGCAATTGTCTATTTAGGTAGTAGTTTTCGACAGATAACGTTATAATATTTTTCAAGTACCAAACATGGACATAAACTCTGACTTTTAAGGTTATTGGGTATATACAAAAGACTGATAGTCTGTTGATGCTATAATCCCCACGCCTTGCAAGCGACTTGGGGATCACAGAACGCTCACCGTTCACTGATCGCAGTTTAAGGACATACCCGGGTGCTATGAAGGGTATCATAGTATATCACCTATCATAATCATTTTCGACCCATAATTGGCCACTGCTGAGCATAGGCCTCTATTGTACGCCTCTCGACTCAGTCTTACACACAAGATAAAAATACTTGTCGGGTTGTTGGTACAACCTTTAAGAAATCAAACAGGTGGAACCATAAACCATAAAACGGCTTTGAAAGTTAATTTTAAACTCGATCTGAGCGAACAAAGCTCTCATTAAAATGGGTGTTCCATAAAAATAAGTCGAAAGTGGGTCAACCGTAGAAAACAGTGTTTAATGAACCTATATACCGACCGCGTCGTAAACGTAGAGATACGCAACGCACCAGTGTATACTCAATGGATATCGGTGAAGCTATAAATATTTAAAAAAAATAAAGATTATGCGTACAAGGTCTGGAAATCAGAATACACATTAATAAAATAAAGGTATACTAACATACTAACAGCGTCCCGCGGTTTGACCCTCTATTGTATAGGTATCGTTTATTTTTCCAGGACAAATTCGAGGTACTGTAGAGAAAAAAAAATTAGAAAATTAAATTAGATCTTCAATCGATCTTATGTAGTTGTACTTTGTGTTTAGTTAAAAAAGGCACTTATCCGAAATTGACTGGGAACAAACCAGATCAGAACCCTATCCCCCCCCCCCCCCCAGATTCTGTACTCAGGAACTCAGAACGAAGCTCGAACGTCGAAGCGCGGTTGAAAGTTAGATCCAATCGTGTATTTGCGCGTGTATTTCCCCTCGTGAGGAATAATGTCGTTCAGAAGCTTTCAATATTGCTCCCATTCTTAAATGTGTTATGGGTACAAATGGCGCAATCGAGTTATTTATATTCTATAGATATTAGTATGGTGCTATTTTATTGGGTTTTGGAACTCGATTGAATTTGCATTACAAAAAAAAACTCTAGTTATAATGTACAATTCCTTTTTTCAAGAATAAATACGTAGATACCTTTTGTCCAACCAATCAAAATGGAAGACAATTCACTTGGATAATTTTAAGTTGTAAACAAGATTTTTTTCACTTTGACTTTCAGTTATTTTAAAAACCTATCTACGTAATCTGATTAATATTAACAGGGATAGAACATAATAAAATACGCACTGCATCATCATAATCAAAATCTACACCCTGAAGACGTTCACTGCTGAACAAAGGACTCGTTTAGACCGAGACTCGTCAGTCCCCCTAATGGGGAGCCTACCTAGGCTGCGTCTTCCAGTGTACCACTCAAGAACCTTTCTTACCCATCGGTTATCGTTTCTTTGAGCAATGTGGCCTGTCCATTTTCACTTCAGCTTGCAAGCCCCGAGAGCTGTGTCGGTGTCTTTGGGTCTTCAGCGAATTTCCTTGTTCCGGATTTTATCGCGCAAAGAAACTCCGAGCATAGCTCTCTCCATTGCCCACTGTCCGACTCTGAGTTTGTCTAAAATACAAGCAGTTAAGGGCCAATTTTCAGTTCCATTTGTCATCACTGGCAAAACACACTGGATGAAGACCCTTGTCTTCAAACCCTGCGGAATTTTGATCGAGAACATATCTCGAAACTTCCTGAATGCTGCCCATCCGAGTTGGATTCTTCGGGAGACCTCTTTGCCCAAGTCTGCATGTCTGCATGCTCACTGCATGCCTGCAGAAAAATAATGAACAGCTTCTTTGAGGCACTAGCTGCCAAAAAAAGAGATAAGATCTTGTTCATGTACTTGTAAAGAGCCTTCTGTTGTCTGATTGCCAGTAATCTAATTGAAGTTTGCCAGACCTGATAATACAAGGTGGCCCATCGGCATGTGACTGTCCGTAAAGGGCTTATAGTACTCATCATTATTAACAACTTTTACTATGGGACCAACCTAGAAATCGAAAAAAAAAAAACTACTTTTCCATACATTTTGTCGAGTGTCATTGACATTTTTTTATGGAACAGCAGATATTTTTTTCTCGATTTTAGGTTTGGTATAGTAAAAGTTGTTCATAATGATGAGTCCTATAAGCCCTTTTCGGGCGGTCACTTGCCGGTGGGCCACCCTATATAGTATATTTGTAATTGAAACAATCTGAGGTATCAGATTGTTTCAATTACAATAAATTATTGACATAATGATCTAATACTATCAAAGGTGCAGCATACAGGTACAGGTTTCATGCAGTCGCTGCAAGTGCTGTCGGCAGTTGCAGTTCGCAGATCGGTTCGGAATAGTTCATTTACTTGGCAACGAACCATCATTTGGCACAGCTGCGAGTCACAAATAAAATAATTCATGTCGAAATGCTTCTAGCAGAATTGGCCTTAAAATGCCAATTTTTTTAGTAGAGCAATCAAAATTTTAGCTTATAAATTTAATAGCGCTCGTAGTTATGGGGCATAAATGTAATAAGTAGTCAAATGCTAATTATGGCAACCTGAAGGCGACGAAAACAAAACCGACAACAAGAAAAAAAAACCGTTACACAAAAAACAAAATCCATCCAAATTAGAACCAATTTGTAGAGTCCGATTCTTATCGGATAATTATATGCTAGTACTAGTTTTTTTTTGTGTTTTTGTATGCAATCGCTTAAATGCATCACATGGTAAGCGCCCCGGTGCTTATGTTTCTACTAACATCTGCTAAACCGCCAAACTGCTAAGCAGTACTATTTGATCACTACTGCTTGGCGGTAGTAAACTTGATTTGAAACTATTGGAAAAGGGGAATAAAATCACAGAAGAGAGAAAGATAGTAAAAAAGTCCTCTTCTGTTAATAAAAAAAAATATTAAACTTGTCGAGTGTCAGTAAAACAAATCTGTATTTTTAAAGACTGTCAAACTCAGATGTGTCAACAAACCTCAAAGATATAATCTATATATATAATGACTTGTTAAGAACATGTCGGGCCACGCTTAGTAGGGTTCTGTAGTGTAGGATGTTTGAAGTATTTATCAGTTTTTTCCGCTTATCTCAAAAAGCCATTATCAGATGTTGCCCGAAATATTTTTAAAAGAAAGTTTTTACTAAGGACTATCAACATGGAAGATAACAATTTTAGTATGAAGAGTTAAGCGAGGCCGAAGGCCGAGCTCCGCGGGCCATCAGCCAGTAAGTAATAATTACCTAAGTGGTTTTGTGTATTTAGTTAGTTTTGTAATTAACTTCAAGTTTTATTTCCATAACTTAAATGACATTAAATAATAAATACATTTAACTAAAACCAACCTAAGTAAAAATAAATTATAAAAATTCAAACTTAATAAAACCATAATTCTGCTTGAAGGTAAATAAGGGTATTACATTTTAAAATATTTATAATGAATTTATTATATAGCTAAATTATAATCTAAACTTAAATATACATACTAAAACTAAAACTAGAAACAAAATTAAAAAAAAAATAAAAAAAATTAAAATAAATGAAATATAAAATATCTACAAATAAAAACCGCATTTAGGTCGCTGTCTGTCGTTGTATATATAAAAATATATATACAACCTATAACTAACACTAATCTAATGAACCGATACCGCATCGTGCCCTAAATGGTGGCCGAATTTTGGTCACGAGATGCTTCGACAAGACGCGTTGATAAATCTTTATAAATTTTCTTTGCACTCGGTCCTAGGGTTAGTTTTGTATATTTTTCACCACTACACAAACACCAATAAGCATCTGCATGAAGTCCGGCAGCCCCAAGCGAGCATCTTACGAGTTACGAGCTAACTGTTCCGCTCAGTTTGCCTCATATCATAAAGAAATTAAAAATAAAACCGGAAACGTGTCGTCCTACATTTCCACCACATTTTCAGCCATGTTCCATCATTCTGTTTGTTTATGATCCATTCTCGGTTTCCTGGCAGTTAATTTTATTTTTACCTAATGGCATAAAGGGATTATATTTTTTAATAAACTGTGAAATATTAGGACTGTGAAAAAAATACGTCTAGCTGTTACGGAGCGAGTGGGACCTTACACTAGTCGCGGGAGTGAGACATTGACACATATTTTTTTGTGTGTGTGATTAAAAAGGATGCTTCTCCTAATAAAACCAGCTGTTCACTCCAAACTATGACTCGCGACCCTTATAATAATCTTCGCACACTCTGCGCAATTTTTATTCATGTTGAAATAAAAAAAAACATTAGCATAAATGTCTTAGAGATCGATCTATGGAACAGAATTAATCAAGTTTTCGTCCAAAAACATACCTACATACAAACCTCGGCCCATAACGAAGAAGGGAAAAAAATATACACTCGACTTGAGAACCTCCTCCTTTTTTTGGAAATCGGTTAAAAATACCTTAACTTATCTCATTCAATAAGATAAATCAGCATGCGGGTTTCTAAAGTGTAACTACTTACAATTTTAGAAATAACAATTTCCCATCATGGCGTTAATGGCTTTAAGTTTAAAGTAGTAGTGAGCTATGATAACGTATACCTATAACAGGTCCATATTTTTAATATTTTCAGTTCACAGGAAACCATAAAGTCAAACTGTCTAATATCAATTAGGCTAACTCTTTTAGACCATTTGTTGAGTTTTCCATATGTTCCCGGAATGTAAAGGTATCAAAGAGAGTTTTATGAGCTTTACAAACAACTGTAAGAAATGTGATAGGCCAGACCATTACCTTTTTAAAATATTGCTATCTTAGATCGCTGAAGTTACTTCAAAGAAAGTTTTTTATAAGACTGAAGGTCTTTAAACATTTTTATGAAGTTACGCATCGTAAACATTTTGAAGTGTTAGCAAAGCCTAGTGAAGCTTTGCAGCAACTCATATTAGTATAATAAATGCAACTCAGTCTTCTTCTTTCTATATTTAAGACTAAAAATAAGTAGTAGTTCGCGACGAACTGAGATCTCGCGACCCCTATATCTTTACAACCCCTGGACCGATTCAGCTCATATTCAAACTTAAAAATTGTATTGAAATAAACTACTTGCCTACAAACTTTCATGAAGATCGGATCAACGGTTCGCAAGTTATCATCGGACAAATATACACACAAACATACAAACATACATACAAATGCCGATTTGTCCCAGTAAACTCTGAGACCTTCGCTTCGCTCGGTCAATAAACCGAACGTAGCGAATGTCTCATAGTCTACGGGAACTGTATATATAGGTTTTTTGGTAAGTATATTTGACTGACAATAACCTGTAAAATATTCGTTCGGGTTTTGTGAAATTTTACAGGCAAGTAGTTCATTTCAATTAATTGCGTTTGAATTTCTAACAAACTAGGAAAAAAGAAATTAAAAATATTTTTTTCTCTCTTTGGTCTGCGGTTCGTGGTTGTCAGGTGAGTTAGCTACCTTATAGGTCGCGAGTTCGACGCGAACGAATGGTCAATTAAAGTCGAATAACAAATATTTTCTTTAATTACTGTGAAATCGTATAGGAAATGTGAAAATCGTAAATGCAGATTTTCTTCTTTTCTCCATATCTCATTTTGCCTGTTGCTGTTGCTAGTTTGCTATTCACGATGATGCTACTCAATATTAAACTTTAGTAGTGAGATATACGGTTCAAAATAATATTAATAGCAAAGCAATCTGTAACTTGCAGACACGGAGTTGGTTTTAAAATGAAATTCTGAATACGCAGCTAGCCTTTTGTTGGGGTTAAATCCATTTCACGGCTTCGCAGCTGCTATTCTATTCACTTTTCATTTATATTTAATTTAACCTGGCTTTGGAAAAGAGAAAATTGCGTTCGAAGTTATGAATATGAACTGATGTGCAGAATGTGTATATTCAGAAAACCAATATCCTGTTTTCTTTGAATATCTTGCTACGTTTATACTTTTGATTTATGATAAGGGTATTCATGTTTTTTTTTTTGTCATGACAGTTCTACAAATACAATTTTTAAGATCGAATATGAACAAATTTGCTCGGGAGTTTCCTATAATTAATAAGGGTCGCAAGGTCACGATTCGGGGCGAAGAACTACTCTATACATCATCATCATCACTATCAGCCAGAAGACTTCCACCGCTGAACAATGGCATAGAATACTACACTGAATCGACAATCTGCCATTGCCATCCACCGGTTATCCGCGATTTTTAAAATCGGTACCTACTATATCAGCCTTTAATATATAGTAGGCTGATATAGTAGGCACCTAAATAACTTTAAACAAATTGTTTATTGTTTGGCTTCTCAAAAAATTCAAAATCGGTTTTGCGTAGAGACCGCTCTTCCGATGCGCGATTCAAGGGGACCCCCCCTTGAATTTCAAAGGATTAAGGACACTGTCCATTATTCAAATGCGCGCCAGACCAGCGCCCTCTCAACCCACAATTGCGTGAATGAAAAACTGAGTTCCACTATGCGGCTGAATGTGACGCGATCAAATATTTTTGTTTACAAACTCTAAGTTTCTTTCATTGCTTCAAGCTATCTGTACACAACAAGATCTTAAAAATAACTCATCAAAATAGTATATTCTTATATATTATCTAGCAAGCCTTCCCTCTAGTATAAGTATAGCTGAACAAAAATGGAACGATAATTTGCTTTAAATTATATTTAATTGCAACTGCACACACAAGTATCTCGGTGCTTTCCTTCATAGAAATATTTTAATTGTAGCTGCGAACTAGCTTGCACTCAATTATCACATTGTTTTTGAAGTTATTAAAAAAAAAACAACTGTAATGACACATGTATGTCACATTGACAGAACTGTCATTTTTATACCTGTCACATAATATTTAAAAAATTTGAGTTGTACCACGGGAGATTATTTTACTCCTGGTACAACCGGTTGCACTACTGGCAAGAAATTTTTTTCTAGTATCATTATTCAGGGAGAAAATAGGAGAATACGTTTGTATGCAAAAGTCAGTTGCATAGTTACTTGTCAATAAAATATTCTATTCTTCAATTCATGACCTATATTGTTATTCTTAAGTCATCGATTACACAAGAAAGTTGATGTCATTGCATAGGTGACATCAGCTAGCTATTGGTGCTCAATACTCGTAGTTCTGCAGGCGTATTTCTGGGCATGACATATCCCTTGGCATCATTTGGTCGGTGTTTATATGTGTTCACAGTTATTACACCGATCTAATTTCAGTTTTAATACGGTGAATATGGTTCAGCAACTTCTAGATTACAGAAATACAAAATTTTAAAAAATGTTAAATATTTTAAGTATTTTTATACAAGCTAGCAGCGCCCTGCGGTTTCTTCCACTATACCATAGGAATAGTATATTTTTTCGGGATAAAAAATAGCCTATGTCCAGCCTGCTGCTGCTGTATATATATATTGCCTGTATGTGTTTGTGCCTGTGTATATATCCAGGGTATAAGCTATCTCCATACCAAATTGCATCCAAATCTGTTCAACCGTTACTCCGTCCAACTCCGTTCAATCCGTTCACTCGACAAATTTTATGACACCTTTCAATATTGTCACACCTTTCAGTAGCACCTTGTTTAGTAATTATGTCATTATCATTAAATAGGCAAAGCTTATAAACAAAGGTAGATATTTTACGAGATTTGTACGAGTTTTACCAATTTCAGATAAATATGTTTCTACTTCAGGTAACCATGAATAAGGGACGAGTAGCTTTGAAATACAAAGTTGACGAAAGCCTTGACCTATTTAGAGCATCCTTGCGGAGGGAAAATAGAGGCTGTGTCAGACTGACCTTCCCGAAAAAAGTTGCGTGCTCAAGGCGCTGAATAATAAAATTATGATAATATTGAAAGAACTATATAAACCTTATAAAAACCTGTTGATTTTACAGAAATCTTATTGTTGCGTGATTGTCATTCGATTTACGGGTAAAAAATAATCGTAATTAGGTAAATGGCTAGTCATTAAGCGTGTAAGAACTTCCCCTAGCATTGACGATCTCAAACGAATTTTACGACCTGTTTCCAAACTAACCTGGAAATAGTACAAGGAACTCAGGGCAATCGTTCCAATAACCAATAACTACGTTCTGCAAATCGAGTACGTTTGACATTTGCGGCGCACGAGGAAATCACATATGTTTCCCAGCAGAAGTCGCCGAATCGCGGGATGGTGAAAGCGATCGTAAAGGTTTCGCATTTTGGTGGATTTTCGTTTGCACTACGGGCGGGTCACCAACCTTTTGACACTGAACCTCTGTCACGGTGGCTGTATCCGCGGTCGATTCGGAAAAGGTAACGCCGCGACGAGCGCGGCGTGTGTCGACGAGCGCCAGGGCGCAGGCGTCGCAGGCCGGCTTCGACGCGCCGCGCGCGGCTGGTCGCGCTCGCGGGCCGAGACTGAGGCCGACTTCGGGCTTTGAGAGTTCGCGCGTTTTCCCTCGATTTCCCGGCGTGCGCACATCAAGCCTGCATTGTTCTGCAAATAGCGAGCGTTCGACGCGAGGGCTGGGCCGCTATTCAAGCGCGCGCCTTTCAGCGAACACTGGACCGAGCGCCGCTTTACCTTCTACTGATGCGTGCGGACAACTTCGCTTCGTGAAAATTAGTGCCGCTTGTTACACAATCCTAGGTTACGCGAATATAGCCCCGTGATTGCTACGGGATATGACTAGTTTGTTTCGGAACACAATTATCAGTCACATTTGAACTTTCACGCTTTATTTTTCTGAAAACCGGTTTTTTGACATTTAACTCGATGAAAAATTGTGTTACAACGCTCACAATAATTATCGTTTCAATTTCTATTCTACAAAGCCGCTAGTTTACGTGCTATTAGAAGAACGCGTAAAAGGGCGCTGTGTCAACAACTCGACACGAATAAACAATCAACACGTTGGCAGGGTCGATCACAAACGTCGATCGGGCTGACACACAATGGTGTTCCGAGAACGGTACGCGGCCCCAATGCACTCTAATGCGTTTACTCACTCCAGGGAAACATATTTCCCTTGTACAGGACATATTTACAGTGGACAAACATAGGCAGGTTACTATGTCTATTACTGTCATGACCACGATTATGTGGGCTCGTCCATTGACATAGTTATAATTTATCAAACAAACTACATATTAGTTATTTTGTCTTTTATTTTAGTTTTTCCGTAAGGGTGTGGGTTTTTTTAGTTCTGAAGTACGTGAGGGAATGTTAGTTAAAAATAAATAAGAACCTGTCAATGAGAAACCATAAATATAATCCTATATCATAAAACTTTGTATAATAATGGTATCATTATCAACTTTAGCAACCACCAGAGTTGGTGATAACATAATCAACTATTATCAAAAATCTTTCGTTACTTATTCGATAGGAAATGGATGAAAAATGTTGTTTCCATTTCAACCCGATAGAGACACTGTTCCATTTTTTCTACGAAAGTTTTTCTAATAGAAGTTATGCTAGGGGTGATACAGATTGAAATTTGAAGTAAGTAAATAAAATAAGTCTGTTTTGTCGATATAGATAAACACAAACGAACCAATGAAACGACGCACTAGTGCAGATTGTAAACACGAATAGTCTAAAGACAGATAGTAAATGAACAGAGTGTTGGCAACTTCGATAATTTGAATTCATGCACTAAAATTTTTGGCATAGTTTTTTTTTTTGCCCTAATATTCCAATAACAACTAAACTAATTAACTTTTTTTTCCGCTATATATTTCGTAAACACATAAGTCAAAATAATGCTGACCGACTTAGCCTTATTGATCGAGCGAAGCGAAGGCCTTAAAGTCTACCACGTGAAATTTCGTGTTGGTTTTTGTGTTTTTTTTTTCAATACAACATAGTATTTAAACTAACGTTAGGCCTTAGACAAACATAGAGAGAGAGAGAAAGATCATTCAATATAGTGAAACGACTAATGAAATTAGGAATAACAATACCTAGCACAAGTTCTCTATTCTCTAAACGCTAGTTGTCGTTAATTAGTTCCGCTTTAACTCGGTAATTCTATTACGGTAACTTTACGGTAATTGTC
Organism: Apocheima hispidaria; assembly: GCA_947579745.1. NCBI lineage: Eukaryota > Metazoa > Arthropoda > Insecta > Lepidoptera > Geometridae > Apocheima > Apocheima hispidaria. The sequence goes on along the minus strand of OX388150.1, from coordinate 4,635,567 downwards.
GTTCAGTCTCTGCGGAGCCGTAAACTATTTTAATAAATAATGTAGATCTAGAATTTTAATGTAGGTTTTCATAAGTGCTCTTTTAATTTGGAGTGTTATTATTAATATATATGCTTTATAATATATTAATATATTTAATTTGGAGTGATTTTATTAATATTTGTTTCATTTTTATTGTTTTGTGAAATAGGAAAGATAAAATTATATAATAAACAAAAGATACATAGAGAAACAATACACTAGAACTATGTTTTTCTTGGTACTTTATTAGTTTGAAGTGTTTTCTTATCCTGATTATTTACTTTCATCGTTTTGCTGAACGTTCATCCGAACGAAGCAAAGGGAACTGCTGGAATAACATAAATTTGTTTGTAAATAAATTGAAATAAAAATAAATAAATAATATATATATAAATATATAACTATAAATATATATATATAATTTAAATAAACTTCTTAGCCAATAACTTTCGTACCATTGATCATGCTCAAAGTGCTCAATATAATCAAGTTGATATTATAACACTTTGGAATATTAAAATAAATTATTTTAGTAACACAGTTCCTAATACTAAATTTTTCTGCATCAGCCTTTAAACATCACATTTATCTGCTGAGATATCGGCCTACCCTCGAAGGGTGATTAGGCCATATCCACCACGCTGGCCCAGTGTGGGTTGGCGGATTCACATACGCATCGAATTTCTTCTCGGAAATATGCAGGTTTCCTCACGATGTTTTCCTTCACCGAAAAGCCAGTGGTATATCCGTACTATATGTTCCATAGAACTCTATGGTACGGGCCCGCCCGGGTTCGAACCCACCACCCCACGTATGCACTGAGCTACCACGGCTAATACTAAAACTAAATTAAGCTTACTTAAAAAAATCATCTTGACATTAGTGTCTTAAATGGAACACAACACATTTAAATGAATTAATGTCATTTCGATGCTTTTCACTTCCTTCCCCACAGAAAAGAGGAAGTAATTTTTTTTTCTCTTCTGTGGCCTATCCCGAACACAAAAATCTATTTGACCAATTTAACGCTGACTGTACAATGAAATTCTCGGTGTTTCTTCAAAGTTAACTATTTTATAACATTGTTTAAAAACTTTATCTCTAGTACTGTTTTAGACTTTCGTGGTTTATCTATAGTTCTAAAAACAGTCTTACACCAGTTTCTAATTACAAAGCTATAAAACATAAACCTCATAAATCTTTGATACTCAGTAGTCAGTACTCACATCTTGATAACAACTCCGTCCTCCAAACACCGGGCTATTTTCACCTCTTATTAATATTCTAACGTACACGCACCAAAAATGTTAAATTTGTATCAACAACCCGTTAAAATACACAAATATATCGCAACATTGTCGGTAAGTAATAACATAAACAAGTTAGAAATATTCTCGCGTACGGCACGCTTGGAAATGAACAAGGCCGTGAGCAGACATCCCTGTTATAGGAGTGAATGAGACGGGGCTAAAAACACCATAAGCTTTCGGCTGACTTCGGCAAGTTCCGGAAGCGCTTGTTGAGTTAGAAGAAAGTTTTGTGTGGATATGGCTGATGAACTTCTATTGAAACAGTAGTTCAATCGATTAACAAATTCAAATCGTTACGTCAAAATCGTTAACGATTAGGATAACTTGATATTTGATTATTTGTTAAGATTATTTGGCTAGCAAATATTGATCACTAGTAGCGGTATTTCCTTCAATTTCAAAACGTTGGACTGAAGGCAACCCAAAAACCCGAAGCCCAAAGGCCTCCCCTAGAACTAAGGAGAGGCTTTCGTTCAACAACGAGCATCCTTTGACTGATGATGATTCAGAATGAGCTTGGTAAAAGAATGGAAATAATTTTTGAAACCGATCTAGGTACGTTATGCATTTGGGACTGCTTTAGAAAATGTTGTTGTCGTAGGACTCTTTTGTAGTGGTTTGGTCCAGTTAACGTTATTGAACTGTTGAACTTAAAGTTTTCCATTAAAATTACTGAACCTAAAGAGTTTTAGCATATATCCCAGGTTGACAAGCGCAGTGCATTGATGCGCATGGCTTTGAACTGTTATATATCAAAATACTGGGATTTCTGGGTGGCAATGCACTGTTCAGAACAAGAACGACGCTTACCATCAGGGGCAAGTTGCTATCCTTCCCATCTCGTCACTCAGTATTATATAAAAAACTAAATATTTTATTCAGTGACGTAGATTCCTATGAACGTGCGAGTATAATTATTATTGTTTATACTAATGCTTTCAAACCACGTCCCGCACGTCATAAAACTAATCCATAACAAGAACACATTAGACGCACAAATCTGCCATTATTAGAGTATTCATTGCCATTGTGTGTAAATATCTATTCATCAATCCCCACTATTCCCCACCCATAGCTATACTATTCTCACAGTGACACAAGACGTAGAATGGCCCACCACAGATGACATAACAGTACAGCAAAAACATGAGGGTGGCATTATTACTATGCCACCAAGGTTTACATAGCGTTGGCCAAATAAGGAACTAAAATGTTTAATGCATTTTGTTCTGGAGATGCGCTAGTGGTTCTCCCACTCAACTCTTGATATAAGTTGGTTGCATTGTACAGGGTTCGACCGTCCCAATATCCTATACATTTGTGACATTTCACACCATACTTACTATAAATAAAAAATAGATGAGTCATGCCATCGCTTTGCGCCTCCATTCATGGTGTTGTTTTTACGATGCTCGTAAAAAGCTGTTGGCCTACTTTTTTGTTTTTATTTCGTTTTGCCATGTGCTTTGAATTTCAGTGTCGTAATTACAATAATAGAAAGTAAGAGAGACACTCACGTATATCTATTTCAGGAGCGTCTCTGGAATCATCATCTGATGTCATCGCCATATAGAAGTTTGGAGGTAAAGCATTTTGCGGTGCAATTTTTTAGATGCGGATCGAACTTTCTTTAGATACTGATTTCTAAGATTGGCTAATTTCTTATGTCGTCCAGCCATTTACATTGTACGTCTCCAGGGACCCTATTCCTGTGCGCTCGAGATTATCTCGGTCACTGTCTCTCTAATTTAGAATTTAATGGGAGTGAGAGTGAACGAGATAATCTCGAGCGCACAGGAATAGGGTCCCAGCGCCCTGGGTATCTTTTTTTGGGTATTTGGCTGCTACTCCTCTTACAATCAGCAAAACACTGCTGTATTACGTCTAAGATTTTATAAACCAATGTTGTAATAATTTAATCCCAAAAATGTTAGATACCGAATAGGTGCTGAATAATTGAATATTCGTGAGCGGAGCGAAGCAATTATTTTTTTATGACATACGTGTCAAACAAGCAGACGGGGCGCCTGATGGTAAGCGATCACCGTCGCTTATGAATACCTGTAACACCAGGGGCATCACAGATACGTTGCCGACCTTTAAAGACTATTAACAGCCCTTTTGAAGAACCCCATATCTGCCTTTCTTCTCACTAATATGAACAAAAACCTAACATCTCTTCGTGTATAAATTCCATACAGGTTTCTTGGCCTCGTAACCACCCACATTCTCCAAGAACTGCCTCACAACCCGTTGTCGGCAGATACAAACAAACGAATCTTTGAACAAACATCATGCGCGTGCGCACGGATCTGTTTACGTGATGGCCAGCTGTCATAACAGCTACCTGTTGTGTGATTTGAAATGTAACCTTTATTATGCTGTGGCTTTATGTGAAAGCACACTTATGGTATGTAGATTCTGTATAGTCTGTGGGTCCCGTGGCTCATTGGCTGAATCGATCGGTCACATGCAACCTAGTGAGCTTGCGAACAGAAATTCGCGGCTGTTAATTTTACTTCCTAGTTTTGTAAACGGCACACCGCTCATTCATTACGGATTACCGTCGAACCATAGCTGCTTCTTACAAGTACACGGATTCTGTAACTAAAGTGATAGCGTGTGAACAGAAATACAATTTGTGAACTATCACGGACGTTGTCTTATTCAACCACCGTAACCTCGTTTATAATAACAGAAACAGCGAAACAGATGGATCGTGGGACACTCGCTGATGCTGACACCTACTATCCCAAAATGCTATCTCCTGAAGCTCTCCGTAATTCTCACGGTTGTTGTCTCATGGAGGTGAAATAAAACGAATCAGTCAGAGCAATGGAAAACAATCTTCCCGTCTTCCTACCAATTGGAATTTCGCTCGGATAACCTGGACGCATTTAAATGATCTTTGTATTCAATGAATAGCCTCTATTTCATTTGCATACCTATTGTATAAAAAGGTTATTATTTTTGACTTGTAGATGAATATTTACCAATAAATAACTTTGACTTTGACAGTCACTTAACAAAAAAATATTTAGGTCAATTTTGATCACTAGCTGGTCACACCCTCGGGTTTTCTTCCACTTTTAGGTGTCTCGCATTTTTTTTATTCAGCTTCTTCGGTCTTTTTTAACTGAAAGTAGTCGTACGTTTACATCCGGGTATATCCTAAAATTGCAAATAGAACCACCAAAGGAATTGCAGCGTCTTTTTAGTAAACGGTGAACGTTCTGCGATCCCTAAGTCGCCTGCCAAGCGTGGGAATTATGGCGGATGTAATTAACTTAATGCGTACTTTGTGCTAGTACTTACTTACTACCTAGGTAAGTAGTGGACAACTTGGACAAGCTAAGTATTAACATAATGACTTGGGCAGAGAAAGTGCTTTGAGGCAATCGCGGCCCTTTCATAAGACAGTATAATGATCTTGACACTAAATCAAAATACCTAGGTACTTATAAGCCTTTACATTGTATATACAGATATCATGAATTCAGTACTACCTTTGATACATAGGTACCTATAACTGCGCTTCTAAAAGTATTCTTATTGTCTCAGTTTTTAAGTCTAGTTTAATTATTCCAACTCGAGTACTGGAATATTCTCAAGCAGTTTGAAAATAAATCCAAATAGTCTTGTAAGTTCACGCGATGGTTCCGGAAACGGGTTCACTGCACGTTTAATGTAATCATTATTCTGTCTGCTGATAAATTCGTCTATCTCTTTAATGAATTATGTATTCTTGTAATTATACAAGCCGCATATAGTTTTTAAAATGCGGCATGTTTAGTTTTCACCATTATTGAATTACCTACAATAATACGAGCTTTTTACCTGACAAATATGATCATGAGGGCGGAGATTATTATAATTTATTTTAATGCAATATATGTACTTAAAATTGTTCAATTGACGGGAAAGCCTAATCCAAATTGCTCTCGTTGGTCTGCAGTCCGTTGTTGTCAGGTCTGTTATCTACCATGAAAGCCACAGAATAAAAACACAAGATGGACAGAACTAAAATATAAACGGGTAGGTATTATCAAATGCAGCCTGTGACGCTCCGGATATAAAGACGAATCTAGTTTCACTACTATCCTGGATTGATCAGCCGTTATGGCGGTAGGAGGTCACATAGGAACATACAAACTTACATACACCCAAAAACCTTTATACGTCCTCAATCTGGGCAGTAGGGTAAAAACATTTTAATGTTATGTTTTGATCAATATATATAAGTTTTCATCAAATGTATAAGGTAATAAACAAAACTAAATAATAATAATAAATTTATTCAAACAAGTAAAATTCATTTAAATTTATTTATTTAATTTAATTTACAGAGAACTAAATAAAATAAACAAAACAAAATAAACTATTGCAATAAATCCAATTTTGGTATTAGAGAAAAATCATGTAAATAAATACCTATATTTAGTATTCATAAACAAAAAAATAATGATTAAATTATGAGATAATGATAACTAGAATGAATTTTGTTAAAAGCTCGCAGTAATAATAGAATATTAACTATTCAAATATCAATTAGAGTGTACGGTGGTTGAAATGGCGCTCACGTTCACATGTCAATTTTATGTCAGTCAATAAAATCAGGTTCCGTTGGATATCCTACGATTCGTCATCAACAGTTAGGTATTTTTATGTGTAGTAGGGTAAGTAGTTGTAGTTTGTATGTATTTTTGTAAATAAAGGCACTAGCCCGTTAAAAAAAAGGTAGGTATTTGAATTCGTAGATACACACACACACGCAGAGACGCTCTTAGGTAGGTCGAATGTGTCGATTTAAAACATTGCCTGCAGCTTGGTTTGAAGTAAAACCTTATAAAATTTTACCATCAAAATGAACTTTTATCGCAGCAGAATATAATATACTTACTACTTAATGCAATAGTCTGTGTGTTAGTTATGTTCGTTCCCACTCGACACCCTGGATTTCAAATAAATATTCGAACAATTCACATTCGCGCATTCCTATTCAAATATATTCGATCCCTACTAAATTAAAAGCGTCTACTTTTTATCCCGGCCGTAATATATAACTGTGTATTCTGTTTAATAGCGAGTAAAAACGTGAGACGCTGCTAGTTTTGAAGTAAATTACTGTCTCAAAGTGCTCATGCACTACATTGCTAGAAAAATAATCGTAGAACATTTTGATTAGTAAATAGTACAAATTTCTCGTAGGTCAAAACTAATTCTTTCTAGGAAATAGTTGCTCTCGTAACTTAGTACTTAACTATGAGTAGGTATTCACATAGACGACAGTTCAAGAGTTAGTCTAGACGGTAACGTGACGTCCCATAATTTCTCTGAAGTGAATGTCACTTTTACATTAAAAGTAGGGTTCCGAGTTTGAGGTCCTCAAGCAATTCCTTTGCTTGGTAAGTTTAATTTTTACGGCTTTTTTTTTTATAGTGCTCAAACCGCTTAACACCGGTCGTTGACATCTTTTACCTAATATTTTTTTAGGGGACTCACATATCTATAGATTTACAGAAGCACTAACATACACACAAAAACATAACCCTCCTTCTTGGGCAGTCGGGCTTCTAACATAGATCGATTTAAAAATATTAACTACAAAGTTGCGTCTGCGATATAACTCTACGTAGGCTTATTCCCGTATGCAACAACATTAAAAATCAATTTATACCCATAACAAAGTGGGACTAGCTTCCAAGTTGTGAATTTACCCACAATGTTCTACTATGTAACCAATTCTAAAGGATATTCAGTGTGGAAGAAAACTCAGCAACACTGTTGAGATTTTAAAAAATAATTTAGTGCGCATACAGAAAACCCTCTGAAGGCGCTCCAGAGAAATGCCAATGTTTTTACCTACCCTGTAGAGAATGATAAATGAAAGTGAATAGGCACAAAAACACAGAATATAATTTTAACTCTAGCTTAATTTGTCATGAATATTGAGCGGATCAATAATTATTAAGTGAATTGCTTCAGCATGCAAAAAATATAACTTATATATATTATAAAAGGCGTGTTTTGGTGTAGTGTAGTGCTTTACTTCTTGTGTCGTAGGAGTCTACATATCTTCGTAACATAATATATTATAATCTAAACTTAAATATACAAACTAAAACTAAAACTAGAAACAAAACTAAAATAAATTAAATCTAAAATATCTACAAATAAAAATCCGCATTTAGGTCGCTGTCTACGGGTAAGCTGCCCAAAAAGCTGGCGACATTACCCCGCTTAAATGCAGCGCTCAAAAAAAAAACCATTATAAAAATATAGCTTATAATTTCTCCTACAACTCTACGGCTGATTCTTTCTGCTATCTGTATATATTCTGGCAAAATACTTGCACTTTGTATCAGTGACATGTGATTCGATTAAACGGCAGTCGGTCAGTCAACCAGCTTTATGCAAACTATCACAGTCGACGGTCAGCCACTGGAAACAATCTGCATTCACCTGTCCAGTTATTTTAAGTACTTAAATGTCATGTGAATGTACTAAATAACGAGTAGACTACTGTTATTATGAGAGTAGATTCTCGTACAAAATAAGCTGAGAATGAAATTTGTTACTCGCAACACATTATAAAAACACTGTGAATAGATTAACTTGTTATTAGGCTTTAAAGGTTTGTAGGTTATCAACTGAGTGAATACTGAAAACAGCACGAAGTCGTTACGTAAAAAGCAAAATCGGAATGTTAGGCACGCAGTAGTCATGCAGAAGAAAAACAATATTATCAGCTCGTGACCACGGCCATTGAAACTTGGCCGAAACGTCGAGGTATATAAATAAACTAGTTTTAGCGTGGTTAAGTCCTGATAACAAACATTAAATTAAATGTCCTAAAAACCGACCTTTGCAAACAATCTTCAAATTGTTTGCAAAGCCTAATTGCCTATCGTAGAATTCAAACTCTACGATAGGCAATTAGGCATAGTAATGCCAATATCAATTGAACAAAACAAAAATCTCGACCCGACTGCAAAATGTAACCTATGACACTTAAAACATAGAGAGGAATACAACGAAACCTTAGTCGTCAACATCGATCAAGCAGTTTAGGCTACAGGAGGTAATATAAGAACACACAAACATACATATTAAAAACATCACCCTCCTACTTAGGGTAGTGAATAAGCTGCGTTAAATCCAGTTACCCTACACCTAGAGAGATAATTTCCTATTCTCCAAATATAAATAGCAAGTTACAAATTACCATGTGGCGCCTCAGTAATAGCCAAACCCAAATTAACTACCTACTGTAACTATGCCGGCATTCCATTGTATCCGCTTTGAAATAAGATATTGCTCGAGGCTATTATCAAATTAAAGTACACGTTACGATGTAAGAAACAGTAGTCTAATGATTATAATCTTCTATGTAGCAGGTTGCGAACAGGTTTTAGAGAAGCGATCAGATCAACATTTTCATGTAGTAAAAAAAAACAGGTAGTCAAAATACATTTCAATGCTTTCTTTCGATTTGATTATTTGTTGTGAACTTTTTTGTAGATAAATTCAATAAATAATAATCATGTATGATTTGTACAATGAATCCTCTCGCGAGTTTCAATGTAATCTTTGTATATAGTACTTACTTTTGGGTTTATTTCTAGACGAGATTATTTTTTTGTTTAACGTTTACCTCTTCTTTGAGCGATGCCTGTCTAGGTCTACAACATGGTCAAAAGGTAGGTAAAATTTGTTTTAATCCCCTCAGAACGAATTGAATTCGATAGACATAACTCGACATGATTATTTTCTACCTCTAAAAATTATGCACAACCTATATAACTATATAGAGCTGCACGTATACGGCAATGCACATTAATATTCAAATGTTATCTTAGCTTGCATGAGGGTGCGCCAGACTGCCTGCCGCCCTTGCAAGGGGTGGAAGGGGTCAGTGAACGCACCAAAACAAAGGCCCACGCACCACCTGTGGCCCGCCACTGGCCTCGATCGATACCCATCACTAACGAGCTTCTTCGTACCATCAAAACCTTCACGAGTAACAACCGATAGTCAACTGTAACACGGAGATATAAAGTTGACAGCCAAAGAGCATTTATTCCCCTAGCTGGACGTCCTAAAAGCAGGGACACGAACCTCCTTTAAGTGAACTTTGAGCCACTGCATTTCAAGTACTCCACGGCTCAAGGGGATAGATGCAATAAAACGTTTTGACGTTGCATAATTATTAAATATTAAATATATATCACCCCATATGCCCATGCAGTAGGTTTGTAGACTCCATATATGCTATGGAGTAAAAATATACATACTAAACCAGTAAATAACTAGGCCTCGACAATTTTTAGAATATCTTTCAAAAGAAAACAATTGTCCAATGTAGAGCAGGAACAATAAATGTATCTCCTTTTATTTACGTCTCTATTGGACAACGCATAAAACACAAATTATCGCGGTAACAAAAAAAAAAATCACTAACTGTTGGCGCAATGCCAACGATAATGAATTTCCGAGTTTAAAAATAACCTTGAACCCTACAGAAGCAAAAACTTACGACGTAAACTTTGATATCTAAACCTGAGCTCCACCAAACTTGTCTTTCCAAACTTCCAAAACTTTACTGGCTCGAGAAACTTTATCCGCTGTAAGTACGGATCCTTATTGTAAGGAATTGCACCAACATCTCTTTAATTATTACGGAAAGTTCAAAGATTTCTCGTATCAGTCGTGTGTCAGTTGATTTTGTTTTGAAAAGGAAGCCTTACGCTAATTAGATAAGCTGCAGTGAGGATTAAAAAATCTGAGATTCATAATTTTTTAAGAATTAAATTCAGGTGTAAATTAAATGTGATACTGCTTTACATCGTTTTTAAATGTGTGAATGAGTTTACAGTCAGCGAGATACTGTTTCATCTATTTGCTTCAAAAATTGCAATTTTTTAAATTAAAAAATAATCGAAAAGAAGATTTGTTTTGTACGTAAATGTTTGTAACTTGCGTCACTTTTTACACAAATCAAATTCAACGTTAAACTAAATAAAACTGAACCAAAATAAAAACTAGCAAAGCTCCCATGATAAAAAAAAACAAAACGTTACACCGATTCTCTTGAGAACGGAACCTCCACTCGCATGCGCGAGCCAGATTAATTAGCCGACTCACGATAGTCATGGTGCACTTTAGATTGATGGGAAAGGGGAGAATCTACTTTGTTTTCGTTTGATACGATCCTACGAATGTACGCATTGCTTTGATTTGAACTAAGACGTTACTACTTCGTTCAAACAATAACTAGACCTCGGACCAATAAAAAAAGACAAAGTCAATCAAAGAAATATGTGGAATTTGTACAAATAGCTTATTCTATATTTTCTTCTTAAGAAAACTTTGCTCTACTAATTATTATAGTATCCTTATGCATTTTTTTTAATCCCATAAGACTGAAAAATAGAAATCATTGCATCTTTTGTCCTACAGTTTCATTTTCAAAACCAAACTTTGTACTTGGTACAATATACTTAGGTATTATGTTAGTTACAACTTTACAGCGCAATCAACTATGTGAAACAAATCATCATTACAAGCGAATAAGCAATCTCCTCGGGGCAATTTTGCAAATAGTTAACTGTGAATACGAAGAAGTTTTTTGCGTCGAAATACGGCGAAGAAAAGTAAAGACAACCGTAAACATTTTTTGGAAAAAAACAAACCTTCATAGATTATGATCTATCCAAGCCATTGACACCAAAAATAAAGATTTTGTTAAGATTTGGGGTGATAACAGACTACCCTCGAAACACTAATTTCATCAAAAAGTTAGGAAAATTCAATAACTCGCTATTGCCTCACGAGAAACAGAGCGATAGCTATACAATTTCAAATATCGAATACGCCAAAACCTCGGGTAAGGTCTATCCTGTAAGATTTACTTGATCGTAAACGAAATATTATGGAGTTCTGCAGAAACTTCCTGCAAGTTCAATTAAAACCTAGAAATATCATCATCATCATCATCAGCCCACCACAGTCCACTGCTGGACGTAGGCCTCTCCCAAGTCACGCCACTAAGCCCGATCTTCGGTTTTTAACTTCCACCCGCTGCCAGCTGTCCTACGTCTATCGTCACTCCATCGCATTTCAGGGCGTCCTACGCTACGTTTGCCTAAAACCTAGAAATATACTTCAGGCAATTTTGATCCCACAAAACTTTCACAAGTAAAACGGCATCTTTTAAACCTGATCGAATAAATATTTATCAGTAACGCTACTCAGATGCCGAGATGAGCCTCGTTCCACAAGAAGCGCTTTTAACGGTACCAAGTAGGCATTTACTGTGGGAACTGTTGACAATCGTGATTGCGGCACTGCAATGAAAAAATAAATGCTCGGCCACACCAAATCCAGTTGCACTCCATGTCCGTTGTGAAGCAGTAGTTGCCTACCTACATGAAAGATGTCACACTGCATACAATACTCGCAATGCCCACAGACTGACGCTTACTACAACGCAGAATGACGTCTTTTGTATAATTCTATACATAATTACTGTGGATAGTGGATAGACATTTGGTACTGTGATAGTGTTGAAAAGTAGTAGCAAAATAGCAACGCAAAAAATAGCACCGGTTTCTAGCTTATCAGAAAATTGTATATCACAAATAAAAATGAGTACAGCCCGAGATAACCTAAACTTTTATGGAAGTTTATATTAAGGTCTTCGGACGTATTAAAAACTCTGACGTGTTGCTTACCAGCAGGCAAGCTAGAGGATAAATGTATATTGTTAAATTAATTCACTATTTGAGTGTTTATTTTGTGAATAAATCGACCTTGAGAACCAGGCAAATAATTGAAGGCTAATACCGTTCAATAACATAGTACTTGCGCAACGCCGAATGCGAATAAAAACGATTACAACGTGTAATTGAAAATTTAAAGTTTTTTTTTCTGTTGCGAATATTGGCATAGAGAGAAAAATTGTAGGTATTGAAACTTTTCATAGAGAATGTCGAGTACATTCTCGTGCTAATGCGGCATCGATTCAATTTATAGAGATGTGTAGATATTTAACTATTAGGCTGTCTTCACGGTTTTGCTCGCATGGGTCACAGCTTCGAAAAAAGTAACAATAACAAAATTCCGTACAAACTTTCATTCTCTATTTAACCTTCATTGTCATTTTTAAAAATCGTTTTTAAGCGCACACCGAATAGGATAAACGACGCGACGCAACGCAACTCGACGGGGCGCGGGACGCTCATACAAAAGCTCCACGCCACGCCACGTGGAGAGGCGTTTTCGATGTGCACCGCACTTGTTTTCTATACAAAGTGAGATACAACAATACAACGTTAAAAATTGCGTTTCGGCGCACAGTCGCGGGGCGCAGAGCTGTGTGTGAATCGCCTAAGATATCAAGAAAGTCTTGCGCATAATTTCATGCTTCTAAACCAGAGATGCGATCGCGAGAGCTTACCAAATCGATTACCAAATTTACCAAATCGATAGCCGGAATTTCCGAAAAGTGTAAAAAAGTTAACCTTGAAAGTGCTACTGCGGGATTGCAATAAAAACGCACTCATACAACGCAGTAAAGGCCATTTCATAAACATTACGTATTTTTCTTACGTTGTTTGGTTGACAGTCTATCCGTTGATCACTTGCTTTTTAAATATTTGATGGAAGATCGCTGAAACTAGAAATTTCTGTCTGTCTGTTCTCGACCCACCTATTTAGACTGTGCTTTTCGTCTGTTTCAGAAGTTTATAGTGAAACTCAGTGTCCCTGCAGCATTCTAGGTCAGCTCACAAGTAATTACACACAACAACACCGTTTAATACAAACCATTAGCAACATCTAGATTACGCAAGCTGTCAGATAAAATAATATGGTCATAACTCATTAGGCGGACAAGCCATTTGTGATCATTATCCAAAATAGTCTGTATGCAAAAAGAGGACAACATGCACTTTGAGACATTTACGTCTATTATTTATAGTTTATTTATTGAGAAACCAAGAGTTAACATATTTAACATTCTTATAATATATTTCTACGTACATGGATCTGATATGATCACTTTTAGCCATATACAACATTCAATTATTAATGAAACAATTCAACGTGGTAACATTTATTTGGAATCATGAAATTTTACACAAATTGAAATAATTATTATTTATCGTTTAAATGTGTACAATGATCTTAATTTATTATTATCCATTATGAACATATCATTACGTGATTCGTTTTATAGAGTGGTCCAAGCTTGGTATGAGGAACCCATTTTTTTCGGATTGGCGTCACCGTTTGGACCACCCTGTCTAACGTGCGATAGCACTAAAGATTTTTTTGAAAACAACCCTAACTAAGGCGGTAAATGGGGTATAGGGTTCTTAATTTTTGTTTTTGTTTGCGATGTCGAAAACCAGGCCTCGATCCCGAGCCCTAAACATGCCGAAAGTTGAGCATACTTTGTTGAAAAGTCATTCCTTATAGGGTGTAAGTTCGGCATTTTTACCTTTATTTGCGATGCCGAAAATCGAAATGCAGAGATGAGAAAGAACTATCTGTCAAACTGTCTGTCCGTCTCATACCTCTTCACGAGAAAACTGACACTAGACTGATCATCCACATCATAAAACACATCATATATATGTTTATTTATGAAAAAATCATTTTTTTTTGTTAAACTGTAAAACATGTCTCACTTGTTTATTTGTGAAAAAAAGTAGAATTTACTTGTTAAACTGTAAGCATCTCGTACTTGTTTTATTATGAAAAAAGTAGCATTTTGTTTATTAAACTGTAAAACATCTTCCTTTTTTACACTGTGTCAAAAATATCAGGTACTTTTTTCACACGGCATGTGTGTTCGTATTACTTATAGCATAGATAAATGGCTACTTACTCAATTGCGAAAGAGCTAAAAAACTAAATACATTATATTATGATCACACTTTATACCTCTTGAGGTGCTTAAACAAAACAAACAACGCCTGATGAGAGAGGCGTCTTGTCAGTCGTTTGATCAAATTGACTGTCAATAGAAATAGACACAAAAATAATAGCAACTTAATTGCCTTTAATCGAGGCACAACGAGTTGCTCGTCTGACCTGTCTGTTGGTATTATAGACAAGTAAGTGTAGCCTTTGTGTCCTTACTAGCTGTGCCCGCGGTGCTACCTCCTATTTTCTGGTTTTCTTGCGTTTTTCGTGAAAATCACCCTAATATTGTAAATTACAAAGTTTATGCGTAGTATGTAAATAAGTGTCTTTGTTCTCGTTCACCTCTGTAACAGCTAAATGGATTTGGATGAAATTTGGTATGGAGGTAGCTTATGTCCTGGATAAACACATAGGCTATTTTAACTTACCACAGGAAAAATATTCGGTTTCTGTAGAATATAGGGTGAAAGCGCGGGGCGCTACTAGTTACGTATAATTTTTCAGCTTTCAGGTTCAGCTGTTAGTTAACATACAGCATACAAACAGGCATGACGACAACACATTTAAATATACATAGAAGACCAGACATATAGAAATAAATAAAGACAGACAGAGACAGAGATAAACACAGACAAGAAAAAAAGCCAGTCAAAGAGAAAGAAATAGAGACAAACAAAAAGATAGATACAGATATAGAGACATACATAAAGTAAGACTGAGACATACATAAAAACAGAGAGACAGGCACAGAGACAAACAGAGACAACAACAGAGACAGAGTTACTTTCTTAGTTAATATCTACGTGAAGACTATTAACTGTTTTTCTAGCTCAATTTTTTGTCGATTTATGCATTAATATACGATGAATATTTCGATTTAAACAAAATTTGATGAGCGGAAAAACCAGTTTTAATACTCGTAGTTTTATTACCCGGTCGTAGAGACGCAGATTTTTTACAATTTCGTACTTAGCTTGTTCTACTATGAGATAAACTTAAAACTAATTAACGAAATCTTAGAATAAAGTAATCTTAGAACGAATTCATCACCTAGTAGAAATAATCTGGAATAACAGTGATAACCAATTAACCATATGAAAACGATTATGTTTCCAATGTTGCTAAGCAAACGTGAGGTCAGGGATACTTAACTTTTTCTGTACGTAAGAAACAGCACAAGGTTTGACGTGTAAACACAGACTTAGCATAAACACAGTTTTTTTTTTATGGTACTGATTTTTTCTCCACAGACTAGGGCTCCGTGCTCTTTTTTTTAAATTGTTAACTTAGGGTGTCTACACATGGCCTGACCTGACATCGCGTGAAAAGGTCAGACAGACAACCAGACAGAGAGACAAAGCTACTTTGGCATTTATAACATTAGTTAGGAAGGATGACGTGGGCTCGATTAAGAGGGTTGCACACCAAAAGCTCTAAGTTAGTTAATCCTCGTATCCCTGATGAATTTTTATACTATTGACATAATTTACCCTCAGCATACTATCATGAAAAATTACCTCAAATAAGTGAGATAAGCTAAACTTACTTAGTTCTTGGTGGGCAACCCGCTTAGAGCGACATGAACAGGTAACTGAGCGTTAAGCCTAGCATTTAGCATCATGTCAAAATAAACGGTTTATAGATTTTCTTGAAAATTGAATCGAGTTAGGTGTTCCACTACTAACTGTGACAAAGTTATATCTTGTTAACGCATTTAACTCGATTGTTCCTACGCAAACCACGCAACTCGAGCCTTGAACGCGCCATTCAAGACACACACATACATACTAGAATTTTATTTATAATACAAACTACTGAGACCCTATTCCTGTGCGCTCGAGATTATCTCGGTCACTCTCACTCCCATTAAATTCTAAATTAGAGAGACAGTGATCGAGATAATCTCGAGCGCACAGGAATAGGGTCCCTGGACATAATAGGGCGGTAATTTCTTGATATCTTTACATGCATAGATAGGTATATTTAAAGTTTTAGGTCAAGTACATCATAGGTGCAAAGATTTTTAGGGCCAAGAAGCATTCGACATAGATTATGACATGCTGAATTGGTGATTCGGACTTTACAACCCCTTAGGGCTCAGACAGACAACGCGAAAACTTTCTTGCTACGTAGCAAGAAAGTTTTTATCTTGTATATTGGTGCTATTTTGATTCAAATCCCTAGTAACATTGTCTAGTACATACACGTATGAGGCGAGTTCGAAAGCGGCGTAACGCGTTACGCCCGCTCGCTAGCAAGAGTAGCTTTCAACTGAACTCACAATGGTGCGTATTATATTTTTACGCACCGTGAAACCGGTACCATTAAAATTTGAAATTTTACGTCACTGGGTCCATACGTAAAAACGAAAGTCATGCAATGGTCAAAATATCTTCGAACAAATTATGTACGTACTACCTCTACTAAAATTAAAACGACGAAATAACATCAGAATGGTAATTTGGGCTTACAGAAATTTAAAAAAAGCCGGAATTTATACGACCGTGCGGAAACGGTGCACATCCCTGGCGCGCAGGGTCCGGGCTAGCCCCAACACCATCCTTAACCTATTAGCGAGTAGATTTGACTGTCAGTAAATGAACCATTGCTATGTGGTTCATGTGCTGACTAACGAACAAATGTCAAAATGTGTATAATTTATAATTGTAATTTTCGTAGTTTCTGTAATTTTCGTGTTTTCTATGACCTGTTTGTTATTAATGATCGAAATAAATGACTTTTGATTTGATTTGATTTGTAGAGTGTAGAGCCTCTACTCTACACCTTGGGTACTATAGAATAAAGCTTACGTAGATTTCCTTTAGTTTTTGTTGTTGTTGGCTGATTGTTGGAAGTTGATCCACGTTGATTATAAACATGGTTGTTATTTGGAACCTCGGCCACGTGTAATTGGACCTCATCTATGTATACATTCATGTGATGAATATTTGTGTTTGTTCTATGTCTAGGTGTTAATATCTATATAAGTATGTATTTAAAAATATCTATGTACGTATATCAGTCTAGTCTGGCAGCCATATTACAAGCTTTGCTAAGTTTGGGGTCAGATGACCTTGTGTGCAAATATGTCCCAGATATTTATTTATTTATTTATTTTATTACCTACCATTACGCCTGCGCAATACAACGGCTGTTATTGTGTACCTAATAATACTTAATCGTTTATTTTGTCCCGAGCCCTACCTACTCGTAATCC
The DNA here is from genome assembly GCA_947579745.1 of Apocheima hispidaria. NCBI lineage: Eukaryota > Metazoa > Arthropoda > Insecta > Lepidoptera > Geometridae > Apocheima > Apocheima hispidaria. The sequence continues at coordinate 4,618,089 of OX388150.1, read as the reverse complement.
GATTATTGTACGTACGTATTTCGAAAATGTTTGCCAACGCCATTTTTTTTTGTTCCTAAATTCCGATTTATTTTCCATTGTTGCATTTTTTAGGCTTACTGTCAAGAAAGTACGTTCATAATTGCGATAATAGCTACATAGGTAAGAAATGCCGACCCATATATTAACCTATTAGTTTTAAGAATGACATTTCACTGTCACACGAGTATCATCTGAATTGCTGTCACCGCAACCTTAAGAAAGCAAAATAAAAAAACACACAATGCTTACGCTTTCATTTTCTCGCGACGGATATTACACGCTGAGATGTTCCATTGTATCCAATCAGCATCAGTACGTGCACTGCCTTTGCAACTCAAAAAAAGGCAATCACAAATTACAGTTTTTGCGCAATCACTTTCAAACTCTTTCGTTAAAAAAAATAGTCGAAATTCACGCGCCAAAATTCGAACTGTCACAATAGTCTATGTTTTTAAGAAAAAATATAAATTTGACAGCGTTCGAAATTCAAATGCAAACGCGCGATCAAGTCCGAAGCTCGACGGCAACTCGTTGCTAACGGCGCGCCGTCCGACGATCAGCCATAGCTAGAACCACGGGGCTTATTGTACTCATACCAAAAGTCTATAATATTGTATCCATACCATGGTTTGCCAGACAGAGAACCCTCCTGTTAGCTATTTGGACTTATAGGTATGTATTTGCCACCCTCTTGCGCCCTCGCTCAGCCAAACATTGGAGGAAGTTTGTCTCAAAAGTTTCTAAAACTCGTCGACTTCAAGTTGCATGATTGATTTTGTCAGTCTGTTCAATAGTGGGATGCATGTGGGTTGCATTTTACCATGGAAGTAGGCGGACAAGTGAAGGCGTTCGTAATGAATGGGAATTTAAATATTTGTAGAGTTTGGCAATAATTTAGTGATTTATTTTAACAAAAATTACCGCATACATTTGCTGCGATTCGCACCGTAAAACGTCTAAAATGTTTTTTTTTTTTTTAATGTGTATGAAATCGTGTAAGAATTTTATCACAGAAATTTATTTGGTGTAAGACTTTCTCTATTGGAATAAGTTATTTGTATTTATATACTTACATACATATATACATACATCATTGAGCAACTCGGTGCCGGCCCGAACGGGTCGGCCGGAAGCCTGTGTTGCTCTAAGACATGCATACATAAAATGTCATATACGACTGTCAAACTTATAACCACACTTTTTCGTAGTCGGGTAAAAATAAGTTAACCTTTATTTTATTTCATTTCTACTCAGTAAGTTTTATATTAAAAAATGTTTTCCCGCAAGCTTGCCTCACATTCGTGAGGTTGCGGGTTCGAAACCGGGTGGCCCCGTACCAATGAGTTCTTTGGAACTTACGTATAATACGGATACCACTGGCTTTTCGGTGAAGTAAAACATCGTGAGGAAACCTGCAAATTTCCGGAGAAGAAATTCGATGGCGTATGTGAATTCGCCATGCAATCCGCACTGGGCCATTGTGATGGATACCTGAATTTTGATATAATCACCCTTCGAGAGTAGGCCGATATCCTAGTAGTGGAATGTAAAAGGCTGTGCAGATGCAGAAAGTTATTGCTATGTACTTAACGACCTAATTATCAGTACAAGTTTACAATTTTGTATTACTCTATTGTCCACTTGCAAGATATTGGAGAGAAAGGAGCCTATTATTAGACAAAGACACGGCTACCTAACTGGAACGCGACCTAGAGATACTTAGATGCGGTGGCAAAAGTGCCCATGTCATTGACTACTTATTATTATATTGCCTTAAAACCATCAGTTGCTTAGATAATTAACATAAATTATTGTATTTTAATAAAAAGGGATTACTCACATTAAATTGAGTCGGTTATTCCGACTATAGGTCGCGCCTCGAGTGCAAGGCAAGACGAGATCGCGCGCGTGTCACGCTTAGCATTTCTTGATAAAGGTCGCCGAATGTGATCGAAACAATAGTCGGAATAACCGACTCAATTTAACGTGATTATTCCCGTTTTATTAAAACACAATGTGTCTATTTCTACCCACTCCAATCTTTCATACTCCAAGTCTTTTACTGTGCAAGCTGTCCTGCTCTGGAACGAGCTGCCTGCATGTATCAGGCAGGCTAAATCACTTCCCATTTTCAAGAACCTCGTTTACAAACACTATCTTTCTTTAAGTTAATTGGTACGTATGTATAATGTGTATCTATTGTGAGTTTTATAGTATTTATATATAGTGTGTAATTATTGTATGTATTTCTATGTAAGTATTAGGATTATGCATGTATTTTCATATATTATATTTATTTTATGTAGATATCCGCACCACCGACCGTAGTGTTTTTTCATACATAATTCTGTCCATCCCAAGGTTGTCTGGAAGAAATCACTTTAGGCGATAAGGCCGCCCATTATACTACCGGTTTTCTAATATTGTTTATATTTAAGTTTTATTGTCTTTTGGTGTATAATAAAGTTATATTGTATTGTATTGTAATGTGTTCAAACCAGTCAGTCAGTTCAGTTTTCATAGTAAAACATCAATTATATTACTGAGGCATTACCGTATCAATACACAATTACACACCTTTGATTATCACAAACTATTTAATTTAATGAATTGTAAACCCTAAAAATCAAAAGCAATTTTAAGCAGCTAATAATTTTTGAGCACACAAACACGATGAGATTCGATATGATTATGATAAGATGGAATTCAGCTCCGCTCGTTCGAAGCTAGAGGGAATTTTTGAGATAAGCTGCAACGGTAACAACGTATGATCACAGTAGAAGGGTCAAATTTTTAATAAGGAAGCACACCAGAATGTGGATGCAGTTGGTAAATATATGTATATATGGGTAGTGATCCTCAAAGTTTTAAACAAATTATGTTATGTAACAATTTAATAATATTGTTTCAGAATTGTATAGGGTCCCGTACACGAAAGGAATTAACAGGCTTGAAGACTACGCCGTTTATCTATCTGTCCTACCTTTAAAGGCTATATGAACTATAACAGGTAGCCACATTAAATTTGCACAGAATATGGTCCTTGTAAATTCCCACTGCTGGGATATCGTCCTACCCTCGAAGGGTGGATAAGTATAGTTATGTGTTATTTTGACGGATTTCCAGGAAAAGAATAAAAAGTACAAAATTAAAGGGGGTGTCTCCATACGTGTTTTTTTCGACAATTTCTTTTTTTTGTCATCAAAATGGTAAAACAAAATAAGTGCAAACAGTAATGATTGCAATGCAATAATAGGGCAACTTCAATAGTATAACAACAAATACTATTAAAAATTGGTGAAGTGTGAGCCTGGCTCGCTTAAGATCCCGAACTGAATAAACAGACACTTTTATTGGTATCTTTTGTACAGAATCCTAGATACGCGAGTCTGACTCACACTTGGCCGATTTTTCGTAATACCCGAACTTATTCCACAGCAGAAATGTCAGATATTTTAGTGCAACCGAAGTATAGGTTTAAAATTACATAACTAAGCCATGCAAATTGGTTGAAATTAGATATTTATATAAACTACTAGCTGAGCCCCGCTGTCTATGTATTAATCCAGAGTATAAGCTACCTCCATACCAAATTTCATTTAAATCGGTTCAGCGATTACAAAGTTGAACGGGAACAAACACACACAAAGTTACACATAAACTTTCGCATTTATAATATTACTGTGATCCCGCAAGATAACAACCCTTGTTCACGGTGCACAACATATTTCATAAAGAACTTCATTCTGCTTCCGGATGAACATGAACCACAAGCAACCAACTAATATTTCATCGGACGTTTGCAACGGCACTTTATCCTCTTGCCAGCCGATCTAGTTTGTTTTGATCGAATACCGCCAGTCATCCGGCATAGAAAGCAGTCGTCAATCTTGATCCGAGTGAAAGTTTTTGAACCAGTGTATTAGTAAACAGTCATTTAGTAGGGGTGTCGAAACTAAGAAGAATAGCTGCCCCATATTGTTTAGAAGGCCAAAAGAGGAAGACGCAGTGCAGGCAGGCCTCCCGGTGGGCCGACGACATTGTGAAAGTCGCTGGCAAGTGGATGCAAGTGGCACGTTGTCGGTCGGTGGGGCGATCTAAGGGGGAGGCCTTTGTTCAGCAGTGGACGTCTTCCGGCTGATGATGATGATAATGATTGTTTAGAAACCATATGGGATCCCCACGCCACCTGCCAAGCACTGGGAAGGTTAGTCCAGCAATGGTCACCTGATGATTATGATGGCTTAGATATTATTCCAAGCTTGGACAACCTCCTATCTGCCTAATATACAGGGCTATAAGTAAAGTGTACGCTAAGCCGAAAAGGGCTGATAGTACTCATCATTATGAACAACTTTAAGTATGGCACTAACCCTGGAATCGGGAAAAAAATCTGCTGTTCCATACATTTTATCGAGTGTCATGGAAATGTTTCTATGGAACTTCCCTTTTCGGATTAGCATACCCTTTCCTTATAACCCTGTATACTAGAGCCTAAAGTCTAATGGATCAATGGCATAGTGATATGTTTCTATGGTCTAAGTAAAAGTTTTGAAGTCAGTGGATAGTGAAGCACAGTCATTAGATGCATGCAGTGCGTGTGGCGCAGTGTGAGGGTGTCCGTGATCCAAAAATGGGGTTCACACAGTAACTGTAACTTAATCTGTGTCGGGAGCGATGAAGTAGTTCTTACCTACCAAACAAGCAAGGAGTAATCGATGAATTGGAGGTGGCTTTAATAATAAGTGCCTATATTGCGAATAACTGCCAATACTATTTTATTGTACTTTCTACTGCAGTCGTATCCGTGTGCACTAGGAGGTGGCATTAGATAAAGCATCATTCGTTTAGGCAAAATCACAGAAGAGAGAAAAATTTTACTTCTCTCTTCTGTGGGCAAAATCATAATTCGTAAAACATTTTCGCATCGCAAATGGCTACTTGTACGCGTACCGAATTGTTGCTGAGCAACTACTAATTTTTCGGAACTTTTATTTTTTTTAGATACGTACAAAAATAATTAGCAAACTACTTAAATAAGCAATACAGAAAATACATTTTAAATTTGCTAATCCAAACATTGTACACAACATTGTTAATAAGTATATCTTGCTATTATACAGGTAATAACGTCAACTAGTTAAATATCATTTGAGAGAAGTAGTTTTTTAAAGTTATACAAGTTTGCTATCCTTCTCACTTTATCACCTGACTGTATTATTACGCCGTCAGGCCTAGAACGCGCTCTGCGATAAAATTTTATCTAGGTTCTCACAAATGTATGTAAAAACAGTTTTTTTTGCGCTGTTATTGTTGGTATTTCAAAGTTTTTTTATAATCATGTTTATAATGAAATCCTAGGATATGTCCGTCGCATCGCAGCTAAGCACCCAGTATTATTATCTCCTCCAATATGATTTCTTCCATGCTCCATAACAATGTGCTCGCAACGCAAACTGTCGCGCTGCACTCCGTCCACCGAGTGCCTATCGATCCACTCCACGTCGAGGGGTGCTACTGCACCCCTAGAAGAAATTAACAAGAACGTCATCGGCACCTAAACTGCATTTTCAATTCTTTAGTCTTTCAATAATTTATACTCGTAACTTGCTTGGCAACTTATTGCAAGAAAAATATATTTTTCCAAATCGGTTTTTACATGTGATAAAATGTGTATGGTATAAACAAACATAAAAAAAACAGTCGATTCGAGAACCTCCTCCTTTTTTATTCAATAATTTTCTGTTTATAATTTGTATTTAAATGGTCGGTTAAAAATAGGTACTCGTGTAGACGTGTCAAGTGTTTTATGCCTCGAAGATGACACAAAAATGGTTACAGTTTTAATGTGCTTTGTTATTATTTCTAGGACTGACTGGCTGCGTGACGAGCCAATGCGCCATCATCTACAAGCAGCTATCATTCTTGTTTCAAACTAGCAGTACTAGTAGTTCGCACCGAACCGAGACTTCGCGACCTATATAACTTCACAAAACCTGGTCCAATTTAGCTCATATTTCAACTTAAAATATATTGTTTATTTATAATCTTTGTGACGAGACGAGCAAGTCGCTCATGACGTTGCTCATAACAGTTCAGTGCCACCAAGGATTTTGAACTTCAACAGTTTAAAACCATAAGTGGCAATGCACTGCGCTCGTCACCCTAAAAGATTAGAAGTTAAATCTCTTTAAGCTCTTCTCTTTATGCTCTTTTTTAAGCAGGAAATATTGCCCCTCAATCCGGAACACAATTTTACGAAAATCTGATCAACAGCTCTCTAGTGATCATACCACAAATACACATAACAAGCCTATAGCCCTCTCAAGCAATCCAGAGTAGAGCAGGTACCTACACTACGTTCCTTGATGCAATCAGACTAAATGAGTACAGTGAATTGATAACACAATTCATTGAATGAGTATGATGATAGAAACGCTCTATTAAACTATAATAATGCATCTATGTACCTAACCAATTAGATATTGGTTTGCTTGACACTGACATAGTTGTCTGAGCATTTCATTTACTGCGTTTTGCTCCGGTTCAATTGACCTAGATATCAATTACGAATGCTAGACAAATATATCTTTGATAGCGTTTTCACAGGCCAATCTACTAGTTTTGCCTTGCTATCTATATACCTCATAACCAATTTTTATAGGTGAAGGGGAACTTACAGGGTGACTTTTTTTACCGAAACGGAAATGTGAGATGTCAGAGGTATATTGCAGTGGAAGCCTACAATAAAAACTTGTTTTCAAATTTATCAGTTTTTAAACTCCTCTGTTGCATAAAAAAACACCATACAATCATTTATTAATCTATCTCTCAAACAATACAAAGATTATGTGTGGCCAGGCCAAGATCATGCCTAAGTATAATTTTCATACAAGAAAACTTAATTTAATCAATACATATTCAATACTCACTCATATAGTATACTAGAAAGTAAATCACAGGTCTTTTAGTAACAAAACTAGCATCAGTAGAATCTAGGACAGCTTTTTGTCTCCTCCGAGTTGGCTTACTTTTACCGACTTCCCCAGTAACCTGCAATAAAATAAAAAACCTAAACAAGATCATTACCACTTCCAGAGCAAGCAATGGATATCTTTCAATGGTGAGAGTCGTCAAACCCTATAAGGTAAAGTAGCATTTATCTGTCACGTATAGACAGACGCTTTTCATCCGGACTCTCATGGTGAGGAATTTATGTGGAAGTAGGTATTACTTGGCCAGAGGTAGTAGTAGGTATTACAGTGGATTCATAATTTATTTGTATATTATTATTGTAACCCCTCACCCCTCATCATCAGCCGGAAGACGTCAACTGCTGACCCGAGCCGAACGACACAGTGAACGATAATTTGCCATTTCCGAGATTCCGAGATATTGGTCGACAATTTTCACACACAGTTCCATCTAGTCCCTAACTAAGCAAGCTTGTACTATTGGAACCAGATAACTGATAGAATACATAAATACTTTTTTTGTTATTACATACATAGAATATTTTGTTTTAATAGAACGGGAATACTCACGTTAAATTGAGTCGGTTATACCGACTATAGTTTCGATCACATTCGGTGACCTTTATCAAGAAATACTACGCGTGACACGCGCGTGACCTCGTCTTGCCTTGCACTGCAGACAGTGACTGCACTCAATTTAACGTGATTATTCCCGTTTTATTACAACAAAATGTGTCAAAACCACGTCAGTTTTCATAATAAAATACATAGAAACACACAGACAAAGAATAAACATCACACAAATATTTGTCCTGGCTGGGAATCGAACCCACAATCTACAGCACAAATCCTCCCACTGAGCGACAAGACTAGACTAAGGTTTGCATCCACAGCGGTTGCCAGCGACTTCCACAATGTCGTCATCGTTCTTCTCCATCGATGACTTTTTAACCCCTACAAAGGTATCATTTGCCAGTGGTGTAGTTGCAGCTGCGGATTCCGTATTGTTTTCTGCTAACGAATGCGCTCCTAAAACTGAAACCGAAGCTGCTTGAATTATCTGTACAGATGACCGATGATGATGAAATGTAGCATCACTTCAATCTGCTACAGTAATAATTATATATTTGTATACATTTGTATAATTTGTAGTAGTTATAACTTTGCCTCTTGAAAAAAACTTGATTCCTTTTGATGCCTACCTGATTTCGCTGTTACATTGACATAAATGTAAGTACAACACATTTTTAAAATTTTCACAATATAGGGAAAAAAACTACGTATTTCCATTCCAGACTAGGCGTGTATACAATTTTCAACTTAAGGTAAGGTGTCTATTGTCTCCGAGTATTTTATAATTATTATGTATTGAAAATGAAAAATAACTAAGTTTCAAGTATAATTATCGTTTTAAACAAACTTTCGTTTTTATATTCGTTTTGGATTAGCGTTTATCAAAACAGGTTTTATTCCATCTATTCTGTCAAAATAAGTTTTTTTTTTTTTTTTTTTTTAGTTATTGTTCACACATTCACACAATATCTACAAAAACAAATATGAGACGCTGGGGACGGTTTTAACCATTCAAATTAAAATTGATCATCACGTCAATAGTAGAATCCATCTTCGATGTAAGCCAAGGTCCACACTGGCATAGATGAAGCGCTGCATTGAATGACAAATAGATAAGCATAAGGGAACCATTCAGACGCGCACGCACGCTTTTATGTTCAAAGAGTAAAGGAATCCGTAGTCTCTTCTAATTGATTCGATTCATTATTCATGTGAGAGCCTATTACTATGGAACAGTGGGCTTAACGATATGGTCCACTTAAAAACGGTTTGAATAACCTGATTTTAAATTTGTCTTGTTAGGTACGTGCTAAGGATGGAAAGGAAATAATCCCAGAATTTTCCGAAGTGTTGCCTGAGACAGCGTGCTAGAGGGATACCGTCGTTCCTATGAAGAGCCCGATACTCTTGATCAGGCACAAAGGCAGACAATCCGAAGGTGTTTTAGAGGTAATCTCACATAGCTCGGCAGCATTTGTGTGCAGCAAAAGATTTCGAAGATCTCTCCTCTATCACTAAAAAAAATTAAACGTGATAAGTACCTGTTACTTATCTATTTATATCAATACCAATATATTTCAACACGGACGGTTTATTAATCATCGAAAAGCCTGTCAGAAACAGACATGCAATTCCAGAACGCCAGTGCCATCATGTGGAGCTGGCGTTCGCGAGACAGAGTCTACGATGCGGCGGTCGAATGGCGCCATCGAACGCAAGCGGAACTACACGAGGGAACGCGCTTGGATGTGGCCGTTGGAGAGCGTGGTCAGTCTGATCGGGGAGCCAAATCAGACCATCAAGAGAAAAAAATATATTATATATTTTTCTCTCGTTTTTTAGACGGCAGTCGGCACCAACATAACTACTACGTGTGTTAACAGCTAGCTACTTGGTTATAACATTGTAGCAATTGTAGCAAGGCAAGCTCAGGAGTTTGAATACAAACTACACAACATAATACGATTCCAAGAAAAGTTTATTTTGCATGTTAACGTTAAACATCCAGGAGACAATCTTAGTGCTAGCCTATTCACAGTTTCTCCTAAACAAATAAATAGTTCACAAATATATAGTTAAAACATTAATCTAATATCACTATCAATTTACAAAATGCATTATCAAAAATGTTGGGATTTAAAACTTACTACGTCAAATGGTATGAATAATCAACAGAAATATTTGGTGTGATAGGAATTAAATTAATAGGTCATTGTTATAAGTATATAAGAAAGTACTAAGGGACACGACAGTGTCCGAGCCAGTTTTAACCTCTATTACCAATTAACATTGATCGAAAATATAACATCGAAGAAATAAGAAACATTAAATTATTCTAAATATAATTATAATCCCCAGTCTGTAACCGCCCGGATACAAATTGCTGGAAATTAAAGCTAAAATGTCATGTTTGAGTATTTTAAGAATAAATAATATAAATAAGATATTAACAATAACGTAATTATTACTCCAAATATTTTCATTTTAAGAAACCTTAAACAAAATAGCTACATTGGTGAGCGTAACATTTTATTGGATACAGCTAAAATTTCACAAACAATGAGAAAGCCGCAAATATATTTATTTATATTTTATAAATTTATAATATCATAGTTATACAGGTGCTTATAATAAGAAGATATATAATTAAAATATGATTTTGATTGGTAAAATTAAACTTAGTAAAGATAAAGAATAATGTCAAGAGTTTTTTACAACCATCTATCTGCCTCAGAGCAATAACTAAAGCTAATTCATGCAGTATAATTATGTATTACGGACTTCTCTATAGTATAGAGGAACATTTTCATATCTATAGGGATTCGATACTTTATCGGTACTATAATTTTATTAAAATTTATTAATATCAAGAGTATAAACAAAACAAGAAATATACTAACCAAGTTATTTACAATTATAAATCAGGTTTCAACGCAATCGTCTCAAAACATGTAACTATATTTAAACCAAAGAATATTCTGTGTTATTATTTTTTGTACTTATATAAAACATATACATATTATAAGTTGTTTTTAAACTCGCACCTTCTAATACATACCTACTCCTTGTTCTTATATATATTGCAGATAGTTAATTAAAGAAAATTATTGTGAAGTCACTGTTTCAAAATATTGAGCAAAACTTGAATACTGGAATCTACTGAGGAAATTACTCTGATACGGCTTAGGGTATTATAAAAACACAATACAAAGATAATTACAAGTTTAAAGAATTTGTCACTACATAATAATTTATAATACTAAAGCGATAAAGCGGCGAAAATCTCCAGAACACTTGTTTTAATAGTTTTAGAAGTTCTAAACAATTATTATAATCAGATACATTGATGTTTAAGGCCCTTACCCCCGACCACATTTGTTTCGCTTAGATAGTTTCATATTGTTGAAGAAATCATCATCATCATCATCATCAGCCATAAGACGTCCATTGCCGTACATAGGCCTCCCCCTTAGAGCGCCACACCGACCGACAACGGGCCACTTGCATCCACCGCTTGCACTTGCATTGCCCGCGACTTTCACAATGTCGTCGGTCCACATAGTGGGAAGCCTACCTACGCTGCGTCTTCGATTCGTGGTCGCCACTCAAGAACTTTTCTTCCCCACCGGTTATCGGTTCCTCGAGTGATATGGGTCTGCCCATTGCCTCTTCAGCTTGCAAACTCTGAAAGCTATGTCGGCGTCTTTGGTTCTTCGGCGAATATCCTCGTTCCGGATTTTATCGCGCAAAGAAACTCCGAGCATAGCTCTCTCCATAAAGAAAAAGTTGAAGAAATAAATTATAATAATTCATAAAAATTTAAAGAAGAAAGAAGAAAATTTAAAGAGAAACGAAGTTTGTAGCATTACAAATAAAATCATTTTTATTTTTACATCTTGAAATTTGACGCGTGTTCTAGTTACAATAGAATCGCTTGTTTCCATTCCTTCTGCCAAATCAAAGTTATTAACGCGAAAATGTATTTATTTGTAAAGCTATGATAAACAGCTATAACGTGGTTTTTTGGAAAGTAATTTTATATCAATAACATTGTTGAATGGGCGAGCGAGAGCGCATGAGAGCGGCGCATGAGTACGGTATATAATTTATATACATAGAGGTAAATTGGTGCAGAGTTTTTAAAAGATGTCTTATTTAAAATAGATATCTATGTTTATATTTTTTTAAGCAGCCATACTAACCTAGGTACTATCTTATACCATCAAAAAGTTAATTTACAAAATTGAATAAAACATTGTTGGTATTTATTATCGATCCAGATTTTTACTAGATTGATGGTATATTTATGTACAAAAACTATGACCACAAAACTTTGGAAACCATACATCATAAGTATAGGTATCTGTTAAAAATCTGCAATTAAAAATAATATGCATTTTAATGTACCTACATGGACGAAATAGCTAAGTCTATCGACAATCATAAGTTTTTGGTGTCTAGTTATTCCAAATCATCAATATATCGCTCTATCCTTGTTTATAACCGTACTTTTACGAATCTCTATTACATAATAAGCTCCCAAAAACTTCCTACTTCATATAAAACTTTGGTGTTACTTTTGCCTAACTACTGGGTCCTCGGTACTCGAATATACTACAATCAAAAATATTTCCAAAATACTGACACTACATTCTCATCGCAAAAATATCGCTACAAAATTCTAATATTTTACGTTCAGACTATTTATTACACTTCTAATAATAAAACATTATTCGTCCAAAATCATAAGGATTTACGAGTTCTTATTCATGATCAATATTCGTCAAAAAATTGGTTAGGTCGATTTTATTGTTCCCAGAGTCGACTATGGAAATATTTAGCAGTTTTTTTTGTAACGAAAGTGTATAACATAACCTAATGGAAGACATTTTGTTTGAATTTAAGTGCGTAAGTATGTGATGCGTTGCCGATGGAAATTATGAAGAGTGGAATGTAGTATATTATGATGTCTTTAATTTCTACATTAATGTCACCTTAACTAGAACTAGAAACGTAAATATGACACAATTTACATCTATAGAGCCACATACATCAACGATACATTCATTAATACTATTTCGAAGAAAATAACGTCAAAATATAATAAAGCGCTAGATAAATCAATGTCTGACCCGTCTTTCAAAATACTGTATTAAACATAACCAACGTATTGATTTCTATGATACTTAAAGCGATCCATAAAGCTACAAATAAATAACACATTAAAATATTTAAAATACAATAACTTAACATAGCAGTCAACTTCAAACCGATAGCACACCAGAGAAAATAATATCACGATTATGCCGTCATATCTAATTCCGAAAATATTATAACTATAACTAATGTTATATAATCATGTTTCATAACTTATGTTTCCGATGAGGATGACTCTGAATCTATGGCACTAACACCCAACTACGGCACATTCTACGAGAGTACCATATTCATTCACGGCTAATACCTTCGAATCCGTCGCTACATATAGGCTGGTTTCATCTTATATGCGCGTTTCCAGATTTCACACAAGCATACAGTCGAATGGAACCTGTAGAATATCGCCAGTGGCATGGACACGTGTGTTATTATAGTCCATGCCCATAATCCATAGAAATGCAACTGCACCGGGTGTGACTCCGCTCTTGACTTTTCCAAAGTATTTATCGCCCACATCGCTAGGTTTGTCACCAGTAGGAAAGTTACGATCTCTCTTCCCGGCTTCTTACGTAGCTGTTCGGGAGTTTTCGCAGATCTTCGACTAGCGTCTAATATGAACATTGTTTGACACGTCGTCTGAATTAATGATGATAAAGCTGTGATTAAAATCAGGATCGTGTTCTTTTCTATCGTAAAGTGACCGCCGATGATTGTAAATGTTCCGTAAATGAACATCCCAGTTTGAGCTCCGACTAGAAGAATATTATCCAATTCTAAGTTCCTGTGACCGTCATATTTCAAATTTCTCACGCAGACCATCCCAGCCAAGCTAGCAAATGTAGTCATCGCGTACAGTGCCAATTCACATATATTAACTTCCACGACTGCTAATGTCGCGTAATCTTTCTTCGAAACGAGAACAAAGAATAGAATTAGAGAAATGATTGTGAGCACCAGCACGAGGATACCGAAGAACAGACCTTTGTGAGCTCGCGCGCAGTCTACGCTGTATAAATGTGGCGACTTCTTATATGCTAGACCCTCAAGGAGCCTGGCTTTTGCGATTGCTGCTGCAACATCTTTAGATGGATATTTGGATATATTTTTCCACATGACATAAAGAATAGCAGCGCATATCAGGGAGTATTCAATTGTGCATGGAAATAGAAACGGAGAGGCATCCTGGACCAATGAACCCATTATGTTTGTTCGTCGACACTCGAAAATGTGATGGGGTCCTTTCAAACCTCGAGGAACTCTCAAATGCGCAGCAGAAGGATGTGATGGAGGCACTTCTGTTGCCAACGAAGCGAAAGCTTTCTGGAACGCTGAAACATACAAATTCTTAATTCATTTCTGAGAATACTTGAATTAAGCTAAGTAATTGAATGCCGTTTAATGTTCGATCGGTTGGCGGTATTCCACTCAGGAATTTAGGTCAGAATGCTTTCCGGGGTCGATCGCTGGATCGGAAAGCAATTGACATAACTTAGCGACGTCTGCCGCCGAAATGAGACCTCGCCTTATTTTAATTAAAAATCAGCTGGTTCTTTATTACTTTATGCTACTAGACCGTATGTTATGTGATGTCTTTAGGAAATATCTAGTACATATCGATTTTAAGAGTCTTATTTTTCATTGATAAAATCAATAGAAAATTGACCGTGACGGATATCGTGAGATGGGAGATCATTTCTTAACTACAAGATTAAGTTTGTACCTAGTCATACTTGTATAATTTTACGCAAAAAAAAAGTGCCCGTGGTGCACGATTCAGAATCGCACTTGTCCGGTTATTTTATTATTTTTATATCCTTATAGTTCTCATTACCAAGAACATACCGTAAACTGACAAAAAAAAAATGACGCAAATCTTTTTTTGCGAATTATCTTTTCATTTTCAGTTAAACACATAATATCCTTATTTATTTGATAAAAAATAGCAAAATAAAACAAATATTGTATACTTTTCAAGTTTTGGCAATACAACCACAATTTGTGTAAATTAGGGATCAGTTCTGCTGAAGTGCGGTCAAAATTACACGTAAGCGTAGATATAAGAATACACAAAGGTGAAAGTTCACCATACAACACGTGTTAAAAGAATGAAAGGGGTTAAACGAGGATAAATGACCAGGGAGCCAGGGGCGCTTCACTGCGCAACAAATTATGCGGGCAGGGGAGTAAAAAACGAGCGTGAAGCTCCTTAGAGTGCCATTTTAAAAATGGCTTTTTACGTAAGTAATGTCATGTATTTTGTTATGTTGTCGCTGATGTAATTGGGTGTGGAGTTTTGGCGCCAACGTCAAAAAATCATCACGCTGTCGTGAATTATTTTCCTAAACTTGGTTTCTCTCGTGTTAATGTATAAAAACAGTGAATTATTATCCATTAAGTGTTAGTCAATATGCACGAGTGTGGGCTAATCGTATAAATCGATGAATCGTATACTAACGTGTTTTTTTAACTCCGTAGAAGTTTTCAGTAAAGCTTTTAGCAATTAAACTGTTATTGGTGCCTCTTCATCAATCTTCAATTATAATGACACAAACTAAATATCGAAAGGGACAGAAACCATTAAGGAACAAAGAACACCTTTAACCGATTCCTTTAATTAAACCTTCAATCTGTCGATAGCTGTTTGCCCCAATTTGATTTAGGTCGAAGGAAATTGGCATACTTTTTATAAGGAAGGACATTAAATAGAACATTAGAGACCAATATTTTTTATCTGTAGGTAGGTACTTAGGCTTTGATGCTTTAGACGATCTAATTACTTCAAGGTTATTTTTACTTGGTAGTTATAGTTTAGATGTTTTTAGTTTATGTGAATGTGTTTAACTTTTATGATGTTAGTACTAAAATTAATTGTCAATATAAAAACTAAACAGAAAATAAAAACATTCAAAGAAAATAAATCTTCAAAGTTACAAAGATAAAATAAAAATTTTAGTGCCAAAAAATAAAAGAGCAAATGATTTTTAATATTGAATAAAACCAGTTTAAAACAACAAAAATAAATGCTATAATGCGAGGGTATACATGCTAGCATAGAGGTTAATATGGCTCTCCTAAGAGGAATATCGCTTCCCTCTAGGAAGTTATTTCACCGGATAAAAAACTGGTTAGTATTTTATCCGGTTATTAGATTATAGAAACTGGTTAGTATTTTATACATTCAGCCCGTCCAGCCTAACAACATTGTAATATCTCATGCCACCCCAGAAGACGTTGTACGTAGCTAAAGTGGGTTTTTAGAAAGTTCAAATAAAATAGTATTAGTATTGTTTCAACTGTATTTTTATGTGTAATTATATCTTCCGTTTCAACCAAGCGTTTAAAAACTATTTTGTCTGTCAAAACAAATTATATTAGGCAGCGCTTTAGTAAATCCAGTTTTTAACAGATAGATTATCAAATCGGCTCGTTCCGAATGGCGCGTCTCAAATAATCGCCATAATAATTTTTGCTTCGCTAAATGTGACCCTATATGGTATTGTGTAAGACAGCAGTTACAAACGTGCCCACTTCCCACTATGTACCGCCCCTTGATAATCTTCATGGATTACAAATAAAAATAAAAAGCAAAAGAAACAAAAACAATCGACATTTACCTAACTTACCAAGCCTGTGTGATAGCCCAATAGTCTTGTTCTCAGGATCGTAGAACGTGAGGATTTCGTGTTTGGTCTCCTGAACGAGCACGTTCAGCCAAACACTTAGGTTCGTTCCGACCATGTGCATCAGACCAAAGCGAGCCACTATTTTGTGCTTGTATACCTTCATCTGAATAAAAAAGAAACACATTTTTTTCTGTAACTCGAACAAACACTTAGTTAAAATCCGTGTAGTGATTTAATTTGTAAACCATCAACTAATATACCATCAGGGAATATTCTGAGGGATTTTAATTTTTTTAGTAATGAGATCTTATTGGTATAAGGAAAATATTGTGTATATAAGAAGACAAACTAAATAGAAATGTCGTTTTGATATCAATCTGAAAATTGAGGCTGAGAAATATTATGTAAAATTTCTACACAAATCAAGAATTTATCGGGACAGCAAATTTTCAGCAATCGGGATTTATTTTATCAGCATATACCTAGATAAATAACAAATATCAAAAAAAAAAACGAATTATGAATGATGTATGCATTACCAACCTCATTATTGAGAAAGATGAAGTACATCTGGATGAATATGAAAGCCATCCTTGTTGCAGGGGTGAGCGCCAGGAGCACGTTGTGGCAGTTAGTGTTCCGCTCCAGCTCCCAGTACTGACCAAACTCCAGCCCGGAGTAGATCATGGAACCGATGCCGAACGCTGGAACATTATGGTTGAGGAATTAGGATTCAACTCCTTGAATATTAATCCAGTCAATTTACAGGACTTAGTATGGAGGACCCGGACAGTTTATGTTCAAAGATAAATAAAAATCAAAAAAGAAAAAAAACTACTTTCTATTCACCTCACTCAAATACCATTAAAACAAAAGACTGGGTCTGGGTTGTAGTTCTCAATGTCTTTGTGTGCGTTCAATGGCACAGGGAATCCTACACTGGAAAGCTCTAATTGTGGTCTTATTTATTTACATGGACCTTCCAAAAATGTATTCCTGTTCCTATATTTTGGTATACGAATCGAACCGAAATAAATAGTTTTAAGAAAATGTAAGCCAACAAGTTACAAGAAAACAAGATGGCGGATGCAAGATAGAAACGCGGATAAGACAAAAATAGACTTAAAACTCGGTGAGGCTTAGTTATTATTGCTTTTAGATAAGTGTGCAGGTAAATAGAACTAAAATAGACATAGGACAAACAAGATTATCCATGCAATAGGCTAATTGAAAATTTAGAAGGGTTTCCCCACTAAACCTCTGAACCGAACTCTGAAAATGTTCCGCTTGATAAGCTCAAACTACCAACTATACCCGCGTAATCTTCCACACTACAAACTAACCCCGATTGCTGTCAACTTCGATGACGTTGTATCAAAGCGAACAAGTAAGGAAGCAAACTGAGTTACTAGAACAACCTTATCTATTGGGTTGAATGTGGAGCCACCTTTGTATTTTCCCACCATAATTGATTATCAACTTTTAGTTCCACAATTTAGTCAGCTCTTCGTATAAGTTGGTAGTTCTACAACTGAAAGTAAACTGAATTACAGCCGGTGCCTGAAGAAGTTTGTTTCGAACTCCTTGACACCGCCTACAAGGGATTTGGAAACTGCTCAAAGGAGTTATCGAAGCTTTTACGTATCAGAGACACCTCTAAGTTGGAAATAAGCTAAGGCTTAGCACGTTTCAAAGGTAAATGAAAATCAGCAATTCCCAATCTCCCGACTGCCCAAGAAGAAGGGTAATGTTTTTGGGGTGTATTTAAGTGCTTATGAAATAATGTAGTTTGTATGATTGTGTGTTTCTATTTTTGGGATAATTCATCGCCTTGCGGTAATGGAAACGATGTAATGCTATGAAGGTCGTGTTTGAACTTGAGACGAAAGTTTTGATTCAAAAAACTTTCAAAGCATACTTTCAATTATTTAAACTGTCTATTATGCCATTAAAAAAAAAACAACTATTACTAATTGGGCTCTTATGTATATGTACCACGTAGATGACACTGCTTAACATTACGACAGTCCATTTCAGTGGCAAATCTGCCATACTTTACTTTGTCACTCGATAGACCTCGCTGTGTGATCAGGTGTTGTATTAAATTATTCCCTTCAACATTGTTTCTATTGTGGTGTATTCTACCAGATACCTTTATTTTCATTCATTTCTGGGCCCGTACCGAGACGTGCTTATTGCGATTATTGTTGGCTGCGCAACCTATCACAATCATCGCAAAAAGGACTTCACGGTAAGGGCCCTGGAAGCATTTGAGACACCAAATATAAAAAGTTCTATCCTGATTTGAAAAAAAACTTACCCACTGCTCCCATTCTGAGATAAAAGCTTCCGTAGTGGTGCGTTCTCGTGGCCAGTGCGAAGCCCAGAGAGAGACGCTTGGCAGCCAGGTGTGGTGGGATGTGTGACGTGGTCGTGGTGCTCTGATCTGTGCGCGATGAGCATGAATCCGATTCCGATGGAGATGAACTTGATTCTGATTCTAGAAGAAAGATTTTTGACATTGTTAAGTTTGGTGCAACTATACAGGACAGATTTTTAGATATAATTGTACTCGTCGTTGTAATCAATCTTTGCCACGAAAAGAAGTTCTCCGCAAAAAAATTACATTCCCCCTCGACGAAATGTATGTAATCAGATGCTGTTATTCGTGATTTCCATTTTGGGCTCATAATGACGCATACAATGATTTGATTTGTATTTAATTTGATTTGTATTTAATTTGATTTGATTAAATTTTCAGGCAAAGCCTTTAACATTGCTACGCGATTGATGTTCTAGGAATTCGATAGTTGCTGATTTTTTTTAAGCTGACTATAATTATAACCGAGATACAAAACGCTACGAGCACTATTTAAACAAACAAACAAAAATTAATTCCTTTTTTTTTAAAGTCAGTTAAAAAATAACGTCATCGGTAACTTTTAAATCTCTCAACTTAATAACTTCAAACTTAATTACTAGTCGGTTAAAAAAAGACAGTTATTTTACACCGTTGAAAGCGAAAACATTGTTTCAAAACGTGTACCAGCTAGTTGGTTTATTTGCCCTTCGGGTTTTCCGCGTCATTTAAATAACAAATGTGCATTTGCGCGTCTAGGAGAGAAAAATCGCAGGCACTATTCCACGGTGGTTTAAACATTTTCACGATAAGAGATTGTTCACACTAAGTATGCCGAAATATCCTACCTTTGTTTCTTCTCACTAAAGTATTTCTTGTGTTTACTAAAGTCCGGTGCAACTAAGCAAGCACTTATCTAAGGCTAAATAAAATTATGCCTATATGTGCCTTTCTAACCGACTTCCAAAAAAAAAATGATCTCAATTCGTTTTTATTTTTTATCTTTGTTACCTCAGAACACCGTCATTTATGAACAGATTTAAAAAAAAACTTTTTGTATTTGAAAGGAGATATTTCCAGATTGGTCCCATTTTTATCAAAATCCAGTTCTGATAATGGGATCCATGAGGAATTAAGGGAACTCCTAAAATATTAAAGGCATATAGGGTTTTTTTTATATTTTCATCAACAAGTCAAGTCATTCACCAACATTTGCATTAAGAAAGTAACATTTGTTAGAGTGGAACTGATGAAGAAGACCACAAATGACCAACGTATCTCCACAATGATGAGCTTAGTATTTCACGGGTGGCACCAAGAATATCTCTATAAGGCTTTTTTTTTTTCGTAAACACATTTACGTACGTGACAAAGGAGTGTCTATTATCGACCGCTTTGGCAAAATTCGTCACGATAAACGTTTTGTTAGTGACCTGAGTTTAAGAAACCTTTGATATGTAATGTTTTCGTATCCCAGTTGAGTTGTTTAAAAACTATTTTCTAAAAATCCCTATTACTTTACATAAAACTATAAACTCAATAAGGGCTCCATACTTTTCGTATCGACACATAAACATAAAACTAATATGCATAAAAACTTCAAACTTTCATCGTCCTGGTATCGTACATGGTGAAAACACGCTTGAAAGGGTCTCGGCCAAAACGAATAATAAATCCGATAAAAACAGGAAAAAAAACTGTGACGTCACATGCCAAACCTTTACTTTCAGGATAAGGGATAAGCCTGCTCTGAAATCGGCTTTTCATTTCGTGTAGTTGCTCGCTCGGAAACCGGCAAATGTTTATATGTCGAAAAGAATTCATCCCTACTTACTTCTTTTCACGTACCCCAGGATATGAAATAGCTCCACGATCAAAACAACGTATTACAACAGATATCTACCTAACTCAATAAACTACACGATAGCAACCAGACGAAGCAAAACTTTAATCAAACGAGTTTCCGGACCCCGTAAAGACGTCTTTCTAATAATAATGGCGCAAAAAGAACATTAAAGTTTCGAGCATTGTTAGTTACAACTTAACTGCCAGGACCAACTGAAACTCAATATTCTTAAAAAAAAAGTATTTCAAAGAAATGACAATCAAACAAATGAAAGACGGCAGCTTAGCTTGGATTTCTCGCGAAAATCGCAGTAAAAGTTGTATTCAGTGAGAAAGAAAACTGCAATACTGTACTTAGGTACAATACTGACTTTTCTAAAATAATGATTTATTTTCTGTAACAACATTAAAAATAATGATTTTGAGAATCTAAATTTACCTCAGAAAGGTTACTTACGCTATAATAAAATTTTAGTACAATATAAGAAAGCTTTTGAAATTTGCTACTAATACTTGTAAAAAAAAAAAAAAAAAAAAGATAAAAAAAAGGAATTCATTCAGTATTTTTAGCTAAAACTCTGAAATGTGGGGAAATGTCGTAAGCGGTAGGTGGTTTTAATTTCAAATGGAGTTTATCCTCGTCTTTACCTGTCTTCTTAAGCTTTTAGCCAAAAATGAGGTGAAAATATTCATTTCTTTTTGTGACATCGGATTACAAACTCAGAGATGGAACTGTGACAGCTGGGTAATAGAAGACCACAGTACTTACCGATTTTACTGTGTTCGATAAAAACACAATAGTTCTATAGAAAAAGTTTATTCACGCACGACTAAATAAATATAATGTAACAATTGTTTTTTTCCGCGGTTTTAGGCTTGTTGTCATAATTCAAGTGGTAAATATTGAAGTTTTCTATTCCTTAGCTATCGTTTTAAGCCATAGGTGTAACTATTTATTTACATAGCCGTATAATTTAGTTTCCATTAGACAAGAATTTTAATGAGAAAGTAGAATTTTGGCGCGTAGATAATTTAAATGTTGTTGTTATACTGTATTTTGTTTACAAGAGTGCTTCTTTGTAATAGAAAATTACGACGAAGCGACGCGAGAACAAACAACATTTTTCTTGTCTCATAAATTAATCTTTGGAGTGCAAAAGCTTTTTTCCTTGTATAAAACTTTTCAATGTGATTTTAAAAAGCTCTTCATATCTGTAAATTGGATTTTTCTCGCTAATATACTTTTTCGTGTACGATTTCACATCATTAGCCATTTTATTGTTATTTGTTTTTTGGACGCAATTATTAAACAAATTGAGAGCCAACAGCCTGAAAGATTACCCATCTTAGTGCCCTAATCTGCAACAAGCCGTTTTTGAAATATTTGAAAAGCCAAGTCATTTCTCGAATTTTGATATCATTACATCAAGAATAAATGTTACTTTGAAAAATATGTTAAGGCTTAAGTCGAAGTTCAATCAAGTTAAATCAAATGACTTCTTGTAGATACGACAATGAAAATGCTATTAAAATAATACTTTTGTAGATCTCCTAGCTGAAAATAAAAAAATCGATATAGCTTTCAGAGTTTGCAAACTGATGTGGCAATGGGCAGGCCACATAACTCGAAGAACCGATAGCCGATAAAAAATAAAGGTTCCTGAGTGGCGACCACAAACCGGAAGACGCAGCGTAGGCAGGCCTCCCACTAGGTGGACCGACAACATAGTGAAAGTCGCGGGCAACCAGTGGATGCAACTGGAACGTTGTCGGTCGGTGTGGCGATTTAAGGGGAGGCCTATGTTCAGCAGTGGACGTCGTCTGGCTGATGATGTGTGTTGTGTGATGTGAAATTAAACAATAAAGTATAGATAGATCTTCTGCTTCTTCCTCCTGGCTACCATCCCAATTTATTTGGGGTCAGCCCTCTTAGTACTTCTGCGCCACACTGTACGGTTGTGGGTTGTCTCTTTTGTTGTGTTTGCTCGCTATCATGTCATTTTCTATTGTATATACATAGATAATATTTTATTATAATGTGAAGTTCTTCTTCGAAGTGACAATGGTTTACACTTACTAGCAACTACAGCATTTTCTTTTGATGATTTCGATCGGTCCCTGACGAGCGCCGCGTACATGTAGAGCAGAAATACCATACTGCCGATGTATAAGTAGAGGTAGAAACCCTGTCGACACAAATCACAATTAAGCAAGCCTTGTGGCTCAGTGGGTGGATTTCCGCCTTCTGATCTATAGGTTGTGGGTTCGATTCCCACCCAGGACAAACATTTGTTTGATGAACATGGATGTTTGTTCTTTGTCTGGGTGTTTCTATGTATTCTATGTATGTATTTACGAGAAAAAAAAAGTATTTATGTATTCTATCAGTTATCTGGTTCCCATAGTACAAGCTTGCTTAGTTTGGGGCAAGATGGCGCTGTGTGAAAAACGTCCACCAATATTTATTTGTATTTTTTTTAATTAGGAGGATAGTCCTTCCGCGAGGTTTTGGCGCATTCGACATTTGAAACTGTATCTTAAATTGTCTCTGTTTCTCGTGCGTGCGATCACAGAAGAGAGAAGTAATAATATTTTTTCTTCTTCTGTGCGTGCGATTGAGAGTTAGTGAATTTTCCCAACTTTTTGATGAAATTAGCGTTAAGGGGCTAGTCTGTTATCATCCCCTAAAGCCTTAACAAAAACTTTTGTTTTTGGTGTCAATGGCTTAGATAAACTATAATCTATTTATGTATTGTTTTTTCAGAAAAATCATTATGGTATTCTAACAATATATTCTTCGTCGTATTTTCGACGCAAAAATTTGTCACTTTAAGTGCCCATAGCAACGAAGATAATTATTGCGAAATTAAAAAAAAAACAAACGTACAAGCATAGTTTTTCGCGGTGTAGATGACATATAAAAAAATCATCGAAATGAGATAGGGGAGGATATCACACTAGGCATTTTGTAAGAACGAGACGGATGTATACTCTATACATATTTTAAATCTACAGCAACAACATTTTAGCAGTTTTATTACGTAGCAATCAATTTTTAGCATTTGCCTCATAGTTCGTAGGCGCTTTTGGATCACTGATTTCTATTTTACGCGTAGTTAATACATAGATGTCAGTGCTTTGGATATTATTTGACCCAATATATCGCAATAGATAATTAGCAACGTTCAAACTTCCTGAGGAACGAAAACCAAAAGAAATTTAATTTGTCTCGTTTGGTTATCACGCGTAAAAAATGCGTGATAATTCTCGCTAGCGAGAAGTTAAGCTAATCTAATGCTTGATATTGGCGTCGATTTTGAACCACTCACTTAACTGGTCTGAGAGAATTTAAATTGTGTTTATCTCATTTTATTTCAATACGTCAGAAAGGGATGACTTTTTTTATGTTTGACAGGCTAGTCGTTTGATCATAACTGTATGATTTTAAGTGACGATGTGGTCGAAGATGGTAAGCACACCTAGCCCGGAATGGGAACTAGCTCTCAAGATACGCTGCGAAGCACAGTTAGGTGCTTGGCGATCGATTTTCAACATGAAGGTTAGAACTCGGAAGAGAAGTTCTAGTACCATACCAACATGCAATTTTATATTTGTCAAAAATGTAGTTTACTATGGAAAATGGAATAAAAGAAACGACGCCAGTTTTTCAAATAAGGAATCTACGGCAAGCTTAAAAAAAATAAAAAGTTTAATGGTTCCTTTACTATACGATTGTTACGGTCGTTGTTCAATATAGCTTTATCTCCCTCTGATTTCCCTCACTTCACAGTCGAAGACACACACTTGATAGCATTCACTATATCACTTTAAAGTGCTTACCTCATAAAGTTAACGCATTAAAGTGATATAGTGAACACACAGAGTGAACATTACCTACATGTCGTTCTGAGTAAGGACCTTATAGTAAGTTACTAGATTTGAGTTTTTACCCAACATGCCCGAGAAGGAGGGTAATGTGTGTGAATATTTATGTTGGCTCACAATTTCACGTCTCTTGCGTTTTTACTACTACACAATCATGCAACACCGCATATAAAGTAGTAGCATCAACTAGTACGTAACTGTATCATAAGCACTTACCTCATAAAATGAGGGTGGAATGTAGGTTGAGATGACCTCAGCCATGGGGAAGGCGATACCCATGACCACCAGCAGCTTCCCGTACAGCGCCGATAGAGTCGTCGCCAATGCGTCACCCCTGAATAAGTTTGGAAACAAATCAATTTTAACGTCACAAACATCCTAACTAATTTTACTATGAAAACTGACGTGGTTTTGATACATTTTCATTTGATTCAGTGTAAGGCAAGACGAGGTCGCGCGCGTGTCTCGCTTAGCATTCCTTGATAAAGATCACCGAATGTGATCGAAACTATAGTCGGAATAACCGACTCAATTTAACGTGAGTATTCCTGTTTTATTAAAACAAAATTAAATTTGCTTAATCATTGCCGCTTAATTATCATAATCGTTATCGGTTATCTTGACGCCATCCGTCAAATACTTTACATTAACCCCCGAAACGCTAATTTCATCAAAAAGTTAGGGAAATTCACTAACTCTATCGCACGCACGAGAAACAGAGTAACAGCTATACAATTTCAAATATCATATGCGCCAAAACCTCGCGGAAGGACTATTCTCTTTAGCAAGCAACACAACAAAATCATGCTAATTGCTAATCTGAGTGATCGCTCGAGTAGTTAAGGAGTTGGCCATCTATGGTCTTCATCAGTTCTACTTCACCAAATGATACTTTCTGAATGCAAATGCTTGACTTGTTGATGAAAATATCAATATGCAATGAATATTTGAGAAATTCCCTTAATTCTTCTTGGATCCCATTATCAGAACTGGATTTTGAAAAAAGTGAGACCAATCTAGTAGCATCTTTCTAATACAAAAAGATCTTTCCAAATCGGCTTATAAAATACTGATTCCATATAAGTTAAAAAATAACTAAAAAATATTCAGTCGCATTGAGAACTTCTTTTTTTGGAAATCGGTTAAAAATAAAATACAAAATGAATTCAAGCAATTATGTATAACCGAAATGTAACAAAAGAGAATCGAATCTTAACTTCTTGGGACCGATAAAATATCCTGAGAACAATACCTGCGGAACCCAGGAGACATTTCTCACTTGTTTTACGAGCGGGCACCGGTCGAGGGAGACTTTTGGAAATAAATAGGTACTATCGGGAGGTATTCACGAAATTCACAACGCTTGTAACTTGATACCTCTTTTACACCACGTATCTACTTACATTTATTTGTACGGTATTAATTGTAGTTTTACAATACGTCTGTTTTTTCGAGTTTTTAATGTTAATGGTAGATTATTATATATTACGCGATGGATAACGTGCACAAGCGAAGGCAATATAATACTGAGAAACGTGAGTGGTGCGTGTTGCGTGTTGTTTTCAAAATTCCATGAAAGCTGTGCATAGTAGTCTCCACCGCTTTAATAAGCCATGACTTGGATTTGACCGTGATTTACTTTGCTCGACTTTGATAAGTGACTATGACTTGATTGCGGGTGTATAAAATAGGTAAATTTTGATATTATTCTAATACTTAACATTTAACGCACATGTGTGACGCCAAAATAATTTCAGGACAAAAGAAAGAAAAAAACTTTTTCCAGTCAATGAAATAGGAATTAGATATATGACAAAATACTTTTTCACAAGTCTTTTTCTAAGCCGTGAAGTAGTTACAAGGTGTAACCGAACCGAACCCAGCCGTAAAAGGATCAAACTGCCGGTCTATAAAGTACCAGGTAGCCTGCTCTCTATGGGGCATAAATATTGGAGCACCATTTATTGTAGACTTGGGTCATAGAGTGGGAAAGCATGTTTTATGAATGTAGTGCCGTGAGCTTGTACATTGATCATGACGAATGTCTGGGCCGTCTATCCATAAGTAGTCAAGTTGATTGATCTTTGAAATGCAGAAAATTATTAAGAAATAATGTCGTGTCACAGCTACTTCACTTGCACAGTTGCAAGAGTGTGTAACAGTTCAGAAACAGTACCTGTCTTATCTGTATGAATGTAGTGCCGTGAGCTTGTGTATTGATCATGACGAAAGTCTGGGCTGTTTGTCCATGAGTAGTCAAGTTGATTGATTTTGTTTTAATAAAACGGGAATACTCACGTTAAATTAAGTCGGTTATTCCGACTATAGTTTCGATGACATTCGGTGACCTTTATCAAGGAATGCTCAGCGAGACACGAGCGCGACCTCGTCTTGCCTTGCACGACCGTTGCGTTTGTTGTTTTCCCGTTTTATTAAAACAAAATGTATAAAAACCACGTCAGTTTTCATAGTAAAAGTTGATTGATCTTTGAAATGCAGAAAATTATTAAGAAGTCATGTCGTGGCACAGCTACCTCACTCGCACAGTCGCAAGAGTGTGTAACAGTCCAGAAACAGTACCTGTCTTATCTGTCTATCATAGGCAATAATATCAGAAATATTTTTCAGGCATGTTCGTTTTGATATATTATATATTATATATTTTTTTTATTTTTTTTTGATATCATTTCATTTCAATCAGTTTAAAAAATAAAGTATCAATAATCTTATCGTGTGTTTCCAGTGATGACATATGGAACTGAAACGTGGTCCTTGACTACTGGCCTTTTGGAGAAACTCTGAGTCGCACAGCGGCATGGAGAGATCTATGCTCGGAGTTTCTTTGCGCGATAAAATCCGAAACGACGATATTCGCCGAAAAACCAAAGTCACCGATATAGCTCTCAGAGTTTACAAGCTGAAGTGCCAATGGGCAGGCCACATCACTCGAAGAACCGATAACCGATGGGGAAGAAAGGTTCTTGAGTGGCGACCACGAACCGGAAGACGAAGCGTAGGCAGGCCTCCCACTAGATGGACCGAAGACGTTGTGAAAGTCGTGGGCAGCCGGTGGATGCAAGTGGCACATTGTCGTTCGGTGTGGCGGTCTCAGGGAGAGGCCTATGTTCAGCAGTGGACGTCTTCTGGTTGATAATGTCATGTAATATAATCTTATCTACTATCATACGTCTATTTGAAAGATAATAAAAACGAGAGTATTTGGAACATTTGTATTATTATCAACACAACGTATAATTTATGGAAATGACCTATTTACTTATTTTCTTCCTTCAACTAGTTGTGCCCCACGGTTTCACCCACTTAGTTATAGATTTTCAAAAAAAAAACTTTTTTAATGATCTCTTAACTATATACGAAGCTATCTATTTCACGTCTCTGTCATCTCTGGTTTTCCTCTTATTGTCAATCAGTCAGCGACACGTTAATTTTTTATATTTTGGTAATGTGAAAATGAAAAAAAATCAACCAAACCAACTGTTGACGCTAATACCATACGTCTTATTACAATAAATCCCTCAGTTAAAGGGTCAAACACTACGCCTAGGTGAATATAGCCCAGAATCCAGGTAAATCCTATTAAATACTGGGACACAGCATAAATATGGATGACGGCTCGACTACCGGAGACGGTGTCAGTCGGATCGCGATAATCCCTAGGGATGCTTAGCTTAGGGCTGCCACTTTATTTAGGTCGTCATTAACTTGAGTATGCATAATTCGTTAATTTCAAGATATGGGCTTTTTCTAATGTACGCCACCGAGTTCGCGAGCTTCAGGCTTTCTGCGTCCAGTTTCTGCGCTGCTTTACATCGATAGTCACTCCATGCACCTACACAATATTTGCCTAAACGCAGTATTTACGGTAGATCTTGTCTGAATCTTTGGTACTTTTTTTTTTTAGGAAGTTAGAGAAGAAATACGCACTGTCTCTGTCACTTTTCCTAACAAATTCTTAGAGCTGAAAATTCAACACCGGCACGATGTGATCCGGAATAATTGCTAATGAGGTTCAGTTAATTGTAATTGTTACATTGGGAACCTGTTTTCCTCGATACAGGCTTGCCCAGTGAAGAAACCGATAGACAATAGTTTATTTTATCTGTAAAGCTATCATACAAAAACCTATAACTGTACTGTTATAATATTTAATATCCGTTATATAAGCTAACTGGTTATATATGTTTGTACAGTAAATAAAAGAATTTTTAATATTTTTTTTCTTCAAAAAATAAAATTAAAATAAAAACTTAACTGTTTTTCAGTTTTTTGTTACTACCAACAATGACAGTCATGTAAGTGTGTACCTAAGCTTAGCCACGTTAATTTACCGTATGACGTAACTTGTGCGTGAGCACCCTACAAGCTAGCACTGTTTTTGAATTGTCCTTTGTCACAATCGGTGGCAGTCATTTGTTTTTATTACCCCGCCTCAGTGCGGGAATTCTCTGTGTTATTTACTGATAGTAAAAATTGTAATAAGTTGGCTTTTGGGTTGTTTGGACAGGGTAATAGGAAGCGTTAGCTTGCTTATTACTTATCCTTTTACTAGTAGTTCTGCGAACAGTAGACCTGGCGAGCATAAACTTTTTTTTAAAGTCGCAATTCTACAATTTCATAGTTTTTATTTGTCGTCGGCGATTTTTCATTATGGGGTATTTCCCAAACCATCGAATTTCTTCTCCGGAAATATGCAGGTTTCCACACTATGTTTTCCTTCACCGAAAAGCCAGTGGTATAATTATCGTTACGTAAGTTCCAAAGAACTCATTGGTACGGGCCCGCCCGGGCTTGAACGAAACGACCTCACGAATATAAGGTGAGCGTGCTCTCACTGAGCTAACACTACATCTAAGTACACCTAAGTTTTATCAGACAAATCTTTACCGACACGTCGGTAAGGTAGCCGTTAAAAAATATTCCAATCATAAAAAGTCAGCAGAAACCGCAAGACGCAATTAACGATAAATTCCAGTAAAACCGAAATAATTCGTTCGCCAAAATTAACGCAATATTTCGCTAAAACCGGTATAATTCAGTCATCAAAATTTCAGCTTTCATTAACAGCGAGTAATTATTCACACTTAACATTAATGAAAGCTCAGGGCTGCCATTTTGTACGTGTCAGCGATTTTCATACGTAACTTATGTTTAAGAGATATATACAGATCATCATCATCATCAGCAGCTAGAAAAAAGGGGGCCATAATCCACGCGCTCACCGCTTACTAAAAGGACGCTGTTGCCCGTTCTCCGGTGTTCCTAGTCGTTGTTTTAGGACACACCCGAGTCTACACATATATTTATAATGAAATATTTGTAGCGATGATAGCTCAGTGGTTAGCGCATTCGGATAGCACGTCGCAGGGCGTGGGTTCAAATCCAACAATTAGCATGAGCTGCACGTGAAGAAAAAAACTAGCCCTTTTTCACTACCTTATTTTCTATCTCCCTCTGTCATCTTCCTGCCCTTCAACACGTTCCTTTTTCCAATATATCAGCTATCATCACTGCATTCACTCTCTCACACGTATATTATCTGTCACTCAGTTTACTCGCACCTTGGGTCGCTTCTCAGTGTGCTAACGTGTACCATTATGTCTTTTTTCATTTACATGCCCTTCAAGATCTTAAACCACAATAGCTCTTCATTAAAACTGCCAGTCTTAAAGCAGTTCTGCTCCACTCTACTTAACAGCCCTATATGATCATTAACAGTTACGCCACTTACCAAATAAGCTATGACACTAGCTTCTATCGCTTCTCCCTCAAATCCACTAGGAAGGTCCGTCTGTCAAGTCAGAAGATAGGTAACTATACTCCATACACAGTATGAACATAAATTAAGACAAAGATCATAAGAAGAACGTATGTAGATAGATAGATAAATACACTAATGGTAGATGGTATAGTATGTACCTACTAGATTTGCCCAATATAATAAGACCTTCGCAAAGTAAGTGATCAGGTAAAGAATTTCGGAAGATGTCGTGTTAGATATGTCACGGTTTTCTGGTTTGTTAAGAGGGGAAGGAACGAGGTGTGGGAGGCGGGGTCCCCTCTCGTGCGGCTCGGTTGCCATGACAACGGCGTGTTATTGGCTCCCTGCTGCGATTTGGACACAGTGTGACTATAGATGCTTTGGACATGGTACATTTTTTACGTTACAAAGTTTGTTTTATAACTTGTGGTAGAAGCAGCACTGCAATCCTATATTTTTTGTTATATTTGTAGACCGATGATGATAGTTGTATGAAAAATGTTTTAGTTCCTTATATTACATTACGCTGAACTGGACTCAAAGTTGTTGAAACAACTGGCTAAACTAGGCGCTTAATTTTCACACTACTTTTTATACCGTCAAACATGAAAAACTACTAGTTTAACCAGTTTCAAATTTACGAAACTTTTTAAATCGATTTGAATGAATAACGGACTAAAATTAACAAAAACATCTCAAATAAACTTTCTCATGTAAATGTCCTTGGCTAAATGAAAATGTGGAATCTATACACATATATATAAAACTATCTGTTAACCGCGACTTCGTTTGCGTGGACCTACAAAATAAAAGTAGTCTATGTCCATCTCTGACCCCTAAGCTATATCTATACAAAAATTCAGCTCGATCCATTCAGCCGCTTAGCCGTGATAACGTGACAAACATCCAGACAGAGAGAAAGAGACAGAGTTACTTTCGAATTTACAATATTAGTTACGAAGATAACAAGCCCGCTTCTAGGAATCAACGCACAGACCAAACCGCTTAAGATAGAGACGTGAAAAATATTCTATGTGAAGAATAAGAACAGATTTCACAAGTCCTAAAGTTTGTATTAAAAAAAAATACCCGTCTGACTGGCAGGCAATGAAACTCGGTTCGTGTAAGCATAACACATAAAGAAAGGCATGTCAGGATTTTTTCGAAAATACTCAATACTTAATAATTTATTGCGACATACATGCAGGTCTTAAATAACATGATTTGGGCTTAGTGACACATATGACCCTATTATGGTATGGCAGTTGGTGCGGAGCGGTCCATTTGTATATTGTCAAAATTATCCTTAAAAAACTCTTCAATAGTGTAATAGCATTTGGATTCCAGGATGCACTTTAGATTTTCAACCCCTAAAGAGGTGAATTGGGGTGTTTCATTTACTGTAACCTATGCGAGCGAGGCTGTGCGTGCATACTAGTAGGAACAAAATAAATAAGGTACTTTTAAATGTTTTGTTAGTACCAGTTACTACAAAGTGCGCCGAGTACAAAGTACTCCCCCACATAGCTCGGTCGCACATACCAAAGCAACCGCGTATCTTGTAAAGATTTCTTAGTCCCCAAAAAAGTAGTATTAGTTTAAAAAATATCAAAAAGCACGACTGCTAAATATAGTCTATAACACACCGGGCATAAAGAGGAATCGAACGAGATCTCACTCGTCAATATCGGTTAATAGCCCAGAATTAACAGGGTTATTTTCTGAACATAATTGTAGAACCAACCTCTTTCAATATGCAACAATAACACTAAATGCGTATCCGGAACATACTCAAGTTTTTTTTAGCAATATCGTCTTTATTTACGCTATGCTAGCATAAGCACAGCAGTGAGTCGTCGGTGACGATAATGTATTATGGCTCAAGCATTTTGCTATGTTCCGTATCTCCAGAAAGTTTAATTTAATTAAATATTGATTCTACTTTATCAAATTAACCAAACACAATTTTATATTTGTGTTATGAATTATGTCGCATAAGTCGTGCAAGTCGTTGTAGCTTCAGGAGGTGATATAGGAACATACAAACATAGATTATTACATAAATACTTGCGTACTCACATACTTACATACCTTAGAGCAACACAGGCTTCCGGCCGACCCGGAGCCATTCGGGCCGGTACCGAGTTGCCCAATGTAGATAATCGTAATAAAACTTACATCTCAAAAACGTCTTCTTAGGCAGTCGGGTAAAATGGCATCTCCGAAAGTCTTACGTTCAATAGTCCTATACGTGTACTTATTTGCCTAGTAACATTGTCAGATATTGAAAAATCACACACCGGAGTGTGATTTTTTTAGTTTTAGTTTCCAGTGTGTGATTCAATATCTCACAGTATATTGCCAAGTTCTGTTCTCGACAACGAACAACGACGCATCTTTTAATATGACGTCACGGCCTCACTGACGATTAACTTTTGAGGGGTTGTCAATGAGGAAATGGGGGCGAGGCAAGACTTGTCTGAGAACATATTGGGAAGGATAATTATTTCACACGCTTATGAATATTAAAATAATTTAAGTATAATAACTTTGTGAACAAAACTAGCGTCGGAAGCTCTAGTTTACGTTCCGCCCCCGCTTAAGAACTAGTGAAACTGCCGATTCAATAATTTGGTAAGATTCTTTAAGTTGGTTAGATTATAATATATAATTAAGGTGCAACGTTTCACTCAGAGCGGGGAATTCAAATTTTCTTGCGTTTTATGTCAATTACAGCTTAATTACTCATCGTAGGTACATGAAAACTAATTTTGCGATAATAAATATATTCTTTCAAGAAATTACACCAACCAGAAATTCAAGTTGAAAGCTAGTATAAGTACATTTCCCACTAAACCAAAAACCAAGATGAAAATCAGCTTATTGAAATTTGTAGCTAAACCAATGTTATCTAGGTAATCATTTTACCCGTAACTTTTTAAAACAACTTATTTATTGGCGCAAAATTGGTTTCAATAAATCCACGATGAGTAATTAAGCTGTAATTGACAAAAAACGCAAGAAAATTTGAATTTCGCGCGATGAGTGAAACGATGCACCTTAACCTAAAAATTTTTGTACAACGCGCACTTCTTGAATCGGCAGCGTAGGCTACTAAATGGAAATGGAATGCTGCCTTTTTCTGGCACTAAGCAAATGACAAAAACAGCAATAGACTTAATCTGTCCTCAAAGTTAACAAACGTTTCAGAATCCCGAGGATGCTGTACCTAATTAAAATATAGATGATTGATTAAATCGATAAATCGACATTTAGTATGCTACGTGCCTGCTAGGCGAGTTTGCCGCCTATGTCTTCATCTTATTTTTTGCTTCATAAAGCATGTAAACCAAGATAGTTCTGAACTGACATTCTAGTCGCTCGGAAGCTCTCTCGGAAGTCAGCTACACGAGCTCTTAATTGGCAAACTTTCGCCACTAAGTGCTTACCCATGTCAAGCGCGGGCGCGGGCGCGAAATTTTAAACATTTGGCGTACTATGCAAACGCTCACGTACAATATGCAGGTGCGGGTGGAAGAAGCGGACAAGCTTGTGACTGAAAATGAATGTTGTTCGCAATATTGAACGTGTGCAGTCGTGTTTCTCTCGCGGTTTCAGGTAAGTTACACGTTACAGCCGCGCAAACGCCTGGCGGCCAAAGTAAGCATGAAATCGCGCTCGCACCCACTAGTTCAACGTGCGCAAGCCCTAAGAACTTGCGGTCGCGCGTCTTCCTGAACAATGCGACAGACCTGAGACCCTTTGTGTCCCAAACCTGGAGCAATTATCTTTGTTACAGCAATATACAAATTATTTACGGATGTGCCTGAATGAGCCGCTTATGAGACAATGATTGTACAACTGAAGATGGTAGAGGCGTAGGATACGTGGTACGTACTTTGAAGTAAGAGATACATTAAATGGTCTGATTTGAAGTATTTAATTTTATAGAACACTAGCTGCGCCCCACGGGTTCACCCTTAAGCCAACCCAGTAATACGAAAAAACCAAAAATAAAAAACCTCTAGACATTTCCGATTTTTGCGGGACCAGCTAAGGCACGGCAATTGATTTTTATCAGACTACGAAAAAGGAGGGCTATGAGTTTGCAAGTCTGTATATGTATGTATGTAAGTATGTTCATATGTTCCCTCTAACTTCCTTAAAAGCTTATCAGATTTTGACAAGATAGTTGTCTATCGATGCGTCAATGGGACTTTAAAACTTATTGGAAAATATGAAGTACATTCGAATTATGAAACATGCCATTTTGAATTTCAATTAATATTTACTTGCTTCATACTTTTACGTAGGCGGGTATTAGTTTTTGAACTTATATTTTTTTGTGTATAAGATAGATAGATTATGAAAATGGTACTTTGTTCTATATTGTACATTTTTCTGAATTCCGGTGCTTAGTATTCTAAACACTGAATTCGGAAAAATTGGAGACTGGACTGAAGCGGACAATTGACATTTCCTGCCGCGAGAGCAGATAGGAACGTTTTCCACCAAAGCCCCAAAACTTTAATAATTTATTTTATTAAAAACTATTCCAAAATAATTGTACTTTTCTAATTTTATCCTGGTAAAGGTTTTCGCTAGCACAATCTTAACCTTTCAATTTTTTTCCTTTGAAAGATTTGAAAACTTAAGAATCCGCCCGTAGCGTAAATAGTGTGTAGCTTGTCTGCCTTATGAGCAGGTGGTCCTGGGTTTTATTCCCGATCGAGCAAAAGCAAAAAAATTGTGAATTTCTTTGCTCTAGATCTGGGTGTTAGTTATCCATATTCTTTATTTTAGGGAATCTCCGACACAAGGTGCGGAGAGCCGAGTGTGAAATTTACTAACCTAGGAAACCTCTATTAAACACTGAGAATATTAACTGGTATATGACGAAATTAAGCAACTGTTCAAATCAGCATTATTAGAAGCTTCATTATGAATTGACAAAGCATCATTGTAATAGCCAAGCGAAAGCCTGTAAACGATACAAACAGTCGACACCAGTGTTTCGGTATGAATAAACTCGAAGTCCACATTACACAACGACCAACTTATCTATAAATTTGCCAAATGAAAGAATCAACGAGTGACAGTCAGAATTGTACAAAAACACTTTGGTGGCTCCCTCATTCAACTTTGTACATAAGTTGGTCGCACCGTGCACCGCGCTTTTGAAAAGCCCGGGGCTCCAGCGCCTTTGTTGGACATTAGTTATTTCGTGGGTGAAATTTGCAATCCTCGGCCTCAGTCGTTTTTTATCTAGTTCTCTTTGTTCGCGGAAAATAGTCTCGGAGCAAAAATTAAACCGTGTTTCAGAAAAAAAAAATGCAAAATATACCAAATCTATGATGTCTATGATGTCGTGCGAAGGAAAACCACATTTTGGTTCCATCTCTCTTCATGAAATTTACTGTTTTATTCTAATAATGCTTAGGTTGGTTTTTTATTATCTGTGCCATCAAAATATAAACGTAATTCTAAAGTTTTCATTCTGTGACTACATTACTAAGTTTCCATTTTGACCCTGTACGACAACAGTTTTGTGGACTGATTGTTTTATAGCCTGCGACGGACTCGCGGTATAAAATATCGATATTCACGAACAGGTAAGTTAATTATATTATATTTTTTTACTTTTGTGTACCATTTCCAAAGTTTTAAACGTCCTTAGCAAGTACGTTTATTCATAGCTTTATTATTAAGTACTTAGCAAGTATTACGGTGAAAGAAAACATCGTGAGGAAACTGCATACTTCCGTAGGAGAAATTCGATGGAGTATGTGAATCCGCCAACCCGCACTGGGCCAGCGTGGTGGATATGGCCTAATCACCCTTCGAGGGCAGGCTGATATCCCAACAGTGGGATGTTGAATGGCTGATACAGTAGCAAGTATTAACATTTTTTGGCTCTAAATAAACGTAAAAAATTTACCTAAGGACTCTTATTCACCAAACCAAAGTTGTATGAAAACTAAGTGCTGAGTTAAACCCAAATAGACATTGCAAGCATCCGCAAGATCACAGAAGACTAGGTACACAAAAAGTCCTGTTAATTTCAAGATTTGCGCCAAAGCTCACTGTTCCACCGCTGAGAGCTTTTCATTAGAGTGCATTTTCACTGGAGACAATGCAATTCTGCCTGCGCATTAAATCTAGAGAGGGGCTTACCACAGATGAAGAAATATCGAAAAACTTAGTAAACTCGTTTTTTTTTACTAATCATTTTTGTCTAATTTATATCTCAATGCTCTCATTTGCCTGTTTAGAGGAAAACAGGCCTACGAGTTCGGCCGGTACCGAGTTGCTCAATGTTTGCATGTCATACTCGTGTCTCGACTCTACGTCGTCGTGTGGCCAGAGTCAAACAGGTGATAATTTAACAAAAATATTATAGAATCTTAGAGGTCGAATGTAAGATACAAATAATATACAAAAAAACTCTCTCTCGCTCTATCTATAGTTTAGAAAACGAGATACAATTCTTTGTAGGATTGAAATAAAGCATTGTAAGAGATCGTGGTAGACCCGCAGCTTTCAGATGTATACCTATTCTTATTATTTATTACACGCGGTAATTTCCCTCGACTAGTCAACCACATTTTTATTCTTTCAATGCATGAGGGAGGAAGAAGAGAACAAAAGAAGAAAAAATGCTGGGGAAAATTTTAGGAAAATGGCTATCCAAAAGAAGACTCACCTCGTTCCTTAAAAACCACAAAATAATACTAACTATACTACTAATACGCACTAGTGTCACTAGTGTCACCTCTTCCAGTACCTACAGCTTACACCACTTTATTGTAGCATGACTTGGACTGGACCGTGACTGAAATTTTTGATTTAGTCTGACACATCATACTAGTATAAAACATACTAGTTGTAAAATATTTCGATTCATTTAAAATATATGAAACTTAAATACACTGTGTGGAGCCAAAATTGTAGAGAAAAAAATACTGAAGATAAACAGTTCCGGTGAAGTCTAAGATTTCGCGTAATACAATGTACCTGTGAATGGCAGGACGACCCTCTTAACTACTTTTTGTTCTATGACGGTCGTCGCAGACTTAATTGGGGGTGTTGGTCTAGATTGGACATTTTTGTTTTCTGACTGCGATGGCTGAAATACGGAGAATCTGTGATTTCAAATTTACTTACGCGCTGATGACGTGGACATGCTGGAATGCCGAGGGTCGCGAGGATCGCCTGGTTGGCGGCAGCGGGACGTGTGACTGTAGACCTGGCTGCTGTCCGTACATCACTGGCTGCAGAGATAGGGATCCACCGAGATTCATTGAAGGAGGACTTGATATCCTATGGAAAGAAATAATACGTAGATATATTTACCTCTCAGTGGCTCAATAGGGAGGGAGAGGAGGAACGAAAAACACTTTGATCAACCTTAATCATGTACCCAAAACCACTTCCAGGAGGAGAAAATCATTGTAGTGATAGGACTCGCAGAGGTTTGCAAAGTTTGCCTAAGGAAGTACCACGTCTTTCCCATTTATTCAACAATGAAGCAGAAGTGACATTACTTTGTTCCAGATTGAAAGGCATTGTTTCCAGTGAAATTACTGGCATAATAAGATTTATCAACTTATATCTCGGCACCGAACTGAATTGTAATGGGCAAGCGTGACGCTTGACTATCAAGAAAACGACTCGCTCGCCCCGTCCCTCAGCTACTTAAAATGGCCAATAAAAACCTATCGTGATTAATGGACGATCCCAAATGACAAATATAGATCCAGCAACTGGAATGCTACATGGCTATTCACGGCGAAGTAATTTCATAGGAAGAGCATCTGTCGAGATCACATCTGGCATCGTAAATGACACCTGTTGACTCATCTCTCGTAATATCAAACCGTAATAACCTACCTTTATATTTATAGTTCTGTGCGTTTTGGTGGTTCGCGTCTTTGATATTTCAGCTAAGAGAACATCAAAATAATGTTCCGAGGTTCGACTAAGATAATAAATGTAGTGTACGTGACATGCTCGTAGCTATTGCAGGCGTAAAGATACCGCGTTGCGGCATCATGATTCATTCGCTGACACTTCTCGGTTAAGAACCTGAAGAATGACATAATGTGATGCAGAAGTAGTAGCTCATGTACCCAAATGTAGCTCATGTAGCTCATGTAGTTCATGTGTCATGTGTGTGTTTTTCGGGAGTAGAATTTTAATTAGCCCGCTGAGTGTACTTAGTGTAATCACTGATTGTATGATTGTTTTAAATCTACTATCTTGTAGCATTTTATCTATCTGGCGACGCAAATATTAGACCCACCTTTTCTTGGACGTAAATTCAAGCTTGAAACCATGAAGTTCAAACATATGATGTTTTCTGATTCACTGAATTTGCCAACCCTACTAAATAGTATAGCCTCATCATGACACAGCCGGGAGACGTCCACTGCGGAAAAAGGCCTCCCCCAAAGAACGCCACTCTGAACGTCAATTTGCAATTTGCATCACCGGTTGCCCGCGACTATCACAATGTCGTCAGTCCACCTAGTGGGAGACCTACCTACGCTGCGTCTTCTGGTTCGTGGTGGCCTGTTCTTATTTCTTCCCCTTTGATTATCGGTTCTTCGAGCGATGTGTCCTGCCTATTGCCACTTCAGCTTGCAAGCCCTGAACGCTATGTCGGTTTCTTAGGCGAATATCCTCATTCCAGATTTCATCGCGCAAAGAAACTTCGAGCATAGGTCTCTCCATTGCCCGCCGTGTAACTGTGTTTCTCCGAAAGGCTAGCAGTTAAGGACCACGTTTCATAGCAAATATCATAACCCCTGTCAACACAAATAAGAAGTTTATGAAGGCACCCCATAATTTGCTTTTACTTCTAAATCCTGGCTTCTTCAGCTCCTGCTTCCTAAGATCAAGTACCTTAATGGAGACTCCATATGAACACGATGTGAGGAACACGACGGAGCAGGCTGGTGAGAAGGATGCGGCGGTAGAGGCGGGGGACTGCTGTGCCGGCTGAGGGTCTCCGGGGAAACCAGCGCGGCTCCCGTGGACGCTGGGCTCGGCAGCGGCGGCGCGCTGCCGCCTGAGATCTCAGACTCTGCCCCACCAAAGGTAGTCCTGGAGACGTGGGAACCGCCAGACATGTTGTTGGCGGGGATGGAGTAGCAACTGTAACAAGAGAAATTATTGTTTATCAAGTGCTTTTATTGAAAAAAATTGCACAGATTAATGGGAGGACAGAAAATGATAAATAATTTCAATAGAGTTTCTGAGTTTTTAACACTCTCCTGAACGAGTGTGGACGAATTCACCAAAATGTTTAGTAAAGTAACACAGTAAAACTTAAGAGCCCGCTTCTCGTCTACGGTGTGGGAAATAAAAAATAAACAATCAGTTAAAACGCGCTTTGGGTAATAGTGTTATATTATTATTACCTCAGTGTTATTACCTCACTATTAGAGTTATAAACACTAACCCCCTTATTAATAAACGCGGAGACACCTTGGCGCAGTTACTCAGTCTGCTGTCATTTTCAATCGAGTTCTAATTTCGAAAGACCGAAAAGGACTAAACACTTGGTAACTATTCCAAGGGTACTCCAAGTTTATTAATACGGGGGTAGGGGTTCGGAGCGCTAGCGAAAAATGTGTGTGAAGCTATGTCTTTTCAATACATTTTTATATCGAGTAAATGTATTTTGTAATTTGTATTTTTATGGGTGTCATAAGTTCAATGACTGAAATAAATTTTAATAAATAAAACTGTTACAGTAAATGTCATCTAATATTTATTCCCTTATATAGCTATAATAGACGGGAAAAAAAAACTAGACTTAAAAAAAACCATATACCTCAAAATAAGATTTTTAATCTACATGACATATATGGTGCATAGAGTAATGTTCACATTTTTCAAATTAGCTTCATAAGAAATTATTTGATCTTCTTACTTTTGTTTAGAATTCCGGAAGAGAACAGAGCTCAGAACAGCTGCAAGAGTGTCATTTCAAAATCATAATAATGTTAATGATCCAGCGGCTTTCGTTTTAATTAAAAATACTCTCTGTCCCTTCTCCTAATTAAACCAACTTTATTCAATCTGTAGGTAAAGTTTACGTTTTAAGCTGATTTTAAATCCCCTTAGATTAGACTTAAGTCAAGATTTGTAGGCAGCAATTTTCACAGTATTTTATTTTTCACTAGAGATTTCTCTTAGTATAGGTATATTGTAAGTAAATAGTAGACAGTTAGGACAGTTTTTTTAGGTACCAAAATGCTATCTTTCTATGTAGGTTTAGATATCTTACCTTGTTAACGCTTGGTAGCGGTTGCAATCTTAAGGGTCAGGATGACAACCAATTACATCACAAAGATCTTGATTCCACTATATTTTATTAAAAACAATATGTTTTAGAACGATTATTCTTTAGCTCGATTCAAACGGATTAACGCTCAACAACAACTATTACTAATACTAGTCTAACTAACTAGGGCCAAAGCTACCCAACAATGAAAAATATTTAAAAAAAAACATTTATGAAAACAAGATGTGACCAACCTCGAGACATTCTGCCACACATATTAAAATTGATCTTAAAATTCTAACAAAATTTTTTGTGGTAAATAATGAAATTAATGATGTTTAAACATTTACCTAAACTATTATAATAACTAAGTATTTTGACATGTGGACCGAAGGAGACTAGTCAAACAAAGTACTCTGTGCAGTTCGCTAACTCGATGGACACACACAAAGACACATGCTTTCGAGGCAGATACACCAATTAATACAGGATACCAGGAGGATGCTAATCCAAAAGTTCCGAAAATCTAAATTTATTCTATCAAATTCATTTGCATTAACGGGACGATGAGTTTCGGGCGAGTGCGGCGAAAATTGATAGCATCCACTTCAACTTCAAATCGAATCATGCTGACTATTCCATTAGAATGCGATAACTTTTGAGAAGCTGTCAAGAATTCTGAAGATCTGGGATTTCTGCCTAAAAATATATTGGGTAAGTGCCAAATTTCCATTCCACCCCTACCTGATGAATCGCACAATCGATATCTGATTCATTAAAACTTGAGTGCTCTTAAAATATCACGGCTACGCTAAAATTATATACGTAACGATCTCATATCGAACTACAGCTGGTAATTTTTTTTTTTTATTATTAGAATACTGCATTGTTACAAAGTATCTAGTAAACAAAGCATATCGCCAGTTTAAGGTATTAAAACTAGCCATAAATTCATTTCAATCTAAACACCAAAAGTAAATATAAAGATGAAGCAAATACTGTTTTGAGACTTGAGACTAAAAAGCTATGCGATAAGCTATGCGAGTATATTTTTTTTTTTTAACTGAACGAGACGGGTAAGTCGCTCGCTTGATGGTAAGCGTGACGCTTGCCGCGCATCGTTATGAACTGTTGAAGTTTAATATTCTGGGGGTACTGAAATGTTATGATCAAGCGTGAAGCTTAACATCGGGTGAGCGACTTGCTCGTCTCGTCAATTCCATAAAAAAAAATATTACACACACATTACAGCAACATTTTTTATTATTATTATTCAATTAAATATTTTGTACCTCTAATATAATATGCAACGAGAACTCGTTGCAGAGGTGAAAAGTTGTATGTGCAATTTCTTTTGGTTACAATAACCAAAAGAAATTGCCCACTTAATTAATACTGTATCGAATTGATTCGTGAAACCGCGAGCCTATTTTCCACAAGCGCCTGCATTCCTCGCGTTCAGATAAAAGCTTAATCCGCTTAATGGAATAACGATGATCATTATTTATCAGGAAACACAGGACAAAGCTTTTTGTTACGGTTTCGATTTGATTTACAAGCAGTTGCACACCAGTAGGTTCATTTAATTATCAGAGAATACAAAAACTTACCCAGCAATATTTTAATCGCGAAAGTGCAAATGAAAAATATGGCAGGCAAACAATAAAAAATCCGCTTGTTTATTTCGAAAAAAGTATAGTTTCGAAATTTGCTCTCGTGGGATGCTCCTACGATCCAAAAACCGCGCCCTCTTCCAAAAAGCCTCAATATTCGGACTAAAACCGCGAGATCTCATGAAAACACGGTGACAGTTTTCCATCTAGATAGCGAATCGTGTTCTGGAAAAAAAATACCACAAAATTTTCCTTTCAACACTTTTACCTGGATTTCACTCTCGTAGGCTGCCACCCCAAAAAAAACAACGAAATCTCAAAAAAACTTCAACATTTTCATATGATAGAGGAATAAAAAGTCGAAAACGAAATAAAAAATAACGTCGAAAACAAAACAAACGGCTCTACAAAACTTTGGCGCTCCCTCGCGGGCCGCTAAGGCCCCGCAAACTGTTTCCAATTAACACGATTAACACTTTTGCTTGAAAATCTTCCTTGCGCGGGCCGCATGTAAGATAGAGAAAAGCTATCTCGAAAAAAAAAACGTAAACACCCATTATTGTCAAAAACGACGTAACACGATTTTTTAATTATCTTTTGCTTATTGTATTTGTAAAATTTCTGCACTCATTTGTTCCGTACAGACTCCCCGTACTCCCCATTTAGGGCTTCATTTTCACATAACGGTGAAACACGATGTTTCTTAATCACTCCTGGTTTTGGCTCTGC
This sequence comes from Apocheima hispidaria, assembly GCA_947579745.1. NCBI lineage: Eukaryota > Metazoa > Arthropoda > Insecta > Lepidoptera > Geometridae > Apocheima > Apocheima hispidaria. The sequence continues at coordinate 4,575,240 of OX388150.1, read as the reverse complement.
ACAGATCAGCGTATTTATTTAAAGCATGGTAGTTCTTGTAGGCAATTTGGTACGACTGCTAAATGTTTCGCTGACCAGGTCAAATGCCGCGGCAGGCCGCACCTGTCCCGCGGGCCCATCAGTGACCATACGTGCATTAGGGGTTGATTATTAAAAAAACAATTCAGAAGTTCTTATTTTCTTTTATTTTCTTATACTTTATATTATTTTCTTAGCGTATTTGCAAAAATTCATAACGTAGTTTCAGTTTTGTTTCATCAGCTTGAAGATAAAAATTTGCTCTTTTTAACATCTCATTTCACATTTTTAGGAGATGATTTTCAAAAATGTTAAAACAGTTTAACGTTTTCTATTTCTTAGTATGGTTACAAAGTTTTATAACCAAGGTACCAAACCTTTTTTTTTTTTTGCAATATATACTTTAACACCAAATTCTCAACTTTAAGGGTGATTTAAAAAATGCTGAAACAGCTTTATATATATAGATTTTTTTATTTGCATACTGCGGCTTTTTTCATCTTTTTGTAATAGAGATCCAACTGCGAGTACCTAAAATATCCTACCACCATGCTATCGTTTCCTCACCGGTACCGGGATTTGAAACCACGTCCTGTGGCGTGCAATCCGAACGCGCTAACCGCTGAGCTACTCCTATAATCGCTACAAAAATACTCTTATAAATGTAAGAAAGGCTTTACTGTAAAAAAATCCTTTATCCCCAGGTACAGGCGTTAGCAAAGTTCAGTAAATTACAATCTACGTGATGAAAATCCTAACTCAATGAACATTCTCTTGTGCAGTTGAACGGTTCATGAAGTTCCACGACAGTTCGCACGGAATAGTGATTGGCAAAAGTCTGAGAAGTTATCTATGATGTCACGTAGTTACGTTACTACGTCTACTTCGGCAGTATCCATTATTTCTATTGGTTCTGAAGTAAGTTTATGTAAACACGTCATGAAGGAGCCAAACATCGCTGGTATCGATCGGTGCTGATGGTTTAATTAAAGGCATGTCAGCATATATGGTAGTTTATGGTAGGAGTGAAGATGTTTAACACAAACGCAACATAACCTACTGGGTGTCGCATTCTGAGCAGTGTACCTTCCGCACCCGTGTTTCGAAGTAACATTTTTAATGTTGCCCTTTATTGATCTTTGTTTTGTTAAGTGTAGTCCGACGTTTTGTACCTTTTCCTAATGTAAAACTGGTCTCCACGACACAGGGAATCCTAGTGTGGAGACCAGGGTTTGACTAACTAAATTATTTTTTTTCTTCATAATATATATACATATATATATATATATGAACGATATGTCCGTGTCAAATGCCGCAAAGTTTATATTCGCGTGTTATAAATCGATTTGTGGTCAAATGGTCCTGTCAAATAAAAAAAGAGTATTTCTTTGTAAAATCGGATAGACAGCATTTTACATTTAAAATAAAAGCAGTGGGTATACTTTGCCTTTGCCTAATATTATCCACGAAAGCAATACAGCCTGATGGAAGACGCCTGTAATTATATTATCTCAATCCCTGGCGTCGTTTATAGGGCAGACGGTATAAATCAAATGACAGATCCGCACGGCAGCGCCATTTCCGCTTCCAATATGGCCGCGTTCGATTTCCGGTTCCGTCTGACTCACAGAAGAGTTTTTTTTACTGTCTGACTAATAAACTCACTGCAGTCGGAATGTATTTTTTTTTGGTACTTTGTTTATATTTTGGCTAAAAAACCAAAATATCAAGTTCTGTAATATTTCAAGTGTACCACAATATTACATAACAAAAAAGGAGTCTCAGTCATAGTCTAAGTCAAGCAAAGTAAACGGTCACGTCCACGTCACGCCCCATTAAAGTGATAGACACTTTACTAGAGGTTTCTATGAAATTATGGAAACAACACGAAGAGTCACGCATCACAGCATAATACTATTCACCAACACTCCTGCACGTTCACGAACACTTAATGGATAAAAATCCACCTTTTTTACACATTAACACTCGAAATAACACAAGGTTTGGAAAATAAAACAATGACGCAACATGACTTCTTCACGTTCCCGCCAAAACTCTTCGGATTGTATTTCATTGGTATGAAAAAAAAATAGATTTATTAAAAGTTCTAATTCGTTATGATATTGGTATATGAATTCGTTAAAAGTGATATTATTGATTGATATTCTTTAAAAGAATCCGGGTACGTCCTCAAACTGCGACCAGAACCACATGAAGACGGACAGCAGCGTAGCCTTAGTAAACGGTAAACGTTCTGCAATCCCCAAGCCGTCTGCCAAGCATGGGGATTATGGAAACCCGTCACAATGCCGACTCCAGACCTCACAATTTCGGCACGTCAAATACATAATCAGAATAAGACACAATCAAAAACCCTGACTTTGGCTGGACACGTAGACAGTCTAAGCTTATAGGCCAAAACCTCACAGGCACGCGGTTGCGTAGCTGCACCTAGCTAGTTGCCAAGCCATCATAGAAAAAAAACGTGTTCCGGCCATAGAAGTTCACTTAGATAAAACTTAATTTGATGACGTCAGCAATCTTCATCATCAACAGCCGGAAGACGTCTAATGCTGGACATCTCTGATTCTGATTCTGAAGCGTCCCCCTTAGACCACCACACTGACCGACAACGTGCCACTTTCGTCTACTGGACACAGTTTGCAAGCTGAAGTGGCAATGGGCAGGCCACATCACTCGAAAACCCGATAACCGATGGGAAAGAAAGGTTCTTGAGTGGTGACCACGAACCGTAAGACGAAGCGTAGGCAGACCTCCCACTAGGTGGACCGACGACATTGTGAAAGTCGCGGGCGACCGGTGGATGCAAGTGGCACATTGTCGGTAGGTATGGCACTCTAAGGGGGAGGCCTATGTTCAGCAGTGGACGTCTTATGGCTGATGATGATGATGATGAACTGCCGTTCACTTTTAGCCATCACCTACTTTATCATACTTACGGATTTCAGGAAGCATTTATTTCAGACCAATGCCGGATTCGGATTCGGATATCAGCGGATTTAACCCGTGCATGTGTTCCGGACGCATTGTTGCATTCAATCAGAGTTAATGGCAGTCTGTTTTCGAAAATAATCTCTGAAATATGGTTTTACACGCAGTATGACGAAGCGTATAAAATAAATCGCTATATTAAATATATTTGCGTATCGAACGATAATTGGCCTCGATTCCTTTGATCCACTAGCTAAACTAAACCAATCTGACAGAACAAAAATCCTATGTGTCTCTTTGTGTTTCAATATTTAGGAAAGAGATGCCAACAATTTAACAGCTGTCAAATTTATTTTAGAACGTGGAAAACAATCACACAATTAATTAAATAATGATTATTAAAGCACAGACTTAATTCGTAATTTTTCATCATCATCATCATCAGCCTACATCCCTGCCATACAAATAACAAGGCACGGCTTAGCGCTTCCATCTACTTCAGCAGCATAACGTAATTATTATTTTATGACAAGGCGTTTGTCTCGAAGATAGTAAAAAACTTAGCATTTAATGGGAACTGGGTCTCGAGCACTGAGCCGAGTACTGCAAATTAAACACTACCTAGCCTTGTGGCTCAGTGAGCGGATTTCCACCTTCTGAGCCGTAGGTTGTGGGTTCGATTCCCACCGAGGACAAACATTTGTGTGATGAACATGGATGTTTGTTCTTTGTCTGGGTGTTTCAAGTTTTATACAAAAAAAAAAGTATTTATGTATTCTATCAGCCATCTTGTTCCCATAGTACAAGCTTGCTTAGTTTGGGGCTAGATGGCGCTGTGTGTTAAAGCGTCCTCCAATATTATATTCTATTTTTCTATCTAACTACCCTGAACTACCCTTAACTACCCTGATCTACCCTGAACTACCCTGAACTACCACTATAAAAAATAAGTTCGTTCAGGCCCAGTGACAGGCCCTGATGTCAGTTTCAACGCCGCGTGACTCTGACATGGCTGAGCGACTGTAATAAGACAAACACCCGAACTAAGGCAATATACTGTATAATGCTTATGCTGTTCATTGACACCAATAAACTGTGGTATGATCATTATGATCAACGCCTAAAAATTAAAACAAGATTCAGAACATAAGTTTCAAAAAACAAAGGTGTTTCCTTTTAAACTTTTCGGTTGGTAAAACCGTTTCAGGAACAAACGTTCGTAAAGATAATACGAGCTTTCACTGTTTGCTTTTCAAAGTTAAGGTCCTTCGTTTGAGTCCGCTAGGTAGGTAGGCGCCAAGAGATGGCGCTGTCGTTGAAAACTCAATTGAGGTAATCTGCCCCAGTTTTAATTCACTTTGCGACCTCTTACTATTGTTATAAACACATCTCAAAAATAATAGAGCCCATTAATAGCTGCACTCGACTGAAAATTCAAATAATGTTCAACGCCTGTATGCACGCATGAACATTACGCACACATGCGAATTCAAAACGGTTACAAGCAAATACGAAATTTCGTTGCTCTGTATATCGTCTCGGTGGCCGAAGTCATCAGTTTGATTAGGTCGCGCTCGTGAGGTTCTGGGTTCGAACCCCTAAAATTAGGTAGTATTATTTTTTATAATTTAATTTCGAGAATACTATTTATTTTAATTTTTGCTGTGGGTTTCTTGACAAACTTATTCAAAATTAGTAACGAAACTTATAAAAGTATATATCTACATAAACCTAATATTGTCGCATAAATATTTAAAATGCGAAAGTTCGTGTGTAAGTGTGTAAGCATGTAAGTTTTTTTTATTGTTATTTGGTGACGAGACGAGCAAGTTACTCAGCTGATGTTCAGCTTCACGCTTGCTCATAACAGTTCAGTGCCACCCAGAATTTTGAACCTCAACAGTTCAAAACCATGCGCGGCAATGCACTGCGCTCATTACTCTGAGATATTAGATGTTAAATCTCTGTGCCCAATAATTACGCTGGAAACATTGCCCTTCAATCCGGAACACAGTGATGTTTTGCACACTACTGCTTGACGATTGAATAACTGGGTCCCTGGAATAACCCCATATCGGGGGTTCTAAAGGCACCGAGTCTGGTACCTTCCGAACAAATTTTCCACTTTTTTTCGTTTTTTTTTCAAATTAATTTCGAATTTTACATACCTAATACCTAATGAAATGAACCTAATGAAATATGCAATACCCAAAAATGTTGTGTTTTCCGCGTCGATAGACATTATTCTGCGACTAAAAATATGGATTTTAGACCCGGGTTAGATTAATTTAGTCCATAGTAGGTACTGTTGTTTGTTATTTGTTATTTACAACACACAAAACTAACTTATAGGTAGGTATGTAGTTCATCTGTGGTATGTAGGTAGGTAGGTTGGTTGCTTGGTTGGTGGCTAGGTAGGTATTATTAGTATAATGTGCATATTTTGATCGCGCAGCACGAAATATTCAAGATTTTCATATACCTCTATCTACCACCTTACCACCTACCTATATAGGTACCATACCTATAGGCACCTTTTACAAAAAATCTATTATTTCACTAAGAAGGAAGTTTTTCAGAATTTTTTCAATATTTTTCCCGGGATCAGTGAGCGTGCGCGCAACGAGATCATACATAAAAATGCAAAAACCACATTCATCATCATTATTGAGGTGAATTTTTTTCCAGAAATTTTGCATTATTTTTCCTGGCAGCACTGATGGAGCGCGCACCGAGCCCCATACTCAGAAATGCCGAATTCCAACAAATTTTAGATATGGGGTTATTACTTAGTCACACCAAAATGCGAAAGTTTGTGTGTATGTAAGTAGGTATGTTAGTATGTAAGTGTGTTTGTTCCCGTTCAAATCTGTAACAGCTGCATGGATTTTAATGTAATTTGGTATGGAGGTAGCCAAATTTAGGTATGGTAGCCTCCATTCCAAATTTCATCCAAATCCGTTCAGCCGTTACAGAGTTTATACCGCGGGTGAAACCGCGGGGCGCATCTAGTATCCTATAAATTTTGAAAGTAGCTCTGTCTTTCTGTTTGTTATCTGTTCACGATAAAACGGCTGGACCGACCTTTACGAATTTTGGCAAAGGTATTCTAGTAAAATAAAATATTTTTTAATTTAATCATTTTATGTATTTTTTAAGAAATCTCGTTACGTTAGGGAGAAGGCTGATGATGATGATGGAAAATTTTAAATCGATGACCGCAAATGTAAAACGCAGTCGGACGGGTAGAAATCCCCCCATTGCTATGAAAATGGGTAAGAAATCTCGGTACGATAGGGAACAGGCGGATGATGATGATAATGATCCTTAAAATCTATGACCGATAAACGACGAAGGTCTGTGACGAAGGTCACAGTTGGACGGGTACCAATCCCCCCATCGCCATGAAAATGGGTAAGAAATCTCGGTACGATAGGGAACAGGCTAATGATGATGATGATGATATTTAAATCTGTGACCACAAATGAAATTCGCAGTTGGACGGGTAGAAATCCCCCCCATCGCCATGAAAATGGGCAAGAAATCTCTGTACGCTATCAACAGGCTGATGATGATGATGAATTTTAAATCTATGCCCGAAAATTAAAATCGCAGTTGGACGGGTAGAAATCCCCCATCGCCATGAAAATGGGCAAGAAATCTCTGTACGTTATCAACAGCCTGATGATGATGATGATGAATTTTAAATCTATGACCGCAAATGAAATTCGCAGCTGGACGGGTAGAAATCTCCCCATTGCTATGAAAAATGGGTAAGAAATCTCGGTACGATATGGAACAGGCTGATGATGATGATGATGAATTTTAAATCTATGACCGAATCACATGCGAATTCAAAACGGTTACAAGCAAATACGAAATTGAGTACCCGATTTTCGGCGTTCCACCTATCAGTTCGACTGGCCGAGCGGTCGAGTGGACGGATTTTCATTATGCTTCGTTTTGTAGTGTGTCAATGAGACGAAGGATCAATCCTCATTTGAAAATTACTGTTTTTGTAGATTTTTGTTCTTTTTATGCTATTTTTTTACAAAATAAGTTATCAAACAACACAACAAACACCACACACAAAACTAACTAACTAATAGGTAGGTAGGTAGGTAGGTAGGTAGGTTGGTTGGTTGGTTTGTTGGTAGGTAGGTAAGTATTATTAGTATTATGCACATATTTCAATCGCGCAGCACGAAATATCCAATATTTTCATATACCTCTATCTACCACCTTACCACCTACCTATATAGGTACCTATACCTATATAGGCACCTTTTACAAAAAAACTATTATTTCACTAAGAAGGAAGTTTTTCAGAATTTTTTCAATATTTTTCCCGGGATCAGTGAGCGTGCGCGCAACGAGATCATACATAAAAATGCAAAAACCACATTCATCATCATTATTGAGGTGAATTTTTTTCCCCGTAATTTTGCATTATTTTTCCTGGCACTGATGGAGCGCGCACCGAGCCCCATACTCAGAAATGCCGAATTCCAACAAATTTTAGATATGGGGTTATTACTTAGTCACACCAAAATGCGAAAGTTTGTGTGTATGTAAGTAGGTATGTTAGTATGTAAGTGTGTTTGTTCCCGTTCAAATCTGTAACAGCTGCATGGATTTTAATGTAATTTGGTATGGAGGTAGCCAAATTTAGGTATGGTAGCCTCCATACCAAATTTCATCCAAATCCGTTCAGCCATTACAGAGTTTATACCGCGGGTGAAACCGCGGGGCGCATCTAGTATCCTATAAATTTTGAAAGTAGCTCTGTCTTTCTGTTTGTTATCTGTTCACGATAAAACGGCTGGACCGACCTTTACGAATTTTGGCAAAGGTATTCTAGTAAAATAAAATATTTTTTAATTTAATCATTTTATGTATTTTTTAAGAAATCTCGTTACGTTAGGGAGAAGGCTGATGATGATGATGGAAAATTTTAAATCTATGACCGCAAATGTAAAACGCAGTCGGACGGGTAGAAATCCCCCCATTGCTATGAAAATGGGTAAGAAATCTCGGTACGATAGGGAACAGGCGGATGATGATGATAATGATCCTTAAAATCTATGACCGATAAACGACGAAGGTCTGTGACGAAGGTCACAGTTGGACGGGTACCAATCCCCCATCGCCATGAAAATGGGTAAGAAATCTCGGTACGATAGGGAACAGGCTAATGATGATGATGATGATATTTAAATCTGTGACCACAAATGAAAATCGCAGTTGGACGGGTAGAAATCCCCCCCATCGCCATGAAAATGGGCAAGAAATCTCTGTACGCTATCAACAGGCTGATGATGATGATGAATTTTAAATCTATGCCCGAAAATTAAAATCGCAGTTGGACGGGTAGAAATCCCCCATCGCCATGAAAATGGGCAAGAAATCTCTGTACGTTATCAACAGCCTGATGATGATGATGATGAATTTTAAATCTATGACCGCAAATGAAATTCGCAGCTGGACGGGTAGAAATCTCCCCATTGCTATGAAAAATGGGTAAGAAATCTCGGTACGATATGGAACAGGCTGATGATGATGATGATGAATTTTAAATCTATGACCGAATCACATGCGAATTCAAAACGGTTACAAGCAAATACGAAATTGAGTACCCGATTTTCGGCGTTCCACCTATCAGTTCGACTGGCCGAGCGGTCGAGTGGACGGATTTTCATTATGCTTCGTTTTGTAGTGTGTCAATGAGACGAAGGATCAATCCTCATTTGAAAATTACTGTTTTTGTAGATTTTTGTTCTTTTTGTGCTATTTTTTTACAAAATAAGTTATCAAACAACACAACAAACACCACACACAAAACTAACTAACTAATAGGTAGGTAGGTAGGTAGGTAGGTTGGTTGGTTGGTTTGTTGGTAGGTAGGTAGGTATTATTAGTATTATGCACATATTTCAATCGCGCAGCACGAAATATCCAATATTTTCATATACCTCTATCTACCACCTTACCACCTACCTATATAGGCACCTTTTACAAAAAATCTATTATTTCACTAAGAAGGAAGTTTTTCAGAATTTTTTCAATATTTTTCCCGGGATCAGTGAGCGTGCGCGCAACGAGATCATACATAAAAATGCAAAAACCACATTCATCATCATTATTGAGGTGAATTTTTTTCCCCGTAATTTTGAATTATTTTTCCTGGCACTGATGGAGCGCGCACCGAGCCCCATACTCAGAAATGCCGAATTCCAACAAATTTTAGATATGGGGTTATTAGTTAGTCACACCAAAAATAAATATTATAAAGAGGAAAGATTTGATTGTTTGTTTGTTTGCATTGAATAGGCTCCGAAACTACTGAACCGATTTGAAAAATTCTTTCGCTGTTGGGAAGCTTTTTAGCTTTCTTTATATATATATTTTTTTTGTAACTTGACGCAAATAGAAGGGTTTTGTGTGTGTATTATAATTTTTATTTTTTTGTTATATACACGTGCGAAGCCGGTGCGGGCTGTAAAGGATTCAAACAGACAGACGGACAGACAGACAGACAGTCGGACATGACAAACTTATAAGGGTTCCTTGTAGTACTACGGAACCCTAAAAATTTATAAATGGTTACCTATGTCAAAGTCCTCAAAATACAAGAATAGGGGTTCATTTTTATACATATAAACTAGTATTTCGCGAGGCTGCACGGGCCGCGTGCGGGCCCGCGGGGCGGTCCTGCAATTGGGTATGGCTGGATCGTTTAGGTCGACTTGTAAAGTTAAAAAAAAAGGAGGAGCATGATGAAAACGGGTAAGCTACCCAACAGCGAAATAATTTTTCAAATCCGTTTAGTAGTTTCGGAGCCTATTCAATGCAAATAAACAAACAAACAAAGAATCAAATCTTTCCTCTTTATAATATTGGTATAGATAAATTATTCTATCATCATCAATAGTTGTCGCAACGCACGCGATGTAAAGGATATTTATTTACATCTTGGGTTACATTATTCGAGTTTTAGTAAGGATCCCAAATTTTTTAAAAATATAATATAATATAGTATAGGGATAGTGTAGCTTCCCAACAGTGAAAGAATTTTTCAAATCGGTTCAGTAGTTTCGGAGCCTATTCAATGCAAACAAACAAACAATCAAATTTTTCCTCTTTATTATATTGGTATAGACTATTCTTTCATCATCAATAGTTTCCGCAGTGCACGCGAAATACATCATCTTGGTTTACATTATTGGAGTTTTAGTAAGGATCCCTAATTTTTTTGAAAATATAACATAACCTATGTCACCCGGGGATAGTGAAGCTTCCCAACAGCGAAAGAATTTTTCAAATCGGTTCAGTAGTTTCGGAGCCTATTCAATGCAAACAAACAAACAATGAAATAAATAAACAATCAAATCTTTCCTCTTTATAATATTGGTATAGATAGATTAGGTAACCAAATCAAACACTGCACTGCACACCGATACCGAATCTCGCAACGTCGCAATTATCGAAGGCCGCGCGCGGACTAAGCCGCGATGCAAGGATACCTAGTCTCGCTCACACACGCTCCGACAAGCTGGCAACGTCGCGTAAACCGCGTGACGCGCGCGCGGCACAACCAGTGTACACGATTTTTGCAAGATGCACCCACACATCAATATTTCACGCACACCATGATCGCATGATTCGCATGTAAAGAACACACCACTACATTCGTAAAATTTGTCGTAATTATTGGGTTGAAAAATGGTATTTCCTAGCCATGAACATTTTAAATTATCGACTTTGCGATACTTAGAGGCCAAATTAGACCTATGTTAAGTCATGCCCAGTTCAAAATCGTAGTAGGACGCCTAAAAAGGCGTCGATAGTTTTGTATGAAAGTCGAAGGACCTTAAGTACGAGTAGGTACGTTGAAAAAGATACACTGAAAGTTAATTTCGCTTCGCAAAGTATAGGAGTAAATTAACATAATAAAAGAAAGAAAGGGAGACAAAAGTTAACTGAAGTAGAATAATATTATACTTTTATGAATAGAATAGGTAAGCTATAAATGTTTATTAGCTACGCTTCGCGGTTCTGTCCGCCGTTACACTGGAAACAGGGGCGTAGCTACGGCCGTATCAGCCGTGTCAATGATACGGGTCCCCCTGGCTACTGAGGCCCCGAACGTTGTTTCTTTGGAAAATAGTGACCCTTCATTTGGGCCCCCCAACAAATTTTGATACGGGGCCCTTCTATGGCAAGCTACGCCACTGACTGGAATTACATTTTCTGGGTCAAAAACCTTATGCGTTAATTCAGTGTTTTAGTTTTCCCTAAACCAAATTTCATCAAAACCATTTTTAAGAAGTAATATTATACAAAGACGAAAAAAATACTTGTTAAAAATAAAAATACCCTACTGCAAAACGTAGCCTATGTCACTCCGGACGTAAAGAGGCATCCAACGACACCTCACTCAAGCCATTTAGGCAGGAGATACTATAGGAACACACAAACATACATATTAACATACACTCCAAAAACATTACCCTCATTTTGGGCAGTCGGGTAAAAACTAATAACGCTTCACACTCATAGGCTCCTCATTATGATTTCCAGCGTTAGTGATGCCATGGAACACACACAAAGACATGCACAATTTCCACCCAGATCAATAGCAGATATATAAAACTTTGGTTAGGAAATTTAAATTGCTTAAAATAAAAAACATGTTTTTTTTTGTTAAAGCGCTACCAAATAAGCCGGGATTGTCGTCTTAGGAGCCCAGGAGAAGGAGAATGTTAAAAAGAAAACATGTCATGTTTTCCTCAAACAAAATCAACAATTTAATCTTATCAAAGTATGGAGCACGTAGCCTCATCTCTAATGCATATAGCATAGCGATAAATCCTAATAAAACAAATCTTTTTAATCTTTGATCACGTAGCTAAAGCAACATATTATTTTGTGTACTATCCCTGTTTTATACTAGAAAGATCTTTAGCAATTTCAGGTTTTGATCCAATCTGAATCTAAAGCTATGGTACTAAGTTTAAATTTTGTCTGAAAAGCTGTACCGAGTTAAGGCTCGTAGTGTAACGGTACAGCCTTCGTATCTTTCACAAATATAGATATATTCGTATAAGAAACAAAATACAGCCGAAATATTCTCCTTCTTGAATTGCGGTATCAAGTGATTTGCTATCTAAAAATGTTAGGCACTAAAGTGGGTAATTAAAGGGTTTCAAAAACATAGGACGACTTTCGAAATAGAGAACGATAGTGGTTAAATAGTATCAGAATATGAAAAAATAATACTTTTTCCGTTATATTACATACTGAATACTAGTTAATTGTAGTTAGGAAAATGAAATCCGGCATTCATATCGGCCTTTATAAAAGTTGTATGAAAATACCGTCATTTTTATATTGCGCGATTATATTGTGAGCGAGTGGGAGCGGCGACGCTGTTAGAACGTGCGGAGTTTTGGAGAGGCATTCGGTGCTTGGGCTTACGGGCGAACATACGCTGTGAATCATCTGGATTTTCTACAGTGGCGAAGCATATCACGAGTGAGATCTTTCCATTACTTTGATTTGTACATAATTATCTAAAATCAATCTATTGCTTTGAAGTAAAGTAAGTTGGACATCCAACCAGTTTTAAATCTAACCTTAAAGTAAAGTCATGTTGCTATACGCATTTTATTTGAAGTAAAGTAAGTTGGAAAGCCAACGAGTTTAAAACCCTATTCGAAAGAATATAACTTGCCGTAAGGAAGTATTGACAAAAGTCATTTTACTACTCTGATACTTACAAAAGTAAAATCAGGTAGATAACCAACTAGTCAATGATTGACTTTATGTGGGTATAACTCCCGTATCGAAACTTGTATCGCTAAGTCACTATGCTGTTTGAACCATTTACTTAGAGTAAATCAATTCTCTTGACTAGTTAAGTCTAACATGTATTCTAATCAGAGGAATATAGTTCCCTATTCGTGACGTTGACGAGAGAAGTCAATATTCTATCTCTTCAATTTGAAAGTCTCGGTGGTAGTCTTTCTGTCTAGTTATAAAACTATAAATTGGGATCCAGGGTTGGAACCTTTGCTAGTAATTAGCTAAATTATACATAGGAGCGCGTGTCTCTTTAGGTTACCCTTGACTCCATAGAGGAAGATAGGCGCCTAATATACATGTCACTGATTGAGTGATTACTAGTATAAATACTTGTAATAATCCTTACTTAGATGGAAGCTATCTGAGACAGTTGATTTGAAGTGGTAACGGAGTTACTTATTTAAATACACTAATATATACGTGTTGGACTTGATTGTCTAGTTTTATGTTTCGGTACAGTTCCGAATATTGCATCTTTATATTAACATCAAAGTTATTTTATTGTACGGCGGAACCGATATCATTTTACTAGTTGGTTGTTCATCATAATCGCTATATCAATATATAGGCAGGCTAGGGTGCTGCGGGGCGGCACGAGAGACCAAGATCGGAAGATCTTGGCAGCTCTCAATTTTAACCTAAGATTGATGTATGTAAGGGAAGGTCTTTAGTTACTTCGGTAATTATAAAGATAAGGTTTTTTTGGAAGTATTTTAATGGAAGGTATTCCTTGAAAGGTTCGACAAACTAACGTACCAGACTTTGCTAAAAGAATAAGCCCTCTTATCTGGATAGGACATACTGACGGACTTTGAATCTAGTAAATTTCACAGGTAAATATCCCTATATTTATAACACATAAATGTGGAGGATTGACGTCCCAGTCTTTCGGATGAGTCAAACTGGACTGGTGCGGGGAGGTGCACCGTTCTTTCACCACGAATTAATTTTGCCCAATAAATCGATCATTATTTGTGCATTAAATAAACTCAGAATAAATGTAGAATGATGTGTTCAAACAGACATCTTGTCATGCTTAATCAAACGCTTTATAACTCATAAATACTCAGGTACATTTAGGGTAGACTCTGTAGTTCAACTATATTATATGCGCTTACGTTCATGTTTCAATAGGCTCACCGCGGTAATTAGTTAGATTTCATCAGTAATGTGCCCGGCGAAGTAGTAATAGGTTAGGAAAATTATACTAGGATTCGCTAACTCGTACTTATTCGAAAACTTAGGTTCTACGATCACGAAGTAGGGTCCTATCACTTGACGATCACATGGCCAAATATATAATAAGCAAATAGGTTTAACTTAAGTAGAAATAATTAAGAAATAAATAGGTAGTGAAAACAAATATCTATGTAAATATAGTTAAATATAGTAATAATAAATATATAATAAATTATATAATATTAATAGACGGGGGGTCGTTACAATATGAGTTGCCGTGACCAGGATGCTTACTATGACGGTTACATTACTAGCCTTCGTGCAACAGTTTTAAGTTTATATCATGCGGTTAAAAATAAATATTTAGGGTAAAATCTTAGTTTCGTGTACTTTCTACAGCAGTTTAGGGTACAGTACAATACATAAACGCCTTACTGACAATATCTTATTAATTAATTGTTATTTAATTTCTTTAATTCTTGTTTATCTTATTTTTGAACACATATTTATATATAACTTTTATATACTTCCAAGAAAATTGGTTATGACTAGGTTGGACTTTTTTTAAATATTGTAATGTAATTGTTTGTAACTGTTTAAGTTAATGTGTTTAGATATATACTGTTTTTGAGCCTTTCGTGACTTCACCGAACGGCTTCGACGGAAGATCAGCGCTGTTTGCTGATCAGCATCATGCTGAGTGGAGGCCATTTTTGTGACACATGACATTGACAGTTATACTTATTTGATATTGCTCACCCTTCAATTTATTTAATGTTAATGTTGTTGCAAAATAACATTATTTTCTTTCTTTCTTTCTTTCTTTCAATAAAAAATAAATAAATAAAAAAAAAACAATAATAATACATTAGAGGTAAATACAACAACACAGTCTTATCGTTAAGAGCGGTCTGTTCCAGACAAACTTCGGATGAGTAACTTATATTATGTGTTAGGATGTCGGTTACAGTATTATTAAGGAAATTGGGGTCGATTCGTGCTAAAGTCGTTGTTAGGAAGGGTTAGTATTTTAAGAAGTGTTCAAGGTAACTTGGACACAATTTGTTGTACGTGCAAAGGAAACGTGAATAATTACGAGTTTTACGGGTAATATTTATGAATTTAGTTTACTTAGGACGATGTAGGACGGTTCGGTTTATTTTTGTAGTAAATTTGGTTCTTAAATAAAAGATATTACTAGAAAAGTACTCCGGGAAAGTAGGAAATAGGTAAAACGTTAAGTCTTTTGAAATAGTATTTTAATAATAATAATAATTTTTAATAACAATAACATTTATTTGTCTCATAAAAATAATAAAAATTCATAAACACTGTTTTACACTTTCGCGGTTCTTTGCTACGAACAACCCGTGGATGTCTTTTTAATAATTAGGGAAGGTCTACTTCCGGCTTCCTGGGGACCAAATATTATAAATTTAATTAAAATATTGTATTCAGTTGTATATATTCAGTTTCAGATCTACTTTAATCTAAAATAAAATAATTAATTCAATTCCTAATAAATAATTGTGTTTACAAATGAAAGCTTCATTCATAGGTAAGTAGGTACACTAACCTGAATCTTAAATCATTAGCTTAACTTTACTTAATAGGTAGAGATATATGTATGGCTTTTACAAAGTGTTAGCAGTATCCTGTTCTAACATCGTATATACTAACGATATTCTTATTTACGTAGTTACAATTGTCCTAAAATTATCATCATCTATTACGAGCGAGTAAGTAGATTTATTTATATACGTAAGAGGTAAGAGGTATGTATATCTGTTCCCTGTAGGTTCCAAAACGGCTGGACTGATTTTAATGAAATGTTGATCAATAGTAACCTATCAAATATTAAATTCAATATTAATAGACGAAACAAGAAAATAAAAACAGGGTTTAGTGTAGTGTAAAGTGTAAAATAGCGAAATTAATAAAAATATAATAAAAAGTGGTTTAAGTTAATGAATCATCATATTTTATTTAGTTAAGAGTACAGCTTACTTCATAAGTGTACTATCAAGTTAATGGTAACTTAGGAAAGTTAAACTATTTTACTGAGATCAATTAAATTAATTTAAAGTATGAGGTTTGTATACATAAGGCGCGCCAACATGCTGTGGACACTAGAAACGAAAGTACAAGTAATAGTCTGTTTTGTAGTTAATTACTGTCATGTGAGTGAATATACAAAAAAAACAAAAAAAACAGCTCTGTATAATATTATGTAATAGATAAAAAATAAAATAAAAGGATTTGAGGTATGGAGAGCAACAATAACATAACCATCGTATTGAGTAAGGAAAGTATGAGATTATAGTTCAATAATAATTTTAGTTGTGTACAAGTGTACTTTTGTTTTATTTTAAAAGTTCATTATTCAACATAATAATAAAATACGTACAAACTAGACACAGTCTAAAATATTGTATACGTCAATATGGTGTAAATAACTTTTTCAGGTAAAGTATTTAAAAAAAAACAAAGTTTGATTTTAATTATATTTAAATCCATGAACTATTTAGTATTGGTGAAAACAAACTATTAATCGATTAACACTACTACAGAACATAAATAATTAAATACACCATGACATAAAATCATAAAAATCATCATCTTAACAAAAAGTCTACCTTCATATTTACGCTAAAAACCTCTATTGGCTATCAAGTGAGTGCGTGGGCAGTGGCGCGTCATCAGTCGTTAAGCACGTAGTGATGGAGTTAGGCGGTATCGCTTATATTTATTGACATACGGAAGTTGGGATGGACGAATTTTGCTTATAGCAGAAATCAGCAAGTTTTTTATGATTAATGTTAGTTAGCGCGTTTATAAAATTAAGCTATTTGCACGAGTGTGATTAGCTAAATATTAACTTGTAACATCTATCGCGATTACGTTATGTGTAAGGTATGGGGTCGTCAATGTGGTAGCTAGATAAACATTTATCTTAATATTTTAGTAACATCGATTTTGGCTTTAAACCTATTTTACTACGCGCAAAAACATCTAATATTTAGTTTGTTAGTTTTTTTTTAAATTTAATTTAAATTAAAAAAAATTTTAAATTAAATTTTTTTTAATTTCTTATGTAGGTAAGATAAGCAAGTAGATGATTTCTATGAAACAAAATTGTTTTGGTGTTATAGTAGTGCCAATAGCTGTTATTTTGTCTTTTAAAGTTACAAAAAAAAACAGGAAACTTATGCAGGGATTTTGCATAAGTTATGGAAAAGTATTATTAATAAATATAGTTTTTGCCTGTTAAAACTTTAGTGTGCGTACATATTTCAGTTGTTGGGAAACGTTAGAGTTTCAATGTCATAACTTTTAATATTGATCTTAGCACACTCAAGTACTTGTATTAATTGCGTTTGATAAACATCACCTCAAGCGGTAACGTAGTAAGATAATAAAAATACAAAAGATTAGTAACGTACCTGATCAATATACAAAACTAGCATGTAATTTGTAACATGTTACAAATGTTACAAATGTTGTAACATGTTGTTGTTGTGTGTTGTATGTTTGTAACATTGTTCATGAAATTTTAAGATTCAGACTTATTTCTTATTTGGGCTGAAAATAACTTATTGTGTGACCGTAAATTAATCTGTGGCGTACAGTAATTATAAAAATTAGAGGTAGATTTATTTTGTATTTGGCGAAAAATAGAGGAGAGTAAGGTGGCCTTTTATCAATAAAATAATAATATTTTGTTCTCCCTACACAAAATTTCTTATTTCCTATTTGTTAAATAAATAATTTTATAACTTAGTTACACGGTCGACAACACGCGAGGACGCGCACTGCTTCTAAAAAGGGTAGAAATTTATTTTCTAATCAGTTTTCTGGAGTTGATTAGAGTAATATGTAATAATAGTAATTGATCGAGCGAAGCGAGGATCTTGTAGTCTGCGGAAGCACGTCGGTGTTTGTATGTTTGTTATTAGTAAGTTTGTATGTGTTTATCCGACGGAGACTTGCAACTGGTTATCCGACGGTTGTGAAATTTTGTAGCCAAGTAGTTTATTCCTATGTAGTTTTCGGTTTCGAATGTGAGCGGAGTCGGTTAAAGGTGTTTGCGAAGATGTTGGGGTCGAACGGAATAGATAGGGATTTATGAATTATTATAAGTTCTAACAAAACCTACGAGATTGCGCTGCGAGGTGGATTTCTAAATCGCGATGTTGAGATTCTCTTTGGAGTGAACTAGGGGGATTTGCTCGCAACTAAATCGGAAGCTTGATAGATACTACTTATTTATAATTATGTCATCTAATATAAATACCTTGTATTTTATGTAAAAGTTAATAGTTTATTTACAGATGAAGAGAACTTCGCGAGGTCTTGGTTTGGAGCGATCTATTAGTATTATTTATAGGGTTGTAAAAAAAAAAAAAAAAAAAGAAGTTATTTGCAGAAACTAAGAAGAAGCGAGGAGATCTTTGTCATCCAGTACTTTTCTTCTTATTTCAACTAGACTGACGGTAATATTGGTCCGCGGACTTACATAACGACGGGTACTTCTAAGGTAACGTAAGCACGGGTGAGTTCGAAATTCATGATGGAGGCTTGGTAAGTTTTCGAACTGCTTTTGAATTCTTAACTATCAGATTAACTTAGTAAATTGAACTTTCAAGTTCCTTTAAAATATTCATTTCATAACATAAAAATAGAAGGGGAGAAAGAAATAATTGTTATAATACTTTTCCCATTATTAATTTAAATTTAAAAAATTAAGGACTTACTTTGTGATGCTTGGTACAAACTTAGGTCAAGTTTAACTCAGTATTATTTCATCCTACTAATGTTATGAATGCGAGGGTATGTGTGTATGTATGTAGATATGCTTGTTCCCATTTAGTCTTGCCGGCTGGGCGGATTGTGATGAGTTTGGTTTGGGGAGGCTTCTGCTCTGAATTTACACATAGGCTATCTATGTTGTCTCATGTAGCTAATTTTGTTCCGGAAGAGTATACTGTTTCTGAGTATGGTGGGTGAAGTCGCGGGGCGCTGCTGGTGCATTATAGTATAATTATGTATGTTTATTTGTGACTTCGAAATTATTAATGGGAAAACAAGTGGCTACAATCTACATGTAAATATTTTATTATTACTTGATTCTCAAATTCTGTGTTTCCTTTTCAGTGCTTAGATAACTTTAGTAAAATTTGTATAATATTTTATTGACCTTTACAGCTGTTTTACATTACAGGGTTTTTTAACATTTAAGCCTAGACTAATTACGGGATGTGAACCTAAGGGGAGGTTACATCTAGGTTAGAAAAACGTGTCAAAATTATTAGGCCTGATAAATAATTACGTTTATAATTCAAATAGGTCGTACTCGGGTTAACTTACATTAATTGAAAGAGTAACTGAAATGGCCAATTAATTGTATTTAGTAACTTAGTTTCGGATACATTTTAATGTTGATAAGCAGATAAATATTTTATCCATAATGCCTACTAATATTGTTGAGATAGACGAAGTCGCGCGCGCGTCACGCTTATGGCATTTCTTGATATGGATCATCGAATGTGATCGAGGCTATAGTCGGATTAGCTGACGTGATTTAGCATGGGCATTCCGTTTTACTGAAATAAAATATTGTAGATGCGAGGATTGGTATGTTGGTTTGTTTGTTTTTCTTTCGCTTGACGGTGAAGCGAAGGATCGACTTGAAATTTCGATGTGTATAGTTTGGGGGTCGGAGGTTTATATTTTATACAGGTATAAATATCTATAAATGTGGGTGGCGCAGCTAGTCTAACAATAAAAAAAAAAAAAAAAGTTTAGAACTATCATTGAATTACATAGTAGTTATAAAAATTGTACAAAATTTAAAGTTTGCTTAACATGTCGTGAATTTTATTATAAAAAGGAGGATACATGTGCTGTCGAAACATTTGTATTTTGATAAGTTTAATGGAAGTTTGCGTAGTTGAAGTGCAAATTTGTCCGTCGCTAGTATTACTGCCAGGTGCTAATGTTTCTTTGGGATGGGTTGCAAGGCACGCAGCAGGAAGTGCTCAGAATGTGGATTAAAGTTAAATAAAAAATAAAAATAAAGGAAAAAAAAATAAAAAATTATACGAATGAAATGGAATGAAAATGGTATGAAGTGAATTGGTTTGGAGTGGGGCCCAAGATTGGTGATGGATGTTGGTGATATGATATGATGATGAGATAAATGTGGTTTCAAGGGAGCATTGGCATCAGTATCTAGAGACGAGTTGTCAATTTCAGGGTTTAGCAAAACACTATAACAAACGGCTCAATATAAGAAGGAGGATTTTGTGTTAGGTTAAGTCGATATGGCATTCGTCCTCGTCGATATTAAATATTGAGTTATATTACAGCCGTTACGTACACGCAAATACCAGTGAAAGAGAAATTGCACATCTTCCCCACACTTACACTCTCCGATAGCAGGTAGTCAGATTTTAGGTTCGATGTCAGAAGTTTTAAGGACCCTGAGGGGCCATGGGGGAATTTTTGAAGTTGCTTAAAAGGGTTGAGATTGAGGTAGGAAGTTGAGTGCAGTCCTCTGCAATTGGAATGTTGAATTGGGATGGGGAACGCAGTCTCTCTGTTCTTATAACGACTCGCCTCACAACCGGGTTTCTTGCCGAGATCAATATATCTTGTGTACGACAATGTTCTTTCATGACGCACGGGTTTGCTGGTGGCATCGCGTTTTTAGTCTGACTGCTTTCAATTGGTTTAAATATACTATGATATTGTACAAGGGCTACATACACAACTACACCGCGCGTTTAATTTATTGTTGAAACTTGAATATTGACAGAAAAAAAAAAGTTGCACTTTGGGGGATTCTTTAGATATAAAACTATGGGTTCCTTGGTTGGAGACTCATATTTGTGAAATGGTTGAGACTTTGGTTAAATTTACTCCGATTAACATCATCTTTGTAAATTTAAGGGGTCGAATGTAACGGTACAGCCTTCGTATCTTTCACAAATATAGATATATTCGTATAAGAAACAAAATACAGCCGAAATATTCTCCTTCTTGAATTGCGGTATCAAGTGATTTGCTATCTAAAAATGTTAGGCACTAAAGTGGGTAATTAAAGGGTTTCAAAAACATAGGACGACTTTCGAAATAGAGAACGATAGTGGTTAAATAGTATCAGAATATGAAAAAATAATACTTTTTCCGTTATATTACATACTGAATACTAGTTAATTGTAGTTAGGAAAATGAAATCCGGCATTCATATCGGCCTTTATAAAAGTTGTATGAAAATACCGTCATTTTTATATTGCGCGATTATATTGTGAGCGAGTGGGAGCGGCGACGCTGTTAGAACGTGCGGAGTTTTGGAGAGGCATTCGGTGCTTGGGCTTACGGGCGAACATACGCTGTGAATCATCTGGATTTTCTACAGTGGCGAAGCATATCACGAGTGAGATCTTTCCATTACTTTGATTTGTACATAATTATCTAAAATCAATCTATTGCTTTGAAGTAAAGTAAGTTGGACATCCAACCAGTTTTAAATCTAACCTTAAAGTAAAGTCATGTTGCTATACGCATTTTATTTGAAGTAAAGTAAGTTGGAAAGCCAACGAGTTTAAAACCCTATTCGAAAGAATATAACTTGCCGTAAGGAAGTATTGACAAAAGTCATTTTACTACTCTGATACTTACAAAAGTAAAATCAGGTAGATAACCAACTAGTCAATGATTGACTTTATGTGGGTATAACTCCCGTATCGAAACTTGTATCGCTAAGTCACTATGCTGTTTGAACCATTTACTTAGAGTAAATCAATTCTCTTGACTAGTTAAGTCTAACATGTATTCTAATCAGAGGAATATAGTTCCCTATTCGTGACGTTGACGAGAGAAGTCAATATTCTATCTCTTCAATTTGAAAGTCTCGGTGGTAGTCTTTCTGTCTAGTTATAAAACTATAAATTGGGATCCAGGGTTGGAACCTTTGCTAGTAATTAGCTAAATTATACATAGGAGCGCGTGTCTCTTTAGGTTACCCTTGACTCCATAGAGGAAGATAGGCGCCTAATATACATGTCACTGATTGAGTGATTACTAGTATAAATACTTGTAATAATCCTTACTTAGATGGAAGCTATCTGAGACAGTTGATTTGAAGTGGTAACGGAGTTACTTATTTAAATACACTAATATATACGTGTTGGACTTGATTGTCTAGTTTTATGTTTCGGTACAGTTCCGAATATTGCATCTTTATATTAACATCAAAGTTATTTTATTGTACGGCGGAACCGATATCATTTTACTAGTTGGTTGTTCATCATAATCGCTATATCAATATATAGGCAGGCTAGGGTGCTGCGGGGCGGCACGAGAGACCAAGATCGGAAGATCTTGGCAGCTCTCAATTTTAACCTAAGATTGATGTATGTAAGGGAAGGTCTTTAGTTACTTCGGTAATTATAAAGATAAGGTTTTTTTGGAAGTATTTTAATGGAAGGTATTCCTTGAAAGGTTCGACAAACTAACGTACCAGACTTTGCTAAAAGAATAAGCCCTCTTATCTGGATAGGACATACTGACGGACTTTGAATCTAGTAAATTTCACAGGTAAATATCCCTATATTTATAACACATAAATGTGGAGGATTGACGTCCCAGTCTTTCGGATGAGTCAAACTGGACTGGTGCGGGGAGGTGCACCGTTCTTTCACCACGAATTAATTTTGCCCAATAAATCGATCATTATTTGTGCATTAAATAAACTCAGAATAAATGTAGAATGATGTGTTCAAACAGACATCTTGTCATGCTTAATCAAACGCTTTATAACTCATAAATACTCAGGTACATTTAGGGTAGACTCTGTAGTTCAACTATATTATATGCGCTTACGTTCATGTTTCAATAGGCTCACCGCGGTAATTAGTTAGATTTCATCAGTAATGTGCCCGGCGAAGTAGTAATAGGTTAGGAAAATTATACTAGGATTCGCTAACTCGTACTTATTCGAAAACTTAGGTTCTACGATCACGAAGTAGGGTCCTATCACTTGACGATCACATGGCCAAATATATAATAAGCAAATAGGTTTAACTTAAGTAGAAATAATTAAGAAATAAATAGGTAGTGAAAACAAATATCTATGTAAATATAGTTAAATATAGTAATAATAAATATATAATAAATTATATAATATTAATAGACGGGGGGTCGTTACAGTAGCTGGCGCTACGCTTGTAGTATCGTAGCGTTCGTAGCGTTCGCTTTCGTTGGCACGCCGCCCGCCCTGTGATCAATGGACGTCTACTACCAGACTACTTTCACGAGAAACTTAATTCCGATCGTTTTTCTGCTTTCAGGCGCTTACCGTAAAGTCGGATGATTCATTCATAAATAAAGGTGAATAGTGGTGTTTTTTCAGACGAGTTTATATGGAACCCTGCAATGGGCAAAATGTTGGTTATGGTTGAACTGTTCTACGATTTTAAAGCGTTAATGATTTCAGTATTTTCACGGTAGTATTTTTTTTTGTGGACCCTGGACAAACATTTGTGTGACGAACATGGGTGTTTGTTCCTTGTCTGGGTGTTTCTATGTATTCTATGTATGTATTTACAAAAAAAAAGTATTACCATTGTAAACTATCAGTTACCTGGTTCCCGTAGTACAAGCTTGCTTATTTGCTAGATGGCGCTGTGTCTGAAAAACATCCACCAAAATTTATTTATTTATTTTACTGGGTTTTTTTTCTGACATGATTTCGTATTCCTTGTGTACCAAAGAGCGAATGTAAAAAGCCGAAACGTTACTTTTCCTTTTGGATAGAGACGAGGGTGACAAGCAGCGTATGACTGTGCGCTTAAAGGAACGACGAAATTCGTCCAAAACACGTCTCGGAAATCCCGACCGACCTGCTATCAAAATATTCTGCTAACGATATACAAGTGTGTGTATTTGTTAGCACACAAATACAGCCGTCGTCTGGCTTTACACTATTCATATACGGACTAAAAAGAAAAAGTCGACAGTGTCGTTTCCGCCGCGAATGTTTCACACATTTTCAGACGTTTTCAGTTGTTTTCAGACATATTCCGACACTGCGAAGTTTGTGTCTGAAATAAGCAAGGACCGTTTCTTGTTTGTTCCTTGCTCAGTGTTTATTTCAAGACGCAACAATGAGACAGCGGCGTTCAAAGAAAATACGTGTTCTTTGTATGAATGTATGATAAAAATGTAGAATATCTGGTAGACAAGGTGTTTATTTTTGTGCACATTTCAAATATACTTCATATTTACTCAGTCACGAAAAAAATAAATTCAGACGGAGCTTTATTTTATTTACGTTATTTTTTGTTGTGGTCGTAATTGTCAGGACAAAGTTTTTAAGTCGCGGGCATTAGCTAGTCAATTAAATAGAAGCGATCTGCAAGTATGTTATTTTATAGATTGCTAAATTTGACATTTAGGTAGGATACAATTAATCGCTATAATAGTCGTCAAAAATATAAGTCAACAAAAGTAGCAAAAAAAGTAATCATAAGTAGTCAAGGCAGTAGTTTTTTTTTGAGGTCAAATGTGGCATTTAAAATCGATGAAACTGATTTTCACAACGATACTTGTCTAATTTGTCACTTCACTGCTGATTTATTTAAATTAATAGTGAAACTTGGACCTTATTTTGTTATCTTTTTTATTTTTATTGACAAGCTTTTTTTTAATACTTTATTTTTATTTTTAATATTTTTATCTGTACAGGTTATAGTTCTGAAACAACTAATTTTTGTAGTGGAAGGGCTCTCTTGCAGAGTCCGCCTGGGGAAGTACCACACCTTTACCAGTTATTCAACCGCCAAGCAGTAGTGTGCAAGCATTACTGTGTTTCGGATTGAAAGGCAATGCTTCCAGCTTAATTACTGGGCATACAGGGATTTAACATCTAACATCTCGGGTGACGAGCGCAGCGCATTGCCGCGCATAGTTTTGAACTGTTGAAGTTCAAAATTCTTGGTGGCACTGTTATGGGCAAGCGTGACGCTTAACATCAGGTGAGCGACTTGCTCGTCTCGTCAACTACCTAAAAAAAAAACTCAATTGCATACAAAGTTTATGCAAGTAAATTAAATCCTATATTTAAAATAAAAAATGTAGGGATTTACAGTCTATAATTTTAAACTTTTCATAACAACAGTTCAACTGAAGTGTATATTTCATTTTTACTAAAATAATCTAAACTTAAATGTACAAACTAAAACTATAAACTATACTAAACTAAATAATAATTAATTATTATTTATTAATAACCTACTTAAAATTAAAACAAATTATAAACAAAAATAAATAAATACAAAAAACCTAATCTACGAGCCCCTTGGTGGAAGGGAGTGTGGCCAGAATGCTGGCAGCATTGCCACGCTTGATGGCAATGCTGAGTTTTTGCCCAAAGTAGGCCCCAGCATTCCGGTCACTCGTCACCTCCACCAAACGTTTGGCCAGGTCCCTATAAAGTTCGTGAGCGGCC
This sequence comes from Apocheima hispidaria, assembly GCA_947579745.1. NCBI lineage: Eukaryota > Metazoa > Arthropoda > Insecta > Lepidoptera > Geometridae > Apocheima > Apocheima hispidaria. The sequence continues at coordinate 4,549,715 of OX388150.1, read as the reverse complement.
GGCCCCCATTGACCTAAAGTCTCAACCCCAAACGGCACAAACATATACGACCGGTCTAAATAACTATATTTGTGCCGTTTGAGGTTTTCTGCTTTAGTCGCAGCAGCGCCAGCCTGACCTGCTGTTGCCGGAAGATGGGACGGCGCCAGTGTGTCAACACATGTAGCGTCCCAAACTAGCGGTCGCCCCATCTTCCATGGGATGAGGGTCATCCCGTCGGGTCTCTTGCCGTCGTCCCGCATCAGCCCATTAGGTTCTAAAATAGACGGGACGCCGGCACTAACAAAGGCCCGACGGATAATATCATTTAAGCTGGCGTGCCGCGGAATTCGCCCTGCGCTCTTAACGCATGACAATCCATGGTGGCCGAAACGATCTGCCATTTCAGTGCACACACAACGATGAGGAACCTGACAAGGGGCACCTACGCGTAGGGAAACAGCTAACCGGAAGGTATTATTATCTAAAAGATTACCAATGTTTTTGGATGGCAGAGCATGCAGCCAAAGGCCCGACTCCCATCGAGTGACAGCAAGTAGGCGAGCACGCTCTTTAGGAGAACTTGAAGTATTAATTAGAGTTTTAAGTTCTAACTCACAGAGCGGCCCATCCCACTGCCTCTGAGAAGCGGGAGTTTTGGGAAAAGTTTGGCTTGGACAGGATATTTTCCAGCTTTCTACAGCCTCAGCTAGATAACTAATTTGAAAATTTGGAAGGGACGTTGATAAAATTGCGTTAACTAATTTTTGAGTGCTGAGGACTGACGATATGAAAGCTGGCAAAGAAACACTGGAAATTTTGCGTATACCGAGACCTCCAAACCTGACAGGTAGTGAAGCCTGACGCCAAGTACGATCGTCAAAAGGTGTGTTAAGTATGGTGGTGAGTGTATCCCCTTTGAATGTTGTCAAGCTGTTGTAAAGGTACACTGTGATTCCAAAGCTGACAACATCTAAGATAATACATAAATTTTGGAACAAAAAGGCAATATCGAATGATAAAATAAGCCATGTGAGCATTTATTTTTTGAAGGCGATCCGAAACAGAGTAAAAATTTTGAATTTTGTCGTCCACAAAATCTTCTATTGACTCATCTAGGATCGGGGATCCTAAGAGGCGAAGTGATCTGTTGTCTAATACTTTGATGTTTGGAGCAATTTGTTCGAAAAGGTTTATTGTCTCATTTTTGGAAATCCTAGAATAATTTGGAATAAAAAGTTCGCATTTCGAAAAATTTAGGGTGAGACCTATTGTACTAAAATCTGTGATTAAATTTTGTAGATCTTTAAGTACAGTTTTTACATCGCCTCCTAAGGTCCCGTCATCTAGGTACCACACGTTAAATTTGGACTCTAATTTTTCGATGATTGGATGGATAGCTAATGAGAAAATAGCCGGTCCAAGCGGATCACCCTGTTGACACCCGACTTCTGAAGATAGCATGTTGTTCTTGTAAATTAATTTTGAAGGTTTACCATAACACTGCCAAATGAAATTATAAATGAAGGGAATTTTGTCTTTAACTTGGGCCAAAAGAGTGTTTCTGTCAACAGAATTAAAGGCGTTCTTAACGTCCACCTTCAGCAGCACTTCACCTCCTTGGTGATGTAAAAAAGTTCTAAGGGCGTGCACCGCCGCCTCACAGCCACCACGCGAACCAAAACCCAACTGCAAAGGTTGGAAATTGTTGCAGAGGGAATATATAGTTCAACTGAATAGTTCAATAAGTAAAGGAATCTCAAATTAATTACATTATTTTCGGGACCGCAGTTTGCCGACCTGGGACCCTATTCCTGTGCGCTCGAGATTGTCTTGGTCACTCTCACTCCCATTAAATTCTACATTAGAGAGACAGTGATCGAGATAATCTCGAGCGCACAGGAATAGCGTCCCAGCAGAGATCGAATTCTCGCAAAATAAGGCTCTTTTAAACAAACACTGGGGTAGTGAAAGGCTTCCTTATTATATTTTTATAAGAAAATCAAAAGCTCCTCTTACATTAAGGTGAGAGGGAACGCGCTATGAATATTTTAACTCTAGTAAAGAACTCTCTAGAAATTTGCAAACACAGAGCCTTTAAAAGCTCTAGGGGCTGATATTTAATTTTTGGAGTTAGTTACTCGAATCTGAAGGAAGTATATAAAATAATATGTTATATTTAATAATTTTCCACTGATTCTAAAACTTCACGTGTATTTTTCTGTGTGGAAAAGATGAAATATTATTGCGTCTTTTTGTTTTGTTTTCTAATCTATAGTACCTATATATACATATATGTACATAATAATAATACAATTTGTTTCTACCCACTTAAATAATATGTTTAGATCCTTTATTGTCTGTACTATATGTTTGTTTAAGATTATTTTTATACTATGTTTTTGTTTGTTTTGTGTACGTTCTATTAATAATAATAAAAAAGTAATACATATAATATTTTTAGTGACGAGAGCACGTCGAGTGATGATGGTAAGCGTAGAACTTGCCCATACCGGTTGTTGTATCATAGGAAATTAGATAGATAACTTTAAAAAACCACTCAAATTATGGACAAACAGAATAAGCGGTACTATGGACTATAATCCGTGATGATTATAGTGCTTATATGAAATCACATAAGCGATTTCATCGCGAACTAATCAAACTACAGAAATAAAATAACGTTGTATCAATATAGTTAACAACTGCAATAAAAACTATTTTGTTGTCATATCATAACTGGCTTGTTCCCAAATAGGTCCGTAGTTTTTTCTTATCCGGTCCGAAGTTTATTTCAAAGTGTAACGGTCCTTATTTGCTATAACAGTTTGGTCCAGCCGCCGAAGCTGCGCGACAGTGAACCTTATCGCACGGCGATACGAATAGCGATGGCGCAGCGTCGGCGGCTGAACCTAACAATCATCGCAATCAGCACATCACGGTCCGGCCCTGCTCCAAAGATCAGAGTTAGCAAAAGGCAAACCGGCCAAGTGCGAGTCGGTTTCAGTTTTTACTTTAGATTACACTATGTTTGACTTTGTTTGTATTCATGATTTTTACTATAGAACAAAATATACATTTTTTTTAAACGTTATAATTATAACTATTTCTTATTAGCGTCCCTTTAGTAAAAGGTGAGCGTTCTGCAATCCCTAAGCCGCCTGCCAAGCGTGTGAATTATGGTAACCGAAGCTTCCATCGAACGCGTTTACAAGTTGTTACTGAAACGCAACAATATTGAAAATTTACTCATCATTATGAACAACATTTACTATGGGTCCAACCCTGTAATAGCGAAAAAAACAGCTGTTCCATAGAAAAAATGTAATGACACTGGACAAAATGTATGGAACAACTGTTTTTCTTTCGCGATATCAGGGTTGGTCCCATAGTAAAAATTGTTCATAATGGTACATATATACCTTTCAATATTGTTGCACGTTTTAGCAACACGTATATACAGAATATATATGCTAGTAACGTCATAGATAAAAATGTAACGTCAATTATTAATAACTCCATATATCACTCACAAAACATATAATTATGCGCATATCAAACCAAGTGTCGCGAAGCCTCGTTCCCCTTTCAACCCCATCCTAGCTACAATTATCACATACAACGTTCGCGTGCGACGTCCACATTCCATAAAAATTTTAAATTAATCGTCGGCCAGTTAGTACCCTAGGGCGGTAAGAGTCTTGGACAGCCCTAAGCCAGAATGCGATTATATAACCGGTCAATGCCCCCGAATATTTAGGACATTGTTTACACTACCGTGGCAGTAGGACGAGGGGTGTCACTCATTGGATTTGTTTCAATTTTGTAATTACATGAGGTGTGTTAATGACGCGAGAGGGAAAACAAGTGCAGGGGCTAGCTGGATCAAGCCTAGCTTTTTGACGTCAAAAGTGACGGAAGTGGGATTTGTGGTCGGCGTTAGTTGGAAATTTTGGTGAAAATAGAAAAGCTTTGAGAATAATGTTAATTGATTAAAAATGTTCCGCTTATATTTTGGCTCTCAGTCATAGTCTAAGTCCAGCAAAGTAAGTAAATAAATAAATATCTGGGACATTTTTGCACACACGGTCATCTGACCCCAAACTAAGCAAAGCTTGTAATATGTCTGCCAGACACTGATATAAGTACATAGATATTTTTAAATACATACTTATATAGATAGTAACACCCAGACATAGAACAAACACAAATATTCATCACATGAATGTTTGTCCTAGGTGGGAATCGAACCCACGCCCCCAAACACAGAAGGTAGGTTCACTACCAACTGAGCCACCGGGGCAGTCACGGTGAAGTCTATGTCATGCCTATGTAAAGTGTTGGAGTCTTTACTAGGGGTTTCTGGAGTGTTGTAAGTTAACAAAAAGTTTTGTTTCACGACATTATACTAACACTCTGGAGTTTTGTGTCGCTTCACCGATACGCTTCGTCGCCATATAAAACTGAAGATGTCCAAAGCCAAAGCGCCGCATATCCATTTTCGTTTTCTTGCAGAAATAGAAATTTTATGCCACATAATTAAAAACTGTTCGCAAAATCTAATTATGGCAAAAAAAACATTTAAAAAAATCTAAATAATATTTACCAGATTTATAATAATGTGTTAACACAATATGAAAATTATGTAGGAATTTTATTCATGTTTTCATAAAAATCAATTTACAAATCATGGATGACTTCGTGGATATACCATACTTATCATTTGGACAGCAATTGAGTAGGTAACTTATTTTTAATGAAAATGTGTGAAAGTAATTTGATCTTAGTGTTTATTTAATTTACTAAACAATTTACCTTTCTTCTGTAGGTGCTTCATTGCTGTTAACCGCCGATTCCGTTATTTTCATCATGAATGTTAATGTTCCATCTCACCACTAAAACCGATTTCTAAAAAACGTTTATTGCACTGAAATCAAAATTTCTCAAAACTACGATTGTTTCACTTGTCATAAAGTTAGAGCCAAAATGACGCTAAGGATTGCACTAGTAAATTAACAGCTTTGTGAAATGCACTTCGTTGATTCCTGATTTCAAGTCAGATACTGAACTAGACTCGAAGAATTGTCTTCGAGGGAGCCACTATGATCTTTGCAAAACCTGTAAAGTCGTTAGCAGAAGGTGACACTAAACTCGGCAGCGGGATCAGTGAAGGCACTGATAGCCGTCCGACCCCAGGGTATTAACTGATCTAACTGGATGTGGTTCAGGATTGCAGCAATTTGGCACTATTACTGCATGGGGGCGGGACAGGAGACCGGCTCTCCAGTGGATCGTTAATAGACCATAAGTGGTATCAAACAGTCTGATGGAATTGGCATTAAACTTTACTGAAGTGTCCTTCCACATGACTGTGTTGGCAACGGACAATTCAGATCAAAGGGGATGTAATTCTTAAAACTGATTTAAATAATCCCTGGAAATTCTAGCATAAAAGCCTCGATTTGGTAGATGGTTAAAGTTCAACCTCTAACCACACCCGAGACCAAGGGTCCCTTTTTAGTAGGCTCAGGCAGGAGATATTGACGCTGTATTCTAGTGCCCCGGCATCAGGGCAATAAATACTTATCTATGAATACTGTGAAAGTCTGCATTGCCTGACATGTGTCAAAGGACGGAGGGGATCTAGGAAGGGGCGAGATAGAGGATGTCACCGATTGCCGCTGTCGCGATCCGCAGACCCTGATCGAAACTGATGGGTAATTGAGATGCATGCATTACAAGTAGCTGGCTAATGATGTGGCATCACATCAATGTGCAACTTCCACCGTCGAGGATGTTGTAGCACGACCCACTATTTGGTTGAAGTCGGTTAAAACAGTTCTAAGAAAGATCTCGTTAGCAAACATTCTTGGCAAATTACTTCCTGCCTCAAACAGGGGTGCAGACAATTTCAATGTCAGTCTGGAATAGAATATGACAATAGCCAGTCATTAATTCATTGTAGCTTCGTCGATTTAAGATTGCCTTCCTGAGACTGCAGGGAGTTTGAATATAAATGGACTTCTATAGTAGAAAAAAAAGTATTCTAAGGTCCTAATAACGCAGTTCGTGGTTCTGCCCGAGACCTCTCTGGGGCTGATTTATGCCTGAGTTTTTGTTTGTCTTATTTGAGTAGGATTTTGTTTCTTACTAAACGGTGAGCGTTCTATGATCCCAAAGAAGCCAAGAGTGGAGGCAAGATCCTCCTTTTCTAAGACCACTGTGCTCTGTTTTGTGGTCGTCTTCTGCCTATAACAGTTCTGTTGCACTCAGGTTTTTTACTTCTACTGTTCTAAGCCTGCGCGGCAATGGTATGTAACGTCAACACACTACTACTTGGCGGTTGAATAGCCAGGAAATATATGCAACTTCCCCGTGCAAAATATCTCTGCAAGTCTTATAGTCTACATCAAAAAAATCGTATTTAAAGGTGACTACTACAGGGTAACTTTTTAAGTAGTACGCAAATTTTTATCACGCATTCAATATAATTAATAGAACGTGTTTGATTCATATCATTTTTTTTTGCATTTATTAATTTACTGACCACGAAATGTCGGAAAACCTATAACCTACCTACATCTCGCCGTAGCGAGTTAGAAGAAGCGATGTAAGTACCTACTTACGCATCGTAAGTTTTCGTAGTACAATCACGAATAGAGTGACCATAACTACACCTCTGGCTGTAGCTGCTTTCATATGAAGTTATTTCGATAATTTTGTACCAAGTAGGGTTTAACCAAAAAATACGTATCCTTAATTTTTCAACAATCTTTAAGTACACAAAATTTACGCACTACTTAAAAGTTATCCTGTATATGTACACTCCCCTTTCATATTCCCATGAAACTTAAGTCAGTATACGTACTTTATATTCCATTCCTCTCACGACGACGTATCCTGTGCCACAGAAAAGATATCAGTTCATTCTCACGTGCGTCGGAGTTTGCTTTTGAACAAGTGGATAATTGTATCTAATTTATGTAAATGTGAAACTGTCAGAACGTGTCAGGATGCATTGGGTATAGGGTCAGCGAGATAGAGGCGACGACAAACGCCATTTCTACTGTAAATTGTTGAGTGTATTTAGTTACCCTAAAACTGCGACCAAAACCACCGCAGAGAACGGGCAGCAGCATTGTCTTATTAAATGGATCGTTAATGGTGATCGTTCTGCGATTACCAAGCCGCTTCTCAAGTGTGGTGATTATGGTAACCACAGAAAAGAGTATATAAATATAAGTATAAAAATGGCAACTATAATGTAATGGCTATATATATATATATATATATATATATATATATATATATATATATATATATGTGTGTATTTGTGTATATACTGTAATGGCAACTCCCTTTTTCTAAAGGGAAAGCCTTTGTTCAGCAGTAGAAATTTTATTGTTAAATTTATCTATAAGCCTTGAGTGTTTCAACAGTACTAATAAGCAAACAATTTTAACTAAAAACAATAATGTCCAAAAATAACCTAAAAAAAAAACATAATTTTAAATTTCAATTGCCATTTTATCAAAACAATTTTATTTTCTTTTAGATACAGATGTAATTGGTATCAAATAGAGTTTTCAAAGCTTTCAATTTGCCCGTAATGAATTAAATGAACGCCCGATTCTACGAAATCGAGCGATGTGAACAAGTAATTCAATACTGGAGTGGAGAAAATCAACAGGCGACAACCAGTCTCGTTTGATGGTCATAACCACTTGAATATATACACTTCGAATATCAACCTTATGTAGAAAACCAAAGCTACGTTTTTTGTAAAGTCGTGGCTTTAGTTCACAAAGTTGGACATAAATCGGGCTATTTAGAGCTAAGGATACATTTGTTACGGATGGAAGCGTCTATTTAGCTGTGTACATACTTCATCCTCTTAAATCTACTTCGTAGCATAGCCTTTATTCAATCCTAGTAGTTTGATGTGAGCTGAGCCAGCCCAAGTCATGGTCAGTAACTCTAGTCACGAAAACTCCGGTTGGACTTACCGTGTTTGCGACTGCAGCTTGTCCGGGGGTAAAATATTCAATGTTTGTTATTTAAGTTATAAGCAGTGTATGAATGTTTGAAATGTAGTTCGCTCATAAGGACTAAGTCATAAACCAACCAAAGATAAAGACTGAGGCAAACGAAAGAATATTAATGAATATATACTAAAGACTACACACTAAAGAACTACTAAAGAATATACTAAAGAATATTAGTGGACTTTTTCACACACAGCGCCATCGAGCCCCAAACTAAGCAAACTTGTACTATGGCAAGATCAGCCATATCATATAGCTATGGCTTGTATCAGATAACTGATAGAATACATAAAATACTTTTTTTTTGTATTTACATACATATAATACATAGAAACACCCAGATAAAGAACAAACATCCATGTTCATCACACAAATGTTTGTCCTGGGTGGGAAACGAACTCACAACCTACAGCTCAGAAGGTGGAAATCCTCCTACTGAGCCACAAGGCTAGTCTAAACAAGGAAGAAGTCCTAAAACCATTGCCAGCCAAGATCAGCTATTTGGCGTGGTACAAAACAAGGAAAAGTATTGCTGTTATTTTTTTTATGCCGTAGGTGGCAAACAAGCATACGGGCCGCCTGATGGTAAGCGATCACCGTCGCCTATGGATACCTGTAACACCAGGGGCATCACAGATACGTTGTCGACCTTTAAAGACTCTATTAACAGCCCTTTTGAAGAACCCCATGTTGTGCACATGCACGTGCTGATCTAGCGGTCGACCTCACTGAGATAAAATATTGAGAAGATCCAGGGATTGAAGCATTTGTAGAATAGGTACATAGTATATCAACAGAATGAAGTTACTTTTTGTCTACGTTTCCTTGTTCAAATTTCTTCTAACTTTAAAGCAAGATAAGCTAGTTAACAGCTAACTTTTAATAGGGGACGTGCTCGCATAATCCCACTTTGGACACAATACCTGCATTCAAGGGCTGCACAAAGAATCACGGTCCCGCAGTTCCCGCACGTGTGCACCAACTAGACTGCACTCAATACAAGAGTACCTATACACGAACAGGAAAAATGCATTTTTGTAGTGTCCACTATTTGTAAAGCATTTAAGACGCAACGATCGCAGAACACTCACCGTTTAAAAAGAAGACGTTGCTGGTCATCCTCCGGTGGTCCAGTTTTTGCCAATTACAGTAATTAATCATCGCGGGTTCATGAAAACTAATTTTGGGCAAAATCAGTTTTTTTAAGTTAATCGGTGACGATACGAGCTAGTCGCTTACCTGATGTTAAGCGTCACGCTTGCCCATAACAGTTCAGTGCCACCCAGAATTTTGAACTTCAACACTTCAAAACTATGCGCGGCCATGTACTGCGCTCGTCACCCTGAGATTTTAGATGTTAAATCTCTGTATGCCCAGTAATTACGCTGGAAACATTACCCTTCAATCAAGAACACAGTACCTAATGCTTGCACACTACTGCTTGGCGGTTGAATAACTGGCTAAGGTGTGGTACTTCCCCAGGCGGACTCTGCAAGAGAGCCCTACCACTACAAAAGTTCTTATAAACACACGATAAGTAATTAAGCTGTAATCGGCAAACAAGCAACATTTGAATTTGGCGCTACATCTACAGCAACAGCTTTACCATTCATACTGCTGCCGGGTTACAGATTTGATAAGCACCGCAAGCTGCTCACCGACTTTGCAATTACAATACTTATCCGACGAAAAAACGTTTTTTTTTTTAATTTGAAGTTGATGTGAGAGTAGGACAGTATTGGAATGTCTGAATATGATTCGTTCTCTGTTCTCTTTTTTTTTTCGAGTGCTTCTGTAAATAGTGAATGTTGGCAGCCTTCGGCTTGACCTCGGCAAGATTCAGGTCCTTCTATTTATTGACTTCTATTTTTAAACTTTTCCAGATCTAAATCTTATTGAGGTTAAACGTTTAGAGGAAAAATCGGCTAAGGTGAAGAAGATCAGCGGCACCACTTCGATCCGCTCTCAAACAACAATCTCTAAAACCCCCGAATACTGAAACGTTTGTTAACTTTGACGACAGATTAAGTCTATTGCTGCCTTTGTCATTTACTTATTGCCAGACAAAGACAGTATTAGAATTAATCTGTTGTTAAAGTTAAGAAACGTTTCAGTATTCGGGGGTTAGTCTTCAAAAGACTACCTAAAAAATACACAGGCCTAACAAACTTGTTCAGGCTTGTTGGCATTTTGTCTCCTCTACTGACTCTATAGAGGCACGTAGAAAGTCGTCTCACGTGTAGTGGTTCTCCAGACTAGTGTACAATACTCGCCAGACCCTAGACTTACCGGCTACCCTCTAATTACGGGCACAAGGTATGTTCAAAGCACGTATTTGGTATCTCAAATTGTGTTTGAAGTTGTTCTTGAAATGTTATTTTCATTTGATTGAGAGATTGCTCCAAAGAAGAGTTTTTTTTTTTAAATTATTTTTCTCTTTTCTGTGCAGGGCTCTGTAAACTAGGCTCCGTTTTTTTTTAAATTCCATTTTTAGACAGCACTCAGTTATACAAGCCACAAAATGTAATTGCTATTATCTTTACAGCTTAAGATAAATGAGTAGATTTGAGAAGACAAAGAAAAAACACGTTCAATTCGAAAAAGAGCTTTTTCATAAAATACTACTGAGAACCATCCCAATTAAACTAACTAGCTCGAAATAAAAAAAAAGCATTGAAATCAGTCTTTCCGTTCATGAGCTAATCCACAGAGACAGGCGACAAACTTATAGCCATTCAGTTTTCAACGACGGGCTATAAAAATTGTTATATTTTTTATTACAATAAATTGTACCTGAAGCCTTTATTTATAGTAAAAGTTAATCCAAGTGTTTTTATCTTAACGATTTTAGTTTCTTGTGTGTATTACCTGTGATTTGAGACACCTAGTTAATGAATGAATAGCTTTTAATGCGATAATTTCATTTAAATTGGCCTGTTACATTGTTAGGATATTTACAAATTGTCTCGGACGTAGAAATTAGGTATATGGCTGGTAATTGATATAGATATATAAAATATATCGACCTTACCAAATAATATAATTAAAAATAATACACAATTACATACTGGGGAAATAATAATTAAAATCGGATATTAAATTACTGAAATGTAAGCGTTTTAAGTTTTTGATGGAGATTGATATGCTCTGTCCCTTTCCTGCAAAGCTAGTGTCAGTATAAAGTTTGTATAGGACACGTAGAACGTGACGCATTTCAATATAGTGCGCTCTCTGTCTAACATGAAATTAAAATGCTTAAAACTTCCTTATTTATTTATTTTATTTTTATTGTTCGTTGATAGACTTTATTCATGGTCAGCTTTTTATAAGGCAATAAAAATATTTACTAGTACGTAGTGCATAATAGCTCAATGGGACCTAATAATCTAAGTCTATTCACCTATTGAATTGCCTACCTTTCCTACATACTCACCTAAATAATTATTCGTGAAACTTATAAAACAACATCAATTTCTCCAATAGCATAATATTCTACAGTGCCGCTGTCATTTCATTGTCTAATTCGACCCTTAAATCAATTTCTTCATTACCATTATCACAGCGGAGATCCTGTTTCATTTTCACACGTGACGCGAGACAAGACGAATAGCCCTAAGTGCGTTACCCACACATGCGTCTAATTTATCTCGAGATCACCAGGGGATACCATGTGTGAAACTACTTACCTCTGTCCATGTGTCAATTAGGAAAGGGCTAATGGTGAGATATTATTAGAAGGATTTTGTCTTGTTGCTAGGCACTTTGAGTGTATGATAAAAGTCCAAAGAGTCAAGTTACTACCAGATCCGAGTGGCAGATTTACCAGTAGGCTGAGTAGGCTTGCTTGTAGGAGGTTGCTGGATGGTCACGTGTTGTTTTAATATTAATTACCATAAATATGCAATAATGTGTATTTAACTGGGTCACACATCCTGACACATCCTGGGTAATATATTTTTGCGAATAATTTTTCTAGCAAGTAACTGAGTGAAGTTTGGTGTTATAGCCACAACGTACTGCGGCGTTTCCTCTAGTAGGTACACTGGTACATAGCTCAATGTTACCCATATCAGTATTTTTTTAATCAAGAATTTAGACAAAAAATATTATGTTTCGTTTTCATCTTGATTGAATTTAATTTTTTTATGTAAGCCTTGACAGAAATAGATAAGCCTGCTCCACACACGCGGGCTGCTGAGTCGGCCCCTGTAGCGGTCACTCACGCTCAATCATCGTAGTCGAAACGATTTTATGATCACCACCTAGGTCAACATTGCAGGCTGCGTCTGTGTGGGACTGGCTTTAAGTAAACGAACGTGATGAAGATATTTTCGGTAGACAAACATTATCGAAAAAAGCAAAGAATGCAAAATGGCTCAGCGTTCGTATTGAGCGTAAATTAACATTACATGTTACATACATATTCTAGTCTAATAATTATGAGGTTTTTCGTTACTTTTTCGTTAGTGCTCGGGATACTAATTGCTGTGATGTTAGGTAGTATGACATAGCTTTCGTTAGGTGACTCTAACACTCATGACAAAAAAAAATACTTTACTAATAAAAAAATACTTGCAAATTCTATATCCTAAGTACGTTGTGGTAGCTCAGTAGGAGCACGCTCGCCCCATATTCGTGGGATCGCGGGTTCGAACCCGAGCATGTCCGACTGAATGTGTTCTTTGAAACTTACATATGGATATACCACTGGCATTTCAGTGAATGAAAACATCGTGAGGAAACCTGCATATTTCCGGAGAAATTCAATGGCTTATATAAATCCGCCAAGCAGCACTGGGACAGCGTGGTGGATGTGGCCCAAAAACCCTTCGATGGTAGGCCGATATCCCAGCTGGGGCATGTTATAAGGCTGATGCACACATCCTAAATACAATTAAGCCTTTATTAAGAGATAATTGTATTTTAACGGTTTAATGAAATGGAAATACGGTCAAAAAAGGGACAAGTTACGTCTGACCCTCGTTTCACACATTCACTTGTTTTAGTCTACAAAATTGTTTAGATTAATAATAATAATAAATAAATAAATATCTGGGACATTTTTGCACACATCGTCATCTGACCCCAAACTAAGCAAAGCTTGTAATATGGCTGCCAGAGACTGATATACGTCCATAGATATTTTTTAAATACATACTTATATAGATATTAACACCCAGACATAGAACAAACACAAATATTCATCACATGAATGTTTGTCCTAGATGGGAATCGAACCCACGCCCCCAAGCACAGTAGGTAGGTTCACTACCAACTGAGCCACCGGGGCAGATTGAAGGTTAAATGTGTTCTTTGAGAGCCCGCTTACCTCATAGGCTATCTCGTGCATCTTAAAGTTTTGGAGATATATTAATCATTTCTCGTTTTCTTTTTTAACGAAGAACAAATGGAATAAAACAACTGGACGATGCAAAAAAATAGTCAAAAAATGTTACTACGATTTTACAGTGATAGATATAAATTTTATGGCTAGAAATATTTTTGTAGTGTCTATTATTCAGGGAGTAATGAGGAGAATACGTTTATATAGACTAAGCGGTTGCATAGTATGCTCTTAAATTTTTTGAGACAGCCTATGAGGGAAGCGGGCTCTGAGCAACTCGGGTTGTTACCGAAACTCCGTAGAAGCTTCCTCCTAGTAAAGTATCCACCACTTTACTGGGTATGACTTGGATTTGACCAACACTTTGCTTGAATTATACTTGTTTTTAACCGTCTTCAAAAAAAAAGGAGGAGGTTCTCGAGTCGACAGTTTTTTAAAATGTTTGTTACCTCAGATCTCCGTCATTTATGAACCGATTTTGAAAATTATTTTTTATTTGAATGTACCTATTTAGTTGTTATTAGTTATACATTTATTTATTCGAATTAGCACGGTTAAGCAGTTAAGCAGCAAACGATATAAAATAGTAGACTTCATTCTAAGTAACTTTAATTATTAATGTCGAAAATATACGATATATGAAAGGATATACTTCCAGATTTGTCCCATTTTTCTCAAAATCCAGCTCCGAGAATAGGATCTAAGAGGAATTGAGGGAACTCTTCAAATATTATAGGCATACATATAGCGATTTTGGTAGTTTCATCAACAAAACCAAATGGATCTTCCATTGGTTTCGTTTGTGTTTTTATGATTTTGGGTTTCCTTGGAGTTGAAACTAGTTTGGCTTGACAAACAAAAGCTTGACAAAAAAAATAGCTACGGTGTATTATTCGGCCCTTATTCGTGTATGACTTTGCACTTTTTTTGGGTGAAATATAAAACTTTACTTGATATAGTACAAACTTGACACTAACTTAATACACTATGTGGGAAAAATAGCAGTTCCTAAAATGTTTCTCCTTGGAAATTAACCTACGAACATTTTTTTTATGAGCATATATTAAAAAACTAGGTTCCATTTTCACCAAGAAAGGCTCCGGTTTAGTATATTCCGTCCCTAATAATATAATAAAGCCTCATAAAGAGTCCTTCATATACAGTGGTAACAAAGTTAAACAGCTATGGTGGTTAAATATGTGAAAAGGGTGAAAAGTGCAAACATTTTATAAACCCCAGGGAGGTTAATTACGAAAACGCTGGGATAAGAACACTGAAAACCTTTATTTTACGGCTAGGGTGGTTTGAAACAAAAACTGTTCAGGTGGGTAATGCGAAAAGAACAATTATTAACCGTTTTTCAAAAACAAGGAGGATGTTCTCGAATCGACTGGGTTTTTTAATGCTTATATTACCTTGCAGTACTCCGTCATCTATGAACCGAATTGAAATATATTTTTTGTACTTGAGAGGATATAATTCCAGATTGGTCCCATTTTTATCAAAATTTGGTTCTGATAATGGGATCTATGAGGAATTAAGGGAACTTCTCAAATATTATATATACTATAGCGATTTTGGTAATCATCAGCAAGTTCAGAAAGTATCATTCGGTAAAGTGGAACAGATGAAGAAGACCTGAATTCCTCAATGATAAGTATATCACGGTTGGCGCCCAGAAGATCTAAATAGTGCATTTTTTTCAGAGTATTTTGTCGAGTCGTTTTTTTTTTTGTTGGTAAAACTATTTATTACACATACCTTATTGAACGTGTAAGAAAAGAAAACTCAAAGGTATTAAGTATTGAAAATTGACTAGCCTTGTAGCTCAGTGGGTGAATTTCCGCCTCTTGAGCTGTAGCTTGTGGGTTCGATACCCACCCAGGGTTTGTCCTTTGTGTGATGAATTTTGATGAAATTTGTTTTTTGTCTGGGTGTTTCTATATTTTCTATGTATGTATTTAAAAAATAAATAAAAAATTGTATTTATGTATTCTATCAGTTATGTTTCCTATAGTACAAGCTTGCTTAGTTTGGACCTAGATTGCGCTGTGTGGGAAAAACTTCCACCAAAATAAGTATATATATTTATAAAATAACATATATTTATTTTAAAACAAAACTAACAATTTTGCTCAGGCTCTATTCAGACAATTCAAACAGAATTCAATTTTATAAAGTAGTATGAATTAATTATTCTTTTTAGGGATTCGTACCAAACTAGGATTATAGTTATCGTGTCTGTCTGTCCGTTCATTTATATGTATAATACTAGCACCTTAAATCACATTACGTTTGAAATGATCGATGGGTATTTAAAGTGTATGAGATAACCGACCGAGTTATTGCTTATGTAGAGCCAAACAAAATGTTCCGAAAAATCAACAAAAACCACCCGACAGATATTTGACAGATTGCTCTGTTCATAAGTAACATGTGTACAATAATGTGCTAAATCTCAACAGACTTTAAGACAGAGAGAAGTGAATTTGTCCCTTCTCTTTTCTCTTCAATAAATCAACGAAAATCCCTAAAACCCCTTGTAGATTCAAGATAACAGAGGCATTGATTTACTTGTATGTAAGTACTAGCTGCTCTCTGCGGTTTTTTCCGGGTCGTACTGGAACTTTAGTATTTTCCCGAGATAAAAAGTAGCCATGTTACTCTCCGGCCTTTGAACTGTACCCATATGATCCAAATCCAAATCTGTCTTATTCCTAGTTGATACCACTGGTTTTATTCCCATTGGCGATGAATGGGAAAAACACGTTGCAGTCTATCCGTTGCTCAATTGCTACGTAAAAGAAGAACAGACAAATCAATAAACCAACACACTTTCATTTATAATATTAGTAGGGAATTAGTGATAGGGATTAAGGCATTTAGGCTAAAATAGGATTAAAAAACTTTACTTTTCGGATAAGAAGGAATAGCTAAAAATGCTTTATCTTGGTTGGATGCAGACAAATCGATTTTAAACGCTAAGGTGGACTTGCTGAAAGCGGACGAGAAATTGAGACAATATTGACCCGATCATATCAATAGAGAATATAGGTAGGGCGCAGGGTTGCCAGGAAGCAATTTGTCGAAAGTCGTAAAAGTTGAGACTTTGAAGGGGTAGACAACCCTCCTAGCTGTGGCTTGATGTATTTATGGCTACGATTTATTGTGTTCTTTTTTAAAGAATTTTAGGGTGTGATATCTTTACATTTATTGCTGGAAAGTAGGACTGAAATAGAAACTACAGAAATATCAAATTAAAAAAATGCTACGAGGCTACAAATACTCGTAGCATTATTTTAATTTGGCATTTACTACTTGAAAATAATTTTAGGGAGTTTCGTTTCTTTACATTTATTGATAGAAAGATGGACTGAAACAGAAAATAATAGGAATAATTTTTATTTTTTTCTTTATACTACAAAAATGTGAAGTAAAATATTTAACAATTAAAACAAACTCAGTCACAGTCTAAGACAAGCAAAGTAAGGCACGATCAAGTCAGATTAAAAAATCATCCAATCAATTAAACATCCAAACTCATTAGTACTACGTCTTGTATATTATTATTTATGTAGTACTTTTTACATAGTTTTTGATGTTTTATCTCGAATAAGAGAGGTAGACTAGTAATCGTATTTACTTACTTCAGACCCACATAAGTGCATATTCCATTTTCTTTTTCTTTTTTCTATCCTAACCAAATAGACAAGTTTCAATTGCTCACAGATAGAACTTTAAGGGTTTATTAGCTGCGCCCGCGGTTTCACCCGCTATTCTACAGGAACTGTTATTTTTTTCGGGATAAAAAGTAGCCTATGTGTTAATCCAGGGAATAACCTACATCCATACCAAATTGCATCCAAATCCGTTCTGCCGTTACCGAGATGAACGGGAACAAACACACTTACATAGTTACATACTTACACACTGACTTTCGCATTTATAATATTAGTGTGATTTTACGGTTGAAAATGTGATAAAACCATTATATTTGTTTTGAAAATAATTGTAGTGTGTCGTTATTTTCGTGCAGAACAATAAGGCAGTTGGGGGTGAGTCGGTTTCCGGTACATAAAATCTGTAAGAGGGCGCCTCTATAGATCGGACTTATTTATACTTGCAGTAAATCTGCTAGGGAGAAATAGAGGCAACATTTAGTACGGATTTCTGACAAGAAAGACCAAATATTTCCCAGGAAGCATCCAGGAGGATAAAAGTGTAAAAAAAAAAACCACGGGCCACCCAGTTGGTCCCAGGAGGTGGACGGTGGGGGTTAACCGAAAAAAAAAAACATGTTGTAAACACAGAATTCTCCTTATAAATTGATTGTAAATACGAAACTTTGTGTTTTTTACCTATTTAGCTCCGAAAATTTAGTGTGGAGGTAACTTAGATCATGGATAGATAGAGTATGAGTCGAAAATCGGTTTTTTACGCGCATGCTTGGCTTGTCGACCATTTGCTCTAATAAAACGAGTATTTATATTAAAAGGAGTTATAAACACTGAATGCAAAATAAAGTCCAGGCATAAAGATGAATCCAACACCTCACTCTTAGAAATCGGTCAAGCCGTTTAGGTAACAGGAAGTAATATAGGATATATTTGAATACTCACATACAAACATACGCCTCAAAAACACCTTATATAGTTGCCATAATCCCCATGCTTGGTTGGCGGCTAAGTGATCGCAGAATGTTCACCGTTTACTAAGAGGCCGCTGCTGCCCGTCCTCTTGTGGTTGCGTTACTAATTAATAAATTATTCAATAGTTCAAAAACTCTGCGCGGCTATAATTATATTTCTCTATACTTTACTACTTTCAAATTAGTTTTAGATTTACTATTTTGAGTGTGTGTAAAAACATGATATCATTCAATGGTACAGTGTGTAGTTTTGGACAGTAAAATTTACATTTCTTATGCAACTCCGTGAGGTGACGAGACGAGTATCTAGGTCACTTGATGGTAAGTGTCACGTTAACCCATACCAGTTCAGTGCCATTCAGAATGGTTAACCTACAACTCATCAAAAATCTGCGCGACATCTTATTTTCTCGCGCAGCGCTTTGCTACCTCGCACTTCTCGGGTGGAACAGCACCCTTACACTGTTGTTATACATTTTTGCTCGTAACTTCGTCACGTCACTTTCATTTTAAACGAAGGAGTATTTTACGGGGCAAGTATTCGATATTAAATATTTTCTTTACAAATGGAGTTTAAGAGCTTCCTTTATACAATCAAACAAAATCTCTAATTCATTTCCGTAGCTTAAGTAGGGAAGGAAGTAAGTATGTAGGTTCGTTTTTATTTGTTATTTTTAATTTGTTTTAAGTTTATAAAAGCACTTGCCAACTTATCATTGTAGGTACAATAGCCGGTAAATATCTTGAAATATGGCGTCATCTGGTAGAAAAACACAAAAAAAACTGGTGATTGGGTCATGTTAGCTACCGATATTTATTAAAATTCTATTTAGAAATTGGCATGAACATTTTCCCTTTAAGCTATATTAGCCAATAAAATCAAAATGATATTTCACTTAATACATTTAAAAACAGGCAAGCGGCTTCATTAACTAAGCAAAATATACACAAACTACATTTTGTTTTAATAAAACGGAAATACTCACGTTAAATTGAGTCGGTTATTCCGACTATAGTTTCGATCACATTCGGTGACCTTTATCAAGGAATGCTCAACGAGACACGCACGCGACCTCGTCTTGCCTTGCACTGATAAAAAAAAAAAAAAAAAAAAAAAACCTTGATAAAGGTCACCGAATGTGATCGAAACTATAGTCGGAATAACCGACTCAATTTAACGTGAGTATTCCCGTTTTATTAAAACAAAATGCATCAAAACCACGTCAGTTTTCATACCTAAACTACTTAGCCTACTACATAAATTAGCAGGAAATTATTAAAAAATATATTTTGATGACCAAGATTTATGTACGTCGGTACCTTATATTGTGGCTTAGTGTGTTCCAGATAGAAGGGCATTTTTCCAGGGAAATTTGTGAGCATATTTTTTTTAACATCTAATATCTCAAGGTAACGAACGCAGTGCATTGCCGCGCAGTTTTGTACCATTGTAGTACAAAGTTCTTAGTGGTATTAAACTGTCATAGGAAATTGTGATGCTTACTAAAATAAAACTTAAAATATTGTTTTAAGTTAGTTTACTTTATTTACGTTTCTAAAATATTTTAAAATTATTTTATGCCATAATAAT
The DNA here is from genome assembly GCA_947579745.1 of Apocheima hispidaria. NCBI lineage: Eukaryota > Metazoa > Arthropoda > Insecta > Lepidoptera > Geometridae > Apocheima > Apocheima hispidaria. The sequence continues at coordinate 4,530,108 of OX388150.1, read as the reverse complement.
TAATTTATTTTAAAAAAATAATTTTTGTTTGTAAATTTGACATAATATTATATAAGTAATAATTATACATAATAGGTATATATATCATTTTAGGATAATTTGAATTTTTATTTCAGGTTAGGTAAACTTAATTTTTCTTTTATAATTCTTAGTCATTCCTATATTATACTAGATGCAATTTTACGACAGAATAACACTAATAGATGTGTGTTGAACATACAGTTACAAAAAAAAGACATCAACGAACATTAAGATTAAACAATGTAAAGATTTACACACATTTTAAATACCTCCGTTCTTCTCGTATACGTAATCTTACCAAAAGCACACCTGATAAAGCAACAAAGCATTTCCCTAAATAAAGCTCTCGTAAACATTTTACGGCTGTCGCAGAATATTTTGTGGTCCCGTAAACCGCAACCTCATGGGACGCGACGGAATGATAATATTTTTTAAGACATAAAGATACTACTCACTGATTTTTATTGTTAAGCTGAAATACTGTACTTACTTACAAGATAACACAAAATTAGTAAGAAGTATTCTATTGTATTCTATCTAATTTTATTCTATCTAATGTTTTTGCGGTTTAAGTTTGTATGTAAATATGTATGTTTGTGTGTCCCTATTTTATACGGTACTAGCTGTTACCCGACCCTTAGGCTATATCTATGCAAAAATTCAGGTCGATACATTGAGCTGTTTAGCAGTGATAACGCGACAAACATCCAGGCAGAGAGACAGAGAGGCAGATAAGACAGAGAGACAGAGCTACTTTCGCATTTATAATGTAAGATAGGATTAGGATGACCGATTTTGAAAAGTGACGTGTCGTTGGATTCGTCTTTATGTCCGAAGTGACATAAGGCTATAATTAGCAGTCTGTTTATTTGTTTTTCTTTTTATAATAATTGTCATACATACAGTTAGAATTTAATTTTCTTCTAAGTCTGATTTGCACTTTTTCTCCCCACTTTAAATTTACAGCTTCGTGAGGACATTAAAATCACATTGATGTTTCACTCAAGACAGTTCTGTCGAGTCATTGTGTATAAATAGATGGCTTCCTCACTTTACACAGAGCCATTAGTTACATAAAAAGCTGATTAGAAGAGAACAGATAGTCAACTCTGCAACAACAATACCTTTTAAATATAATCAAAAACATCAAAATATAGCAAAAAGTTAAAAAAAGGCAAACATCTATGTAGAAAAAGGAGTGATACATTAATATAAATGCTGGAGGAGTGATTTTGACAGTGTTTAGACTAAGTACCTAATAATAATGCTGTAAAGGATTCACACAGACAGACAGACAGTCATGATGAACTTATAAGGATTCGTCGTAGTACTACGGAACAAACTGAATCAGGAAAAATGTGTGTTTGATACGCGGAAAATACATAATGCTTAAAAATATATATATGTCTTCAAAATCATCTAACACTTCTACCGGGAGTCCTATTTGTCCCCAAAGTAAATTCCTGTGGGCAAGCCTGTAAGGGATAGATTGGAATAAACCAACGATTTTTGACATCGACAACTAAAAGTTCTAGTTGTTGGTATAAATAACTTGTTTAGAGCATGTCGGGCCATGCTTGGTAGGGTTCTGTAGGTGCGCAGGATGTTTGAAGTTTTTATCTGTTATTACAGCATAACTCAAAAAGTAGTTATCACATGTTGCCCAAAATAATTATAAAAGAAAGTTTTTACTAAGATCTATCAACATGGAAGATTACAAGTTTCTGAGATGCATAGTTTAGAAACGGCGGAGAGGGGACACACATTGCAAGCAACTTTGTCGGCCCATATTTCGCAAGCAGTACGTTTGATAAAAAAAATGGTATAGGAAACCTTAACACCATTTTAAAAGACCTATTCAATGATACCCCACATGTGGGGTACAGGCGAAAAAAATTTTTTTATCACCACTTTACATGTATGACACCCACCCCATTAATATAAAATTATGTTTTTTTAATTCTGTCAAAATTGTCACCGTACAAAGACCTATTCAACGACACCTATCATAATGGGCCGCAGCGAAATTATTTTTTCCCCCCCCTGGGCGGTTTACATGTATGGGAGCTAACCTTATTTTAAAAAAAAAAAAGGTTTTTAATTTTTTGAAACTGTAGCTCTATACTTAGACTATCGTTGTGCAAAATTTCATGCATGTAAGTTTATAACTTTAAAAGTTATAAGGCTGTAAAAGATTCAGACAAACAGACGGACGGACAGACATACGGACATGACGAACTTGGGTTCCTTGTAGTACAACGGAACCCTAAAAATCTCACGTCAGCACGTTGATATGTAACAGTTCAACGTGCTATCCGAGTCATTTATTTCACATCTATCCTATGTTAGTCTCTGTCCACAAAATTTGAATTACTCCGCCTAATACTATGGAAATATTATGAAAAGGCGACCCTGGCGATGGGTGGCCGAGTAATTTGTGTAACTATATCGCGGGTAACTGAAATAACACTAATCTAAAATGAGATTACGAGGGTAAACACCGGTAGGTAAGTTTCAGACTTATTTACATATTAAGCAGATAAGGGTAGAGAGAAGAAAAGAGTTTAACTTTACAGAAGAGTTGTAAGGATCATTATTGCTTACCAAAAGATGGCCTATACTTGTTTAACTTTCCTGCATATTTCTGGGTTAAAAAGTATTCTCTAATTTTATCAAAATCTGTTCACACGTTTAATTAAATTAAAGTATTCTAGAATCTAGTCGTTTCGTTCTGAAAAGTTTATTTACAAAAGAGATAATAATTTTATAGTAAAGTATTTATTCAGGCAGTGACTGAGACAAGGGTCATCAACCAATGTGTGTTGCCAGTGATTACATATGGAATTGAAACTTGATCCTTGAAAAGCAAAAGCCCAGCGGCTTTTGGAGAAACTCAGAGTCACACAGCGACCGAGTAAGATATGCTCGGGATTTCTTTGCGCGTTAAAATCCGGAACGAGGGTATTTGCCGAAGAATCAAAGTCAAGTCAAACCGATATAGCTTTCAGAGTTTGCAAGCTGAAGTGGCAATGGGCACGCCACATCACTCGAAGAACCGATAAAATTAACCGATGGCGGAAAAAGCGTCCTCTTCGAGCGAGGTAGGTTGTTGCAGGTTAGGTTATCTATAGAAACAACAGTTTATGGTAAACTTTGCTGGGAGCGAGTCAATCAAATTTGAATATTCACACAGCAAGTTAGAATATTCATAGCTTATACTCGTACATAAACATCTATATATGTGGCTAGATCCTGTAAGAGCTTTTGGTTAGCAGACTTACTATATTAACAGCTGTATCTACAAAATGTGTTGTGGTAGGGCAGAGTCCCCTTTGGGGAGTCACCTTTGCCAGTTATTCAACTGCCAAGCAGTAGTGTGCAAACATCACTGTGTTCCGGATTGAACGGCAATGCTTCCAGCGTAATTACTAGGCATAAAGAGATTTAACATCTGATATCTCAGGGTGATGAGCGCAGTGCAATGTCGCGCAGGGTTATGAGCTGTTGGAGTTCAAAATTGTAGGTGGCACTGAATTGCTATGGGCAAGCGTAACATTAGGTGAGCGACTTCTCGTCATCGAGTACCATTTAAAAATATGTTACCTAGCTAAAATTTCCTCCAAAACTGTAATTTATTTTATAAATTGCCAAAAAACTTCTTGCAGACTGCTCACACCGTACCGAACCAGTTTCTTGACTTGTAAATAATTTGTAAAAGAAACAAGCTATTTATTTAACAATTAATTATATTTTAACTTAGTGGGTAACAAAAGTAATTTTAATACAAACAATGTACAGTACTGTACATGAAAAGGTACCCTTAACGTTAGCTGCATTGCCGCGCTGATTGGCATTGCCAACCTCTGCACCAAGAATGTAATTAAAAAAAATATATATATTGAAGTTTAATTTCCTAAGTATAGTGTAGAATAAACTGCCATGGGAACGGAATCATGGGTGCGGAAGTCCGACTCCCACTTGGCCAGTTTGTTTTTTCACAAAATTTTGTCAGTGCAAGAAAGCAACACGTTCTCTTCTACCAACAAGTTTCTAGATTTCCTTACCTATCCATAACCACTTTAATAGATTTCTTAGCATCTGCTACAGCTTGATATTAGGCGCCTCGGGCTTCGCCTTATTGCATACCAGACGCGGTCGACAAGACACTAGGGGTCTTGAAATATTTAACATTTTACTCTCTCACGGAAATTTGCAAGGTAATATACTCAGAGTTATTGCGCTTCCAACAAATAGCTGTATAATGTGGTCGCCGGTGTTAGTTGAACCACTGCTTCAGCCTTTAAACATCCCACTGCTGAGATATCAGCCTACCCTCGATTGAAGAGTGATTGGGCCGTATCCACCACGCTGGCCCAGTGCGGTTCTTCTCCGTAAGCATGCAGGTTTCCCCACGATATTCTCCTTCACCGAAAAGCCGTATATATCCGTAAATAAGTTCCTAAGGACTCATTGGTACGAGCCTGCCCGGGTTCGAACCCACGACCGATGTTCGATGTGAGGCGAGCGTGCTCCTGCTGAGCTACCACGGCTATTACCTACACAGTTGCATCTAACCTGACCCCGTTATCAGATCTGGGCCCCTCACTGTGACATCATTAGCTGGATGATTGTGAGGGTCAGGTGCCAACGCTGAGCAACCACGATTCGTATCGCCGCGCGCGCCGTTCTCGGTCACGCAGCGTCATTGAACCAGCAATCATTGCGCTAAAGATGACACGGTAATGGCCTTGTAAGCTTTCTGCTTGCGCGGTGTACACGCGGACTGTTTATTTTATTCTCGCCGTATTTCAATCACCGTTAAATCTCAGTTCTGTGATGATTTAATCGTTGACTCTCTTGCACGTTGCGTCGTGTTTTGTCTGTGGAGTCTGTGGTTCTGCGCATAGTTTGGCAACTTTTGGGTTAACTGTTACAAACATTTTAATGATATGATTTAATAGTTTACAGAAAATAATATATGTAGGTAGGAGATCCTGTAAACATCCCCAACATCTTCAGTTAACCCTACGCCGGTTGCCAACTTTTACGCCACTCGAGCGGACAAGAGGCAAGTACGAGTACGGTACGAAAGATGCTAAACACTCGAGAAACTCAGCATGCAAATGTGTTTCTGTCATTTGAAAAGTGTCTGGAGACCTATTTGAGTAAGCTTTTTTCTGTCAGCCAGTAAAATAAATCTTAAAAACGAAATTTCTTAAAGTTCGTTAGAAAATATTTTGAATATTCAGTAATTATTGTACTTGTGAGCGAAGCGAACGAAAGTCTGCTTCAAGTAGCAATATTTGCTTTTATTTTTAAGCGAAACATGATGGACTGGTTCTAAAAGTTTATAGAATTATTTAGTCGTCGGTGATTTTTGATTGGAGGAGTATTTCACCCAAAAAAGGGGGAAGTTTGCTGCGGCGTCATTTATCGGGTTCTATTGCGAATGATTTTTAATGCAACTGAGCGACAAGATGAACGTTTTGCTTGCCTGCTGGTAAGCCTCACGCTCGCCCGTAACACTTAACTGCCATTCAGAATTTTGGACCTCAATAGTTCAAACACCAGCGCGGCAAAGCACTGCGCTCGTCACCCCGAGATATTAGATGTTATATTACAGTTATTATCACACCGCGCCATTTCAAAGTCTAATATGGATATATTATATGGAGCACAGATTAATCTGTGATATGGGTATAATACCCACCAAATTACCCTGAACACCCCTCGCTTTCTATCCACTCTTAAGCAGCCACATCGAAAATCCAGCTCATCCTAAATGTGTGGATCAAATTATACTGGCCCTTGTAGCGTAGTGGGCTTAGGCTCATTTTATGCTAATAGGTACAACATCGGCGGGCACTATTCATGCAATTTGAGCAAAGTACTTTGACTGATGTGGAATAAGTAAGTACATAAATATGCATCGTGGTTGGTTAAAAGCGATCCCTCGGTAGGAACTGACCAGAGATTAGGATTTTGTTGGTAAATTCGAAAAGTTACGATATTGTGCGGTCATCTATGTTATCCTTTCATGTGGAAAGCCGTCTGTGGGATAGATAAATGTGTTCTTGCCGTTTTTTCTTACTTTGCCTTCCATTTAAGGTGTTTAACGTCTCAAAAAAGACCGCAGTACATACTTCCTAAGAAATAAAAATAAATACTACCATACCAATATATTGAAGCAATTTTATGTTTTTATGAGCCTTATTAACTTCACTAAAAACTAAACTACTAAAAACTCGTGTAGCATTTTTTTTGACTTTTGGTTCTGTGGGAGGATTGATAGTATCAAATAGTAATCGTCCTTCCATAGGTAGTGCATATTTTTAATTTTGTTTCTTGTATTGTATAGTGCTTTCATAAATATGCGAATAAAATAGTATTGATTTAAAAAGGAATTACTCAATGGAAAATTTTAGAAGCGCCCCTTTTTGCTTTTATCTGATTATATTTCCCAACATTTATCGCAAACATTTATATCAATGTTCCCCTTTTATCTACCGAAATAACATAAGGAAAGATATTGAAAAAAAACCCCGCGCGGAGAAGTTTTAAGGGTTTCGCATAATAAACGCCGGACCGCCCTTAATAAAACACCTGTAAGCCTAGGGTTGTCACCGTCTGTGGCAAAATCTACCCATAATTAAAATATAGCTACTATAACGCCTTGTAGGTGACCCAAAATGTACCCAGTCTTTGAGCTCTAGATTTAATACAAAAGTAATTTCCTGTGGGAAGTGCAGCGGCACCCAAACTAGAAGAACCTGTGAGATGACATACCAATACTTTAACTATAAATTCCAAAAGTATGTTAAGCTATATAATCTTTTTTTTACACCGATTAAAAAAAAACAATCCCAATGTCATAAACAATTTCCTACTTACCAATATATTCGGTTTGCAAGCTTTATAGAAGTACAATAATATGTATGCCTCTATCACCTCATGCATAGCTTTGTAAATTAGTTGAGCTGTGTATTTTTTTGTCAAATTATAGGTAGAGTGGACATCCCTGCTCAGGTACCATTCCACCTTCCCCACCAGAGCCCATTCCGTTTCCTTGGCGTGCCGTAAACAAGGGTAAACGCAATTGGAACAAAGAAACTGCCTAGAGTTTGCTGCTATTGCAATTAAATGTTTGCGTGCATACTTTCGTTGGTTCGCCCGCTTTAACGTAAACAAAATGGTAAATATTTTGCAAGATAATACAATGCGACAACAATGTTACTTTTACGGTACTACCATATCTTTACTGCATATACGCAAGTAGGTTCTTTTCATAATTTACTTCAAGTATAATGTTCTATAAATTCAGGATGGTGCACAGGGGAGATAGTCACTGGGTTAAATATTATAAAACAATAAACAGAAATATATTTTATAAAACAGCCAATTATAGGTCTACCCTATTCTATATCGTTAGTAAACATACGAACACACTAACAAACGACCCTGATCCCACAAGAAAAATATTCTCATTTCTCAGTTACGTCGTGGGTAAAATAAGGTTTTCCCTTTTAGCAGGGTAATGGCTTCCTCTCAAGTTAAAATGGTCTGTCACTGAAAAGGCTACAGTCTCAATTGAATCAATAAATGACCGATATGTTCTCACTCCTGCGTTAGAGCTATTGCCAGTCAAAAGAGTGTAGTTTATCTACACTTCCTCCCTATATCCCTAGCTACGTACTATGTTCATCCACTGGAACGTAGTGCGACGCTAATTTCACGCCAGTCACCTACTCTAGTGCTCCCTAAAACACTAAAACACAAGATGAGACAGTAACAGAGGTCAATCAGTAGCATCAATCAGTGCCATCTAACAATCAATATCAATCAATCACTGCCCCGGAGAACTGATCTTTTATTTCACATTTCAATCAAAAATCTTACCTACATGCTAAAAATTTCGTGATCTCTTCCGTCGCGCAGTTCAATATAAATGTATATGATACACCATGTAATTAATAATACACCAATGTTAATTGAACAAAACACAGCAAAAGAATCTTCGGTTTCATTCAGAAATTACAAAGTTACAAAAGTAACAAACTTTCGCGATCGCTTCGCTCGTGCTTTTATATTCTTCTTGCTGTAGCTATTTTGATATTTCGAACTGGTTTAACCAGTTCCAGCCTCAATTTCAAGAATTATCTTTCTTTTTGAAATTGCGAAATCGGCGGCAAGATTGAAGCTTGAAATCCACGCTACTGTGGCGTACTCATCATGTAAATAATTAGTTTTAGTTGTATAATTTTTATATTTATTGCAAAGACATAAAGGGGTAGACACCTAATCAGCAAATCAAACTAAACTGAAAGAAAGCACACCAGTATTGACGTACCTGTCAAATCAAATTATGAGCTCCATACAGTTGTCATTCTCATCTCATACTGATAAAATCTCCGAATAATCAGACAAAAGATGGTATAATGTGCAATAAAATCTTGCCGGAATTACAAGGAATCACAGAACACCACTGCCGCATCCATCTACAAGTCCTAAAATATACTTTTAGGATAAAAAATCAAAATAATAAAATTATTGAATAATGTAAACAGAATAGTTACTATGACAACGTTATGAATAATAGTGTTGCCAAATATTTTTTGTAATTTCCCAACTTTGTTTACGTTTCCTAGAGACTCAGATATATTATATGTAGCTGATCTTTTGATAAAAATAGTTCGGCAAAGTAGGGATGAATAATGGCGGAAACCTATTAAGGCTTCCACCAATATTAATTTACCTATAATACATAATTTTCATAATTTTGCCTAAAATATGTGTCGGCGCATAATTATCAACAACAAGCCTACAATGAGCGTGTCACGATATGACACAATTGTATTGCATTTTTTTTAGAAATAAAATGTTGTACCTTCCTAAGAATGTAAGAATGTAAATTTGTTTAGTGTGGTTGTGGGTTTTTGGGTCTGCAAGTAATATGCACATTCTCTTAGGTTTTCACCGTCACATGCGTGTTACTTGAGGTTGCAGAATAGTCAGGCAGTTTCAAAAAAGATAAATCCGCTAATAAGCGAAAGTTGCGTATGCGTTTATTTGCAAATTTAGAGGATTCCATTTCCATCGTAATAAATTGAAAATAAAAACTTAACATTATTTAACTTAACAATAATGTGGATGATAAAAAAAAAAGTATAAGAACCTATTTAAGAACCACTGTGATACAACCTAAATCACTCCAATCAAAATTTATTTACCCGACCAAATAGGGTAATCACTTTTTAATGGAAAGCCTCAAATGTCATGACAAAAAAGACTGTCAAAAATTATAAGCCATTTCAAAATCGTGTTTGTATGGAGACTATCCTTCTGGACCTTATTTATAAGGAGAATTCTGTGATTTATTGTAAATAATATATTCATGTACATTATAAACTATTTATCACGTCTATGTAGGTTTTATATATAATTGTTAGTTTCTACCGCCAGCGCCGATGGTGCTGGCCGGTAAGAAACAAAAGAGAGTTTTTTCGATAATAGACATAAAAACGCATATAGATTAATAATTCGACCAACAATAAAAAATTATAAAATATATATATTTGTACATAAAACTTCAGTGTTTACTATTCCGCATCTACACGCAATTAAAATAAAACAATTAAAATTATAGGCCACATTCAGCCTATACTACGCCTTCGAAGTTACTTTACAGTCTCTTTTACACGATGTTTACCGCGAATTCTACACCTGTGGGAATTTGCGTTTTTTTTATAATTAGGTACTTAGCTCTGAATTAGTCGTATGTGATCACTTTATAATTAATAGCTATGATTTTATTCAACCCCGAAGCTTAATAATTGGGACAAAAAAAAACATTTACATATTACGGGATTACCTCCCCTTTAGACTACGAATCACACGAGTTTAGTCCCTGTCTACCTTACCACGATTCCAGTCTAGAGTCTAGGCTCCTCTGCGTTTGATACATACGAATAGGTAGTTCCGCGTCACTACAGGGTTAAAAGAAAATGATACGCTAAGCCGAAAGAGGCTCATAGTACTCATGATTTGGAACAACTTTTACTATGGGACCAACCCTAAAATCGAGAGAAAAACAGCTGTTCCTTACATTTCGTCACAGATAAATAGTTCATCTGTGCATTTCGTCGAGTGTCATTGACATTTTTCTATGGAACAGCTGTGTTTTTTTTCTCGATTTCTCGGTTTGGTCCCATAGTAAAAGTTGTTCATAATGATGAGTACTATGAACTTTTCGCCTTAGCATACCGTTTCCTTATAACCCTGTATATAGCGGCACTACTGATGCCATTAGTGCCTGCACATAATGTTTAATTAGTGCGGGATGGCCGTCGGCTGGTAATACTCGTAATATCGCTTTTAGATTGCGTGCTGTTCGCGTTTACACGTAGCCTTAAATTAAATTAAATTTTATGATGATTTATGAAAAAAGTTAAACATAAAATTGTGACTTATTTGGATTGAAATGGTGCCTAATTCGACTATTATATAGATTATTTGAAATCATTTATTTTTAAGTATTTATTTTAATTTTGTTTATAGTTTTAGTTTGTACATTTAAGTTTCGATTATAATATACTAAGTAAAGTGTGATTTAAATTATACCACAGAATATTTGTCTTCGGTTGGAAACACATCAATCAATAAACAAAATAAAACTTTATTTGAATAGATAAGTGAAAGTAATTAGGATGTTAAATATAAGGAAATAAAGAAGCGCACGGATACCAATAAGATAGTGAGAACATAGACAACATACAATAATTTTCTTGTTACAAAAATAAAACAAAGTTTTTAAAAAGAAGAAAACTAAATAAAATAAAATATAATAGTGTACGTAGTACCTACTAATATTTTTTTTTTTTCTCAAAACCCCACCCCATGCCTTGGCATGATGCCAGCAGATCAAGCGTCGAAGCAGCTAAACATTAAAATCTTTGAAGGAACATGCTATAGTGATACAAGCAGATATGTCTCGATAGGCCGGGATCAGTACCCGATACCTGCTTCTCATAAATCAGACACGCTACTAATCAAGCCAGGAGGGTTTTTATATAACTCTCCTGGCGTCCAGTATTATAACGATGACGATTAGATGTAGAACCTTTTAAAAGTTCCTACATCTAGATACCTACACTAAAACATTTCCTGTCTTTCAATCAGCATATCTACACGGGGTGCACCATTTACTGCGCTTCCCAGTCATCGTGATTCACGACAGTATAAGAAAGGAGGGCGATTTAACCACGGATCAGGTCATAAATCAAAATCGTAACGCTGAGCCAGCGAGGGCCGTATTTAAAGCAGGGGAATGTCCAGTCATTATGACTCTGCTAAATGTGTTACTGCCACCAGAATAATATGATACAGTAGACTCAAATAAATATTATAGACAAGCTTTTACTTTGAAAAATGACGTGGTTTTGACACATTTTGTTTTAATAAAACGGGAATACTCACGTTTGAGTTGGTTATTCCGACATAGTTTCGATCACATTCGGTGACCTATCAAGGAATGCTAAGCGTGACACGAGAGCGACCTCGTCTTGCCTTCCTTCAATTTAACGTAAGTATTCCCGTTTTATTAAAACAAAATTTAAACATCCTTGTTGGTCTCTCAAGAAAATTACTCGCTTCGTCATTTATGTAGCATGAAAAGGGTGATAAATTTTATGTTTTCTGTGACCCTGTGTTTCCTGTTATAATAAATAAATTTTAAAAAAAGAAGACAATAATAATAATTAATACGTCTTGTGACTTCATGTGACTTGGACATCTAGCCTGCTGACATGCAAGGCTAGCATGCGTACCGCGACAAAATCTTTTTCTTATGCAAGAACAGGACACGGCTACGATTATGTATACGTTTGTCTCATTTTTCACGACATGAAGAGTAGAGCAGATTTTGTCGCGGTGCGCGTGCTAGCCCTGATAGTTTATCTATTTCCAAACAATAGGTACTCGTAGGTAGATCATCTGTCCATGAAGAAGTACACTTACTCGTGCCTACCCGAAACTTCAGAGTACTATTAAAAATATAAAATTCAGAGAAGCATGAAAGTCGAAACTATAAATTCCATGTCACGTTAATATTTCCGTTCAACGGACAGTTTCCGAAAAGTCCATCAGACATTTCTTCCACACGGATTCCCGGCTTTAAATGCTCATAGGGCTACCAGAAGTTGTAGGATTTGACCTGATAAGGTAGATTTTAAGCATTTAGTACAATGATATTTTACTAGAGATACGACTTTAGCGCACATAAAATGATTCCCGCAAATCTGTCCTTTCGAACAGATTTCCTTATAGATATCTCTTTTACTCTGTAACTTTTCGCATCTTCTCTCGGACTCTTTGGCTGAAACATACAGCTGCGGAGCCGAATTCAGAGCGCCATTTTGAAGGTAAAAACCTATCTTTAGTAAAATTCCATTGATTTAGTAGGCATTTAGTAGAATGCAGTTTAATAAAAAAAATAAGTAAATCAAAGAGATCGAGGCAACTATGTCCAAAAATTACGCAAAAATATCAGGATTATTTTATGATTTTTCAATTTTGTCGTTATCAATTAAGAATCTTAATTTCGTAATTATTTTGTGACACCTAGTCACGTACCTACTGACGGCTTTTATAGATTAAACATTACAAGTTTATAAACCGCTGATCGATAAATGTTCTCTCTTCCATAATAGCCAATAATCTACAATCTATAATCTATAATACATCTATAATCTTCCATATTAATGTTAATAATATGTATGGTAGCCCTATAACTTTGACGAGTGTTTTTTCCACAAACCGCCGCGTCTGCGGCATCCATGGCGATGTTCCCAGTCATTGACTCTACGTACATTGTTTGGGCTTCACACGCGGTCGGGTCGGTTGTCGGAAGCTACGTTATATTCGGCTTCACTTTCATGTAACTCGGTTTTGTGGGTTTCTGTAGAACTGTTTGTCTAGTTATATCCTAGTTAATACTGCGATTTAAGTACCTAGTGCGCTGCTCTCCTGATCTTCTAGCTTTTGATCTACGACGTAGTTATTTTAAGTTCGATTTTCAAGCGATGTTTATGTTTATATGGAGTAGATATGCGTATAGTTCCCAAATTGTCTTTAATAGTAATATAATATAAATAATATCGATCTGTGGAAATCGCAGACTGCGTTTTACGCGATCCTTTTTGCCTCACACCTGCAAATTGTGGAATGAGCTTCCACCTGCGATATTTCCGAGTAACTGCAACATGGGGTTCTTCAAACGGGCTGTTAATTGAGTCTTTAAAGGTCGGCAACGTATCTGTGATGCCCCTGGTGTTACAGGTATCCATAGGCGAAGGTGATCGCTTACAATCAGGCGACCCGTCTGCTTGTTTGCCACCTATGGCATACAAAAAAGTTTATTTCAGGTAACTGTTGACACCCATAATAATAAAAACATAATTACGTAACACAATAGATTTAAAATGAAGTAAGTATAAATACTAACCACAAATTACGATATGGATATCACAGTTGGGTTACTTCCGATTCGCAATCTGGTGCACTTCCCTCCACGATTTAAAAATCAGGCTCGTCAGGAACTTTATAGTGAGGCTATAGACTGGTTTAAACGATCTCTAATTACTGGTTGTTCTAGTTGTTGCTAGTTGTTGGTTAACAAAATGACTATTATTTAAGACTACAACAGTAATTTCAAAAATAAGAAAACAACAAAAAATCATCGGAGTTAAAAACAAAAAGTTTCCTTTAAATTTTAGGAGTTGTTAATACTTTATACCTTTTAGAATAAACAACACATTAAATCAAGTATGGCTAAGACAGAACATCCGAAAGAAGAATTTATTGAGTGTAGCAGTGTATATAGCAAAGTTTGCATAATAAAAGGTTATCTTATAAAATAAAATATGATGTCGTGCAGCCATTAGTTTTGTGGGCTTCTGTTGATCAAGTCCGTTCATATTCATTCAGATGGCTACTGGGCCTTAGAGTCTGCCAAAGTAACTAGCACTAGCAGTAGCAGCTCGGTACAATCACCTTACTTATCACGTGTCTATCCTATACCTATCGTAAAAAGTTGGAGAACGACATCATTACTGTCGGCTATAAACTTGCGAGGTTTAATTACTTTTGATGGGTTTCCTGCCGCTAACACCGAATTTCATTAAGAATATTATAATATATATATATACTCCAGCCAAATTCTAAAGAGATATCTTAGTCTTAATTGTGAATAGAGCATTTAATGTGAAGATAATTTGATCGAATTCGATATTCTAGAAGTTAAAAAACAGACCGAATATTTACAGTAGTTTGACTTTTCTTTCAGGTGTTTTTTACCTCGGGATTCTGAAACGTTTGTTAACTTTGACAACAGATTAAGTCTATTGCTGTCTTTGTCATTTGCTTAGTGCCAGACAAAGGCAGCATTAGTATTAATCTGTTGTGAAAGTTAACAAACGTTTCAGAATCCCGACGTACGTATTTCATTTTGTAAAGTTGTCTTTGCCTATTTTTTTTGTCTATTTCAATCGAAAAGTTAGTCTAGTCTGATGAATATGCAGATAGGCTGGTTAGCACCCGCCCTTAGGCGATAGCAGACGCCCAGACTGAGAGGGGAAGAAACTTTAAAAGTAGATTTTTGAGGGTAAGTTGTAGGCGATTAGTTATTCCTTCAGAAGTTGTAGGCGATTAGTCATTCCTTCAGAAGATGCACACATCGGGTGTTTTAAAAGTATAACTGAATCAAATAAATAACGAGAAAGGCAGCTTATAGAACTTTGGACTTTCGATTTCTTCTCGCTTTGTTCGCTCACTGCTAGTACTGTGTGTAGTTCGATTCTTGGCCGGGTAGATGTTTGAATGATGACATTTGTATCTGCTCTGCAACTATATTCAGATATAATAGCAACTATTCAGAAAGTAGCTAATCAACACTTTGAGATGACGAACGAGCCCTTTATTGCTATCAGCACGGTTTGTACAATATTTTAATTCCACAAATTAACAATAGTATGTTTCATAACAATATTTTAATTCCACAAATTAACAATAGTATGTTTCATAACAATATTTTAATTCCACAAATTAACAATAGTATGTTTCATAACAATATTTTAATTCCACAAATTAACAATAGTATGTTTCATAATAGCCCTTATGTTATGGCTCTGAAAATCTACAATAAGTTGCCTACTGATTTAAAAATGTTAAATGATAAAAAAATCAGAAATCAATTGAAATTATGGCTTATTCCCAAAGCATACTACAAAATTAAGGAGTATTTTGAAGACTAGGCTCTAAGTACAGTGTAGTAAGCTAATAAGTAGTAAACTTTAAAATAAGGATATTTTATTAGATAGTTTAGATATTCTACTAGAAATTAATGTACGCTCGTAAAGGGCAGACTGTTGAAACTTTGGAATATGGTAGGGTACCATCTATTATGTACACAGTTAAACAATAAATTATTTCTGATTCTGATTCTTGTACTTAATTTTCGAGAGCTGCCTTCACGCATGAATGAATTCTTCTACCCTCGAGAAACTAATGTAAAACGTAGGAAAGAACATTGTCTCCCCTTCCCTAGTTCATATGCTGGATCCCCTTTTGTTGCTTACGTATTGGAAACTTATTGGACTTTAAGGTGTAAAATATTATACACCTTCCAAACTTTTACAAAGGAATTTTAGCTTCAGAACTATATTTTGTGTTTCAGAAAGTGGCCCCTCAAATTTAAGGACCTAATATTTTCACAATTTTTATAAGGAGCTTCTCAAACCGAGCCGGCTATTCAACTATATATTTCGCTATTTTTTCATAATGTTTTAAAAATAAATATTACACAGAGGAAATTAAAAAAGCTTCACGATTTAATAACTTCAGAAATAAATAACTTATATCTTTATAAAATATATATTATTTTTTTTGGGAAAAGAAAAAATACTCGAAAAAAAAAGTGTTTTTTCTTCTCCGTCGCCAAAATAAATGAAAATTGTTATAAAACATTGGCAATGGTATTTTAAAGTTATTAAATCGTCAAGTTTCTTTGAATTTTCTCTCAGTAACTTTATAATATATATTTTTTATAAAAGTGCGAACGAGATAGCGAGCGTCAGAGAAGCCAGGCCTTAAATAATACCCAAATAAAACGAAACAGCTCCGTAATAAAATCTGTCAGAATGATTGGAAGCGAGCGACAAAATCGCTTAGTTGAAAGAACGTTAAAATCTCGTTAAAGCGTTTGTATTCACGCGTTTAAATTTCAAAGGTGGTGGTCTATTTAAAAATGTAGAAGCAATTTGACTGTTAATAATCAACAAACAATTTGAAGGAGAATTAGAATTTGATGGCAGAGCTACGTCTAATTACAAAATAAATTGTTGAACATCGCAGGCCAGAAAACATTTTCTAAAAAGTAATTATGGTCCCCCAGTTCCATCGCTCGAGCATTTTCACATTCATCTGTTTATTATTAGATAACAAATATTTTATGAAACCTTTTGTTTTGATTTCTTTTAATTTTATGTAAAAAATCTGCTTGTGACCAAAATGCTCGCATGTTTTTCGGATAGAAAGTAATTAATTTAATTAAGCCTCTTTATCCAGCGGGGCAACGCGGCTAGCACTTTGGGCACGTTGCGTTGCCTGAAATCAGAAATCGTTTAAACTATCTATATACAGGGATATAAGTAAGGCGAAAAGGGCTCATTAGTACCACCATTATAAACAAATTTTACTATGGGGCCAACCCAGAAATCGAGAAAAAATACAGCCGTTCCATACAAAAATGTTAATAGCACGCGATAAAATGTATGGAACATCTGGGTTTTTTTCTCGATTTTAATGTTTGTCCTATAGTAATAGTTGGATACTGATAAGCAATAACATGTCAACAGACAAAAAAAAAATTTGTTAATCATATAAAACGCTTCTTTGGCTGACAAAGAAGCGTTCTGTATCATTAACTCATTTGTTGACATGTTATTGCTTATCGGTATCCAGTTGTTCATAATCATGAGTACTATGAGCCCCTTGTGGCTTAGCATACCCTTTCCATATAACCCTGTATAAGCAACACGGGTCTACATGGTTTAAATGATCTCTAACTTTCCTTAGGTTAGTGTTAGTAGTTACAGATTTTAGTTCATGTTGATTATAATTTTTATGCTTTTTTAATAAATAAATAAATTTTGACGTTAAATTAATAGCTGTCAAAATGAAAAAATCTTTAGAACATCTGTAATGTTATAACAACATTTACGAAAATCGACATTCAAGCTATTTACATAAAATTACAAACTTGCGAGTGAATTATGGCCATGCCTTCCATATTTTTATCGCTCGTAGGTACTTATGATATCACTTATGTATCATTCGAAATGACTTTCGAACGAAATCCCAACTAAGTCTCATTTTTGGAATAATCATATCACTTGTTAACGCTTCGAGTGGTTTGAACCATTCGAATTTGCTTTCTATTAATAGAAAATCTATAATTATATATTTTCGTGCAAAATTATACGAGTGATTCAAAAAACAGGTTAAGGTTTATCCGTTTTTTTTTTAAGACTTCATCCGATTTTGTCATTCCAAATTTTTAATCAGTATTTGGGGTACGCGTTATTTTAACGATTTCCGCCTGCCCCATAACTTAAATCATGAAAGTTGTCGGTGATTTTTGATTGGTGTAGTATTTTGGTAATGGTACCGAAATCTAGTCACGTTAATCACACTTCCTGGCTTTGATACTGACGGCTGCCTTTGCAATACACAAAAAAAAGCTTATCTTGTGATCTATGGACTGCATGATGTATAATAATTAAATAAGTACATATATTATATTACCTATTCAATACTGACTGATTTGTCATTGACTGACATATAAAAGCACAGCCTAAGCCAGCTTTAACAGCCTATTACGCTTATGCATTCTCGTGGCTCAGCTACGGCGTCATACTCTGGGGAAACAGCGTGGATGCCAAAGATCTTTTTGTTGTCCAGAAAAAATGCATCCGAATACTGGCAAACATAAAACTTCCCGACATCAAAATACCAAATTTTCACAGATCTTATTTCATAAAATTTAAAATCTTAACGACTACATCCATATATATTTTAGAAAACTGCAAATTTGTGAAAAAACATCCTCAACTCTTTACAAAATTATCAGACAAGCGAGATTACCGAATAAGGTCTAATTACAAAAACAAATTAATAGTACCACCGTCTAAACTAGAAATGCATAGCTCCGGACCAAACCCAATGGCTGCTAAAATATATAACAAACTACCAGTACAGATAAAAGAGATAGAAGAAGAGTTCAAATTTACTAAAGCCCTAAAAAGTGTATTACTCGCGAAATCCTACTATACCCTAGACGAATTTTTGAGAGACAAAATAATTATGGAATAGATTGACCCGCTCCGCACGATATTGCCATACCCAATCAGGGTCATTATGATTTACCTATTTAAAATATGCTAGTTAAGATCTGCATGTATTCCACATAATGTTTGCAATAAATTAATTGAGTATTGAGTATTGAGTAAGCCGCTGGTTCTAGGGACATGCAATTTCGATGATTACCTATTTCTTGTAATCCAATAAAATTCGTTAGATATGCAACATGTTAGAAAATGACTATGTTAGGTATAGATACATCAGCATTTGGTATAATATTTACCTCTAGCATAGAGGAAGTATTCCTGCATACCGCTCTAGCTAACTTATTCGCATCGATCGTTTCAATAAGAAACCGCAAGCACGAGTCATTTACTTCACTCCACCACAAAAGCTAATAAAGCACAGATAGGTATCAGATAGCTGGAGCAACAAATGTGTGTCAGCGGGACTCGTCTGACGGGTTGTAAATCGGATCTTAGGCTTTCTCTCAGCGGCAGCGGCTCCCCGGGGTCAGGTAACCGGCCACATGGCGCGCGGTCACTGTCAATTTGATTCTACGACATGTGTTGGCAGTTTGGCAATATGTGGAGAGCTACTGGGATACGAAGGTCATAATAATCACATATACTTAACAATGCATCACATCACTACATGCAACTAAGTACAGTATATTAGGTATCCTCGAAATCTCCATTGAGTCTTGCAAGATTGAGTCTCTTCAGTCCCAGTATCTACGTCACATATTTAGGGAGATTATGTGCCTATACTTACATTATAGTTAAATAGCAAGTCGTGATAACTGTTATATCTCCGTAAGTAATGTGCAAAGACTAGAGGCTTCTACAAACCAAACGCCTGTCGACAGCAGCATAGCTTGAACGCCTGCAATTCAAGGAACTGTATGAACTTTATACATCACAATAGCCGCAGGCCCACGCACAAACTGTTCACCTAGCTTTGCTGCGCAGGTGCCAAACTACACTCATCCTCGTTCTTACAGTTTTTTTTATTAGAAAAAAGCGTTAAGGCTGCGTAACTGCTGACACGGTGCGTCACTCACGCCTTGCTCTCCCGGTCTATTCTGCAAGCTAAGTGAACGCGCAATTGCCCTGATGCCGGGGCACTAGAATACAGCATCGGTGTCCCCTGCCTGTAGTAAGAGCCTACAAAAAGGGGACCTCTAGGCTCGGGGGCTATCCACCAAAGCGAGCCCGGGAGGACGACAGCGTCGAGTGGCGGACGCGGTTGTAGGCTTAGGCGTCTCACGACAGCTGCTAGCTGTCCCGGGAGGAGCTGAAGCGAGATGCTGAGGGCTCCGGTGCGTTCCCTTGAAGATCTCGGAGCCCTCGTTCAAGCACCAAGGGGGGGTTTTATTGGGTATAATCCCAGATAACCTGGCTGCACCCCAAAG
Source organism: Apocheima hispidaria (assembly GCA_947579745.1). Taxonomy (NCBI): domain Eukaryota; kingdom Metazoa; phylum Arthropoda; class Insecta; order Lepidoptera; family Geometridae; genus Apocheima; species Apocheima hispidaria. The sequence continues at coordinate 4,510,262 of OX388150.1, read as the reverse complement.
CAGTCGGGTATCTTATGAACATTGCACCCTCGCAAAAAAAAAAAAAAAAAGTGAACGCGCAAGTGGTGTGTTTTTTTTGTGTCATTTTTGAAATTGTTCTAGTCTATCTGCAGAGAAATGTCGAAATATCGAATTGTACAAATTATTAACCACAGCGTGTGTGATCACAAATAGTGAGATCACTCGATGTTTTGACTTGTCTCTATAGTAGGTAGGTAAGCAGCAAACAAAATGCAAGTTCAATAAGCGTATTAACTCACCTGCGCGTTCACTTAGCTTGTAGAATACACCCACTGCACCTGACGCGTTCTTTTTGTGGAAACCTCGTCTCTCCTAACTAATCAATTGTAGTTATAGATTAGTGGATCGCGCGTTCCCAAAACAGACAAGAATCTGTTTTGGAGCACGTTCCGCGATGTCATCAATTTTGGTCCACCATTAGCTATCCAATCAGAAATTTATTGACAGTCCTAAAGGGTGGATGATGTAGTTTAAGCACGTTTTGCCAAGGCAGCATTTGGCTACATCGATTATTTATTGTGATTTATCCAACTCTTTTACAACAGCTTTACAAAGTTCTGATAAAATCAGCTTCAGCGGTTACAATTCGATAAGTACACATATGTACCTACTTTATACCAATATTTCTGGAACCTGACGATAACGCCAATAGCACCTCCCTTTGAGGTGGGCCATAGAAGACCAAGATAGAGGTTTCATTTACTCCCATTTGAGGAAAAAATATATGAGGAGCATTGCGTTGTAATTTGTAAAACTTACCATGGCACCAGCTCCTTGTTCTCATCAAGTCCAGACGGCGTCGCCAGCGTGTCTGCATCGCCCTCTGCTCTCCCGCCAGGGTGCTCCGGGATCACTCTCTCGATCGTTGTCACTTCTTCGATATCAGAGTCGATTCCCTGCGCGAAGTCCATGTAAAAGGACTCCCGGGAGTCGCTTGACCCCCGTCGCAGTTTTAGCGACAGGTCCGGCGAAGAGTCATCCATGGTTTCGACACTATTCTTTCATTCACTCAAGAATGTTCCAGAACCGTTTCAAAGTAATTTTGTTAACCCATGTTGAGTTTTCGATTTGTTTCGTTCTGTAATTTGTTGATGGGCATTATTTTAGATTGCGAAGGAATACGCTCTTCGCACTGAAAGAGGCGTGATTGAAATTAGCTAAGCGTTATTATCACAGGGTGGTGAGCGCACTACATTAATTGGAATTTGAACTGTTGAAGTTCAAAATTCCACTTATCTGTTATTTGCAAATTTGACGCTTAGCATCAGGCGAGCGATTTGCTTCTCTGATCAGTAGCTTAGTAGCTTAGTCTCCAAAAGTAAAGCTGTGGGACAAAATCTGCCTAAAGATTAGAAAAGGCTAATTCTGCACAAAATATTGTTTTCCTATTTCCAAAAGTTACCCTAAACAGTAATTTTATGGGACCTTTTTTATGTAGAGTAAGTTCAACTCGAAACGCGTAGATAAAGGCATTATTTTCAAAGCTTATTCAGTTGAAAATCCATTACATCAAGCCTCCTCGAAAGGTGGCTTTCAAGAAAAAGCCACAGAATAATTAATAGAGGGTTTCGCAAAATTCCTCAACAAACAAAACTAATTCTAATAGCAGGATCAAAATATGCTATATTTTATTCACCTAAATGGCTACATTCAATTTATCTGATTAATAGGCTGGTCTGATATTTATGACGCAACAAAGGCGTTCAAACACAAACAATGGTCATTTATCTTGTCGTTGGACAAAAAGAGCCGTTCGACGTGAAAGAACAATGACCTGCGAACCGTTCCTAATGTAACCTTTCCCTAAAATCGACACCGATTCCTCGCTTCCTGTCGACTGGATTAGACGTGCACGCACACACGCGCACGTGCGTTTTATAACAAGAGAACGTGCACGCAACTTTAATGGGCGCCAAAACATTGGGGAAGCCGAATTATATCCATGGAGTGGCCAAATAGGCGCCGACACGTATATTCAAATTAAAGGTAAGTACTAACAGCAACAGTTTCTAAGACATAATCAATCAAAGCCCAACACCGCTTTGTATGAACGAGTAGATAATGAATATGTATTGCGGTAATACATCTCAACCCTCTATTTGGATGGAGCCAAATGGACTGGGTTCTATTGAATGACTCAGATATAATTAATATTTATAATGGATCATATCAATGTCGTCTATGTGGATAAGTCACAAACTTGAAGAAAAGATACGAAAGTTTTTATACAGATTCTAATTGGATTAAAAGCTTAGTGGAAGTTCCTCTGACAAGGATAGATAATGCTCGTAATATATTGTAAAAGAAACATCGATAAGTCACGATTTAGAATTATGATTTATACCGCATCCTCGGATATCAAACGCCTCCGGTCCCTCGCCATCAACAATGCCCATGAACAAACATATTCATTCGCACACGACGTGTTGCGATTCGTACGCCAGCCACGCATCGGCGTATTGACACGGAATAACAGGCGGTCACTCACACAGAGGTAGGGGGTTCGATGTGTGCACGTGCGTATTTGGCGTTCTCCGCGGCGCACTAACGCGCCCTCTCGCGGCGGAGGTTGGCGCGCGATTGACGCGGGAACGCAGCCGAGCGCGGGAAGGGCGGGGGATGCACCCTCGGAAGCAGGAATAAGGATCAATCCAACCCGGTAGCGTACTCATAGCAATAACTATCGGAATACGGTACACCAGACACTACGGCAGCTTTCGTTATTAATAAAAGTTCAGACGCTACAAAGCGATCCACTTGTCCTTAAAGTTGGCCAAGTGATGAAAATGAAAGTTTTCGCTGAATAGCTGTAGTTTTATTTAGAAAATACAGTTGTGACTCCCCCATTCAACACTACAGGTATGGTCGCACTGCACGTGAAAAATGGAGACTAATCCGGTAGCGCACTCTAGTAAAGTAATATCAATCGGAGGATAGAATACATAGACGCCAGACTGTGTGGCACCTTTAAATTCTAAAGAAAGTTCAAGATCTAGAGCAAACGCTAGTCACCTATATGCTTATTGGACAATCACTTATACAGGTTTCTAATAACTTGATTAGTCTCTTTCAAACGAGAGAGAAAGAGATAGAAATGTATTATTATCTTATCTTTTTTATTGTTGGTCTGCGGTTCGTGCAAGGACCATAGTTGGTATACCACTTGTGAACGAGGATCTTGTAGAGTGCTTTACTAATTTGAATAAAGTACTTTAGTAATTCCAGAGATTACTTCCTACAAAGAAATAAAATTACAATCTTTACATTTTTCCCGACTGCCCATAAGGAAGGTAATGTTTTTGAGATGTTTCCGTGTATGTACGTTTGTGTTTGTGTATGTTTGTGTATGTGTACCTAGCCTAAACGGCTTGACCGATTTTGACGAGCATTTTGAGGTATCGTTGGATTCGTCTTTACTTCCTGACTAACAGGCTATATTTCGCAGTCGGACAAAAGACATTGACACTTCACGAGAACCGAGCATTACATTACGATCGATCAGCGACCAACTTATATATACTTTTAGGGGGGAGCCACTACCATCTTTTCAAAACGGAACTGAAGCTTTCTGAAGCTGAGTCGCCCTCTTCCCTCCAATATGGTTGAAGAGAGCGATGGCTGGCAAGCTGGCACATGCGTCAACTCGTGAACGGGTGCTGCTTGCGGGAGCTGGACTGCTCGGAGTAGGTACTTATATACGCAAATGTAGCTATAAAAAGCACTTAGCTCTGTAATAGAATAAGGATTCTTTGGTATTCTACTCTATTCCTGTAAATAATTATTTTGCAAAAGATTCAACATTTAAAAGGTTAGAAAAATTTGTTTTTTAGTTAAACTATATCGGAACTCACCTCTGGACCTTGGTGTGGATACCTAGGTATTTTTCCTCGACGCTAGATGTCGCTAATTTACTACCGCTTATGCAATAATGAAATGCTATCGATGTCCTTGGCGCCACCCGTGAAATACTAAATGTCACTGTGGAGTTCCGATGGCCATCTGCGGTCTTCTTCATCAGTTCCTTTTACCCACCATCATTATCATCATCATCATCATTTTATCATTTATTATTTTTAGTACCCACCTCATTATAAATTATTGAATTATTCAAATAATTAATAACTTTTGCCTAATTTAATTCTAAAATTAAGTATTTTTTATAATAGTGACTTGCGTGTATTTGTTATTTATGGCCAATAAATATTTTTGATTTCTGATTTCTGATACTTTCTGAATGCAAATGCTTGACTTGTTGATAAAAATACCAAAATCGCTATAATTATGTGTGCCTATAATGTTTGAAGAGTTCCCTCAATTCCTCATGGATCCCATCATCAGAACTGGATTTTTATAAAAATGGGACCAATCTGTAAGTATCTACTTTCAAATAAAAATATCGAAATCGGTTCATAAATGACGGAGTTTTTATTTTATTTTTTCTCTTATGTTTTGGCTCTACACGTGTATTTAGCCAGTGTCAAGTATTGTAGCATTCCAAATGATGTCAAATATTTCACAATTTAAACAACTCTTAGTCATAGTCTAAGTCAAGCAAAGTTAGTCACGGTCAAGTCCACGTCATGCCCCAAAACATCGACTCGAGAACCTCCTTTTTTTGGGAAGTCAGTTATAAAAGAACTGAAGCTTTCCGATGTACCTACACATTTTGTTCGGTCATTTAGCCATCTATACAGAGTGGTACATAATCTAAGTATAGAGATACCTTAGGCGCACCTCACACCGATACTATAAATGTTGTACGCCACAGAAGAGAGAAGTAAATAAAAAAAAATCCTTTTCTGTGTTGTACACCAACACAGTGACAGTGTGTGACAAAACATTTATCGAAGCCTTACATTTATACAAATGCGCTAATAGACAACACACCACATTTCTTAAAGTGTGCACAAATAACAAATGTCGTACTACACACAAAAATGTGTATTTGGTTTGGTGCTTACTCTTCTGTATGCTTGATTCTAAGTAACTCGTATTTAATCTGTAATACAGATTAACCTATGTGGGTACTTTTCACACTTCACACTATTTTATAATAGATTATTTACATAATTACCATAAATTATGGTCGATATTTCCTATTCCGTAGATTTTATAACCAAATAACAACATATTTCCATAATATTATGTAAAGGCCTATGGTAAAATATTATAAATACATTATTTATAAAAAGGAGTTTCTTTGTCATGATATAAGTTCAAGGACAGAATGTTTTTAATTAAAGGTCAATAATTAATCATATTGCACCGTTTTAGTAGTAAGAGCTAGGAGGTTTTCTGCCAACTTATAGGGGGCAGCACGGGGTTGTCCATTCTGTTGTATTCTGTCCAATGTGGAAGGCGATGCCTGAGCAGCTTTTCACCAATTAGTTACAAATGTACGTGTCTTCAGGACGTGTAACCGCGTCTTGTTTTAGAATTTTAAGTTAGCGTCATTAGTCGTAATTCGAATATTGAAATTATTGTAACAAAATGGTTCAGCCATAAGAGCAATGACGTTTCAAGCTGAAGACGCATGGCGTTCTAATATTCAGTCGCAAGACATGGGCTTTGGTTGAACTAGAGTTGGCACAGCGCTCAAAGGTTGGCAATGATAGATGTTACGCTAGTAATTTGTGCGAGCGAGACAGCGATGGTCCAAGATCCAAGTAGTGTGTAGTTACACTGTTTTTCCGGACCAGGGTTTTTCCCTATTCAGAGATATATTATGACAAGTTGATGTTGTTTTCGAGATTTCAATCTCGACTGTCTCTCGTCTTGATTGCCTCCGACCACACGCTAGCCATCTTAAATATCTCGAAATATAGCGTTGAGAATAAGAAATCTCGAATTTCAACATTTTGCCGAGGAGAGATTGAATTTCAGCTTTTGAGCTCCCAGCTCTGAGAATGAGTCACTGATATTGTTCGTTTCCAAATCGTTTCGTTTACTCTACTACAGTTCATTACTAAAACTATAGTGCTGTAATTGCGACATACCCAACGAAAGGTTTACTTAGCAATATTAAAATAAAACTATAATATCGTTTTACCTAAAAGTTTATAACATATCTTTATACATAATAGATCAAATACATCATTTATTTATACGTAATTGATTATAACACTGAATATCACAATACTTTAGTCTTTATTATAAACAAACTCTTAACACAATCGATATGCGAGACAACTGGTTATCTAATGTAATTTAGGAAAAATAATATATTTAATAAAACATGCAACTTAATATTAGAATAAACAGTTGCCTCAATTATTATAAATTACGTTAAAATAATTACATGTTATCCGTCCCAATTTGTGTTAATTGCAGATGTAGCTCATAAAGATGCAACCTGTCGCTTAGGGTTTTCTGTCAATTACAGCTTAATTACTCTTAGTGGATTTATTGACACTAACCCCTGAATACTGAAACGTTTGTTAACTTTGACGACAGATTAAGTCTGTTGCCTTTGTCATTTGCTTAGTGCCAGACAAAGGCAGCATTAATCTGTTGTCAAAGTTAACAAACGTTTCAGTATTCGGGGATTAATATGCGCCAATAAATAAGTTGTTTTAATAAATTACGCGTAAAATAGTCACCTAGATAACATTGGTTTAGCTACAAATCTCAATAAGCTGATTTTCATCTTGGTTTTAGGTTTAGTGAGAAGTGTATTTATACTATCTTTCCTCTTGATTTTTTGGTTGGTGTAATTTCTTGATACAACCTTTTTATTGACCCAAAATTAGTTTTTATGAAGCCAAAGAACCTCAGGACGGCCCAGACAGAGATTGGGGGATGAAATGGACTCTTGAAGGAATTGGTCAAAATTGCGCCAAACAGAGAGGAAGGGAAGGAAGCCTTTGCCCTACAGTTGGAAGATACTCCGGCTATGTCCTTAAACTGCGACCAGAACAACTGGAGGACGGGCTGCAGCGTCCTCTTAGTAAATGGTGAGCGTTCTGCGAACTCGAAGCCGCCTGTCAAGCCTGGGGATTATGGCATCCAAGCCTCAATATGGCACAGGCTTCGTTCTGCAGTGGACGTCTAAGATGATAGGCGGGTAGCTACAGGATCATATAAAAATAATCTGTCAAATTGGCTCAAGATAATTTAATCTAATGACGCGTTTAAGTTACTATGACGTACTAGAGGCGCTGCCACATTTAACTGCAATGTTCCATTTCAATTGAGCAACCTTGCTTAACTTAATTCAGCAACTATACTAATGTGGATACTATGATATACGACACCTGGGCATATTTATGTGAACGAGGTTTTTGTTCCTAATAAGTGCACATGTGCCACAATAAAATGGAACATCGCAAGTGCAACATACTGCGGTCTCTTCTCTAGTATGTAACACATAATCAAAAATAAGGAAGGTAATGGCGTCGATTCTGTTGACCAGCCACTAAACTATTATCTACTAATCTAAAATTACCTTCGTCTCTTTACATTAGAAAACAATTTTAGATCGGGAAAATGTAGTTTAATTTAGGAAATACTATTACAGAATCAACGGCAATATTGTTCGTGTGTATGTTTGTTTGTTTCTTTTACATAACGTCCTGTAGGCTAAACGGCTTGACAAATTTTGAAGTTCGAGGTACATAGGTAGTCTTTATATCCAGACAGTCATAGGCTACATTTTGCAGTCGGTTTTCTTGTTTTCCTTTTAATTATTATACTTGTTGGATACATGATTTTATAGTACAAAAAGGTATAAACCAGCTCCAAGGACCAACATAGCTAAAAAAAATATGTCTCTGAAGGCGATAGTAGGAATCAAACCAATAGCAAATAGTGGCAAATGTACAATAATTAAAGTTAAAATATCCTCGCTTTTTTAAAAGGGATTCAATTAGAATGATTACAGTTATCTTTTCAGGTGCCAGACTGGTGTTTCCGGTTTTTTTTTTCGTGGTCAGGTGCTGAATGAATGGCGCGAACGAGAGGAAGCCGTATACAACAGTAGGTCGATCGAAATAGTGATTATTTTAAGTTTTTTTTTAAAGAATCAAGATTAGATGAAGATAAAAATAATGAGTCGTAAGTAAGCAAGAACATTTTGCACCAGACGTAGTCACAAATGTTACTACATACGATATTAAAATACGCACCGAAAACGTAATTATCATGACGTAACTTTTTGTTTGTTTTTTTTTTTATTGTTTACGAGTCGTTGGCTTTGTAGGATCTATAAAAACAGGCCTCGACTCAAATATTCAGGAAGTACAGTCCCCGATGAAGGTCAAAAATTAGGATAGGCTGAATGGATTTATGCAAAACAATCGCTAACCAAGGCCAAAATACGATTAAAGCAAACATAATAAATTATTTATATCCAAAAAAACTCCGACTCAAAAATACCACTTAAATTTTTGGTTTCGTATTACAAAAATATTAGAAGACCTTGCTCCGACGATTTCATCTCAGATCAGGTTTTTATCAAAGAAGTGGCTTCGGAACTAGCTTCGTTTGATTCAGTCAATTTTACTAAATACAAACTTACATATTATGTCTAGAATTTAGTTTAATAACGCTTTGCACACTTCGAAACACGCGAATTTCTATACTGTTATCACAAAATCATATGTAATTTTGCACAAATATGTTATTCAAGAGGAATGAATACCATCTTTCCAATAACCATAAATTACAATAAACTAGAAAAAGTTACTCATTTCAGCGAACTTATAAAACACAAGTTTGATAAAGAAACACTTAAATGTCAATATCTTTCTTATCTACAATCGAGCTTTATTTGCTATTGGTTTGTCGCATAATTTGAAAATAACTTATTTATAATATTGCTGTTTATTACACCAAAAAGAAAATAATAACTAAATGTAATTTAAACCGCACAGGCTTGAACAATTTCATTCATTTTTTAACATACATAAAATTAGCGAAATATTATCCATATTACATCTGTGATGTAAATGTGGTAATATCTGACTTACAAATAGCCATTTAACCGGTTTTATAAACGTCTTATAAAGAGGCATGCGGTCAAACAAGTTTATTTTTAAAGAAATGTAGACTACCAACTTTTCGTCTTTCACTCGTGATTCTATACATTATTTGGTTGATTCTGAAAGAGTGTGTTGGTTTTTTAAAATAACGAATATGATTACTGCTTTAAATTTTTCTCTTAAACAATAAGTACATATAAAATAGTTACTTTATGAAAGGAAAAGCCGGCAACTGGAACTGTTGCAGGAGGTGGACGGGAGAACAGCTAAAAAGTAATTCCCGAGTCCGATAACTGTAGATTACACTATGATTTTGTTTTATGACAACCAAAACTCAGATAACGATAGGCTTAGGCTTTTTTTAAAATTTTAAATTTCAAAAATTGCTGATGTTTTTACTGTGAAAACCGCCGTGGTTTTGTCACATTTTGTTTTCATAAGACGGGAATACTGAAAAATAATAATTAAATGACAGAATGAATGAATGAAATGATGGGGGAAAATGACTGATGTCGATTAAAAAAGACGAAATCAGAAAGCGGCGACCAGACCATTAGTCGTACCTCCGGCAACCGTTCCAATGTTTATTCGTTGCCGGCTCCGGCATAGAGGCACAGCCTATAATAAGCCATTCTGATGTGGCGACCAAGGTCTCACTTCAGCGTTTACGCTACTTATCCGCATGCAAATATCAAACCTAAATACGTGAAATTTTGACGTTTCGATATCGCGTGAGCCATAGCGGCGCGACCAGAATCATTCGATGATTCATTATTCGGAATGTTCTTTATTGTCCGAGATCATACTAAATATTCGTGTGGAAGAGCTTTTAAGGCGACAAGGCCACGCGACATTGATAGTTTACATATTTTTCGATTGACATACCACTTCAGAATCTACCTTCTTAAATTTTAGTGGAAAATTGCAGCCTCGAAAATCGCAATCATAATACATAAAAAAACTTCAACTTATGCAGAAACATTCGATAAATCTTTGCAACGAAGTGTATCGTCTTCTTTTCGCTGACAATAATGATCACTTGTAAAAACGAGACGAAGTTTTTTTTAGCTACAACAAACATACTGGTGTTTGATCAGACGACAGTCATGTTCTAGAATCAAGAATATTATTGTGAACAAATTTTACTGTGGGACCAACGCTGAAATCGCGGCAATAACAAGCTGCTGTATACAAAAATGTTACCCAAGCGACGAAATTTATAAACGGCAGATTTTTCTTGTTGCGGTTTCAGGTTTGGTCCCATAGCAAAAGTTGTTCATAATGATGGGTACAATATCCTAGAATACATGCGTCGTGTAACTGAACACCAAATACGTCGTCTCTGAATAAGATGGCCAGTTTTTTTAACACTATTACAATGGCGGGATTCTAGAGGCTGCTAACAATTAAATTCTAACAACACGAATATGACATTTTCGTACAAATGATATTACCTTACACATGATGAGATGATTAAATGAATAATACATAATATGTGATTGGTCTTAACAATCTAGTAAGATCCATTTCAATTTCATCGTACGCTTTATGGAACTATTGCATCACAATTTTGTAGATAATTTTAGCTAATTAAAACCGACTTCAACAAAATACTCTGGAAAAAATGCCCTATATATAACTATAAATACTATGCACCCGTGAAATACTTAACATTGAGGAGTTCCGGTGGCCATCTGTGTTCTACTTCATCAGTTCCACTTCACCAAATGATACTTCCTGAATGCAAATGCTTGACTTGTTGATGAAAATACCAAAATCGCTTTGTATGCCTATAATATTTAAGGATTTCCCTCAATTCGTCCCTCAAAATTTCATTAATCCCATTATCAGAACTGGATTTTGATAAAAAATGGGACTAATCTGGAAGTATATCCTTTCGAATAAAAAAAAACTAGTCGGATATCTGAGGCAACGAACATAAAAAAATTAAAACGAAATGAGAAACTTCTCTTTTTTTTAAGTCGGTTAAAAATAGACCATATCTATATACATTTTTGAACTCATAGATATTGAAAACATAGAATAAAAGCATTAAGAAAATATTGTGAAATAGAAAGAAATCTTTATACCTAGTGGGAAACTATGTTAGTGTGTAGCGTTATTTATTAATAGTTTGTAGATAAGATCTTGGTTTGAGAGCAACTTTTCGTCAGATATAGCCAAATGACGGAACTACATATTTTCCACTAAAGCCTGTCAGTTTTTTGTAGTAAATACGATAGCTGCTCCCTCACTCTACTCCACAAATAAGTGGGTCGCACAGTAAAGCGTACGATTTGAAACAGACCTCTCTTAACAAAATAACATTAGGTAAATATCGGTTAACCAATGCACTTGCTCCATTTCAAACCTCCGCACGCCATGGCTCCTATTAGGTAAACAGCTATGATAGCTATTATGGCCATTATTACGTACATCTTGATGTTCTTCCAGAATAGAGAGCGCTGTAGAGTCCTCGATGTCGCGCGGTATGATACTGACTGTAAGAAGGATTTTTTAATGTTAGAACCATAGCATAATAAAATTCTTCGATAGGTCTAAATGGGGAGGTTACACGCATCAATTCAGACCATAAATTAATGTCAGAATGATAGTAAGCTCAAATTAAGTTATTTTATACACATTGTTTAAGAGTTTTGCGCGTTTTGGTGCAACTTACTGTTAGCCTTAGGTTAGCTTACTATTTGGTTTGAAATAAATAAAAATAAACTGATCGTGTACGTGGAGCCTGATGGGCAATCGCCAATCGCGTACAAATCGTGATTTATGGTGATGAAATTCACGGACTGAACGATCAGGCTTTACGTATTAGGTCCGACATCAGGTTCATGTAGTCAAACAATTATTCTGTCCTATCCTAATTAGTAAAATGGGGTAGATAGGTTTATCTAGGTACATACAACATATTGTAGGGTAGGGGTCAGCGTTCATTTCAAGGCTTCAAGGCTAATCTTACCAAATCTTATTAGGTGCCATTCCACTCATTTCTTATAATATCTACAAACCAAACTAAGTAGTATATGAACCTGCTTCGTTTACTTTAGCCACATAGCCATCATAGATGTATAAATTTACTTGCATTTCGAACTGACAATGGATACGAATTTAATCCAACGATTTATACACACACTAGAACCATCGAATACCATACCATTCGACACCAAAATTAAGTTGTTTTTTGTCCAATTTATATCTTTTCTGGTGTGTACAAGACTTTTCTATATATCTATCTATAGCAAACACTGAAAAAAATGCCTACATCTCATTACTAGAAGTTAACATATAGTTTATCCAAAAAAATCGTATTGTATTAGCCTTGAGTCTTGTTTAATCAATATCCTCATTTTAAATTTTAACGAGATGTTATGATTAACCTTGCGTGTTTGTTCGCTAATCATTCGTTGAATACAAATTCAATTGATGGATAATTATTACCTACTGCAAACGAAAATCTGCCAGTTATTTAAAAAAACAGACTCAAGAGACATATTTTGCCACAGGTGTCTGTTTTTTTTTTGTCACATTGGAATTTCTTGGCACAACCTATTTATTAGAGCAAAATAATTAAGCTGTAGGTAATTGGCAAAAAACGCAAGTAAATTCGAATTTTGCGCGCTGAGCGAAACGCCGCATTCTAAGGCTTTTTGCTGTTAAAATTTAGGCTGACATTACTTTCCAGTATTCAATAATTAAAATGTCTACTTACACTAGTCGCCAAGTTGTCAGCTTTTGTCACCAGCTTGTCCAATTTTTCACCACGTTTCGTCATGCTATCTGTAAAATAAATTTCAAACTTACATCAGATGTCGACATCTATCACACTAATATATTAAATGCGAAAGTTTGTGTGTAAGTGTGTAAGTATGTAACTGTGTTTGTTCCCATTCAACTATGTAACGGCTCGACGGATTTAAATGAAATTTGATATGGAGGTAGCTTATTCCCTGGATTAAAACATATGCTACTTTTTATCACAGAATAATATTCGGTTTTTGTAGAATAGCGGGTGAAACCGCGGGGCGCAGATAGTATATAGTATACCAAATTTCAATCAAATCCGTCCAGCCGTTACAGAGTTGAACGGGAACAAACACACTCACATACTTACCTACTTACACACAAACTTTCGCATATTTGTAATATTACAGTGTGATAATAACTAGCCCTTTTCTAGGAATGATAGATACCGCTCATGATAGAGACGTGAAATTTGAACCCAATACTCTTCAAATGTTCTAGGTGAACAATAAGAACGGATTTTACAAAATTCCACCCCAAAGTGTGTAAAATGGACCTTTAAAGTTTGTATGAATAAATATTTTTTCATGCTAAGCATAAAAAATTAAGTGAGGCATATCGCATGATTTTTCAGTAATCAACCCCTGAAGAGGTGATACGTGGTGATTCATTTACTGTAGACGACGCGAGCGGAGCCGTGCTGGCAAGCTTGTATCAAAGAAACACATCACGCTATTAATAGCTTTGTTTGGTAAAAACCTGTTCAGCCGTATAAAGATTTTATCTGGTTATTTCTTCAGATTTAATTTATTCTTGTTGTCAGGCACTTCAAAGTTCCATCAATTCTATGAACACTTGGATTTAAATCAGTTATTTTTTATAATCACATACAATATATTGTGCAATATTTTATGTGATTAACTATAAAGATTCTTAGTATGTCATGCGCCAGATATATATTTTAGTGTGTTTATAGATAGGACTTCACTTCTGCAATGCTTTATACTCGGTCTACACTGAGATCAGCTCTGGCAGCTGCAGTCGATTGTAAAATTTTAATGAAAACATTTACTTTTTTATTTACACTGTAGTAAATATACCGGCTACCAGTTAATCTTTCGTTAAAAAACATATAGCAAGTTTCTTTCATCTTCTCAATTTACTGCAGCTGTCACAACTCTCCCAGCGTGGATCGATTATAGAGTAGAAAATGTATTAATAAATAAATAGCCTAAATATTTTTCTTGCCTGACTAATCAAGGTTTGAAATAGTTTCCTGACTTATGGAAATGCACTAAACCTGAGTTTGGGCCTTCCACAATAACATTCTTATTCAGCCACTGCTAAAAACTTGTGAAGGTTAACGTAGTGGAAACACTCAGTTAGATTCATTTACATAGCAACAATGTATTATAGTTTTATAATATTAACTTATTCATAACCATTCAAGTCGGTTTTTCTATCTAAAATTTGCTTTGTTTCGAGCACCCCGTTCTTTAGCCCCGGATCATTGCCGCACGGGGTCAGCCACGGTGGCCTGCCCCGGGCGAAAAGCCCATTTTGAGTGCAAAAATTACAGAGTTGAAATTTAAAAAAAACCGTTAATTTTTCATCAGATTACCTTTCCAATGTTTTACAGCAATTTTTATGTAAACATTTTCTATTTTGACGAAGACAATGGAAGTAACATTTATTTCCGAGTTTTTTCCTTCATCTTTGCCGTATTCTGAAGATAATTTTTTTTTTATTTTTTTTTTACCACTGTAAATTTTATACAAAAAAAAATTTGGTGGGGGCTGATTGTTAAAATAAGTACTTTAAAAACAAGTATTTACTAAAACATAAAACGTTGCATTTCGAGATTTTGAGGTTTCCTCAATTTCCGGTGCAAAAATATTTAATAGCCAAATTTCATCAAGGTCAGTCAAGCCATTTAGTCATAGAAAGGTTAAAAACGGGGAAATATCATCAAGTGTCATTTATATTAAGTAGCACCGTAAATTTAATGAGCTTACAGGTAACTTTATCCAAGGCTAACAGTTAATCTTGGATGGTGAAACGCAAGTTATTGTCGTTTGGAATGTAGTTGTAATGCGGATCGCATGGAAGAGATAATGTTACACACCCGTATAACTGATCTAGAGAAATGTTGATAGCTGCAAAAAGTAGCTGTATGTAGGTCTCTGACTTCTATAATCTATAATATTATACTGCTAAATTATTAAAAGGAAAACAAAATATGCAGGCAAATGATTAAATAAAAGATTATTTCCATCATCATCAGCCAGAAGACGTCCACTGAGCTGTAGGTTGTGGGTTCGATTCCCACCGAGGACAAACATTTGTGTGATGAACATGGATGTTTGTTCGTTGTCTGGGTGTTTCTATGTATTCTATGTATGTATTTACAAAAAAAAAAGTATTTATGTATTCTATCAGTCATCTGGTTCCCATAATACAAGCTTGCTTAGTTTGGGGTTAGATGGCGCTGTGTGTAAAAGCGTCCACCAATATTTATTTACTGCTGAACACTGCCACTAGCATCCACCGGTTGCCCGCGACTTTCACAATGGCGTCGGTCCACCAAGTGGGAGGCCTGCCTACGCTGCGTCTTCCGGTGCGTGGTCGCCACTCAAGAACCTTTCTTACCCTCAGTTTATCGGTATTACTTCCATAACTTTATACAACGTCAAACTCGAAACCAGGAATGTATGAATAAACCCTGATAAAACTGATATAAATCCAATGTAATGGTGACTGACCAGTGTTGAGAAACGCATACGCATTATGCGTCATGTTGCTAGATAATAAAGTTGGATGACAGTGAGTTCGGGATTTTTGAGGGTTCCGTATCACAAAAACAACCCTTATAGGATCACTCCGTTGTCTGTATGTATGTAACTATGCGTAATTCATTCCCACTCAGTAGCTTTTATAAAAAAATAAATGAAAAAGTGCGAACGAGATAGCGAGAATCAGGGAACGTAAGGGATGTCACAGTACGGGTCCTGATCTAAAGCACTACATTGCCTGCATCTCTTTTAATTTTAATAAGTTAGAAAAGGATGGGACCACAATTTAAAACTGTCAAATTTAGTTTAGAAAATAGTACAGCCGTTGACTTATGCGCTAAAAAATTAAAAGTAATTAATAATTCTTCATGCTTCCGTTATTGCAACAGACAAGTATTGCTTTTTCTAGCGCAAATATCAATGCATACAAAAAGCGTTTTGGCTCCACCATAATGACAAGCCCTAGTGTCAGGAAACAGAAAGGCCTTAGACATAGCTGAGCATTGTTCTAAGACCAACTGCATCGACAGGAAATCAGTATTTGGTTCTAAGTAATGCCCCTAATAGTTGCTCATTCACTTTTTATTCATTTTTTATTGCATTTATGTACATATTATTTTTCTAAAACTAAGTTTTAGCTTACATAATGACATATACCCTGTATGCAAGGGTGCAGCAATATAATGTGGCTGGTCAAAGACCATCACAGGCTATCTGACTATCCCGCCGTTTATCAGCATTGGAACGTCTACCAAATCATTGTCATTTCGTCTATTTTGTCTTTTTTAAATGTTGCTATTATATATTTTAAATGTATATGAAATGAGCATTAAAGTTTATTACTTTAAATGTAAACAAAGACATGCAGACACTTATAGCATTTAATGACGCACAAATGCTGGAATTAACCATAACAAATGCACACATTCAAACAAGACAACACTATGTCACGATTACACGATACACACGCATTTGCATTACTAGGTGTCATTGGAACTCTCTCTTGTACAGGGTAATTAATACTTACCTACATGCATATTGATAAGACTTATCAGTATAGACTGTTTATTTACAAAATAATATGGAATAACAGATCCAGTAGAAAAGGCTACTTCCCATTAAGTAGTTCAACTATTTTACTGATTAAATGATATCATAAAATTACTATTTTTGTTTTAATAAAACGAGAATAAAACGAGAAGACTCACGTTTAATTGAGTCGGTTTATCCGACTCAATTAAACGTGAGTACGTTTAATTGAGTTGGATAAACCGACTATAGTTTCGATCACATTCGACACGCGCGCGACCTCGTCTTGCAAGGACGAAGACGAGGTCGCGCGCGTGTCACGCTTATAGCATACCTTGATAAAGATCACCGAATCTGATCAAAACTATGGTCGGGATAACCGACTCAATTAAACGTGAGTATTCCCCTTTTATTAAAACAAAATGTGTCAGTTTTTATAGTATAATAAAAATACAAATTGTTCGCCCCGAACTGTGACCTCGCGTCCTTTGTAACTATTCTTCGCTCATCTCTATCTCTAATAGAGATGAGCAAAGAATAGTTACAAACAACAGTATAAAATAAAGTCGCTTTCCGCGTCTGTCTTTGGGTTTGTCTGTATATTCGCTAACTCCTTCGAAACTACGCAATGGATTCTGATGTGGTTTTCACCATCAGTTAGTAGAATTTTTCACGGAAGGTTTAAATATACGTATAATATAAACCGTTTTTTTTTCTATTTTACACCCGTGCCAAGCTCGGCCGGGTCGCTAGTTTATGAATCCTAACTAATAATATAAATTCAAAGTAACTCTATCTCTGTCTGGGTTATTGTCGCGTTATTATGGCTAAACGGCTGATCGGATCGTGGTGAATTTTCGCATAGATATAGCTTAAGGGTCGGAGACGGACATAGGCTACTTTTTTGTTTTGAATGTCCACGCGAACAAAGTCGTGGGTAACACGAAAGGCGAACGCTAGTAAATATATAATTACTTACTAATAAACAATAATTGGATATAAAAATACAGGCTTCAATCAGCCATTTATTTTTTATTTTCCCACATAATAAGTCTTCAAGATGCACCACTAATACTTTTTAATTAATTTCATTTCTTTAAATGACAGTTACATTTTTATCAAGATCAGTGCCTGTATTCTGTATGCGACGAAGTGAATGCATAAGGAAGGTGACAAGTTTAAAAAAAATAAAAAATTGCTTTTCCCTAGTGATATATCAAGTGATTACAATAGGCTGTAGTTCCTTTACCTTTTCAATACTATGTAAAAAAATGAGCATGTTATCCGTCCCAATTTCTGTTAATTGAAGATGTAGCTCATAAAGATGCAACCTGTCGCTTAGGGTTTTCTGTCAATTACAGCTTAATTACTCTTAGTGGATTTATTGACACTTACCCCCGAATACTGAAACGTTTGTTAACTTTGATGATTAAGTCTGTTGCTGCCTTTGTCATTTGCTTAGTGCCGGACAAAGGCAGTATTAGAATTAATCTGTTGTCAAAGTTAACAAGCGTTTCAGTATTCGGGGGTTAGCCTACTAAATAAAAATAAAAGTTGGATCATCCAGAGACCATTAAAGGTAAATAGATAATCCAAATGTATATTTTAACTTTTGCCTGTAGAAATAGGGAGAAAAATGCACATTCACTTATCTAAACACCTCACTTGCGCGTTCACTCAGCTATTCAGGATCATCACTCAGGATAGACCATATTAGTTATTCATAGAATATAATAGTTCATGCTAGTTTTGAAAAGATAATAATCTGAGAGAAAAACATTCGCATTTATAATATTAGTGTGGAGAGTATGAACTGAATTGTTCAAGTACAAAACATGCAGGAAAAATAAAGTATTACTCTAATACTATAAATGCGAAAGTTTGTGTGGAAGTATGTGAGTGTGTTTGTTCCCAACTCTGTAACGGATGAACGGATTTGGATGAAATTTGGTATGAAACTATGGATGTAGCCTATTCCCTGCCAGGATTAACACAGGCTACTTTTTATTGCGAAAAATTTAATCGCAAAAACAAAAAAATAAAAATTTGCGAATTTTAAAAATTTAATTTATTTAATCGCTCCTGTAGAATAGCAGGTGAAACCGCAGGACGTACTAGTAGTCAATATTTGTCACAGTGCAGTGTAGTAATGAATTGATCTCATTAAGGCCATTATTATTGCCTCTGGTTTATAATGAGCCAACAATAGACATACACTACGTTAACAACTGATACTGGAAATTTTTATGGCCAAATAATGCTTGTTTTTAAAGAAATTTAGTTGCATATATGGAGACTTGTCTTCTTTTTGTTCACAAAATAATTTGGAGTATGCTGTTATTATAGTTAGCTCTGTAAAGAAACATATTCAATTATTTTGTGTTAGTAGGGCGATTACATAATAGTTTGAAATAACATTCAATGACGAAAATATGTATAACTTACTAAGTGTTACCCAGAACTTTGTTTGTATAGAAATACAAAAAAAAAGGAAGCCCTTGCCCGTCTTCGACCTATAAGTAGAGCTGTATGTACGCAAAAATTCATCATAATCAGTTCAGCCGTTTAGCTGTGATAACTCGACAAACTCCTAGACAGAGAGTCAGAGTTACATTCGCATTTATAATATTAGTTAGGATATACAGTTCCATAATATAATACATTAAAACTTTTTGGTGTAGATTGAAAGGAGATACATTATTGTATAGAATTAAAGCATGTGACAAGTTATATTATTACAAGAAAAAACAAAATACCTAACTGCAAAATGTAGCCTATCTATGTCACTCCGGACACAAAGAGGAATCCAACGACTCCTCACTCATCAAAATCGGTCAAGCTGTTTCAGCTAGAGGTGGTAATATAGGAACACATTAACATTCTTACATACACCCCAAAAACATTACAATCCTTCTTGGGCAGTCAGTAAAAAGTAATATCATATTTTTTTTAAATGCATATAACTTCCTTGTTCATGAAGTTTTTTTTTTCCTCATTTTATAGTGAGCAATAAAATTTGTCATTGTGCCTACATATGTTATTTATTTTTGAAGTGGGTATTTGTATTTCAGAGGTAATATAAAAAAATATGAAATTATTATAATGTTTTTTGAGTTTTGGCGGGATCATGGAGAAGTCATGTCGCGCTATTGTATTATTTTCCAATACTTGTGTTATATCGAGTGTTAATGCATAAGAATGGTGGATTTTTATCCATTAGGTGTTCGTGAAAGTGTATGAGTGTTGTTGAATAGTATAATATCGTGAAACGTGACTTTTTGTGTTATTTCCAAAACTCCATAGAAGCTTCTAGTAGTCTCTAACTCTCTAATAAAAAAAATACGGACGACAAGGCGGTATGGCCTTAATGGCTTTAGCCTGCCCAGAAATGGGCGAATAAATATACCAAAAAAAAAATTTTTTTTTTTTACTTTGGGCGTTGTGTTGTTATTGTGTTGTTGTGCATGTGGATTTTTTAGTCTTTTAATTTTGAACATTTTCTTAGTATATATCTTAAATTGGCTAGTCAGGGGTTAACCCCAAATCATTTGTGGGTTTTGTTTATTAACAATGTCTGTCTTTAAAAGTAGACAAACTCATATTGGAGGTGAAATAATATTTTGAGAAATTTTGCCACGATTTTATGGATTTTAAAATCTCAATAAATTGAAAAAGTTGCATGTAATTTGTTCACAATGAAATATTGGGAAAACAAAATCTAGAAATTTGTAAGAAATATTCTGCAAGTACTATTTCAACAGTAAAATAGTGTATAAGGAAGAAAACTAAAATACCACTTACCGATATTCATCACCATGATATTCTTTAACTCGTCTAGTTCCCCATGAACCTTAGATATTGTGTCTAGATCCTTCGAGTCACTGTAATGCTTCATCTCTGCTGCAAGGACTCTGGCAAACTCTCCATTCATGGCATATGGAATGGCGGTCTGGGCAGTGTCTTCAAATGATGCCACGAACCTTCGTTTTATCTCATTTAGGAACAAGAATGCTCTCGACCGTTGAAATTTCTACAAGGAAAATTAATACATAAGTATTTAGGGCATTTATAGTCTACTTTGCCACTGGATTAATCAGTGTAACTTAGGGCTTACTCACATCGTCGGTGATGCAGAAATAAACCAATTTGTTTTCCGCAATGTAATGGAACAAATAACTTCCATGAGAGTATGTCAACTTGTTGTCGTGGGGCGGAATCTTCGAGAGTATCTGCTCGGTGACTTCAGTGAAATTGCCGGCGCATGTTGCGTATTTCGCTAGAACTACAGTACCTCGAGCCACAACACTGAATAATATAGGCATTTTGTATTTGATGAATCACGGAAACAAAGAAATTGCTAATCGCACTGCACAACACAACACCAGAGTTAGATCACCAAAATTATATCCAGAAATTATCAAGTTTAAGATTGATTACTGAGCTACGTAGAAAATAGTAGCTTTGTTTGTAAGGTTTATTATTAATTTTCGGGAAAACAAGGCAATGCGTTCCACAAAACTCAATTTCGCTAACGGAACAGCCGCACCGTACGACAGGCAAATCTAGTCCGATTACGATTGGGATGCTCAAAGAACATTCACCTAACATCGATATATCGAATTTACTCGATGTTTTTCATACGACATATCGGATTGATTCGATGTTTTGACAAATATTAATTACATTACATTATTCGATATATTTATAAATATATCCTCGATTTTGCTTCTTTTTTTTGTCTAATCCAGGGGTCTCCAAACTTTGAAGCCTTGGGGCCATAATATTTTTTTCGGTATGTTGCAAGGGCCATAACAATTTTAATTATTCTGCCCACCTAAGCAAACATCAATGATCATTCTGTGTTTTCATTATCTTCCATTCAACTTATCACAGCAATAGTAACAACAGTAAAACATTGGCTGTCGTGGGCCAGATTGATGACACTAGTCTTAAGCTGTCGCGGGCTGGATTGATGGCAGTGGCGGGCCAGATTTGGCCCGCGGGCCATAGTTTGGAGACCCCTGGTCTAATCTATAAAAAAAATAACTCTAACTAATAATTACAATAGAAACAAAATTAAGAACACTACTCGATAATTTCAATTTTACTTAAATGTCATTAATAGGTAGTGAAATCTGTGAGTGAGCAGCTAAATTGTCTATCCTGACCGAAACTAAACTGTATTTTTTAGTGTCACTAATCCTATCCATTGCTAATATACAACATTATTAAGTATCCTTAAAAGTAAACATTATGAATTAATTTACTATCGACTAACTTACATCCTAAAAATGGCACCTTCAAACGTAGAATACAATATTTATGAAACTCATTAGTATCTAATTGTCGTAATCTACATCAAAATATTCTTTGAGATCATAATAAGCTTTATTAATCAATCAGTTTTTCAGGTTATGCTGAATAGTTTAGGACATTTACCTTACGCAAGTGTAAGTGGTCTAGTCATGACTCTTCAACAATGCGCCACTTGTACTAGGGCGAATGCCGAAATGTCCTAAGTCCTAACCTCTTCTTGCCGCTAACATTATTTTCAATTCTACAGGTAAGTAGTTGTATATTTTAATTGCGTTTGCTAGTGAACTTTTTTCGTACATACCTAGTATTATTAATTTGGTGGACTCACATGTTATATTTTATGTCTGATGCGCAAGTTATCAGCTCGACTAGATGTTAAAATTGTAGTGAAGTTAAAAAAAAAATCCTTGTTTTGCACAAACATACACTATAATTTAATTTATAAATAATACTGACTACAGTTAAAAATGAATTACTTCTTAATAAGTTACGCAGGGTGTCGGACTGTCGCTATTATTCATCCTATATAATATTTCGTAACCATATTTTCTGGAGTAAAAACATTGATTATACTGCTACAGAATTTCTCCAGAAAATTATACCATAGTTTGATTGTTGGTTGTAAAGATAACCATAATACGCATTTATTGCTTCCGCTTTTGTTGCAATACCACTAGGACTGCTAAAGTAACAGTAATCACTATCACAATTACGGAAGTATGTCATAATTTAGGGTGCAGCGGGCTTATCCCGTAACTCTGAAAGCGATAGTGATTGTGCACGAGCGGGGCCGCGCATAGTGCGACTAAGTTTGTACGAGCGGGATGGCATGCTCTCGCAATCAGAATCATGAACGTTTCAAAGTTAGAAGATAAGCCCGCTGGTATATAAATAATCTAAAGTTTAATCATCTTAACAAAACTCGATTTTATTGGATAATAATCGATTAGTAAAAATCGATTTTTCAATCATTCCTATCGTCACATCACTTGACAAACTATTATCATTTTGACATATCTGTCAACACACAAATAATGCCACTGTCGAGTGTCAGCACCCGTTTTTTTTCCTTTTTTTTGGGCAAGCTAGAGCCATTAAAGCCATACAGCACCGTCACACGGTTGCTCTAGTAGAGGTGGATAATTTAATTCTTAAGGAGTTTTGCAAACAGCACGGAATTATTGGAAATTTCACGTTTCAGGACTTTATACTACTCATCACTACTCTTATATGTTCACAAACTAATAATGTCAAAAATTCAGTTTTTACACATTAACGTGTAATCTTCTCGTTAATTTTTGCTTTAATTTTGTAAGTTTGGGTTACATTACATTATCAGCCAGAAGACGTCCACTGCTGAACATTAGGCCTCCCCCTTAGACCGCCACACCGACGACTGCCATAATCCCCACGCTTGGCAGGCGGCTTGGGGATCGCAGAACGTTCACCGTTCGCTATAGGACGCTGCTACCCGTCCTTCGGTGTTTCTGGTCTCAGTTTGAGGACATGAGGCCGGAGATATTATATGTAAAACCTCTTTATGCCCAGTAATTACGCTGGAAACATTGCCCTTCATCCGGAACACAGTAATGCTTGCACACTACTGCTTGGCGGTTGAATAACTGGCAAAGGTGTGTTACTTCCCCAGGCGGACTCTGCAAGAGAGCCCTACCACTACAATACAATTTGGGTTAACCTTGGCTTAACATTATTAGTTTCTATAGACTATAGAGTAATCAAAATGCTCTATAAAATTTTAAAAATAGCTCGAAAGCTTGCTCTAGGGTTAGAGTACTTAATGTAGGGAAACATCGAAAAATAAAGCAAGTCATATTAATAAACACATGGATGATTTATTTCATCTCAATAAATGTGATATCTGTATCTTTTTACTAGATTGTTTACTCTTACAATAAGCATGGGATGTATACAGTGCCAATTTTAATCAAAATAATCATCAATATCAATATCTGGATCTAAAATGTCATCGCCCAAAGGACTTATGTCAATCTGGTCAAGGATTAAATTTTCACACATTTCTTCTAAATCAGTTTCACCAATCAATATGGCACCATGTAGTCTTCCATCTTTTAGCACAAACTTGATGTACTCAAGATTTGGAGTTGTTCGAATCAAGATTTCATAATTATTACCCAAACCTTGTCCATTGTACTTTCCCAGTAACACAATCCTGTACCCAAAAAGTGTAGTACAGTGTGTGAAAAGTTCAAAACAGAAGTCTTGCAACACTTCTTCTTTGATAACTCTTGCGTTCATAGCCTTAGCTGCCATTCCTGCCATTTGTCTAGCTTGTGTCCAAAGCCTTAGTTGAAACCAATGTGGAGCATGTTGCCAAGCAGCAGATGCAACATCACCAGCTGCAAATACATCTATTATGCTAGTCTCTTGAAATTCATTTACAGCAAGCCCTCCGTCAAATGCTTTGGTTGGTTCTTTGTCCCAAGTAAAGTTTACAGCGGGCTCAACACCTGTTGCAGATATTAGAAAATCACAATTAATAACTTTCCCATTTGTCAACTCTACTTTGAGAGGAAAGTCATCATTAACTTCAGTTACTGATCTGACTTCCACTTGATATATTATTTCGAGCTCGTTTTCTCCAGCTGCATTCTTCTGTTTTTCAATTTTTCTATACCAATCAGGGCCTAATGCAGCTGATTTTAAGTCTTTATTCAATGAGACTAAGGTATCTTCTTCGCTGAAAACATGTCTTTTTAATATAGAATTTGTTGAAGGATTATCCGTTGCTTTATCCTTGAAGCAATTCTGAAAGAACTGAGCAGCACCAGGATCTATGAATGTGGCTGAAATGTAATCATCTCTAATCACCCAGATTTTTTGTATTCCAGATGTGGCATGCACTATCTCTGACGCAATACCTCCATTGCCAACAATTACCATTTTTCGCCCATCTGTAAGTCTTTCTTGGAAAGCTCTGACAGATTCTGTATCTCTTATTCCTAGTATTCTTTCACTTTTATTAGCATCTGATATCAGTCTTGGTATTCCGCCAGTGCATATACATAATACGCCATATTTTATTCGTATATTGCTATCAGTGATTGCAAGGTGGTTATCTGTTTCAACACTTCTCAATGAGTCATACACAATATGAAGATTTGGATGTATTCTTTGCAAAGATGTTGCTTCTGTTTCATTCACATCAAACTTTACAATGGTTTTGCCAAAAAAGCTAACATTGCTTACGTTTTTCACTAATGATGATGCCGTTACCATTATTAGAGTTTCTTCAGGATGCAGTATGGCCAATGTTTCAACGCATGTTACGCCAGCGATTCCGCCACCTACCACCAGGTAAGTGGCTTGTTTATCAAACATTGTTCAATAGCTTTCCACTTTTCTAAGCAATACCAATGTATGACTACTAATAGTTCATTTTTTGACTTTGGAAGTCTGGATAGCCGCACACACTTTCTGTGAGTTGTCTTTGCTTTGCGCACACGTCCACCGCACTCACAATATCAACAAAATATATTATAGCGGTTCTGTCTTCTGTACGCTTTGTTACAATTTAATGTATAATGTATTTATTTTATTCTAGAGAATACGAGAATATTATTAGTACTTTGTTTTGTACAATAAAGTAATTGTCACCCCCGTTTTATGCCAATTTTGACGTTGATATCAATTTGACAATACGCATGTTATTTTTAAATTATTTTATCACATGTTTTGGCTTTGCGTTAACTACCCGTACCCGTATTTACCCGGAATTTAGCGTATAAGTCACACAGGTTTCGGAAAATAAAATGACACGACATGTTTTGTTAGCTGTCATTGTATCATTATTTTGAATGAATGAGCACTACAAATATTCATTCGAACAAATACTTTGTCTGTCAAATACATAAGACGAGGCCGGCGGTATGGCAGCCTTAAAGACTTTAGCGTGCATAGAAAGGAGCGAAAAAAAATTTTGACATTTTACGCTTTGATTGTCATTTGTGCAGTGCTGGATTTCGTATGTAGTCTAATTATACTATTTCTACCATTATGAAATGAGGTGTAGTATATAGTATCGTAATGTCAGTATACTACGTGAAAATACCATAGTTTTATTTTAAGTTCGACCGATTTGTATCATTGGTTGGCTCCTTTTGCTTCTCAATATTTACCTTACAATAGAAGGAACTTATGTATGTTACTATGTATGTGCAAGCTAGGGAGGGGTTCCTCAAATCGTCATCAGCCAGAAGACGTCCACTGCTGAACATAGGCATCCCCCGGCATTTCGTGAATATTTTTTTCGTAGATATTAGAGCAAAAATACAAAAAGCAAATGTAGTATATATTTTTTTCTCCTATATTTTTTTTCTTTTCTGGGGCTCCACACGTTGTGTATCTAGCCACTTGTGATATTTCAAATGAAATCAAATATTTCACAATTAAAATAAGTCTAAGTCAAGCAAAGTAAATCACGGCCAAGTCCAAGTCATGCCCCAGTAAAGTGGTGGAGACTTTACTAGAGGTATCTTTGGAGTTTCGGAAATAACACGAAGAGTCACGTTTCACAAAATTATACTATTCACGAACACTTGTGCCCGTTAACGAACACTTAATGGATAAAAAAACCACAACTTTTACACATTAACACTCGAAAAAACACAAGTTTTGTAAAATAATAGAATGACGCGACATGACGACTTCACGTTCCCGCCAAAACCCTATGTAGTATATTTTTAGACAAGTACTATAATTACATAGACAATAATTCTCTGAGGTTCTGAAAAATCTGAATCCAACTCAGGGCTGCGTTCACGACAGTGTTTCATTGTTTATCGCACTCGCTCGGATGTACGGAACGACCAAGGATCCTATTCCTGTGTGCTAGAGATTATCTCGGTCACTCTCACTCCCATTAAATTCTATATTAGAGGGACAATTATCGAGATAATCTCGAGCGCACAGGAATAGGGTCCCAAGTTGTTATTAGGCTCAAATTTGACGTTGACAACAATTTGAAAATTCGCATGCTATTTTTCAATATATTATTGTTCACTATCGGAACTGCGGGCTTATTCTCTAACTTTGAAACGAACGTGATTCTGATTGCTAGAACATGCCATCTCGCTCGTAACAATTTAGTTGCACTATGCGTGGTCCAACTCGTGCAACTTTCGCTGTCACTTTCAGAGTTACGGGATAAGCCCACTGGATTATGATAAATCTTGAAGTATTTAATCTTTTCAAATTAAAAAAATAATTTTCCAATTCGGTTCACAAATGACGGAGTTCTGAGTTGAGGTAACAATAATAAAATAAAACATTATACTCGAGAACCTCCTCCTTTTTTGGAAATAGGTTAAAAATAATAAAGCGTACTATATTTTTTTGTAAATACTATCATTTTAAGGTGCAACGTTTCCCTCATCGCGCGAAATTCAAAATTTCTTGCGTTTTTTGTCAATTACATCTTAAATTACTCATTGTGTTTAATAAATTACGCGTAAAATAATCACCTAGATAACATTGGTTTAGCTACAAATCTCAATAAGCTGTTTTTCATCTTGGGTTTTGGTTTAGTGAGAAATGTACTTATTGTTAAGAAAAAGCAAGGCCAATAGAAATAATTGAATTATATATTAAAATTCCAACGAATATTTTCACCATTTTACCGACAATTGACAGATACATTCAAAATCATACAAAAAAAATAATATAAAACTCACATACAACCTCTATAGTTCAACACTTATACTAGTTTTCTACTTGAATTTTTAGTTGGTGTAATTTCTTGAAACAATTTATTTATTATCGCAAAATTAGTTTTCATGAACCTATGATGAGTAATTACACTGTGATTGACAAAAAACGCAGTAAAATTTCAATTTCGCGCGCTGAGCGAAACGTTGCACCTTAACATTTTTGTGCTATCTTTTTCAACTTACCTAAATTCAGCCCTGAGTCTGAGTGAATCTTGAACTTGCGAGATTTTCGCGAAGCGAATTGCGAATTTTGCGATGGGAGTTATTGGACATTTGTGTACGATTGTAATTATTTGTCCGAGAAATTGTTTGAAATCCGTAAACCCAAAAGACTACGATGGCATGAATAATCTAAGTAAAAGTGCGCATGAAGTTTTCTGCAACAGTGGAATATGAAGGCATAAAAAATGAACAAGTGGCTATTATTTGGTATAACTCCTGTGATATTAACGTTATCATGGAGTTTCCCTTTAATGTTGAGCTTTGCCCACCTCTTGATACTATCAGTATGTATTTTCGTAGGGGTTTTTTCGCTAACTCTTTGGGGTCATTTTACTCTTTCGACGCCACATCAAACACCATTATTTTTATTAGATACCGTGGAAAAAGAAGTGCGACAGTTGGAAGAGATTATAAAAGTACGTCATTTTTATAAATACCATTTCTATTACAATTAAATTATGCTGGTAACAGATTTTCTTAGTAAGTAGGTGGCTAATGCCTATTATATTTGTTTTGAATATAGGAAGAGTCAACAAACTGGCCTCAGGAAGTTAAGAAAACACATCTGCCAGTTATATTTGGGAGAACTGTAGACAGTCAGCTTCAGCTGCTAATAGACTTCCTCCTTCGCGATTTTGTAGCTCGATGGCTAAAGGAGTTAGCTTATAAACCAGAACCAGTGGTAGACAAGTTTAAGGAGCACATTTGGAGCGCTGTGCAGAACTTGTATGAAAGGCTACAGAAGGTAGATGCGGAGAAGCTACTGGCTAGTGATATGGTAACAAAGATAACACAGCATTTTGAGAGGATTAGAATTGCTAAGGATTGCGCGTGAGTATTATTTATTAGAGTTGGAATAAAGCAGCAAAAGTAACTAACGTCTATGTCAACATCGTTCCAAGCTATCAGATGCCAAGAGATTTCATCCATATTATTTATTATAATGTTGATCCTCAATCAATGTCTGTATCTTCTAGGTCTAGAACGGTTTCCACGGTAGATCAGCGCTTCTTGCTAAACAGCATTATGCTGAGTTGAGGGCATTTTTGTGACACATTACATTGATTAGCTATATGATATTGCTCACCTGCCTACCCTTCATTATTATTTATGTTACCATTGTTGCAAAATAAAATTATTTTCTTTCTTCTGTTATCCCCACGCTTGGCAGGCACATTGGAGATCAAGAATGTTCAATATTTACCAAGAAGATGCTGCTGCCAGTGGTTCTGGTAGCAGTTTTAGGGCATACCTGTGTCCCGGTATATTTTGTCATAACTAAACTTCATGACTACCTTTGTTAATTAATAATGCCTTCACAAATACCTTTCATGAATAATAATCAAGTTTCATCGCATACAAAGTTGCAGGCATCAGCTAGTAATACACAGGTCCTCGATGTGCGCATTCAGGCTTTAATTAATTTATTTATATCTAATATACGATTGAATGTGACAGCTTCTTCTGCTCGGACCATTACAAAATCAATGTCACTTTCACACTACAAAAGTTATAAAAATGCTATAGTTTTTATGTGTATGGGCTTTATGTTTAACGTATGCAGTAAGCCACCCCTGCTACTTGTTAATTCTATTACAATCTATTCCAGGTTAGAGCTGAACATATCACCAGTTTTTGCACTGTCTCCCCATCTGATGAGCAGTGAGTTGGAGCTCCACTATCTGCGGCAGATAAGTGATTTGATTGTCATGTTCTTGATGCCAAAGTGCTATTCTTTGGAGCCGGCGTCATACCTACTGAGAGAGATACTCTCTTGCAAAGGTACAAAATATTTTTAAGGCTTAAATCACATAACATCATGATCATAATCACATCACACTAATATTATAAATGCGAAAGTTTGTGTGTAATTGTGTATGTTCCCGTTCAACACTAATGGCTGAATGGATTTCAATGAAATTTGGTATAGAGGTTGCTTATACTCTGGATTAACACATACAATTTTTTTTTATCCCTGAAGAATGTACTATTCCTATGGTAGGGCACTGCTAATACTAATTTAACTGGGGGTGACAAGACCTGCACTTATTTCCCAATTGGGGCCGCTGTGGCCTTGCAGTGCAGTAGCACATTCCACGGTGCTAGTTATATATAAATTGGAAAGGTGTATCATAATAAAGAATAATATATAGTCATATACCTATAACTCTTTACCAAGATTGTCTAAAGGGTTATTGCAGATTGATGGCTAGCAAACAACACCGCTCATGGCCAAAGTTTGATTTTAGACAAATTTTAACTCAAGTGGTGTTTGCTAGGGTATATATTTGGCATTGTTGGTTCAAACAAAATTAATATTAGATTGTAATTTTTGTTTTCTTTTGTAGTTCTACAACCAGCAATAAATTTAATCACGGAACCAGACTACATAAACCAGAAAATAATTCAATACCTAGAAGCTCAGAAGGAAGTTAATGCAATGCACATACGGACCCATGAATACGCTAAGACATTTGAAGATTATATCCGGTATAATGCACAGATCTTTAAATGTATAGATTCAACATTGACGTGTTGATTTTCGAAAAATCCTGAGACATGCCTTTTGACAAACTGACGTGGTTTTGATACATTTTGTTTTAATAAAACGGGAATACTCACGTTAAATTGAGTCGGTTATTCCGACTATAGTTTCGATCTCATTCGGTGACCTTTATCAAGGAATCTTATCTTATCTTCTAAGTCTGCATGCTTCATCTTAGGCTACATCGTCGCTTACCAACAGGCGAGTTGGTGGTCAAACGCTGACTTACAAGAGATAAAAGAAATATCTTATTATACACCAAGATTTATTGGTGTAGCATGAAAAATATTTTATTGCCATACCAACTTTTCGGGTCCATTTCATCCCTTCTGGGGCGAAATTTTGCAAAATCCGATCTTATTTTTCACCTAGACCATTTGAGGAATGTAGGGTCCAAATTTCACATCTCTATCATAAGCGGTTTGGTCCGTGCATTGATTCCTAGAAAAGGGCTTGTTCTTTTTTATAAATAAATTCTGTGTGAATTTGCAGGTTAATCAACAGCTGTAACAATGTCGACACACTGAAGAGGTTACGGTACGTTGAACATTGATAACACTTTCGCTACTCAATAATAACAAAACTCATAACTAGGTCGAGTATTATCAATTAGTTTTGTTTTTGAGAGAGTGAATGTAGTACATAATGATACCTACAAGTCCAACTTATCAGCGAAGGTGGCAAAATGTTGGAACTAACGTTTTGCATAGGACGATACCGGGATGCTAATTTGGGGGTTACCTACTTTTTTGACAACCATACTGCAGATGCTCTGGCTCTACCTAGTTTGTGGACAAAACTAAATTTTTTTTTTCTATATATTAATTCTCTTTGGTATTCATAAAGACGATAATAAATATTATTTTATCGACCGACCGACATCAAATATTATTCAATTCATTCAAAGATACTACAAGCATTTTTAATACAGGGTTTTAAAAAATTGGTTTAGAACATTTTGAGTTATTTTACTAAACCTTTTTGGAAGTAAGCAACCCTGGGCCGCTAGTCTCGACTTCATCGTCATAGCGATCGAATTCGGTCGCAAAGTGCATAGCGAAAAGTCGAGATAGCGCCCCTGCGACGATATTAATTTTAATCAGAAAATGCGATGCAGCTCCCCACTCAACTGTACAAGATGCTGTAACGTATGTACCTACTACAGAGTTATTATGCAGTAACTGAGATGTTGTTTAAAGTAGTACAATATAAACCTACTGGGTACTTGTAGGTTATCATTAGTAAAGTTTATTGAACTATTTCAGGTTTGTTAAACTTATTACAACAGCAAGACCGTCGGTCGTAAATAAATTATGTACTTTTTGCCTCGCGTAGGTGGAACTAATCACAATTTTCTTCATACAGTTTAGGTAGGCAAGTAGGTAATGTTATAAATAGCTCGCGACTTGGTACAGCTGCTGGTTGGCTTTCGGCCTCGCAGGCTTAGAGCTCGGTACCGAGGCTCGGCCTTTGACCTCGCAGGTTCATAGTAAAAAAAGACAAAGTTCTTAATAATCTGTCGTCCCCTTTAGGTGTGATTCACCTAAAGATTCTGTGTAAAGTGTGGTCTGATTTATCCCCTTTATGTGATTTATTTTCAAAAATCCTTACCTAAGTTTGCCCTGAGACCGGGGCACTAGAATATGGCTTCGGTATCGTATCTGTATTAAGAGCCTACTAAAAGGGGACCTTTCGGCTCGGGGATGGTTAGAGGTGGGACTCTAACCATCCATCTAGATGTACGAGCCCGGGACTTTCGGGAGGACTTGTCGAGTCGGTGCGTACGAGTGATTGACGTTGTCGTAGGCAGAGTTTTAGGACAGCTCGTAGCTGTCCCGGGAGGAGCAGAAGCGCAGTGCAGAGGGATCCGGTGCATTCCCTGGTAGATCCTCGAGCCCTGCGCCAAGAACCAAGGCAGGCCACCATGGTGATGACAATAAGCCGGTTGCACACAAAAGCAAGCGGGGATCAGCAAAAATATGATATGATATCTATGTATAAGGGACTCATGTGCAACCTTATATGACTTCACCGGCTTATATATTCGTTGTCTATCAGTCAGTCGTTAACACTTTATTAAGTAGATTATTAGTAAAGTGTATTGTACGATTCAGGTTATTAGACTTTTTACGATATAAAGCCAGATAAATAATGTATTTTTTCCTCACGACGTAAAGCATCACAATTTGCTTCATATACAATGTAGATATGTAAGTTAGGTATATTACTATACAAAAGCCGAAAGCGCGTTATCAGGAAAACGTGGAGAATAATAAGCTGTCAAGTTTCAAGGTCTTTTTCAAATATGTATGCATTACAGATACCATATTATAACCAAAGGACTGCTTGTACCTCAACAGCCGGTCAATCAAATCAAATCAAAATATTTATTGGCAAAGATAATTGTAATATATGTTAATAAAACTTCGAACTAGTTATCTTTATGGAGCTATATTGCTACAAAGCTAGGTTGAGCTTCGGGTCTCTAAACTGAGCTACAGCTTCAGATTTGTGCCCCCTTGTGATGACCAGGAAAGAGAAAAAAAATTTTTCTTTATTTAATAAGCTCGAATTACTTGAATGAATTTTATGCCGCTCAATCGTAAGCACGATTAAAAACCTCGTTTTCCGCTTGCCTCTGCAGTTTCCAAATTCCGTTACCACGATCGCATTAAAAAAAAAAACAGCGGAAATATTAAAAAAAAAAACACAAAATTTCTTTAGAATAACAATCTCAATATTTTAATATGTTTACATTTTCCATTTTGACGAAGAAGAGGGAAAAAAACATTATTTCGAGACTTTTTCCTTCTCCTTCTCCAAAATAAAGAAGAATAATATTAAAATTGCATTTAAACATTGACATCGTTATTCTAAAAAACTGAGTTTATTTTCGATTTTTTTGGTCAGTAATTTTATATTATAAAAAGTTAAAAAAGTCTAAACGAAATAGCGAGAATCAGGGAATTAGATTTTTCGTCACGCGCGATCCAGTTTTTTATCATTGATTATGAGTGTAGTTACCTACAGCGAGGAACTCAACAAACTCAGATAAGTGCAACTCTGAAAAGTTAAACAGCAGCTATCATCGTATTTTTACTCGATTCCCTGAAAAGGAGAGTAATGTTATTTATGGGTGTATGTATGTTCTTAAGTGACCTATAGTCGACTGATTTTGAAATGTGAGGAGTTGTTAGATTCCTCTCAATTTATATTAATAAAACACATCGTACATACAGAAAAAGACATTTTAAGTTGAACCATGGGAAGTAAAGCGCCACGACATACTGGTCGATTACATCATTTCAGTAATTTTTGATGCAGTTGGGTTTTTAAATATTCTTATATGAACAAAGCTTACAGCTACAATAGAGGATACTTATAAGTAATTATGCAACCTAAAATGTGAGATCTCTTATTTCCCGCAGAATTCTCCCTAAAACCCAAACGAACCATCGATCGATCCAAACGATCTTTCGATCGTGTCTCAAATAAACGATAAAGCTCACTAACATTTTCCAGATACGACATAGTTACCCAAATAATGCAAGCTACCACATTACAAAACGTGAAGCGAGCGAAAGGGATAGACATAGACGTGATAGAGCAGAGCGGTGCGACGCACAACATCGGTCGGCAGCAAGTCGCTGATGCTAAGAAATTGAAAAGATATATCAACCAGTTGACGATAGCCAAGGCGGAGTGCGAGACTGCTTTGAGGAAGCTGGGGTGGGACGGCGCGTTTCCTACTGTGGAGTCTAACAATAAGGTATAGAAAAGAGGGAGAGAGAGAGAGAGAGAGCAAGAAAAATTTTAACCGCAATTTACAGGTTTCCTGCATTTATCCAAAACTAGCTTGGTCGCACGGTTTCGTTCGCATAAGCTACAGTACAGTAAATTAAGCACTCAATTTCAAGCATTTATGGTTGATTTTCGAAAAATCCTGATACACCCCTTTCTTTATTTTTTATGATTAGTACATAAACCGAGTTTCATTGGATATTTTATTTCCATACAAACTTTTGGGGTCCATTTTACCCCATTAGGTGGAACTTAACAAAGAATTATGTATTTACCCGCTCCCCTCATATAAATGTACATTGAAATGTGTTGAATGGCTTCTATCTTTTTCATACCTAGACACTGAGGATTTAATCACAGTTTTGAAATAATTCACTAAACGCAAATATACACTTACTCACTTACACATGCACTCACACTCTCAATAAACACAAACAAATACGCGCGCGCACTCACGCACCCAGAGTCTTTTTAGAATTACTTATAACTTTAATATATTTCAATTGTAAAAATTTAAGTAATTACTCTCTTAATTTTGGAGCTCCCGTTTAATGGGTCTTTCGGAGGTGGGCGTTGCTACCCGCGACACAGTTATTTAACTACTGCGGGTAGCATCGTTCTATTTGCATTATTCACTAAGTTTTTGTTCCAAAATAAAGAATTTTGTATTTTGTATTTTTGTAATTTTGCAAAACCCGTTGCTATTGTATCTATTTCAGGAGTATTGGTTTCAAATTTCACTTCTCTATAATAAGCGGTTTTGGCCTGTGCGTTGATTCCTAGAAAAGGGCTTGTTCTTTTATATATAGATAAAAGGTATTATGTACATGTTCGTTATGTATATATGTTGCGTTGCGCACCTATATGTATTTATCGCGAGTAGTTAAGCGTCAATGTGCGAGTCTATCTATTTGTTATCATACAGGGCTAGCATGAGCACCGCGACAAAATCTTCGCTACCCTTCAAGTCGTGAAAAATGAGACGAAAGTATACATAATCGTCGCCGTGTCCTGTTCTTGCATAACAACAAGAATTTGTCGCGGTGCGCATGATAGCCCTGCTGGAGCGAGTCTCTGTACGTGTACTATTGTTTATTCTGTGGTCGAATCCTGATATCACTATAATTCGACTTAAAACAAACAGACAGAAAATAACAGACGACATACGGTGTCATCAAGTTTTGCATTTATGTAATTTATTATTATTTTTCAGACCCTGTCCCTACACAAAGTGATGGAAAGCGTGACCGGGCGGCGCTACCTCTCGATGTTTCTCGACACCGTGAGCTCACAAGGGCTCGTCGGATTCTGGACGGCCGTGGAAGAGCTACGGCACAGCCCCAGGAGTAACTGGCATCAGCTCGGCGCGGAAATTTTCTATACGTATATTAGGTCGCCTAGTGCTGAAGTTAAGGTTGATAAGGTAAAGTATTATAATTACTCGACTACGCGAAGCAAAGAGGAGGGTTATGATTTTGACCGGTATGTATGTATTTATGTTCCCTCATTACTTCTAAACTACTTATATTCCAGAATTTGGAAAATGAGATATCGTTAGAAGAGTCTCCATTGTCCGTTGGTTATAAGCTATGTGACTTCAAATTAAATTGAATATGGCGCCATCTATAGGACATAAAGTCTAAACTATAAAAAAGTTGTTTTTATGAAGATCTCTTGGGTATGAAATGAAAGGGATTAAAAAAAGTGTTTACTGTTGCTCGCGGCTTTGCTTGCATGCACCTAATAACGTAACGACGTATCCGGGTTGTAGTTTTTCAGCCTATTTCTTGTTTATCTTGCAATTTAACAAGCTTTTAGCATACCCGTACTTACACCAGCGGCTTCTCATCTTGGAGTCCTACTACAACTAAGCACCCTTATTAAAGAGAGAGAGATTATAAGTAAATGGGTGAAACTACCTGTTTACATCCCAAGGGGGACTCTGCAAAATATATTTTATTGCAGTCTATTTGTCCCGTTGCTGGGCATTGGTTTCTCTTTCTTTCCGATTTCAACTGAAGCAGCCTTTAAACATCCCACTGCTGGGATAGCGGCCATTGTGTTTTCAATATTTACTTTCAATTTTCAGGACACAAGAAAAAGAATGGAAGCTTTCTTACTGGGTGACAAAGGTCCCGAAGTATTTTACGAAGTTCAAGAAACGGTAATGGATACGATACAGGACAAATACTACCAGTCCTTCCTTATGAGCGATCACTATACCGCTTTGATGGCGGAGTTGGCTACTGAGGAAGCTAATAAGGGTATGAATATTTATACAATCCCAAACAATCTAGTTAATTATTTATTGTGTTTATTACAATTTGTCAAACAATATTTTTTTTTTTTTTGTATTACTCGGTTACGAGACGAGCAAGTCGCTCACCTGATGTTAAGCGTCACGCTTGCCCATAACAGTTCAGTGCCACCCAGAATTTTGAACTTCAACACTTCAAAACTATGCGTGGCAATGCACTGCGCTCGTCACCCTGAGATGTTAGATCTCTGTATGCCCAGTAATTACGCTGGAAACATTGCCCTTCAATCCGGAACACAGTAATGCTTGCACACTACTGCTTGGCGGTTGAATAACTGGCTAAGGTGTGGTCCCTAACTGTACCCGGTGCAAAGGTGCCCATAACTCTTTAAACGCCAAGGGCCAAAGAGTGAGCCCTCACGCCAAGCTTTTTTTCAGAAGCTTAATTCATATTTCTTATCTTAAAATAATATACCAAGCAAAGCCTTATATGTATCAAGCTAAATTGACTTGTAGATATTCCTTAGTTAGGTTATTCTAGTAGTCATTTTATAGATTTTTTGCGTTGACTCATCGTTGCGCGTTGGCGTTCTAGGTAACAAAATGTCGCTTGTGAGACAAATTGGCGTTTAAAGAGTTAAACCGCAGAGCACACATAACATAACAAATGTGGACATATTTGAATTATTAGATAACTCTTGACTCTTGACTTATTTTTTGTCATTTATAAAACTTGCTGACATTATTATTAATCAAAACAATTATTTTATTAAATTATTTATTATTAGTACTTATTTTTTTGTTGTGGCTTTTGATTAGATATTTGAAATTATGTAATTATGAACTAAATATTTTGTAAATGTGACTTGCCCACCAATGTTATAAGGCCAATAAACGATTCTATTCTGTTCTAACATGGAATAAAAGTGATTCCCGTGTCGCAGATATAAGCTCAGACCGATCACCCATCGAGGAGCGTCAGTTGTCCAACGAGTCCGTGTCCTCGGCAGAGAGCGTCGGCGGCGCTCACCTCGCGGAACACTCCACGTACGCGCGACGGAAACTTGACCAGCTACAGGAACGGCATAACAACAAGATACAGGTGATATTTTAGATAAATCTTTAAATATGAGGTAACTAAAGTCTAAATATTATCACACATTTATTACCCGACTGCCCAAGATGGAGGTTTTGTTTTTGGGATGTATGTATGTATTTTCCTATTAAGTGTCCTCCTAAAACTAAACGGCTTGAAGATTTACGACTGAAATTTTGGATTCTTCATATTTATATTTATTTATAGTGTCATAGACTAAAGTTTTCTGTCTGTTATTTTTTGCTTTTCTTTTAATAATAATAATACTTGTTCCATATAAAAGAACAAGCCCTTTTCTAGAAATCAACGCACAGACCAAACCGCCTATAACACCGCGATGTGGTAGCGTGATTAGACGTGACCGCGACCCCCCGATTGAGACTTGGCGACCTACCCGGGGGTCGCGACCCACAGATTGAACAACATTGATTTAAATAAAACTTCTATGGATCAACATGAGTATTCGTTTCAGAAGTTTTGAATGTTATAAAAACGTTTTTATTTTATTTACTACTAGCTGTGCACCGCGGTTGCACCCGCTATCCTACAGGAACCGTTCAATTTTTATTACAATAGTAGCACTACTTTTTATTTATGGCAGATTAGCTACCTCCATACCAAATTTCATTCAAATTCGTACAGCCGTTACAGAGTTGAACTGGAACCAACACACTTTCATACTTACACACAAACTTTCTCATTAATTGACCGAGCGAAGCGAAGGTCTCAGAGTTTACTGGGACAAGACGGCATTTGTATGTATGTTTGTATGTATATTTGTCCGATGATAACTTGCGAATCGTTGATCCGATCTTCATGAAATTTTGTAGGCAAGTAGTTCATTTCAATACAATTTTTAAGTTCGAATATGAGCTTAATCAGTCCAGGGATTGTGAAGATATAGGGGTCGCGAGGTCTCAGTTCGGCGCGAACTACTAGTAATATTAAATTGTTATCTATTCCAGGCTCTAGCAGCTCTCCGAGCGTCGCTGAAGCCGGACTCCCCCGCGCTGTCGATGTTGGCGAACGAAGTGGAGAAACTGGCGGGGGAACAGATGCGGCTGGAGGCGCACCTGGCGCGGACCGACACCTGGGCGGAGCACCTGGGCCGGTGGCGGGCCACCGTGCACAGCGCCGAGGTCATTTGCTAACATACACTAGTTTTTTTTTTTTTTTTATAAATCGGGAATACTCACGTTAAATTGAAAACGAAATTTGCTCATCGTATAACAAATGTTTACTGATGAACTAACTATTCTATCTATCTCTTTATCTAATGCGTTAATTGTGTATCTACCTTAACTAGAGCGACTTACAATATTATGTTTTCTATGTAATTGATTCTCATGTAAGTGATAATTATTATCTTTATGAGAATAAATGTTTATTAAACCTAAATTGAGTAGGTTATTCCGACTATAGTTTCGATCACATTCGGTGACCTTTATCAAGGAATGTTTAGCGAGACACGCGCGCGACCTCGTCTTGCCTTGTAGTATTATTATTAAAAGAAAAACAAATAATCCGACTGGAAAACGCAGCCTATGATCTAAAGATAATTTTTTGTAGTGAAGTACCACACCTTTGCCAGTTATTCAACCGCCAAGCAGTAGTGTGTAAGCTTTACTGTGTTCCGGATTGTAGGGCAATGTTTCCAGCGTAATTACTGAGCATACAGAGATTTAACATCTAACATCTCAGAGTAACCAGCGCAGTGCATTGCCGCGCATAGTTTTGAACTGTTGAAGTTCTAAATTCTGGGTGGCACTGAACCGTTATGGGCAAGCGTGACGCTTAACATCAGGTGAGCGACTTGCTCGTATCGTCACCGAGTAACATTAAAAAAAAAAAGTCTTAAGCTTCGTTATTTCCAGATCATAGAGGAGTCTAAACCGCCTCAGTTCGTGATAGTGGTGCACATGGCGGAACAGGAGACGATGGTCGAAGAGGACAAGCCGGAACAAATCACCACTGGGTGGGTGCTCTTGAGGAACCTCAACGAATTTCAGGTAAGGTGCCGTCGATTTTGTTGGACCACTCACTTAACTATGTGACAGGACTAAAATTATCCGCATCTCGTTTCATTTCAATGAGTGAGACAGTAATTGGTAAGTAAGACTTACAAAGTCCGCCCGGGGAAGTACCACACCTTTGACGGTTATTCCACCTCCAAGCAGTAGTGTGCAAATTACTGTGGTTTGAGGGCAATGTTTTCAGCATAATTGCTGAGACCAAAGAGACATATTAAAAAAAGTCATTTTTACCTCTTTCCGTTTCGTTTGCAGGACTTGCATAGAAAACTACGGCCTCTATGTTCGGATCTCAAAAATATAGAACTTCCCTCAAATTCTTTTAAGTTTCTTTTCGGCAAGAACGACAGAAGCTCATTAGATAAAGCAAAGATTTTAATACAAAAATATTTAGAAGTGAGTATATTTTCGAGTATTGTTAAATAATATTTATTCAATAATATTTAATAAGAGCTTTGATGTATTTTCAGTTTGTTTTAGAAGATGATCGAATAAACCAAAGTGAAGCTTTATACACATTCCTAAATCCGACTTCGGAGTATTTGAAACAGGGAGACTTACCAAAGAAAAACAAGTTTTCATTTTCGACACTATTTAAAAGGCAAGTTACACATTAGAGAATTTAACTTTAAACATTTTAACCACTTTAACAGTGTACAACTCTTTGTTTTTTTTATTATTTTTTTCTCTTTCCTCTTATGAGAATTTTGGCGTCGCACGTCATATGCATTTGCCAGTGTCAAGTATACATATATATTTTCAAGTATTGTTAGATATTATCAAACAAGTCATACTCACAGTCAAAGGCGAGCAAAGCAAGTCACGGTCAAGTCCAAGTCATGCCCCAGTAAAGTGGTGAAAACTTTACTAGAGCCTTCTATGGAGTTTTGGAAACAACACGAAAATTCACTTTTCACGACATTATACCATTCACCAACACTCGTGCGTGTTCACGAACACTTAACGGGTAAAAATTCACCGTTTATTTCGAGTGTTAATGTGTAATTAACACTCGAAATAACACAAGTTTTGGAAAATAATAAAATGACGCGACATGAATTCTTCAAGTTCCCGCCGAAAACTCCCTTTGTTTATTGTTTTATGAATATACGGTCAACTGACAGTTGTTTGACAGAAAGGGTTACCAGTTTCACTACCCCTAGTGCTTGCTGTCGATAAAAATGCACTTATTTCGATACAATTATCTATAGAATAAGTTACACTTATAAAAACACAATTATGCGTTGTTCAAACAATTC
Organism: Apocheima hispidaria; assembly: GCA_947579745.1. NCBI lineage: Eukaryota > Metazoa > Arthropoda > Insecta > Lepidoptera > Geometridae > Apocheima > Apocheima hispidaria. The sequence continues at coordinate 4,469,410 of OX388150.1, read as the reverse complement.
ATTATGACGTAGAGACACGAACAATTATCAACTGACATTATGTCTCACATATATACAAATATGCTATGCTTTGTTTAAAAAACAATAACCTTTGTTATTGTTTTTTAAAACAATTGTTAGTTAATTGTTAATTGTGTGTTGTAATTGTTGTTAGTTGTTGTAATTTGTTGTTTTCCGTAGAAAAGATTTACTGCATTTTGATCTAACAATAACAGTTAAGTAGAAAATCAACACTAACAAAGATAAATTCTCGGTTAGTAATAATAATAAATATAAAATAATAAATAAATATTGGTGGACGTTATTTACACACAGCGCCATCTAGCCCCAAACTAAGCAAGCTTGTACTATGGGAACCAGATAACTGATAGAATACATAAATACTTTTTTTTTGTAAATACATACATAGAATACATAGAAACACCCAGACAAAGAACAAAAATCCATGTTCATCACACAAAATGTTTATCCTGGGTGGGAATCGAACCCACAATCCACAGCTCAGAAGGCGGAAATCCAGCCACTGAGCCACAAGGCTAGTCAAGTAATAATTCTACGCAAAACTTTACCGACGTCAGTTATCGACAAGAACTATTTTAACTATTTAAAATTTTCACTATCCGGGCAACATCTCAAACGTCAAACATCTCTGTCATCAAAAATAAGTTTATGTAGAAAAAAATATTTTGCCAAACAAGCTAGTATGTACTGTAAGATGATCAAAATGAGTACAAACTCCATCAATTTACTGTTAGTTACTGAGGAGTCTTCCAGTACGGTCTTACACCTTCCGTGTCCATCTTCAAATCAGATCAGATCAAATTTTACTGAACGAGACACAATTTTGGGTTCCCAATAGGCTGTGCCTCCACTGCCGTAGCCGACAACGATCAAAATAATGGAACGGTTGCCGGAGGTACGGCCAACCTACTGTTATCAAACTCAAATATTTTATGGAGGTTACCGGGTTGTTTGAAAAAAATAACCTGAACCTACTATTTTCCGACTCCTTTCTATAATCTAAAAGAGTTTTTTTTTAAACCTGTGCATATCGTTATCTGAGTCGGTTATATCACACCAGAACGGTTTCTTGGTTGTCATAAAACAAAATTATAGCTTAATCTACAGTTATCCGTCTCCGGAATTACTTTTTAGCGTTTCGTCCATCCATACCTCCGGCAACCGTTCCGCAGCCGGCTACGGCTGCCGAGGCATTTCCTTCCCATTTTCATAATTAAACGACGTTCTTTGCCTATCGTGTCGTATTGTTCTTTTATAAATACTTTTCTTAAACCTTCGCCTTTTCAACAGTACAAGTAGTGAAGCGACAACGAGATCGTCGCAAGAAAAGGAGTCCTTTACGCATTTGTCCGCAGATGAAGACGAGATGTCTCAGTACTTGGACGGAAACGGTGGTGATGCCACCAATAAAAGCATGACGGGCTCCACAAGAGGTACTTTATTATTAAGAAAATAAGTCTATTCAATCACATACATTGGGTTTTTTATCCCGGTTTTCTACATTTTCCGCAATATTTTATACCCAAAAAATATACTATTTGGTTGTGTGGCACACTTTCTTTGCCAAATATTATAAAGACTGGTTCGGCCGTATGGTCAACTGATAGCGTATGCGCATTGGATAAAGAGCGACCAAGAAAAGAAATTAAAGAAATGAATGTCCTTATTCACAAAGTATAATTCCGATCGGCAGTTACCGTTTGCGCAGAAAAGCGCTGACCAGTCCGTCAGTAGCCGAACGTATAAATAATCTATTTTGAACTTTATTTGCAAGCACAAATGGCAGAGTATTGCTTGCTATGCATTCTTAGCTCTGTCCCGCTTACACGATTCGTACGCTGTCGTACTTACGGCTGGTCATGGCCGTAAGTAAATAGAGTAAATAAGTAAATCGACCGACCAATAACAGCGCAAGTTTTTAGCGCGCGTAATACTCTAATTTGCCATTGGTTGATCGAAGTTCCCGCGCTACTAAGATATGTCTACTGCGCTGGTACATCGGAAGGAATAATTATTTGTTGTGTAAAACTCACAGATCACACCCTAGATTCTGCATTCAGGACGCTCGAAGCGCACCACATATCAGTCAAAATAACCTTATAAAAAAATACTCTGATTGGTTGATTATTAGGCGCGAGTAGGCGTAACCTTGAGATAGCCAATGAGAACGCTTCGTCGCACTCTCAGCGACCCGCAACTTTTGTAGGAACAACTAATCTCGTAATGCGGTATCTAGTATGATCTGTGGTAAAACTGTACCTCTGTTGTAAGTTTATTTGTTTTGGGTCACTTTTTGGAGTTGTACTTGTATTAATACCTTATTCGTAGTATTAGTGTAATATTTTGGCAGGCGCGGGGTCGCTAGCCGAAGAGCGAGACAGCATAGCGGAGCCTCTCTACGCTCTGCTGAGTGAAGTGTTCGACATGCGCGGAGTGTTCCGGTGGCTCAGGAAAACGCTAGTCACCTTCGTACAGATCTCTTACGGGAGGACTATTAATAGGTAACTATTTTGCAGACTTCACTACATGAAATTAAGTCTAATGTTGATGATCAAATTCATACTGAAATAGCGTTTCTTTAATGCTATTAATAAGATATATATAGATAAGACTCCGGCTTATAATGTACAATACGCAAAATGGTAACCACACGCAAAAATTACAAATTATCAAAATTTTTAAGTGTCACTAACATATTATTGACACACATAATTTTAAAAAAGTACTATAAACTAAAAAAATATAAAAAAAACGGCAAATTGTCATTTAGTGTGGCGCTGTAAGGGGGAGGCCTATGCCAGCAGTGGACGTCATCTGGCTGATGATGACGATGACATGTTAATATAAACTCCTTAAACTAGCTAAACATTTTTTTTATTCGCAGGCAAATAAAAGAGACAGTATCGTGGTTATTCTCCGAGCAAATGCTGCATTACTACATAAGCGTGGTGCTGAAGTCGTGGTGGCCGGGCGGAGTACTTTCCGAAACCACGTCCAATAGGAACTTTCAGGATAAAGGTTTGTTAGTTTAAAGCAATTTTATAAGTTTTTGTGGAAAAATATGTTTTTCTAAACTTTTATAAAGCTTTTTTTAGCTTTTATAAAATCCATTTTTGGTTTGTCTCCATCATCAGATCAGCTCGCTCTCGTAACATTGTATTGTCATCGGAACTTGACAGGCATGCACAATTTCAACTCAATTGAACAACGGGACCTGGTCTAAAATTCAGTTGATTGAAAGATTTGACCCGAACATACCTACACATATACAAACATTTCAAGTTAAATAAAAGCTTCTAAAAATAGTGTATCCATTGCAAAAGTATTGTTAATCTCAGTTACAGAGCACAAATATTGAATATATATATATATATACACATATAATATAATCCTGTTTAATAGTCAATATTATATATATATATATACATATAATATAATCCTGTTTAATAGTCAATATTTGTGTTTATATATATATATTATTATTTATATATATATTAAACAGGATTTGTTCTATAAATTATATCGAACTAAGAGGAAGCACTGCACTGTGGCGAACCGAAATTGTTAACTTGAATAATAGCTTATATAGGCCATGTTAATCCTGAGAATGAGCCGTTATGGAACTGATTGGAAACTAGAAACGAATACAAGCAAACTTTCGCAATTTTGTATTAGTTTGACATTTAAGAAGGAGACGGAAGAAATTATAGAAGAGGACAGCAACATTGTTAAAACCGTTGTTCATAGTAAAATTGTTAAAACCGTTTAAATTACTTTAAAATTAACGTCACTAATTATTATGCAATGTCGTTTTAAATGTCATTTTTTGAAGAAAAAAAAAATCCATCACTGAACGCTTGTGTTTGAAGTTTGAGATGACAGTTTTAATTAGGTTTTTGAAAGTGCGATATCGCCACTTTTTGCACAAGTATTAATTCCGTTGGCAAAGCGCCCAAAACAGATAATGGGAAATTTAATAAGTGGAACTAAATGCCAATCGTTTCGAAGGCCCTATATCCAACTTTTACTCGGTTTTTTGTCACTTGTTTTCATTATGTTGATATAAACTTGACTTGATTTTAAAAAAATAGTTTAATAGCTGTAAGGTAATTACTTAAACTTGATTTTCGGAGAAATTAATAGAGAATATCACATCCTGCCAGAATACGGCGACATAACTGAATATCTATTTTGAACTATTTTCGTCTCGCGGTTCCTCCGCTCTAAGCTTTTCAACTTATTTTCTTTGCGGAAAAGTTGATTATTGTCTCAATCTGCTTTATTCCAGAGCACACGCGAACGCTAGCTCTACAACAGCTGAGTGAGAGCATAATTGACACGCTATCCTCGCTAGTGGGCGCTCAAACCGCGGCACGAGGCGCGCACAAACTGTTCCACACGCTGCAAAACACCACGCACAACAAACAACTGTTCTATGTAAGTATCCTAACTACTGAGTGAGCGAGTCCAATGTGGGGTAATTATCTAGTATTTTATCCGATCCTAACTCCGAGAGGGCTAGAATGATTTACGTACTGGCGAATTCTTTTCTCCAGGCCCTAAGTGATTCTAGCTCCACTCGCTTGCCTAGTTGGCTTATAATACCATAATTTACTACAATATCCAAGATGTACTTAGTTTATAAGCATAGGATGAGGCTGCAACTGGACAAGTCTAAAAGTCACTTAGTCTCACTTAACCTTAGTTTCTTCAAGGCTAAAGCGAAATAGTCCGCTAAGGCTACTTCATATTTAGTCGCATCATCGCTTACTCAGGCAGGTTGGTGAAGTTCTTTATCTGTTTCTTAATCTGCTTTAATTTTAGCTTTAACTAAGTATATTTCAGTGCTATGACGAGGCATATCAAGGAGACGAATTTAAAAAAATACTAGTTCCGATTGACTCGATAGATGGCGATATTTGTATAGTATATACTACGTTTTTTATGTAAATTACAAACGTTTTGTGTATTACGCCAGTGTAAAATGAAACGAGTATTTCAATTAAAGTAAATTTATAGTCCCAAAAAAACAAGTCTCAGTCAAAGTTAATTGTTAAAAGTCATGACCAAATGATATGGCCAGGTCAAAAAAAATTTTTTTGTATCCAGCGACGCCATCCAGTGACTTTAATTTAAAAAATATGAGTACAAAAGTGCGATCACTAAAAGTTACTTCCACGTGCTGAAACTTAAATAATTATTCAATTAAGTTCAAAAAAAGTATTAATCAGATTTCTTCACCTTGCTTTTAAAGCATTTGACAAAGGAACACCCTACCACACCCACTACGACAACACAAGACATAGGACTGAGTACGTAAAACATTCCGATAATAAGTATTAAAACTCCCATAACAACGACGTACAGCCTTGATTTCTCTTCGGATATCGACACTTGTTCTGGAGACTTGCCCACGTATGATACGACCTGAAAAAATAAATACCACAAATAAATTACACTCAAAAATATGTTTCAAACTCGACCGATTTATTTTCAGGTGTTAGGACGCCTCGGCACTCTGTCACAATCACTTGATTCGATTTCCCTCTCAAAACTAATATCAGTAAACAAAACGTACAGAGACAAGGTTCCAAAATGGCAGTGCAGTTGACTGTATTTCAAAATAACTTACGGCGTATGAAATGTTCTCTGGATTATTTACTGATAATGCTTTCTCTCCGAGTATAGTTTCTGGAAATAAAAAAATGGTTAATATATCGCGAACAAAGCACCACTGTACAATTGTACATGGTGAAAGCGCTATGATGTTTATATGCCTTATGTGTTTTTTAACTGACTACAAAAAAGGAGGAGGTTCTCAAGTCGGATTAATTTACTTTTTCAATGTTTGTTACCTCAGAACTCAGTCATTAATGACTCGATTTGGACAAATCTTTTTTAATTAGAAAATAGTTACTTCCATATTGGTCCCACTTAAATCAAAATCCAGTTCTGATAATGGGATCCATGAGGAATTGAGGGAACCTCTCATACATATAGTGGTTTTGGTATTTTCATCAACAAGTCACGCATTTGCATTCAGAAAGTATAATTTGGTAAAGTGGAACTGAGGAAGAAGACCACAGATCGCCACCGGAAATGATATGTATTACAATTTATGATGTAATGAAGTTGATTATGATAGTTAAGGGACTATGTCGAAGCAATTTTTTTTTTTTTTATGCCGTATGTGGCAAACAAGTAGATGTGGCCATGTTACCATGTGGCCTGATGGTAAGCAATCACCGTCGCCTATGGATACCTGTAACACCAGGGGCATCACAGACACATTGCCGACCTTTAAAGACTCTATTAACAGCCTTTTTGAAGAACCCCATGTTGTGCACATGCACGTGCTGATCTAGCGGTCGACCTCACTGAGATAATTCGCTTAAAACGCACAGTGTGCGATTTCCACAGATCGGTTATATGCGGATGAGCTTTTAAGCGGTGGCGGCTGGTGCGGTGATAGAATCGCGACGGCGGTAGTTCTGTTGAAGTCGTTTTTTTTTTTAATTTATAATTATACAAAATACCATTGTAAAGTAAACGTCGTATGTAAATCATAAAGAAGTATTCAAACGGTTGTCAATTGTTATTCAATCTGAACTATAACCTTGTGAAAGTTCTTGTAATAATAATATCTGCACAGGCATTGGTGCCCAGTGTATTGTGAACCAAGCTTTATGTTGTGCTCCCATAGCTCCAAAATAGTTCTTATTGTCTATCTGTCTCTGTCCTTACCGCTGCTTTCCACTCCGATTTTATTGACTTCGTCCAATTCTCCTTTCCGTACAGTGATGGTGCTGTAATCTTCACTGTACGTGTACATCTGTGCTGCCAGTACTTTCGCGAAATCATCTTTGCCTTCTACGAGGAATCTTCTATGAATTTCGTTTAGGAAGAGGAATGCACGCGATCTCTGACACATCTGAAATAATCACAATAAAACATTATACTACAAATGGGAATGTATTTTACTATGAAAACTATCGTGGTTTTGACACATTTTGCTTTAATAAAACGGGAATACTCACGTTAAATTGAGTCGGTTGTTCCGACTATAGGTGCAATCACATTCGGTAACCTTTATCAAGGAATGCTAAGCGTGGCACGCGCGCGACCTCGTCTTGCCTTGCACTCAACTATAGTCGGAATAACCGACTCAATTTAACGCGAGTATTCCCGTTTATTAAAACAAACCGCGAATGTGTTTGTTAGTATAATATGCATGCTTAATTGCTTATCCTCATTAAAGTCTTTACCGAATGAATGGATTAAGGCACTAGAGACATGCACGTCAACTTGAGACAAAGAAAGAAATGGGCCATGACAACAAGAGAGAGAGAAAGACGTTACGTTCCTGTCAAACACATTTTGTAACGGTCATTTTATAAAATGCATTTTACATTTATATACTTTACCAATAGCACTAATGTATAAATGTAAAGAATACATGTAACGGTAACATTCATTTTTTGTTAGTCAATGGCGCCAAAATTTACGAAGAAACGAAAAGATCGGATTTAGATATCTCGCTATGAGTATGGTACCCTGAACCATTCAAATTTATTTATTTTCAAATTACAAGTACATTGCAATAAATTATATGACATCTGATCAATATAAATAATGATGTAGCTTGTTGTACGTGACAATGTCGTGCAGCACCTACACTAAGAGTAATCTTGTGTCGTAGGTAGCTGCATGTCCTTCCATGTCACCGAAGTACGTATATCTTGTTAAAGTTCAGTGAAATTGATTAATCTCGGTATTATATGTATAGTTCAAATGACAATACTTTTCTCTCACCTTGTCTGTAATACAGAAATATAGAAACTGATCTTCCACGATGTAATGTATTAAATAGTGTCCATGGAAGTATGTCATCTTGTGATCACGCGAAGGTATCTTCGAAATCACCTGCTGTACTATCTCCATGAAGTTTCCATCACACGATGCAAACTCTGATGTGACATTTTTCTCATGAGCCACTGCACTGAACAGAATAGGCATTTTGGACTTTGACACGTACTGATGTTCTTATTTTTCTTCTGGAGTTCAGTTAAAACTTTATCAGATCCTCAGTTCCTCAGATTTCGTGTTTTCTTCATAATAGAATATGGGTGTTGATAAACTCGTATGAATTCTTTGTTTCTTTGTACGAATTGCACTTCACAAATGTACTATTTCAATCAGCATTTTCACATATCTTGTTAGTTATAATGTGGGCAGTCTACATATGGTCTACACCTTTTGTACACAAGTGACACTCATTCCAAAAACATTTTTTTTTATGATTTTCTTATTGTCTGTTTGCTAAAAAAATATAATGTATTTTTATAAAAACGTTAGCGGAATGATTAAACTATTACAGCGAATAAACCGCAACTGATCTAAAGTATGCGCCTACGCAACCGCGCGTTTTCAGTCGATCTTACAATCTTAGAGATATCGCGCGAACATTCTAAATTTACTTCCTTGTAAAACGGGAGTCAGCGTTTGTTATTATTACAAGTGAATTGCATGTTATCACGAAGGAGCTTTGCCAGTTTGTAACAAAAAAACCTCACTCTTGCAGAATTACAAATAAATGCGTACGGACAATAGACGCGCCCACCAACTACTACTTACTAGTGGCGCCCCGCGGTTTCACCCGCTATCTACAGATAATATTTTTCCGGGATAGTCATTGTATTAATTCAGGATATAAGATACCTCCATACCAAATTTCATTCAAATCCGTTCACCCGTTACAGAGTAGAACGTGAACAAACACACTTACATACAAACCTACTTACATACTTACACACAAATTTCGCATTTATAATATTAGTGTGATATTGGTATTGTATACTTATCGTGTTACATAATAAAGATCACCTACATAATTTTTCCTTAAACGATCGACAACCAGCCGTAACGAAATTGAACATATGCTCCTTCTCTATTGTCTGAGAGATGTTCAGACCGCGTCCCACCGCGCTAAAACTGTCGCATTTACAAAGTGATCGATGAAAAGACGCGACAACTGCGCCTAGTGGCTGCTAGATAATCTGTGCCAAGATCGTCATGCCAATGCAATGTCCACATTTTAAACGGATTTTTTTCCGGCTTGCTAGATTTCGAAGGAGATCAAAGTTTATCTTTAATAGACACATTCAATTAAGTATTTTTATCAAAGAACCAATTAAGGCGCAACGTTTCGCTCGTCGCGTGTAATTCAAATTTTCTTGCGCTTTTTGTCAATTACAGCTTAAGCTGTAATCCACGATGAGTAATTAATTACTGATCGTGGATTTATTGAAACCAATTTTGCGCCAATAAATAAGTTGTTTTAAGAAATCACGGGTAAAATGGTAAATTGTAACCTAGATAACATTGGTTTAGGCACAAATCTCAATAAGCTGATTTTCATCTTGGTTTTTGGTGACAAAAGGTGACAAATTACTTATACTAGCTTTCAACTTGAATTTTTGGTTGGTGTAATTTCATGAAACAATATATTTATGATCGCAACAAATTAGTTTTCATCCACCTAGGATGAGTAATTAAGCTGTAATTGACAAAAAAACGCAAGAAATTTGAATTTCCCGCGCTGAGCGAAACGATGCACCTTAAACTATATAATGCAGGTGTACCGACCTGATTTCCGGTTGAACGCGGAAAATTTGGAGTTTTCATTTATTTTAGTTGCAGCTAGAGCAATTTATAAAATCAGTATTCTGGAATTATTATTTTTAACATTGACATCTTTTTACCCGACTGCCCAGATGTATTTGGGAGTGTATGTAAATAAGTATGACTGTATGTATGTTTGTTCATGTGAACTCCTACTGCCTAATCGGTGGATCGGATATTTTGGAGTGCGAGGTTAGATTTGTCTTTATTTGCGGAGTATCATAAACTATTTTACTATGAAAACTGACGTGGTCTTAATACATTTTGTTTTAATAAAACAGGAATACTCACGTTAAATTGAGTCGGTTATTCCGACTATAGTTTCGATCACATTCGGTGACCTGTATCAAGGAATGCTAAGCGGGTCGCGCTCGCGAAACTATAGTCGGAATAAACGACTCAATTTAACGTGAGTATTCCCGTTTTATTAAAACAAAATGTATCATAAACTACATACTATAGTAGTTTTTTTTTAAATAATGACATTAATTGTACTTGTTTCAGGATCTCTTGGATTTAGTTCTGATAGAGGTGTTCCCAGAGCTAAAACGGTACCAGTGAACAGTATTACTATAGTTAAGGTGAGACCATGACAATAGAATTTTGACGCTATTTATATACATACAGGGATGCTTATCCAAAGTACCGAACGGTACGATATTTTCTTACTCTAAAAGGGGCATTCCCTTTTCAAATATATTTCACTGAGGGCGTGTCCCGGTAACCTTATTGTTTTCTCAAGGGACATCAAGGTTCTCTATCACCGCTATACCAAGACCTGGGCCCGTACCGTGAGGTGCTTATTGCGATGATTGTTAGGTTCAACCGACAACGCTGCGCGACCACGAACCGTATCGCCGCGCGATAAGGTGTATAGTCGCGCAGCGTCGGCCGCTGAACCTAACAATCATCGCAATAAGTACCTCACGGTACGGCACCTGGCCCATCCTGGCTTACTTGGTAGGGCGACCTATGAGCAGGAGGTTTCGCGTTCGACATATTTGAGGGATGAATTAAAATATCTGGGGTTCCATTTTTGAATCGCTCGCATGATATCATCATTCGAAATGACCGACTTTCGAACGAATCTTTCCCTAGAATCTCTTCAAATTCTTTCTCTCGAATGGAATCTCTCAAATCTTTCTTTGGAATTTCTCTCGAACATTTCTTTCAAAAACTTTCGAATCCCAAACATTTTTGATATAATCATATCACTCGCAACATAACGCAACGAGTGGTTTGAACCATTCGAATTCGCTTTCTACCGATAGAAAATCTTTCATTTCGCATGATATATTTGTGCGTATTCATTCAAAAATTCTAGCGATTCAATAGAGCCCCTGCTCTGGGTGTAAGTGTCCATATCTTTTTATGTCCATGGCATCCCCGACGAACGCACATAAGAGATGGAATATATATATATATATTTTTTATTCTCTTTTTATTTGGGGACTTTGGCCAACATTGGCATGTCAGTCCCATCGTAACTTAATCTGTACACACATTAAACATGAAATACAAAGCCGTTACATACACCTCGCCGCGAACACGCGGCGGCGCGTGGCGCAGGCGACCAGCTGGCGCGCAATCACCGGTGCCGGATCGGACGGTGATCGAGCGCCTGGAGCTCGCCACCGCGCGGTCGCGACGAGGCTATGCCGGGCCGACCCTGGGCCCTATCCCGTAACTCCGGCGGCGACGGCCCCCGCCCGCTATCCCGCTCGCTCGCATGGTGCGAGTAAGTTGGCGCGAGCGGAACGGCACGCGATGACCACCGCCACCAGAGCCACGGGACAAGGCCTCATGCCCCTAAGATGAAGTTGATAATTGATGCTTAAACAAGAGATGGAATATATGAATTTAATAATGCGCATTCCGTATTCAACCACGTCAACGTCACCAACCGCCTCTGCACCTCTGGTGCCGGTGCAACCGGCACCAGAGGTGCAGAGTTGAGTTTCAATTTCAAAATTATCCTGCGTCCATCCCGATTCAAACGGAGATCGCTAAGGTTACTGAGAAAAGGCCTCTCTCAAAAAGTATTTTAAAAATGTCTGTGAAATGCATATCTGACTTACTTTTATCTATCGTTGAACGTTAGTGTGTTTTGATCTCATTACGATACAAATGAAAAAGTAAAGTAAGTTAGTGTGAGTTTTTTTTTAACGTGTGTGCCAAAGAATGCGTGAATAAATGTATTGGGCATTAACATACGTGAAACGAGATTACTGTAGAATTTTACGTTATACGTATGCAGTTGAGTTTTTTTTAATTTATCTGATTGGCTTGATCTGCGTATTTTAGAGTAATTTTAAGGTGTAGAGACTCACTAGCTCGTGCAGTCACTTAGCTTTCAGACTTCGCTATAATACGCTATACAGGGATATTTTTTACCAACCCGCCACGTTTGTCAGGCCGCTTCCCAACATCTTACGCAAGAACTTTGGTTCCATGACTTTTCACAAAACCTTAACATATGCCGAAAAATAACAAATATGTTTGTATAGTATATGTTTGTATAGTGTATAGTTTTTTTACCGTTTTTTTTTTTTGGTGCAAATGTCAGCTACAGGTCCTACGCGTGACGCGGGCCCCGTGTTCCTTCACATCACCAGCCTATAATAGTCCACTGCTGGACAGAGTCCTCTCCCAAGGCACGTCACTGAATCCGATCTTCGGCTTCTCACCGCCAGCTGTCCTACGCCCATCGTCACTCCATCTAGTGTCAGAGCGTCCTAAACTACGTTCCAATTCACACGTTCCCACGTCCCGTTCATACGTTTCTCAATGTTATTGTCATGTGAAGCCCTAATTAAAAGCTTATAATATTTTTTCGATTAAAATATTACAGATAAATAAGTCTTAGAACAAGAGTTGTTTGGTACGATGTAGGGATGCTGCCTACGAGAGGCTGTTGGCTAGTTACCAGTAACCCTGTAAATCACACTGCACCTCGCCCGCTCTGCAATTATCAACTTCGTAGTCGACAATGGCGTCCGTTTTATTCAGCACCGCGATTGTGGTTGTTATCGTTCGACAAATTTAACATACTAAATAAACAAAATTTGGTTTGTGGTAGAATAGAATCGACGCCATATTGCTTGCATGCATTTGGCATGGACACGATCATACTTGGTAAACACGGTGTTATACACCAACACTTCTCAATTACCATTTGATGCTGTATATTATAGCCTAGTCTGAAAGTTCCTTTTGATGTTGTTAGATCATTGATCTTATTGATGAGAAAATTTCAGTACCAACTTTAATCTTATGTTGCTACTGAAATTTTATAGAAGTAGGTAGTTAATTAAATTAAATTATTTATAAAACTGAACATTCGGATGAAAAACGTATACTTATAAGTTAATAACTTATTATAATGATACTATATTATAATTATTGCGAATATTTTTAAGTGGTTTATTAAGATTTTTTTCTTTTCTTAAATTAATTTAGTAACGTATTGATCTGTTTTTTAATTTTTTATTACCTCTTTAGTTTATTTTAAACCAATGTTGTAATCAAAAATCATTTATTTTATGTTGTATTTTCGCCCGACTGCCCAAGAAGGATGGTAATGTTTTTGAGGTGTATGTAAGTATATAAATATTTAATATGTTTGTGTGTTATATTACCTCCTGTAGCCTAAAAGACAAGTCTTAAGTAAAGGTAAGTCTTGACCGATTTTGACGAATGAGATATCATTGAATTCCTCCTTACGTCCGGAGTGACGTAGGCTCCATTTTGCAGTCGGTTATTTTTTTTTTAAATAATATATTATTCCAAATACTTATATGTTTAAATATTAGGGCAAGTATTAAATCGTACCTGAATCGATTAACTAGTATAATATTTCTTAGACATTCCTACTTTTGATTCTGCTTGTTCTATAATTTTATTGCGGTAAAGTTTTTAGGCTGTGTGTAAAAGGTGCACTGAGCTGAACACTTGTCTTCTGTGCTATTGAGTAAGGATTTCTTCTTTTTACCAAATGACACTACTGTTTGTATATAATTATATTAGTGAGAAATGTATATGTTGTTATAATAAAAGTTTTGAATGAAAATAGTAAGGCCAGAATTAAATATACAGAGTGTAAGGTAAGAAACGCATTTCATAAAAAGTCCAAACAGTATCTGCTACTGAATTAATTTATGTTGATTTTTAATACAGCTAATGTGGTTATTGCCTAAAACAGAAAAATAATTGTTCATCTAACCGTTTTGTAACTAAGCCATAAAATTGCTGACGTCAGGAAAACCCAAAAAAAACGTAGGACCTCTAAACAAAGTTTCGTCAGGATTAGTTGAAAAATACGACCTGTACACGAGTACCAACATAAGGAAAGATCAAAGCAAATTTTGCCAGTTAAAAGTGAGAGCTTTCATTCGCTTCGCTCTCTCGGTCAATAAACTGAAAGTTCTGAAGTGATGCGGTTGCGGTAACGAAGTTACACCCTGTATGTCGTAATTATAAATTGAATGGAAACAAATGTGCTACTAAATAAGTTTAGTAAATATAGGCGTCAATTCTGTTGTGCCACTCACTAAAATTATCAGCGTCTCTTTTGTTTTCAATATGTGTGTTGGCAATAATTTAAGAGCTGTCGAAATAAGTTTAGATTAATGAATGGTACAACAGAATCGACGTCATAATATCCCACCGTTTATTCCACCAAATGTCACAAAGTTCTTTATTTTGGTATGGTTTTTTGGGTTGTACTGTTTTCATTCAAAACTCACAAGGTACTCGACGTCTATTTAACAACGTTACTATTAAATAATTAAGCATCGTAGACAACAACGGTTTAAATATATAACATATTTATTAGTTAAATTTGATTATAATCGTGTATGTAATTATAAATGGCTTTATTGCACAAACTGTGCGCTCAAAATAATTGTTGTTAGGGACGTATAACAGAGGTTATAAATACTGATATTGAAACACTATTTCTACTCTTTTTACAAACGAGTTATAATTGTCGGTCATATACAAGGGGCTTTAGTAATAACCCCCTCTTTAAAGTTAATTGTTAGTATTGCGTTCTTCGTCCGCGTATTGCGAAGAATTTTAATGACGTTTGCTAATTTAAGGGCTCTCCCCTCTAATTCAGTTACCTCAAGCGGACTTTTTTAACATTATCCTAATTAATATTGAAATGCGATTGTAATTTTCTCTGTCATTTCTCTGTCTGGGTGTTTGTCACGTTATCACGTCTACACGGCTGAACGGATCGACCTGAATGTTTGCATAGTTATAGCTTAAGGGTAGGAGACGGATATAGGCTACTTGTTGTTTTTTATTGTTCCACGCGAACGAAGTCGCGGGTAGCAGCTAGTTTGTTACAAAAATCACAAAGTGAAATTTATAAAAATATATTGTCACTTATTTTAGTAATGACAATGCCAATGTTTGAAAGCAATTTTTATGGTAAAGTTTTCTATTTTGACGGAGAAGAAGGGTTTTTTTTTTTATTTCAGATTTTTTGAAAATAAAAAGCAATAACATTGAAATTGCTGTAAAAGATTGGCAATGGTGTGCTTAAGATAATAATAAATGTTGAAAAATCCCGCACGTGATAGCTGGTTTAGGGGAGCGTGCCTTTACGAGGTGTTTGTAAGTAAAGCCGGAGATGTACAAAGCAAATTACAGCACGCTTCTTAGCTGGCACGTTGGGGGAGAATACGAGAGGAACTCTGTAAAAAGCCGGCACTCCTGTTTCATCTCACTCGCACTTTTTCAACATTTTTTTAATATAAAAATTACAGTGTAGATATAAAAAATTAATATCTTTGTAATACCGTTGGCAGTTTTATAGCACCATCAATCAGCTATAAGACGTCCACTGCTGAAAATAGGCCTCCCCCTTAGAGCGCCACACCGACCGACAACGTGCCACTTGCATCCACCGTTTGCCCGCAAATTTCACAATGTCGTCGGTCCACCTAGTGGCAGGCCTGCCTACGCTTCGTCTTCCGCTTCGTGATCGCCACTCAAGAACCTTTCTTCCCTACCGGTTCTTTCAGCATTTTCATGTTATTATTTTTTAATTTGGCGAAGGAGAAGGAAATAAACGTTTTTCCTGTTTTTTTTTATCCTTCGCTAAATTAAAAAAAAAACACATGAAAATGCTATAAAACATTGGTAATTGTGTTCTAAAGATACTAAACGTTTTTTTTTTTAATTTCCTTTGTAATTTTTATATTAAAAAATGTTTTAAAAGTGCGAAAGAGACAGCGAGAGCCACCGTGCGAACAAGATAGCTAGAGCCAGGCCTTAATACGGTCGGTCGATGCGCCAACGGATAAGCCGCGCAATGTAAGATCACGTAAGACCATCAGTTTTAGACGACTCAAAAGTATATAAAAAAATTACCATTTATAGATCGTCTGATCAGACCAAATTATAAAATTAAATTAAAATGATATTTTTTTCATAGTAATGATTTTTTTAATTGTTCATTTAACTAATTAACTGAGCCCTCATTCTACAAGCTGTGAACGCGTGAGGTAATACGCTGAGTGAACTTACTTACCTTACTGCAGAGAACTGTCAAAATATCGAATTGAAATAAGGAACTAAACAGCCTCATGTGATCGCTAGTTAATTTGTCATTTTTATACAGTAATCAGCAAGAAAAATACAGGCTCACTCAAGGTTCGTTCGGATAGCGTGTGGCGTTTTTAAGGCCTCGCTACATGGCCCGACCCGACATCGCTTGAAAGAGATGGCTATATATAAGTTTCTGGGGAAGCGAAAGGGAGAAGCTAAAACCTTAATAGTTTGTTTCTTTTGCTCCCGTGAAATTCAAATCTAGCTTCCCTTTCACACGATGTCAGGTCGGGCCATGTGTAGACACATGGACACATAAAGTTGTTTGAAAATCTTGCCATTTCCGCCCCTTTTCCTCATTACCCTAACAAATATGTCAAAGTCTGGCTTTGGCAGCAGCAGCCAGTTCCTGTTGCGTTTGATTCCGTTTGTGACTAAGCTCCGAATACTGAAACGTTTGTTAACTTTGTCGACAGATTAATTCTAATACTGCCTTCGTCTGGCACTAAGCAAATGACAAAGGCAGCAATAGACTTAATCTGTCGTCAAAGTTAACAAACGTTTCGGTATTCGGGGGTAAGTGGTTTAAATGTCAATCAAACTAGATTCCAAAAAACGATCACAACGACCCACCTTCGTGGTTCAAACTGCCAGTTCGCGGTGGAGCTATCCGAACAGTGAACGAAAACAGTTTAAAACGCCACTTTTGCTCTCACTTTCCCAATACGAACGCTTCATGTGATCATTTTTGGCGTTTGTAACACTTATTTTTTGCCACCGTAGCGTTATCCCAACAAATGATAAGCGTCTCACCTCACTTGCGCAGACTTAAGGCCTCGCTACATGGCCTGACCAGACGTCGTTTGAAAGAGATGGCTATATTTAAGTTTCTGTGGGAGCGAAAGAGATAAGCTATAACCTTAATAGTTTGTGTCTTTTGCTCCCGTGATATTCAAATCTAGCTGTTTCACACGCTGTCAGGTCAGGCCATGTGTAGACACCCTTAGCTTGAAGAATATATCTACATGGGCCGTCCGTGAAGTCCTTATTGCGATGATTGCTATGTTCAGCCGCCGACGCTGCGCGAACATGAATCGTATCACCGCGCGATAAGGTTTACCATCGCGCTGCTTCGGCGGCTGCACCTAATCATCATCGCTACGGACATCACATCGCGGGCCCTTGGGTTGAAACTTAACCAATTGTGATCATAGAGGTCTCTGTAAGTGTTAAATACTTGTTGTTGCCTAAGTGTTAACGTGATTTGTATACATACATCTGTAACACTACTGTCTATTATAAAATAAATAAATATTATGTATTTTATATATTTATTATTTACTAGTTAAGTCCCGCAGTTATGTGTTAAGAATAGAGTGTACCGCCGTCTCGTCCATACAAAAATCGTAGTCTGAGACACACCCCTAAACGATATCCGATTTCGATGATTTTTTAAATTACTATTAGTACTCACGGGATATTCACCACGACAAAAAAAAAACCTAAATATCCCTATCCTCTTAATTGGTGGGTTGCGGTAATTACGCTTAGCAGGCGGCTATAGAGGGAGTGGCGGAGCGTTCACCGTTTACTAAGAGGATGCTGCTGCCCGGCCTCTATTGGCCCTAAACGCATTTTTAGGACATACCCGGGTCGAAATAAAATCGAATCTATGTTACTCCGTAATGGTTGATGTCACACAGGTAGGTACTGTATAAATAAAAGTCAAATAAATCGAATAATCTATTTATTTTCAGTACGATAATAAATCGGACAACAGTTTTGACACCTTCTCTAATGGGAGGCTTCAAAGGTGTGAAAGCTGTTTATACTAACCTAGCTATAAATCTAAAAATTATTCCACAAAAGTTTTCCATTTGGCACTGCTGCACTATGCAGTTTGCATGAATTTAGTAATAAAAAACTATGCAGGTTTTTTATGTTGTGTTTCAAATAAACGTTGTGCGATATTATGTGCGTCTTGTAATATCTCAAAAAATAAAGTTGAATCGAAAACTCCTTGTGACAAAACTCAATTTAAATACCTAAGTATCGTCAACTGGGATTGTTCATATTTTTTGGTCTATAGTTTAATGTTTATTTCTAAAAGAACAAACAATTTTAATGTACTAATTAGAATGTAATTAATTATGACATCAGCGTCGGCATATTGCTATAATGTACGTTGCCAATGTTGTATTTTTTTTAATCTGTCAACATAATTGGTACGAAATTAGCGTGAAACAGACATTGAAACAAGTCCAATCTTAGACCAAGAATTTTTATAGGTACCTAGTTCTACTTCCACTTCATACTTTTGAAGGCCAGTCTGTTCTGAGTCATCAATGAAAATTAAATTAATCGCATGATCAAATATGAATCATATTTATTTTTAAAAAAAGGGCATCAACCATTATTATTTAAAAAACAGTAATCAGAGATTTTATTCCTTTAATGCAAAAAATAATGAACAATCCCCATTGGAGCAGTCAAAACTTCACACGCCCTACATAGCATAAGGCGTTTTTGACAGCGTCAAGTAACTCACTATTTAAAAAGAGCTATAAAAACCACTTGATTACGATTAATGTATTGGATCATTATAATTGTTTTTTTTTAAATATTGTTATACAGGCTGTTGTTATAACTCGGCGTTGAATAATATTTCATCACAATTGTCACTTGTTTGAAGTAGACAAACAGTCGTTTCATTCAATGCCGTGAATAACATTATGCCCTAATAATGTTATACAAGTAGGTATTAAATTATATTCGAATAACTAGTAGGTAGCCATCTCTTTGTAACCAGCACGGCGGTAAGCATCCTTTATCACAGCACTCATACA
Source organism: Apocheima hispidaria (assembly GCA_947579745.1). Classification (NCBI taxonomy): domain Eukaryota; kingdom Metazoa; phylum Arthropoda; class Insecta; order Lepidoptera; family Geometridae; genus Apocheima; species Apocheima hispidaria. The sequence continues at coordinate 4,450,304 of OX388150.1, read as the reverse complement.
TGTGTTTATTCCATTCCTTATACTATAAAGTATGTAACAAAATTATAAAAAATACATATTATACTATTATTTATTATCCTTTGAAGAAATTATTACACGAAATTAATAGAGTATAAAATCGGGGTAAAAAATTATTAAACCTACTTGTGTGATAGGTAGTTTATTCTCGATATTAGAGTGGCCTGTTATCAAAATCAATGATACAAAAAAATAACGTAAATAATTATCATAGAATAATAATAATAATCGACTAGTTAATAATAGTTTTGCGTTATCATAAGTTTACAATCCCACGAAAAGTGTAAAAATCTCCATCAAGCCACTCAGAGAATCAGCCAAATTCAAAGGCTGACTATACATTTTGTAGCTAATTAAGCCTTAATGAAAAATCGTTCAAATCCATCCGTTAGAATAAAACCAAAAAATTAAGAAATACAGGGTTATAAGGAAAGGGCGTGCTAAGCCGAAAAGGGCTCATAGTAGGTACTCATCATTATAAACAACTTTTACTATGGGAAATCGAGAAATAAATATCAGCTGTTCCATAGAAAAATGTCAATGACACTCGACTAAATATATGGAACAGCTGACTTTCCCTCCTCGATTTCAGGTTTGGTCCCATAGTAACTAGCTAGTAGTAGTAGTAGCTGTTCGCAATCATGAGAACTATGAGCCCCTTTCGGCTTAGCGTACCCTTTCCTTATAACCCTTTATATTCATATATAAAGGCATAATATGTATGTTGTTTTTTACGCAACACTCATTTGACTTACGCACCAGAAACGTGATGATCCTAGGACCTGTGTGCTTATCCCGTAACTCTGAAAGCGATAGCGAGAGTTGCGCGAGAAGGACCGCGCTTACTGCAACTAAGTTGGACGAGCGAGATGGCATGCTCTCGCAATCAGAATCACGAACGTTTCAAAGTTAGAGGATAAGCCCGCTGGTTTTCAAATATTAATCAAAATCTAATTTTCGTTCCATACTAAAAAAGGAGTAGGGAAACTGGAGATGACTGATTTATAAATTATATGTCTGTCATTTGAACCGTAAAAGTGTTTGACGCCTTTTTTTAAATATATTTTGTATTATTTTGACCTCTTCCATAGATACATAACGTAGATAAGGAAGAACATTTATTTTTCAAAGATATATTAGTAAAGACTGTTTTATTTATAGATGTTTTAAAGTTATAAACGGGTAAGATACATTTTTCTTCCATAGCACATACATACACGGATTAAATATTAATCGGATAATTATTATCGTTATAACCTTAGACCAAATTAAAATGAATGGACGGGCCTTAACCACACAAACTCCTTAGAGATAACAAGCTAACCCCCGAATACTGAAACGTTTGTTAACTTTGACGACAGATTAAGTCTATTGCTGCCTTTGTCATTTGCTTAGTGCCAGACAAAGATAGTATTAGAATTAATGTGTTGTCAAAGTTAACGAACGTTTCAGTATTCGGGGGTAAAACAATCGAACTTAATACGTAATTAAAAGCATGTATAGTAAGTACATTTGTCACAAAAAAGAGATAGCGAATATAACATCATAATATAATATCAAGGCATTTTTTTGCGGATATTTGGATCGCATGTATTGACGAAAGTACCTCTCGCACTTTTCATAGACTGAGAGCTACCTAAGCAAGGTGTGCACCGGCGCCACAGATGAATTGACCGGCGCTCACTTTAAAGTCTTCAAAATTCTCTTACTTGGGCCCGTCCGTTCATTTTCCTTGGTCGAAGGTTATAACATAAGATAAAGTGATAAGTATTTAAACAATTACCTACTTAGACTGGTACTTTACTATGTTTAAGTTTTAACATTAGGTATATTAAGCGTAGGGATGGTTCTATTTTCATAGGGTTTTTGTTAAACAATGTGCTTTAGCATGTCATTAACGCTATAATTAAATTTTTTGTCACAACAACATGTTTTTTCAAGAAAGGAACCTTCGTTGATATAGCCACGCTTTTAAAACAATCATTTTGATTTTTAAATACATTATTATATCATAATAATATAAAATACATAGTAATAATAATTCAAAAGTAATCTTACTACGAAAACTGACGTGGTTTTGATACATTTTGTTTTAATAAAACGGGAATACTCACGTTAAATTGAGTCTTCATCAATTTAACGTCTTTTAATAATTTCTTGTCTTCTTTTAATTTCTTGTCTTCATGGAACTCACGAGAGTGCCGGCGAGACTAGTAGTGACGTAGTGAGCTCTGTGTGCTGGAGTGTTCTGGAGTGTATCACGCCTGGGGACTGCAGTGAGGACGAGCTCCAGTGTGCGCCGACGCAGCACAATACTCTACCCGCCCCCGCCCCCGCACCTGCAGTGCAGCCGTTGACGTCACGCGCGCGACTCGCCGCAGCACGCAGTACAAGGCAAGACGAGGTCGCGCGCGTGTCTCGCTGAGCATTCCTTGATAAAGATCACCGAATGTGATCGAAACTATAGTCGGAATAACCGACTCAATTTAACGTGAGTATTCCTGTTTTATTAAATCAAAAGTAATCCCAACATTTTCACCCCCTAACGCGAAGTTGCTTTATAGCGTCCGCATTCCTTCCGAACGATATGGTATTCATTTTTTCCTTGTTTATATGGCGATAGAAAACATAGATACAAAATATATATTTACGTAGGCGAATATCAGGTTTATTTCCCATGACTTCAATCCTAACTCTACCTTAGTTTAAAAGACCCTGTCGACATTTCCTGACGTATTCCTTTGAATTTGCAACGTCATACCATAAATGAATCGTCATGTTTCGGAAAACTTAAAAACTACAAATTATTGACCAATTAGGCATTCCGCGTTTCAATTACGTAACATTTTCGAATATCAGAAACAGTGTTAGGCAAACGTACAGCATTTATATCAATATTATTCTAAATAGGTTCTAAATGAATAAGTTCTGATATGAGATACACATTTTGACCGGAGGCCCTCTTCTGGCGCGCTCGAGATTATGTCATCACTGTTTCTCTTGTTAGGAATATCATGACAACGAGAGTGACCGAAATATCAAATGTGCCAAAACAGGGCCCGAGACTCCTCAAAACCTTTGGAGTACGAAAATAGTAAATCAACTTAGCAGTACAAAATGATAAATAAAAATGTATTTACAATGTAATTGTTTTTCTGACAAACAAAGATTTATGATTCTACGTAACTATTTACATTGATATTTTATTGTCACCATATTTAACCTGGTGAGTCACATTAAATAGGTATATTACTGAGAATGTGGAATTTTAACTCTAGAACATTTTTTTGTGGGGCATAATAACAATTATATTACTGCCTACAACTCTTACTAACGTCCATTGAAGACTAACACACGAGGGTATAGTTTAAAACTTTTTTTTTATGCAGATGTTGAGTAGATTATTATGTATTGTATTTACTATTGTATCCTATCGTCGATATTTTTTTTTTTTTTTTTTAGAATAAGCATCTTAAGGTTAATTTTCAACTGTATTCATGTTCCCGGACCATACCATAGAGACGATTAAAATCTAAACTATCTATACCCTGTCCAATATCTTAATTGGTTTTTGAAAGATATAACGAGTAATTGCTGCAATGTAAATTTTGGGTTATAGATGAGGTCGGTTTTAAAATTTGTCCAGTTAAACAATAATTCTGTCTCGCTCGCAAGGGGCCAGTAATTTCAGTAAAAATCAACAGAAGGTACAATAACTAATTGTCAATTTATTCGTAAATTATTATTATTTTTTTAATTGGTTTCTCTTGGCGGCTTGTTTTATACTTATTATCGAGTTGAATCATGCACGACACATGTACATAATTAGTCGGTCACACCTTGACTACTATTTTTATGGACGAAATTTTAAACCGACCTCATCTATAATTCAAAATTTACATTACATTGAGAGACTTGTACAATGATAATATTATAAACAGGGTGTTCAGCTGAACGGCCTGTCTAATATATATTATTATCATTGTGCAGGTCTCTAAATGTACTTAATTTGAAATTACTAAGGTGTATTTTCATTGATATCCAATTATAATTATAACAAAGAATTGGAACTTGAAGAACTATAATTTTATACATTATAAAATAAGTACCAACTTAAAAACCCAGGCCCAAGGGTTTATAAATTGAATGTTGAATTTTTTGCAATATCAGAACATGACAAGAAATATTTATTATTTAATAAACCTTTCCATTATGTTCATGTAGTATGTACAGCTTAATAACATCGATATACTTTCGATAGTTTGAAACGTCACTATTCCTTTTATCGCAAAAGTAAGTATGGAATTCCTCATTCAAATAAGGGCTGATTTTTCAATCGTCAGATAACTGTTCTGAGGAATAATATGGCGGTTTGACATATCTTACAAAAGCTGCCAACTAAATAATTTGAACTTTCATCGGCGTTCATGTGTCAAAGAAAATATTGAACAGGGTATAAGCCTTGGACATAATATAATGGGCGATTTACTCGAGTACCTACATATTTCAGTATCTGTCACGAGCCTTCGCCCTACCGAGCCATGAAGATAGGACAAAGGCGTGACTTGGTAATTACAAAAATAATAATGTTATATAACAATTTTATTACTACTCTTCTATTCATCTTCGATATCATGCTATTATCCTAATACTTTATTGAACCATATCATAACCTCAGATAATCGATAAGATTATCGATAAAATAAATCCTCTTTGACCTATTGAAAATAAATTGACCATGTAAATTTAGCGTGTCGTCGAAATCATGTCATACATAAACAAAATACGTAAGATAAGAAAACGATTTTTGGTCTCTCTCGCTCGCATATTTAATACTTTGAGTTTTATATAATTACTGATGGTAAGGTTGAAAAAAATTTTGGCAACATGTTTCTTTACTATGACCAGCATTACCGTGTTAATTGATCCGTGCAAGGTTTCATTTATTTAAATGAAAGACAAGACGGGCTTTGACATATTTAAATGAATCATTTTGAATATTGTAGCAAAAAGAGTTGCAAAATATTTTTGAATATAACCCTCAGTAATTATATAAATAATTAATAATGTAATTGGGCGCGTAAGGGATCTCAAATCGTGTCCAAGCGCCTTTAATTTTATCTGCTATCCTAAATGCCTGTTTATTTCGGAAATATCTACGTCTAGATATTTCTTTACGCTTATACATTTTCAAATAGTTCTATTTCTAAGAATTTCTATTCCTTATGAGATATTATATAACAATCAATACTTCGTATTTATTAAGAATATGTCCTATTTATAATAAAACGCATTCATTCTTTTGACGGAATTATTTGGAAAAACTTGAAAATATTCGTATTTACATTACATATTTTTAATATGTAAAAATGTTGTCAAATTGACCAGTTATTCTAAATATTAGAATTGCCATAGCAAAATATGCTACAATTATATTAGTAACATAATTATTTAATGATTTATTACTTATAATTTCTAAGATGAGTATAAAAAAATGCGTGAGTATTTGTTACGCTTAAACGAATCAATATATTATTTGTGGAATGAAGTCTACTAAAATATCAACTTAGATGACATGGACATCTACCTATTTTACATAATTTTGGCAATACAAATACTATAGCTCTACCGTTATCGTCTTATGCATTGTGTCAAACAAACACACTGAATTACATTGTTACTAAAAGCCACGGTACTTTCTACAGATACACATCGGCGTCAATTCTGTACTACACCTGAATCAGTTCACCAATCTGACAGGGCTAAATTAGCTCCGTCTTTTTTTCATTTCGATATGTAATAAAAGTATGGCAACAATTTTAGAACTATCAAATTTTGTTAAGATTAGAAACTAGTACAACAGAACCAGGATCAATATGGGGAATATATATATATATATGTTTAACAGAGCTGTTGCGTTTGGAGACGGAGCAATTCAAAGAGTTAGTATCGGTCAAAGTACCTGTTCAACGCACCGGTGTGTCAACGCACCCGCTCTGATCGGATGAAGAAGAAGTCTTACGAAGCTCAAGTTGTAAAAAATGTTCTATGTAAGTAATCAAAACGTAAGTACCTATGTACTTTAAAGAGGATTGCACACAAGTTTTACCCATTTTCTTAGACGGTTATAGCCATTTTCTATTAAAAACAAAACAATCGCAGAAAAAATAAAATCTCGGCAGCGCGTGCCATATTTATATTCTCTTTGGCGCGTGCTTCATTCGTCTATTGTCTACCGACGTTTCGAGCATTAGATACCTTCGAGATTAGGTTCCTATTATTTCTGACCTCTGCCACTTTCATAGCCATGAGAGTGACAGGGAGAGACACATACACAGCATCAGTTTTTTTTTTTCGCAACTGTATACAATAATCCTTGCCTAAGAGTTTAGGATATTTCGGCCTAGTACATATGGCGCATTGGTGAAGGTTTCACCACCGGGCCACTAGCGTAAGGGAAATGCCCTAAGCTCTTAACTATATTATGTGTATTGCCATTCTACACTTCATTGCTACATCTAGCTAGTTTTGTGAATCCACTATTTGCTCGGGAACTAGTACTAACATGGTGTTTCAACTCAGTTGTCCTTACAATAAGTCATTATAAGAAAGTGTCGTCTTTGTTCGCGTCGTCTCGAGTTTTTCAAGTGAACGAGTGTAAAGTGACGGGTTCGAAGTCGTCGTGCGTCGCGGGCCGAGTCCGGTAGGATGGGGGCGGCGGTGGCGGTGGTAGTAGGCTGGTGCCTTCGGGGATGTATACGTTGGTCACTCGCTCCTGTCGAATAAAGGTTCAATCAACATTCAAAAATTCGAAATGATTTATTCAATGATATATCCACGTTGTTACAGTCGCTAACCCACAAACTAGGTGTTAGAAACCCGTGTCTTGGTAGTTAGAGTCTATGCAAAAAGAGAAGCGTCATGGAATTGAGGGCGCGCCTGTTCTGATTGTTGTGATGACACTTAGACAACACAAGCCTCCGGCGGACCCAGTTCGGGCCGGTTTAAACCGAGTTACGCAATGGCGTTGACAACACTGCTCTGTCATTGCCAGGACGACTAGAAATGATTGATACTTGGTGGGTACCTTACCTACTCAGTTCTCTCTAGTACTCTGGTGCTTACTGGGTAGATTTTAGTTCGATTTTTATATAGTTAATTATATTTAAAAAAAAATGTTTTTTCACTGTTATGCAACGACGCTTCTCTTTTTGCACAGACTAGTTCGTTCCATTTGTCTTATGCTAAAGCTGTTTAAATTAATTTTATAATAGTTTTATTTCTATTATCATTATAACAGAATTTATAAAATATTCTTTGCTTTGTTACTCATGTATTCTCTATAGATATGACTATGACCTACCTACAGGGTTGAACGAAAAGGTTGCACTAAACCGAAAGGAACCCATTATATTCACAATATTATGAAAGCTTTTACCATGGAACCAATCCAGAAATCGCCAACATATGGGTATGCAGTACAAGAGGTACCTACCCCGCAGCAATATTTCAAGTTTCAAAGTAAGTACACGCCATGACAAGTTATGCTCAATTCATCAACTCGTATCTTTTGCTATTATTAAATTAGATACCTTCCTCGGTACATTTTGTTTCGATACAGCTATGTGACGATTCGAGCAATTTTCTTGCTTAACGGTATCCACCATGGTTGTACTTTACAGATCCTTTGCAACCCAAAATGTTGAACCACAGTTCAAAAACGTAATTTCACTTGGAGTATAACAGGGCATAAAGGGCCTTACAATACACCTTCATGTTTGCTGTACAACTGCAACCCAAAATTTGCCACTCAGAATTTCACTTGAAGTTACAGTGCGTATAGTCCTACAATCCAGAACACCATAAAGTTTGTTGTACAGTTGTAGGTTTATCTATATAAGCTACTGACCTGATTCTTGTCATATTTGAAGATGTTCTGGAACCGGCCAGCCCTGCGTTCCAGGGGATCATGGGGCAAGCCCACAGTAGTTGCTCCGTTATAATTCGGATTATGGAAGGAGATATGCCCACTCGACTCTCGATACTCCTCTTTCCTTTCCACTCTTCTATTGGGGTCCAGGCGGGTCACTGCAAAGAGCCAAAAAGGTTCAGCACCACACTATCAAATTTCAAGTGGCAATAACCTAAGTATGGGTAGGTTCATCGTAGGCACCTGTTAATTTTGTCAGATATAAGATAACCATGTAGGAATAAAATCTTCCAAATTAAAATAAATAATTTGGATGATTTTATTCTTTAGTTCTAAACTAGTCAAAAATACAGTTTAAGCACAGTAACATACCTAGCAACAACGGACTTCAGACCAACGAGAGAAAATAGGAGCAATATATTTTTTTTCTCTTTGCCTCTTATTTGTTAGACGGCGGTTGATGCTAACCAAATAGTTACCTACGTGTGATTTAATGACTTATATCATCAACCCCACATCTCAGTTTAATATGGTAAGAACCGTTTTCGTACTAAACTTAGCTGCAAGACTCGGAACTGTGCTTACCAATGCTGTTATTGCATCAGTATATACTAATAAAGCAAACAAATTTAGCATCGGCCATATCTATTCCAATAGTATTTTTTTGATATAAACTAACTTACCTGTTTTTGCTTTCAGGGTTTAGTTACTTTCAAATGCCCAAATGACATTGCAATAGATAAAAACGACGAATATTTTTTATAAATTATTCTTGGGTTTCAACAGCATAATGAAATTTGAGCAACAACATTGAAGACCCTATCATATTCGGTGAGTTTCTTTTAACACATCCCTGATCCCTGATAGTCGATAGACATCAATGAAAACGATAAAAAACATTATTCGAAAAAGAGAAATCCGTAAAAGAAATGAAGCCCAATCACCCTTAGAAGGTAGACAGATATCTCAGCAGTGGTTTAAAAGGCTGATGCAAAAGAAAATAATACATCGTGAGAACTTACGTACCGAAGATCCAAACTAAGACTGCGAGCACTAGAAACCCACAGGCAATGATGCCGGATATCGTCAGTATAACGCCCATGTTGTGCTTTGAAGGCGCCACAGTAGGCGGCTGCTCCGACCCAGTATAGCTGTTATCTAGGTCTGCGTAGTCGTAGTGAGGTGGATAGTGCGACGGCATTTTTAGGCTGATAGGCATCTTTGGTTCTGAAAATGTTGTAAAGATACAAGAAGTAATTTTTTCGTTAAATGACGTTTTTTATTATTTCTGTCATGTTCAATTAAATTCCCACCATCCTTGTACCTCTCAATACATCATGAAAGCTTCGGCGACAAGTTTTTTCAAAACTCTCATACTCTCTTACTCATTTAAAAAAACAGACTATACAAAAAGACTTGACTTTTTATAGGAAGACCACGCGATTGACGATTCTGATGCTCTCGACCCTGTTTCTATCAAATTCTCATGTTCATTTGAATACAAGTATAGAGTTACAGAAACAATATGTAATGGAATAGCCCACAGTTATTTTGTTATATCTACAAATTAGCAGCGCCCCGCGGCTTAACCCGCTATTCTACAGAAATACAATATTTGCCGGGATAAAAAGTAACCTATGAGTTAATCCAGGGTATAAGCTACCTCCATACCATTTCATCCAAATCCGTTCAGTCGTTACCGAGTTGAACGAAAACAAACACACTTACATACTTACGCAAAAAACTTTCACATTTATAATATTAGTGTGATATTAATGCTTCCAGCATTCTGGCCAACTTCCCTCCACCAAGGGGCTTGTAGATTAGGTTTTTGTAATTATTTATTTTTCTTTTTTAATTTAATGTTTTAATTTTAAGTAGGTAGGTAGTTTGTTTTATTTTATTGTCAATACGTATATATGTCAGATACATAGTAAATATTATGTTGAAAATCATTAAAACATTCGTAAAGCAAAATTTATTAGTTCTATACAAGATGAAGTGAGATGAGATGAGTGACTTTGTAATTTTCCGATCGATATAAAAAAAAAAAAAAACAAGTAATAAAATGTACCTACTTGGTAAGGCTATCACGTTTTATGGCAGGAGTTCTATACCAGAAGTTTCACAATGCTCGTATCAATTTCAAACTTACCTAAAGAGCACTCCCTTACGGCATCCTCAACATCAGGACAGGCACAAATATAGTTCGCCCCTCTGAATAGACACAGGTGCGAACAGCCTCCATTATCTTCCTTGCAAGGGTTCCAGCCGTGCTGCTTTTCAGCCGTAACTGCTTTGATCTCCATCGCCATGTCCAAGTCATTCCTTATGGCTGTGATGTTCTTCCCAGTCCGCTTGTCTGCCCTCATTACGGATTTTTTGTACCAATCGGTCCAGTAGATGTAGTCTTTGAACTGTAAAGTTGAAACAATATTATTAAAATTGTAGTCTTTAAGCTGTGTTAGAAGATTTAACAATTTAAAAAAATATAAATATCTTTGAACTGTGAATTTCAAACAATCGTCTTTCATAACTTATGCTATAGAGTCATTATTACCTGTGTCAAACCGAAGGGATTTTTAGCATC